>OX336420.1:69619342-70963521 GCA_946903255.1 Schistosoma spindalis | reverse complement strand
ATTAACGGGAACGCTCGTTTCTCTTACGGCCAACTACGCGAGACGGTTCAGTTGAAGAAAGTTATACTGAAAATTGTACTGGAATATAATGGTAACAACCAGAATATCCAGAGATCACCTCCTTCCACAATAGAACGTAGGGGTTAGGGAAGATCGGTTACAAATATGTAACGCTTTATCTTGTCTCAAAGATTTCTGTCTTAGAAGGTAATGCCTTTTAAAGTACAGAGCTAACATATTAAAAATCCTCATGAAAAGATCACGTGTAACCGGCCTCAAGCAATTATCGCTTAGGCTATACAGTCACTTTGCTAAATTGTGTAGCTATTTCATTTAATACAAAAGCAAAACGAGGTCTTCTGAACTGCACATGTGCTTGCCTGCTGTCCATTTGAACGGTATCGTATGAACCCATTACGACAAAGATAAACACCATTATATTCTTTCAGTCTCTGACGGCGCTACAACCAATTGCAGTTCGGAAAAAGAAAAAAGATCAATTTTACAAAAATATTCCTGACTTTCATAAGTCTAAAAATGCCCAAACTTTATAATCATGATAAGGGATTTTTGTATCCGATTGGGTAAGCTGAACCAAATTGAAAGATACTTTGATGGGTCCTTTGGTATTCCAGCTGACGGACACACCGTGCAGGTTGTCTGCTGCAACTGCATCCAGACAACTACTTATTTCTGAAAAGCATTAACTTTAGGCATAAATAGAAACGTTGTCTATCGTAGCGACCAGCAAAGCCAACTCAAATACGGACTCAAGTAAACCGTATAGTCATCAGTGCAAAATTTGCACGTAATGGCGTCTGATCTAACAGATCTGTATTGACGGCTGATCGTATTACTTAAGAAGGAAGGACAGAAATCCTCTTGTGATAACCACAGAGCGATTGCTTTGATCAGTATTGTCTAAAATAGCCGTCTATAAAATAACCCAACACTTAAGTAAGCGTAGTGAACAGCAAGTCTTGGAAAGTCAGGATGGTTCCAGATCAAGGTGTGAATCCACCGATCAAATATTCACCCTTTTACAGAACGTAAGCATACTAACCAACGCCTCATAAATATATTATTCTTTGATGCGACGGTAGTATTTGACTCTATTGATCCAGAGGTTTTCTGAAAGTATTTACCATCAAAAGCTACGTCGAAAATTGAGGGTTCTTTACTAGGACACTATTAGTCATCTCGGCGTTTAAAGAGAACGGAAACCAGTAATAGAATGATCAAGTGGTACTTGATAGAATTGATTCCCTACCAGGAGATCCACTTACTGACTTAGGATACACAAATTACATAATTCTATTTACAGTTTTCTGAGTGCCTTGAGGAACATTCTAATCACTCTTGAGAAACGTTGTCTTTTGTCGAATCGCATCACCTACAACATAGGTAAGATGTTCATATGTCAAACAAAGGAAGGGTAAAAGGCCTGGAAATTTGTTCTACCTGATTTTGTATCTGGGATACAGGCCTTTAAAAGAAAACATTTGTAGATTACTAGTATTTAATCATAGGATTCTTTGAACCATTGCTTTCGTATGTTGGTACGTAAGTTGGTAGGTAAAGATAGAAAATCGTCCAATAAAAGTGTGAATCTTCAACGACTGAGGTAGCTAGAACGTATGCTATGCACGTTCAGCCAACTCGATACTTGGTGTTTCCTGGAGTACAAGTAGGTTGGAAGAAAGCTTTGGGTGACCAAACCAAGATCAATACATGAAGTCACTGACTGTTGGTTTGAGTCATTCAGGTAGATGCAAACCACCTGGTTGGAACCCACATAATTATTCAAACTAATGATTGGACACATTAGAAGACAGGGATTACAGTAGGTCACAATAGCTATGATCAATCTACTATTTAAGATTCTCTAGATCTCGGTCCTCTAAATTTCTCGACATCCTTTCAGATACAAATCTATTATTTGTTCTCTAATATTATTCTTTATGTATGATCTATTTTACCGTCGCTGATGCTACTACCTCTAATCGATTGGTAATAATGTAGTATAGCAACTTCAGTCAATATACTTAAGTACCAGGTTCTACATTGCACATAACTGACCGGTTGATTTACAGGGTCACAATCAAGGTTTCCAACAGTTAATTGTGGACTGACAGATATTTACCCATTGTCAATGGTTAGATCTTGGTCTACTTCTGACGCGCTTGGGTTCCAAAATCAAGTCTTCCCATCTGAACTCTAGGAAATCTGGTAAAGACTGGTAACTCGGCAAGACTATAATTTATGGCCGAACCAATCAGGTATAAGATGACAGGTCTTGGAATTTGGCACAGAATTCACTCATCCATTTGGCTAAATAGCGTATTGGCATTAAAGCTGATGTCAGTTCGTGATGAAAACCTTAAATCTAATCCCTAACTTTAACCATCAACTGTAAATCATCATTCTAATTCATCACACTGGTTTACAACTCTAATTTGGTTCTAGATATTAGGTGGACACTCTCAAGGTCACTTTAATGTCGCTCAAAAGTAGTCCATAAATTATAGTCACACCGGTAACTCTATTAAACTTTGAACATCCATAAGCTCTTAATGTAATACTGTAAACAAAATAGATAGATAATTTGCATTTTTGTTTTCAATATCTGATCTGAGGTTTGTGTTAGAATTCAAATGTTTGGAGATCATATTGTAAACAAAATTCTAATCAAAACAGAATAAAGCTGCTTTATTTTCTTTTAAAAAGAAAGTGAAAATGAACTTTACAAAGTCAATTATAGGTTTACCATTTATAAATATATATGACCATTATTTAGAAAAAAATAAAATAAAACACAAAGAGTGAAGAGAATTTGATCATAGTTGGATGAAGGTTTATGTCCAAGTAAAGTAACGTAGTTAAAAAAAAATATTCACCCCTATTAGAGTTGATTTATATAAAGACTGCACTAATTATTTAGTAAGTATAATATTGGCACAATTATTTTACTGTTGATAATGAGTGCATTAGTTGGCAAAGATATGGTAACTTTGATTATCAGAAATGTTATAAATTATTAGACAGATAGATGTATCAGTAACTATTAAAAAAATATGTATATCAGTCATTATTCAGTATGATATAATTAACCATGGATAATCCTGAGAAGTTCATGAATGTTGTATAGTTAGTGAACTTCACCGAATTTTATTAACTTTGATCAGTAATTCCGTTCATCGATTCACATAATCACTTAAGTTCATATTTGTTCGTAAGGTATATAATAAAGTGATCGACTGATTTCATAATATCACCGAGTTATTTTTAAACGATAAAAAATTACGACTGAAGTTTCTAAATACCTTCTTGTTCAGTGTGGTAATATAGATGAAATTTAATTCAATTACACTTAATTTGATCATAGTTTTTTTCCTACATGAATCGTACTATTAAAGTTGAAACTAAACATTTATTAGAGTAGTTACTTCTAAATGAACTAATTTCATGATAAAATAAAGTTTTGTGTCTCAATTAAAGTGAATACACAAAAGTGAATATATAAAATTACACTTGTTCAGTTTACGGAATTAAATTAATTTTAATTCACATGACTATATGATGGATTTATATTTGTTTCTGAACAATTTGAATTAACATACAGTTAATTCTTTTTATACACGTGAATAATGTGGATGTTTATCTGATTATAGACAGAACATTATTTATTCACTTGGTGATCTTATGAACTAGTATTCATTGTATTGGTCTATAAGAAAATCAGAAATAGATAAATACTCTTTTGTCTTCTTTCCAGATATGTTTAAGTGTACATATCGAATCATAATGAATGGAAGAGTCGAGTGAAGGCTACATGTCTGTGTTTCTAAGTGAATTTAAATGCACCAAAGTAGCTATTAGTATAACAGTTCAAAAGTTAGTTTACAGCCAATCCTTTTCCTTTTACTATCATTTAAAATAAGTATTTGGTTAAAGAACTCACGTATTAGGGAGAAAATAGTTATTGGTTTATAATCACAATGTTGATTTGCTGTTTTTGCCAATATACTTCCTGTGACGCTCACTTTAAAAACCCTTGCTCTCACTGAACAGTTTCATTCATACATTTATCTACACTTTTGTAAATCCTTAAATATTACAGTCACAATTCTAAAAAACGTAACTTTACCTCCAGTTCGATAAAGTTATAATCTCATCCTTTTCCCACGTCTTCTAGTATATTCCTGCTATGGTTTTATGCACACACTTTCTCATCGACAACTCATATTATATAAATAATTCACGGTTACTAATCATAACAATGCAACATTATTCAGTCTTTCAAGATATTCATGACACTTTGTTTATACATTTAAGATGAGAAGCAGTTAACAAAAACCCGTCAAGTCAGATTTAATTACACCATTATTTTTGGTAGTTAATTTCCAGTATTCAGACACTACAACAAGTAAGCTAATGTAGTCTTTTAATACATTATGTCTGTTGAAATGTACAATACTGACACGGTGTAAAATATTCGTAGTGGATATGACATACCATGTATTTCGAAACACACTGACCTAACTTTTATGTGTACGTTATTATCGGTGGTGTAGCCGATGTATACAGTAAGTCAATTATTATCGGTTGGATTTTATTGTTCTCTTTAGAACACTACAGATACGTAGTCAGAAATCTTTGTAGTTAATATTTATTCAGAAAAATACTAATGAATAGTGAGGTGATTCTAGCACATATATCCAGTACATGTACGGTACACAAGACACCATTCAATAAACACTTTTCTCTAACATATGTAGAACTCTATACTTGTATAATCATATAATTAAATCCGCAAAAATGAATCACCCTATCAGTTATAGTTAATTGATATCAGTAAAATCGGATGGCTATAATTAACCAAGTCCTTTTATTCCATCTGAATTTATTAACGCTTGAAGTGAAAAAAACAAAAATATGTAAACATCTTTGAAGGGTGTAACATTCAACCGGAGAATAATAGTTTGTTTCAGTAAAATGTATTCTTAATAAATTAATATACCATAATTTGATTCCCATTTGAAGATAATCCATTCAACATAATGAAACTTCACAATAGATTTTTTCATCGTTTTACAAAAAAATTATGAAATACCATGGTTTCCACACGGAATAAGCATCATCATAAATTGTGAAAATGCATAATATTAAAAGATTGACTACTAAAAACTAATATACAGGCACAAATGTCATTCAGTTCAGATTTGATGTTGAAATTAGTCCAACGGTTTGTTCAGCTTGATTGACCCTTAATTATTTCCATTCCAAGATATGTATAGAACACATAAATGTTCATTAGGTGAATTATTTCACTTAATACACTATTTCAAATAAATGACACAAATTTCAACTGTTAATCTGATTACAGTCAGTAAAAACCAATTGATTCAGTTAGTTAGGAATTATACCATTGCATATGATGCTATATTCAATGATTTGTCTAATAAATGCCAGAACAAAACTACTAATGTTTCAAGTAAAACCAAGAAATTAATTTCACTAAAATAGAAACTAAGACTAGTGGAATCTGAAATCTACATAGATTACATGTGGTATGAGAAAATAATCAGAAAAATATGACTGATATAAATGGAGAGATCAATGAACCTCACCAATTATATATGCAGCAACTAAACCTTAAAAATCCTCATTTAATATTGATCAATACTACAGTTGTATTTCATCCTTCACTTGTAAACATTCACACTAGTAACTAACTTGGAAATACAGAAACCAGAAATGCTTACAAGCTTTTTTGTTAGAATTCACTAGTTTGATCATTATTCTAACTGACTGAATAACAATATTAATATTCAGATTATTTTGCTTATAGTTTTACGTAGTCGTGGAAAAAGATGTGTTATTTTTCCAAATATATTACGCAGATACCATTGTCCACATCTTTGTGTCAGTTACATTCGATTTGCTCTATGAGTAGACTGTCTGCTTATGACTAATATATATATATATATATATATATATATATATATATATATATATATATATATGTTTTATTTTTAAAATCTGCACAAATAATTCTTAAGTCACAAATTCCTAAGCATAAATAAATAAAAGTAGATTGAAAGCAGTGAAAAAAAAACAAACAACGAAATCCATTTTTAAAGAAACAAATGTTCAGTGTAAAATAGTGATTTCACATAAAATCCAACCAACACATAGGATATATACACATATACCGACTAAAACATTCTATAAACATTCTTGTGGAATAACAATGCACATAAAAGAATGTCACGTACATAAACAATGACAGAGAAAACTGATAACGACAACAAAATCAGAAACAATTATAAAATTAGTTTTCTTTGTCGTGTTTTTCCGACTTAGGTCTTCATTAGATCGTTATGTATTAAAGAAATATTGACACATACACGTGAACATATACATACATGTTGGATTTGCGTAAAACAATGAAATTAGAAATAACGGAAGAGTAGTTTGACAACACGACAAATCTCATTAAATGTGAACATAAAAATGACTAAAGTAGAAAACGTTATTAGGTGGACATCACTGCATTGTTAAGAAATTGAGGATGTTAGTTAAAATCTACTACTCAAGTATTGTAGTCTAGTCAATAGAGCTGCTGTCATGATTACTCAATAATTTATTTTAAATGTTAAGTGATTTAAATCGACAGGCAGTAATTTTGAATTTGAGTTAAGTGTCGCTGGTGGAAAACAACTAACAGTAATTTCTTTTAAAGTTATTTGTATACCTAAGGTTTTTAGGATAAAAGATACGGCTTACCAGTCATTCAAAAACAACATAGGATCTAACAAATATCTGTGTTGCTTCAAGTCATTAGACTTTTGGTCAGGACGTTGATTAGGAACTGTCGAGAACTTAACAAACGAACAATAACGGACAAATATTCTATACCACACACCTACGATTTCACCAACAATGTGGAAGCTGCCACTATCTTTTTGAAGATTGACCTAGTTGAAGCGTATTGCCACATTCCTGTTGAGTCAAAGGACATACCAAAAAACGGCAGCAATAACCCTATTCGGGTTATATTAATTTCTGTGCATGCCGTTCGGATCGACTAATGCAGCGCAAACCTTACAGCGATTTACTGACCAAGCCATCAAAGGTTTACCAAGAGTATATGCGTAAATCAACTCCGCCTGGAGTCCCTTTCCGGGGGCTACTGCCGGTCCCAAGCCCGGATAAAGGAGGAGGGTTGGGCATGGGGTTAGCGACCCCATCCCGTAGAAAACTAACTCGCTAAAAAAACGCTAACCAGAAAAAATTATTCAAACCATTTAAACTCTGCCCTGGGAGTCAGGAGGTCTTCGTTTAGAAGAGTTATGACGCCTCATGATGAAAGCCGAGTTTCTTCGGAAGTCACGAGGCCGATGCCCCTTCTGACAACCAGAGCAACCATTTATTTAGGTACATGGAATGCTCGCACAATGTGGGAGACTGGGAGAGTTTTCCAAATTGCTGCAGAAATGAGGAGATACAATTTAGAGGTGCTTGGGATCAGTGAAACACATTGGACGCAAGTTGGACAACAACGACTAGCTTCAGGGGAGCTGCTGTTATACTCCGGACATGAACAAGAAAATGCCCCACATACACAAGGAGTTGCATTGATGCTGTCCAAACAAGCACAAAATGCACTTATAGGATGGGAATCTCATGGACCAAGGATCATCAAAGCCTCCTTCAAAACAAAGAAAACGGGGATTACAATGAACGTCATCCAATGCTACGCGCCTACCAATGACTACAATGAAGACGCTAAAGATCAATTCTACGATAGGCTGCAGTCAATCGTCGAGAAGTGCCCAACAAAAGACCTGACTATTCTGATGGGAGACCTAAATGCCAAGGTTGGAATTGACAACACCGGATATGAAGAGATCATGGGACGACATTGACTGACTTGGAGAAAGGAACGAAAATGGTGAGAGATTTGCAAATCTATGTGCCTTCAATAAACTGGTCATAGGCGGGACTATATTCCCACATAAACGCATACACAAAACCACATGGACTTCACCGGATCACACCACACAGAACCAAATCGACCATATCTGCATCAACAAAAAGTTCAGGAGGACGATGGAGGACGTGAGAACAAAGAGAGGAGCTGATATAGCATCAGATCATCACTTGCTGGTCGCCAAGATGAAATTGAAACTCAAGAGGCACTGGACAACGGGGAGGACAATATCACAAAAATTTAATACGGCTCTTCTTCGGGATAATGACAAACTCAATAAATTCAAGATAACCCTCAGCAATAAGTTCCAAGCCTTTCATGATCTACTCAATGGAGAAGGAACTACTATGGAGAGCAACTGGAAAGAGATAAAAGAAGCAATCACTTCAACATGTCATGAGGTTCTGGGCCAAAACAAGCACCATCACAAGGATTGGATCACGATCGATACACTGGATAAGATTCAAGAAAGGAGGAACAAGAAGGCAGCAATCAATACCAGTCGAACAAGAGCAGAAAAAGTCAAGGCACAAGCTGAATACACAGAAGTAAACAAGCAAGTGAAAAGAAGCATCAGAACTGACAAACGTAAATATGTGGAAGATTTGGCAATGACGGCGGAAAAGGCTGCCAGAGAAGGAAACATGAGACAACTGTATGAAACAACAAAGAAACTCTCCGGAAATCACCGTAAACCAGAACGACCAGTGAAAAGCAAGGAAGGCAAGGTAATCACCAACATTGAAGAACAACGAAACAGGTGGGTAGAACACTTCAAAGAACTCTTGAATCGACCAGCCCCACTGAACCCACCCAACATCGAAGCAGCACTCACGGACCTCCCAATTGATGTTGGCGCACCGACAATTGAAGAAATCAGCATGGCTATCAGACAAATCAAGAGTGGCAAAGCAGTAGGACTAGACAGCATTCCAGCAGAGGCACTGAAAGCAGACGTAGCGGCAACTGCAAGGATACTCCAAACTCTCTTCAAAAAGATCTGGGATGAGGAACAGGTACCAAAAGACTGGAAAGAAGGACTTCTAGTCAAAATACCAAAGAAAGGCGATCTCAGCAACTGTGACAACTACAGGGGAATCACTCTTCTTTCAATACCGGGAAAAGTCTTCAACAGGGTATTGTTAAACAGGATGAAGGACTCCGTAGACGCCCAACTTCGAGACCAACAGGCAGGATTCCGTAAGGATAGATCTTGAACAGACCAAATCGCAACTCTACGGATCATTGTGGAACAATCAATTGAATGGAATTCATCACTCTATATCAACTTCATCGACTACGAAAAAGCATTTGATAGCGTGGACAGAACAACCCAATGGAAGCTTCTTCGACACTACGGCGTGCCTCAGAAGATAGTCAATATCATACAGAATTCCTATGATGGATTAAACTGCAAGATCGTTCATGGAGGACAGTTGACAAAGTCGTTCGAAGTAAAGACCGGTGTCAGGCAAGGTTGCTTACTCTCACCCTTTCTCTTTCTCCTGGTGATCGACTGGATCATGAAGACATCAACATCTGAAGGAAAGCACGGGATACAGTGGACATCTAGGATGCAGTTGGATGATCTAGACTTCGCAGATGATCTGGCTCTTCTATCGCACACACAACAACAAATGCAGGAGAAGACAACCAGTGTAGCTGCAGCCTCAGCAGCAATAGGTCTCAATATACACAAAGGGAAAAGCAAGATTCTTCGATACAACACAACATGTACCAATCCAATCACAATTGACGGAGAAGCTTTGGAAGATGTAAAAACCTTTACATATTTGGGCAGTATCATCGATGAACACGGTGGATCTGATGCAGATGTGAAGGCACGGATTGGCAAAGCAAGAGCAGCATATCTACAACTGAAGAATATCTGGAACTCAAAACAATTAGCAACCAACACCAAAGTCAGAATTTTCAATACAAATGTCAAGACAGTTCTACTGTATGGCGCGGAAACCTGGAAAACTACGAAATCCATCGTCCAAAAGATACAGGTGTTTATTAACAGTTGTCTACGCAAAATACTTCGGATCTGTTAGCAGGATAGTATTAGCAACAACCTACTGTGGGAGAGAATAAACCAGATCCCAGTAGAGGGAGAAATCAGGAAGAAGCGCTGGAAGTGGATAGGACACACATTGAGGAAAGCACCGAACTGCGTCACAAGACAAGCCCTCATATGGAACCCTCAAGGTCGAAGGAAGAGAGGAAGACCAAAGAATACATTACGCCGAGAAATGGAGATAGATATGAGAAAAATGAACAAGAATTGGATGGAACTTGAAAAGAAGGCCCAGGACAGAGTGGGTTGGAGAATGCTGGTCGGCGGCCTATGCTCCATTGGGAGTAACAGGCGTAAGTAAGTAAGTAAGTAAGTAAGTATATGCGTAAATCGACGACTTACTATTAGCCAGCGATACGACAGACGAGCATCTACAGCAACTACGACAACTATTCGTGAGACTACGAGAACATGACATCTCTATAAACGTTGAGAAGTGTGAATTTGTAAAGGGAACCTTACAGTTCCTAGGTCACATGGTAACTTCACAAGGTATTACGTCAGTTCCAGTGGAAGTCGATGCTATCCGAGACAACCCATTACCTGAATAACGGAAGACGTTACGACGATTTATAGAGCTAACAAATTATTATAAATGATTTATCCCGAATTGTGAGACAATACTGCAGCCAATGATAAATGCGTTGCATGGACATGCCCGGACGTTTCATCTGTCATCAGAGGCGATACAAGCATTCCAGAACGCCAGGAAAGCACTATACAATAAACTATTCTAGCTAGACGGAGTGAAATGCCATTAGCCATCATGACTGAAGCATCGAGTGCAGAGTTAGGAGCCGTTTTACAACAGTTGTAATCTCCACAACTCCTATACTGAATTATAAAATAGCACCAGGAAACCGCTTTCACTTATCTCAAAGAGATTGAATCCTACACAAACGGGGTATAGTACATTTGGAAGAGAATTGCTACCAATTTACCTGGCAAAAAGTATTTCCAACATAGAGCGGAAAGTACGAATTTTACTGTGAACACGGATCATAAACGTTCACGAAAGCATTGGGCGCCAAGCAAGATGATAATTCTGCGAGGGAAATCGGACAGTTAGAATTTATTTCCCGGTCTACGTATAATATACGATACATTAAAAGCCACAATACAATTCACATATCACAGATTCGCATACTTTTAAAAAAAAATCTTTCTTATATTTACGTCTACATAGAGTAAGTCAATTGGATGAAAACTGTCACGTCTTTTATCAGCTTCAAAAGTTTAAGTGTCTGGAAAGTCATTGGTTAAACATGATTTTATTCATAATAAAAGGAAGTTAACATTTAAGTGTTCTTACTCACACTAAGAATAAAAGACAAGTATTTTATCATGTGCATGAAATTGTGACAAGGACAATTGTTAAATCGTTTGATTGTAATAACCCCAAAAGTTTTTTAGATATCTGGTATAATTTAAATGTAAACTCTCCTATTAACCTTCACAGTAACACAAAAATATTGAGTCGATAACAGAGCATAATGTATGTAACAAAATATGGTAGACCACCTTTTTATGCACATTTGAAAAATGCTTGTTAAGCAGGAATGCGTGTATGGAGTCTTTAATATCTTAGAAGCATTAATTAATTTAGCTGAGATAACCCATTAAACCATGTTCATGTTTGCTGGGGATAGAAATCCGCACACAATGAAAAACTCACTATAACTCATTACTTAAAAAAAGTACGTGAATAGAGCATCTTGATCAAGACAGTCATATTGTTAGTAGGTATGAAGGATTCATAAAGTAGTCATCAAACCAAGACAAATACATTAGTTTATGAACTCAGTGGTTTTGAAGTGTAGCCGTAATTACTAAGTGACAACTAGATAATAAGGATAAGTTGGTAGAGGTTACATTTGGCACAAACAAAAGTCAATCGCAGTTACACAGATTTGTTCATTCTTTAATTTTATCAAAATGTAGAAGAAAATAATAACGTTTGTGTAATAAGTAATAACAAGCAAACATTTATCATCATCAATAACAAAACTAGTTTCGATCTTCTGAAAAAATACCTCCAAAGTAAACATTGCAAGGGATTCAAATTCGAAAATTTGGTTTAAAAATCTAGTAGTAACCCAATTTCTTATGATAAGAGAGCATGAGATCAAATATGATGCATTAAAATAGTTGAAAACTTACTTTTCTGAGCACCATAAAACGCATTAGGAAAAATACTCCGATAGATGCCAAACCGCTTAGAAGAGGTGAGAGAAACCATGATCCAACTAAATTGAAATCGATAAAACAATGTAACAACAATTAAATAGACGTTATCTATTTTAAAAAGTAGTGATGCTCACAAGTCATGTTGGGTTAATAATAAACAAAATGTGATATAATCATTATTGGGTATACAGTTCATGGGGGATAGTAAAAAGTTAACAATTAATGTCGTAGACTTAATTTATTTGCTCATTATTAATATTGGTGTGTTATTTCATTTAGTCTTTATTTTGAAACAAAATCTTATATAACATTATCTAAACTATAATGAGACAATGTTATAAGATACTTTCGTAAACGCTATACGAAAGGTACAATTTCTATTTGCGAAATTCTCAGAGATTAAAATTCAATAGT
Organism: Schistosoma spindalis; assembly: GCA_946903255.1. Classification (NCBI taxonomy): domain Eukaryota; kingdom Metazoa; phylum Platyhelminthes; class Trematoda; order Strigeidida; family Schistosomatidae; genus Schistosoma; species Schistosoma spindalis. The sequence continues at coordinate 70,950,844 of OX336420.1, read as the reverse complement.
TATAACAATTCGCCTAACTACAAGGAAATAATCAAAATTATCTAAAATAGAATAAGTTGAAAGTTATTTTACACTAAATTGTTCAATTACATGCTAATGCCGATCACATTTACAGTATTAACATGAATCATTCAGTGAAAAAATATATCAGAACAGCCGTATATGATGTGGACGTCATTCTCATAGAGTGGTTATAAAAGGCATTACGCCATGGTCAGAATTACTTTCGACCTAATCTATCTTTGGTAGTTTTGACTTTTCCCTGCAAAAGCTCAGATTGGACTGCCGAGTCAAACTTTGAATGCATTTCATTTGAATTTCTGAGATTTTTACAGATATAATTTTTAACCAATTTCTTCCACAACCAATGCTCGTGAAAATACTCGCCCAAATCTTGACGAGACTTCAGTTACAGTACTAAACATGTAAAACTGATAGATGACATTGTAAACCCTTGAGTTAATGAAATGAATGCTGGTCACGAATGCATATCTGGATGTTGACAAAAACTGGACATTGATGACCAACTTTAACACAGACAAGCAGAATTGAGTCTACATGTTGAACAACTGAAATGTTTGCAACAAAGTTGACAATTTCTAATTACAATTTATAAAGATACAATCTTTAAATATTAATAAGAAATCTGGTAAAAGTATGGTGTGCAGACGAGCCACTCACAGTCAACAGTGCAAATTTTAGGCTTTTGCGTGAAATTATGTATAATGAACAGTACAAATACTTTCGTATGTCTTTCAAAACGTTTGAAATGATTGTAGATAATTATTTTTTGCAACTATAGAGTAAAAATGATAATACTAAACGCATCAAATGATCAATCCTTTTTCTGTAGATTATATATAACAGGCAAATCGACGCCACCCCTATAATCCTAACTCTAAACTTTTAATCCTGTAACAAACTTTAACCTCGTAGCAGTATATGGACGAACTAATCAGATAGTGCCTTTTGTATTCTCGAGTGAAATTCATTCTTCCATATGGTAATAAAGTAGTTTTTTCACTTCAGCTGACGCCATTTCGTGATGAAAACCCTAACTCTAACTTGCAACAATGTAAGGACTCCTGAGAATCTGTTGGGGTCCTTTAAATTATTCAAAAAGATGGACGGTCTATATTCATGGGGACGAGTTTATATGTAGTTGTTTCTTCAACTTACAAACAAAGTAACTTTCAGAAGACATTGATAGATTTATTTTGTGAAATCTGTATACAATTCCTTTACATAACCTATCCATTTATAAAATCTATTTTCTGATTGTTTAGAAACTAGATAGAAATTCGTCGCAGTTATTTTAAACTCATCCTTACATTGTACTTTTACCAGAAATACTAGCATTAATCCAAAGAAGTGTTCGCCATTTTCATAATTTACAATGGATATTACATTTTTATCCCCTTACTATTCTAGAAAGCATTCACTTATGGTAATTGTTAAAGTGTGCATCAGAAAATCAAACGATTATTAAAACAATGCATTTGTAAGTTGAACTTGCACAGAAATATGTTGTGGCTAAAAATAAAATCAAATGATAAAAGAAATTTCGTGATCAGTATGTAGATCGGTTTAACATAAGATGGTTAATGTTAGCATGCAATAATTACATTTTGAATGTATCTACATTGGTTACTATCAGCATGAGAATATTTCATCTTTTCCTAGTCTACCAATGAGAATTCTTAAAATCGTTTGAAACTGACTAGTAAACATAATAGCTTGGACAAAATTTTATTGGACACAAAACTCAGTTAATATTTTCGATTCGATATTTCCTTAAAAACAGATTTCCAGTAGTTCTTTTTAAGAGAATTAAGTTTATATTTCTCATGATCAATAAAGTATGGCTCGCTTCTCGTTCATCACCAAAACCGAATCATCCAAACATATGAATTAAAAACACCTTTGGTTTCCATAATATTTAAGCATTGTAGTAATTTGTTATATTAGTTAGATATTATAATAAATAATTTGTCGATAAGAGAAATACTTGATTTTGATACTTAATAATCTTGTTGTCCAAGAAATATAGGTTAAAGAGCTTGACTAAGTGATTGAAGTTTGGTGAAAGCCGTATATCAACTTATTGGCTTGTTTATTAAAAGAATCATATCTTAACAGGTTATATCACCGGATTTTTAATCACAAATAAACCAAAAACTTAATTTCATGCAGTCAAACAGTTAACTGGAGAATGAAAGAAATTTCAAAACTTATGTAACAATATGTATTATTACACGCCTACATGATTTATTACAACACTTGCACAGAATTTATTCTAATCCTTCCAGTTATTCTGTGGCACATACATTTATTCTCGTTAATTAGTCCTGTGTAACCTTGAGCACGTTTTATACATCTGTGTATAATAGTACGTATATGCATATCCCATTCCTGTATTTCTTACATGATTTATAAAAACTGAGTCACCTTACTATTCTCTGAGTCGGTGTACTGCCGAACTCCAGTGCTTTGTACACTCTGTAGACATTTTATTTGTCTGTCTGTCATTCGACATCAGCATGTTTGAAGTATACGTACAAGTCGTACTTGACTTTTATTATCTAAGTTGTATCAACGTGATTTTTCGACAGAATGTATACGAAGTAAGTAGGATATACGTTTCATTGGTATTATTATCATTTGATTATGTAGGCATCAACAACGGAGATATTAAATGTAATATTTAGTAAATTACATTAAAATAATGTTCAGAAATAAAGTAATCAAATCGTTTATGAACCATATTTCATTGATAACGTTTTAAATAGTCCGAAAATATGTCTTCTGTCTAGTTCATTAATTTATGGAGAATAATTCATTCTAAAGTTAGGTTTCATCAGGAAGTCATCGATAACAATGAATATTAATATAGCTATCTATTGCTAATTGGTTAAATTCAGAAGAATGTGAATTACTGTTATAATTCCTTGTGAAAACTAATTCCAAAATGAGGAAAAAATTTTAACAAACCAGTCATCTCAATTAACATAAGTCTATACAGCATGAATGTATCTAAAGTCAAGTGAAGAAACTGAACAAATTTATCCTACTTTAAAATAAAAGATAACTAGCCCTTTACAAGTTATAAGAAAAAAACTATTTTAGGAAAACTTAACTAAGCTCTGTATGAAAATATTTGATTCGTAGTTTATAGAAACAAATAAAAGGAATTACATAGAAAATAAAGTCCAAGTTACACAATTAAAGTCAATTATATACAATAACAACATTAGCTATCGTTACCGTTCTAGAATATGACCATGATAGCATTCCATATTTATATACAAACAAATAAAATGAACAGTTCTACATGTATAGTTGCATAAAATATAATATGTAAAAACAGTAGATTACAGTCGAGTTATCAAATTATGTAGTATGAATATGTTATACAAAAAGTTAATACTCATTCAATCCTTATAAGTATAAAGTGTCAATAAGTAGAACAGTAAATTAATTATAATCATTATCGGAAGCAGACATCAAAAGGATGAATAGCAACTGGAAACAACTGTAAAGGATTGCCCAGGACAGAGTTGGTCTCAGAATGCTGGTGGACGAACTATGCTCCTCCATGAGGGGTAACAGGCATAAGCAAGCAAGTATTATTATTATTATTATTATTATTATTATTATTATTATTCAATAATTCGGTATATTTAATTGAACTGTCATACGATAGAAATGAATGTAGGCAAAGTATAATCAAATCCTGAAAATGTACGAAATTGATTACAGTATTTTTAGTGTGAAGTAAATATCGAAAAGGTGTACATTTTTTTTATTTAAACATGGAAAGTCATGTAACTTTCAATAAAAAAGACCAATGTGAATGAAAAATAAAGCCTAGAAATACAATGTAAGTTACATTATTCATCAAATAGTATCATGTTTCTTCTCTAAATTACTTATAACACTATTATTATGATTATAAAACTGCTCAGTAGTTCAAGTAATAAAAATATATTATTTGGTCTATGAGATTATTCATTATATTTAGTTTATTTCAGTCCACTATTATATAAATCAATACCTACATAGAATATATAGATTTTCCATCCAACCAATGTCATCACTTATATTACAGCAAGTACTGTTCATAATTAGGTGGTGAAGACTCAGCGTTATCAAACCATAAATAATAAATACATACTAACTAATTGTAGCATTTCATAGCAGAACAAAAAGAGAAAAGTGTTGAAGTAAACACAGAATATAGGCAAATAGGAATGTTTGTTCAAGAAAAAAAATATTATTTCTAAAATACCAAAGCGAAGGACAAATAAACAATAGAACAAGTAGCAAACTGGTCAGGAACGATTAAATTTTCACTACTTGAAGAAAAAATAGATACGAAATATATCTTTGCACCGACGACATCATACTCAAACGACTGTATCTAGTGTTCTCCTGTAAATATAAATCAAACGTAAGTTTTGCTTTGGATCTAAGATAACTCATTCTACTGCAAAATATATCTACGTTAACTTCATTTTCAAAAAACTGCGACTATTATTATTTGATTTTGTTCTAAATATAGAAAATCGAAACATTACTTCAAGCAACTCAGTGTATTGTATTTTTGCGTTGTTTGTGGAACCATCATTGTGACAAAATTCGCATATGCATATAATTTTACATAATTAGTAGAAATCAGCTGAGTGAACACATACAATCATTGTTGAGTCAAATGATGAAATATACCGTCTAATTCTGATCACTTAACATGGGAAAACACTTACATCAATAAAGTAAGTCTATTCCAGGAACAAACTGTTTGGCTATATACATAGTGTGCAGTAGAAACTGTTCCAAAACGTATAACCATATATACAAAAAGTGATACGTATATAAAATCTGACACTTATCACTTTTGTTCTGTAGATAGAAAGTCCTGGGTTTGAATCCCGGTTCTGGGATCGTTGGTACACACTATTTAGGAGTCACACGCTAGAACAAAAAGGCGGTCCAGTGCTTCCAACTTTCGAATGGTTGTCTGATTTAAATCGGTTTGTGATTTCATTGAAACTCAGCAATCTCCACAACCTCAGACTGACAAAAATATTTGAGGTATTATGATTCCAATGTAGTTAAAAAGCGATAATAAGGAAAAACAAACTATGTTTAGATTTTATAATGTAACTTGTATAGCTTATTAATTATCAGAATGTCTTATGGTTTAAAATCTCTCCTAGGTTTTATTAAATCATCCGTTTTTTGTTAGGCTTTCCTAAATCATGTGGATTATCCTACGCTCCAGTATAAGAATACAACAAAGTAAAATTTACGAAATGTTCTGCAGTTTACTATTGAAAATCAAGGTGCATAAAGTACATTATATAGATAGCCATGTTTAGTTGTCCAGACCTAAGCAATTATTTATATATTAAAAGGGAACCAGATTTTACTAATAGCTAACATAAGAAAAATAGTTTAATTCATAAAGATACTGTGAGGATCATTAATGCTTAAGCATTTGATGTATAAAAGGACAAATTACTCACATTCCTAAACATTTATAAATGGTAATAATAACCTTACTAGCAAATAGAATTTACGCTGTTCAAGTTTGAAATGGAACTCAAACTACAAAGTTATGAATCCGTATGAAATCTTAATCATTCATATAGCGTTAAAATCTTTACTACACGAATAAATAATTACTGCAGTATCGAGTAAACAACATCGCTACTAAATAATTTATTCTCATTAAATTATCAAAAGTGTATTCAGAAAAATAATTATCATGTTCATTATTTTTATATTTTAAGAAAATTCTTACCAATTTTGAGTAGTCCTTTCCATTGAATAGCATTGAGTCCAAAGACAACAAGACTAAAACCCATCGTTGCACCTACAATACTATGTGTGCCAGAGACTGGAAGACGGAAGAATGTAGCAACCAAAAGCCAAATACAAGAACCTATAAACAAACGAAACAAATATAATAGAAAATGGTTACTCGAAATAGTGAGTATCCCCGTAAACTGTATCAGTATATGTATAATTCTATGAATTCAGTTTACTAATGATAAAGACGTATGATTATCAAATACGTCTATTTAATGTCAATTATTTGATATTCGAGTTTAATTAATTGATATGCGCCCGTCAGAACAGAGATTAAGAAAACTAAGAAGTTATCTTTTAACCATTATACTAACTACGCTAAATACCTGAAATAATCTCAAAAAGTTATAGTTAGTCCCAAATTGAATAATACATAGTAGCAATGTATATATTTAACTGTTTGTCATGAGTTCATTAAACCCAATATTACAGACTTCAAGAGAACATAGCATTTGCTAAACAAGTATACAAATATCTAAGGAGTTCATTTTTATTAGATAAAAATAAATAGCATTAAGAAATATGACTACCACAAATGAAGCCAATAATAAATTTTGTTAAGTCATGAGGAGTAACAGGCGTAAGTAAGTAAGTAAGTAAGTAAGTAAGTAAAAATCACTTTACAACAAAGATTATTTTAACAGGAAATTAGCAATCACCTTAAGAAAAGTAAATATTTGTTAAGAATATGGAATATAAATGTGTCAACTAGACATTAAAACTATAATCACAAAAACTAAGTTTAATTCTGCACACAGTTTCACTCAAACATAGGACAAAAACTAACAAATAATTTGACAATTATTTTATCAATATTGTAATAAGTATTATTATTATTATTATTTTAACACATAGATATCGGTACAAGAAGGCACCAAATACATATGCGCCACACAGATCTCATTTGATATGTGTGAGGGCTGTGATGCTGCCCGGGTGCCCAAATCGAAGCAGGTGGTTTTCTTAGGGGCCACACCCCGAGCCTTTGACCTGAAGATCTGATCCACAAGGCAATGGAGCATCATGAGGAGATGCAGTCCCATGGTAGCCGGTGACCAACTATTGGTTCATACGCCATTTTGTTCTCGCAGGATACCGGAGCCCATGTGCACCATTGATTTGGGGTCCGGTTATAGCGCCGGACATTTGCTTTTCGTCCTCTCATTTTCGTAAACAACACCCCCGCCACGAGAAGGCAGTGAGTAGGACTTCCCTGGCAGGGGCTGTATACGCGTGGCCATGTGAGAGCATTTCGAGAGGAGGAGCGGACTCCCCCCACTCTCGGCCATACCAGGGCATTCGGGGGCCATTGTAATAAGTACGTCATTGTTTTGGGATAATGAAATCTCCTTTCAAAACTGACTAAATATTTAAGATTTTTAAAAGTTGCCATCAAATGTTTTATTGTACAAAAGACATTAAACAGTTTGGTAACAACTGTAATTCGACATTTGATATTAGTCAATCACAACGTAGAACCTATACGCATGTACATCGGTTCAAGTTGCCATACCACAATAACACAGAGAGATGAAGTTGTCAGACCAAATCTTAGAATAGTAGAGGTAGTAACAGCATCAGTGGTAATAGGCAAGATTAGACATCGAAGATATGACTCGAAAAAAATATAGATTAGCAGAATAAAGACAAAGAATAGATGCACCTGAGCCGTTCCAAACGATTTAGAGCCATGTCATTCAAAGTCTCCAACCATTGGTTACGATAATCACGCAACCCCCAACCAGGTAGTACTTATTTACATTAGTTAAATCCAAATGTCAGTGACTTCATAGACTGATGTCATGTTTTGGTTTGGCAGCCCCTGGCTTCCCGCCAGTCTACTCCCGCACCAGAAAACATCGACTGTCGAGGTAGGCGGTGGTTGGGCATACGTTACACATGTCCCAAACACCTCAGCTGATAAAGATTTATTAAATCATCAATCGATTTTCTATCTTTGCTTAGTATTCTATTCCTAACCCAGACATTGAATATTCCGTGATCTCAAAATACACTTCTAGTGGCACTATATCTGACTCCAGTTAGATCGTTTCTGATCGTTATCGAGACATACATGTTGTCAACCCTCGACTTAACTCGCGTCAGTGAATAACGGAATTAAAGTAAGACAAATACAAGAATCGGTTTTGAATACGTATATTTTGTAAAATCGTTGATTGGAATAGACAATCAGAAAGACGGGGTGAAGGAAGAGAAGAGGAGAAGGTGGAGCGAAACGAACCGGAGAAGACATGTGAATCAAATCAACTTAACCAAGCGTCACTCAATATTTCTAGTCAGACAAAAAATCAAGTTACATACATGTGATGGGTCGGATAACAAATGCACACACATACGCTTACATAAAAACGGTCAAGGTTGATAAGCGAATAATTAACAAAGTCGAAAATGTGACTCAAGGAAAATGAATAAATTGGCCTGTCCGAAAGCTAGAATAAGCTATGTGGGCTTGACATAGTCCCAGCCACTACAAAGCCCCCCTGTAGAAAATAGCAAATTAATTTCAAAATGTCTGTTTTCGAAATTAACACTGAAGATGTGTTCAGTTAACGAAAACAATAAGTAGCGAAAAGAAATTGTACTATATCTGATAAAGTAGTGTCGCCTGAGTGTATTGCACGAAATTGTTATACTTATGTAAAAACGTTCATGAATATCGTAAAGATGGGGACAAAAAGTGGACTGTTAGTATGCGATTATGAGCAAATTATTAAGCGTACCAAAAATTAACATGCATTTATTTCGTGACTGTTTGAATGATTGAATAACACGTTCGTATGAGCGATTCAAAAGATCGTGAAAACAGAGTGATAAATTGTTTATGGGTATGACAGCGGAATATACCGTGAGAATAAATAGGACAGAATATAACAGAAATTTGTCTGTGGTGCCGTCTGAATATAAGAACAAAGAACCGTAAAATATGATGTTCTAATAAGCCCTAGTAGAGTAAGTAGAGTTTATTAGCGATTAGTGCATTCGAATCCACATACATGGAGTTTACGTGAGATAAAAATAATCCAGCCATAAAATGATAACTGCATTGATGGGTGATATTCGTTGCTGGACTGCAATTGATAATAATAATAATAAAATGAGAAGTTAGCGTACGTTGTTGCTCGCGTCATAACCAGATGCATCGAGTTATCGTTGAGTATGTATGAGAATATGATAATTATAATCGTAATAGGATGATCCATCAAATAGATAAGTGAGAAGAGTTGACACGAAGACAAAGTACAGATAGGATAATGCGATTTGAGCACGTCCTTGTCGCTGCTGTACCGGCGACGATGAATGCATCGGATTAGAGATTAAGTCGTTTGAGTTCCTTGTCTACTAAGTCAGACACTTGGTCCGTTTATCGCACTCATCGAGTTCGAGATGTACACCGTCTGTGCAGATTTGCAGGATGCGTTTGGTCCAAAATCGAGCTTACAACTTTATTAGTGTGACGATGATATCATCTATGAGGTTGTCGAGTTCTTCCTGTCTCGTTTAGTCGGACAGCACACAAGCGACTGTTTATTGGAATCCAATCTAGGAAAGCCTGTTTTAATTTGGAATTTATTGCTAAACCTACACCAGAGAAACCACGGGAACTAGCAGTGAAGTCTCCAGTCACTTGTAGGGCAAATCGTCCCGATTCTTTATACTGACAACGTGAGGTCAAATGAATGACTGTACTTGGATACTGTATGAGAGTTTCAGAGACACATTACACATCGATGGCGCAAGATTCCAGGGTCCTAGCTAAAGGAGACTGTTGTCCCATCTGACACAAGGTTCAAACATTACGAGTTCAAACATATAGTTTAGAGCATAGTTTCGAGAGACCAGGAATAACATTTCGTGAACTCAAATCATTAATGTTAGTGGCATGTATTGATAAAGATAAGTAAGAAGGGTTAGTCATGGGGATGGAAGAATTATTAAGAGATGAAGGGGTGGTTCGATCGTCAACAAGATGATATCAGGTGCTGATAGTAGTATTAGAGCGGTTGTCACTTCCTGGTTGCCTACACCGCGGAAAGATATTTCTCTTGAGGGACCTGAAAAGGATGTTGAATTAGTGGTGGTCTTGGCGAACTATGAGTGTGACCACAGAGCTCAAGGGACAAATGCTTAAGGCCAATCGCGCACGGGCTTTATATGGGACGTTTTGATGAGTTTGCTCCGCACTTCAAAACGCCTAACCGCCGGATGCAGATGCTTGTTGTCCAGAGAAAATACCTTACTGCATCCATACCCCACTACAGTCAGCAGTATGAACTGGCCCGCGGGCCTTAAGTTGCCACCTTTAATATTACCGTCTTCCAACCGACCTCCCTGGTATGGTAGTGTGGTGTGGGTTACTTATATCCACGCAAATAGTATATGACGGTGGTCAGGCATAGAATGTATTTCAGTAGAAGATCAATGAGGAAAGAACGGGAACAAAACTCAATTGGTATGAAAACGCATGAACAATGAAATCTGAGACAATGGATTGATGTTTGCAACAGGAACAGTCAAGTTTGATATGATGGATTGATATTTTGCAAATTAACGATTTCACTGGTTGAAATCATGAGTCCATTGAAGCTAGACCACCACGGAAAACCTGAAAGCACTGGACGACCGTTTCGTCCTAGTATGGGACTCCTCAGCAGTGTGCATCCACGATCCCGCTCCTCGCGAGACTCGAACCCAGGACCTACCAGTCTCGCGCCAGGCGCTTAACCAACTATACCACTGAGCCGGCATCCAACGGTGTTAATGTCTAACTTCAACCAATCCACGAAGTTGCGCCACCGTACACCATTGTCTTCAGTGAGCTGATATCTTACAACAGACGATTTAATATATGGTTCTCAGATTTTATCGAGATGCTCTGTAATTATGTGCTCAAATACATTCGATTTTCCCCATTGGTGTTCTTGTTCACTACAGTAGGACCTAAAGAAACATGTACTCCAACCAACGTAGTTCAGCAGAATCATCACGATAGGCAAGTCCGACCACCACATCAAGATAGATGCTACGGTCGACCGAATGTTGGTATATATATATATATATATATATATGGAGAAGTTTTCGAAGTGAAATAGCTCATTATCACTAGGAGAATTATTATCTTATCAGTTTTATTTAATTCATGTATAATTGTGAGCACCAGTGATTAAATGTAGTTGATTACTTTTTAAAATGCAGAAAAACATTATATAGTGAAAAAAATACTGTTTTCATAGACCTACCACCCAGAGCAGCAACCTGTCCGGCCATCAAGAGTACATGCCCGTTGTCGATGGTTTGAAAAAGTTCGACACTAACAATACCTTTCCGTATGGTATTGGAAACTTTGGCACCTGAAGAAGCACACACGTGTATATATAACCAAACTAAATTTACCTAAAAGAACAGAACCACTTAATTCACAGATTGTGGCAAGAATACAAGCTTGTTTCAGTGTTAATACTTTGGCCCCAACACTAGTCCCGAATGAATTTGCCACATCATTTGCACCAATTCCAAAAGCAAGAATAAAAGCTATTATAAAACCAACAACGACCATCCATATTTGGTCCTCAGGGATCAACATGGTTCATAAGAACCAAAGACTGCAAGATAAGATCTTAATATCACACGCTGAAGTAAACTGGTGGGTTGAAAAATAGAAAACAGATGTATTGTAGATGTGTGCTGATAAACAAAGAACAACACCAAAGACATATGTAAATCTGGTTATACGAACCTAAGTTATAACTTAGATGAATGTGAACCTTCCCTAAGTTTTTAGAGATAAGCTCGAAATAATAAAACAAGATGATCTATTAGATCACGTGAACACTTTTTCATTTTTTAAGATTTAAGCTAGCATATAACGTTATGAAATTTCATGCATTCATGTCAAACACTTTTTCACCTAAATGCACAGTTTTGTAATTTTCCCATACTGTTTCTACAGTGTCGAAGCAAGAGAGAGGAAAAATGTATTTCATAAACTTCATTTTTTGTTGAGCTGGATCTATAAAATGTAGTCAAAAATTTCTTGAAAAAGTACACATTGTTGAGTAGACGATCGACAGCGCTAGTCTTATTATATAGATCTACCCCCGAAATTGGTGACACTGGTAATAATCGTGAGCATGTATCTCCACTTCAACTAAAGATTTCATCTCTTGAGTAATCGACAGCTCTATAGACAGTATCTACAACCACGACCCACTAAGTTCTAAGTTCAACTCATGATGTTAGTGGGTTAGCCTTATGAGTAAACGTGGAGGCGAACAACACACCCTGGGCTTCAGGTATATCCGGTTTAGTTTTATGATTACATCAATTTAAAAGAGGTTACGCAGGTGACATGTTAGTTATCCTGAAAAGAGATCAGCTTGCAAACATTCGTAGGTTGGTCGACGTTAACAACTACAGCAAATTTACAATAAAAGAAACAGAAGACAGGGTCTTGTTCTTTGATATTTTAGGCTACAGAGGAACAATAAAAACAAGTATGGAGAAAACTATGGTACACAAAGCAAGTATTAAACGCTACAAAAGCAGCAACACAACAGCATACAAAACGAATTATGTCCAGACACTAATCACAGGAGTCAAACAAACCAACTCTAGCAACCAAGAAACAGATCGCCCTACGATGTGCGAAACTCATCTCAGAAATCATTACAAGGGCTCTAAAGCGCCTTGGAATAATCGTCGCCCACAAACCAATGCAACCACTCGATTTCATTCTATACGAACCAAAAGACACAACAACGAAAGAAGAAAAATGGGACATCATTTACAAAATAAATTGCACCAACTGCGGGACCTATTACACTGAACAAATTGAACGTCCTCTTCATCTATCCACAAATGAACACAGATCAGCGATAGAGAGACGTGATATGGTGTCACTGATATCGACATATGTAGACAACCATGGACGTGAATTTAACTAGAGAAACGTTGAAACTCTCTGTAAGAGAAATCCCAAGAGGGCCAGGGAATCTCCGTGGGGAAAACACTTGGGTCCGTTTGGAATAAACAGGTGCATTGATGTCCATCCAATCTACGAACCTATATGAAAGAGGCCAATTAATCACAGTGCTAGATTTCAACCAGCAAAGACAGTCGATACGAATACAATGAAAAATGAAGATAACAAAGTGTAAGAAGGCACCAAGTACTAAACATGGCCACGGGAACAAATAGATATAGTGTTTGTGGGATAACCAGAAATCTCACGTCTACGTGAAGTGGGAGCTGAAGATTTTGTCCAGAATGACAATTAAAAATCGACAGTTAAGTCACCTAACTTATAAAACAAAACTCTACCGGAAATTAGTCCATATGGCAAATCTTACTGCTACAGAAGCATCATATGGCTCATTGAATGAGAATATTTATGAACAAAATTGGTAGTAAACAGATACAAGTTATTCAATGCATTGAAATTTTACTTCATTTGAGGGTTTAATTTACAAGCGCCACCAAGTTTTCGTCAAAATCGTAAAACGAAGAACAAAAGATCTCACAAAAGCTGATGTTACTTTAAACAACAGAGAAATTCTTGAAAAGTGTCTTGAATTCTAGTACATCATTAATTAGATCTGAAAATCCAATGCTAAACAGATTTCTAGTTGGCTTTCATTCGTGCTCTTAAACTGCTGTTCCGATGCTTACTTTTATAAAACTTCCGGTGATGTCATTTTTACCACTTGGCTTTTATCTTTGTTAATTGGACTCACTGGACTGATATGAAGCTTGGTAGCAAGAATCAACGCACAGCCGTATCGAGTTCTACGCTGAGATAATTGACGAACTAGTTTCTCCTGCATCGTATTACTTATATTGAGAAATGGGTTAAAATTCTAAACAATTTCAACTTAATCTACTAATTCTTTGGGTATACTTCCGATAATTGTGATATATAGTTGGTGTGAATACTAATGGTTTGACGCCTATTTAGTTCTTGGTAATTAACGATCCTAAAAACAATCAACGAAACCAAACAAGATAATTAATCAGTTAGTTAAAGATAGTACAGTGATAAAATTAACAGGTAGCGGTATAAGTGTATTAGCCATATCGGCATGTAATTACAGTAATTTTCATTTGGATTTTATAGTAACTGGGTATGAAACAAGACCAATCAAATTGGTGAGATGTAGACAACACAAGAAATACAAGCCCCTGTGTTACTGAATCATCTAACATTTACATGAGCTGGATTACATTAGTGTGTCATCATCAAGCCCCTTTTGGAACCCATTGTCGACACATTTTCACCACATAACCGAACTCAAACGTTTTTGGTATAAATCTGTGTTGAAACAAAAGACATACCGGGATATGAATGCATGTTATTTGTGATACGATAATTTATGGACGACCGTCTAGCACGTTATAGTGACCTTGAAAATTCAACCTACTTACTAGGATTAAATAAGGGTTATGAAGCATTGTAATATACTAGAATTATGATTAACATTTAAGGTTTAAGGTTATGAATTAGCCTTCGGTTTATTATTACGAACCGACATCAGCTATAATGCCAAGATGATATTCAGTCAATTGAGTGGATGAATTTTGTGCTAAAACGCGAGGCCTGTTATCTCAAATCCCATTGGTTCATCCATAAAATGCAGTTTCGCCCAACAATACATGAACAAGAGGTTTTCACATAAAGTGCTTACATGAAAACCGTATACTTCAACCACGTTGAAAAGATACCAAGCAACAGTTTTTCCCTTTCGTAATTGTAGAAAAGTACTGATTATTAACTTCTCAGCTATGCCAACGGCTCTTAAGAGCCGTCAGCTTCAAATATCGAAGACTTACGAAACTATTGATTTTGAGGATTAATTCGACACTAAATGAACGAATCTTATGATTAAGGGTTTACGGGTAGTCAGGTCTTGGAAGCCAATACTACTGATACATTTACGGGTAGAGCGAATAACTCCCAAAACACCTTAAATTAGTGCTACACGAACTATCGAAGTCTTAGAAATAGAACGTACTAGCTAAGTCTTATGGTGAATGGGTTAAGTTTCAATATTATTGTTGTCACAAAAAATTGTCTTACCGTAGATATAGACTGCCATTGCAGTCTATATCTGTAATAGAAGTGATGGAGTTTTAAGTCGCAAGGTAGGAAGCATGGTGTTATACATTAGGGATCATCTTCGTATACAATCAACTATTTCGGAGGCTCACGTTAGTGGTAGATGTAAGGCACCATGTTATACAAATAAGTCTGGAAACGGGTTAGTGACTATGTGGGGGAAATACAGCAGTCCGTAATGTCTTGCTTACGACTGGATCTTAAGACACATCTGTTCTTGGAGTGGGCGGAATTTTGTCTCCTTATTGGAGACTTCAACGCACCACATATCAACTGTATACAGCTTACAGCTCCAGGTGTGTGTTTCGATAGTGACCTTCTACCAACCATTATTCAATGTGCAATTGCATAACGTATCGAAAAACCAACACATATTGGCTTGGAACATGACCCGTCATTGCTGAAATTTGTACTTACACACCATTGTGAGGATGTCGTTGACATTCAGAACCTTCCATCACTAGTGAATAGTGACCACATTGTGTTTTACACATGATATATAACTTGTACCTTCGCCACCTCGTCCAAACATCTGAACAGTTAATATTTCGGCGGTCAGAGACTGCGTTAACTCGACTGACTTGTCGGTCGATGCAGATCGATCGATTGGAGACGAATGGAATGGGTTGAAGACTGCATTCGAGTCCGTGATATCGCCGTATATCCCATGGTCAATAAGCAACCTACCACACTGCTTTCCATGGATGAATAAAGGAACCCGGAAGCTTGCTTACGTACTTACGAACGACAGTTGGCATATGATAGCCGTACTCTTCCGAAACGATTATTTTCGTATGTTGGATGGAAAACAAAGTGTAGTTATGGTATTCCCGCATTACTTTTACACGCAAATTCAGATTTACTAGCTTAATCAGATCGGGCGAAATCTGAGACTTTTTCGAACCATTTTAGCAAAGTTTATTCTACGTGTATTGCTACAAATACTCGTCCCAATCACACCGAGATACCAGTCATAGGATGTGTGCATTTTATTGAGGAAACTGTCCTTCTATTGACGACTATCATCAAACCTTGTAAGATACCGGACCGTGGTGGTTTACATAAACGACTGCTGTCAACTCCAGAGGATATTATTTCAAGGCCTCTCGCTCAACTCTTCCGGGATGGTCAGAGACAGATCGTATCTAACTACCCTCCTGTCAGTCTAACTAGCACAGTTACTTGAAAAGGTAATTCCGGGTAAGTTACTAAGTCACATATATTATTTTGATCTGTTAACTCCCGAGCAACACGGGTTTCGTAACAAGCGTTCGTGCTCGACTAACTTACTTATTACGAGAGAGGGTTGAACAGCAGCCCTAGACAACTGTCTGTTTGTCGATGTCATATTCATAGACTTTAGAAAAGCGTTTGACAAGGTTTAACACTTAAGTTTTATTCAGAAGCTCTCGAGCTTCGGAACAATAAGTGCTGTACATGAATAGATAAGAAACTTCTTGTTTGATCTCAGACACAGGGTGAGGGCCACTGGAACGCTATACGAATGCAAGTCAAATGTGTTGTGCTCGAAGGCACTATCCTAGGTCTCCTAATTTTCCTTCTCCATGTTGATGAATTACTGCTATCGCTTAAGTTATCGACATCATCGTTTGCAGATGATGTCAAAATCTGGAGAACAATAAGAAGTAAGGCTGATCATCTGATCTCCAAGCTGACTTAAACGAATTAGTCAGATGGGGTCGAGGTTGGTGATTAGAAGTTTATTCCAGGAGAATTTCGCTCATGCATATCGAACACGGCGATAGTTACTATTATACTATTGATAGTACATTTCTTCCTCTCGTTAAAGAACATAAAGAATTGTGAGTAATAATAAGTCATGACTTGAAAACAATTGCGCACTGTAACGCAGCCTCTGTCAAAGGTTTTAATGAGTTATGGTCACTTCATCGAGCATTCAAATTCTTTGACGAGGAAATGTTTGAAAATTTACATCCCATCTATCTAAGACCACAGTTACAGTATTGTATCCAAGATGTTAGTCCATGTCTGATAAAGGGTACTAACTCATTCGAGCATGTTCAGCACGTGGAAACAGAATTATTGAAGGGTCTTTCTAAACACTCGTACGATGAGCCCTTAAAACGCCCGAATCTTTTCCTCTTGTCGTGCCGTACTGAAGGTGCCACAGGTATTTAGAGTTTGATAACACTTTAACCAGTAACACGTACTATGAATCGTGCCCATCTAGTGAAGTCAAAAGTCAGAAGCGAGCAGGTTCGAAGATATATTTGATAGGCTATCAATATTATCGAGAATCGACAGATTTAGACTGGCTAAAGATTTCAGGGTATTTTAAGCACAACAATCCCACATATGATTTGGTGTGGTGACTGAGCGCTTTTTAGTTCATTAAGACTACTGTGGTCAGCATCAAATGTCGAGAACTTATTGAGCTATTTATTTTGTGGATTTATTTACCGCGAGGTGAAGGCATACTGGTATTTCATATTTTTAACTATGATTTGGGTGTTCATATGTCTTATATTTTCTCCCTCTACATTACCATTATTCCCCCAGATCATTAGCAAGAAGGTTCACAAACCACGATCAAATATACTTAAAGTGGAGTTCCGTTTTTATCATCGAGTAGTCAATGACTGAAACGCCTTACCCAAACAAGTGGTATAACACCATCAGTAAATATTTCCAAGAAGAAGCTCGACCTGTACTGGAAGGTAGTCTGTCAGGATCAACACAGGTTCACTAAGCTGCTATCTATATTACTGAAGACTGATGATCTATTTTCTGTGCAAGTACAAGTAACTATTAAAAATAACATTTTTAACAAAAATTAAAAACGAACGATAAATTTACTGCTTTTTAGGAAGTTTTCATACATAAATGCTTATATACAACCTATGTGACCATTTGCCCTTGTGCTTGTTATTACTGTTCATTTAACTTCAGTTTTACTATTAACTCTTGGCGCATTGATTGTTCCTAACGTTATTTTTCGCTTGCTTCATTTTCGTAAGGTTTATTTTTAAATTTTAGTTGTTCCAGATTAATAAAAAAGTTTACATAAAGTCCAAATCACTTTTATTTTTTCAACACAGTAACGAAACTTTATTGTGAAACTCGTGTCACGTTACAAAAGTTAAGTAAATTCGTGCGACGCTATAATCTATGAACGAAGTAATCAGATATGAGATAAGAAGTTATAACGTTTGATGCGAAATTCGTCTGTTAATTTGGCTGAATTGAGTTTTTGCACTATAAATGATCTCAGTTCGTGATGAAGACCCTAAATCCAATTTTCAACTCTAATCGTAAATGAAAGTTCTAACTGCTTTAGTTCTAATCAGTATTTTTACTCTCACGGTCGCTCTATAAAGTTGCTCAAATATTGTCTATCAATTATAGTCTCAGCTAAACTTGTGATGCTTGATCGAAAACGAAATTTCAATGTATCACGAAATTATAAGTTTGAGATTGTTCAATGGCGTTGTAATTTATTCTTGCGAATGGTGATTATACCTGTCTATGTAGATACATATCGTTAGATGTTTTGTCTCTAAGATTTAAGTTTTAAGGAATAGCATATTTTAAGTGCTCATGTAATTTGAGTTATAAAGCGACGACTAAATTGATTAAAAACCACTTCTGTTACATAACTCTATGTGCTGTATCCTGTATCGTTTTTGGGCCCAAATAACGTTAGATATTATTGTCGATTACTTCGAAAACTTTCAGTGGTTGGTGGGAAAAATTCATTCTAAATAGATAGTAGATAACATGCATTCGTATCCCGGTATGTCTTTTGTTTCAACATAGATTTATACCAAAAACGTTTGAGTTCGGTTATGTGGTGAAAATGTGTCGACAATGGGTTCCAAAAGGGGCTTGATGATGACACACTAATGTAATCCAGCTCATGTAAATGTTAGATGATTCAGTAACACAGGGGCTTGTATTTCTTGTGTTGTCTACATCTCACCAATTTGATTGGTCTTGTTTCATACCCAGTTACTATAAAATCCAAATGAAAATTACTGTAATTACATGCCGATATGGCTAATACACTTATACCGCTACCTGTTAATTTTATCACTGTACTATCTTTAACTAACTGATTAATTATCTTGTTTGGTTTCGTTGATTGTTTTTAGGATCGTTAATTACCAAGAACTAAATAGGCGTCAAACCATTAGTATTCACACCAACTATATATCACAATTATCGGAAGTATACCCAAAGAATTAGTAGATTAAGTTGAAATTGTTTAGAATTTTAACCCATTTCTCAATATAAGTAATACGATGCAGGAGAAACTAGTTCGTCAATTATCTCAGCGTAGAACTCGATACGGCTGTGCGTTGATTCTTGCTACCAAGCTTCATATCAGTCCAGTGAGTCCAATTAACAAAGATAAAAGCCAAGTGGTAAAAATGACATCACCGGAAGTTTTATAAAAGTAAGCATCGGAACAGCAGTTTAAGAGCACGAATGAAAGCCAACTAGAAATCTGTTTAGCATTGGATTTTCAGATCTAATTAATGATGTACTAGAATTCAAGACACTTTTCAAGAATTTCTCTGTTGTTTAAAGTAACATCAGCTTTTGTGAGATCTTTTGTTCTTCGTTTTACGATTTTGACGAAAACTTGGTGGCGCTTGTAAATTAAACCCTCAAATGAAGTAAAATTTCAATGCATTGAATAACTTGTATCTGTTTACTACCAATTTTGTTCATAAATATTCTCATTCAATGAGCCATATGATGCTCCTGTAGCAGTAAGATTTGCCATATGGACTAATTTCCGGTAGAGTTTTGTTTTATAAGTTAGGTGACTTAACTGTCGATTTTTAATTGTCATTCTGGACAAAATCTTCAGCTCCCACTTCACGTAGACGTGAGATTTCTGGTTATCCCACAAACACTATATCTATTTGTTCCCGTGGCCATGTTTAGTACTTGGTGCCTTCTTACACTTTGTTATCTTCATTTTTCATTGTATTCGTATCGACTGTCTTTGCTGGTTGAAATCTAGCACTGTGATTAATTGGCCTCTTTCATATAGGTTCGTAGATTGGATGGACATCAATGCACCTGTTTATTCCAAACGGACCCAAGTGTTTTCCCCACGGAGATTCCCTGGCCCTCTTGGGATTTCTCTTACAGAGAGTTTCAACGTTTCTCTAGTTAAATTCACGTCCATGGTTGTCTACATATGTCGATATCAGTGACACCATATCACGTCTCTCTATCGCTGATCTGTGTTCATTTGTGGATAGATGAAGAGGACGTTCAATTTGTTCAGTGTAATAGGTCCCGCAGTTGGTGCAATTTATTTTGTAAATGATGTCCCATTTTTCTTCTTTCGTTGTTGTGTCTTTTGGTTCGTATAGAATGAAATCGAGTGGTTGCATTGGTTTGTGGGCGACGATTATTCCAAGGCGCTTTAGAGCCCTTGTGATGATTTCTGAGATGAGTTTCGCACATCGTAGGGCGATCTGTTTCTTGGTTGCTAGAGTTGGTTTGTTTGACTCCTGTGATTAGTGTCTGGACATAATTCGTTTTGTATGCTGTTGTGTTGCTGCTTTTGTAGCGTTTAATACTTGCTTTGTGTACCATAGTTTTCTCCATACTTGTTTTTATTGTTCCTCTGTAGCCTAAAATATCAAAGAACAAGACCCTGTCTTCTGTTTCTTTTATTGTAAATTTGCTGTAGTTGTTAACGTCGACCAACCTACGAATGTTTGCAAGCTGATCTCTTTTCAGGATAACTAACATGTCACCTGCGTAACCTCTTTTAAATTGATGTAATCATAAAACTAAACCGGATATACCTGAAGCCCAGGGTGTGTTGTTCGCCTCCACGTTTACTCATAAGGCTAATCCACTAACATCATGAGTTGAACTTAGAACTTAGTGGGTCGTGGTTGTAGATACTGTCTATAGAGCTGTCGATTACTCAAGAGATGAAATCTTTAGTTGAAGTGGAGATACATGCTCACGATTATTACCAGTGTCACCAATTTCGGGGGTAGATCTATATAATAAGACTAGCGCTGTCGATCGTCTACTCAACAATGTGTACTTTTTCAAGAAATTTTTGACTACATTTTATAGATCCAGCTCAACAAAAAATGAAGTTTATGAAATACATTTTTCCTCTCTCTTGCTTCGACACTGTAGAAACAGTATGGGAAAATTACAAAACTGTGCATTTAGGTGAAAAAGTGTTTGACATGAATGCATGAAATTTCATAACGTTATATGCTAGCTTAAATCTTAAAAAATGAAAAAGTGTTCACGTGATCTAATAGATCATCTTGTTTTATTATTTCGAGCTTATCTCTAAAAACTTAGGGAAGGTTCACATTCATCTAAGTTATAACTTAGGTTCGTATAACCAGATTTACATATGTCTTTGGTGTTGTTCTTTGTTTATCAGCACACATCTACAATACATCTGTTTTCTATTTTTCAACCCACCAGTTTACTTCAGCGTGTGATATTAAGATCTTATCTTGCAGTCTTTGGTTCTTATGAACCATGTTGATCCCTGAGGACCAAATATGGATGGTCGTTGTTGGTTTTATAATAGCTTTTATTCTTGCTTTTGGAATTGGTGCAAATGATGTGGCAAATTCATTCGGGACTAGTGTTGGGGCCAAAGTATTAACACTGAAACAAGCTTGTATTCTTGCCACAATCTGTGAATTAAGTGGTTCTGTTCTTTTAGGTAAATTTAGTTTGGTTATATATACACGTGTGTGCTTCTTCAGGTGCCAAAGTTTCCAATACCATACGGAAAGGTATTGTTAGTGTCGAACTTTTTCAAACCATCGACAACGGGCATGTACTCTTGATGGCCGGACAGGTTGCTGCTCTGGGTGGTAGGTCTATGAAAACAGTATTTTTTTCACTATATAATGTTTTTCTGCATTTTAAAAAGTAATCAACTACATTTAATCACTGGTGCTCACAATTATACATGAATTAAATAAAACTGATAAGATAATAATTCTCCTAGTGATAATGAGCTATTTCACTTCGAAAACTTCTCCATATATATATATATATATATATATATATATATATATATATATATATATATATATATACCAACATTCGGTCGACCGTAGCATCTATCTTGATGTGGTGGTCGGACTTGCCTATCGTGATGATTCTGCTGAACTACGTTGGTTGGAGTACATGTTTCTTTAGGTCCTACTGTAGTGAACAAGAACACCAATGGGGAAAATCGAATGTATTTGAGCACATAATTACAGAGCATCTCGATAAAATCTGAGAACCATATATTAAATCGTCTGTTGTAAGATATCAGCTCACTGAAGACAATGGTGTACGGTGGCGCAACTTCGTGGATTGGTTGAAGTTAGACATTAACACCGTTGGATGCCGGCTCAGTGGTATAGTTGGTTAAGCGCCTGGCGCGAGACTGGTAGGTCCTGGGTTCGAGTCTCGCGAGGAGCGGGATCGTGGATGCACACTGCTGAGGAGTCCCATACTAGGACGAAACGGTCGTCCAGTGCTTTCAGGTTTTCCGTGGTGGTCTAGCTTCAATGGACTCATGATTTCAACCAGTGAAATCGTTAATTTGCAAAATATCAATCCATCATATCAAACTTGACTGTTCCTGTTGCAAACATCAATCCATTGTCTCAGATTTCATTGTTCATGCGTTTTCATACCAATTGAGTTTTGTTCCCGTTCTTTCCTCATTGATCTTCTACTGAAATACATTCTATGCCTGACCACCGTCATATACTATTTGCGTGGATATAAGTAACCCACACCACACTACCATACCAGGGAGGTCGGTTGGAAGACGGTAATATTAAAGGTGGCAACTTAAGGCCCGCGGGCCAGTTCATACTGCTGACTGTAGTGGGGTATGGATGCAGTAAGGTATTTTCTCTGGACAACAAGCATCTGCATCCGGCGGTTAGGCGTTTTGAAGTGCGGAGCAAACTCATCAAAACGTCCCATATAAAGCCCGTGCGCGATTGGCCTTAAGCATTTGTCCCTTGAGCTCTGTGGTCACACTCATAGTTCGCCAAGACCACCACTAATTCAACATCCTTTTCAGGTCCCTCAAGAGAAATATCTTTCCGCGGTGTAGGCAACCAGGAAGTGACAACCGCTCTAATACTACTATCAGCACCTGATATCATCTTGTTGACGATCGAACCACCCCTTCATCTCTTAATAATTCTTCCATCCCCATGACTAACCCTTCTTACTTATCTTTATCAATACATGCCACTAACATTAATGATTTGAGTTCACGAAATGTTATTCCTGGTCTCTCGAAACTATGCTCTAAACTATATGTTTGAACTCGTAATGTTTGAACCTTGTGTCAGATGGGACAACAGTCTCCTTTAGCTAGGACCCTGGAATCTTGCGCCATCGATGTGTAATGTGTCTTCGTGTCAACTTTTCTCACTTATCTATTTGATGGATCATCCTATTACGATTATAATTATCATATTCTCATACATACTCAACGATAACTCGATGCATCTGGTTATGACGCGAGCAACAACGTACGCTAACTTCTCATTTTATTATTATTATTATCAATTGCAGTCCAGCAACGAATATCACCCATCAATGCAGTTATCATTTTATGGCTGGATTATTTTTATCTCACGTAAACTCCATGTATGTGGATTCGAATGCACTAATCGCTAATAAACTCTACTTACTCTACTAGGGCTTATTAGAACATCATATTTTACGGTTCTTTGTTCTTATATTCAGACGGCACCACAGACAAATTTCTGTTATATTCTGTCCTATTTATTCTCACGGTATATTCCGCTGTCATACCCATAAACAATTTATCACTCTGTTTTCACGATCTTTTGAATCGCTCATACGAACGTGTTATTCAATCATTCAAACAGTCACGAAATAAATGCATGTTAATTTTTGGTACGCTTAATAATTTGCTCATAATCGCATACTAACAGTCCACTTTTTGTCCCCATCTTTACGATATTCATGAACGTTTTTACATAAGTATAACAATTTCGTGCAATACACTCAGGCGACACTACTTTATCAGATATAGTACAATTTCTTTTCGCTACTTATTGTTTTCGTTAACTGAACACATCTTCAGTGTTAATTTCGAAAACAGACATTTTGAAATTAATTTGCTATTTTCTACAGGGGGGCTTTGTAGTGGCTGGGACTATGTCAAGCCCACATAGCTTATTCTAGCTTTCGGACAGGCCAATTTATTCATTTTCCTTGAGTCACATTTTCGACTTTGTTAATTATTCGCTTATCAACCTTGACCGTTTTTATGTAAGCGTATGTGTGTGCATTTGTTATCCGACCCATCACATGTATGTAACTTGATTTTTTGTCTGACTAGAAATATTGAGTGACGCTTGGTTAAGTTGATTTGATTCACATGTCTTCTCCGGTTCGTTTCGCTCCACCTTCTCCTCTTCTCTTCCTTCACCCCGTCTTTCTGATTGTCTATTCCAATCAACGATTTTACAAAATATACGTATTCAAAACCGATTCTTGTATTTGTCTTACTTTAATTCCGTTATTCACTGACGCGAGTTAAGTCGAGGGTTGACAACATGTATGTCTCGATAACGATCAGAAACGATCTAACTGGAGTCAGATATAGTGCCACTAGAAGTGTATTTTGAGATCACGGAATATTCAATGTCTGGGTTAGGAATAGAATACTAAGCAAAGATAGAAAATCGATTGATGATTTAATAAATCTTTATCAGCTGAGGTGTTTGGGACATGTGTAACGTATGCCCAACCACCGCCTACCTCGACAGTCGATGTTTTCTGGTGCGGGAGTAGACTGGCGGGAAGCCAGGGGCTGCCAAACCAAAACATGACATCAGTCTATGAAGTCACTGACATTTGGATTTAACTAATGTAAATAAGTACTACCTGGTTGGGGGTTGCGTGATTATCGTAACCAATGGTTGGAGACTTTGAATGACATGGCTCTAAATCGTTTGGAACGGCTCAGGTGCATCTATTCTTTGTCTTTATTCTGCTAATCTATATTTTTTTCGAGTCATATCTTCGATGTCTAATCTTGCCTATTACCACTGATGCTGTTACTACCTCTACTATTCTAAGATTTGGTCTGACAACTTCATCTCTCTGTGTTATTGTGGTATGGCAACTTGAACCGATGTACATGCGTATAGGTTCTACGTTGTGATTGACTAATATCAAATGTCGAATTACAGTTGTTACCAAACTGTTTAATGTCTTTTGTACAATAAAACATTTGATGGCAACTTTTAAAAATCTTAAATATTTAGTCAGTTTTGAAAGGAGATTTCATTATCCCAAAACAATGACGTACTTATTACAATGGCCCCCGAATGCCCTGGTATGGCCGAGAGTGGGGGGAGTCCGCTCCTCCTCTCGAAATGCTCTCACATGGCCACGCGTATACAGCCCCTGCCAGGGAAGTCCTACTCACTGCCTTCTCGTGGCGGGGGTGTTGTTTACGAAAATGAGAGGACGAAAAGCAAATGTCCGGCGCTATAACCGGACCCCAAATCAATGGTGCACATGGGCTCCGGTATCCTGCGGGAACAAAATGGCGTATGAACCAATAGTTGGTCACCGGCTACCATGGGACTGCATCTCCTCATGATGCTCCATTGCCTTGTGGATCAGATCTTCAGGTCAAAGGCTCGGGGTGTGGCCCCTAAGAAAACCACCTGCTTCGATTTGGGCACCCGGGCAGCATCACAGCCCTCACACATATCAAATGAGATCTGTGTGGCGCATATGTATTTGGTGCCTTCTTGTACCGATATCTATGTGTTAAAATAATAATAATAATAATACTTATTACAATATTGATAAAATAATTGTCAAATTATTTGTTAGTTTTTGTCCTATGTTTGAGTGAAACTGTGTGCAGAATTAAACTTAGTTTTTGTGATTATAGTTTTAATGTCTAGTTGACACATTTATATTCCATATTCTTAACAAATATTTACTTTTCTTAAGGTGATTGCTAATTTCCTGTTAAAATAATCTTTGTTGTAAAGTGATTTTTACTTACTTACTTACTTACTTACTTACGCCTGTTACTCCTCATGACTTAACAAAATTTATTATTGGCTTCATTTGTGGTAGTCATATTTCTTAATGCTATTTATTTTTATCTAATAAAAATGAACTCCTTAGATATTTGTATACTTGTTTAGCAAATGCTATGTTCTCTTGAAGTCTGTAATATTGGGTTTAATGAACTCATGACAAACAGTTAAATATATACATTGCTACTATGTATTATTCAATTTGGGACTAACTATAACTTTTTGAGATTATTTCAGGTATTTAGCGTAGTTAGTATAATGGTTAAAAGATAACTTCTTAGTTTTCTTAATCTCTGTTCTGACGGGCGCATATCAATTAATTAAACTCGAATATCAAATAATTGACATTAAATAGACGTATTTGATAATCATACGTCTTTATCATTAGTAAACTGAATTCATAGAATTATACATATACTGATACAGTTTACGGGGATACTCACTATTTCGAGTAACCATTTTCTATTATATTTGTTTCGTTTGTTTATAGGTTCTTGTATTTGGCTTTTGGTTGCTACATTCTTCCGTCTTCCAGTCTCTGGCACACATAGTATTGTAGGTGCAACGATGGGTTTTAGTCTTGTTGTCTTTGGACTCAATGCTATTCAATGGAAAGGACTACTCAAAATTGGTAAGAATTTTCTTAAAATATAAAAATAATGAACATGATAATTATTTTTCTGAATACACTTTTGATAATTTAATGAGAATAAATTATTTAGTAGCGATGTTGTTTACTCGATACTGCAGTAATTATTTATTCGTGTAGTAAAGATTTTAACGCTATATGAATGATTAAGATTTCATACGGATTCATAACTTTGTAGTTTGAGTTCCATTTCAAACTTGAACAGCGTAAATTCTATTTGCTAGTAAGGTTATTATTACCATTTATAAATGTTTAGGAATGTGAGTAATTTGTCCTTTTATACATCAAATGCTTAAGCATTAATGATCCTCACAGTATCTTTATGAATTAAACTATTTTTCTTATGTTAGCTATTAGTAAAATCTGGTTCCCTTTTAATATATAAATAATTGCTTAGGTCTGGACAACTAAACATGGCTATCTATATAATGTACTTTATGCACCTTGATTTTCAATAGTAAACTGCAGAACATTTCGTAAATTTTACTTTGTTGTATTCTTATACTGGAGCGTAGGATAATCCACATGATTTAGGAAAGCCTAACAAAAAACGGATGATTTAATAAAACCTAGGAGAGATTTTAAACCATAAGACATTCTGATAATTAATAAGCTATACAAGTTACATTATAAAATCTAAACATAGTTTGTTTTTCCTTATTATCGCTTTTTAACTACATTGGAATCATAATACCTCAAATATTTTTGTCAGTCTGAGGTTGTGGAGATTGCTGAGTTTCAATGAAATCACAAACCGATTTAAATCAGACAACCATTCGAAAGTTGGAAGCACTGGACCGCCTTTTTGTTCTAGCGTGTGACTCCTAAATAGTGTGTACCAACGATCCCAGAACCGGGATTCAAACCCAGGACTTTCTATCTACAGAACAAAAGTGATAAGTGTCAGATTTTATATACGTATCACTTTTTGTATATATGGTTATACGTTTTGGAACAGTTTCTACTGCACACTATGTATATAGCCAAACAGTTTGTTCCTGGAATAGACTTACTTTATTGATGTAAGTGTTTTCCCATGTTAAGTGATCAGAATTAGACGGTATATTTCATCATTTGACTCAACAATGATTGTATGTGTTCACTCAGCTGATTTCTACTAATTATGTAAAATTATATGCATATGCGAATTTTGTCACAATGATGGTTCCACAAACAACGCAAAAATACAATACACTGAGTTGCTTGAAGTAATGTTTCGATTTTCTATATTTAGAACAAAATCAAATAATAATAGTCGCAGTTTTTTGAAAATGAAGTTAACGTAGATATATTTTGCAGTAGAATGAGTTATCTTAGATCCAAAGCAAAACTTACGTTTGATTTATATTTACAGGAGAACACTAGATACAGTCGTTTGAGTATGATGTCGTCGGTGCAAAGATATATTTCGTATCTATTTTTTCTTCAAGTAGTGAAAATTTAATCGTTCCTGACCAGTTTGCTACTTGTTCTATTGTTTATTTGTCCTTCGCTTTGGTATTTTAGAAATAATATTTTTTTTCTTGAACAAACATTCCTATTTGCCTATATTCTGTGTTTACTTCAACACTTTTCTCTTTTTGTTCTGCTATGAAATGCTACAATTAGTTAGTATGTATTTATTATTTATGGTTTGATAACGCTGAGTCTTCACCACCTAATTATGAACAGTACTTGCTGTAATATAAGTGATGACATTGGTTGGATGGAAAATCTATATATTCTATGTAGGTATTGATTTATATAATAGTGGACTGAAATAAACTAAATATAATGAATAATCTCATAGACCAAATAATATATTTTTATTACTTGAACTACTGAGCAGTTTTATAATCATAATAATAGTGTTATAAGTAATTTAGAGAAGAAACATGATACTATTTGATGAATAATGTAACTTACATTGTATTTCTAGGCTTTATTTTTCATTCACATTGGTCTTTTTTATTGAAAGTTACATGACTTTCCATGTTTAAATAAAAAAAATGTACACCTTTTCGATATTTACTTCACACTAAAAATACTGTAATCAATTTCGTACATTTTCAGGATTTGATTATACTTTGCCTACATTCATTTCTATCGTATGACAGTTCAATTAAATATACCGAATTATTGAATAATAATAATAATAATAATAATAATAATAATAATAATAATAATACTTGCTTGCTTATGCCTGTTACCCCTCATGGAGGAGCATAGTTCGTCCACCAGCATTCTGAGACCAACTCTGTCCTGGGCAATCCTTTACAGTTGTTTCCAGTTGCTATTCATCCTTTTGATGTCTGCTTCCGATAATGATTATAATTAATTTACTGTTCTACTTATTGACACTTTATACTTATAAGGATTGAATGAGTATTAACTTTTTGTATAACATATTCATACTACATAATTTGATAACTCGACTGTAATCTACTGTTTTTACATATTATATTTTATGCAACTATACATGTAGAACTGTTCATTTTATTTGTTTGTATATAAATATGGAATGCTATCATGGTCATATTCTAGAACGGTAACGATAGCTAATGTTGTTATTGTATATAATTGACTTTAATTGTGTAACTTGGACTTTATTTTCTATGTAATTCCTTTTATTTGTTTCTATAAACTACGAATCAAATATTTTCATACAGAGCTTAGTTAAGTTTTCCTAAAATAGTTTTTTTCTTATAACTTGTAAAGGGCTAGTTATCTTTTATTTTAAAGTAGGATAAATTTGTTCAGTTTCTTCACTTGACTTTAGATACATTCATGCTGTATAGACTTATGTTAATTGAGATGACTGGTTTGTTAAAATTTTTTCCTCATTTTGGAATTAGTTTTCACAAGGAATTATAACAGTAATTCACATTCTTCTGAATTTAACCAATTAGCAATAGATAGCTATATTAATATTCATTGTTATCGATGACTTCCTGATGAAACCTAACTTTAGAATGAATTATTCTCCATAAATTAATGAACTAGACAGAAGACATATTTTCGGACTATTTAAAACGTTATCAATGAAATATGGTTCATAAACGATTTGATTACTTTATTTCTGAACATTATTTTAATGTAATTTACTAAATATTACATTTAATATCTCCGTTGTTGATGCCTACATAATCAAATGATAATAATACCAATGAAACGTATATCCTACTTACTTCGTATACATTCTGTCGAAAAATCACGTTGATACAACTTAGATAATAAAAGTCAAGTACGACTTGTACGTATACTTCAAACATGCTGATGTCGAATGACAGACAGACAAATAAAATGTCTACAGAGTGTACAAAGCACTGGAGTTCGGCAGTACACCGACTCAGAGAATAGTAAGGTGACTCAGTTTTTATAAATCATGTAAGAAATACAGGAATGGGATATGCATATACGTACTATTATACACAGATGTATAAAACGTGCTCAAGGTTACACAGGACTAATTAACGAGAATAAATGTATGTGCCACAGAATAACTGGAAGGATTAGAATAAATTCTGTGCAAGTGTTGTAATAAATCATGTAGGCGTGTAATAATACATATTGTTACATAAGTTTTGAAATTTCTTTCATTCTCCAGTTAACTGTTTGACTGCATGAAATTAAGTTTTTGGTTTATTTGTGATTAAAAATCCGGTGATATAACCTGTTAAGATATGATTCTTTTAATAAACAAGCCAATAAGTTGATATACGGCTTTCACCAAACTTCAATCACTTAGTCAAGCTCTTTAACCTATATTTCTTGGACAACAAGATTATTAAGTATCAAAATCAAGTATTTCTCTTATCGACAAATTATTTATTATAATATCTAACTAATATAACAAATTACTACAATGCTTAAATATTATGGAAACCAAAGGTGTTTTTAATTCATATGTTTGGATGATTCGGTTTTGGTGATGAACGAGAAGCGAGCCATACTTTATTGATCATGAGAAACATAAACTTAATTCTCTTAAAAAGAACTACTGGAAATCTGTTTTTAAGGAAATATCGAATCGAAAATATTAACTGAGTTTTGTGTCCAATAAAATTTTGTCCAAGCTATTATGTTTACTAGTCAGTTTCAAACGATTTTAAGAATTCTCATTGGTAGACTAGGAAAAGATGAAATATTCTCATGTTGATAGTAACCAATGTAGATACATTCAAAATGTAATTATTGCATGCTAACATTAACCATCTTATGTTAAACCGATCTACATACTGATCACGAAATTTCTTTTATCATTTGATTTTATTTTTAGCCACAACATATTTCTGTGCAAGTTCAACTTACAAATGCATTGTTTTAATAATCGTTTGATTTTCTGATGCACACTTTAACAATTACCATAAGTGAATGCTTTCTAGAATAGTAAGGGGATAAAAATGTAATATCCATTGTAAATTATGAAAATGGCGAACACTTCTTTGGATTAATGCTAGTATTTCTGGTAAAAGTACAATGTAAGGATGAGTTTAAAATAACTGCGACGAATTTCTATCTAGTTTCTAAACAATCAGAAAATAGATTTTATAAATGGATAGGTTATGTAAAGGAATTGTATACAGATTTCACAAAATAAATCTATCAATGTCTTCTGAAAGTTACTTTGTTTGTAAGTTGAAGAAACAACTACATATAAACTCGTCCCCATGAATGTAGACCGTCCATCTTTTTGAATAATTTAAAGGACCCCAACAGATTCTCAGGAGTCCTTACATTGTTGCAAGTTAGAGTTAGGGTTTTCATCACGAAATGGCGTCAGCTGAAGTGAAAAAACTACTTTATTACCATATGGAAGAATGAATTTCACTCGAGAATACAAAAGGCACTATCTGATTAGTTCGTCCATATACTGCTACGAGGTTAAAGTTTGTTACAGGATTAAAAGTTTAGAGTTAGGATTATAGGGGTGGCGTCGATTTGCCTGTTATATATAATCTACAGAAAAAGGATTGATCATTTGATGCGTTTAGTATTATCATTTTTACTCTATAGTTGCAAAAAATAATTATCTACAATCATTTCAAACGTTTTGAAAGACATACGAAAGTATTTGTACTGTTCATTATACATAATTTCACGCAAAAGCCTAAAATTTGCACTGTTGACTGTGAGTGGCTCGTCTGCACACCATACTTTTACCAGATTTCTTATTAATATTTAAAGATTGTATCTTTATAAATTGTAATTAGAAATTGTCAACTTTGTTGCAAACATTTCAGTTGTTCAACATGTAGACTCAATTCTGCTTGTCTGTGTTAAAGTTGGTCATCAATGTCCAGTTTTTGTCAACATCCAGATATGCATTCGTGACCAGCATTCATTTCATTAACTCAAGGGTTTACAATGTCATCTATCAGTTTTACATGTTTAGTACTGTAACTGAAGTCTCGTCAAGATTTGGGCGAGTATTTTCACGAGCATTGGTTGTGGAAGAAATTGGTTAAAAATTATATCTGTAAAAATCTCAGAAATTCAAATGAAATGCATTCAAAGTTTGACTCGGCAGTCCAATCTGAGCTTTTGCAGGGAAAAGTCAAAACTACCAAAGATAGATTAGGTCGAAAGTAATTCTGACCATGGCGTAATGCCTTTTATAACCACTCTATGAGAATGACGTCCACATCATATACGGCTGTTCTGATATATTTTTTCACTGAATGATTCATGTTAATACTGTAAATGTGATCGGCATTAGCATGTAATTGAACAATTTAGTGTAAAATAACTTTCAACTTATTCTATTTTAGATAATTTTGATTATTTCCTTGTAGTTAGGCGAATTGTTATAACTATTGAATTTTAATCTCTGAGAATTTCGCAAATAGAAATTGTACCTTTCGTATAGCGTTTACGAAAGTATCTTATAACATTGTCTCATTATAGTTTAGATAATGTTATATAAGATTTTGTTTCAAAATAAAGACTAAATGAAATAACACACCAATATTAATAATGAGCAAATAAATTAAGTCTACGACATTAATTGTTAACTTTTTACTATCCCCCATGAACTGTATACCCAATAATGATTATATCACATTTTGTTTATTATTAACCCAACATGACTTGTGAGCATCACTACTTTTTAAAATAGATAACGTCTATTTAATTGTTGTTACATTGTTTTATCGATTTCAATTTAGTTGGATCATGGTTTCTCTCACCTCTTCTAAGCGGTTTGGCATCTATCGGAGTATTTTTCCTAATGCGTTTTATGGTGCTCAGAAAAGTAAGTTTTCAACTATTTTAATGCATCATATTTGATCTCATGCTCTCTTATCATAAGAAATTGGGTTACTACTAGATTTTTAAACCAAATTTTCGAATTTGAATCCCTTGCAATGTTTACTTTGGAGGTATTTTTTCAGAAGATCGAAACTAGTTTTGTTATTGATGATGATAAATGTTTGCTTGTTATTACTTATTACACAAACGTTATTATTTTCTTCTACATTTTGATAAAATTAAAGAATGAACAAATCTGTGTAACTGCGATTGACTTTTGTTTGTGCCAAATGTAACCTCTACCAACTTATCCTTATTATCTAGTTGTCACTTAGTAATTACGGCTACACTTCAAAACCACTGAGTTCATAAACTAATGTATTTGTCTTGGTTTGATGACTACTTTATGAATCCTTCATACCTACTAACAATATGACTGTCTTGATCAAGATGCTCTATTCACGTACTTTTTTTAAGTAATGAGTTATAGTGAGTTTTTCATTGTGTGCGGATTTCTATCCCCAGCAAACATGAACATGGTTTAATGGGTTATCTCAGCTAAATTAATTAATGCTTCTAAGATATTAAAGACTCCATACACGCATTCCTGCTTAATAAGCATTTTTCAAATGTGCATAAAAAGGTGGTCTACCATATTTTGTTACATACATTATGCTCTGTTATCGACTCAATATTTTTGTGTTACTGTGAAGGTTAATAGGAGAGTTTACATTTAAATTATACCAGATATCTAAAAAACTTTTGGGGTTATTACAATCAAACGATTTAACAATTGTCCTTGTCACAATTTCATGCACATGATAAAATACTTGTCTTTTATTCTTAGTGTGAGTAAGAACACTTAAATGTTAACTTCCTTTTATTATGAATAAAATCATGTTTAACCAATGACTTTCCAGACACTTAAACTTTTGAAGCTGATAAAAGACGTGACAGTTTTCATCCAATTGACTTACTCTATGTAGACGTAAATATAAGAAAGATTTTTTTTTAAAAGTATGCGAATCTGTGATATGTGAATTCTATTTTTAATGTCCAGTTTTAATAGATGTGCGTGCAGAACTACAGAATTCATAAATTCTGATTCTGTCATCACCTTCAAGTTTTTCATTTAGATATTTCTCAGTTGATCGTAGATTTATTTATAATAACAATGTAGGTGAATTAAGTAGGTCTAAAAGGTTTTATCAAGCAAAAACCAAATTCATCAATGTTTCATTTTAACGTAATTGAAAACAATGTTTTAAATAAGTGATGTATGCGTTCAGTTAAAAAAGATGGTGATTTACGTTGACCCAAATTGTCGTACTACATTAACACAATGTGATTGAATTAACACAATGAATAATAAATAAGTCGAAATGATGTATCTGTAACAGTAATGAAAGAGATTAAGCATAAAGATTATGTTTAAAAAAGACATGATGTAAAGGTTTGAGTAAATGAATTCTGGAACTCAAAATCTAGATAATTATATACAGTAAATGTATCTACGCAATTTTGACCGATTCTGAGATACTTCACCCAGTCTTCAGCGATTAATTGTTATCTTTATACGGATCCCAATCAAGTAGTCTGCTTCTACTAGTAAGGTTTAGAAAAATACTCGATGACTACAGAAACTGATTACATGTGGTGGTTTGGCTACCCTTAGCTTTATTCCAGGTTTGAATAATTTTTTCTGGTCAGAGTTTTTTTAGCGAGTTAGTTTTCTACGGGATGGGGTCTCTAACCCCATGCTCAACCCTTGTCCTTTATCTGGGCTTGGGACCGGCAGCAGCCCCCGGAGGGACTCTAAGGCGGAAACCTAGAAAACGACGAAAGCCATCATCCAGAAGATACAGGTGTTTATTAACAGTTGTCTACGCAAAATACTTCAGATCCGTTGGCCGGACACTATTAGCGACAACCTACTGTGGGAGAGAACAAATCAGATCCCAGCTGAGAAAGAATTGGATAGGATACATATTGAGGAAAGCACCGAACTGCGTCACAAGACAAGCCCTCATATGGAATCCTCAAGGTCGAAGGAGGAGAGGAAGACCAAAGAACACATTACGCCGAGAAACGGAGATAGACATGAGAAAAATGAACAAGAACTGGATGGAACTAGAAAAGAAGGCCCAGGACAGAGTGGGTTGGAGAATGCTGGTCGGCGGCCTATGCTTCATTGGGAGTAACAGGCATTAGTAAGTAAGTAAGCTTTATTCCAACTCATTCCTATACCAGCAAGTATGGCTCGTCAAAATAGACAGTGTTCAGGCATATGTAATAAATACACTAATCACCTAGGTTGATTAATGTTCATAACCTCGTCAACCGACTTGTCATCTTTGCTTAGTACTTGTAGTTCGGTTGCTATTCATTCCCAAATAGCTTATACTAGCGTCCGGACAGGCCAATCTATCCAATCTTCTTGATTCACATTTTGACCTTGTTGATTATTCGCTCATCGACCTTGATTGTTTCTATGTAAGCGTGTGCATTTGTTATCCGACTCATCACATATCCGTAACATATTTTTGTCTGACTATAAATATATATTCACCCTTGGCTAAGTGGATTTGGCTTATCCACCTTATCCACCATGCATTATTTCGTTTCGCTTCGTTTCTTTGATCATCTGTTCAGGTTAACGATAGTACGAAATATACACATTCAAATATCTATTCTTGTATTCGACTTTTTTAATTGCGTTATTCTCCAACGCGATGTAAGTGGATGATTATATACAAGAATTGGCGACATGTACATTTCTATAATAATCATCCATCTGATCTAACCTGAGTCAGATATTGGAATACCAAATACTCTACGCTCAACCTCAACATCGCTCACTCGGTCAATCCATGATTTTCGAACAAAGCTTTGAAAATACGAATGATTAAAATTGTCCAGCTTACATGTGTCTGCTATCGTCAAGTCTGTTTGGCAGTCTTAAATTAATTCAGAGCGGCCGCTTTTCGGTATTTTCTCTCTCTGGTCGGTAGATAAGCAACTACGTCACATGTGACGCAAGTTGAAAATCCCAACGAAGATTTCTGAATACATGCAGAGGTTTAGTCGGATACCAACTCACCAAGGCTGGTGAAATGGTTAGAGCACTTAGTTACTTCACTTCCTTTCATAAGCCAGGTAGTGATGGAGACCATTCTTGACGCAACATTTTGCACTTGAACTGATCGTTGTGGTATTAATTTCAGCTTTTTAATTACTCAGTTTTAAATTTCTTTTAAAGTATTCATGAAAATATGCAGTGATCATAACCAAATCACAGGATATTCATAACAAAAAGTAGAAATTTTGAATACTGACCGGTTTATTTCTCTTTATTGCACTAGTACTCTTCACACTTTAATTTATTCCCAATAATAGATTTTTGTAATATTTTACAGAAGAAATTGTTTCATTTAGAAGTAGTTATTGTGTCTTTTAATGTAATCAGTGTTTCGTTTAGGTGATTTATCAACTGACGGATGGATAAAACCATTCTTCTAAAAAGGTTGATATCAGCTGTTAATTTAGCTACACAATTCCAGTATATTGAAGATATATCTTCACATTGAGAAATGCTATTACTCATTACTGAGCATTTGATTATTGAAAATAGAGTAAAAAGTGTTTTAGAAGAAATTTTTATCAAGTAACTATAGTGACAGATTTTCAATATTAACGGTAGTATATTATTATAACAGTATTAACTGTCATCATAGTTTGAAAAGGAAGAGAATAAATTACGTTGTTTACGTTTCTACCTATGATTGATAATTCGAAACCTTCGAGTTTTCCAGAATATAGAAGTTATATTTTAACTTTCTAATCACTATGATCTCTAAATTCAAGTGAATCACACTTTCACTGTTTATTGATTAAAATAGAAATACTTTTGATATCTTCCTCGTATCCCATTTGAGGCACATAACGCTCAAGTGATGTTTGGCTATCCCGATAAAGTTTCTTTGGAAAGTGTTCATTAAGGTTTTTGAGTAGTTGTTTATCTGATTTCTCGACGTAATAGCTTTAGAACATACATGTAAACTGATAAAGGACGTTCGACATAATATGTCATGAGTATTTGTGTTATTGGACAGATTTTAGCATAAAAATGAATTAAATAATCAAAGTGACCTATTGTTTCATTGAATATTTTTGCTCAAAAGGGATTATCAAGTGTCGGAGAAGTGCTGTTCGGTACAACATTCTAGTCTCGACTAACCTTTCTTTGATGTGATCCTCAATCCTTCTACATGTTCTTAATTGAATCATGAGATATAGCCCACTAGTTTCGCGTAAGCTTCATGCTTATCTGACAGCTGATCTTCACTTAATCAATAACATAATTTGACGAATAACAAATGGCCGTACACAATAACAGTGAAAATCCTTATTCCTGTTGATCGAAGACACAGTTTACCGCATTTCTAATAGCCGGTCAGAAGTCGAACAAAGCGGGTCGAGTAACCTTGTGCTTATATAACTCAAACACTAATAGGATTGTATACATTGATTAACAGACGACCACATACCACAGATAAAAAGTCATGGTTTGTAAATAACGAAGCCAGGAGTGTTACAAAACTGGGTAATAGGTACGTAATAAATTAACAGTGATTTAGGAATGGTAAAACGTATACCGACTGTTAATGAATTAAACGAAGCCTTGAAAATGGATCAAGATTAAAATACTATAAACAAATTACTTAAGTGACATGATAAAGATAATAATTCACTACATAGTAGTTCCAAAAGTTCCGAATTCCCTAATATTTGCTAGTACATTACATGCTCATAATTTCTTCACCCTTAAACCGTATTCAGATTAATGCAGGCTTCTTATCAGGTTTATATTCTTAAGTTTTTCAAATCATTGGGTATAATTTAAAAAAAAATATTTCTCGATTAATGTGTACTTCTTTCTAGCTATTATTTATGAGAACAAGTGTTTGATTTTAACGTGATGCATTTATTCCAACTACCAAATAGCCTATTTTCGGATTATTTGGTTTGTCACAATGATTTTTTGTAATCATGTTTCACAAAAAAATATCGTTTTTTTTGTTGATAAAAATGTAATGTATTAAACCAAATTCTTAAATTTAGTCTCTAGAATAAATAAGACTGTATTTTTTTCGAATACTGACGTTTCATTTAAATTTCCTAAAGTTTAAGTGCATATAGTTTATGTTTGTTAGTATGATTTTTGGAATACTCTTTTACTTAATCGGTGTATCAAATAGGTATTAGTCAACCAGTTTTTCGAGGTCTATATTTGAACTACTTACACTAATATGCATACAATCCACACTTTTATTAAACATATTCTGGTTAATTTAGTCTGTGTTTTAAATTGATTACTTAGTAATGTCAGTACTAGTTTGAACTTCTCGTTATTGAAGCAATTTGTATTTTGATGCGAAAAATTTATGATTAACAGTTACTTCCTCATGTATTGGAGTGAACAACCGACAAGATTGATACTGTTTTATTGCCTGTAACATCTGTTTATGCTTATTTTTCTGTAAACAACTTGAACACAAGTATGTTATTTTGTTAGATTACAAAAACCTATCCTTCTGAACAATGGTCCTGTATTTGATATCAGTTCAATAGTGGTGTAGGAGGGGGTGTGTCAGAGATCTGGTCTCATAAGTGTAATCATTACCGGAACACATCGTATGATGCATTTCCTCTGCCCATCGTTTAACAAACCTTGTTCACTTATTAAATCCACTTACAAAATTATAATAATAAACTTAGCTCATTTTAGCGCCTTATATTTAAACAATAGTCCAGTACAATTATGCATAACTAAAGTAGAGTTGTTACATATTTACCTGAAAAAATTACTTATCGCTTATTCAAAAGTTTATAACTTCAATATTTATTGTTCATTTGAATAATGCTATGTTTGTTAACATCGATATTTTTCAGCAAATGATATGCTTAAATATTTAATTGATGCTATTTACATTATTAAATTAATTCAGTCACATGTTGATGCAATATCATTTGTATTATGCAATGAATACTGTGTATATGATTAATGAAAATGTGTACACATTGACTGAGAAGCGTTTTTACAATAAATACGTTTACTAAAAACAATGACTGAAATTACATTTACACAATTATTCTTTGTGTTAATTTTTCAAATAATATGCATTTATTATTACCATTTTGACATGACCTAAATTCAATGAATTTGAGATTTGTATAATTTACTTTATCTCACACATCCACCCATAAATCTACAGTAATCAATATATTGGAATAATGAATGATATATTTTCTATTACCATTCAATTGGATTATGTCGATCATTCTAGAAAAAGAATGCATCTATTAAATAATCATGTAAAATGCAATTCATGTATATTTTATTATTATCTCGCGAGGCGGGTTCGTGGATGCGCACTGCTGAGCAGTCCCACAGTAGGGCGAAACGGCCGTCCAGTGCTTCCAGGTTTTCCATGATGGTCTAGCTTCAATGGACTGATGATATCAACTATTAAAATTACTATAATATCCACAAAACCCCTTCTGACATTTTATTATTGTTTTATTTTTATTAAATGATATTAACAAATGATTGGTGATGTGAGTTCGACATCGTTAGTTTTCACGTTTCTCAATTATTGTAAAATTTTGTTTGTTGATTAAACATTAAACCTGACCTTTAATGTATCTTATCTATTCAAAGTACATAGAATTTCATTAGAATTATTTACTGAGTTCAATATCAAAATCTAAATTTCACCATTCTTATTTAATCATGTTTTTGAATATTAAAGTTTAATATATGGGGCTCCACGACTATGCTCACTTACAGACATATATATATCCATATTTGAATACTTTCTAAATATCGTCATTCCTTTTTGTTAAGTGTTTATCGAAAACTGTCAACTTTAATTCACAATTTTACCACAAGCGTGAAATTTACTGCGTTATTTCATATAATTTCCCCATTTATAGCTTTTTATAAAGTACGGACAAAGATTGTAACAGAACTACATAAATTCATTTATATTGTCGATTCTCCTCAGGTTCTAACAACGTATAGACATTGATATTAATCTAAAAATAAAACAAGTATACAAGTTATCAGAAAAGTCATCAATAAAATTAATTCTAACATGTAGATATCACATGATGATAAGTGTTAAATATCTATATATAATGTTTCAAATAACGGTAAATATAACAAACAATCCACCCTTTCGAAGTGCTTTCATATGGCCAGGGAATTCCTACTCACTGCCTTATCGAGGTGGTGATGTTGTTTACGAAATTGAGAGAGCGAATGGCGATTGTCCAGAGCTTTAACCGGGTTGGTGGATATGGAGGATGCACCTAGGCGAGATGGAGAACCCTGATTTTAAAGCAATGACACACATGGGCTCCAGTATCCTAAGGGTACAAACGGGGTATGAACCAATCGTTTGTCATTGGCTACCATGGGACTGCATCTCCTAATGTTGCTCCACTTCCCTGTGGATTAGACCTCTAGATGAAAGGCTCGGGGTGTGATGACCCACTAAGAAAACCACCACCATGCCATATTCCAGCCCTCATACAAATCAAATGACGAAGTGTAATGCATATATATTTGGTGCCTCCGTGTGTAAATGTTTATATTCAATTAAGTAAATAAAATATCTTTACATAAAAATTGTTTACAGATGCTTATAGTTGTTCGTCAATTAAACCATATCTGATATAAATAAGCCGCAATCTACTTTGTCACATCGATAGTATAAAAGAAAATGAAATATTTTTGTGTAGATTAAATTCGTTTAAAAACAGTGACGTTTTCATTCTAAGTGTAAACTACATTTCTCAAGCGTGTAAATAATTAATTTTAAGACAAGGCGATTACTTAACCTGAATGAAACGAAGTTCTGTAGAATTCAACATTATTAAACGAAGAGAAACCAACTGCTCATCCTATGTACTGTTTCCCTAACTGTTATGTAATCGTTTTAAAATTTCAATGTCAGTTGTTAATTAAAAAGGAATTAGTTAAACAGTTCTCTTCATCGGTAAAAAAAAGTCTGTTTGATGGTATAAAAACCGTATATTGGAACAGAAGGAATGTTTCTACAAAAATGTAGACCTAATTTAGAACACTTGCTGTTGAGTGTAACACTATGAATACGTCAATTTTATTGTATATGTTTCTGTCAAACACTTTTTCCGACTATTTCTTGTGAGTAACACCGGCCATTATTATTATTTTTCTGTGAATTTTCATGGATCGATGGAAGCTAGACATTAACACCATTGGATACCGGCTCAGTGGTCCAGAGGTTAGGTGTTCGTGTGCGAGACCGATGGTCTTGGGTTGGAGTCTTGTGTGTGGGTTTATGGATGCGCACTTCTGAGGAGCTCCATAATAGTATGAGACGGCCGTCCAGCGGTTTCAAGTTTTCAATGCTAGTCTAGCTTAGATTGACCCATGAATTCAACCATTAAAATTACTATGGTCTCCATAAAAATCGCATTCTGATCAAAATCTAAATCTTCCCAAAATCTTTCATATCGCATCATTTTCAGTCTAAGTTTATTCTTATTTTTATGAGATTTTTATATCTGCTCCATAATTAGCAGTATCCAAATTTTATTTTAATTAGTTGTTATATTGAATTTCAATTATTAGGGAACATATTACATATTTCAAATCTTAACCTTTTTTAAAAAAACAACTTATTTGTTTTTTTATCATTTAAGAGTTTCTGTTTAAATTTTATCTGAAATCATTAGTTATATGTATTCAAAAATATTTTACATAAATATTATTAAAATGAAAATTCATTAAAAATTGAGATAAAATGTTAAATCATCTCTTTAGTCTGTAACTTCGCCATGGGATTTACCTATGACAATATGTAGAGAAATGATGATTATCTTCACGTTTTAATGCAAACACATTAACTTTAAATTAATGAACTGAAATCTAATTGTTTATATTTGATTGTGCCTTGTGTTTATTAGTTTTTTTAATGGATTTCAGTTAATGATAAAAATCATCTCCTATTTGTGTATAAGTGTTACACACTACTAATTAAGTGGATGTTTTTTCTACATGTTATAAAAATGAACTGTTATTGAATTCATGATCTTTCACGTTAACTTTTATTATGAAATCTCTTTAAACTAAAAGTATACTTAATGAGATTGTATAGAAGTGGACTCTATTTATTAGAATAATGATAACGGCTCAGTGGTCTAGTGGTTAAGTGCTCGCGCGCGAAACCAGTAGGTCCTGGGTTCAAATCTCGCAAAGGGCGAGGTCATGGATGCTCACTGCTGAGGAGTCCCACAATAGGACGAAACGGCCGTTCAGTGCTTCCAGGTTTTCCATGGTGGTCTGGCTTCAACTGTCTGATGATCTTAATCATTGAAATTACTAGAATCTCCACAAAACCCCTTCTGAGAATACTGATACGTTAAAACTAATTATTAAATTTAATGTGTACTCTTAATGATAAATAAATAATATATTAGTAATATCCCAATGAGTAGAAAATTAGATTTCCTGACGTTTCGTTACTTAGTGTAAGTCACTTCTTCAGAGAATAACTAACCAAATTAAAATTAATCCAAGTTTAAATAGTACAACGGAACAACGGAAAAAGTGACTTACACTAAGTCACGAAACGTCAGAAAATCTAATTTTCTACTCATTGGGATATTACAAATATATTATTTATTTATAACAATCAACCCAATGCTCAATTTATTCGAAATTATCAAATCAAACCTTGGTAATGATACCTATGTACTCTTAATGATTTAACTCGTTAATTTACTTATAAGTAATAGGAATATAATGAATAAAATGTTTATTCTCTATAGAATGTTGTTAGGAATGATTACATAGAAACGGTTAAACTATGTATGATAAGTGGTTTCATTTTATTTAGAGTAAAATAAAGTGACGTCATGTGAAATCGCTATAAGTTTATCACTTATTTTATAGAACATATATTTCAATGAAATTAAATGTTGCTAAGTTTTATTTGGCCTGATTTATATACTGGCATATAGTTAGCTTCTCAAGAAATCAATATAATTTTAAAGTGTAAATAAAATAAATTTTTTCCATGATTATATCCATAGTGAAATCTTTATGTTATTATTATTATTATTATTATTAAGACTACACTGAACCTAGTAAACGTTTATGAATCAATGTATATAAATGTAAACAACCCGTTTTTATTGCTATTTGTTTTGGTTATACGTTGCAATAATTAACATGTTTTGAAAAGCTTAATTTTTCCCAAACTTAATCATGTCGCATCATTTTAAGTCTAAGTTTATTCTTATTTGTATGAGATTTTTATATCTGCTCCCTTGTTTTTACATTTTTTCCATATGCTGCATAGATTTCGAAGTGAAACCAAGTAATCCTGATGAAACAGTTCATAAAAGAAATCAGTTAAATAGGGTTTTGGATTATTCACCAAATGATCAAAATGCCATCACGGATGGTAGTCATAATTTAACGAATGGTAAAATGAATGTATCGTTTCCTCCTAACCTGTCTACAATTGGTGAAGTGAGTATCGTGATTTAGTATTTATCTCCCTTTACCACTATGTTTTTGGGTATATATATATATATATATATATACCTTAATTAAATTACTAGATAGTCTTAAATGGTTACTGTATATTAACCAATAAGTTATAACCGATATAGAGATGTTATATCTTGTGGTCTTGTGCCCTATTAATATATGGCGTAATGACACCGCGAATTAGAGAACAGTGACTTATCGACCTGTCCAATGACGTATAAACCAGTACGAGCAG
Source organism: Schistosoma spindalis (assembly GCA_946903255.1). Classification (NCBI taxonomy): domain Eukaryota; kingdom Metazoa; phylum Platyhelminthes; class Trematoda; order Strigeidida; family Schistosomatidae; genus Schistosoma; species Schistosoma spindalis. The sequence goes on along the minus strand of OX336420.1, from coordinate 70,907,017 downwards.
TCTAGAGTTCTTATCTGTCCTTCTCTCTGTCTAGCCCTGCGTGTTGAGTCGAGAACACCAATCTCAACCTCCGCGATACGAATCATGTATTTCAAACATACCATGTTCATATACAAACCAAACAGACCACATCACTCCGTAAAATGGAAAATAACATTTGTACACGATCTAGCCAAATGTGACTGTGAATAAGGGGGACCGTAACTAATAGACTTGGCATAACTCAAGAACGGTAGATCGTATAATAATAGTTTATGGGTCAAAATAAAGTTTTTAACAAGAGGAACGTGAATATGTGTAGTTTAGTTACTTAACAATTATACAATATAAATGTATTTGCAGTATTAATCCATAAATGGATCCCAGCAGTTAGCATTCACTATTCTCGTTGAGACATCACGAGGCTAGCACAAATAAACATCCAACAAAGTTGGTACATTGAATCATTAAAACTAGGTGGTTTATCCAGTCAGTGGTTTCGATCATTGCACGGAGCCCTACAAGGTGCCTGTAAATGACTCCATTATGATTGAGCGATACTGATCCTGGTGACATGTATATCCTACTTGACTTCATATATACTCTATCGACTAAACGCTTTATTACCACATAGTCATGAAAACTCGGATTTGAGTTGTATTTAGGACATTTCTGACAGGGGAACCTGAAAACGTTTATTCGGTGAACAATGAATGACTTTGTCCTTATATAGAGTGAGTAATACATGAATTACAGATGATAACCAATTAAAGCAGAGACAACAAACACGCATATGGCAGGTATACATAAAAATGTTTGGAGTTAACCGTAAATAATTAACAAGTGCACATATATGAAAACGACAAATGAATACACTGTGATCAGTAACGTTAAATTTAAATATGCACAGGTCAGTTTATTGTCACCTAATAGTTTATAGAAGTCTATCGTACTAATTTTTGGTACAGCTGCAAGTCTGATTATGTTTATGACTCAAGTTTATATGTGTCACTCCATCATACAGTGAAAGATACATGATGCTACAAGGTAACCTGTGGTTATTAGATTCGTTTTTATTACATATCTTCCTCATTGTTTAAATGCTAATTATTTCCTATTGCAAATAGTTCTAAATTCACATGCTATGATTTTTAAACGATGTATTTTTTCTCAAACCTTGCCACCTTTTGGACTATTAATTTGTATATTCTTTGTTGATTTATGTTTTAATATGATGGGAATTTTTCGGTATTTGGGATGAACGAAAGTCTAGAAATTTCTAACTTCAGGGATCGTACTGATTATTTCGTTTGAATTTGTGAATCGTTTGTTTTCTAAACTAACGATGAACAGAAAGTGGATATTACTCTAGATTGAGGAGTTATCTTCTTGGTGTATTTTATGTGGATGTAAATGAAACCATGCTCAAATGAAGTGATGTGAACTATTCTACAAATAAGTATTTTGCATGATATCATTTGTTTCAATGAATGATCAAACCAATTTTAAACATGTATATTGTGACGTATAACACATGAAATGCATTGTTAATATTTTTGCTTCATATAATCTTGACTTAATTTTTACTAATTCTTCTGGATATAGGAACCAGATCCTATCGATTCAGTTAAAGATCGTCCTGCTGAAGCTCAAGTTTTCTCTTCTTTACAAATTTTAACAGCTGTTTTTGGATCATTTGCTCATGGTGGTAATGATGTAAGGTATGGATATTTAACGTATTTTTATCAATAAGTCAAACTATGTAAGAAAAATTCACTTATATTACTACTGTTAAAGTGTATTCAGTAATAAGAACCTAAGATCAGTTATAATTGGTATAAAATATGAGTTGAATCCCCATAATGGAATATTAGCAGTCATAAACCGAATAGAGTTTCAAGAAATGGTGTAACACCTTACAGTCCGTTCATTTTACACTTCCATTTGGTACTTTTTTTGGAAATGAAATAATTTAACGCATTTTTAGGAGATGAAATATAACTTCTAGATATTACAAAGATAATATCTGTCATGAGACCAGTTTAGAAAGCTTGGTTTTTCACAACGATTAAATGATTTTCAGTTATCATTTGACAATTACTCTCCTCCATTTATTCACTGTCAACACTATTTGTTTGTACAGTGTAGGATTATCAGAAATAAATTGCTGGAAAAGAATAACTGAAATGATTGAACATGTCCTACTTGTTCATATTCACATCACTTGTAGCTATGTGTCATTGCAAAGTTATTCATTGGTAACTAATTTATTGAACTCAGAACAAATACGTCTGGACGTCATAAACACTTACTATTAAAGATTTCGATGATGAATTTTATAGCTGTTAAAATTGCTTTCTATTAGAAATTCTATTTTCACAAACGCTTTCGTTAGATCTTTATGGAAATAGATATAATACAGTAAAATATTTCTTTAGTAACTAAAACATTATTCATGATTTGTAAAGCATAATCGTGTTGCTAATTAGAATAGTTTACATTTTTAGGAGAAGATAGTGGGGAATATCTGCGATGATGTTCATTCTGATATCTATTGTTGTTATTATTATTGAGCAATAATCGTCTGTAATTTCTGAAAACGAAAGAGGGTTTTTACAATTTTATATTCTCTGTTTGACACTGGTCTTGATAAAAAATCGAAGAGGCTATTTAGGTACCTAATAATATTCCGTGTTTTTGTTCGAAAAATCGTAGTGTAATTTCAGCATTGTTCGTGTTACGTCCTTGATCTGTCTATCCAATAATTATACTGCAGAGAACTTGCCTCGATCTAGGTTAAGACCTTGACACGATAGGCTAACTGGTATTATCTCGAGGCTCGAATTGTATGAGTCCCAATTAAAACTAATGGTCTTGAGCGGAGAGATGAAAACGATCTTATGACGTGGTCGGTCGACAGGCGAGAGAGAATACGAGTCAATCGGAATAAGAGACTTTCTCCAAATAGCAGACTTCTACTCGAGAACAACTGTATTTTCTCCACGAGTGTCTTCGTTAGCGTGGTCTGCCAAGCATCCCATTACGTCAAATTAAAATAGTCCCCCCCCCGAAAATTTGGGTTCGTTATGTGGACGACACATTCATCATCGATAAAAAGGATGAACTGGAAAACACTTACAACTTGGTCAACAACGTCTTTGATGACAGACAGTTGACAATCGAACAGGAGTCAAACAATAAACTATCATTGTTTGAAGTACTAATCACTAGAGCCGATACAGGAAACTAGGGACTCAGGTATATCGGAAGCCGACCCACACTGATCAAATTCTCAATACGGCGAGGAAAAATGAAGAAAGATATCTAAAGGCAGTATTGCAAAATTACGGCTACCGAATCAGCATCAAAATATATCAACCGAATGCATCAGCAGAAACGAAATCAAGTACAGAAACCAGCAAACGGATCACCCCCTACCATATATAAAATGCATATCATAAATTACGAGATTGTTGAAGCCTTTAGGAATAGGTGTGACACACAAACCAACAAAATCACTTTAATCAACCAAAAGATGAAATGACAAGAGAAGAAAAACTAAACATCATCTACAAAATAAATTGTTCCAACTGCAAAAAACGCCACATCGGACAAAGTGGACGTCCCCTTCATCTTCACCTTCATGAACATCAATTAGTGGTCAAACGCCATGAAAGATGCTCTCTTATATAAATACATGTGGACAACTGTGGTCATACATTCGACTGGCGAAATGTTGAGATCTTGAATAGAGGCAAATCTAAAAATATCAGGGAATGTTTAGAAACTTGGCACTCAGGTGAATCAGCAATCAACAAACACAATGAAATCGATCCAATTTGTCAACCAAAAAGAAAAATTATGCACGAATATATGACCAAGAATCAAATCAATGGTAGATACAATCAAAATAAAGAAGTAAACAATGACAGGTTAACGTTCAAGAATAACCAATGAAGATTGAGGTCTACAGGACAAGCTGTGAGTCTCACGTGGATAAATTCAAACACTCCACTTGTTCCTGAAGTTTGTGTTAATGATGTCGTTGAGAAGAATGATGAAGGCTCCACGACCAAACCATCCAGCTCAGAGAACAAAACTCCACCAGGAACACTACTCGGTTTATTTCCGATCGCCACTTCCCAATGCAAATTAGTGTAAAAGGATGAGGCATTGAATCATGCATCAAGAGAAAGCTTATGATTGATAGAGTAAGCTAGAGGTGAAACTAAATGTTAGTATTTTACAAACTTTGAACTAAGTGAAATAACGTTCCCATAAATAGCTTCCGTTGTCTGTCATGGTTTCGTTGTTTTTCTGTTCACATTAGATCAGAACTATATTTTTTCTTATTGTTTAAGAGATCTCAGTATTCCTGTACGTTTGCACATTTTTTACATAAAATAAATGACATGTATGAATGTCCTTCTTTTCATACACCATTTGTAATATCACAGTTTTAAACAAAAAAGTATATTCAATAAGAACTATGTTTCGTAGCATTGATATGTGGAATATGTAAGGGTCTAAAGCTTTCTTAAATGAAATGAGATACTTGTACGTTTGATTCGAATTACGGATTTTTTGTGAATTTGCTGGTATATGAAAGTATGATACCACTCTAGGCTAAGCTAACATAATGTTTATATGCCGTCATCCATCCGGTTAATTTTTAAGCTGAAACCTATAGTTTGAATTATTTAAGGATACCGTGGTGAACATTGGAGTCATAGAAAGTTTTCATGAGGAAAGATAATAGTCATAATGATTTGCAGACTACCCATTCAAAGCAATAATAATCGTAAACTTGTTTCACTACTAACCCATTATAATACGTGAAGTTCATCTTTAAACAGTTCACTTAATGTGTCAGTTTTTTATGAATTATTTTTATACAGTAATGCTATCGGACCGTTGATTGGTTTATGGCTTATTGCCACAACACAATCAGTTGATTCATCGAAAACTACAGATATTTGGATTTTGGTTTATGGTGGTGTTGGTATATCAGTTGGTCTTTGGATATGGGGTAGACGAGTTATTCAAACATTAGGTGAAGATCTAACGAAAATATCACCTTCCAGGTAGGTTAGTGATTTTTTTGCTCAGAAATATGTTTATTGTGGGTATTTTATGTGTTTAATACCATCTTTCAATGAATTTGAATAGTTTTAGTTGTAATGTATATTTCGTTTTTCATATTCATTAGAATGTTTTTATTTGCTTGATCTATGAAATCGTTTTTCACAACTGACACTTTATTTTAGCTTATAAAATTCATTCTCTGATGGACCAACAGTAAGTAAAAACAGCGAATTTAAATAAGACTATTTGATCACTGTGGTAGTGGTATGTAATCGATGCAAATCCTTACCAAACAAGGACTTTTCTTCATTAATCGACATCTTAGTTGATTCTGACAGTGCACATTAAAGTGGCATTCTAGCGTCACCTTGTTTAAAGTGTACTTTGTGTTATTAAGTCGACTGTGAGAGTCATCTGATGGGATTCAAAAAAAGTGAAATTATAACGAGTGTTTAGTATTTTTTTTAGTTTTTTTCGGTATACAATACTCAATAAGATACTATATTTTTTAAATCAGTCACTTAGTTAATATTCAGCGATCAAGATGTGGAGACAGTTATGTCCCTTTTCTTCTGTTTTTTATTTTTACTAAAGGAATTTATGGAGATCGTTAAATGTTCATAGCTCACACCACGGGGTGATTTTAGTTAGGAAACCATTGAAACCCAGGTAGCACTGGATGGACCGTAGGTTCATCTCAGAATGGAGCTGCTAGTTAATGAACATCCTTAACCCCACCGAGCATCAAGCTTAAGAACTGCATTTCTTGAGATGAGCACTTAACCTTTAGACCCCTGAGCTTGTATCTAATGGTTTACACCAACTGCAATCAATTAGCGATATTATGCAACTACCTTCCATTTCCTGTGATAGGTAACTGTCTCACACTTGACTGATCACACCTCATTGAAACTTCTGTGAATTTGTCACTATTGAACACAACTATTGTCAGTACGGCGTTTGTAGAAGTAGTTGAATTAGTTTCGTTTGTATACACTATATGTATATCGGGCGTAACTGTATGAAAATGAAAGTTCAACAAAACTCACCACTTCTTTACTATACATTTTCACGGGATTGTTTTTTTTATTGCTAACATTGGTATCATTATGCTTTTATTTTCTTTTTAGTGGTGTTTGTATTGAAATTGGTTCAGCCCTAACTGTATTAATTGCTAGTAAAATTGGTCTACCAATATCAACTACACATTGTAAAGTTGGTTCAGTCGTATTTGTTGGACGTGCACGTTCTAGAGACAATGTTAATTGGGGTATATTTCGTAATATTCTAATTGCATGGTTGGTAACCTTACCCGCTGCTGGTGCTATCTCTGCTTTACTCATGTATATATTTACATTTGTTGTATGAATTTTGTTTATTAAATTATTATTGATAAGTATTTTATGATTAAAAAATTCGCTTTTGTAAGTAAAAAAGCGAACAGAATCAACTAAATCTCAGAAATCCATAATGTAACTTCTTGTTTGTATCCTCATTCATTGTGAGCGAACTGATTGATTTTTTCTGCTCACTTCATTTACTTACTAGATTTCTACTGTTTTTGTTCGTTTTTTCGTTCAACACATCCGCTTGTAAACATATATACACATACATAGAATAGAAAAACAGTTACTTTACTCCCTCGTTATCATTACTATTGATAACTGATTTTGTATTAATTAGATAAATGTTCTTACTAGTAAAAGTGGTGATGGTTTATCTAGTTGATGTTCTGTTTGAAAATAAAAGTTCCTTTAATCTCTCACTTTCTTTATTACGTTCAACGTCTGTCGACATGGTACCCTGTTCACCATTTAACACTGTACACAGTTTACTCACATGCATACACTTAAACAGAGACAAGGAATAGTAGAAAAAACAGATTTGTAGCAACATTTTTTTTGAATTGTAACATAAAACATTATTATTTACTTATAATTTTGTTTTTATCAACTAACATTAGTGAAAGAAATTTTTATTTTTCTAGTTACTACTTGCTTGATAAGTTGTTTGTTTAATGAGAAGTTACTATTAATTACTAATTTATGATGTGATTCAATTAACTAATTAATTAATTAAGAGAACCTTTGAAAAGTTTTTGTTCGGTTGTTTTTTCCCCAAGTTTCTTTATTAATCATATAAACTATAGGACACATAAATTGAACTAATGATATCACTGTTTATAAGAAATAGATCTCGGATTTGTTTCGATCAATTACGAAACGACGTTAATACACAGTAAAGTGGTATTACATAGGTAATTCACTTTGAATACCCTTATTTACAGTGGTGTTATGTTCTCTGAGCTGGATGGTTTGATTTAGGATTTTTTATTTTCTTCGTAACCTCCCCATCTGTTCCGCTGTTGTTGAATTTCAGTGATTGACCTGCCTTCATTGTCTTTGACCTGTCTCTCTGGTTTACTATATCTCCCTGCTAGTTTCTTCGTTGTATCATAAAGCTGTTTCATATTTCCTTCTCTTGCAGCTTTTTCCGCTGTCGTTGCCTATTCCCCCATGTGTTTCTGTTGTCGGTTTTAATGCTCGCCTTATCTTGCTTGTTTGCTTCTATGTACTCAGCTTTTGCTTGAACTTTCTCTGCTCTTGTCCGGCTGTTGTTAATTGCTGTCTTGTTGTTCTTCATTTCTTCGATCTACAGTGCTTCTATAGAGATTCATTCCTTATGATGATGTTACTTGAGGCCCAGAACCTATTGACATGTTAAAGTTAACGCTTCTTTGATACTTTTCCAGTTGTCCTCCATAGTTGTTTCTTTTTCCTTCAGTAGATCCTGTAAGGCTTGGGACCTGTTGTTGAGAGCTATCGTGAATTCGTTGAATTTATTAGTATCTCAAACGAAGGCTGTATTGAACCTTTGTAGTGCTGTTTGTCCAGTTTTCCAATTCTCCTTTAGCTTCAGTTTTAAATTGGCCACAACTAGTTGGTGATCTGACGCTATATCAGCTCCTCTCCTGGTTCTTACATCTTCCATTGTCCTTCGGAATTTTTTATTGATGCAAATATGATCTATCTGATTCTCTGTGGTGTGGTCCGGTGAGATCCATGTAGCTTTGTGTATACGTATGTGTGGAAATTTTGTGCCAACAATGACCGATTTGTTGAATGCACATAGATTTGCAAATCTTTCCCCGTTTTCGTTTCTCTCTCCCAGTCCATATCGTCCCATGATATCTTCATATCCTGTCTTGTCCATTCCGACTTTGGCGTTTAGATCTCTTATCAGAATAGTGAGACCCTTTGTTGGGCACTTCTCTATGATTGGTTGCAGCCTCTCATAGAATTGATCTTTAATGTCGTCGCTGCTATCATTGGTGGGTGCATAACATTGGATAATGTTCATTGTGATCCCCTCCCTTTTTGTTTTGAATGATGCTTTGATGATTCTGGATCTATGAGATTCCCATCCTACAAGTGCATTTAGTGCTAATTTGGACAGCATTAGAGCAACTCCCTGAGAGTGTAGAGCACTTTCCTCTTCGTCACTGAAGTATAGCAGCATCTCTCCCGTATCTAGTATTTGGTGTCCAGCTTGGGTCCAGTGGGTTTCTCTGATTCCCAGTACTGCCAAGTTGTATCTCCTCATTTCCGTTACCATTTGGCTGATCTTCCCGGTCTCTCATATTGTCCGGACGTTCCATGTACCTATAAAAATTGTTGCTCTGGTTGTTAGAAGGGGCATCGGCCTCGTGACTTCCGAAGGAACTCGGCTTTCACCATGAGGCGTCATAGTGCTTCTAAATGAGGACGTTTTAACTGCCAGGGCAGAGTTTAAATGGTTTGAATTATTTTTTTCTGGCTATAGTTTTTTGAGCGAGTTAGTTTTCTACAGGATGGGGTCGCTAACCCGATACCGATCTCTCCTCCTTTACGCGGAATTGGGACCTACAGTATTTGTAGAAGAGCTACAGTCGGAGTTTGTATCAATAGTAGTTGTATTTATCTTTTATGATGGGAAGAATGGTGATAGCTTCAATACTGTAAATATATGATGATACTGAGGAGGAAAGGTGATTTACTGTATTTGTTTTACGTCGACCTCGAAGTATCTGAACTATACAGTTCACTAAGATTCCCTGCAAAACATCACTAAGTCCACCGTATTGTACACGATTAACGAGGACGCAAAATAGATCTGAAGTTTTGATCGTCAGTCTAGTCCAAGTTTTTTTCAAAAAAGACAATCTAAGTTATCAAATGTGAATACATGGTTCACAGGTCAATCGTATGCTTAACAAATTGTCCAATCATGTCATCAATGCTGTAGGTGGGATTTGTTGTGTGCGTACAAGTCACTTGGTATGAAAAAGTATGGGAAATTGTGATAAGATAGCATGTGTGTGTTTATGTAAATTTGATGTAATAAAAATTTACTGACCTCATTTCCCCTCTGATTATGATTGTTGATGCAATTCGGTAATTTGATAGATATCATGAATTCAGCATGTTGCAGCATACATAAAATGGAGATGACTAAACAAGTAATTGTAAATTTGTGTTGTTGTGTTAAACAAGTGGGTCGTTCATCGTATGTTTGACAAATTAATTGATTAGAACAAATGAAAAATATTATTTATTGTTCACATAATGAAAGATGAATTAAAAGAAGTGAAACATAATTCAAATTTATCTCAACAATTGAGATCATGAGTCAATTGAGGCTAGACCACCATGGAAAACCTGGAAACACTGGACGGCCGTTTCGTTCCAGCATGGAACTCCTCGAAACCAGGACCTACCAGTCTCGCGCCAGGCGCTTAACCAACTAAACCAATGAGCCAGCGTCAAACGTTGTGAATGTCTAACTTCAACTAATCCACAAAATTGAGCTACACATCCACCATTGTATTCGGAGAGTTACTGGTTCACAACAGACTCGGTTGAACACTGCTCACTGCTTCTCACTAGAACATCAGGATATACACCTTGAACCCAGTGACCAGTGAGCATATGTTGATTAGTATCAGAAGGGGTTTTGTGCAGATTGTAGTAATTTCAACAGTTGATATCATGAGTCAGTTGAAACTAGATCACTATGGAAAACCTGGAAGCACTGGACGGCCGTCTCGTCCTAGTATGGGACTCCCCAGCAGTGACCAGTGGAGTTCAACTAGGTCAGTTGGAAGATAGTAACTCACTGATGACAATGGTGGATGTGTCGCTTGATCTCGTCGATTAGTTGAAGTTAGACATTCACACCGTTTGACTCTGACTCATTGGTTTAGTTGGTTAAGCGCCTGGCGTGAGAGTGGTAGGTCCTTGTTTCGAATTCCATGGAGGGCGGGTTCGTGGATGCGCACTGATGAGGAGTTCCATCTTTCATAAATGGTTCACGTCTTTCCTGCAACAACTATCGCGGGATAAGTCTACTTCCGATTGCGTCCGAACTATTGGCTTCAGTACTACTTCGTGGATCGTTTAAGACTCGAGAAAGATTTACTCACGAGGAGGAGGCTAGCTTTCGTTCTGGTCGAGGATATATTGATCACTCTCCGCTAAATATTAAAATACTATCATAACTACTACAGGCCGAAAATCATAGTGTTTTTGACATGATTCATTGGACAGGAGTGTTATCTTGGATTGTCAGTTGAAAAAGGATGTGTCTAAGAAGTTTACTAACAAATTGAAAACCCTATATACAAACACTTCGGACAGAGTGAGGGGACACAACCACATCTCTCCATTGCTTCATTCAGGCAGTGGGTTTGGGCAGGGTTGCCCACTCTCATCAGTCCTCCTCAACTTTGTTATCGATGACGTTTTGGACACGGTTCCGATGGATGTAGGTAATGGTGGCGGTGAGTATGCTTTTTAGTGGATTAACAAAATAACGCAATTACATTGTTGCAGGAGTATAGAACGGTAGTGAAATGAAGTTGGTGTATTTTCTTTTAAAAAAGTTAACATTTTTATCAAAACTCGGATGGAACAGTCACTAAGAATTATTTTTTGATTTGAACAGTTTAGACCATGAGCCAATCGAAGCTAGTGCACCATGGAAAACCTGTTAATGTTTAACTTCAACTAATCCACGAAATCTTCCCAATCAAACAATAAAGGGGAAATAAAGGGGAAAAAAGGGGAAATAAAGGGGACGAAAGCGTAAATAAAGGGGAAATGTCGCTTTTTCGCCTTTACGTCGGTTATTTAGGGGAAATGTCGCTTTTTCGCCTTTACAGCGTGTATTTAGGGGATATTTGTAGACAAAAATGCGTTACGTATAGTTCTTGAATATGCCGCCTCCAGTTGTTATGTTTTCATAAACTTAAAAAAAAAAACTAAGAGATTATGAAAGAAACATCACTATTGTCATGAAAACAATTAACAAAATACGAACGCAGTGATTAGGCCGACACTCATATTCACTGACTTTAATCTTTGTTTAGCTAAAGTGTTCGGACATGCTTGGTATCCAACACAAATAACTAACGTGATGCAAGTGAGTGACGTGCTCTCCGTTTTTCATGTTCATTACAATTTACTACCTTGTTAGTCCAATAACCTTAGTTCCATTGAAGTCACCGATAGAGCTCGTAGACGAAGGGCAACTATTAACCTGTCAAGCGTCAAGGTCTGTACATTTTTATTACTAACTTTTCTTAGAGGTGCATTGAAGCGTAAAGAAGGGTTTCTTTACAATTCAGTCGATATGGATGTGGCCGAGATGCAGGCTGGAAATAGCCAAGTGCATTATCCGAAGTTTCGGTTGTTCGACAAAGTTGTCTCGCCAATTGCCAAGTAAGTTTCATTTCTATGTAAATGTTAATGAAGTAGTTCTACACAATTAGAAACATCACCATCAACAGTGGAATCTAAGCATGTAGACTGTGCTTCAGCGGGCCATGATCATCCGCATCAATTCGATTGCGGAGTATCAAGTCAGCAGTTTCCTTTGTCATCGGAAGAGGAACTGCAGATGCTGGACATTGGGTTGCAGCAGAAGGAAACGAGGGACAGATTTGTAAGTCAGCAACATTAATTTACTGACATCTTTGTATAACAGATGGCGATGCTGACGAGGTTAATGGGTGATGACCCTAAAATGTCAATGCGTTACGTTTTGTCGTACATCATGACACCTGAGGTGGCCAGTAATTTCACATTGCTGGGCACTTCTTCAAAGCGCGCACTTCAGAAATGTCGGTTTTATGGCTGCATACGAAGTAACCTATACTTATAAATTAAACTTCAGGTGCATTGACAAATCGCTTCTTGTCATCCTCCGTTAATGAAAAAGACCTTGCGAAGCTTTACGACATCGCGACACAAGGTTATTTCCATGACGTCAGAGACAAGTTGATGAAGCGTAATCGACGGAAGCAAGAGCAGGTATGTACTAATTTAAAGTGATAATTTCCCTACTTCTTTATAGTTGCAGTCAACAGTCTTAACGAACATAACCGTAAGTTTAGCTTAAAGTACTTTTCTGTGTCTTCGGCCATGTTTTTCAGAATTCGTTTTGACTTTTCATTTTTTTACTATTCAGAATTCACAGGACGACTGTTTTGACTGTCAATAGCCGAACAAACGTTGCTGAAGAATGTAGTCGGTGTAACTTTGTTTGATGTTGTACCTAATTTTTAATAAACATATTTTCTTTAGAGATCTTGAATTCTTACTCATTGTCAGTGAACTTTCGATTAAATGCACATGTGTTATAAATAAGACATCACATGTTTCTTCTGTTGCAGATCTCAAAGCACGACGAATTTGGAATTACAAATGAAATGCTAAAAGACTGATGCTCAAGCTTCCGCTATTATGTTGTAAAACAAAACGCTTTTCCTTTGAAATAAAAATATATAAACATATATAGCGCTTTCCCCATCCATTGCACTTTCGCTGTGGTTTGTTGTAGAAGTAAAGGCGAATTTTGGAGAACTTTTGGGTAGTGCCAATGGCGATTTTAAGGTTAGATAAAAAACGCGCAATTTTGTGTGAATTTATTTTGAGGCGTAAAGTAGACAATTCGGCGGATATTTAGGCGAAAAGTAGACAATTCGGCGGAAATTTAGGCGAAAAGTAGACAATTCGGCGGATATTTAGGCGAAAAGTAGACAATTCGGCGGATATTTAGGCGAAAAGTAGACAATTCGGCGGAAATTTAGGCGAAAAGTAGACAATTCTGCGGATATTTAGGCGAAAAGTAGACAATTCTGCGGATATTTAGGCGAAAAGTAGACAATTCTGCGGAAATTTAGGCGAAAAGTAGACAATTCTGCGGAAATTTAGGCGAAAAGTAGACAATTCGGCGGATATTTAGGCGAAAAGTAGACAATTTAGCGACAAGGCGACAAAAAGGGGGAAATCCGCGTTATTTCCCCAAGACAGGCGAAAAAGGCGACATTTTGGCGCGTTTTCCCCTAAATTTCCCCTTTCTTTACCAAAGCATTTTCCCCTTTATTTCCCCTTTTTTCGCCTTTATTTCCCCTTTGTTGGTTGATTGGGTTTGTATATCTCAATTGATCATATTGCTTAATGACTAAGGCTTAATTAGAACTCATCAATGTTGGTTCAACTGACCTTTCCCATAGAAATAATGTCGTTGTACTAGTGTACTGGTAGTACTACATTCGTCTATCGTAACTATATGACAAAACATTGAAACATTCTGAATAAGTTTTGCATGTGCCATTGTTAGACACATTAGTGTTCATGAAATGACATTTCCTATACGAAATCGTTTACTTAAACCGTATATTTGATAAAGCTTAAAAAGCGATTACGAATACGTGGGTGATAATCACATAATGATTATTAATCTTAAATGAATTTTGATAGCTTCATCTCTTGACCTTTGCCATGAAAATAAGGAATTAAAACAAAAGAATTTAAATCAAATTTTGGGTGGCCCTGAAAAAGGCCTTTATTCGTTCTCTTAACAGTTCCAAATTTCATGAACAAAAGCGTTGCTATGAATCCGTTTCAGCGCCGCACATGGCACAGTGGATTCCATAGACAAATAGTAGTGGGTCGTAAGCACAAAATAAATGAAACATTGCTTCGCATAGGCAAAATATCCAGGCACTTCCATCAGCAGTTTCATGTGGCGTTTGCACAACATTGCAAATATGATAAAGTCTGTGGTCATACGCGTCCTCGTCATTGTCGTCGTCTCGTTCAGTGAACTCCTCTGAGTTAATCGAAACAATTTCCTCCTCGTCATTGCTTAACGTTGCACCCATATCGACGTTATTTTGATAGTTGGTAACTTACAAAAGATGAAGGAAGGATATTGAGTGTTTACGGAAGTCCTTTATGAAAAATTATAATAACACTAATTAAATTACCTTCTTCGTCTACTCGGCTGTGAGGAACAGCCAGGTGTTCTAAGGCCATTTTTCCAACATACGAATTTAATATACGGCTTCCAATCTCTATGGAAATGAAAATCTCTCACTGCATAATGGCAGTACGTAGCTCTTTCATCAGTTCTAACGGCGTTCTTCAAGTGATTGAGACGCTACGAGATACAATGTGCTGAAGAAAAGGTTGTCGGTTTCTGTGACAACGTGAGAAACGAGAGAGCTCGTGCTTTGCACCTTACTACCGCCCGTAATTGAAAGAAAATGTGCTCTGTCGTAGGGTCCTGACATTTTATATCAAGTTTAAGAAATAAACGACCATTTATAACGAACTAAAAACTAGCTATTTGATTGGACGGAACAGAATGAAAATTATTGGATGATGGGGATGAAAAATTTTTTCAAATGGGACGAAAAAAAATTCACTCGAAAAAAAATAAAAAGTGGCCTTGCAATTAATGTTAACCAAATGGTTGAATGGGCTTACTACAGTATCTTAGATCTTATTTCAATATACTGAGTTATCTCAAAATGTATCTTTAGACATAGACTAAAAATGTACTGCTTAGGTGATATTTCATTTTATTCAGTGAATGAATTTAATTGTAGTGAGTAAAATAAGTGTATTGGAGTAATAATGGTTGTCAACGATATGTGCAAACTAAATAATACATATAAATGCATCAATAGTAGTTGTATATATCTTTTATGATGGGAAAAATGGTGATAGTTTCAATACTGTAAATATATGATGATACTGAGGAGGAAAGGTGATTTACTGTGTTTGTTTTACGTCGACCTCGAAGTATCTGAACTATACAGTTCACTAAGATTCTCTGCAAAACATCACTAAGTCCACCGTATTGTACACGATTAACGAGGACGCAAAATAGATCTGAAGTTTTGATCGTCAGTCTAGTCCAAGTTTTTTTCAAAAAAGACAATCTAAGTTATCAAATGTGAATACATGGTTCACAGGTCAATCGTATGCTTAACAAATTGTCCAATCACGTCATCAATGCTGTAGGTGGTTCACAGCTGTGAAACGCATATGGAGAAATTCGAACGATTCACTTCTATCTGATGTTTGTGCTGATGATGTCGTTCAGAAGAACGATGAAAGCTCCACGACCAAACCATCCAGCTCAGAGAACAAAACTCCATCAAAATTGATGTGATAAAAATTTACTGACCTCATTTCCCCTCTGATTATGATTGTTGGTGCAATTTGGTGATTTGATAGATATCATAAATTCAGCATGTTGCAGCATACATAAAATGGAGATGACTAAACAAGTAATTGTAAATTTGTGTTGTTGTGTTAAACAAGTGGGTCGTTCACTGTATATTTGACAAATTAACTGATTAGAACAAATGAAAAATATTATTTATTGTTCACATAATGAAAGATGAATAAAAAGAAGTGAAATATAATTCAAGTCTATCTATAAGTGACTAGTAGTCATCGGGAAACTAATTGTACTCCATCTCCTTTACGTCGGTTGTTTGAGTATGTCTATATATATAAGGATTCAGCTGTTAATCGTCTTTTGAACGAAACAAAACCTCTAAGAGGATTCTTGTGCGAACGGAGTCACTTGTACGTCTAGATTCTATTGAATATAATGCTTTTACTGACTTATTTTCTATTTTCTTGAGGCCTGAGCTTTAGGCAAGGTTAGTGTCTCGTCACCCGCACACTGAGCAATCGTGATGTCTCGTTCACTTATACAGCATCATGGAATATAACAATGTTTAAACAAACATCTCTCTTCTTTACAAGCGAACAGACAAGAATTGGCAGTTTGCGACCAGTGGATACGATTTCTGTAGTGTACTTGGTGTCATGAGATATACTGCTGACGTTTCCAATCAATAAATAAAAAGGTTCGCCGTATTTGCAACCATCGGTGATCCCATAATCAAGAGTCGACCTTATTGATTGAAGCCACGTCTTAGTTTGACTGTCTCTAGTTAGTAAAATTATTTAGTAAGTCGTATCTGGCAAAGGTGAGCACATAAGTGTCACGAGATTTTTCTTGACACATGAATTAGGGTTATCGATATTGAATGCGATAGGGAAAAGAGTAAGTATACTATGTATCGCTACAAATAATTTGGTGTTATCTATCGCATAATCAGTGTCAACCAGTTGCGCCAAGATAGAGTTATGTATAGTCTTTGTCTGGGCCTTTCCTAATCACGAAGAGAAGCTCATTTGTATTGGTTATTTTAATTGAAATTGATTGGTGCCCCACGGCATACGTGTATCCCGGAGTGAACATCAACTCTCGGATGCAGGTATATCCAGTTGATGTGTCCCAAATAGAGTGAAATGCACGTCCTCGACTCCACTGCTAGCCACTATCCATCTTTGCTTATAGACAGAGAGATGTTTACTCAATCGCTGATTAAATCACTTGGTAGTACGCTCAACAAATACAAGCAATTTCGCTGCATCTTTGGGTCTATAGTATATTGATCCTTCAGTGAAACAGCTTTATCTAAACTACAAATAAGGGTGTAGTAATTTCAGGTTTCGCTTGCATTGCTATGTAGTGGTTTAGCTTTTAGAAAATTTGAGAAATGTTTCAAAATAAATGAGGATATTTCATACTATTGTGGTGATGGATTGTTGACATTTCTCAGATAATTTAATCAAACATCCATTTGAACTGCTGTGCCATGCTAATCCAATGTCATTAATTCTCATGAATTTAATTACTCAATTACGTACTTATGTTCTAACTTGAATGAAAAAGATATAGTCGTGGGAATGTATTGACTGTTTAATGGTGTGATTAATTTATATGTCTATGACTGACAGATTTTAATGTTCTACTCCCTGACTTGGATGAATACGGAAGCACCTGACTAATTAGACTCACTGCTATAACTCAGGATATTCTTTTGTATTTATATCAGTATATTTACTTTCATTGTCTGCTTTAACTCGGATAAACAATCGTCATTATTCTATTTCAATATTGATCAGTACTGCTTATTACTTGGGAACTTATACAACGATACAAAATCAATGTATAGTGTCGATCGACCGGTTAAAATATGCGTAAATTATGGATGAAATCAACCAAGTAACCTTTCTTTTGAGAACAATGCATAATCGCGAAACATTTTAATGAAGCTGGAACGTCATCACAGAGATAATTTAATTGTTTATAAAAGAATATGCATAGCGTTTGTGACAAGGTTTTAATTTTCAAGGAAACGACATTTATTTAACAGCTGATTGACAAATATTTAGTGTTAATGATTTAAATTAAAGAGAATTCAGCGAAGGTAATTTTCTTTTTGACGAAATTATTTATTCAAATTGTACATTAGTACCCATAATTTTGTGGTAAATACATGTCTATAGATGGATTAAAACGATTGCATCATAAATCTTTTTTATTATGCTGTATTTATTTGAACACATAAACATTGGTACAAATGAGTATCAAATACATATGAGCCACACAATAGTAATCAGAATGTGAAGAGATAAAGAATGAAAAGTGCGTATAAAAGAGGAGGACGATAACGGACAAAACTTTATGTACGATGGTGAAATAATAATAATGGGAGAGACAATTCAGTTCGCAAAGGTACAAGCAGAAAGAATTTTTTCAGTTGAAAAAGTTACGTTCACAATTTATGAAGAAAGTAAAAGAAAGTTACATCATGACCACCACTGGCTTCTATTCTGAATCATATCTGATAACGCCATTGATCTCGTCACTCATGCCACCACCAGCACACACGTAGCCAACCAGATAGGCGATTTTCATGACGACTCGTATTTGCTCGCTACTCAAGCCGAGTGCGGGTTCAGAGTCCCTCTAGTGCTTACTGTATGGCTTGAGTGTCATGGCACAGTGAGACAATACCAAAGCATACTCACCGCCACCATTACCTACATCCATCGGAACCGTGTCCAAAACGTCATCGATAACAAAGTTGAGGAGGACTGATGAGAGTGGGCAACCCTGCCCAAACCCACTGCCTGAATGAAGCAATGGAGAGATGTGGTTGTGTCCCCTCACTCTGTCCGAAGTGTTTGTATATAGGGTTTTCAATTTGTTAGTAAACTTCTTAGACACATCCTTTTTCAACTGACAATCCAAGATAACACTCCTGTCCAATGAATCATGTCAAAAACACTATGATTTTCGGCCTGTAGTAGTTATGATAGTATTTTAATATTTAGCGGAGAGTGATCAATATATCCTCGACCAGAACGAAAGCTAGCCTCCTCCTCGTGAGTAAATCTTTCTCGAGTCTTAAACGATCCACGAAGTAGTACTGAAGCCAATAGTTCGGACGCAATCGGAAGTAGACTTATCCCGCGATAGTTGTTGCAGGAAAGACGTGAACCATTTATGAAAGATGGGGACAACTATCGGGGTTGAGTCATCTGGGCCTGATGATTTGTTACGCCTCAAAAGTTGCCGGAAACAGATGCTGTTTCAACTTGTTAGAACGCTTCAAACACCAGAATCCTCGGTCCCTACGCAAGCTTAGTTTGATGTAGCCCTTTGTGACTGATACCTGAAGTGAAATATCCTTTCATGTTACCCAAGTACTGCCGTTACTTTGATGGCCGTTCAGAGCAAGCTTGACCTTTTCGAAGAAATGTGTCAGTAAGAAAAGATTGTCGAAACAGAATGTGACCACTGATGCATGAGCCAGTCCATAAAGATAAATTTGATTAATCCATGTTAGTTATCCTTGACCTGGACAACGTTCGGTAGTCTGTTTAACCATCAACGATCTGTCGTCTAAGATAGGAACGGTTCAGGATGATGAATATTTCGTCAGGGACGGAGTGACAGTTGATAGGCTCTTCATGAGTAATATATACAATCTTTATTATATTTGAACTTGAGGACAATGGACAAAGAGATTAGGTGCTAATCGGTATGCAGGTGTTTTTGAATATATATTTAAATGATTGAATTACCCAGCATGTTTAGTGGTAGTAAACGACAGAAGTGAAATAAGACCGACTAGAGGCAAGTGAACAAAAACAATAGTGGCATTGAAAGAACACAACAATTAAAATTTTTTATCATTGAATCAGATTTGTATCGGCACTAGAACTCAGAGTAACCAGCAGTTGTATCGCAATGGAAAAAACAAGCGTAATAGAATATCTGGGACTGCGTTAGACTGATCTAACCTAGATTTTATACAAATGATTTCTCACTGCCTAGAGTGTCAATTAGTCTACATATCTCAAGTATTTATACATCAATATATAAGTGGAAGACGACTAACAGACAGATAGACAAACAGGCTACCTAACAAAGAAATATTGGAAGGATTTATATACGGGACATTCGAGCTCATCACACGACTGGGTACAAATTATCCAAGACAGTTGGTTAATGCTTTTGACTGGCATCTGCTCAGTCAGATATCGTCACTTGAAGTGAGGTACAGCTATGTACATTTTACATGTCTGTATTAAAAACCATATATTTAAATGGATGTTCCCCAACTTCACCTGTGCGTTAAATTACTAAAATAGGAAACAGTCGTTAAAATACTAAGCTTATCTTCCTAAAAGTTTTGTTGTAGTGATTTAATAATGGTTTATTTGTTGGTCATCTATTATACTTGATTGTAACTTCCAATACATACACCTCAAGCTAACTTTCCTATGGTAAAACTCAAGCTAAGAATATTTATTTTAAGGATAACCTTTTGTATGGTTGATCTTACACCGTGAAGGGAGGCGGCTGTTCCAAATCTAGGCGTCACGTTAGAAATATGGTGTTAGACTATGATTCAGATGTATCTGACGGCAGTGCTCCAATTGGTAAGCTGTATTTATTTCCAAGTGTAAAACGACATACAGGAGAAGAAAGGGACGAATCTTCTGATCTCAACTCGTCCAGTGATGGTGAGGAACGAAATCGTGTAACACAGAGGAATATTTTTGGAGATGATACTGGTTAGATAGTCTTGTTATATATCTCCATTCAATTGTAAAGATAGTGATAACGAAACACAACCAAAGCATAAACAATCACGGTTTAAACAAGTAAGATTCATCGTGTGCATATCAGTTTATCGATTGTGGCTCATAATCTTTTTCCCTAGAAATGAATTAATAATTAGGTAGACGTCAAGAGACTTGACTAAGCATTTGTGATGGAACTTAGGGCAGTCGATCTAGGCTTATATTTTAGCTCTGTCGAGATATACACCACTGTCAACCTCTTTTCGCTCATTATTTTGTTTCTGCAAAACATTCACACTAATTCCAAAATCTTAAGGTACACTTAGGATATTCTAATTGCTCTAAACGCTCTTTTAAAGTCTTCTGATATTAGTTCACTCGTATTTATCGTACCAATCTTCCCAGTGATGTTGGGAAGTACGATTGATCAAAATCTGATCAGAATTCAAAAAACGAACGATGATGAAGTTGTGAGATCAGTGATCAGAATAAATACGCTTAAAATGGGTCGAGAGGGATAATGTGATTACAATCTCTGCACCCAGTGGAATACAAATGAATAATCCTTCTTAGTGTCGAAATGATTAGCATTCGGTGTTAATTGGAATCTGTTTATAGATCAATTAAAATTTCGGAGTCAGTAATACGAATAAATACATATATCATAGAATGAGAGGAGTAAATCTAATGTTCACTCGAAGATTGCGTAATAAATCATTTGATATGGATTAAGTAAGAAATGGTAAATTGAATCGAGTGTTACTTAAATTCCTCACTTATTCACAAGATTAGTAATAATAAAAATAAGGAAAGATGTGCGAATGGTAGTAATAATCATAAGTGGATTAGATGAACGCAAGTTATAAAACTATGGAGGAGGGAGTTCTCTTTCATTAGTCCACCCGAGAATCATACCTCCTTTAGGAATTAATTTTAAGAGGTGTGTAATCTCAAAAACCCTCTCTTCACCATCTAAACCGTATTACGAATCAATTAAACTACAATCAGGCTTACTACTTTTTGTACACTACGCTTGTAACTACAACATGTTCAAGTGACATTCACACTAATTTCAACATCTTAAGGCACACTTAAGACATTATAATTTCTCTAAACGTACATTTAAAGTCCTCTAGTATTAAAATTGCTATATTTCAGTAATACGTGTCACATTATTGCTGTGAAAATGCCTGCGTAGTATTATTTCGTTCCTATACAAATAACTATTCGTGAACGTGTGGGATTTACTAGACAGCAAAAATAATAAACACTACATAATTCTTTATGCAGCCTTTACACTTACTAGATCTTTAACGCTACACATAATTCCAACACTACTTAATAGGTCAGCTTCTTTTATACGTGTCTGTATCATGAAATAACGCATATTTGTCACTCAGCTTATTTTATATTTGATACAGACGGGCATTATCCTGGTAATTGAAGTATTCCTTAAGCTACATGTTCGAACGCCATTCCATCTACTTTGGTTTGAACGCTAATCTCCATGAAATTTTATATTAACTAATAATTGGGACTTGAATCATGGTAGTTAGTATCATCCTTAATCTTTAAAACTGAACATGAATATACTACGGGGGTATAGCTACTGATCTCTTCAAAGTATAGCTTGAGTTCGATATGACCAACCATAAACGTTAAGACGTAAGTTAGTTTATAGGTATTCTAATGTATATGTAATTTTACAACCCATATATTGCACATTTGTAGCTAAGGTTTCCCTTAGTAATATACAAAACTTTAAGTGCAGTCTGTCTAAAACCAGGATTTACGTCTGTATTGGTTTGAGCCTCATAGGTTAGAGTAGAATTTCTAAACAGTCTTATAGACATCTGAACCGCACATCATATACTACACAAATACGTGGATATTTTCTGTTTATACCAACTTGATTGGCAGGATGTTTTTGTTTCCGATTCAAAAATCCATTTAGTCTGAATGTTTAAAAATCTACATTTTTAACTGTCACAGGATAGTTTCGAAGAATCAGACCACGAAAATCAGCTTGATGACAACGCTTCGGAACAGCAGGAAACAGAAAACGAATCAGATAACTCACCTAGCCAAAATTCTTTGAAAAGAAGACTTCAAGATATCCGATCGTCTTCTAGTAGTCCCAATGATAATGAATCTCGGCAAGATGATGGTAGTGAAACGGGTGATAATGGGTCACAATTAGATGATATGGCCAATTCTAATGATAATGAAGGTCATAGAAGTAATGCTGACGATCTAGAGGGTGATTTGGCTCATGAACCGGACGAAACAAGAATATCTGTTGATTTTCCACTGATTCGTGCAGATTTAGGCAGGTATGGATTTTTTGACATTAAAAAATCCTATGTGTTGGTTGGATTTTATGTGAAATCACTATTTTACACTGAACATTTGTTTCTTTAAAAATGGATTTCGTTGTTTGTTTTTTTTCACTGCTTTCACTCTACTTTTATTTATTTATGCTTAGGAATTTGTGACTTAAGAATTATTTGTGCAGATTTTAAAAATAAAACATATATATATATATATATATATATATATATAAATATATATATATATATATATATATATATATATATATATATATTAGTCATAAGCAGACAGTCTACTCATAGAGCAAATCGAATGTAACTGACACAAAGATGTGGACAATGGTATCTGCGTAATATATTTGGAAAAATAACACATCTTTTTCCACGACTACGTAAAACTATAAGCAAAATAATCTGAATATTAATATTGTTATTCAGTCAGTTAGAATAATGATCAAACTAGTGAATTCTAACAAAAAAGCTTGTAAGCATTTCTGGTTTCTGTATTTCCAAGTTAGTTACTAGTGTGAATGTTTACAAGTGAAGGATGAAATACAACTGTAGTATTGATCAATATTAAATGAGGATTTTTAAGGTTTAGTTGCTGCATATATAATTGGTGAGGTTCATTGATCTCTCCATTTATATCAGTCATATTTTTCTGATTATTTTCTCATACCACATGTAATCTATGTAGATTTCAGATTCCATTAGTCTTAGTTTCTATTTTAGTGAAATTAATTTCTTGGTTTTACTTGAAACATTAGTAGTTTTGTTCTGGCATTTATTAGACAAATCATTGAATATAGCATCATATGCAATGGTATAATTCCTAACTAACTGAATCAATTGGTTTTTACTGACTGTAATCAGATTAACAGTTGAAATTTGTGTCATTTATTTGAAATAGTGTATTAAGTGAAATAATTCACCTAATGAACATTTATGTGTTCTATACATATCTTGGAATGGAAATAATTAAGGGTCAATCAAGCTGAACAAACCGTTGGACTAATTTCAACATCAAATCTGAACTGAATGACATTTGTGCCTGTATATTAGTTTTTAGTAGTCAATCTTTTAATATTATGCATTTTCACAATTTATGATGATGCTTATTCCGTGTGGAAACCATGGTATTTCATAATTTTTTTCGTAAAACGATGAAAAAATCTATTGTGAAGTTTCATTATGTTGAATGGATTATCTTCAAATGGGAATCAAATTATGGTATATTAATTTATTAAGAATACATTTTACTGAAACAAACTATTATTCTCCGGTTGAATGTTACACCCTTCAAAGATGTTTACATATTTTTGTTTTTTTCACTTCAAGCGTTAATAAATTCAGATGGAATAAAAGGACTTGGTTAATTATAGCCATCCGATTTTACTGATATCAATTAACTATAACTGATAGGGTGATTCATTTTTGCGGATTTAATTATATGATTATACAAGTATAGAGTTCTACATATGTTAGAGAAAAGTGTTTATTGAATGGTGTCTTGTGTACCGTACATGTACTGGATATATGTGCTAGAATCACCTCACTATTCATTAGTATTTTTCTGAATAAATATTAACTACAAAGATTTCTGACTACGTATCTGTAGTGTTCTAAAGAGAACAATAAAATCCAACCGATAATAATTGACTTACTGTATACATCGGCTACACCACCGATAATAACGTACACATAAAAGTTAGGTCAGTGTGTTTCGAAATACATGGTATGTCATATCCACTACGAATATTTTACACCGTGTCAGTATTGTACATTTCAACAGACATAATGTATTAAAAGACTACATTAGCTTACTTGTTGTAGTGTCTGAATACTGGAAATTAACTACCAAAAATAATGGTGTAATTAAATCTGACTTGACGGGTTTTTGTTAACTGCTTCTCATCTTAAATGTATAAACAAAGTGTCATGAATATCTTGAAAGACTGAATAATGTTGCATTGTTATGATTAGTAACCGTGAATTATTTATATAATATGAGTTGTCGATGAGAAAGTGTGTGCATAAAACCATAGCAGGAATATACTAGAAGACGTGGGAAAAGGATGAGATTATAACTTTATCGAACTGGAGGTAAAGTTACGTTTTTTAGAATTGTGACTGTAATATTTAAGGATTTACAAAAGTGTAGATAAATGTATGAATGAAACTGTTCAGTGAGAGCAAGGGTTTTTAAAGTGAGCGTCACAGGAAGTATATTGGCAAAAACAGCAAATCAACATTGTGATTATAAACCAATAACTATTTTCTCCCTAATACGTGAGTTCTTTAACCAAATACTTATTTTAAATGATAGTAAAAGGAAAAGGATTGGCTGTAAACTAACTTTTGAACTGTTATACTAATAGCTACTTTGGTGCATTTAAATTCACTTAGAAACACAGACATGTAGCCTTCACTCGACTCTTCCATTCATTATGATTCGATATGTACACTTAAACATATCTGGAAAGAAGACAAAAGAGTATTTATCTATTTCTGATTTTCTTATAGACCAATACAATGAATACTAGTTCATAAGATCACCAAGTGAATAAATAATGTTCTGTCTATAATCAGATAAACATCCACATTATTCACGTGTATAAAAAGAATTAACTGTATGTTAATTCAAATTGTTCAGAAACAAATATAAATCCATCATATAGTCATGTGAATTAAAATTAATTTAATTCCGTAAACTGAACAAGTGTAATTTTATATATTCACTTTTGTGTATTCACTTTAATTGAGACACAAAACTTTATTTTATCATGAAATTAGTTCATTTAGAAGTAACTACTCTAATAAATGTTTAGTTTCAACTTTAATAGTACGATTCATGTAGGAAAAAAACTATGATCAAATTAAGTGTAATTGAATTAAATTTCATCTATATTACCACACTGAACAAGAAGGTATTTAGAAACTTCAGTCGTAATTTTTTATCGTTTAAAAATAACTCGGTGATATTATGAAATCAGTCGATCACTTTATTATATACCTTACGAACAAATATGAACTTAAGTGATTATGTGAATCGATGAACGGAATTACTGATCAAAGTTAATAAAATTCGGTGAAGTTCACTAACTATACAACATTCATGAACTTCTCAGGATTATCCATGGTTAATTATATCATACTGAATAATGACTGATATACATATTTTTTTAATAGTTACTGATACATCTATCTGTCTAATAATTTATAACATTTCTGATAATCAAAGTTACCATATCTTTGCCAACTAATGCACTCATTATCAACAGTAAAATAATTGTGCCAATATTATACTTACTAAATAATTAGTGCAGTCTTTATATAAATCAACTCTAATAGGGGTGAATATTTTTTTTTAACTACGTTACTTTACTTGGACATAAACCTTCATCCAACTATGATCAAATTCTCTTCACTCTTTGTGTTTTATTTTATTTTTTTCTAAATAATGGTCATATATATTTATAAATGGTAAACCTATAATTGACTTTGTAAAGTCCATTTTCACTTTCTTTTTAAAAGAAAATAAAGCAGCTTTATTCTGTTTTGATTAGAATTTTGTTTACAATATGATCTCCAAACATTTGAATTCTAACACAAACCTCAGATCAGATATTGAAAACAAAAATGCAAATTATCTATCTATTTTGTTTACAGTATTACATTAAGAGCTTATGGATGTTCAAAGTTTAATAGAGTTACCGGTGTGACTATAATTTATGGACTACTTTTGAGCGACATTAAAGTGACCTTGAGAGTGTCCACCTAATATCTAGAACCAAATTAGAGTTGTAAACCAGTGTGATGAATTAGAATGATGATTTACAGTTGATGGTTAAAGTTAGGGATTAGATTTAAGGTTTTCATCACGAACTGACATCAGCTTTAATGCCAATACGCTATTTAGCCAAATGGATGAGTGAATTCTGTGCCAAATTCCAAGACCTGTCATCTTATACCTGATTGGTTCGGCCATAAATTATAGTCTTGCCGAGTTACCAGTCTTTACCAGATTTCCTAGAGTTCAGATGGGAAGACTTGATTTTGGAACCCAAGCGCGTCAGAAGTAGACCAAGATCTAACCATTGACAATGGGTAAATATCTGTCAGTCCACAATTAACTGTTGGAAACCTTGATTGTGACCCTGTAAATCAACCGGTCAGTTATGTGCAATGTAGAACCTGGTACTTAAGTATATTGACTGAAGTTGCTATACTACATTATTACCAATCGATTAGAGGTAGTAGCATCAGCGACGGTAAAATAGATCATACATAAAGAATACTATTAGAGAACAAATAATAGATTTGTATCTGAAAGGATGTCGAGAAATTTAGAGGACCGAGATCTAGAGAATCTTAAATAGTAGATTGATCATAGCTATTGTGACCTACTGTAATCCCTGTCTTCTAATGTGTCCAATCATTAGTTTGAATAATTATGTGGGTTCCAACCAGGTGGTTTGCATCTACCTGAATGACTCAAACCAACAGTCAGTGACTTCATGTATTGATCTTGGTTTGGTCACCCAAAGCTTTCTTCCAACCTACTTGTACTCCAGGAAACACCAAGTATCGAGTTGGCTGAACGTGCATAGCATACGTTCTAGCTACCTCAGTCGTTGAAGATTCACACTTTTATTGGACGATTTTCTATCTTTACCTACCAACTTACGTACCAACATACGAAAGCAATGGTTCAAAGAATCCTATGATTAAATACTAGTAATCTACAAATGTTTTCTTTTAAAGGCCTGTATCCCAGATACAAAATCAGGTAGAACAAATTTCCAGGCCTTTTACCCTTCCTTTGTTTGACATATGAACATCTTACCTATGTTGTAGGTGATGCGATTCGACAAAAGACAACGTTTCTCAAGAGTGATTAGAATGTTCCTCAAGGCACTCAGAAAACTGTAAATAGAATTATGTAATTTGTGTATCCTAAGTCAGTAAGTGGATCTCCTGGTAGGGAATCAATTCTATCAAGTACCACTTGATCATTCTATTACTGGTTTCCGTTCTCTTTAAACGCCGAGATGACTAATAGTGTCCTAGTAAAGAACCCTCAATTTTCGACGTAGCTTTTGATGGTAAATACTTTCAGAAAACCTCTGGATCAATAGAGTCAAATACTACCGTCGCATCAAAGAATAATATATTTATGAGGCGTTGGTTAGTATGCTTACGTTCTGTAAAAGGGTGAATATTTGATCGGTGGATTCACACCTTGATCTGGAACCATCCTGACTTTCCAAGACTTGCTGTTCACTACGCTTACTTAAGTGTTGGGTTATTTTATAGACGGCTATTTTAGACAATACTGATCAAAGCAATCGCTCTGTGGTTATCACAAGAGGATTTCTGTCCTTCCTTCTTAAGTAATACGATCAGCCGTCAATACAGATCTGTTAGATCAGACGCCATTACGTGCAAATTTTGCACTGATGACTATACGGTTTACTTGAGTCCGTATTTGAGTTGGCTTTGCTGGTCGCTACGATAGACAACGTTTCTATTTATGCCTAAAGTTAATGCTTTTCAGAAATAAGTAGTTGTCTGGATGCAGTTGCAGCAGACAACCTGCACGGTGTGTCCGTCAGCTGGAATACCAAAGGACCCATCAAAGTATCTTTCAATTTGGTTCAGCTTACCCAATCGGATACAAAAATCCCTTATCATGATTATAAAGTTTGGGCATTTTTAGACTTATGAAAGTCAGGAATATTTTTGTAAAATTGATCTTTTTTCTTTTTCCGAACTGCAATTGGTTGTAGCGCCGTCAGAGACTGAAAGAATATAATGGTGTTTATCTTTGTCGTAATGGGTTCATACGATACCGTTCAAATGGACAGCAGGCAAGCACATGTGCAGTTCAGAAGACCTCGTTTTGCTTTTGTATTAAATGAAATAGCTACACAATTTAGCAAAGTGACTGTATAGCCTAAGCGATAATTGCTTGAGGCCGGTTACACGTGATCTTTTCATGAGGATTTTTAATATGTTAGCTCTGTACTTTAAAAGGCATTACCTTCTAAGACAGAAATCTTTGAGACAAGATAAAGCGTTACATATTTGTAACCGATCTTCCCTAACCCCTACGTTCTATTGTGGAAGGAGGTGATCTCTGGATATTCTGGTTGTTACCATTATATTCCAGTACAATTTTCAGTATAACTTTCTTCAACTGAACCGTCTCGCGTAGTTGGCCGTAAGAGAAACGAGCGTTCCCGTTAATATTCTTCTGTTGGGTCATTACGATAGGTGAACTCGATCACCATACCGACGTGGGGATCTCCTGCAGGGACTTATTGTCATCAAAGTTGCCGCGAGACCCTAGCTTGATAACGTGTGAATTTGTGAATGTGTGCTACTGAAAAGTTGTAAATTTGGCCAAAACAGTCAGCAATAATTCTGTGGCAGTTTTCAGTCATGTTTTAAGTAAAATCAGTTAATGATAAAGTTGATTTCAAAATAATATCTTGGTTTCTAACTGTTAAAGGGACTGTCTTACTGTATGGACAGAAATTTGTACTGTTATTGTGAACTACTGGCTTGTACATCTAACATGCTAATTAATTGCACACAATAATTATAGCCATCTTATTCCAAACCATTTGGAACATGATTAATCTTCGAGTGACTAATACTGAACTAAAGCTCATTAAAATTGTATTTCTATGTCTCTCGAATGTTTCTAAATCAATTGTTCATTAATCGATAGTCTAGTGCGTGATGTGCTGTCTTTATTTGAACATAAACAATATTTGAAACACAAAATAAATCCATAAAAAATATACCGCTAGTATTTTAACATTTTATTCGATTAATAAACTGGCAAGTGAGTGAATATTTCATAAAACAAGCTTTACAATTATTCATATCAAAAGGGAATATTTCTAGATCGTTTCTTCTCACTGTGTTAATTACTGTTTATATTTGACCAGATATTATGGTTATGAATATAATTGCTAATGTTAGGACCGATTTGTCAATAATTTGTTTGTCAACGTGTTTAAATCAGGTTAACTGCTTCTGTGAAAGTACATACATAAGCCTTATTCATAACCCCTTCTTTTCTAAATTATGTTTCTTCGTGGTTATGAGAGGTTCACACCAGGTATCGAATAATTCTTTAAACGGTAAAAATACTCCTCCGTCATATTGTAAGTGCCATTGTGTACAACTAGAAGAATTCCTACTTATGAAGATAAAAGTTATGAGTATCCTTAATTTTCTAATAAGTTTTATTAACTGATCAACAGTTCGTTTTAATATTCAAACCACCCCATTCAACAACTATCATCGTAAAATCATAGTGACTGCTCAATAATATAGATTACTGAAATCTAAACAATGCAATGGACTGCGTTATACTTTATGTAACTTTCTAAACATTCCTACCGTGTAATTAAAGTATTCCTGTCGGATGTTACGTTGTAATCGAAACGAGCCATGAATATGAACCAAGTTGTAAAACCTGTAACGTTTATGTTACTTTCATGTAACCTTGTATTAATGAGACCGTGCATATATGTGTACAGTAAAGTTTAATTTTAATCTTAGAGATGTGTTTATTTATTCATTCGTAAAAGGTTATTCTTAATTTCAAGTGAAATCGTTTTAGTTGACCGCTGATGAATAGCACAACGTGTAAATACATTTGTAATTTTGTGCATTGTAAACGCTAAAATGAATAAATAAATCAAAAAGTTTATTTACTAAATCACTGTACATACTAGAAAGTGTTTTTATTCATTACAAACGATTTATTAACATGCCCGTAATTGTTTTTTTAAAAATTAAAGTGTTTTTGTTATTTGTCTATCGAATTCTAAACTTACTATTGTAAGAGGATATTGTAAATATTTATAGATGTATTCTATTATCTGTGGTACAAAGTATCTTGGAGTGTTTAACGTTGTCTATGTAATTATTTATTTGTTTTACAGGAAGATCCTCTTGAACCTGCACTTAGACTTATCCCCGGTTTTTTCGGAACAGTGGTTCTGGTCAATAGTTTTTCAATATTTTACGAAGGACCTTCATGTACGTTAGCTGTAAATTGTCATCGATATTTCCATTAAAACGACAGTTGTTGCGTTTGTTGTAATAGATATTTATTTAACTGTTGAAATTGTTTGATGATTTATCAGTGATAAAAATAATTATTGGTGTATTTCTCGGATATTTTTATAATGTGGATTGTTACTAAAATGAACTACAGAACTTATATGATGGTAGCTTTCTGGATATTTTGGTTAAATCTAACACGAAATTCATTTGACTGAGATAAGCTAACTAGTTTCTTTTTCAATGCTTTTATCCATTCCAATGAAGTTTCTGTATAGTGGATCGGTTTAGTGTTTATATAATTATTGATTTAGATGCACCAAATTCAACTATGTGACTGGTATAGTAAGAATAATAAATTAATCTAGAATCGCTCTGACAAGTATACTTTTCAGTTATCTGATAGTTTATAGTGTTGGCTGTGATGCAAGCGAAAATATTTTTAATGTTTCTTCGATATTTATATGAAAGTCAGCAAAGTATATATGTTGAATGGAGTATTATACCTATTAGTGTGCTTTAATTTTTGTCACAGTGTTGTCAACTCACCTTAGTAAATAATTAAAGTGAACATGAACGTTATTTGTTGATTGAAAGTATTCGCTATTGCAATTTGCAGAAAACCTATTGTTTATGACAGTCTTTGATTTAGTTAAGAAGACGATATTGTTTGGTTCTGAGACGCATTAAAGCGATAGTCAACATCTTTTACTGCTCCATTGTTTAGTAATAATACAGGTCATATTTATTTCATTATAAGATTGGGTTTTGACGTAAACATCATATCTGTTGCACCACAACTGTGTGTGACTCTAGACTCAGTAGTTCAGTGGATAACTCGTGCGGCGTTTGAAGCAGGTAGAAGTGGGTTTGAGTTGTCGAGTAAAAGACCAACACTGGGATTCGGTTACATTGAGCAATAGAGTTCTAAAGGGAAATAAACGCGCATCAGTGCCTTTGATAAGAAGATCATGGTTGTTATGCTCAAGGATATTTGTTTTACGGTGAGCTATCAATTAATTGAATTGGTTTGAGGAATGGAAAATCTCGCTAATAATGCCATAATTGTACAACCATTGAAAATTTTCTTTATACGTACTAAACTTTCTTATCAAATAACTGAATAATAGAATATTTACAATTAAATTATAACTTATTTATAGTTAAGTATAAAATGTTGCATATTATGAAGGAAAACATAATCTAATGTCATGAATAAACCGTCATCGGATTTTAGTCTACTGACGTATATTATTGTATGGTATTTCAAAGTCGATTGATCTTAATGTCATGTTTATCCACACAAACAAGTACTTGGATAAATAACAATAATATCGGCTATGTTCTTTTAAACTAAGTTTGTCAATTTTTTTATTGACAAAAGGTTTCTATTTACGTTTTCTCTTTATCTGTTTTCAAAGTTTAAAAAACAAATTATCACCGTATTTCACTTCCTTACTTTTGTTAATTCGGATTTTACCTACGTTGTGTTTGTTTTTTTCCCATTGAATTTGACAACGACTGTATTGGAATATTACAACTACGCTGTAAGTATTTAACAACATATATAAGCGAACAATATTGTTTTCGATCAGATACTTGCTTGGATGAGGATCTAATCGAAAACAATATTGTTCGCTTATATATTTTGTTCTAAATTTACAATATGGGAATTTTTGAAATTTTAAGTTGTAAGTGTTTATCCTCCGTGATATTGACCAGCGTATTAACATCGCGGCAATAAGTTACGAAAGAAGACATGGACGGAAGTCGGTTGATTCTTATTGTTTAACAAATAATTTGGAAACATTTTACTTTACTGAATTAAATAACCTGTATAATTTCATATAGAGGTTTAGTACATAAATTTAGGGTATTGCAGTTAGATTGTTCCCTTTTGTTTATCTCTTGGTTTATACGTCTAATCCTACTCAATTTTTGGATTGCTGTGTATGTTGGTATTTGATAAATATTCCAGATTATATTTCTACATAAGTTTGAATAATTTTATTTTATTTATTTATTTGAACACATAAATATTGGTACAGGGGGGCACCAAATATATATGCGCCACACAAGGCACCAAATATATATGCATCCATTACAATGTATACAATAAACATGATATAATCATTTTACTATTTCAATCAACTTTATTTAATATAAATATTGTATGTTTTTCATACTAATTGTATATTTCCGTCTAGATTACTATAATAACTGCTTTTCTCATATATAATAATTAAATTGTTGTTCAAAATATGTTGATATTTGAAATAATTATGGATGTAATTAATTACTTTATATTTTTGTGTATTTTTTCCAGTCTCCAATCTACTTACATTTGTATGAACAGTTGATTATCAACTAACTCGATCTAAACTACACATATACATGCTTGTTTCTCCTCTTTTGTAGTGCTGAAATTCGATAGAATACCTCTTTATGGAATATTTATAATTAGCTGTGGTTTAGGTATTATCACTGTCCTACTTGTGAAGTTTGTTTGGGTACCTTTGGTTCGTCGACATATTTTAAGTAAGTTGTTACCCTAGTAATCTGATGTATTCTATTGTGACTGTAAGATTTAGCTTACCGTAAATGGACAGAGAGTAAACTGTGTTGAATTATGCAATTATATATTCCAGTCACCAAATGTGATTCGCGTGTTTTGATTATAGTGAGATTGCGAATGCATACCACTGAAGATTCAAGGTTTATGCGAAGTTTCCCTCTATTAACTTCTGAGTTTTCGGCATCTGTATCAACGAGATAACTTAGTGTTAAGAGTTTTCTCCAGATGTTTCTTTTATTGATAACTGCTTAAGCGTTTTGATGCTCGTAAACAATAATCATTGATTTTCCTTGTTTAGCAATTTAACTAGCTAGACAGGACAGTTTATTTATAGTGTATATGACTTCACAATCACTAACGTCATAAGCGGATGAGCGGACGAATCAAAGAAAGCTGAATCTCATCTGACGTCCTCCATTTCAAATAAGTCATTGTTTGTTGTGACAAACAGATAGAGAATGGATTAAGTGACGAATACCACACTTTATTTATTGAGAAGCTAATAACCAGAATAAATATGAATTTATATCATCAAATGGGATTTTTTCAGAAAAGTAATTAAGCTTCTGTTTTCTTGACCAGTTAGTTTCGTCGAGAAAGTATAAATGTAACTCGTAACCACTTATATTGTGGGTTTATTGTTTTTCCTACTCAATTCCTCTATCCTTGAACATTTGACCCTTATCTTTGTCGATTACGGAAACTGATTTTTACTTTTATGATAAATGATTGGAGAGTCCTAGTGAGAAAACTAGAGAATCTCCTGTACTTTTTGTGTACCTTGGTTTATCATTAATAAATCTGATGACTTAACGTAGTTCAGTGGTATAAATGTCCATCCTTCTGGATTAGATTATATCACTTTGACTATTGATTGAGGTCAGCTAAATCACGGGATCATTGTGAATAATCATTTCATTGAATAAATGTATTTCCGCAGAAATTATAACAGAAATATAAAACGTTATACTGCATGTGGATAGTAGGTCGTATGGTAGTTGTAAAGTTAAGGTGATATTCAAACAAGGAAATAAATAAATTGATGTAACAGCAGTGCAGAACTATCCTGTTCAAATGGTTAAATACGTTTCTAAGGAGAAACCTAATTATCGCAGATTAAGATCAAATGAACTTAACTGTTGGTCAAAAATAGTTTACTTTGAGATTAAAATCTTAGGATTTTAGGTGATAACAGATATTATCTTCTGCTTGCCTGCGTTCAGCTGACAATAATCCATATAAGGAATGACTTCTTATAGATCTGTTATTTTATAATCCGATCTATACATGTGTATACGTTTAAGAGGTCTTTTCGAATCAACAGTTAAAATATTTCGGAAGCAAGAAAGAATTAAACAGCTTTATGACTTCATGTTTCAATTTCAGTTTTATGACTTTAAATTCTTACGGAGCTGTGTACAAAAGCTAACTCGATTGAGTTTGTTTTAATTTTACAAAAATGAAACCTGACTAAAACACGGTAATAAATCTGTTTCGATTTTTCTTTAATGTGTGATAAATGGAGTAAAATGTAATTGTGCTTCATTGACGCTGTAGATTCGCTTACATCAATTTACAGATTGTATGTAATTTTTGCATTGACTAAAACATTCGGCTAATTCAGTGTTCATGCATTTTTATAGCTGGAGAATCGAGTGGACATATTTTAAAAGGCTATTTTTCCCGTAAGAGCAAAAAGAAATTGTCTGTCGCTGTAGACGATAAGTATCAATCTGTTGAGGATAATAAATCTTCCAAAGTTTCAAGCAGTAATCATGAATCGATTGATATGGATACGTATGTCCTTCACGCAGATGGAGAGGCTGTGGTTGGATTTCGAAACAATGTTGCTAGAGGAAATACAGATGACAAGGACAAACTTGGACGATTTACTAGTGAAAATAATGGTGTATTGCAGGGATTAGAAAATCAAAATAAAGTTTCAAGTCGTAAGTTTTGTTTTGTAAAATAAAGCCTCACTTGCGTTATCCCCAAGTTTGCATTGACACAAGATTCTTAATTCTTTTGATGTTTAAAATCTCTTGGAGATTAGATGCAGATATATAGTTATATATACTTTGTAAAGCACTATTTGGTAAGTTAAAATTGTTACTGTCTATGACAATAATGTATTATTACTTTCCTTATGAATTCGGATAACATCAGACTGTTAGTTAAGACAGAAATATATGAATATAGTATTTCATGGATTCTATTCATTTACGATTGTATTAAGTTATAAGAATAGTAATACCACACAAACAAAGGGCTGAAATGGGGTGTTATCATTGATTTTTTCTATAGATACATGTTGGAAAGCCCACCTGAGGATCAGTGTAGAAAAATACGAAGAAAAAAGCTTGCTAAAATGGGCTGTGTAACAGTTGTAAGAAACCGTAAAGGATTTACATAAGTTTGAACAATTGGGTTAGTGAAAATCACTCAATAATTGTAAAAGTATGTTTGGGATTGGATAGAATAATAAGTAACTTGCCTACATGATCATAATTATAATATCAATGGAAACGAAAGTAATACTGAGTGGGTCTTATGGTGATTGGTTTAATTTTAAGGTTGAGTTTGTCACAGACTGACCTCAGTGAGTATACCATTAGTAACCAAAGGGTGCCGAACATTTCTTTAATCGTAGTATGGGGCTCCACGACTATGCTCACTTACAGACATATATATATCCATATTTGAATACTTTCTAAATATCGTCATTCCTTTTTGTTAAGTGTTTATCGAAAACTGTCAACTTTAATTCACAATTTTACCACAAGCGTGAAATTTACTGCGTTATTTCATATAATTTCCCCATTTATAGCTTTTTATAAAGTACGGACAAAGATTGTAACAGAACTACATAAATTCATTTATATTGTCGATTCTCCTCAGGTTCTAACAACGTATA
Source organism: Schistosoma spindalis (assembly GCA_946903255.1). Lineage (NCBI taxonomy): Eukaryota > Metazoa > Platyhelminthes > Trematoda > Strigeidida > Schistosomatidae > Schistosoma > Schistosoma spindalis. Next base: position 70,870,756 of record OX336420.1, on the reverse strand, counting down.
GACATTGATATTAATCTAAAAATAAAACAAGTATACAAGTTATCAGAAAAGTCATCAATAAAATTAATTCTAACATGTAGATATCACATGATGATAAGTGTTAAATATCTATATATAATGTTTCAAATAACGGTAAATATAACAAACAATCCACCCTTTCGAAGTGCTTTCATATGGCCAGGGAATTCCTACTCACTGCCTTATCGAGGTGGTGATGTTGTTTACGAAATTGAGAGAGCGAATGGCGATTGTCCAGAGCTTTAACCGGGTTGGTGGATATGGAGGATGCACCTAGGCGAGATGGAGAACCCTGATTTTAAAGCAATGACACACATGGGCTCCAGTATCCTAAGGGTACAAACGGGGTATGAACCAATCGTTTGTCATTGGCTACCATGGGACTGCATCTCCTAATGTTGCTCCACTTCCCTGTGGATTAGACCTCTAGATGAAAGGCTCGGGGTGTGATGACCCACTAAGAAAACCACCACCATGCCATATTCCAGCCCTCATACAAATCAAATGACGAAGTGTAATGCATATATATTTGGTGCCTCCGTGTGTAAATGTTTATATTCAATTAAGTAAATAAAATATCTTTACATAAAAATTGTTTACAGATGCTTATAGTTGTTCGTCAATTAAACCATATCTGATATAAATAAGCCGCAATCTACTTTGTCACATCGATAGTATAAAAGAAAATGAAATATTTTTGTGTAGATTAAATTCGTTTAAAAACAGTGACGTTTTCATTCTAAGTGTAAACTACATTTCTCAAGCGTGTAAATAATTAATTTTAAGACAAGGCGATTACTTAACCTGAATGAAACGAAGTTCTGTAGAATTCAACATTATTAAACGAAGAGAAACCAACTGCTCATCCTATGTACTGTTTCCCTAACTGTTATGTAATCGTTTTAAAATTTCAATGTCAGTTGTTAATTAAAAAGGAATTAGTTAAACAGTTCTCTTCATCGGTAAAAAAAAGTCTGTTTGATGGTATAAAAACCGTATATTGGAACAGAAGGAATGTTTCTACAAAAATGTAGACCTAATTTAGAACACTTGCTGTTGAGTGTAACACTATGAATACGTCAATTTTATTGTATATGTTTCTGTCAAACACTTTTTTCCGACTATTTCTTGTGAGTAACACCGGCCATTATTATTATTTTTCTGTGAATTTTCATGGATCGATGGAAGCTAGACATTAACACCATTGGATACCGGCTCAGTGGTCCAGAGGTTAGGTGTTCGTGTGCGAGACCGATGGTCTTGGGTTGGAGTCTTGTGTGTGGGTTTATGGATGCGCACTTCTGAGGAGCTCCATAATAGTATGAGACGGCCGTCCAGCGGTTTCAAGTTTTCAATGCTAGTCTAGCTTAGATTGACCCATGAATTCAACCATTAAAATTACTATGGTCTCCATAAAAATCGCATTCTGATCAAAATCTAAATCTTCCCAAAATCTTTCATATCGCATCATTTTCAGTCTAAGTTTATTCTTATTTTTATGAGATTTTTATATCTGCTCCATAATTAGCAGTATCCAAATTTTATTTTAATTAGTTGTTATATTGAATTTCAATTATTAGGGAACATATTACATATTTCAAATCTTAACCTTTTTTAAAAAAACAACTTATTTGTTTTTTTATCATTTAAGAGTTTCTGTTTAAATTTTATCTGAAATCATTAGTTATATGTATTCAAAAATATTTTACATAAATATTATTAAAATGAAAATTCATTAAAAATTGAGATAAAATGTTAAATCATCTCTTTAGTCTGTAACTTCGCCATGGGATTTACCTATGACAATATGTAGAGAAATGATGATTATCTTCACGTTTTAATGCAAACACATTAACTTTAAATTAATGAACTGAAATCTAATTGTTTATATTTGATTGTGCCTTGTGTTTATTAGTTTTTTTAATGGATTTCAGTTAATGATAAAAATCATCTCCTATTTGTGTATAAGTGTTACACACTACTAATTAAGTGGATGTTTTTTCTACATGTTATAAAAATGAACTGTTATTGAATTCATGATCTTTCACGTTAACTTTTATTATGAAATCTCTTTAAACTAAAAGTATACTTAATGAGATTGTATAGAAGTGGACTCTATTTATTAGAATAATGATAACGGCTCAGTGGTCTAGTGGTTAAGTGCTCGCGCGCGAAACCAGTAGGTCCTGGGTTCAAATCTCGCAAAGGGCGAGGTCATGGATGCTCACTGCTGAGGAGTCCCACAATAGGACGAAACGGCCGTTCAGTGCTTCCAGGTTTTCCATGGTGGTCTGGCTTCAACTGTCTGATGATCTTAATCATTGAAATTACTAGAATCTCCACAAAACCCCTTCTGAGAATACTGATACGTTAAAACTAATTATTAAATTTAATGTGTACTCTTAATGATAAATAAATAATATATTAGTAATATCCCAATGAGTAGAAAATTAGATTTCCTGACGTTTCGTTACTTAGTGTAAGTCACTTCTTCAGAGAATAACTAACCAAATTAAAATTAATCCAAGTTTAAATAGTACAACGGAACAACGGAAAAAGTGACTTACACTAAGTCACGAAACGTCAGAAAATCTAATTTTCTACTCATTGGGATATTACAAATATATTATTTATTTATAACAATCAACCCAATGCTCAATTTATTCGAAATTATCAAATCAAACCTTGGTAATGATACCTATGTACTCTTAATGATTTAACTCGTTAATTTACTTATAAGTAATAGGAATATAATGAATAAAATGTTTATTCTCTATAGAATGTTGTTAGGAATGATTACATAGAAACGGTTAAACTATGTATGATAAGTGGTTTCATTTTATTTAGAGTAAAATAAAGTGACGTCATGTGAAATCGCTATAAGTTTATCACTTATTTTATAGAACATATATTTCAATGAAATTAAATGTTGCTAAGTTTTATTTGGCCTGATTTATATACTGGCATATAGTTAGCTTCTCAAGAAATCAATATAATTTTATAGTGTAAATAAAATAAATTTTTTCCATGATTATATCCATAGTGAAATCTTTATGTTATTATTATTATTATTATTATTATTAAGACTACACTGAACCTAGTAAACGTTTATGAATCAATGTATATAAATGTAAACAACCCGTTTTTATTGCTATTTGTTTTGGTTATACGTTGCAATAATTAACATGTTTTGAAAAGCTTAATTTTTCCCAAACTTAATCATGTCGCATCATTTTAAGTCTAAGTTTATTCTTATTTGTATGAGATTTTTATATCTGCTCCCTTGTTTTTACATTTTTTCCATATGCTGCATAGATTTCGAAGTGAAACCAAGTAATCCTGATGAAACAGTTCATAAAAGAAATCAGTTAAATAGGGTTTTGGATTATTCACCAAATGATCAAAATGCCATCACGGATGGTAGTCATAATTTAACGAATGGTAAAATGAATGTATCGTTTCCTCCTAACCTGTCTACAATTGGTGAAGTGAGTATCGTGATTTAGTATTTATCTCCCTTTACCACTATGTTTTTGGGTATATATATATATATATACCTTAATTAAATTACTAGATAGTCTTAAATGGTTACTGTATATTAACCAATAAGTTATAACCGATATAGAGATGTTATATCTTGTGGTCTTGTGCCCTATTAATATATGGCGTAATGACACCGCGAATTAGAGAACAGTGACTTATCGACCTGTCCAATGACGTATAAACCAGTACGAGCAGTCTAGAGTTCTTATCTGTCCTTCTCTCTGTCTAGCCCTGCGTGTTGAGTCGAGAACACCAATCTCAACCTCCGCGATACGAATCATGTATTTCAAACATACCATGTTCATATACAAACCAAACAGACCACATCACTCCGTAAAATGGAAAATAACATTTGTACACGATCTAGCCAAATGTGACTGTGAATAAGGGGGACCGTAACTAATAGACTTGGCATAACTCAAGAACGGTAGATCGTATAATAATAGTTTATGGGTCAAAATAAAGTTTTTAACAAGAGGAACGTGAATATGTGTAGTTTAGTTACTTAACAATTATACAATATAAATGTATTTGCAGTATTAATCCATAAATGGATCCCAGCAGTTAGCATTCACTATTCTCGTTGAGACATCACGAGGCTAGCACAAATAAACATCCAACAAAGTTGGTACATTGAATCATTAAAACTAGGTGGTTTATCCAGTCAGTGGTTTCGATCATTGCACGGAGCCCTACAAGGTGCCTGTAAATGACTCCATTATGATTGAGCGATACTGATCCTGGTGACATGTATATCCTACTTGACTTCATATATACTCTATCGACTAAACGCTTTATTACCACATAGTCATGAAAACTCGGATTTGAGTTGTATTTAGGACATTTCTGACAGGGGAACCTGAAAACGTTTATTCGGTGAACAATGAATGACTTTGTCCTTATATAGAGTGAGTAATACATGAATTACAGATGATAACCAATTAAAGCAGAGACAACAAACACGCATATGGCAGGTATACATAAAAATGTTTGGAGTTAACCGTAAATAATTAACAAGTGCACATATATGAAAACGACAAATGAATACACTGTGATCAGTAACGTTAAATTTAAATATGCACAGGTCAGTTTATTGTCACCTAATAGTTTATAGAAGTCTATCGTACTAATTTTTGGTACAGCTGCAAGTCTGATTATGTTTATGACTCAAGTTTATATGTGTCACTCCATCATACAGTGAAAGATACATGATGCTACAAGGTAACCTGTGGTTATTAGATTCGTTTTTATTACATATCTTCCTCATTGTTTAAATGCTAATTATTTCCTATTGCAAATAGTTCTAAATTCACATGCTATGATTTTTAAACGATGTATTTTTTCTCAAACCTTGCCACCTTTTGGACTATTAATTTGTATATTCTTTGTTGATTTATGTTTTAATATGATGGGAATTTTTCGGTATTTGGGATGAACGAAAGTCTAGAAATTTCTAACTTCAGGGATCGTACTGATTATTTCGTTTGAATTTGTGAATCGTTTGTTTTCTAAACTAACGATGAACAGAAAGTGGATATTACTCTAGATTGAGGAGTTATCTTCTTGGTGTATTTTATGTGGATGTAAATGAAACCATGCTCAAATGAAGTGATGTGAACTATTCTACAAATAAGTATTTTGCATGATATCATTTGTTTCAATGAATGATCAAACCAATTTTAAACATGTATATTGTGACGTATAACACATGAAATGCATTGTTAATATTTTTGCTTCATATAATCTTGACTTAATTTTTACTAATTCTTCTGGATATAGGAACCAGATCCTATCGATTCAGTTAAAGATCGTCCTGCTGAAGCTCAAGTTTTCTCTTCTTTACAAATTTTAACAGCTGTTTTTGGATCATTTGCTCATGGTGGTAATGATGTAAGGTATGGATATTTAACGTATTTTTATCAATAAGTCAAACTATGTAAGAAAAATTCACTTATATTACTACTGTTAAAGTGTATTCAGTAATAAGAACCTAAGATCAGTTATAATTGGTATAAAATATGAGTTGAATCCCCATAATGGAATATTAGCAGTCATAAACCGAATAGAGTTTCAAGAAATGGTGTAACACCTTACAGTCCGTTCATTTTACACTTCCATTTGGTACTTTTTTTGGAAATGAAATAATTTAACGCATTTTTAGGAGATGAAATATAACTTCTAGATATTACAAAGATAATATCTGTCATGAGACCAGTTTAGAAAGCTTGGTTTTTCACAACGATTAAATGATTTTCAGTTATCATTTGACAATTACTCTCCTCCATTTATTCACTGTCAACACTATTTGTTTGTACAGTGTAGGATTATCAGAAATAAATTGCTGGAAAAGAATAACTGAAATGATTGAACATGTCCTACTTGTTCATATTCACATCACTTGTAGCTATGTGTCATTGCAAAGTTATTCATTGGTAACTAATTTATTGAACTCAGAACAAATACGTCTGGACGTCATAAACACTTACTATTAAAGATTTCGATGATGAATTTTATAGCTGTTAAAATTGCTTTCTATTAGAAATTCTATTTTCACAAACGCTTTCGTTAGATCTTTATGGAAATAGATATAATACAGTAAAATATTTCTTTAGTAACTAAAACATTATTCATGATTTGTAAAGTATAATCGTGTTGCTAATTAGAATAGTTTACATTTTTAGGAGAAGATAGTGGGGAATATCTGCGATGATGTTCATTCTGATATCTATTGTTGTTATTATTATTGAGCAATAATCGTCTGTAATTTCTGAAAACGAAAGAGGGTTTTTACAATTTTATATTCTCTGTTTGACACTGGTCTTGATAAAAAATCGAAGAGGCTATTTAGGTACCTAATAATATTCCGTGTTTTTGTTCGAAAAATCGTAGTGTAATTTCAGCATTGTTCGTGTTACGTCCTTGATCTGTCTATCCAATAATTATACTGCAGAGAACTTGCCTCGATCTAGGTTAAGACCTTGACACGATAGGCTAACTGGTATTATCTCGAGGCTCGAATTGTATGAGTCCCAATTAAAACTAATGGTCTTGAGCGGAGAGATGAAAACGATCTTATGACGTGGTCGGTCGACAGGCGAGAGAGAATACGAGTCAATCGGAATAAGAGACTTTCTCCAAATAGCAGACTTCTACTCGAGAACAACTGTATTTTCTCCACGAGTGTCTTCGTTAGCGTGGTCTGCCAAGCATCCCATTACGTCAAATTAAAATAGTCCCCCCCCCGAAAATTTGGGTTCGTTATGTGGACGACACATTCATCATCGATAAAAAGGATGAACTGGAAAACACTTACAACTTGGTCAACAACGTCTTTGATGACAGACAGTTGACAATCGAACAGGAGTCAAACAATAAACTATCATTGTTTGAAGTACTAATCACTAGAGCCGATACAGGAAACTAGGGACTCAGGTATATCGGAAGCCGACCCACACTGATCAAATTCTCAATACGGCGAGGAAAAATGAAGAAAGATATCTAAAGGCAGTATTGCAAAATTACGGCTACCGAATCAGCATCAAAATATATCAACCGAATGCATCAGCAGAAACGAAATCAAGTACAGAAACCAGCAAACGGATCACCCCCTACCATATATAAAATGCATATCATAAATTACGAGATTGTTGAAGCCTTTAGGAATAGGTGTGACACACAAACCAACAAAATCACTTTAATCAACCAAAAGATGAAATGACAAGAGAAGAAAAACTAAACATCATCTACAAAATAAATTGTTCCAACTGCAAAAAACGCCACATCGGACAAAGTGGACGTCCCCTTCATCTTCACCTTCATGAACATCAATTAGTGGTCAAACGCCATGAAAGATGCTCTCTTATATAAATACATGTGGACAACTGTGGTCATACATTCGACTGGCGAAATGTTGAGATCTTGAATAGAGGCAAATCTAAAAATATCAGGGAATGTTTAGAAACTTGGCACTCAGGTGAATCAGCAATCAACAAACACAATGAAATCGATCCAATTTGTCAACCAAAAAGAAAAATTATGCACGAATATATGACCAAGAATCAAATCAATGGTAGATACAATCAAAATAAAGAAGTAAACAATGACAGGTTAACGTTCAAGAATAACCAATGAAGATTGAGGTCTACAGGACAAGCTGTGAGTCTCACGTGGATAAATTCAAACACTCCACTTGTTCCTGAAGTTTGTGTTAATGATGTCGTTGAGAAGAATGATGAAGGCTCCACGACCAAACCATCCAGCTCAGAGAACAAAACTCCACCAGGAACACTACTCGGTTTATTTCCGATCGCCACTTCCCAATGCAAATTAGTGTAAAAGGATGAGGCATTGAATCATGCATCAAGAGAAAGCTTATGATTGATAGAGTAAGCTAGAGGTGAAACTAAATGTTAGTATTTTACAAACTTTGAACTAAGTGAAATAACGTTCCCATAAATAGCTTCCGTTGTCTGTCATGGTTTCGTTGTTTTTCTGTTCACATTAGATCAGAACTATATTTTTTCTTATTGTTTAAGAGATCTCAGTATTCCTGTACGTTTGCACATTTTTTACATAAAATAAATGACATGTATGAATGTCCTTCTTTTCATACACCATTTGTAATATCACAGTTTTAAACAAAAAAGTATATTCAATAAGAACTATGTTTCGTAGCATTGATATGTGGAATATGTAAGGGTCTAAAGCTTTCTTAAATGAAATGAGATACTTGTACGTTTGATTCGAATTACGGATTTTTTGTGAATTTGCTGGTATATGAAAGTATGATACCACTCTAGGCTAAGCTAACATAATGTTTATATGCCGTCATCCATCCGGTTAATTTTTAAGCTGAAACCTATAGTTTGAATTATTTAAGGATACCGTGGTGAACATTGGAGTCATAGAAAGTTTTCATGAGGAAAGATAATAGTCATAATGATTTGCAGACTACCCATTCAAAGCAATAATAATCGTAAACTTGTTTCACTACTAACCCATTATAATACGTGAAGTTCATCTTTAAACAGTTCACTTAATGTGTCAGTTTTTTATGAATTATTTTTATACAGTAATGCTATCGGACCGTTGATTGGTTTATGGCTTATTGCCACAACACAATCAGTTGATTCATCGAAAACTACAGATATTTGGATTTTGGTTTATGGTGGTGTTGGTATATCAGTTGGTCTTTGGATATGGGGTAGACGAGTTATTCAAACATTAGGTGAAGATCTAACGAAAATATCACCTTCCAGGTAGGTTAGTGATTTTTTTGCTCAGAAATATGTTTATTGTGGGTATTTTATGTGTTTAATACCATCTTTCAATGAATTTGAATAGTTTTAGTTGTAATGTATATTTCGTTTTTCATATTCATTAGAATGTTTTTATTTGCTTGATCTATGAAATCGTTTTTCACAACTGACACTTTATTTTAGCTTATAAAATTCATTCTCTGATGGACCAACAGTAAGTAAAAACAGCGAATTTAAATAAGACTATTTGATCACTGTGGTAGTGGTATGTAATCGATGCAAATCCTTACCAAACAAGGACTTTTCTTCATTAATCGACATCTTAGTTGATTCTGACAGTGCACATTAAAGTGGCATTCTAGCGTCACCTTGTTTAAAGTGTACTTTGTGTTATTAAGTCGACTGTGAGAGTCATCTGATGGGATTCAAAAAAAGTGAAATTATAACGAGTGTTTAGTATTTTTTTTAGTTTTTTTCGGTATACAATACTCAATAAGATACTATATTTTTTAAATCAGTCACTTAGTTAATATTCAGCGATCAAGATGTGGAGACAGTTATGTCCCTTTTCTTCTGTTTTTTATTTTTACTAAAGGAATTTATGGAGATCGTTAAATGTTCATAGCTCACACCACGGGGTGATTTTAGTTAGGAAACCATTGAAACCCAGGTAGCACTGGATGGACCGTAGGTTCATCTCAGAATGGAGCTGCTAGTTAATGAACATCCTTAACCCCACCGAGCATCAAGCTTAAGAACTGCATTTCTTGAGATGAGCACTTAACCTTTAGACCCCTGAGCTTGTATCTAATGGTTTACACCAACTGCAATCAATTAGCGATATTATGCAACTACCTTCCATTTCCTGTGATAGGTAACTGTCTCACACTTGACTGATCACACCTCATTGAAACTTCTGTGAATTTGTCACTATTGAACACAACTATTGTCAGTACGGCGTTTGTAGAAGTAGTTGAATTAGTTTCGTTTGTATACACTATATGTATATCGGGCGTAGCTGTATGAAAATGAAAGTTCAACAAAACTCACCACTTCTTTACTATACATTTTCACGGGATTGTTTTTTTTATTGCTAACATTGGTATCATTATGCTTTTATTTTCTTTTTAGTGGTGTTTGTATTGAAATTGGTTCAGCCCTAACTGTATTAATTGCTAGTAAAATTGGTCTACCAATATCAACTACACATTGTAAAGTTGGTTCAGTCGTATTTGTTGGACGTGCACGTTCTAGAGACAATGTTAATTGGGGTATATTTCGTAATATTCTAATTGCATGGTTGGTAACCTTACCCGCTGCTGGTGCTATCTCTGCTTTACTCATGTATATATTTACATTTGTTGTATGAATTTTGTTTATTAAATTATTATTGATAAGTATTTTATGATTAAAAAATTCGCTTTTGTAAGTAAAAAAGCGAACAGAATCAACTAAATCTCAGAAATCCATAATGTAACTTCTTGTTTGTATCCTCATTCATTGTGAGCGAACTGATTGATTTTTTCTGCTCACTTCATTTACTTACTAGATTTCTACTGTTTTTGTTCGTTTTTTCGTTCAACACATCCGCTTGTAAACATATATACACATACATAGAATAGAAAAACAGTTACTTTACTCCCTCGTTATCATTACTATTGATAACTGATTTTGTATTAATTAGATAAATGTTCTTACTAGTAAAAGTGGTGATGGTTTATCTAGTTGATGTTCTGTTTGAAAATAAAAGTTCCTTTAATCTCTCACTTTCTTTATTACGTTCAACGTCTGTCGACATGGTACCCTGTTCACCATTTAACACTGTACACAGTTTACTCACATGCATACACTTAAACAGAGACAAGGAATAGTAGAAAAAACAGATTTGTAGCAACATTTTTTTTGAATTGTAACATAAAACATTATTATTTACTTATAATTTTGTTTTTATCAACTAACATTAGTGAAAGAAATTTTTATTTTTCTAGTTACTACTTGCTTGATAAGTTGTTTGTTTAATGAGAAGTTACTATTAATTACTAATTTATGATGTGATTCAATTAACTAATTAATTAATTAAGAGAACCTTTGAAAAGTTTTTGTTCGGTTGTTTTTTCCCCAAGTTTCTTTATTAATCATATAAACTATAGGACACATAAATTGAACTAATGATATCACTGTTTATAAGAAATAGATCTCGGATTTGTTTCGATCAATTACGAAACGACGTTAATACACAGTAAAGTGGTATTACATAGGTAATTCACTTTGAATACCCTTATTTACAGTGGTGTTATGTTCTCTGAGCTGGATGGTTTGATTTAGGATTTTTTATTTTCTTCGTAACCTCCCCATCTGTTCCGCTGTTGTTGAATTTCAGTGATTGACCTGCCTTCATTGTCTTTGACCTGTCTCTCTGGTTTACTATATCTCCCTGCTAGTTTCTTCGTTGTATCATAAAGCTGTTTCATATTTCCTTCTCTTGCAGCTTTTTCCGCTGTCGTTGCCTATTCCCCCATGTGTTTCTGTTGTCGGTTTTAATGCTCGCCTTATCTTGCTTGTTTGCTTCTATGTACTCAGCTTTTGCTTGAACTTTCTCTGCTCTTGTCCGGCTGTTGTTAATTGCTGTCTTGTTGTTCTTCATTTCTTCGATCTACAGTGCTTCTATAGAGATTCATTCCTTATGATGATGTTACTTGAGGCCCAGAACCTATTGACATGTTAAAGTTAACGCTTCTTTGATACTTTTCCAGTTGTCCTCCATAGTTGTTTCTTTTTCCTTCAGTAGATCCTGTAAGGCTTGGGACCTGTTGTTGAGAGCTATCGTGAATTCGTTGAATTTATTAGTATCTCAAACGAAGGCTGTATTGAACCTTTGTAGTGCTGTTTGTCCAGTTTTCCAATTCTCCTTTAGCTTCAGTTTTAAATTGGCCACAACTAGTTGGTGATCTGACGCTATATCAGCTCCTCTCCTGGTTCTTACATCTTCCATTGTCCTTCGGAATTTTTTATTGATGCAAATATGATCTATCTGATTCTCTGTGGTGTGGTCCGGTGAGATCCATGTAGCTTTGTGTATACGTATGTGTGGAAATTTTGTGCCAACAATGACCGATTTGTTGAATGCACATAGATTTGCAAATCTTTCCCCGTTTTCGTTTCTCTCTCCCAGTCCATATCGTCCCATGATATCTTCATATCCTGTCTTGTCCATTCCGACTTTGGCGTTTAGATCTCTTATCAGAATAGTGAGACCCTTTGTTGGGCACTTCTCTATGATTGGTTGCAGCCTCTCATAGAATTGATCTTTAATGTCGTCGCTGCTATCATTGGTGGGTGCATAACATTGGATAATGTTCATTGTGATCCCCTCCCTTTTTGTTTTGAATGATTCTTTGATGATTCTGGATCTATGAGATTCCCATCCTACAAGTGCATTTAGTGCTAATTTGGACAGCATTAGAGCAACTCCCTGAGAGTGTAGAGCACTTTCCTCTTCGTCACTGAAGTATAGCAGCATCTCTCCCGTATCTAGTATTTGGTGTCCAGCTTGGGTCCAGTGGGTTTCTCTGATTCCCAGTACTGCCAAGTTGTATCTCCTCATTTCCGTTACCATTTGGCTGATCTTCCCGGTCTCTCATATTGTCCGGACGTTCCATGTACCTATAAAAATTGTTGCTCTGGTTGTTAGAAGGGGCATCGGCCTCGTGACTTCCGAAGGAACTCGGCTTTCACCATGAGGCGTCATAGTGCTTCTAAATGAGGACGTTTTAACTGCCAGGGCAGAGTTTAAATGGTTTGAATTATTTTTTCTGGCTATAGTTTTTTGAGCGAGTTAGTTTTCTACAGGATGGGGTCGCTAACCCGATACCGATCTCTCCTCCTTTACGCGGAATTGGGACCTACAGTATTTGTAGAAGAGCTACAGTCGGAGTTTGTATCAATAGTAGTTGTATTTATCTTTTATGATGGGAAGAATGGTGATAGCTTCAATACTGTAAATATATGATGATACTGAGGAGGAAAGGTGATTTACTGTATTTGTTTTACGTCGACCTCGAAGTATCTGAACTATACAGTTCACTAAGATTCCCTGCAAAACATCACTAAGTCCACCGTATTGTACACGATTAACGAGGACGCAAAATAGATCTGAAGTTTTGATCGTCAGTCTAGTCCAAGTTTTTTTCAAAAAAGACAATCTAAGTTATCAAATGTGAATACATGGTTCACAGGTCAATCGTATGCTTAACAAATTGTCCAATCATGTCATCAATGCTGTAGGTGGGATTTGTTGTGTGCGTACAAGTCACTTGGTATGAAAAAGTATGGGAAATTGTGATAAGATAGCATGTGTGTGTTTATGTAAATTTGATGTAATAAAAATTTACTGACCTCATTTCCCCTCTGATTATGATTGTTGATGCAATTCGGTAATTTGATAGATATCATGAATTCAGCATGTTGCAGCATACATAAAATGGAGATGACTAAACAAGTAATTGTAAATTTGTGTTGTTGTGTTAAACAAGTGGGTCGTTCATCGTATGTTTGACAAATTAATTGATTAGAACAAATGAAAAATATTATTTATTGTTCACATAATGAAAGATGAATTAAAAGAAGTGAAACATAATTCAAATTTATCTCAACAATTGAGATCATGAGTCAATTGAGGCTAGACCACCATGGAAAACCTGGAAACACTGGACGGCCGTTTCGTTCCAGCATGGAACTCCTCGAAACCAGGACCTACCAGTCTCGCGCCAGGCGCTTAACCAACTAAACCAATGAGCCAGCGTCAAACGTTGTGAATGTCTAACTTCAACTAATCCACAAAATTGAGCTACACATCCACCATTGTATTCGGAGAGTTACTGGTTCACAACAGACTCGGTTGAACACTGCTCACTGCTTCTCACTAGAACATCAGGATATACACCTTGAACCCAGTGACCAGTGAGCATATGTTGATTAGTATCAGAAGGGGTTTTGTGCAGATTGTAGTAATTTCAACAGTTGATATCATGAGTCAGTTGAAACTAGATCACTATGGAAAACCTGGAAGCACTGGACGGCCGTCTCGTCCTAGTATGGGACTCCCCAGCAGTGACCAGTGGAGTTCAACTAGGTCAGTTGGAAGATAGTAACTCACTGATGACAATGGTGGATGTGTCGCTTGATCTCGTCGATTAGTTGAAGTTAGACATTCACACCGTTTGACTCTGACTCATTGGTTTAGTTGGTTAAGCGCCTGGCGTGAGAGTGGTAGGTCCTTGTTTCGAATTCCATGGAGGGCGGGTTCGTGGATGCGCACTGATGAGGAGTTCCATGCTAGGATGAAATGACCGTCCAGTGTTTCCAGGTTTTCCATGGTGGTCTAGCCTCAATTGACTCATGATCTCAACTGTTGAAATTACTACAATCTCCACAAAACCCCTTCTGATACTAATCAAATTTATCTATTAATTACTAATTGTTATCGGGAAACTAATTGTATTCCATCTCCTCTACGTCGGTTGTTTGAGTTTGTCTATATATGCAGGGCTTCAGCTGTTATTCGTCTTTTGGACGAAACAAAACCTCTAAGAGGATTCTTGTGCGAACGGAGTCACTTGTACGTCTAGATTCTATTGAATATAATGCTTTTACTGACTTATTTTCTATTTTCTTGAGGCCTGAGCTTTAGGCAAGGTTAGTGTCTCGTCACCCGCACACTGAGCAATCGTGATGTCTCGTTCACTTATACAGCATCATGGAATATAACAATGTTTAAACAAACATCTCTCTTCTTTACAAGCGAACAGACAAGAATTGGCAGTTTGCGACCAGTGGATACGATTTCTGTAGTGTACTTGGTGTCATGAGATATACTGCTGACGTTTCCAATCAATAAATAAAAAGGTTCGCCGTATTTGCAACCATCGGTGATCCCATAATCAAGAGTCGACCTTATTGATTGAAGCCACGTCTTAGTTTGACTGTCTCTAGTTAGTAAAATTATTTAGTAAGTCGTATCTGGCAAAGGTGAGCACATAAGTGTCACGAGATTTTTCTTGACACATGAATTAGGGTTATCGATATTGAATGCGATAGGGAAAAGAGTAAGTATACTATGTATCGCTACAAATAATTTGGTGTTATCTATCGCATAATCAGTGTCAACCAGTTGCGCCAAGATAGAGTTATGTATAGTCTTTGTCTGGGCCTTTCCTAATCACGAAGAGAAGCTCATTTGTATTGGTTATTTTAATTGAAATTGATTGGTGCCCCACGGCATACGTGTATCCCGGAGTGAACATCAACTCTCGGATGCAGGTATATCCAGTTGATGTGTCCCAAATAGAGTGAAATGCACGTCCTCGACTCCACTGCTAGCCACTATCCATCTTTGCTTATAGACAGAGAGATGTTTACTCAATCGCTGATTAAATCACTTGGTAGTACGCTCAACAAATACAAGCAATTTCGCTGCATCTTTGGGTCTATAGTATATTGATCCTTCAGTGAAACAGCTTTATCTAAACTACAAATAAGGGTGTAGTCATTTCAGGTTTCGCTTGCATTGCTATGTAGTGGTTTAGCTTTTAGAAAATTTGAGAAATGTTTCAAAATAAATGAGGATATTTCATACTATTGTGGTGATGGATTGTTGACATTTCTCAGATAATTTAATCAAACATCCATTTGAACTGCTGTGCCATGCTAATCCAATGTCATTAATTCTCATGAATTTAATTACTCAATTACGTACTTATGTTCTAACTTGAATGAAAAAGATATAGTCGTGGGAATGTATTGACTGTTTAATGGTGTGATTAATTTATATGTCTATGACTGACAGATTTTAATGTTCTACTCCCTGACTTGGATGAATACGGAAGCACCTGACTAATTAGACTCACTGCTATAACTCAGGATATTCTTTTGTATTTATATCAGTATATTTACTTTCATTGTCTGCTTTAACTCGGATAAACAATCGTCATTATTCTATTTCAATATTGATCAGTACTGGATGAAATCAACCAAGTAACCTTTCTTTTGAGAACAATGCATAATCGCGAAACATTTTAATGAAGCTGGAACGTCATCACAGAGATAATTTAATTGTTTATAAAAGAATATGCATAGCGTTTGTGACAAGGTTTTAATTTTCAAGGAAACGACATTTATTTAACAGCTGATTGACAAATAATAGGTGTTATTGATTTATTTACTCAAGGTCACCAAAATCACGTGTTTAAGTACAGATACTAATTGGCGTAACATTATATCAAGATGAGAAAAAATGTGCTTGTAATGTACTTAATCACTAACCAGAATTTATTTAGCATTCAAATATCAAACTTCAGTATGTTGACTTAATAATTCACCTGGAAATCAATAACAAAGTAGAAACTGTTTAGATTAGCTTTAGTGCATTCGTTTACTCTATAGCAATTATTAATTTACTTTTTTCAACTCTTAAACACGCATACACACATTCAAGGCCACGTGTAGTTGATTCAGTAAATTGTCAAAAAAACTTACTTCTAGCCTATAAGCACATCTCTTCAAATACATTGTACATCTGTTTACATATATGTATGCATAATTAATAATACTAGACCTATTAAAAGAATATCGCATGATCAGGATATGCTTAAGAGTTTGCTTACCAAAATCCAGATTCATTTGTGTATTTGTACTCTAATGACAATGTTTACTGGAGGTTATTTGAACGGAGATAAATGATGTCAGAATTTTAAAAACTCGTAAGTCATAAATAGTTATTATTTCACCTGAATATAAATCCAATGATCTTACGTTTTTAACAAAAGTACTTTCACTGAAGCCAACCATTTACTCGTATAAAACCCCTATAGTAAACAAATCCGAATACCTTCAGAAGATGTAGACATTAATTGTGTTAATAGTCACTTAAATATGATTTAGTTACAAGCGTAGTGTACAAAAAGTAATAACCCTGTTTGTAGTTTAATTGATTCGTAATACAGTTTAAAATTGCACACCTTTCAAAAAATTAATTCCTGAAGGAGGTATGATTCTTGGGTAGACTAATGAAGGGGAACTTCCTCCTCCATAGTTTTATAACTTGCGTTTACCTAATTCATTTATGATTATTACTATCATTTATACATCTTTCCTTATTTTTATTATTATTAATCTTGTGAACAAGTGAGGAATTTAATTAACACTCGATCCACTTTACCATTTCTTATATAATACATATTAAATGAGTAAATATTTGGTCTATACCTATCACTCTATGTCATATGTATTTATTTTTATTATTGATTTCGTAATTTTAATTGATCTACGAATCGATTCAAATTAACACCTTATGTTAGTCACCAAGACGAATTATTCATTTGTATTCCGCTGGGTGCAGAGATTGTAATTCTATTATTACATATTTATTCTGATCAATGATCTCGCAATTTCATTTGTGTTCTTTGTCTGAATCTTCCCAACTGATTAGAGATTGATCAACTGCAATCCTCAACACCAGTGGGAAGATTCATACAACCAACACAAATTAATTAAACCTCACCTCATTTCACAGGCCAGTGGTTATCTGAATTCGGTAGCTATGTGGATAACGCAATGTTGTTTGAAGTCTGCTTTCTGACTGGTTAGTAATACTTTTGTATATTAATGGAACCGGTGAACATACATTCCAGGTTCTATGCTACGACTGACTTATTAACTGAGTTTCTGAACAGTGCTATTAATTTGATTTCATGCTATATAATTATTTACATAAATAACTTGTTATGCTTCTCATAAAGCATTATTGTTATGACTGAGAACTTAGTTGGTTTGGTCTTTTAGATTCACCAATCAAAATTCTGACTGAGAATAATCACAACTCTTATTGGTCAAGAACGTATACTCTTCATCCAGCCCAGCTTTCAGTCCTATAATAGGACACAGCAAGCAGTAGTGCAATGGTATTTTCATTGTCATCAGTCTCAAGCACTCATTAGTTTATATGCACGAATTATTACCAGACTGCAACATACTACAAATGTGAAACCACATTTTACATATTATTATGCAATCAGCGACAGAGAACAGATAAAATAGTACATAATTAATTAACAATAGTTGATAGATCTAGAGGAGTCTCAAAACACAAGGAACATATAAATACAATAATTTAATCACCCACTAACTATACGATAGAGTTGATAATAATAATCCTCAAAATATTACTGAAAGTTCTGACGTCTTGAACACTTGTTTAATCATAATATTTATTTAATCCAAATACCTTGCTAAGGATTAGACTATTTATTAAAGAGTAAAGATGGATAGTGGCTAGCAGTGGAATCCAGGACGCGCGTTTTGTCCTATTTGGGACTCGTCAGCTGGATGTACCTGTATCTCAGAGTTGATGTTCACTCTGGAACTGCGATTGATCAGTCTGTTATTGGCATATGTTCATACTGTGCGTATGCCTCGATGTTGCCTTAATTTAAATTCACCCCATCGCACAAGAAAGTGGCTATCAGGACTCAGTAGCTAAGTGGATAACGCGATGGCGTTTGGAGCGGACGGTACTAGGTTCATGTCCCAGAGTGAACATCAACTCTGAGATGCAGGTACATCCAGCTGACGTAGTCCCAAATAGGACGAAACACGCGTCCTGGATTCCACTGCTAGCCACTATCTATCTTTGCTCATAATGCTTGTAAATTAAGGCAATATCGAGGCAATACGCACAGTATGCACATATGCCAATAAGAGACTGATCAATTGCAGTCCTAAACATCAATGGGAAGATTCAAGTAAACCAATATCAAGTGAATTATTCATTAAAGAGATTACTGTTACAATGTATTACGTAAATCTTGTCAAACTCGTACTTCTTTACTCCTTAAAAAAGAAATAGTTAATCAGTATTACAAAAATCTACCGAAAATGAATAACTGTTAATATAAGAATAAAAACTTATCAATATCATATAATGATAAAGATGACTAGTATGATGTTTCTGGATAAAATAAATCATTTATGAATAGCTCACTACTTACTATAAGTTACTATGAATACCCTTAAACAACAATATATTAAATGTTTTCATATACCGTTATATATTTTTTGGGAAACACAATTTAAGCAAATAAATATTTTCAATAATCAAATATTACCTTTGCAAGAGAATATACACATATAGATGTATTGTTTCAAGTACTATAACATTCAATCAGAAATTAGATTTGAACAAGACATTTTCAGGTAAAATATCTAACTAACATACCATGTCTCATTCTAACTAAATCACAGTTTCAAATGAATTATAGAATCTAATATACTTATATTTTCAAATATTTTACACTGATGATTCATATCATCTTATCCTGTTTACAATTGATTATTACGTGGAGAATGTAGGTCACTTTTGGCAATGTAACATGTGTTTCTTATTAGATATTTAGTTAAAAAAACAACTCTCACTTTTTCAGATGATTGTTTGAATGAATAGGTTTAGGAACGAATGTTTGTCTCTAAATATAGCAGAAGCTCTAACTCCTACTATTTAGGTGCCTATTTTCTTGTTCTCACCTAGTATTATTTCGTAAATAAGTTATTTAAAAGAAAACCCATAAACTTCCTGGATGAAATAGATTTGATATGACATTTTGATTTTCTTGAATTAGAATATAACAGTGGTCTAATTCCATGTTTCTCTGTGATTGTTTCAGTGATTGCCAACTGTCAATGAAATCAATGTTTAAGTTGTGGATAACACTAATAAGAAAGGATAATCTAAAATGTTTCCACTTATTTTTTTTTTACAAAAAATGATGTTTCGTAAAATTTAAGTCAGTCAGTTAAATGATATTTATTTGTCTATTTAATCTGCTCAAGTATAATCAGTTTTCAATGGTTGAGATCATGAGTCAGTTGAAGCCAGACCACCATGGAAAACCTACACGCACTGGACGGCCGTTTCGTCCTATTGTGAGACTCCTGAGGAGTTCACAAAAACCCCTTCTGATATAATCACTTCGTTCATTAATTGTAATATATATGAAGGTGTAAGAACATTATTATCTGTAATTGCCAAGGTTTCGAATTATGTAATTCAACAAAATTGTGAAAAAGTTCAACACATTGGTAATATTGAATTGTATGAACTCACGTATTTATGAGTATGGAACGTTCCAAATATTATTTGTTGTAAACATAATGAGACAAATTTTAAACGTTCTATTTCTTACCTAGAATTCTAGAAAAATACAACGGTAAATTCAAACACTACGCAATCATATATTAGACAGCAATGCATTTTGAATTTAAACGTACTTCTGATATATCAACATTACCAAATAAAGAGACTGAAAGTAAATTTAAGAAAAAACATGAAAATATTACAATCCTTAAACAGGAATTTCCAAGCTCGCTAGATGGTGATAATGACAATGGTGAACGATTCAAATTATCTAGAAACCCAATAGAAGTGAAAAGCTCTTCATCTCATTCTCTAGAATCTCTAAATACAATGAAACTACAAAAAGTGTATGTTATGATGTTTTATGTTTATATATTTAAAAACATATTGAAAAAAGTGAAATTCACGTATTGAGTCTTGTATTTAGTAAGACTCATTGGATAATATTTTACTTTATGAAACAAATTGTAGACCTTTAGGTGGTTCAAGGTTATGACGTTTGATGTTATCTAACAAGCTAAGGTTTTGGTTGCTGCTGTTTAAGTCCCAATAAAAATTATAGGTTTGGATCTTGCAGATGTATGTGATTCAGAGTTTATGGTTTTTAGACTCCAAATTCCTATATTACTGGTTGAAGCACAGAGATAAGACAGTGAATTTATTCATGGAGACCGTTTTCAACTACGTTTCATTATAACTTACTAAAATCCATATTTGAAACATATGTATCTGAACGTTCAACCAATTTACCAGGTGGTTATTTGTGTAGCTTTTTAGAACAACTGTTCTGAAATTCTCAATAGATAAAAATTCTCAATGTTTTTTCTTCTAAAGATAGTTTTTATTATGAATTTATAACAGCTGGAATTCTGTTTTGAAAACTTGGAAAGAATATATAGCTATTGGGTTCTATTTTTGAAACTCACTCGTAATATTTTTCTGCTGCCTTGCAGATATCTTTAAGTTTGTTGGAAAGCCTTTGGCTCAAAATACATTGTTTTCTTTTTCATCTCCACCTACTATGTGACATAAGATAAACGTTACTGATTGCACCAGAGAGTGACTACTTTAATCCCGATTTCACTAATTACTAATGGTGAAGGTTACTTTTGTGATTCAAAAACTCTAGACGATAAAGATTATTCAGCTATTGTCATCATGGTTCAAATGACTTATTTTGCAGAAGTCTATCCCACTTCAAGTAATTTTAAATAATAACAACTGAGTTTCCCTGATTACGGTTTAGAGGCATTTAACTTCAAATATCATAATCGTAAAATACCGTCTTTCGAAAATCTACCATTGTAGGTAAATATATGTACGGAAATGTAGGTCTCATAAGATAAATATAACATCGTGTTACATTTTGTTTTGATCTACCGAATGTATGTTTAAAAAAACATATGTATGATCGAAAAATCGAGTCATTGACTTATGATGTTCATTAGACTACTCATGATTAGACAAACATTTACTGATTTTGGTACTTGCTTTGCGATCAATTGTGCAATCCTGAACAAGCTGTTCATCTTGATCTAGACTCTTCACATGGCTATACCTGCATCACATTGTCAATATTTCACAATAAGTCTCGAATCGAGTGCCTGGCAATTCAAGTACCAAAACGCTATCCGCAAATATACTTAGTCCAGACAGTCACTAACTTTTTCGACACATATTATTGTAATTTCGATAGTTAAAATCATGAGCATGACCACCATGGAAAACCTGGAAGCACTGAACGGCCGATTCGTCCTATCGTTAAACTTCTCAGCAGTGCTCATCCACAACCCTGCCCCGCAAGATTCGAACCCAGGACCTATGAGTCTCGCGCGCGAGCGCCTAACCACTAGATCACTGGCCTGGCCGGCATCCAACGGTTTTAATGTCTAACTTCAACTAATCCATGAAATTGAGCGACATATCCATCATTGTCATCAGTGAGTTACTATCTCAGAACAGATCCGGTTGAAACGGCCGTCTAGTACTTCTATGTTTTTCATGGTGAACTAACTTCAATTGACTCATGATCTCAACTATTGAAATTAATACAATCTCCACAAAACCCCTTTTGATACATACGGTTGTGCAAGTAAAGATTAAGATCATGAACCCATTGATGTCAGACCACTACTGAAAACCTGAAGGCATTGGATGGCCGTTTCGTCCTATTGTGCCAGGGTTCGAGTATCGCGAGGCAGGATTGTGCGTGCGCACTGCTGAGGAGTCCTACAATAGGACGAAACGGCCTTCCAGTGCTTCCAGGTTTTCAATGGTAGTCTAACATCAATCGGTTCATGATTTTAATCAAAACCTTAATAATCTCCACAACCCTGTAATAATAATTAATAAAAATTAATAGTTTTCTATTACTGATACTAATATTGGCTGTGATGCAAATCATTTTTTTAAATCTGATGAATAAATATCAACGTTGAGGTGATTCACTAACGGAGACTAACTAAAATCCAGTTATAAATACTACTACTGCTACTAATAATAATAAGCCGTATTAACCATTACTAAGATATTTACATTGTAGATATTTGATATTCGTAAAAATAAATTTATCCTCATCTTGCCAACAAACTATTCATTGAGAAAAAAAAGATTAGTAGTCTTATTCTGTTTATATGAATTTCTACAGACCTAGAAGCATATCAAAAATTTTTGTGGGAAGATATAAAGACAAGTAAATATAACCTTTTTTCTTTATATTATCATCAATATTATTGTACACAATTTGATTGTTATCTGCCGAAATAATTCATTGATTTTTTTTCGTTTAAAATAAAAGCTTAACATCTTTAACCATGTGATTAAGAAAAATTTTTTTCTTTTTTCTTGAAACAAAAATAATCTCTAAGATTGATTTATTTCAATACATATACAATGTAATTTTGACAAATAAATACACTTCAGTCATCATTCATAATGATGACATTTATAAATAATCAATAGATCAGTTTAAATCGATCTTACTTAAAAATGTACAATAGTTATATATATATGGTTTGAATAATTCCTTCTGCTTAGCGTTTTCTTTAGCGAGTTAGTTTTCTACCGGATGGTGTCGCTAACCCCATGCCCAACATCCCTCCGTTATTCGGGCTTGGGACCAGCAGTAGCCCCAGAGGGGCTCTAGGTGGAGTTATATATATCTAAATGATGCGGTACATTTGAATTAAAATATTGAAACAACTGAATCTACGTTATACTTCAGATAATCACTATAAAGCGATTGAGAATTTGCAATAATAGAATAATGAATAATTATTTTTATTGTTAGTAATATTTTAAGGAGTGTATAGATTAGATTGTCTTATCATTTTAAAATATCAAAAAAAGGATCATGGTGATGATGTCAGAAAATAACACACAATGAAAACATAAATAAATTAGTTAGTATAATCAATACAAATTCAACGACATCCTCTTCATTATAACCAATGTAAGAGTAAACTATTAGTCATGTATATAATATTAACGGAAAAAAATTCTGTTTACAGTTTGAAAACATTTTGTATTCCATGAACAAATGACAAGTTTATTTTTAAAAAAATTTTCTATAATTAAGATCATGAGTCAGTTGAAGCTAGACCACCATGGAAAACCTGGAAGCACTGGACGGCCGTCTCGTCCAGTGGATTTTAACCAGGTCAGTTGTGGGATAGTAACTCACTGATGACAATGGTGGATGTGTCTCTCGATTTCGTGGATTAGTTGAAGTTAGACATTAAGACCGCTGGATGCCGGCTTAGTGGCCTAGTGGTTATGTGCTCGCGCGCGAAACCAGTAGGTCCTGGGTTCGAATCTCACAGGGGGCGAGGTCGTGGATGCGCACTGCTGAGGAGTCCCATAATAGGACTAAACGGCCATCCAGTGCATGTAGGTTTTCCATGGTGGTCTGGCTTCAACTGACTCATGATCTTAATCATTGAAATTA
This sequence comes from Schistosoma spindalis, assembly GCA_946903255.1. Lineage (NCBI taxonomy): Eukaryota > Metazoa > Platyhelminthes > Trematoda > Strigeidida > Schistosomatidae > Schistosoma > Schistosoma spindalis. Next base: position 70,846,806 of record OX336420.1, on the reverse strand, counting down.
TTACAATCTCCACAAAACAGCTTCTGATAAAAATTTCCTAGACTTCGTTTTTGTTATTTAAAATAAAAAGTTAATACAAAGAGATGAATAGTTAAATAAACAAATTTTTGAGTAGTTAGGTAAAAGTAATCGAATCAAACCATATTTCGTTTTTTCGTTAAGATTATGAATCGATTGATTGAAAACTTGGAAGCATTGGGCGGCCGTTTCATCCTATTATAGCACTCCTCAGTAGTACGCATACACGATCTCGCTCGCGGGATTCGATCTCAAAGCTTTCGATCTCACCCGCAGGTGCTTAACCTCTAGAGCACTGAGTTAGCATCCAACGGTGTTAATGTCTAACCTCAATCAAGTTTTATTCTGTTTATACTATAGTTTAAATGATATAGGTCTGCTGCATACAAATTCAAACAAATTCAAGTATAATCTTAAAGTTCATAATTCCTATTCAATCTTTTATAAATTTTTAGATCTGTGAATCGTCAATTTTCTATACCAGATGCTCCAATCCCATTGAAATTTACTCCAGTCAACATTGATTTGTTACCATTAGATTTATTGTCTGATTCACAAAATAAAACCATACATGAATTGCTTAGTCATAATGAATCGTGTAAGTTTATTATTTAAAAAACATTTTTTAAAATAATAATAACAGTATTGAGGTAAACAATTGTTTTCAATAACTTCATTATTAGGCTGTATAAATTGTTGTATCATATTACAAATGCTACAATAAGCCATGAACATGTCAATGTGACAATGTTTGGTGTTAAAAAATGATAAATTTTATTGATAGTTTTTTTTGTTTTGTTAAAGTTTCGATCACTATGTGTACATAAACTAGTCAGCTGTTCTTACATAATTAACTTTATTCTGATAACTGTTTTAACAGCATTTGTCTTAAATTATGTAATTTGATTCTATTTAGTAATTGATTTTTCAACTTCATATCTTTCTTAATTAATATATTTCTTCTTAGTGTCTTTTTTAAGCATTATTGTGATAAATTCGATCTCTTTGAAGATACTTACGGCATAACCCAAGATATTTCTTACAAAGGATAATAAGAAACATAGAAATTTACAGTTTATTTTAATATTTTAAGACTTGCCAGTTAGATGTACCAAAATGACAATGTTAATATTCTTATTGGCAATAAAATCTAGTTACTATTTATTGAATTTGTTGATAAAATAATATATTTGTAATATCTCAATGAGTAGAAAAATTAATTTGTTTTAATTTTGTGACGTTTCGTGACTCAATGTCAACCCCTTCTTCAGAGAATAAATAAACAAAACGTAGGTTGATTTCACTTGTTTATTCTTTAAAGAAATGGATTACACTGAGTCACGAAACATCAGTAAAATTTTATTTTTCTACTCATTGGAATGTTACAAATATATTATTTTATCAATAACCATCTACCTAATACTCAATTTATTTAAAATTATCAAGTCAAACCTTAGTAATGCTATTTATCTATTAAAACTTCAAGGAATTACTCACTAAGCCATTAAATTAAAGTATTTATCATGTTTCGATAATGTAAAAAGAAGACAAAGATTATCAGAACTATTTGATATCACATTTCACTGTGTTTACCATTTAAAATGTATGGTCATATATACATAGGGAGGAGAAATCGTGATCTCAAAATTAAGGTGTGTAAACATGTACCAAAATGGTTGCAGAAACAAATAGAATCAAGTGATTCAATAAGAGTAGTGGATAAACATCCATCATTCTCTATTGCTAAACATATAATCGAAACAAGCCATAAGATTGATCTTAACTCGGCTTTTGTGGTGTTGTATGATCTTCGTCCTCTTATTACATTATCGAAATTTATCAAAGGAACTAATTGATTTGAATTTCTCAAAAGATTCCCTGCACATATTTACCATGTGTTTAGACGGTATAATGTTTGAAATACTTATTTCTTTGATTATCTAATAAACTGTAGTGATTCACATCAGAAATTATCACTGAAATCATGACAGAAAGTTAATAGTCTCATATTGTGTATATTCTTTATCATTTCTACTAATAAATGAAAAACTACAAATTTCATAAGAGAATATTCTTATTTGAGCTGACTGTATATTTAAATCTTTCGATTTAAATAGTTCACGTTTAGTCAAACAATAAAGGGAATCGATTTTAGCACTAGCAGTATTATTAGAATGTAACTAACATCTCTTCACAGTACGTTTTAAAGATGATGTAACGAGTGGAGATTGTACAAGAAAATCAGTTTGTCAGTTATTGCAAAAAGTAACATTTGTATATTCTCGCTAATTGATATTTGAAATCATAATGATACTGTAGCTTGCTGGATGATGATCTCGGATTGGAAACCATAGTTGATGTGTACGAATCACAGAATGTCAACGTAAATTTAATTATAGTCAAATGAAAATTTAGAAACTGACTACCACTGAATTTATAATTACTCGATTTTATTCGGTGAAACTGGATATTCTAAGTGTTAAATAAGAATTATAATTTCATTAATTTCCTTCTTCTTCATAAATTATAAATTTAGTCACTGAAAGCGAACAGATCAAATTGTTGAACAATGAAGACTATATGGACATAAAGGTAACATTTAACGTAACATTCCACGTAGTGTATCAATTATTGCTTGAGAGTTTCCATATATTTTAATAGGTAAAATCGCGAGTCAATTGAAGCTAGGTCACCACGGAAGACCTAAAAGCACTGGAAGGCTGTTTCATCCTATTGTGGGACTCCTCAGCAGTGCTCATCCACGATCCCGCCTCAAGAGATTCGAACCCAGGATAATTGTTGTTTTTTGACATCTATGCAATCATATTTGCGTGAGATGAGATTTATTTTTATTTTAGCTTCATTAAGCAATCCTTAATTGTTATGCAAATCGATTGAATTTGAGAATTAGGCTGTTCAGAATCCAGCTATGTGAGTAGATGATATCTTGTTAGCTGTGAGATGTAAGAGTTTTGCGTTTGACAAAGTGTAGAATCATGAATGGGTACTACTTAGAAGATCCAGATTAAAACAGAATAAACTCAAATTTAGAAATATTCTTCATTTAATTTAACTTTGTATAACAAACTGTTTTCGAACAATATGAATGTTATAATTGGAATTCTCTGAATGTAGTGAATAACAGCAAATAAAGCAGAATAATGAGTCCTTGAAGAAATCCCTACAACTAAGATCGGTTGTTTGAAAATAGATATGTGTAGATCACAGTGAAGAACAAAATAATGTAATAGAAAAATTGAGTCGAACTAACCTCATGTAGGACTGAGAAGTATTTACAAATGACCTACCACTGGATAATTATCAATGTTGTGTGTATCAGGTTCTTTTTAGTGCGGATAGATTTTTATTCATCACGTTGCAATCTAGCATCCTTAGCGTTATATTAAAATGTAAGGTGGTGACTAGAGGTGGTCGACAAGAAATCATATGTATACAGGGAAACAGCCACACCCCTGATGGCTAAACGGTAACGTGTATGACTGTGAAGCCGATTGATATGCGATTGAATCCACTAAGGAACATCAGTTTTCCCCAAGGTTACAAGTACGCCTTGCTGAAGAATGCAAAATAGCATGAAACCTAGGTTCAGGGTTACCTGTCAACCATCTAAACCACAATCTTACATCTCAACATAGCTCATGCGATCTTGAGTCACCTAGACTGATGGCCTCATTACAACTTGGTCGATAGAATTTGATTTTCAATAAGAATGATTTGGCACAGACAACAACAACCAGTATAAACTTAATTGTTTAATCATCTTATCAAAATCAGTCACTAATTGAGACGAAATATTTTGTGTTTTCGATTCCCAATAATAACATTTCTAGTACTCTGAATAAAACATAATGATTTTAATTTTTTTTAATGAAAAATTAATAGGAAACCACAAACAAAATTCGTTCACATTTGGACTACCTTCATAAACATGAAAGTCAACATTTAAAGATTTTGGAAGAAATTAAAACGGTAAAAGTCTACACATTTTTCTATGATTTGATATGAAGGATTATTTAATTGATCAAAAACACTAGTGTATATCCATATAAATGTTCATTATATTCTTTTAGTCATTAAGAGTAAATGTAAAATAGAAAAGATAGATAAGTTGACTGTTTATCGTTTCATTGTATTGAGTTGAAATGATGTAATTACTTAATATTTATTTTACCTAAAAATATTTACAGAAGTTCGGTTTACAAATCATTTTAAATGATGAACTGAATCAAGAATAGTGAAATATTATAAGCTTTTGATGTACAGACTAAAGTCAACTCCTAATATTTTCTCTTCTTTTTAAATAGATATATACATTGATTATTATTAATAAACAAATATGTAGTTTATAAGAACATACAATCACTTTGGAAATTTTTTTTCTTTATTTTTTTACTAATGTTTATTTGAGTTTATGAGTTGAATGTATCACCTTGACATAAAGCACACAAATGTAACATTTAAATAGATAACATAATTAACAAAATATGATCTTAATTATTAATTATTCTATGATCAATAAATGTGAACTGAACATTATTAATTCATAAGCATTAAATAGTAACTTTTAGATAAATCTATGTCTTAGTAACCATTGTAATTATATTTTTGTAGATATGTAGAAAACAAAAATTATGTTAAGATATATTCTTTCCAATTATATTATCAATTGAACATTGAAAATAATTTACAAATAAGTAATCAATAAATTTGAATAAAAAAAATTAACAAAGGAGTAAATTAGCAAGCATTTTATGAAATAAAGGATTGTTATGAAAACATTGCAATACTCTCATCTGTTGATGTTATTTCCAGATAAACTGTAAGGTTTATGTATATTTAAGAATAAATTTTAATCCTATAAAAGAGGTTTTGTTGAGAATTTAGTAATTTAATAGTTAAATTCATGAGTCAATTAAAGCTAGACTACCATGGAAAATCTGGAAGCACTGTTAGGCGGTTTCATCTTAGTATGGGACTCCTTGTTCGTGGGATTCAAACCTAGGACCTATTGTGAATGCTTAACCTGTAGACAACTGAATTGACATCTAATGGTGTTAGTGTCCAACTTCAACCAAGCCGTCGAGTGCTTTCATGTTTTCCATTATGGTGTAGCCTTAATTAACTCATGAATTCAAGTTCTAAATTATATATATTTGTTTAGTAATAACTAGTGAAGTGGTAGTGTTCGATAATAAGTTTACAGATTCAATTGTTCGTCGTAATAAGTTCAAATGATTAACAAACACAATTAAAAGATAGAGAAGGATAATGTGATAATTAATCAAGTCTTAATAAATGAACAAATTAGGGTGTATGGTTTCAGGTCTAAGCATAGTATTTTCATAGAATTAATAAGGTATTCAGGTAGGAAATCTAATATTAATAGCAGTTGGATAATAATAAATTTGAAAATGTAATTGAAGGATTGATTATAATATATGTGGTGAATTTAATGCAAAAAATGAATCGGAATTACTATTTCTACACTGAACGAATTAATCCTCAGGTGCCCAATGAACATGCATTATTAGTTCAACATGAAATTTTATGGTCATTCCGATGGATTAACAATGAGTTCTTCACTGGATTCACTTGTCTTTGACTTTTTTCTGGTAAAACTAGAGGATAGTTGACTTAAGAATCAAATAAATCAGCTACCACTTTAGTTCCACCACATAGACGAAACTTATAAACTAACTATTAATGCAATGGACAAAGTTATTCTACTTAAAAGATTTAAATGCGTGCACCCAACTATCAGGTTCATACCATAAGAAGAATATAATGGAAGTATACCATTTTTAGACATCTCGTTAACAAGGAGATTAAATGGAGCATTATAAAGAAATATATAACAAAAATCAACATCAATTGGTCAGTATACTCATTTTTAAAATTCTGTAAGTTCCATCTACAAAAGAAACATAGTGATGAGTTTAACACAATGAGAAAATTACTTGCTTTGATGATGCTATTGAAGGTAAGCTAAGTACTATCCACGACTTACGCGGCATGAACGCTTATTCATTAAATTTATCAATGAGCACATACCACAAGATAAGACAAAGTCAGAGAAACTACGTTTCTTAAAAGAAGTCGATTTTTCTAAAGTTAAAACTACTAAACAAGTCTTCCAATTAATAAGTAATACATCGAGTAAGAAAAGCTATACAAAGAACATTGAATGCAACATACCATATTTTATAACTGACCGACCAATAGAACCAAAAATAATAACGAACATCTCTCTTATGGAGCCAGTCACATTGGTTGAACCATTAAGCAAATCCATCACAGTATTTCTGAACATCTTCCTACCTGGCTAAGTAAAAGAAAAACTAGTAAGATCAATTAAGAGCCCTATACATGCTCATTTATTTGATCGACTTTCTTATGAAGCTGTAATATTGCCTTCATGATCATTTACTTGCTGTTAATAATAAACTTTTTATTAAATATTTTATGGGTCTATTTATAATCAATTCTTCAACTTAAAATTCTTTGTTACGTAACTCTTATTGTAATTGTACTTATCAAATAATGTTATCTATTATATTACTATCAATCCTGAAATCAAACACTCCAATTCGTCCATTTATAAAAAACTTTTAATTATTTTGTTAATCATTTACAATCATTATGATGAATAACTGAATTTGTAAACTTATTATTTAACACACTATTACGTTATCAACAAGAAAGATTGAACATCTTTATACTTTATTACATTTTTCTTGTGTATAATTGATTGAAAATAATTATAGATCATTATTTCATTATTATTACTATTATTATTATTTCTTCTTTAACAGTCATTAGATTTTATTAAACAAAAACGTACAACAAATGAGATCATGACAATACGATCATCTGTTAATTCAATTGAAACTATACAAAAAAATTTTATTCATGGATTAAAAATTTGTTTACAAAATGGAGATATTAATTATAAAAACTTTCTTGATCCATTCAAATTATTGGTAAGTTCTTTTCATTTCTTTTTTTATTTTTGGTAATGTTCATCTTACATATGAGATTAGATAAACCTAGGTGATACATAGATATAGATACCCTACAAATAAAACAGATTAATTTTCTAATTTACAGAGAGCATAAACCTTCTATGTGTACTTGTTTTTTACAATGAATCTTATAAGTTTAGTCAGTGTAAAGGAAATTGTCATTGATATCAGTAATTAAGAAAATAGAGGTCCAACAAAAATAGATCAATAGAATACCAGATCTGTAATACAATAGTTACTCATAAGTTATTACTTGTTCCATTTAGAACCTATTTATTACTGGTATACTAACCTCTATTCCAGCTAAATTTATTGTTTTCAAGCATAAAGAATTTTTATGACCTTGTTATCTTTCGAGATATTATTTACAAAAAAAATTAGAAATCAATATTGAGTCAAAATATCGTTCTCTTGGACATTAATAATTCAATTAACACTATGTGAATAATATTAATTACGATGGACTATTATACTTTCATTTCAGTCTATTAATAAATCTATGTTATTGTACAATTATTTAATAGTAAGATCATTACTTATAATATTTACTTATAATATTTAGTTAACTATTATTCGGCCATAAACATACAATAGATCAGATGAATACATGTTTTCAGGAAGTTGATATACGTTTAAAGTAAAATGTTATTATTCTGAAAATTTGTTTTTAAAAAACGGAAAGTAAAATTTAATTTCTCACAAGTTCTATTTCATAATATTACATAATTTTAATTGCTATCTCATCTATTAAGCATTGAAATGTATTGTTTTTAAAGAACATTATGAGTGATTTGCATATTCTACCTTCTTAATTAAAATACAGATCAATCGTCAAATAGAAATATCAAACTATGTTAGCAAAATATCAAAACTTCTGAAAAATTTAAAGCCTGAAAAATCGGATACTCTAGATAGTGTAAGTTGAATATGATAATCATTTGTGGTGTAAACATTATACATTCAAAATTTTAAATCTTTCATGTTATTTAAGCCAACACACTTTATAAAGTATCAGCCGATCTAATGGAAAAACTCAGTGGTTGTTTAATTCCTGTTCTTTCTCTTCAAATATCTGATATTAAACAAACCGAACTACAAGTTTGGGTCGTTTAGCTTAGTAGCAGCGTTCAGAATTTAACTGGTATTGCCATTTAGAAAATATTACATTTGCTGCTATTCTGTGATCGAATTATGTTATCATATAAATCTGATCATCATGGTGAATCAACGTTGTAAATATAAATTGTTTTATCAGTTGAATGTGACTTGTAATTAGGATTTATCCATTGTTAGCCATTGAACGAATACTCAGAGAATGAAGTAGTTAAAGTTGGTCGCTATTAAATTTATTGTTCAGGACCACATAATAGTAACAGCAAACGGTAGGTTAGATTAAAACACTGATGGAGTGGACTGAAAACGTTCGTCTAATAATTAATTGGTTGTCATTTTGTTGAGAAGCTATTTTCTGTGTTGAATTTGTAAAGATCTCCAAATAAAAGTCAAAAGCTAAGATCATTTAAGGATGCATATAAATGTAAGATTGGTTTTGAGATGAGAGGTTAAAATTTATTGCTGTTGTGACTAACTTGGTCAATTATGAAGCGATATTGTTATGTAAAAAGTTAAGTTTCTTGGGGTTAGATCTCGGTGATTCCTATAATGTAAAAGAACAGTAATTCTTTATCTTCCAGTAAATTATATGAGGTCTGATGTGAAACAGACTACACATTGTCGATTTTGATTTGATGCTTATTATCCTTCTAGTGAGAAAGGACGGTTCTATGTTTAGTTTAAGTAACTTGTTTTCTTAACCATTAAATCGTTTGCTGACAAGCAAGCAGTTGTAACCATAAAATATATTTTAGGGTTTGGTGCATTTAGATCAAATTTCTGTTATCGAATAAAATGGTATATAAAATTATAATACTATCCTAGGTATTTCATTTACTTATGAAAAGTACGTCTAAAGTGATCTCATCATACCTTCTTCTGGTTTATGAATGTACTACTAACTGATTTTGAATAATCTTGTTCACTTTTCTTAGACAAACGAGTAATAAATAACCAATATTCATTTACAATTGCATATTAGTTGCATTTTTTTTCTATTATATAGCACTAATTTTGAATGGTAAAATGTTTGTATTTTTCTGTTACTGATGTTGAGAACGTCACACATCTTGTCTCTGTTGACATATGTGCATCCTGAACGGATTGCCTCAATATCCTTGTCAAGTTATTAGATTTTAGTAAAGTTGAATGGCTACTAACAGTGGAATTCATGATGTGAACTTCGTACTTGCCAAACGAATACACTTGCATTCCAGAATTAGCCTTCACATTGAGACTCGGATGCAGTACTTTTCACTTAGAACCCCTAATACGTTATCCACTTAGGTCTTGAGTCTTTGTAGGTAGCAAATGGTGTAATGGGTATGACTTTCTTTTGTACTGGTTTATATTTTTCCTTTTTATACAAATCTACATAATATGGAGACTTTTCGAGATTATTGAGATTTAAATCACCGATGAATCTTAAATAGACCACCATTGAGAACCTGAAAGCATTGGATGACCGTTTCGCCCTAGTACAACTCCTTAGCAATGTGCATCCACGACTCTGCACTCGAGACTCAAAACTAAAATATTCGGTCTCGCACACGAACACCTAACCTCTAGTCTACTGAGCCGCTATTCAACGATTTTAGCTTCAAGATGTTGCTTCTGGAGTTGCAATGAGAAAACGTGGCCAATGGAGTTCTATCATAATTAGGCGTGAGACAGTTATTCATCTCAGGCAATGGATAAAAAGTCGCACGAAATCATAGATTGGTTGAAGTTCTACATTAATATCGTTGGATACCGACTGAGTAATCTAGAGGTTAAGTGTTTACAAAAACGATTGAATATTCTGTATCCAGTTCCCGCGTGCGAAGTTATGGATCCATATTTCTGAGAAGTTTCACATTAAGATAGGGTTTTAGTATTGATCTAGTTAATATCAATTCGTGATTTCAGCAAACACTTGAAACTATAACAAATAAACATCATTACAGATACAGATAAGCTTTCAAAAAACAACAGATCTATAAAAGTTTCTTAAAAGTAAATTTAATCTCCAATTCATAACGCTTCCTTTTATTTGTTTGTATTTTTACATGAGCATGATAAGAATTTCTTTTCTTTACAAAATAAATTATGCAAATTAACATTTTGGAATATTTGAGTAAATATGAATTATCATAAATTATTTTTTATTCTATAAAGAAAACAACAAACTATTGTTCTTATTTATATATAAACATTCTGCATAAATGACATAAATCTTTTATGTTTAAGCATGATCAAATTATTATAATATATAATTGTATCATGGTACATTTTTTCAAGTACTTTACTCTATAGAAAATAAATCTGATAATTTAATTTATAAAAACAATGACATATTTATTTCATGAATCATAAATCTTAAAGGAATTAAGGAATTTTTTTGATTTGCCATAAGACTGAAGTTAAAAAATATATACTGGTAAATATAAAAAAAATGATTTAATAACTAAGCGTTCACTTACTTAATTACGCATGTTACTCATCGTGAAGGAGCATAGGCTGACCACCAGCATTCTCAATCCAACCCTTCCCTGGGCAATCCTTTCCAGCTCTTTTCAGCTGTTATTCAACCTTTTCATATCTGACGTAATGTATTATTGGCCTTCCCCTTTTCCGCTTCCATTCATGATTCAAAGTTAGGGATTGTCTCGTGATGCAGTTCGATGATTTGCGTAATGTATGTTCTATCCATCTCCATCGTCTTTTCCTAATTTTCTCTTCAGATAGAAGTTGGTTTGTTCTCTACCACAGAAGGCTGTTACTGATGGTATCCGACCAATAGATGTTGAGTATCTTGCGTGGACAACTATTTATAAATACTTGCACCTACTTGATGATGGTTGTAGTAGTTATCCAAGTTTCAAATCCGTACAATAGAACTGTCTTTACGTTCGTATTGAAAATTCTGACTGATGCAGAGACTGCTGCTACGTTGGCTGTCTTTATGTGCATTTGTTCGTGTGTATGGGATGGGGGGTAGGTCATCTGCAAAGTTCAAATCGTCTAATTGGTTCTAAGCTGTTCATTGTATGCCGTGTTTTCCCTCAGATGTCAAGCTCAACTAAGCATTCACCTATGTACTAATTCTCTGGGTTCAATTCTTAATGATGACTCTGCTACTAAATTTGGTAAAGAGTTGCACACATGAATAAATCAACTATCTAGTGCATCACACTTTTTGATAAAACCTCAAGTGAATCCATCATTTGGGATGAATAACATCTTTAGATTTTCGCATCATTTCTTTGAATGAAATACAGTATATAGAAAGTAAAATTGTTGAATATAGAAATTTCTTTTATGAGGAGTCAACAATAAAATTTTATTCTATTTTTCTTAATGGTATCTAAAACGATATTAAATTATTATTGAAAAACAATCTGGCTAAGTATTGATAAAATCCAACTGAATGGTAATTTCAGAAAGGGATTTTGTGGATATTATAGTAATTTCAATAGTTGAGATCATGAGTTAATTGAAACTAAACCACCATAGAAGACCTGAAAGCACTGGAAGGCCGTTTCGTCCTATTGTGGAACTCCTCAGCAGTGCTCATCCACGATTCCACCTCACGAGATTTGAACCCAGGACCTATGAGACTTACGCATGAGTGCGAGCGCTTATTCAGTAATTTGAATTTACTAATTCGCCTTACTTACAAAATCCTTAATTTAATGAAAATGCTTAACCAACTGCTACAATAATACTGTTATATCCAATACAAAAATTTTAGAATTACAACAAAGTTTATGATGCGGGTTCCTGTGTAAATCACAATTTATTAACATGAATTCAGTCATCATATTTTTAAAGAAATCAAACACAGAAATGTAGAATTTAAGCTATTAACTGTCAACCAGCTTGATTTGTTAGAACACTAACATATTAAAATCAATAACAAAGTACCTGAGAAAATGTATCTAGTTTTCAATTACATTTCTTTTGTGTTAATGTTTAATGCATTGACCTATATCATATGATCAAAACTATTTTATTTTTTTCAATTCTGCAAATAAAACTGGTTAATGTTTCGTAATCATAATTATCTTGATTAAGCATTGTATACAATATTTTTGTTATGCTGAATGAGAAAATGGCCACGTATTAAGTTTTTCATAAATTATTACAATAATAATAATTTGTTTGGAAGTGAAAACTTTATTACTTGAAATATCACCTCATACAATCCGGTTTTAACTAGAACTGCATCAAATTAACATATCCGTTCATATATATATATATATATATATATATATATATATATATATATATATATATATATATATATATATATATATATATATATATATATATATATCAATAAACCAGTCGTATATATACCATTTTTATATATGAAGTAAAGAATACTTTCTTTTCATATGGTACTTGGCGAAAATCTAATAAGAACAGAGAGATAATTTAAAATTAATTTTTACTACGAACTTAAATCATTTGAAGACTAAGAATAAACCAAGAAGCACCGGTCATATATTTTTTCATAGAGTATGATTATTTAGTAAAGGTTAATTCATAATTACATAGGGATTCAAGATCAAATCCTATAGGTTTTATTAAGACCATGATCTCATTGCGTCGTTGCGATTTAATCCGATGGTTTACATTTACATATTATATCACTGTCTTCTGGTAATGTCATCATCATTCCTATCATTGTTTCAACACACAACAGACTCGCATTCAAAGATAATAAAAGAATATCTAGTTATTCAGTAGTAAGCTTACCATTAGATGAGTAACATTAAAGTAGGTCTAAACTAATGGTAAGGATTTTAAATATTGATTGCTGCGAATATTGCTCAATAATACCATACTTATTATAAGATCATGACTACCTCAGTTTGAGATGATGAGACTTCTACCTGAAGTTTGTACTGATGATGTCGTTCAGAAGAACAATGAAGGCTCAACAACCGAACCATCCAGATCAGAGAGCAAGACTCCATCAAAATTTCCTCAGTTAGTTACACTTTCAAATGAAAATTATGTTACTAACATACACATTTTTGCTGAAGACTCAACTCAGGGATTCTGAATGCCAGCTGATATTCAAATGTCATTTTCTGTTAGTTGTATTGCAGTGAACGAGAATGCTTGTGGGGAACAACCGAATGCATTTAAATACAAACTTACAGAATCACTTAGTAAATTGTAAAAACGATACAGTAAATACTTCATTTGCGAAATGTCAATCAATGGTCGCAGACTTGATCATCCCTTCGTTTCCAAACCAATTATTTCTTGTTTTCGTTCTCTTTTCTTCGAAATTCTTAAACTTGTTTCCCCACCCTCAGACATTTTACTTTTGATTGATGATACATACTACTTATATATGTCAGTATCAGTAGCATACATCACAATATGATTAGTCTTATGAAAAGTCATTAATTTTATCAATGTTTACATCTTAACATTAAATAATTTTATTTTTATTGAAAGAAATAATAATGATTTTAATAATTTTTTGATAAATTTAGAAAATAAATTTTTGATTGAGATCATGAATCGATTGATGTTTGACCACCATTGGAAACCTGGAAGCACCGGACGGCCGTTTCGTCCTATTGTCAGACTCCACAACAGTGCGCATCCACGATCCCACTCATGATGTCCGAACTCTGGACATTCAGTCTCACGCTTAACCTACTGGACCACTGAGCTGACATCCAATGGTGTTAATGTCTAACCTCAACCAATCCACGAAATTGCGCCACCATCTTCATTGTACTGAGGTAGATACTTGTCTCTACCCAACACGGATTAACTCCACTGGTCACGGCTTCTCACTAGAACTCCGAGAATTCTCTCACGAAGCTAGTCACTAGTGAGCACATGTTAATTACCAGTATAGGGATTGTGGAGATTATTCAGTTTTTGATTGAAATCATAAACCTATTGATGTTAGACCACCATAGGAAACCTAGAAGCATTGGACGATCCAGTAGGTTAGGCGTTCGCGCGTGAGAATGAAGGCCCTGGGTTCGAATTCCGCGAGCGGGGTCGTGGATGCACCCTGCTGAGGAGTCCCACAATAGGACGAAACGGTCGTCCAGTGCTTCCAGGTTTCCAATGGAGGTCTAACAATAATCGGTTCATTATCTCTCCACAAACCCTATGATGGTAAAAAATAAATATTTAATAATAAAAATTAGTTAACTTTTTTCGAAGAACACCATTGTTTTTATCAAAGAAAAATATTCAATTGAATCAATAATTAAATGAAATGAACATTGAAATATTGTTGGAGCGAATTAATGAAACTATCTATATGATAAAAAATGTTTTATAAATGAAATTATACGGTATAAATGATGAGAACAAAGAGAAAGAACTCATCAAAAAATTTTTAAAAATTGAAATGACCTATTAGCAGTCAAATAGAATAAACTAATTCAACGAAGAAAACAAAAACAATCAGAAGGAAAACAACAAAGTATTATTATTTTGATGGAATCAAAAAAAGAAAATCCATAGAGTATAAATTGAATAGAATTGAGTCCTTTTTAGATGATTGGAGAAATGGTGGAGAAGATTTGTAACTCAGGTAGATGATTTTGATGGAGTTTCGTTCTTTGATCTGGATGGTTTGATCGTGCAGCTTTCATTGTTCTTCTGAACGACATCATCAGAACAAACATCAGATAGAAGTGAAACGTTCGAATTTCTCCATATGTGGTTCACAGCTTGTCCTGTAGACATCCATGTTGATTGGTTCTTGTTGACCTTAAACATGTCATTGTTTACTTCTTTGTTTTGGTTGTATCTCCCATTGGAACAAAAACCAAACGATGAAAGCTCCGCGACCAAACCATCCAGCTCAGAGAACAAAACTCTATCAAAATGATTGGAGAAAGATTGTATCGCAGTTTGAAACAAATTTTCTTGTTAGTTGGTACATATCAGCAAAGTATGTTCTTTAATCTTTAGTTAGCTAGTTCTGTCTATGGGATCTAAACATGTGTAACCCTATTTTATAGTATTTACAAATTAAATCGTCGAAAATAAAATCATTTTTGGACGAAGTGCTTAATCATATGCTTTTTTCAATGGGGAGGGATTTTAATTGAATACACAATCTGGTTATCGTTACACTAATTGTCTTAATTATTAGATTCAAATTAATTAAGTTTTCAAGCCTCAATGTAAAACTTTATATAGAAGTTATGCATGTAAATAAATTATTCGTCATTATAATGAAATGATTCAGTATGTATTTTGGATGCTTCATTTAATTACTAATTTAAAATAAATCACTAACGGTTAAATCAATAATAATAGTGCTATTTGGTTAACTAATCATCCCTACTTTCTATGATTATCACAAATAGGTGTTTACTGTTTTTACTTTAGTATTATGTAAAAAACTGATTGTTTCATATAATATTTATCTTTTAAAATTTCAGAAGTCACTGAATTCATGTAAGTTCTTGAAATGTTCTTGTTTTTTTCGTCTTATCTCCTTGTAGAATGTATCTCATTTTTGTTTAATTACTACTTCATCACAATAATCCTCAAGATGATAAAATTGTTCGAAGTCAAACATAGGAAATATTGAGTGGGAATTTAGTGATTCAAAGATTGAGTACTCCGTGTGAGACCTGAGTTCAATACTCAATGGGATCATGGACCCCTGATACTTTTTAATTTTATACAGATGTCTATTACTTACTGGTCTTTAGTTACTGTTTAACTATACTCGGTCTATGATACAAACTGTGAAATAGTAAAATTTGTCCAATTATTTTTTCAGATATTTAAATCTATTAACTTATGAAAAGTATACCAGTTAACTTGATGATTGTTTCTAAGAGTAGATAGAACCTATTTCTCTTACTGAAAAATTATATAAGGAAAAGAAACTTGCAATATTTATTTATTTCATTTTTAATAATCTTTCGTAGGTTTATTGTTTGTAAATGTTTGTTTTTCATAGTTAAGCTTTACTAGGGCATCATATTCGAAAAAGTTTACTCGGTTATAATATTTTTAAAATTATATAATTACATGTCAGTAAAGGAAATGAAGTTTAATAGGTTATATCAGGTTAAATAAATAAATAAATAAATAAATACTGTTGTTAAACAAATATTCCACATGAGCTACCGTAATAGATATACCAGTTGCGATTGTGTTAAAATAAATTAATTCTTCATTATGTAGTTACTTAAATCTACTTGCGTTAATATATATGGTTAGTTAGAGATAATAATCACTTATGTGTTAGTTCTCATTCATCTCCAAAGTTTGTCGTTAATCTTGATGAAACTGATGCTCTCAATATATATTCGGGTAATGTTATCACATCAAAATCAGAGACTTTGTCACTAAGCTAAGCAAGTGGCAACTGATATTTTGTTAATCTTTTATAGTTCGTGACCACCTTACACAAAGAAGGATGTATTACAACATTAACTGACAATGGTAATTGTGTTGAAACATGACTGATAGAGTTTGAATAATCCTATAGACTACAAAGTTTGAGTGAATACTTGTTGAGTTTACTTGTCAAGTTAAAAAAAGGTTTACCTTAACTATAAAGTTTTTAATACTGACTCACTGAAGGTACAGAAGACGAATAAAGCTGCTGAAAGACTTGACTCAAATAAGAATTTTCAGGTTATAGCAATCGAATTGAAAAAAATTAAGTCTTAGTTTTATCTCATCAAACCTATGTCACGCGTAACTGTTCTGTGGAAACAAAGCCATAAATGAAGTTTTCTTCATATCTTTTTTTACATTCTCATCTATTTTCTTCAAGTTAGACTTCAGGAGCCAACGACTTGGATTACTCAGACTGTTGAAAATATAAAAGTATGTTACAAGTTACATTGATTTGAGTTAATAAATAGTTCAATACAGACTTCACTTAGATAAATAGAAAGATGTGACATCAAGGATATTAATTTTATTCTAATAACATGGTCAACTTTGTTAACATAGTTTTATCGTGACAATCAAAACAAATCGATAGCTAAACTTCAGTCAGTTGGTTCCTTCTATAAATTCCGATAGTGTAACTAAAAGATGAAGTTGATCTTAGAAGTGTGATGTGTATGCGCTACAATATATATCACGACTACATCACTTTATTTAAGACTACCATCTTCATTACCTTACCAAGTTATTATTTATAAGATCAGTATGAAATACAAATAATCAAAATGCTTTTCTGGTTAACTCTGAAAATCTAGGCCTCTTCAAACCAAATACATAGATAGAATTAAAACGAAGAAACACTATTTTTATTTTCTGTAGTTATTAGAGGATGAATATAAAAACTCACCAGTTTCAGAAGCACTATCCAATATATAATACCTATTCGCTAAGTACTGGTTAAATGAACAAGGAGTTCTAAAAATTGTAAAATGAATTTTTCCTGGATTTTCTAACTAAATAAATTCAGTTATGGTCTTTCAAAAGTCAAAACAACCTGCAGTCGAATCCATAGTTGTCAGAATCAATAACGTCCCAGAAGAACTAATAAAATATATAGCTTTTCATTACGGTTCTTATGAAGCCTACTTTTATAGTGTCTACAATCGGCAAGAATATCGTATATTATACAGAGTAAAATATCATACGAGCAAAGAAAATAAATACTACATTGAGTAATCATTACATTGAATCAAAACAGAAGTAATGTTGAATAAAACTTATAATGAGTAAATCAATCGAATCTTGACTTTTCTTTCCATCATATCACTCCTAAAATTAATATATATAGTCCCAAAGAAACCTACTTTGTCGTAATCAAATTTGAATTATTGTTTCTGAAATCCACTTTTCACATAATCCATCTATGAAATGATGAGAAATGCTCGATTTGGTTTTATTAGGCTTGAAAAATTTTGTCACATTAAATCTATAGTAAACAGTTTGTATTGGTTTGAATTCGAGATAATTCCTTATGTTTTGTTTATCACTCACCGTGATAACCGCTATTAAATAAATCACAGTGTTGTATGAACTCAAAAGGCAATAAGAAGCTGAGAGTACAGTTTATTATTAGACAGCACAGATAAAAAGTTACAACTAAATGGAGCGAATTGGAGCAAAGAAGCTAATGTTAGTGAACGAGCGAATACGGAGGCTGATTTATAGTCAAATCGAATCAAGGCGAAGAGATGCAAGGCCAGACGATTAATAAGATTCGAGTGTATATATACATGGGGAAGAGAATGATTCATCGGGTGACATTGAAGCTATTAACATTTAAGGTATAATGAGAATTATGTCACATGTGATCAGGCGTAAACGTTTATATAGACATGATAGTGATCATAAATAAATAAATAGACAAATTGTTACCGTTCCAATAACACTTACTATTAAATAAGTAGATAAAAGGGCTCGACAAAATTAACCGTAGTCAAAATTAGTAATAGGTCAGTTGTTATAAGTTATTATAGCTCGAAAACCGCTGATAAACTGAATATTAATGGATATCTATCATAAATTCCTGGAGTAAATTCTAAAATATTTTATAAACAAATTCAAAATTTTTAGTCGTACATAGATGATGGCTAGCAATGAGATTCAACACGCCCCTCTCGTCCTATTTGAACTCGTCAGCTGGATGCACCTGCACTTCAGAGTTAATGTAAACTCCAGAACTCGAATCCAGTGCCGTTCACTTAAAATTCACCTCATTTCACAAGCCGATGACTAACTAGACTCAGTAGCTCAGTAGATAACCTGATGGGATTTGAAGCGAACGGTGCAGAGTTTGTGTCCCGAAGTAAACATCAACTTTGGGATGCAGGTACATCCAGCTTACGAGTACAAGATAGAATGAAACACGCATTTGGATTCTGTTGTTTAGCGTCATCTACCTCTGCTTTAAAATCCTCGTGTTTAATGCGAGTACTGAGGCAATATACACAGGATACATATGACTGATCAATTGCAGTCCTAAACATTAACTGGAAAACTCAGTTCACAAATACATATGAATTATAATTAGAAACTATTGCCGTTTCACAATGCAGAAATTGTTCAGAAGCTATAATAAGCCTGTTTATTTATCAGAATCTTTTAGATTTATAAAAACAAAAATCATTTAACTAAATACATATATATTAATATTTTATATAGACTTTAGTTCTGCTACTTGATACAGATTCACCTCATTATCCTGAACTTCAAAGTATTTATAAGAGATTACTGGAGGAATCACTGAATTCAAATAATATTATAGAAGATAAGACGACAAATGTAAGTGAACAATATTTTTTTGAAGAGTATTTTATCATATGACAGAATTAAATTTTCAATTCATTTCGATACTTTAATGATAACTAATGGAGTTTCAGGGAAATCGGGTATAAGAATTATATATATCGCTAGTTTTCTTACATTTCAAAACCAACCTTTATAGATTCATATGAAAGACTTTCGTATACCGATCTGGCAAAAAGATGCTTAAATAAATTGACTAAGTGATATGACTAAGGTTAACTTAAAATCTATGAAGATGAGAAAATAAAAACAGTCAGGACTGAACTTGTTAAATGTGTCATAAATAAATGAAGAATAATAAAAAAAGGAAGACTGATCACAACTCGTTTCAGTTACGCTTAAGGTCACATAAAGGTCAACCACCAAGTTCTGTTGAATATAAGGGTTATGTTTTAGCCTTCTAATTCCTATAGCCTCCATTCGGACTGATTTTTACGGATAAGATCTAATGAAACTATTTGCTTAAACATTTTGATTTATTTTTAATAATTTACTGGTTTTTATAAGCTATTATTGTATCATGAAATTAGAACTGACTATAAGAATGGACTTCATTATAAGTTGAAAATGTCGGAAGACAAGTAGTTATTAACTTATCTAAACAATAAATACTATAGCCAGTCTTCATAATGTAGTTACAGAGTACTGTTTTCTTAAATGTCATTAATAGATAAAATTTATCAACTGAAAAACGGAAAGCAGAGATTAAGTTATTATACAGTCAAAGGTTTCAATTCCTATAATATTGTTTCCTTATAGCTTATATTTTAAACATAATAAAGTTAAATTCTAGTGAGTGTAGAATTATTTTATGATTGAAAATTGTTCGAGAAAACGTTTTTTTAAACAGGGGGAAAATGTGAATTCTTTACATGATCAAATATATCAACATCTGGCATTTCTAAATAAGTTACCTCATTAGTTAGAGCAATAAATGATTAGGTATGAAGTCAACTGTAAATTACTACAACCAGCATCATTCGTCATCTTATAATCAAAACTATATTTTACTAAACAGATATTACTAAATAAAGCAATTATTATTATTTAAAACGATATGTTCATCCCTAATTTAAATCTTCTGGTGAAAATAACATATTTAGCCATTAGTATGATTTAATAGTTCCTTTACTACCACATAAGTTCATTTCATTATTTTCACTAACTCTGTAAAACACTTTTCTAAATAGACTCCGGTGATCATAATTAACTTAGCAGTACATGCATCCATAATTACTTCCTAATATACATATATAAACTTACTTTGGGATTTTCCAATCATTAAACTACAACATCATAATCTAATGAACTTTAAGTACTAATAAGAACTAAGCTCCGGATTAAATGAATATTTTTAATCGGTTCATTTAAATACTGAGTAGTGAAGTTTAATTAGAAAACTTTTAACAGTAAGGTATGTCATGAAAATAAACCAGAATATATAGAGATAATTACAATAGTGTTTATTTTATTCGGCATACACCATTTATAATTAAATACATAAGTATTATATTTTTAAAAAACTTAATAGTATAGGTATATCCAGCTGACGAGTCCCAAATAGAACGAAACGTGCGTCCTGGGTTCCATTTCTAGTCACTATCCATCTTTGCTTATAAGGCTTGTGACTTAAGGCTATATCGAGGCAATCTGCATAGAATGCACATATGTAAACAAGAGACATCAATTACAGTCCTAAATGACAATGGGAAGATATATGTTAAACAACACCAACTATATTTAACTTAGTACCTAGTTTTTGTTTGTTTCATTATATACTAGTTATTCTTCATAGAAAAAGAGTGTTGACTACTATTAGATACACTTTGATGTGAAATATTTTGATTGTAAATAGATTTATTCGCGAATCCGTATAATGTAGATATAAGTAGTATGAAGTTTTGTATTAAAATAATAAAACATTTAGTTTGATTCTATTTTATATTCGGTTAATTCTATACAATTCGTTTAATTAATTATACTTTATTAATTGTTTTACTCACACTTTTCTACTTGATTTCTTTTCTCAAATGAGAGGATTCCAATCGTTTGATTATGCATAGTTTAGTGGTTGAACTTACATCTAAAACAAATAGTCGTAAATTGCGTTACCTATTCCTGTTTAAAGATGTACTTATCTGCGCAAAAATAAAGTTTACAATGGGTTCAAGGTATGAGTTTGTTTTTTTCTATGGAATTTTGTTAATTACACCATTTATATCACCAATAAAACTAGTACCTAAGGATTATTGTACTATCGCATTTAGATATACTAATTTAATGGAGTGTGGTTACATTCAGCTAAAATATCAAACCCTATTATACTTTGTAGTACATTAAATAAACAACATAAAATCAAGTGCCAATTAAGAGGGAACAAAATTTTTATTTATAATTTTTCGTTATTTAGTATTTTGAGTTATAATTTTGTTAGTATTTTAGAAATCAAATAAATAAATGAGCTAAAAGCCAATAACATGTAAAACAAATGGGCTACTAAGAACTTGAAAGCCTATATCAACACTGTTAGTTTCATTATAGACATTTTTATGATTGCGGATTATACATTAAATTAGAAATATTGAGTTTATGATATTGTTTGTTGTCATAAACATTCACTCAGAGTGAATTCATTTCAACAGTGACAAATCAAATGGAGTTTTGAATATCAACAGGATAATAAAAATGAGATGATAACCGTTAATCAACTTGGTAACCACCTGAATTCTGAAAACTAACAGATAACACATTAATTTTGAAAACATTAGTTATTACACACAAGGTTCATTGCAACTATATAAATTGTAGTTCACCAATCTATTTTGACCAAAAACAATGGCATCAAAAGACTTTCTTTGTTGCAAAGTAGAAAATAAAGTTCGTTCTCTTTTTTTTTTCTATTTCATTCAAAGAAAGAGATTAACTTAGTACATTATCTTTAAAGATAAAAGATAGAAGAAAGAGTTGCGATTGTCCATCTATCTATCTATCTATCTATCTATCTATCTATCTATCTATCTATCTATCTATCTATCTATCTATCTATCTATCTATCTATAGATAGATAGATAGAGAGAGAGAGAGAGAGGGTTAAACTTAATTTAGATATGAATGTTTGTTTAAATTAGTGTTTACTAATTAATTAGAAGCATGAATAATTAAAAAAGATAAGTGATACATTATTATAAATAAACAAAAACAAAGATAATGAAAAAATTCAATTAAATTGTTTGATTTAAAATAAATGATTCTTGAGAGAGTTAGATAAACAGAATTAAAAAATTTCTCCTCAGTTATTTGTCTGTTGAATTCTTTTATTTAACATTTCGTAGATATTTCTTTATTCCTTAAAACTTTAATTTAGTTTACACATAACTATTTAATCTCTTCAGTCAAACTCTGGTTCATTAATAGTTTAAATATTCTGTCTATTTCATCTAAATTTAAATATAAATGTTTTCTAGATTACTGGATACAACATTTACATTAAATATTTGATTTATAAATGTTAGGTAACATCTATTTCCCTTCTGATGAAGATGAGAAATCGATTGATGAGGTAGTAAATCTTCAACTGAGGTGATTGAGATATATATTACGTATGCCTAACCACCGCTAACCTCGACGGGGCGATGTATTTTGGTGTACGAGTAGTATGGAAGGAAGCCAGGGGCTGCCAAAACAAAACATGACATCAGTTTATGAAGTCAATGACATTTGGATTTAACTAATGTTAATAAGTACTACCTGGTTGGGTGTTGCGTGATTATTGTGATCAATGGTTGGAGACTTTGAATGACATGGCTCTAAATCGTTTGGAACGGCTCAGGTGCATCTATTCTTTGTCTTTATTCTGCTAATCTATATTTTTTTCCAAGTCATATCTTCGGTGCCTAATCTTGGCTATTACCACTGATGCTGTTACTAGCTCTACTATTCTAGGATTTGGCCTGACAACTTCATCTCTCTGTGTTATTGTGGTATGGCAACTTGAACCGATGTACATGCGTATAGGTCCTACGTTGTGATTGACTGACTGAGTTGCAAGAGAATAAACAAAAACTGATCAACATTGTTCTAATTTCAATTTTCACAGATGATCGCTCAAAAGATAACCACTTTGTCATACAACTAACTGTCAGAGTGTTAGACAATTGTTTTGCTGTACACGGTTTGCATCATCGCACCTCAGATTGAAAGGTCTGCACCGTATCCCAGCCCACAGACGACCACGTTCGAGTGGTCAACGAGGGACAAACGCGACAGAAAACTCAACGCAAATGTTACTTCGCGCACTTCCAGATTCCCAACACACAACTTAATAAGCCTTTCGTGAAATAGAGGGCGGGACGAGACAGAGAGCGCTCACTATCCTACACTGAGTGACCAAACACTAGACAACAATATACACTACCCGCAAACAATGAAACCCTGACTCTGTACCAAACAACTGACAACTACTAAAAATCAGAAGTCAGAAGTCATTACAGATAAAATCTAGATTCTTTCAAGTGCCAAATAATTAGTCACAACAATTACAAGTTGGTCGACTTCCTCATTTGCTTGACCTTTGCCACTTCTACCACCAGCACCACCTGCTTCATGCATGCCTCCTGGCATACCACCAGCCTGGTACACCTTCGTAATTATCGGGGCACAGACCTTCTCCAACTCCTCCCGCTTATTATTATACTCATGCTTCTCCTTCAACTGATGGAGGTCCAACCAATCAATTATATCCTCACACTTACTTCATATCACTTGACGATCACTTTCAGATATCTTGTCTTTAAGCTCACCCTCCACTTGCTGTTTCGTTGTGTACACATAACTCTCAAGCGGGTTCTTTGCAGAAATACGATCTCTCTGCTTCCCATCCTCAGCCTTGTACTTGTCCGCATCAGCTACCACCCGTTCAATCTTCTCCTTCATCAAGCGACCCTTGTCATTTGTGATCGTCATCTTGTTCTGTCTCTCTGTACTATTGTCAACAGCAGATACGTTCAAAATACCGTTCGTGTCTATATCAAACGGTACCTCAATCTGGGGAGTACCACGAGTAGCAGATGGGATACCTGAAGGTTCGAACATGCCAAGCAAATTGTTGTCTGTCGTTAGCGCACGCTCACCCTCGAACACCTGGATAAGCACACCAGGTTGGTTGTCCAAGTACGTCGTGAACGTTTGAATCTGCTTCGTCGGAATCGCCGCGTTACGCGTAATCAGAGCCGTCACCACACCTCCAGCAGTTTCAAGACCCAGTGACAGTGGAGCCACGTCAAGCAACAGCAAGTCCTGCACAGCCTCACACTTGTCACTACTTATAATAGCTTCCTGTACAGCTGCAACATAAGCCACAGCTTTATACGGATTAATAGATTTGTTCAACTCTTTCCCGTTGAAGATGTCCTGAAACAGCTTCTGCACCTTAGGGATATGATTGGAACCACTAACCAACACTATATCGTGAATCTGGGCCTTATCCATCTTAGCATCTCGTGAAGCCTCCTCAACAGGATCCAATCTACTACGGCATTCAACTCTTAAAATCATGCACGAAGATCTACTAAAAAACGAAACAAGGTCATGATGTATGAGTTAACAGAGACTATTGCCTCGTAAAACAATACATTTGCTATCTGAAGTTGAATGAATAGAAAATTATGCATAATAATGACACTATTAAGATGTTTACAACGATAAAAATGTCGGTGACATTCTCTTTTTAAATGA
Organism: Schistosoma spindalis; assembly: GCA_946903255.1. Taxonomy (NCBI): domain Eukaryota; kingdom Metazoa; phylum Platyhelminthes; class Trematoda; order Strigeidida; family Schistosomatidae; genus Schistosoma; species Schistosoma spindalis. Next base: position 70,821,643 of record OX336420.1, on the reverse strand, counting down.
CATTAAATATTCTCAGACCAATCCTGTATCATATTTGACCTTCTTTTTCGTGCCACTCAAGATGTTCGTGGTTTTTACAAGCGAATGATGATTTTAGTAGTATAAATAAATATTCTAGCTACATTTTCTGAAATCGAACTGAAAGCTCATACTTTGTCTTTGAATAAAGCCAAAGGCTAACTTAAGTTTAGTGATTCCTTTTCAAACTGATATATGAAGTATTTGATTCACTCAGGTGATTTCATTGTTGAATCTTTGTTAAAATGGGGTGGTATGTAAAACTTTTAGTGTTAGATACTCTTCTGTGGTTTTGAAAATTTAACCATTGAAACACTGGGAATTGAGTTTTTTATATCAACGAAGCTATTCTTTAAATATTATTGTAAAAGTGCTAGTACTTGTGAGCAGAATGGAAGTAGGAAACACCCTGACAAACGAATGCAACTGCAAATCAGGTTAAAAAGATAGATAGACCTAACAATCTACAGAACTGAAAACCCGAACGTCCTACTGCATCGTTAATTACAGTTAGTGGCAGTTTATATTGTATTAGAATGTGAGTCATTCGAAATGGTTTCAGTCTTCATATTCACACATTTTTGTCAAAAAGAACAGATTACACAGAAATTGTGTGTTACCAGAACTCTTAACACAATGATGACATTTATTATATTAAAGAGTCAGCACAAAGACATCAATATTCATACTCTTTGACCTGTCAAGTGATTCAATAATAAAATGTATTTTATTTATCCGGTAGTATGTATGGCTTAACTCCTGTTAAATATTCACCATAGTCAATTATTATTCAGTATTAATTTCAGTTTACTTTTATCCTTTCCTTACTCTAAAAAAGACAAAGGATATTACATGAGAATTCTTCACTGAGTGAGTCGCGATTTCGGAGAAAAAGATCTGGAAAACTTTCTGCTTCTAGCTATGAGCTCGAGATTAAGTGGTTTATTCCAATGGAAGAAATGAGTTTGTTATCTAATTCAAGAGTTGGGAGTGGTAAGATCCGATAGCATTACAATGAATTATTAATTGATCTCATCTTTTCATATCATTTAATATACGACTATTAATTCTTCACTACAAAAAAAAATATGAAATCATACTTCGTGTGTCTTGTGTTTCTTGGGAACAACACATATGGTATAAGAACAAGTTCAAGAATTCACTAAACTAGATTACAGAGAGTTGGTTGACTTTTGATCTGGAACAAATAATTTGACTTAATAATCGTTAAGTAGTAGACATTATTATAACGAAAACAACTCAATAATATAGAAGAAATTACCAGTATAGGGTTATAAAAATTGTTGAATTTAGATTGAATTCATGAATGGATTAATGTTAGACCACTATTGCAAACCTGTAATCACTGGACGGCAGTGAAGTGCTTTCAGGTTTTCAGTGGGGGTCCAACATTGATCTATTCGAAAAGAAATTACCTTTAATTAACATTTATTATTACTAAAGTCCTCATAACTGTTCCTCAGTCACTTTTAGCGTCAATAAAAGTATTTACTTCAGCTTGCATCTCTTTACTTTTATATGTTCATTAACAAATTCATCAATTTGCCTTCAATTGAAATCGATCTTCATTCAATGCTGACACTTACCATTAATGATTGATTTGATTGATCTTCAAAATAGGACACTAAATAAGATAGTCAGTTTTTACTACTCAGCTGAATCACATATCATCCAATGAAAACTTTTGAGTGAAATTTTAATTTAAAGCGTACTATTAATACCAATATTGATTGTGTTCCCATGGTATTTTCTTTCATAATTTATTTAAATCAAAATGTTTTAGTTATATATAAATATAAACAATTCATTACTTGACCAAAATAATGAGAGTTTTTAATAAAAGTGGCAATTTGTGTTGATGTAAGCAACTACACACATGACTTACGCATATGTAGGACAGTATCATTAAAAATTTTAACAAAGTAATCCTTGAGTAAAATTTCAATATTCCCTAGATTTTTAATCCATGAATTTACAATGTACTTGTACAGCGATACAGAAAAGGTTTACCATGTTTCATATCATTAAACATATCACAGCTACAAGTAGCCCATTTATTTACATAAGACTACTTGAATAGATGACATTTTCATCTCTCTCCTTCCTGTCCAGATTCAATCATAATTCTGTGATGATTTACCAATGTTTCACCTAAATGTGACGAAGTATCTAAGTTTAGTGATGAAACGTCCATGTATAATAATTCAATAAAATAGCATTCCAAGCTATTGTTGTATCTTGGCTGATGTTCGAATTTCCTCTATTCAAGAAAAATACTAATTTAATCATATCGTTCATCAAGATATTATAAGAGGTCAATTCTCCGTTTGATTTCGCTCACTACTTTTCTATTAAAAACTTTGCATAGATAATTTTTACCCAAATATTCTTCTGATAAAATAATTTTCTGGAGATAAGTTTCTGATAGTAAATAACGTTGTGAAAAATCAGTATACAAAATAATTTTAATGATAACTTGCAAAGTCTCAATATTCTTCGTCAATGTTTTCAATAGTGTCTAGGATAAATGTATCTATTAATGACACCACTTACAGAATTATTGTGTGCTTGTAGTGTAGTTGGTAGATAACTTCAAAGTCTAACCGAAAACAAATAATCCGTTTATTCATAAAATCCGATCAAAATTTATGTTTGTGTATTCTTCATTCTTAGATGATCGAGGTCGACTACAAAACCAAAAAAATCTAGATGAACTGAAAGGCATGGTTCGTAATTTACGGCAAACAATGAGTCGTAGTCTAGAGGTGAGGTGGTGGACTTATTTTTTAAGAAATATAAGTTGATTATGAGAAAACTAAGTAAAAAAGATATTGAATATGTCAGTAGAAGTCTAAATATAATTTACTGTGGTACTGTTGAATCCAACAGTTACATATTGTAACCCATTGTGAAAGCTCCATATTAGAACAAATCAATTTGAATTTGCTGAAAGTCAAGGTTCACCATTTATACACAAAGTCCTCAGTTATTTAACATGAAATTACTGGTACCGGTTTCTTCAGCACCTACGGTGTATCTGAGAAGGTTGTCAACATCATCCGGAGTTCATATGATGAACTACACTGCAAAGTTGTGTAAAAAGGAGAGCTGACGGATGTATTTCACATGAGGACTGATGTCAGACAAGGCTGCTTACCCTCCTCCTTTCTCTTTCTTATGATCGTCGACTGGATTATGACGATCTTCGAATCCGGAGGGAAGCACGGAATAAAATGGACAGCTTGCATGCAATGAGACTATTTGGACTTTGCAGATCACCTAACTCTTCTATTCCATACACATCAACAAATGGAGATGAAGACAACCAGTGTAGCAGCAGTCTTTGCATCAGTAGGCCTCATCATACAGAAAAGAAAGAACCCAAATCCTCAAATACAACACAGAGAACACCAACCTAATCACACTCGATAGAAAAGCTCTGGAAGTGGTGGAAACTTTCTTCTTCATCGATAAACATGGGGGATCTGATGCAAACTTAAAGGCGATGGTTGGCAAAGCAATAGCCGCATTCCTACAGTTGATGAGCATATGGAACTCAAAACAACTGTCGATCTATAGAAAAGTGAGAATCTTCAATGCAAGTGTTGAGACAGTTCTACTGTCTTCAGTGACTTATTATTTCACAACAAACCCGGTTAGGCTCCGCTGGTCACTGCTTCTCAGTCGAACATCAAGATATACACCTTGAAGCCAGTGACTAGTGAGCATATGTCGATTAATATCAGAAAGGAATTTGTGGATATTGTAGTAATTCCAATAGTTGAGATCATGAGTAATTTCACAAGTTATTTCAATGAAACTAATCATTATATTTTTATAAATATCTACCTTTATTTGTTAATAGGATAAACATTCATCCAAGAACACATCTAAATTAACCAGTCTAAGTAAATTAGTAAGTTTTGTTTGTCATATCACAAGTTTATTTTCTCTGTGTTTTTTTTCATTTCCAATCAATAATATTGGTATTTTGTGCAAGCATCATATAGAATAGGGAATATCTCTAACATCATATAGATCAACCTACAAACAATGATAACATAACTTATATATTATGTAATCAATGTTTCTGTTGAACAAACTGTCTAATAAATTAATCTTTTTTTGGAAAGTTGATTGATAGCTGTTTTCTTTATTAAAAGTTTAGATAAACTAGAACTATTGACTTCTATTAATTTAGTAGCAAAGATTACTTTCATAGACGTTCATTAATTTGTTTACATATTTTTTATCGGAATAGGTGAATGTGTAACGTTTAACATGGATTTCTGACACGTACTCAAAGTCATGCTGTTTTTTAAAGTTAATTTAATTGAAATCATAAGATCTTTATCATTATGTTAGATTGCTTTTACTTGTCAAACAAATTTACCACCTAATAAGCCATCACTCTGTATTTTATTGCAGGGGTTCCAAATATTAATTTCAAATAGTGCTCTCACAATAATATCCTTGGAAAATACTTGTTTGTCTTGTGCTTAATGAAGTCAAATGTGGCTGATCTCTCTATCTGAAAAACTAGTTAAGTTTATTTTGGTTAAGTAATTTATAAATCACTACTAAAGGCAAGTTGGTTCGTCAAGAACAATCACTTATTTTCACTCAGTTGGTTTTGAATTGAATCATAGATATGTTAAAAAAGAACTGAATAACCCTAGCATTTTCTTTCTCATTAAAAAGATGAATTTATTCTAGAATAAAATGGTTATCTTTCAGATGGTTGAACAACAGTTAAATTGTCAACCGTTTGAGATGGTAGAGAAGATTTGTAGCTCAGGTGGATGATTTTGATGGAGTTTTGTTCTCTGAGCTGGATGGTTTGGTCGTGGAGCTTTCATCGTTCTTCTGAACGACATCATCAGCACAAACTTCAAATAGAAGTGAAGTGTTCGAATTTCTCCATATGCGTTTCACAGCTTGTTCTGTGCACCTCGATGTTGATTGGTTCTTATTGACCTTAAATTTGTCATTGTTTACTTTTTTGTCTTGGTTTTGTCTCCTATTGGTTTGATTCTTGTTCCTATATTTGTGCATAAGTTTCTTGATTGGTTGATAAATCGGATCGATTTCAATGTTTGTTGATTGCTGATTGCCCTGAGTGCCAGTCTTCTAAAAATTCTCTTGTGTATTTAGAATTTCCTCTGTCCACGATTTCCACATTTTTCCAATCGAATGTGTGTCCGCAGTTGTCCACGTGAGGAAACACAACAAGAAATAAGGCAAACTATAGTACCGCTAACGCAACGGGTGAAGGAAAACAACCAACTGACCCCACAAGAACAAAAAGCCTTGAAGGAACTTAGAACAAGAAAGGATATTGTCATCGTTCCAGCGGACAAAGGACGCACAACAGTAGTTATGGACAAGGAGGAATACCTCAAAAAAGCCGAACAACTACTTGAAGATAAGAACACATACAAACGGATAGATATAAATCCTGTCAAAAAATTGGACAACAGAATCTCAAAGACATTAAACAAGCTAGTCAAAGCAGGAGAAATAACAAAACAAGATCAATGGAGAATGAAATCCAATGGACCAGTACTCCCCCGATTCTACGGCTAACCAAAAAAACACAAACCAAACATTCCACTACGTCCAATTGTAGCACTACCCGGAACGCCAACATACAATTTATCAAAAGAAATTTCACGAATACTGAAACATTTAGTCGATTCATCCAACCACTTTATCAAGTCCCCTACACAATTCCTGGACCAAATTAAGGACATTCAAATCAACAACGACGAACTAATGATATCCTTCGATGTAACAGCATTATTCACCTCAATCGAGCCAAGGTTAGCAAAAGAAACTATATCCCTGCTCCTCGCCAACGACACAAATCTAACAAAGTACACAAAGCTCCGAAGTCAAAGTCTACTAGAACTCATCGACTTTTGCCTAACAACATATTTTCAATTCAACAACAAAACCTACGAACAAACGAAAGGGACACCAATGGGGTCACCAATATCAGGACTGATCGCAGAAGCAGTGATGCAAAGACTAGAAGCCGCGATATTACCAATGATCAAGCCAAAAATTTGGATTCGCTATGTAGACGACACATTCGTTATTGTCAAAAAGAATGAGCTAGAAAACACTTACAAACTGATCAACAACGTCTTCGATTACATCAAGTTCACAATGGAACAGGAGGCAAACAACAAACTACCATTCTTGGATATATTAATCACTAGAACGGACACAGGAAAACTAGAAACTCAAGTATATAGGAAACCGACCCACACAGATCAAATTCTGAACTACAATAGCAACAACCCAAGAGCACATAAAATCAACTGCGTACAAACTTTGTTCAAGAGGGCGAGGACACACTGCAGCACACTGGCAGCACGAAGAAAGGAAGAGAAATACCTGAAGGAAGTATTCCAAAAGAATGGCTAATAATCAACTTCATCAAAAAATACCAACCACATGCAGCATCAGAGCACAAATCAAGCACAGAAATCAACAAACGGATCACCCTACCATATATAAATGGCGTATCAGAAACCGCAACAAGACTGCTAAAAACCTTCGGGATAGGTGTGGCACACAAACCGACAAAATCACTGCAGTCAATCCTATGCAAACCAAAGGATGAAATAACAAAAGAAGATAAGTCGAACATCATCTACAAAATAAATTGTGTCAACTGAGACAAACACTACATCGGACAAAGCGGACGCCCCCTTCACCTGCGCCTACATGAACATCAATTAGCAGTCAAACGGCATGATATCTCCTCACTTATATCATTACACGTGGACAACTGGGGACACACATTCGATTGGAAAAATGTGGAAATCGTGGACAGAGGAAATTTATTTAGAATTAGTGAAATCTAAGAACCATACATTAAACACTTAATTTGAAAAATGTTAATCAATTGTCTCAAACTTAACTGTTACTTTTGCAAATATCAGTCAATCGTCTCAGACTTCAGTGTTCATACATTTCCATACCAATCGCTTTCTGTTCCTATTCTTTCCTCATCGATCTTCTTTAGCTTCTGCTGCCAAACGTTCTATTCCTGACTAGCGTTATATACTACTTATATAGATATAAGTAGCACATAACACAGTATCATTTTGGTGGAAGCTGGAAAATAATTTGCTTGACTAAAAATATCATTGGGAAAATACTTCGATTATCCAAGATCTTACCCAAATATTATTATAGTTTCCATCTGTAGCTAATCTCAAGTTCTTTCTAGATTTAAACTCGTGCATACTATACTTTCGTGACCTATTTCATGTCTACAACTATCCATCCAATAAGGAAATTTATTAGAGATTAGAACTTGAATAAAATGGTAAAATACGAAATAAAACTATTTTTTTAATTTTATCACACTGTACTGACAGTTTAGATTTACAAAATAACTTACAGGGTGTTGGTATTTATTTAGTTATACAAAAATCAATAATTCACTTCACTACATTACTTTTCTTTTGTTACAGGAAGGTAAACTTGTTTTGGAAACACCACAACTCATATTACCAGTCTCTGACAAAAGCGGTCGTATTCATAATATCCTTCTTTCAACTGAGAGAGAACGAACGCACTGGCGATCCGCTTTAGAACAACTTTTAGATAAACCGCCTCATAATACTGATAAATTTTATTCTGTAAGACGTACTACTCCAGAAAAAATAAGTACGGATTATTTTTCTTCACCTTTGCGAAGCCGCAGTTCTTCGGTTGGAGATATTAGCGAACGCCTAAAAAAATACAAGCACGTAAGTTCTTTGGTCATGTAAATAAATAATAAGGATAATACATTGTATGTGTAAGACTAATATTATATTCATTCACTTTATCCAGATAGTAAATACGACAGTAAAACTAAAGTTACAAATAATATATCAAGTACATAAAACTACAAACTTTTAATCCTTAGATTAAAGCTGTAGATAAATCATACACTAATTATGTATTTTACTGCCGTTAAGATAATAATAGAAAAATCCTCATCTTTGATGTCTTTTAAAAGGAAACTTTGAATGTATAACAAGAACTCAAAATAGTTCAGGAGAATTTATAAACACCATACAGTCCAACCCTTAAATAACATACAATTACAAAAAAATGAAGTCTTTTAAATTAGTCCTATGTATATTAAAATTTATTTGTTTCTTATCTATTTGTAAGAGACTAAAATAACCAATCATATAGCAGATAAAGCTGTAATAAGAGACTAGAAGCTTAAGTCAGGGATTAATAAAGATTATAAGATATGATAAAAGTAGATTGGAAAAAAAAAGAAATATTAATGATGAATTAAATAAGTTTGTAAGTTGAAATATATATATTTGGTCCCTTCCGGGGGGCTACTGCCGGTCCCAAGCCCGGGTAAAGGAGGACGGTTGGGCATAGGGTTAGCGACCCCATCCCGTAGAAAACTAACTCGCTAAAAAAACGCTAACCAGAAAAAATTATTCAAACCATATAAACTCTGCCCTGGGAGTCAGAAGGTCTTCGTTTAGAAGAGTTATGACGCCTCATGATGAAAGCCGAGTTTCTTCGGAAGTCACGAGGCCGATGCTCCTTCTGACAACCAGAGCAATCATTTAGGTACATGGAGTGCTCGCACAATGTGGGAGACTAGGAGAGTTTTCCAAATTGCTGCAGCAATGAGGAGATACAATTTAGAGGTGCTTGGGATCAGTGAAACACATTGGACGCAAGTTGGACAACAATGACTAGCTTCAGGGGAGCTGCTGTTATACTCCGGACATGAAGAACAAAATGCCCCACATGCACAAGGAGTAACATTGATGCTGTCCAAACAAGCACAAAATGCACTTATAGGATGGGAATCTCATGGACCAAGGATCATCAAAGCCTCCTTCAAAACAAAGAAAACGGGGATCACAATGAATGTCATCCAATGCTACGCGCCTATCAACGAATACAATGAAGATGCTAAGGATCAATTCTACGATAGGCTGCAGTCAATCGTCGAGAAGTGCCCAACAAAGGACCTGACTATTCTGATGGGAGACCTAAATGCCAAGGTTGGAATTGACAACACCGGATATGAAGAGATCATGGGACGACACGGACTGGGAGAAAGGAACGAAAATGGTGAGAGATTTGCAAATCTATGTTCCTTCAATAAACTGGTCATAGGCGGGACTATATTCCCACATAAACGCATACACAAAACCACATGGACTTCACCGGATCACACCACACAGAACCAAATCGACCATATCTGCATCAACAAAAACTTCAGGAGGACGTGAAAACAAATAGGGGAGCTGATATATGATCAGATCATCACTTGCTGGTCGCCAAGATGAAATTGAAACTCAAGAGGCACTGGACAACTGGGAGGACAATATCACAAATGTTTAATACGGCTCTTCTTCGGGATAATGACAAACTCAATAAATTCAAGACAACCTTCAGCAATAAGTTCCAGGCCTTTCATGATCTACTCAATGGAGAAGGAACTACTATGGAGAGCAACTGGAAAGGGATAAAAAAGGCAATCACTTCAACATGTCATGAGGTTCTGGGCCAAAAGAAGCACCATCACAAGGATTGGATCACGATCGATACACTGGATAAGATTCAAGAAAGGAGGGACAAGAAGGCAGCAATCATTACCAGTCGAACAAGAGCAGAAAAAGCCAAGGCATAGGCTGAATACACAGAAGTAAACAAGCAAGTGAAAAGGAGCATCAGAACTGACAAACGTAAATATGTGGAAGATTTGGCAATGACGGCGGAAAAGGCTGCCAGAGAAGGAAACATGAGACAACCGTATGACACAACAAAGAAACTCTCTGGAAATCACCGTAAACCAGAACGACCAGTGAAAAGCAAGGAAGGCAAGATAATCACCAACATTGAAGAACAACGAAACAGGTGGGTAGAACACTTCAAAGAACTCTTGAATCGACCAGCCCCACTGAACCCACCCAACATCGAAGCAGCACTCACGGACCTCCCAATTGATGTTGGCGCACCGACAATTGAAGAAATCAGCATGACTATCAGACAAATCAAGAGTGGCAAAGCAGTAGGACTAGACAGCATTCCAGCAGAGGCACTGAAATCAGACGTAGCGGTAACTGCAAGGATACTCCAAACTCTCTTCAGAAAGATCTGGGATGAGGAACATGTACCAAAAAACTGAAAAGAAGGACTTCTGATCAAAATACCAAAGAAAGGCGATCTCAGCAAATGTGATAACCACACGGGCATCACACATCTCTCAATACCAGGAAGTCTCCAATAGGGTATTGCTAAACAGAATGAAGGACCTGGTAGACTCCCAACTTTGAGGCCGACAGGCTAGATTCCGAAAGGATCGATCGTGTACGGACCACTACGAACCATTGTGGAACAATCAATTGGATGGAGTTCATCACTCTATATCAACTTCATCGACTACGAAAAAGCATTTGATAGTGTGGACAGAACAACCCACTGGAAGCTTCTTCGACACTACGGCGTGCCTCAGAAGATAGTCAATATCATACAGAATTCCTATGATGGATTAAACTGTAAAATCGTGCATGGAGGACAGTTGACAAAGTCGTTCGAAGTAAAGACCGGTGTCAGGCAAGGTTCCTTACTCTCACCCTTTCTCTTTCTCCTGGTGATCGACTGGATCATGACGACGTCAACATCTGAAGGGAAGCACGGGATACAGTGGACAGCTAGGATGCAATTGGATGATCTAAACTTCGCAGATGATCTGGCTCTTCTATCGCATACGCAACAACAAATGCAGGAGAAGACAACCAGTGTAGCTGCAGCCACAGAAGCAATAGGTCTCAATATACACAAAGGGAAAAGCAAGATTCTTCGATACAACACAGCATGTACCAATCCAATCACAATTGACAGAGAAGATTTGGAAGATGTAAAAACCTTTACATATTTAGGCAATATCATCGATGAACACGGTGGATCCGATGCAGATGTGAAGGCATGGATTGACAAAGTAAGAGCAGCATATTTACAACTGAAGAATATCTGGAATTCAAAACAATTGGTAACCAACACCAAAGTCAGAATTTTCAATACAAATGTTGAGACAGTTCTACTGTATGGCGCGGAAACCTGGAGAACTACGAAAGCCATCATCCAAAAGATACAGGTGTTTATTAACAGTTGTCTACGCAAAATACTTCAGATCCGCTAGCCGAACACTATTAGCAACAACCTACTGTGGGAGAGAACAAATCAAATCCCAGTGGAGGAAGAAATCAGGAAGAAGCACTGGAAGTGGATAGGACACACATTGAGGAAAGCACCGAACTGCGTCATAAGACAAGCCCTCACATGGAATCCTCAAGGTCGAAGGAGGAGAGGAAGACCAAAGAATACATTACGCCGAGAAATGGAGATAGATGTGAGAAAAATGAACAAGAATTGGATGGAACTAGAAAAGAAGGCTCAGGACAGAGTGGGTTGGAGAATGCTGGTCGGCGGCCTATGCTCCATTGGGAGTAACAGGCGTAAGTAAGTAAGTACCATACCTAACGTCATTTTGTGGTTAAATAGAAGTTATTACTGTTTACTAATCCACAAAATATGACTACCGAATCAGTTCCAACTGCCAATTTCATACTGAACACCATATACAGAAGTTTTTAAATTTGATTACTGTACTCTTGCTCTTCGTCACATTCTAATTTCGTTTATCATCTCTGTATAAATTTATATGATTATTGGTTAGAGTAAATAGTTTGATAGTAATTGGGCACTGAGTATGCAAAAGACATTATATGTAAAAATTATATTTCAAATAATCTTGGTGATTGAAATTTAAAGAATTTCAACATTTCGTCTAGCTGTGGTGTATGCTACTCATGTCTGTCAACATAAGTAGTATGTAAAACTAATCGGAGGTGCAAAACCTGGCAGCAAAAGGCTAAGAAGAATTGAGTTGAAGAGGATAGAAGGAAAATTAGAAAGGAATTCTGAATTTTAAGAATCATATAGAATAAGGAGGACAAATGACGGAAATTAGTAAATGCACTATTCAATCTATAGTTCTTATATTTTATGAAGATACTCTATTGCTTTACTTGCTTGGTATAAATTTAAATACAAAGCATTGACATCTGGTTTTATGGGTGAAGTAATATAAAGGAAGCTGAACATTTGCAAATTATCCACCGGTACACCTAAGCGCTTAATTTGATTAGGACTAATATTTGTGGGGTTATTAGACGTTAGATATAAATTTAATAATAATAATAATAATAATTTATATTCTGAAAAAATAATAATTACAGATTTCACGCCAGTTTACAGGCATGACCAATTTGGTATAAATAATATCATTATATGTACAGAACAAACATGTGATATGAGTTTTAAGTTTACTAGTTGAGTAATTGTTTAGGTATTACAGCGATCCAATGCATCAGCCGGGAACATGTAATATTTCTTAACTGGACAGCCTGTTGATTTATGAACGGTGTAATTAAGATCATTTCGTGTGCCAGATCGATTTAATGATAAATATCTACAACTAGAGAAATTAAAACGAAAACAGAGAGCACGGAACAAAAAAGCAGTAATTACCGAAATATGTCAATCAGATCTATCAAAATGCGTATGTTATGTGACACAGTGATATACTGTTGATGATATTCAAATTAGTTAAACTAGCTGGGGACGGTATTAACATAAAGTGACAGCAAGTTGGTGGTTTTATCCAGAGAATGCACTAATAAAAATGCCTAAACATTTAAAGTTCCTATAATAACACTTGTGGAGTGAGATACACTTGCAGGTGCTAGAGCATTCAATGCATTTTCGGAGAAGCAGCATGCATCGATGCAACGTACAAATAATGGGAGTGATTTTATCGTACGGATATGTTGTGGTAGGTTATTCCAGAGTCTAGAAAATTTATAGGCAAAGTAATTCATATAAAGAGATGATTTAGAATAAGTTTGTTTCACAAGTGCCAAGGAACTACGGGTTTCATAATGAGGAGTTTCTGCGTATTGAATTACGTGATTGGATGTAAAGGATAGTTTATTAAGTAGTATGAAGAAAAAAATAAGATTTAGTTTGAGTCTCCTCTTCCATAAAGGGTCTAGCTCTAGTTTTTTACATCTAGAATTATAAGTTAAGGTACAATCAGCTCCGAGAATACGAAGTGTAAATCGTCTCTGTACTGATTCCAGCCTTAATTTATCCTTTATGAGCGCACTGCTAAGAATAAACGTTCAATATTCTAGAAGAGGTCGAACACAAACTTTGTACATTAAAATTCGTGATTCGTTGTTATGAAGGTTTCGAATTATGTAACCTACTAGTCGTTGTGACTTGAAGGTCTGTTTCGATATCTGTTCTGTAAGCAATAAGTCTTGGAAGTATCTAAGTCCTAAGTCTACTACTGTATGTAACCTAGATAACATTTCTCCATTTATGGTAAGGTCTAGGTTAAGTGATGTATCGCCGAAGCATATCCATCCGCATTTAGCCGTATTAAGTTCCAGTTGCCATTTTAAGCACCAATGTGTTACCTTGTTAAGCTTCAAGTTAATGCAAGTTTGCATATTTTCCAGCTCATGTGGAGAAAATGAATATACTAGTTTAAGATCATCTGCATATAGAAGGGACTTACCTACACAAAAATTTTCACAAATGTCATTGATAAACACTAAAAAGAGCAAAGGGCCTAAGACACTACCTTGTATTACACCACTTCTAACAGGGATAGCGTTAGACAATGAGGAGTTAATTTTAACTATTTGATGTTGATTGCTGAGAAATGAATCAATCCAATCTAGCAAAGGATTTTGAACCCCATTAGATGCAAGTTCGCCTATAAGAAGTTGGTGGCTAACCATGTCAAAGGCCTTAGAAATGTCCAGATATAGCACTAAGACTAGATATCCTTGGCTACGTAGAGAATAGACTAAATTAAAGAAGTCAAAATGACATGTCATGCAAGATCAATTTTTGAGAAATCCATGTTGAGTATCACTGATAAATTTTCCAGCCAGTAAATAGTTGGAAAGTTCATCACTTACAATTTTCTCCATAATCCTAGATATTACTGGAGTAATATTTATTGGCCGATAATTGTTCATGTTAGTCTTATCTCCAGATTTAGATTATGAACACTAAAGATAATTCAACTGATTTACCACTGAGTAGTGATCAACTTTATGTTTGTCTAGTCTTTTAGTGTTGATTGAATTCCATTAATCCAGTTGCAAGGCCGTTACTAATTTAAAGGGTTCAACATAGCGTACACTATACTGAGATGTAATGAGGAGTAACAGGAGTAAGTATGTAAGAAACGGGTAGCTCAGATATTCCAGCAGACCACCTAATAATTAAAACATAATGATAGTTAATTACTTCAGACACAAAAATCAAGGTCAAGTCAGGGTAAAGAGGTATTTGAAAGATAACAAGCCATTTTCGTTTAACCTACGTTGTCGCACATTTTGTAAATATGATGTACATTTGAGACTAGCTAGAATTTTCTCTTCTTTTATAGTCAAACCTACTACTTAGTACGTTCAATGCATTTAAACTGATCTAGTTGGGACTCAGTCATCACATTTGGAAACTAATTGTTTGTACGTAGTTCGTAAAATAATTAGATTTTAACTGGTCTAAACTGTAAAATTCACTTACCCAACATCAATACAAACACAATTTCATAAAACTTATTATCCCAGTATTTTAGAACAACATATATAAGCGAACAATATTGTTTTCGATTAGATCCTCATCAGGCTTTAATATACAGCAATATTTATACGCATATACGAAATTATTAAACCAATCAAGGTAGTTTATGAGTCAACATTAACAATGAAAACGATTACACATAAGTGAAAAGTACAGTGATAGTGTGATGACAGGTGTACTAGTTTTGATAAGAATAATAAAGGCTCAAATCAATGTTACATAATCGGAAATAAGTCAATGATTAGAAAAATATAGACAGTGAGATAACATTTATAAAAATTAGAAGATGAGGTAATAAGAAGTGCTCAGTATTGTACATTTTAAATCTTTGTAACAATACAAACCGTACATTGTCATCTTTTAATATAAGGACTAGTAAAGTAAATTTTGAAAAACCATCTAACATGACCAGTAATCAATACAGGGAAAACGAAACCTGGCCACATAACACGGACATGTTTTCAAACCGAAAATCTGATGATACCCGGTAAATTAACTAATTTACACGTATTAAACTAACTGGAATGTGGGGCGTTGCTTAACATGGGAATAATATTTGTTACTGACAGATATCTGTTAATATCTCAACGAAAATCAAATAATACTAGTTTATGACTTCTTGTCACCATGTACCCTCTAATCAACTTGAGGCGGAACTCAGAACTCAAGGCTAAATAAATATGCATCACCTCTTGATTTTCAACTGTATTTCAAATTATATTGAGCAACGATAAAAACTGCCCTCATAATATGAATCAAGCTAAATTGATCGTCAGCTGCTTCATTATGAAATCAAAATTTAACTCACTATAAAGTCAACCAAATAAAATTATCAATTTTATTCCTTTCTTCTAAGTTTGAATTCACATTATCCTCACATTTCTCCAGTTGTTATTAATTTCACTTTCAGCTGTAAGAATACATCAGAAAAGCAGAAAACGTTCGAATAATTAATATGAGAATTTACCAACTTACCGTAATTGAATTCCCTCCTTTCCTATCAATAAAGTATTGTTTTTGTGATTATTAAGGGATGTATCAGTCAATTGTTTTCAATTTGCTTTTTCTCTTTTCTTTGTCAGATGGTTAAATTAAACGGAGTCGGTCTCTCAATAATTGACAGTAAGTTAAACACAAACTCTTCATTCACCTTAAAGTTATTTTGTTTGACAAAACATCTAAATTAAATAAGATGGATAGATTATTAGAGTAATGGAATCCAAAAAGGTACCTTCCATCCTATCTGGGACTAAACTGAACCATTAGATTATTATGGTTGTTACCACAAAAGTAAAATATCTCGAAATCAATTACACATAATAAGCTAGGAAAGTCAAAATCAGCATTAAACTGTTTAGCTGTACTTCTTGAATCCCAATAATTCCTTGGATGAACTTTCTTTGAAATATAAATTATATTCTGCTAGATGAACATATTTAGGTGATAAAAGTATAATTCCATTGTATTTCAATACATTTAATACATTCAAGATCAAATGTATCATGTACAGTATTGTTATAAATCAAATTAGTTATTCCTTGCTATCAGCTATTCATAATTAAACTTATAAGAAGAGAAAAGTAATTGGTAAATATAACAATCATTATCGTTAACCAGCTGTTATGAAAGTAAGATCATTCAAAATACAGTAGAATTTTTTCAACAACAAAAAAGACTTTAAAGTATAACAGATTACCAAGATAAAACTTTTTTAAAAATTTATTCAATAGAAAATGAACCGATAACTGGTTATATCAAAGCTACAGTACATGGGATTGATGGATTGAATGAGAAAAACAGTAAGATTTAATGTTAATTTCTTGGTAATAATATCTGTAGTGTCTGTTATTATGTTAAACCCATATACACCTACCTTATTCTAGCTTTCGGACAGCTCAACCTCTTCATTCTACTTGAGTCACATTCTGACCTTGTTAATTATTCTCTTATCAATCGTGACTGTTTTTATATGAGCGCATATGTGTGTGTACACTTCTTATCACATTACTCATAACACGTCTGTATTTTATTTTTGTGTAACTATAAATATTGATTAACGTTTGGTTAAATGGGGAGTTGGCTTGCCCGCCATCTCCACTACGCGTCGTTTCTCTTCTTTCTATTCTATCCGCTTCATATACAAAATATATGTATTCAAAAGTCTATTCTCGTTATTTGACTTATGTAATTCTGTTATTGACTAATGTGATTTAAGTCAATGATTATATAGGAGGATAGGCGATAACAAACATTCATACGATCTACTTGGAGTCAGATCTCGAACCACTAAGGTGGAGAGCCCTTCGACGAACATCGGTCCGATCTAAATGACGACAAAATAAAGAGCTCCACAAAATATCTATAGCACTAATTCATTTTAATACTTTATAAGCTTTCTATTGATTAACTTTTGTAGGGATTAGTGTATTTACTGTTGTTCAAGAACCATTATTCATAACGAAACTATTCAAATTTCGGTTTATCTTTTAGTTACAAATAACAGAAATGATCTACTTAAGTATTAATAAAAATCCTTAAAATTATTCAACGAATAAACCTTTCTTTTAGACAATATCACTTACTAAAGCTATACAGTTTTATTTCAAGCTACTTACTCATTTACTTATGCGTGTTACTCCTCGTCGAGGAGCATAGGCCGCCCACCACCATTCTCTAACCACTTCTTTCCTGCACAATCTTTTCCAGTTGTTTTCAATTGGGATTTATTTTTTTTTTGATGTCTGCTTTCAATTCTCGTTCTAGTGTATTTTTGGTCTTCTTCTATACCGTTTCCCTTCAGGATCCCAAGTTATCACTTGTCTCATGATGCAATTTGATGATTTTCACAATGTATTCTCTTTCCATCTCTATCGTTTTTTTCTTAATTTCTTCTTCGGCTGGTATTTAAAGTTAATCAACACAAATAAAATCAAATTTGATTACTTTTCAGAGGGCTAAACATCTAGCTGTTTCATTCTATACTTATGTATGCTAATTAACTATAAATAACACTGCACAGTTTTAGTGAATTACATCATTAGAAATAAAAATCCTTTATTTGTTATTAAGAATACAAATTTCCGTTGTCAGTAACATCAAATTTAATTCTAACTATAACTAACAAATTAATCATCATAGTGATTTTGTGTAGGAAAATTTCAGACATTTGTTAGAACTTAATTGAACACATCAAATTTTCCAATACTCTAATGAATGGTTTATAAGTAAATAATGTTCATAATGATGTTTAGGTTCAAATTCAATAATAGACATGTTTATATTACCGAATCATTTTATAGTTAACTATCCAGTGCTCTTTAGGTTCAAATATTTGTTTAACTCAGTATATAGTGCTAACTATGAAATTCAACACGTTTCACAAAATGGTGTGGTAAAAACCGCTTTTTAATGATCCTATTTAGTTAATCACTATATTATATAATTTAATTATTTGATTGTACATATACTTTACAAAAAATAAGCAGTACATATCAATTTAATGCTTACATTAGCTAGAAAATAATTTCAGAAATATTCGTCCGTTTTTATTCAACTACATGCAACAAAAGAACTGTGTTAAAATACCGTACATAATGTTTAATAACAATGACCTCACCAAACTGAGCAAAAATATTCAGATGTGTATCCATAATAGTATAGTGTAATAGTTTACACTAGTTACGAGATAGTTAACTTTTAAGATCACAAACACTATACGATTACCTTTCCATCAGAAACTGTGAGCTAGCTAATTAGCCACATTGAGTATTATTCAAGGCAATGAACTAAAGAATTTCAAAACCTTAGTTGGTTAATATTATGAAATGTAAAATTTTCATATAAGTTGGGCTGACGTTTCCTCCATATTCAAATTACGAAAGTTCAATTAAAGTAGGTAAATAACTTATATAAGCTTAGATGTAGTTTTTGTACATTTTCTGATTAAATTAAACTGATAAAATGTATGAAACTTTACTACTACAAACAAATCTAAGGACGGAATCGATATTTAAACTTTAAAAATATTTAAGGTGAAGGTTGTATACAAGAAATGAAATTGCAAAGTTAGCAACATTCATTTAATAAAAATACAAAAGGTAAGTTTCTGTCATACAATATATACAGTATGTAGTGTTTTATAGAATAAAATAATTCAGTCTTAAATAAGGGAGGCATCAAACAGAGGAAAATCAATCACGTTGAGGTCTAAACGTTTATTCCAGAAATATTATCATTATTAGCTTTATTCAATATTATATTTTTGGTACAATATAGAATTTTCAGCACATAGTATTTCAGCAAGTTTCCTTTTTGTTATTTCGTGATCGATATTGATCATAAATATTGAGCGATTGCCAGTTAGACATTAACATTTCAGAAGTCCACATTTAAATAATATTCATTCTTTTCAATGCACATTGCCAGCCATCACGATGTTTCCAATCTCAAATTTTTGGAACTGAATAGGTTATGCAATTAATTGACACAATAATGTATTAAAACAAACAAGGAAACAAATAACTTGTTGAAATATCGAATTGGCAGGAACAAGTAGCCCAGATATTCAAGCAGACCATCCGAGTAGTGCTTTATAGCATTTACGTTTTATTCTAAATTAAATTAGAGATATTGCCTAAAGCACTTATTCATTTATTTTCATAAATACTCTTGTGATGCCATTTATTCTAGTACTCTATCCCTTATTTTCCCTTTTTATGATACGAAACCTGACTGTTTCGTAAAAGAAAGATTTTCTAATATTAAGTTTTATTTTATTTTCTTCAAAAGTAATATAATTAATTCAGTTGATATTAACATAAGATTTATTTTGTTTTAAACTTCAGGTTATCATGTTCGTATTGAAGTTGATTCATATGGTCAATATGAAGAAGTAGCTTGTACTCGTGTTTTACAACAAAGTAATCCACAATGGGAACAGGTAACAACAATTTTTATCTTTATATTATTTATCTATTGTTAAGCATAGAAAGATAACTAAAAATAAAAATGGAAAATAATGAACAAGTTTACTAATGATTTTAGATAGAAATAACTATTTGTATTATGGAATCAATAATATATTTGAAACATTTGTAAAGGTGACAACTTACAAAAGGATGACATTGAAAATTAATTGAATTGTTACCATTATTCACTTAAGACTATTTGATGTCAGAAACGGAAGATCGATATTTTAGTCTTGTTTATCGATTAATCTTATCCATATTACTAGAAAAAGGATATCATGCCCTGACATTTTTAAAGCCTTCAAGTTCCATTCATGAATTAGTAGTGTAGCTAGTAAGATGTTTAAGTTGTGACTCAACTTCAATATAACTAATTTGTGTATATAAGATCATTGAATAGTGACTAGAACACCCTTTTAGTTTACACTACTAAGTGAGTTTATTCAGTTAAAATTCATAAAATGATTGGTAAGTTTTAAAACAATATTACGGCATCTTTCATACTTATCTTGTTGATTAATATACAAGAAGAATAAAACCAAATCACATAAATAATTACTAACTTCAGCTATCAAAATTCCAAGTATAGGAGCTTAGACTATATGAAGCAATGACCATATTAACTATTTTGTACTTAAACTGTCCCCATACAAGATAAAACAGTTGTTTTTGAAGTATTCAAAATTTCACTAATACTCAACATAATATCAAGGCTTTCATTAAAACTATCCTTAAACTATTAAAATCCCTAAAATGATAAACTTATCTCAACCTATATGATATTTTAACTTAGAATGAGTAAAGAAAACTATTTAAGTTAGTAATATAACTCAGATTCATCTTGTTTTACTCTCAAACATGCTTACTTACTAATCTGAAATTTTACAACGTTTTATTAACTTCACTATTCATCCATTTATATCTCATACAAAAGTAATCCTATTACGTTTATTGTTTGAAGTAATTGTTAGTAGAACTTTTGACTGATCAGTTTTATTTTACAGATTTCATTAAGATACTGGAGATTAAAAGAGTATTCATAAATTTTTCCTAAAAAAATATTCTACTCATTTATAGTCATTTGATTTAGAAGTGGATGGTGCATGGACGATATGTTTTACATTATATATTCATCAAGAAATGTTTGCAGAATTAGAAGTCCCTGTAAGTATTTCCTAATTAATGAAATATTTTTCCTTTAACTGTTAAAAAATGTCTACATAAAGACTTAATATCAGAAGGGGTTTTGTGGAGATTGTAGTAATTTCAATATTTGAGATCATGAATGAACTAAAGTTAGACCACCATCGAAAACTTTGAAGCACTGAACGGCCGTTTCATCCTATTGTGGGACTACTTAGCAGTGAGCTTCCATGACCACTCTTCGCAGGATTTGAACCCAGAATCTATCAGTTGAAGTTGGACATTAACACCACTGGATGCCGGTTCAGTGCTCTAGTGGTTAAGTGCTCGCGCACGGGACTGACAGGTCCTGGGTTCGGATCCTGCAAGGCGGGGTTGTGCATGCGCACTGCTGAGGAGTCCCATAGTAGGACAAAATGGCCATTCAATGCTACCAGGTTTTTCATGGTGGTCTAGCTTCAAGTGACTCATGATCACAACTATTGAAATAAAGACTTATATTACTCAATTAGATTAAAGAGAAATGGCTAATTTTCTTTAATAATTTATAAATTTATTTAAAAATGAATGAAACCTATTGAATTCCTAAAAGAACACTGAACATAATTTACTTCTCAACTATCTCCTTTACTAAAGGTATTTGGTTGGATTTATAATTACTTACTAGATAATCGTCCGTAATGAAATGGAAGGGTTCTGTTCCATCAATCTAAAGCATCGAATAAGTGTTAGATAGGGGTAGTGAAAGATAGAATTAATCAAACAAACATATTGGAACAGTGCAAAAGAAATTACTACATTTTTATGAAAAGAATTTTGACTTTCAACGGTGAAATCGACCAAAATTTTATAAAGGAACATTTATGGTTAATTACCACATTCAGGTATTTGATAAAATGAACAATAACATACAATTCTCAAATTGATCGAAGGTGCTACCAAGTACCAGAAAATTGTAGAAACAATTAGTGGATGAGAGGTATGACTAATAGCTGTTCACCTGATGGATATAAAAAAGATAATAAACAAACGAACAAATTGTGATTTTTTGAAAATGTTGATTGAAATTTAGAGAACAAGCTAAAATAGAAGTATGAACAGAAGTTATATTGTGCTTATCTTTTTGATTCATGCTACTTTTGAGGCAGTTCATTACTTTAATTTATTATTTACGACTGTTACTCATTGTGGAGGAGCATAGGCCGACCACCAGCACTCACCATCCACTTCTGTCCTGGGCAATCCTTTCCAGTTGCTATTCATCCTTTTCATAACTGCTTCCATTTCCCGATGTAATTCAGAAGAGTTGATCAAATGTTCAATAATGAATTTATTCATTAATTTTAAAGCTAAGAAATGTATTTAAAATGACTATACTTTGTGTGGCTTATAGAACCTTCTCTACAATATCAAGTATACTGTTTGATGAATAATGAAATGATTCATGGTCTCATACTACTCAAATGTAAAATAAACCACAGATTATTCATGTTTTTAAAAATTTTCTAACTATTTTAAATGGAAATATACTGAGCTAGTTCTTTCAACCGGATAATATTCTAAATAAAAACAATAATAATACGTTTGTTAATAAACGGAAGGAATTAGTTATGGGGTAGAATTGGTTTTTTGATTGTGTTTCCCCTTTCAACTAATTAGAATTGATATAACAAAAATAATGTAAATAACCAATTACATTAATTTCTCTCCACTATTTTAGTTAGATCAAGAAACACTTAAAACTAATTCACGAATAGATATGAAGATATTAACAAATGAAAATCCTCCACGTAATGTAAGTTTATTTCATTTATGATAAGTTTATAATTTACTTCATTTGGTATTGTTTACTTAAATCTCATTAATGTTTAGGACTGCAATTGATCAGCCTCTTATTGATATATGTGCATACTGTGCATATTGCCTCGATATTGCTTTAATTCACAAGCATTATAAGCAAAGATGGATGGTGTCTAGTAGTGGAATACAGAACAAAACGCGTTTTCTAGATTTCCCTGCTAGACAATACCCATCTTTGTTCATAATTTACTGTTTTGAAAAGAAGAATATAAGTTGATATTCTAAACATTTATATGATCAAATTTACTTATTTTTATCTAAAAGAAATAGTTGGATTTATAACGGTAGTGAACGAGAACACACAAGTGGGAACAATCGAATGTATTTAAATATAAAATGACATAATCTCTTAATAAAATCTGAGAACCATACAATAGATAATACATTTGTAAAATGCCAGTCGATTGGCTCAGACTTGATTATTCCTTCGTTTGTAAACCAATCATTCTCTGTTCCCGTTTTCTTTTCTTCGATCTTCTTAACCTTTTGTTGCCAGGCATTTTACTTTCGATTGCTGATACATACTATCTGTCGACATCAGTAGCACAGACCACAATAACGATACGTTACATTTGAAAGGGATTCTTTCAAATTCATGTGTTAAAAATGAACTTTCTCACTCACATATTCATTACAAAGTAATGCAATTTTACAACCATAATTAATGATATTAATTTAACTAAAATTTAAAGCGGATGATTGTCTGGAAATGTAATTTTACGATATATGCTAGTCACTGCCACCGAAAAAAACATTAGCATATTTCTAAGGAGTTGGATGCTTTATTCATTTTTGATTGCGAAGATTTATACAAATTTCATTTATCAGTTACCTATCAGTAAACAACAAGATTTCATTTCTTCAGAACTTTTTTTAATTCCATAAAAAATTTATAAATATCAACTTAGTACAACAAAATGACTATTGAATTTGAAATACATAGATAACATCAGGATTCAGGTTTGCTGTCTTTCCTCTGTCCGCTGATCTTCCAAACCTAACTACTAACGAACCATCAAATCTCTTACACTGATTGAAGTCATCAACTCTCTAGATGCATTTCATTTTGTGAAATTGGATTGTCTCTGATTTAATAATCTGGCTGTAAACGACCACCTGCAAATGAATATCTGGACAGTTAAAAGATATGATTCTGTTTATCCTTGTTAACATAGTTAATTTGCTATTGACTTTCAGAGAATTAATTAGTTTATATCCGTCAAATTAAATGTTTTAAAATCTTTCACAACATTCTCAAACAGTATTATGCTTTTTTAAATATCACAGCTAACCTTTTCCGTATCTTTGGAATATGTTGATCAAGTAAATCTTAATAAAAATAGACGGTCTGAAATACGTGGAAATCTATTCGGACGTCATTTAGCAGAGCTTATAAGGTAAATCGATCAGCTTAAGAGCATGTACCTTTAAATTTTTTATTTGTCAAACACTTTGAGTTAGTTCGAGCATTCTGATAAACTTGTTTTGACTTCATCAACATTCCTTTATTATTTAAATCTTTTGAACATAATTAGTCCGAAAACAATTAACTATCGTCCAGCAATACTCGAATAATGAGGTCAACTTTGAAATGTTTAGCTAGAAAATAACAGTTATATTGGGCTTCTAAACTTCCAATAAGTTTTCGTATAATTTGTGCTTCTGCTGAAAAGAGTTTGAGAATATGCAGTTACCCCTTGAATACCACAATAGTAATGCGATTAATTGTGACACTGAATGACTCAGGTTACAACAACGTACGGAGCAGTAGCTTGACGTTTGTATTGAAGACTCCGATTTTGATATTAGTCGACAGAGAGTTGTTTTGAGTTCCATATGTTCTTCAACTGTAGGGATGCCGCCCTTGTTTTGCCAATCCTTCAATTTACATCCTCCCTCTTCATCTATGATGCTGTCCAGTTAGGTACGTGAAAGTTTCCACCTCTTCCACACTTGTTCAGATCTATTTTATTCGGTGTCCCGATGACATCTACAGGAAGGTCCTTAGGTGCTGCTTCGATGTCCGGTGGGTTCGGTGGACCTGAACTACTCAAGAGTTCCTCAAAGTATTCCACCCATCTGTCTCTCTGATCTCCAATCTCAGTGACTGGTTTGCCTTCTTTATCCTTCATTGATCTCTTTAGTTTACTATGATATCTTGCCAGTTCATTCGTCATGTCATATAGTTGTTTCACATTTCCTTCTGTTGCAGCTTTTCCACTGTTGTTGCTAGCACTTCCACGTATTTCTTCCTATCGGCACCAATACTTCTCTTCACTTACTTGTTTGCTTCTGTGTATTCAGTTTGTGCCTTGACTTTCTCTGCCTTTGTTCGACTGTTTTTAGTTGCTTTCTTTTTATATTTTTTTCTTGAATCTTTTCTAGGGTTTCAACCCATGTACCCTTGCATATGCATTTGTGTAAGCGGGAATATTGTGACGCCTACAACCATTTTGTTGCATGCACATAAATTTCAAAATCTGTCACCATTATTGTCACTTCCTCCCACTCCCCAGTCCATGTCGTCCCATGATATTTTCAGACCCACCGTTGTCCATTCAAACTTTGATGTTTAGGTCTCCCATTAGGATGGCCAAGTACTTCATGGGCACTTCGCTATAATCAATTGCAGTCTCCAGTAAAACTGGTCTTTATTGTCGTCCTTGATATCATCGGTCGGTGCATAAAATTCGATAACATTCATTGTGATTCCTTTCTTCTTCGTTTCAAAGGATGCTTGGATGATCCTCGATCCATGAGATTCCCATTCTGTAAGTGCTCTATGTGCTTCTTAGTACAGCATCAAATCAACTCCCTGAGTGTGTGGAACATTTTCGTCTTCGTGACTACATCTTGGCAGCATCTCTCTATAATCCATTCTTTTCTGTCCAGATTTTTTCTAATGAGCTTGACTGATTCCGAGAACAGCCAAGTTGTATCTTCTAATTTTCATAGCTATTTGGTTGGTCCTTCCGCTCTCTCACACTGTCCGAACATTTTATGTACCTATATATGTTGTTGTTCTAGTTGTTAGAAGGGTTATCGGCGTCATGATTTCCGAAAAATTTTGATTTTCATCATGAGGTGTCATAATTCTTCCTTTAACTCGGAGAGTAGAGTTTAAATAGTTTAATCTGTTTATTTTGTGATATGGTTGTCTTCTACGGGATGGGGTTGCTGACTCAATGCCCAACCCTCCTCCTTTACTCGTTCTTGGACCGTCGGCAATCCTAGATGAGCGACAGGTGGAGTTACTGCTACCAACTCTCTATAGTCAAAAAATCCTGGACATCATATCGAATCACTTACATTATAAGCCACAATACAACCTGATCCACGGAACTCGATCAGCACTTTGGCCTAGACAAATATAACATTAAGTTCTACCAAGAAGTCAGTTAGTAGATTAATTTTGTAGGTATTATAAAAGCAATACACAAAGACTATACTGTCACAAATTTTCAAGTCACGAAGATCTGATTTATTTTCAATACTATTTCATCTTATTTCTTTAGGGTTCCAAATGACATCGATAAGAATGAGTGTACAAAAAAGCATAAATCTGAAGCTTTTATACCCCGTTTTGTAATCGCATGTGTCGAAGAGATTGAAAGGCGAGGATTATTAGTGGTTGGAGTCTATAGATTATGTGGTTCCAATGATAATATCAAGGCTTTAAAAAGTGAATTTGATGAAAGTAAGAAATATTTTTTATATTTTTATTTGTTAAAATCACTGTTTAATAATGAATATGCAATCTTAATGACAGTTCCATAGATTGTCTAGCATTTATATTCATATTTTTTATTTAGTTTCTTTTTCATGAATCATTTCATAAGAGTACTATTAAGTGATAATTAAAGCGATTGTTTTCCACTTAATAACTGGAAATCAAACCTAAATAAAACGAAATGATAATGATTCGAAAGGACATTTATCAATCCTAATTTGTTGACATAAAAGTTTGTGTTATGTGTTCATTTTAAAGTCCTTAAACTGGTTATTAAACCATCTGTTTAAAGGAAGGCAGTGATATCCAATTCGATATGCTTTTTTGTCGATATTACATTTTGACTCTACAAAAGATGTCACTCAATTCGCACAGTATGTACATATGCAAATAAGATACTGATCAATTGCAGTCCTAAACATCAGTCGGAAGATTCAAGTAAAAACAATATCAAGTGAATTATTCATTAAAGAGATTACTGTTACAATGTATTACGTAAATCTTGTCAAACTCGTACTTCTTTACTCCTTAAAAAAGAAATAGTTAATCAGTATTACAAAAATCTACCGAAAATGAATAACTGTTAATATAAGAATAAAAACTTATCAATATCATATAATGATAAAGATGACTAGTATGATGTTTCTGGATAAAATAAATGTTATATCAAAGAAATAAAGAAAATATCCTAGATATTTCTATTTAGAACAATTTTCATTAAGCATGGCAACATTAAAGTGCAAAAGGGTGTATACTAAGGTTTAATGAAGCCTTGGCCATACAAATATTTAAACCCCCTTTATGTATTCAAAAACAGTTTGTTCTCACCTTAAACTTACCCTGATAATATTAGCTTATTATCCAGAGTGATGAGGTTCCAAATTGTTTTCAACTTACATTATTATCCTTTTTTCCTCTTACCCCCCAAATTCCCTGATACAGCCGAGGGTGCAGGGAGTCAGCTCTCCCTCTCGAAATGCTCTCACATGGCCACGCGTATACAATCACTGCCAGGGGAGTCCCACTCATTTCCTTCCCGTGACGACAGTGTTGTTTGGGAAATTGAGAGGACGAAAAGCGAATATCCGGCGCTCTAACCGGATTGGTGGAAACGAGGGGTCCATCTAGGGGAGTTGGAAAATTCTGATTACAAACCAATGGTGCACATTGGCTTCAGGATCCTGAGGGAGCAAATGGAGTATGAACCACTGGCTACCATGTGACTGCATCGCCTGACGTTGCTCCACTGCCTTGTGGATCAGACCTTTGAGCTGAAGGCTCCGGGTGTGGCCCCCTAAGAAAACCACCTGCTTCGATCTGAACACCCGGGCAGTATCACAGCTCTCACACAAATCAAGCGACTTGTGTGGCGCATATGTATTCAGTGCCTCTTTGTACCAATATTTATGTCTTCAAATAAATAAATAAATAAATAAACCTCTTACCCTCCATTTCCAGTCTAGTTGAGCTTTATTTTTATGTATAAATGTTCTTAACAAGTACATTATGTGTGATCAGATTGTTTGAAATGTATTGCGGTAATACATCACATAGTTCTGTTAATCTTCGTCTTCTTATTACACTGTTGAAACTTATTTGAAACTTTTTGTTTACAAATGATTATCATCAATCTTGTCTCATATTTATAGATAATTAATGTATATAAGTCAATATAGTTTAGAATTCTGTTTAATCAACGAAGTATACACGAAATGGTACTGCACAAAAATATTCTCCATATAATTCAAATCTATTTTAATAAAATTTCAGAAAGAAAATACAAATAAAAAAAGGAATTAATAGAAAGATTTACAGTTAAAGTGTTTACTTCTAACAATGTGTATTTTTCGAGCAAGATAGTTTTATTAAAAAGTTTTCATTATTGTTCTAGGTAATATAGTTAGCTTCTATTGAATGTAGAAATGGAAACTTTCTGGCTACTTAAATACTTAAGATAATGGTTAGGTTCATAATTTTTTTGTTGTATTTCACAAAGCAATGATCAATAAGTACTATATGAATTTCCTGTGATTAGATGTAGTAGAAATTACAATGAAGTTTGATTTCAATATTTCTTCGAAAATCAGACACTTGCAATAATATCGATTATGTGAAAGGTATATGACCAATATGTTTTAGTTGTCAATTGTATTTTATTTACATTTCAGGCTGTACTTTAGCAATTCAAAGATTACCGCTTGTTGAATTACCGGTAATTACTAGCTTACTAAAACAGTTCTTTCAACATTTACCAGAGAGTCTGGTTGATTACACAGCTACTATAGCTTTACTTCAAGCAGTTGGTGAGTTTATACTATTAAATAAATTTATATCTTTGGCGATAAAATAATAAATCTATTATGGATAATTTATTTTAGCCACTTTACTCCAATTGAAGCAAAATTCTGATAATTTTCAAATACGTTCCGCTGTCTGCACATTTTGATTTTATAGTCACTTGTTTAAAGCATCTAGATAAAGTCTCCATTCGAAGGTTTGTTTTCGCAAGAACTTTCTATTGAATTCCACTCTTGGCATTTAGGAAATATATTCTGAATAAAGCTCAGCTATTGTATCACCTGAAAAGGCTTAAGGCCTCGTATAGTTTGTTCTTGACCATTCTATCCACCAGGATGTTTGGTTTTATGGACTCGTGCTGAAAAACTGGAGTCAGAGCGCTCAATGATATTATGATTTTTATATTGTACAGTTAGCGCGATATTATTGTATTCGAAAAGATCATCTACGATCGTGATGTGATTTTGTTTACTATAAACCACTACTACATATTCTTGTTCATTTGTCAGACTGATCAATATATTTGGAATTTTTCGACCTTTACAAGCATTTTTACTTGACCTGTGAACTTTTTTTGATTATATTTGCGAATCTTTGCCCATCATATGAATTGACAACACACTAAATATTGGTGATTCCTCTAAAATTCTATCCTGACTTCTAGTCAGATCAAAGACCAGAGTTTAAATGTTTAGCTTTTAGGATATTGGAATTATATGCTGAAGAATGAGTAGCACCCGCTTATGGAACTTTTACTTCTTTTTCTGATGTATACTAAATTCAACTAGTTGATAAATTAACCTGTAAAGTATGAGGCTACAAGTAATTGATTCTTGAATGTAATATTTTATAGAACGGCGAAAACAACAAATTTCATTTTTTATAATTGTTTGTCAGTAACCGTTCATGTACCACAATGTTAATGTTGTAAATTATGAGTACGAGAAGTATATTTATCAATATAGATTGACCTAACACACTAAAATAAGAATTAGACAGAAATTTTATTTGAAATTCGATAAACACGAACGATTCCTAAGGTTGAAATAACAGTCATAATATAATGATAAACATATTGTTGTGGTTCATTGTGATTATTCTAGTTAACAGAATGGGGATTTATGCAGTTCGTAGTATTTTCACAGTTGAAATCACGAGTCAACCTAAGCCAGACCTCCATTAGAAATCTGGAAGAATTGAACTTGCATTTCGTTTTAGTATGGGACAGTTCAAAAGTTCGCATCCACAATCCTGCATGCGAGTCTCAAAACTAAGACATTTTGGTTTCGGGCACCAACGTTTAACCTCTAAATCACTGAGCTGGCAATCGACGGTGTTAATGTCTACCTTTAATTGATCCACGATCTTGCCCAGCCCTTCATCTATTGACTGAGACGGATATCTGTATCACACATGACATGAATTGGATTTCAGTTAACTCTACACTAACTTTTCTATCTAGAATTTCATAAGACTTCTTATTGGTTCGTTTTTGTTCTCATATACATTTACAATTAGAAATTCCTGATGAATCCGTTCGTTGTCAACTCATTGAAGATATCCTTGTCAATCTTCCCACCCCAAACCTGGAAACATTCAATTACTTAGCCAATCATTTAGTCACGTAAGTGCCATATATTTCTTACAAAGACATACAATATACGAAACTGCGACTAATTCATTTTGTTCGCTGAACTCTTTTATAGAGATGATGGTATTCTTGTTTGTAGTTCATCGAGAGACCGCCAAATGTTGACAATAAATGGTAACGGTTGTTTAAAGCTACTCAAAAGTTCTAAGTTGATATTTGACGATTTTTACTCAAAGTATTTAAACTGTGTTCCTCTTCACATTTAAAATGTTACAAACATCCACAATAAAATGGGAGGATTTATTACGAACTTGACTTACTTTTATACGAAGTTGCTTATCATATAAAGAATTTGATGTTTATTGCTTTGACTAGGTTTATGAACACTGACGCTTTGAGTCACAATGTATTATTTATTCTATGACTTACTACTAGTTATGCTAAATACTAATGACAAGCCCAAATACTGAACAAAATATGTTGATTACTGTCGACATTCCAACACTGAATACAAAACAATACGATTCTAAGCATACTTGTCATATATTTTGCTAATAGGTCTCTCCTTATAATATTTCACAGATTAGCAGTTAGTCATATTTATTTATTGTAATAATCACGAATTCATTTATTTTTTTATAGGGTAAGTAATTATAAAGTGCAAAATAAAATGGATTTAGGCAATCTTTCATTAATATGGAGTTATACATTGTTTGAATGTTCATCTAAAACCACCCAGTCTACTGAAATGAATGAACAAACTAAAAGCGGATCTTTATCGAAATCAAACACAGCTGAAATTCAAGCAGCTTTTAGTTTTCAACAGGCAAAAGTATTAAACTGCATCCTGACATCAATGAAATCCGGAAAACTGACAATACCATCTCATAGCAATGTAATTAGACCAGTATATTCATAAATTATGATAAACTTGATGCTTTTTTTATCCACAAAGCTGAATGTAATTTTTATTGTTCGTTTGGATACTTTTTATTTTGCTTATAAATAGGAATAACAAGAATTTTGATATTTCTGCCATTGAATTCTTAAAATCAAATTTACTTTATATCCTATTGGTTAGATAAATATCTATTTGAACAATGTTGTAGTAGATTTATTTACGGGAAAGTAGATTATTAAATGCACGATATTAGTCCTATCGACAAGTATAGGTGGATAACTATTTCTGATGAGTATCTGTCGAGTTATCTATTATGTCATTAGAATATATTCGCCTAATCCTAGAGGATAGAGTAAATCAAGTTTCCCTTTCTACTCAATGGGACACAGCTATAGAAATTTGTACACTACCCATTATATATAGAACCATCTGATCATCTTTTCAACCGGACATTAAGAACCCTCGGTCACCTCTTTCTCCAATGTAAATTGAATCGAATGATGACAACCATTGAATCGATTCGAAAATTCATCCTCTTCACAAATAATGGAAGTATCAACACCAAGACAACATTCTAATAAAGCGTCGACAGTTCAAAATAAAACATTTTTATGAAAATAGAATTCAAAGGAGATGCGGCTGCCAAACTCTTATAAAAAACGGATTTCAAATGCCCTGAATAAAATGTATTATTCAGTTAAGCTCTGTTTTGATCTTTCAACCCGGCCTACAATTTACAGATGTGCTAAGGATAAACTTCCGCTTTGAGCAACATCGATGTTTACTTATTCCTGTGAGGCAGGATGCTTTGGCCACACAAATCGATCATTTTTTAAACTCGTCTCAGAACAATACCCGGTGTAGCTTTTAAGAGGAGAATGCAAAACAATTATCAGTTCAATATATAAGCACGTAATCAACTCTGAACACATCGCTCTGAAGGAGTCTTCTTTCAAAACAATCTGCGCAATCAAATGGACTGAATCGAAGAGAGATCGAATTAAAAACTTATTCACTGCTGAGACATTGGCGAACCATCAATTCAAGCCTGTGTGCAAAAACAATACGTCCAAACCCTCATCCTTCATTGACCCTAATTCCCTTCTTTCATATGTTCTTGATTTTTTCCAAAACGGTTATTATTTTGTAATCTTAAACCTTAATCAGTTATTATTATTCTTCATGATTATTATTCATTTATTGTTATGATGAACTCCGCCTGGATCCCCCTTCCGGGGGCTACTGCCGGTCCCAAGCCCGGATAAAGGAGGAGGGTTGGGCATAGGGTTAGCGACCCCATCCCGTAGAAAACTAACTCGCTAAAAAAATGCTAACCAGAAAAAATTATTCAAACCATTTAAACTCTGCCCTGGGAGTCAGAAGGTCTTCGTTTAGAAGAGTTATGACGCCTCATGATGTAAGCCGAGTTTCTTCGGAAGTCACGAGGCCGATGCCCCTTCTGACAACCAGAGCAACCATTTATTTAGGTACATGGAGTGCTCGCACAATGTGGGAGACTAGGAGAGTTTTCCAAATTGCTGCAGCAATGAGGAGATACAATTTAGAGGTGCTTAGGATCAGTGAAACACATTGGACGCAAGTTGGACAACAATGACTAGCTTCAGGGGAGCTGCTGTTATACTCCGGACATGAAGAACAAAATGCCCCACATGCACAAGGAGTAACATTGATGCTGTCCAAACAAGCACAAAATGCACTTATAGGATGGGAATCTCATGGACCAAGGATCATCAAAGCCTCCTTCAAAACAAAGAAAACGGGGATCACAATGAATGTCATCCAATGCTACGCGCCTATCAACGAATACAATGAAGATGCTAAGGATCAATTCTACGATAGGCTGCAGTCAATCGTCGAGAAGTGCCCAACAAAGGACCTGACTATTCTGATGGGAGACCTAAATGCCAAGGTTGGAATTGACAACACCGGATATGAAGAGATCATGGGACGACACGGACTGGGAGAAAGGAACGAAAATGGTGAGAGATTTGCAAATCTATGTTCCTTCAATAAACTGGTCATAGGCGGGACTATATTCCCACATAAACGCATACACAAAACCACATGGACTTCACCGGATCACACCACACAGAACCAAATCGACCATATCTGCATCAACAAAAAGTTCAGGAGGACGTGAAAACAAATAGGGGAGCTGATATATGATCAGATCATCACTTGCTGGTCGCCAAGATGAAATTGAAACTCAAGAGGCACTGGACAACGGGGAGGACAATATCACAAATGTTTAATACGGCTCTTCTTCGGGATAATGACAAACTCAACAAATTCAAGACAACCCTCAGCAATAAGTTCCAGGCCTTTCATGATCTACTCAATGGAGAAGGAACTACTATGGAGAGCAACTGGAAAGGGATAAAAAAGGCAATCACTTCAACATGTCATGAGGTTCTGGGCCAAAAGAAGCACCATCACAAGGATTGGATCACGATCGATACACTAGATAAGATTCAAGAAAGGAGGGACAAGAAGGCAGCAATCAATACCAGTCGAACAAGAGCAGAAAAAGTCAAGGCACAGGCTGAATACACAGAAGTAAACAAGCAAGTGAAGAGGAGCACCAGAACTGACAAACGTAAATATGTGGAAGATTTGGCAATGACGGCGGAAAAGGCTGCCAGAGAAGGAAACATGAGACAACTGTATGACACAACAAAGAAACTCTCCGGAAATCACCGTAAACCAGAACGACCAGTGAAAAGCAAGGAAGGCAAGATAATCACCAACATTGAAGAACAACGAAACAGGTGGGTAGAACACTTCAAAGAACTCTTGAATCGACCAGCCCCACTGAACCCACCCAACATCGAAGCAGCACTCACGGACCTCCCAATTGATGTTGGCGCACCGACAATTGAAGAAATCAGCATGACTATCAGACAAATCAAGAGTGGCAAAGCAGTAGGACTAGACAGCATTCCAGCAGAGGCACTGAAATCAGACGTAGCGGTAACTGCAAGGATACTCCAAACTCGCTTCAGAAAGATCTGGGATGAGGAACATGTACCAAAAAACTGAAAAGAAGGACTTCTAGTCAAAATACCAAGGAAAGGCGATCTCAGCAACTGTGATAACCACAGGGGCATCACACTTCTCTCAATACCAGGAAAAGTCTTCAACAGGGTATTGTTAAACAGGATGAAGGACTCCGCAGACGCCCAACTTCGAGACCAACAGGCAGGATTCCGTAAGGATAGATCTTGAACAGACCAAATCGCAACTCTACGGATCATTGTGGAACAATCAATTGAATGGAATTCATCACTCCATATCAACTTCATTGACTACGAAAAAGCATTTGATAGTGTGGACAGAACAACCCTATGGAAGCTTCTTCGACACTACGGCGTGCCTCAGAAGATAGTCAATATCATACAGAATTCCTACGATGGATTAAACTGCAAAATCGTTCATGGAGGACAGTTGACAAAGTCGTTCGAAGTAAAGACCGGTGTCAGGCAAGGTTGCTTACTCTCACCCTTTCTCTTTCTCCTGGTGATCGACTGGATCATGAAGACATCAACATCTGAAGGGAAGCACGGGATACAGTGGATAGCTAGGATGCAATTGGATGATCTAGACTTCGCAGATGATCTGGCTCTTCTATCGCACACGCAACAACAAATGCAGGAGAAGACAACCAGTGTAGCTGCATTCTCAACAGCAATAGGTCTCAATATACACAAAGGGAAAAGCAAGATTCTTCGATACAACACAGCATGTACCAATCCAATCGCAATTGACGGAGAAGCTTTGGAAGATGTACAAACCTTTACATATTTGGCCAGCATCATTGATGAACACGGTGGATCTGATGCAGATGTGAAGGCATGGATTGGCAAAGCAAGAGCAGCATATTTACAACTGAAGAATATCTGGAATTCAAAACAATTGGCAACCAACACCAAAGTCCGAATTTTCAATACAAATGTCAAGACAGTTCTACTGTATGGGGCGGAAACCTGGAAAACTACGAAATCCATCATCCAAAAGATACAAGTGTTTATTAACAGTTGTCTATGCAAAATACTTCGGATCCGTTGGCCGGACACTATAAGCAACAACCTACTGTGGGAGAGTACAAATCAAATCCCAGTGGAGAAAGAAATCAGGAAGAAGCACTGGAAGTGGATAGGACACATATTGAGGAAAACACCTAACTGCGTCACAAGACAAGCCCTCATATGGAATCCTCAAGGTCGAAGGAGGAGAGGAAGACCAAAGAATACATTACGCCGGGAAATGGAGATAGATATGAGAAAAATGAACAAGAACTGGATGGAACTAGAAAAGAAGGCCCAGGACAGAGTGGGTTGGAGAATGCTGGTCGGCGGCCTATGCTCCATTGGGAGTAACAGGCGTAATTAAGTATTGTTATGATCTTTGTGTTTTTCGCTTTTTCTTCATATCTGTCAAATGGACAATTATCTATTATAATTCTGACTCGTAAACTATTTTCATCCTCCTATTCTTCTCTAACCCCCTGATTATTACGCAACCTCATTTGGTAATTAGAGTCTCGAATCCCTTTATGATGCAATCTTTTCTATCGTTCTATAGACATATATCTGCCATACAACTATAAATACGAATATACAAATTATGTAAATGATTTCATCGAAAACAAAATTCTCGCTGAATTATATTTAGCTTGAGGAGAATTGAAAAACAGAATAATGACGGAATCAAAATGCGAGGTAAAAAAATATCATTCAATCAAACATGGTTTGCGTTAACAGGGTCAGAAAATACTCGTAAATATTTCCCTATAATCAGAAGGGGTTTTGTGGAGATTTTAGTAAATTCAACAGCTGAAATCATGAGTCAATTGAAGCTTGACCACCATGGAGAATCTGGAAGCACTGGACAGCTTTTTCGTCCTAGTACGGGACTCCCCAGCAGTGAGCACCCACGACCCTGCCCCCAGTGAGATTCGAACCCAGGAGCTATCGGTCTCGCGCGCGACCGCTTAACCATTAGACCACTGAGCCGGCCGGCATCTAACGGTATTAATGTTTAAATTCAACCAATCCACGAAATTGCGCCACCATACACCACTGTCTTCAGTGAGTTGATATTTCAAAACAGACATGGTTGAACTTCACTGGTCACGGCTTCTCCCTAGAAAATCATCATGTAGATTTCAATCTTTTAACATTTATAGCTTTAGCAATATTTCAGCGTATCTATAATACTTTATAGGTTAAAAAGTTATTCAGAGGCTTAATGATCGAAGACTTTCATTTTCATTCCAGTTAACATATTCATCTTATGAATATTTTTAATCCCATTACTACTGATTTCAAAGAAGAAATGAAAATCCACTTGGTAATGTTTGCTTGTATCTTCTCGTTGTTGTTTAGGACTGCAATTGATCAGTCTCTTGTTGTCATATGGGCATCCTGAGCGGATTGCCTCGATATTGTCTTGAGTAACAAGCCTTATAAGCAAAGATAGTGGTGCTAGTTCGAGTCCTGAAGTGAACATTAAATCTGGGATGCAGGTACATTCAGCTGACGAGCCTCAAATAGGACAAAATGAGCGTCCTAGATTCTACTGCTACCCACCATTCATCCTTGCTTACAAATAAAAATCATTATTATATATCGGTAGAATGTATTATACTTTGACCAAAACAGTATAGTAAAGCTGTCACAGATATTTAATGTTGAGACTATTAGTTCTGCATTCTAATTTATTGAAAAAAAACAATACATTTTGTGTTTGCTAGTAAATTTCGTTATAATAATGCGAATTACATTTACGAAAATATGTGGATTTACTTTCCATTTTGCAAAATTATGTCAGAACGAGTGAAACTGGATTTTTATAAATCTTGTTTATCTAATCACTTTTCATTTTGTCGATTATGATGAGATTGCAGTGAACTTTTAAAATAAGCGATCGACATAAATGCATTTTGCTACTGAAGAGAAAGCATAGTAAATCTGTATTTTCAGGGGAAAATGAAATGTATGTTTAATCTATCGAAGCGTCTAAATCACACAGTTGAGATACGCGCGAAATTCAAGTTCACAAAACAGCGATTTGTCTATAACGCGGTTCTTTATTCAGTAACGTAAATAAATGAGCTACAAACCTCAAATTGTCAGGTATCTGTAGCGCCTTGAGCGTCTGTAAGTCTCAAATAGAATAGACTTCCTGTAATAATAAAATAAGGAATAATTGCAACATATGGTAGTGAAAATGACAGCTAATAGCTGAGTCTAATCTTGATAACAGTTTATCAATAAGCCAAAAACGGATCCAAGAGCAAACAATTTGTAAACTGTCGTGTTTAAACAAGGATTAAACGACCATACAAAAGTGCGAATAACTGCTACAAGAATTAAACGAATGTGATTATAATGATAAGTACAATAAATGTTAAAAGTATATGTAAATATTATAGGATATTGCACAATAAACTTGCGCTACAACATATGCTCAGAAATTGCTAGTAACATAACCGTTTACTGAATATTGATAAGTAGTATGATACAATACACAAAAGAGTAGAAGGGAAGAGAACTGGAAAGACAGTAAAACAATGTATAAAGATATGAATCCACCCACATAGTGGACACACAAACATGAAGACGATACTTTGTAGGGCTGAAGTGGATTATATTCATCCTGATAACCGATACTTAATAAATGCCAACGTCTTATATGTTCGAAAGGTAACAAAATCCTAGAGATAAAAACGGCCGAAATATATCTTATGCTTTGACTGAACAATGAGTAAAGGTATGGATAGAATTTGTAGCTCTCTCAATCTTCTCTTTACCAATTTTCTATTCATATTGAGTGAAAATCTGTTTCTGCTTACTCCATCCCGGAGTTTCCAAGTTTACGATTTAGCTTTGGTATCAAAACTTACTCTTCCGTTATGGTGGAATAAATCAATTTTTTTCCGAGACACTCAGGTATTACTAGTGAGACTACAAACTATCGAAGCCAAATGAATTTAAGGAAAATATGTAGTCTTTGTGACCTATTTTGAATATTAACTTTGATATCTTTATTAGTAATTATACTAAGCTTCAAGCGGTCACCGTTGGATATCTTCACAAAAATACATATTTCAAAAGTCATCTTCACAACATATCTTAGTTTCTTAGGTGTAGAACCAAAATTCTAGTTTGCTTTCATTTTATGCACTTATTTCACTGTCTAGTGACACCACACAATTGATCTTGTTTATTTACATGACCATATACAAAATAATTTGATTACTTACATTATTTTGATAAGACCATTTAAAGATCTGGTGGGAAAGTATATTTGAGCAAGTATTGGGAAATCTTAAGCTCATATAACAATAATTTCATACTAAATTAGACACATCATTAGTCTGAGTAGTTAGTGGTCATAAGTGTGATTTTGTACTCAATGTGTGCCTAACTTTGAGTTCCAAATACAATACATTAGCTTGTGCTTATCTAGTTCTTCCTTAATTAAATTGCGTTACTTCGGAGATGACTAGTCCGTATATTAATTCAAATACATATAATTTTCTCAGTAAGTCAGAGTAAATTACCATTAATATGAAAACATGTATAAAAGAATGTAAATGGAGACTTTTTTCCTTATCATTAGATGAGGGTAGTGAATGTGCAAAAGGCTGATGTACCAACAAGTCATGATTACAAAGTTAAGGAAAAGAAACTTTAGTTGTTCACATATATGTGTGTGCTACTATAATCTCAGGCTGCGATACGCAGTTATACCTCTTGAGTTTGTAGTGGTAATGGTCCCTAACCACATAGTTTTTGAAGCTGAACACATCACTTAGAAGATTCAAGTTCAACATATAACACGAAGAGAACGTCGACAATGGTGAACGAGGAAACATATATTCAACAAAATAGCGCGACCCGGCCTTGCATGTGTGGTCATTATTATAAAACTTATCTTTTTCACTCACACTAAATAGATTATTTTTTCTATCTTAATTATTTAGAAACGCTAAACATTATATTGTTAATTTTTACGATACGACGAGTCAGAATAGACAATGTTGTGACTTTCACAGAAGATATTATAGATTAGGTTTTCATATATCGACAAATCTACGATTTCAGAACGCCTATTATTATAGCGTCATAATTCCTAGACCATAATTCTACAAGTTTGTCAAGACAGAATACAGAATTCATGAGGTTTTTGTAGGGACATGAATCTGTGACAAGACTTTTTCAAAAGAAACTAAGAGCATAACATCAAAGCCCGAAGATTATTGGTATTGATCTTACTTGTGACAACAAAACAAGGAGTTAGCAATCAGTGTAATAACTTTGACTGTCCAGATATTCGTTGTCTTAGTTGGTGATAACAGAGAATTTAGGTCACCGTCGTCTGAATTCATTCTAGCGGATACCCAAGAACTTGATGACATATGTTACGTAGATATTAAGCCCATTGATTGAAATTACGTGTGACACTTCAACAACAAAATATTTGATCATGGACTACTCACAGCCGCAAAATAGAACAGTCAGCCGGCGATTGAATATAATTCTCTGAGATTCTCACTTGTTTCGTGCTGTCAATCTAAAGGTTTTTTGACACCGACTTTAATAGGATTGTACTTGATGAATACCAACATTTTAAGGGTT
This sequence comes from Schistosoma spindalis, assembly GCA_946903255.1. Taxonomy (NCBI): domain Eukaryota; kingdom Metazoa; phylum Platyhelminthes; class Trematoda; order Strigeidida; family Schistosomatidae; genus Schistosoma; species Schistosoma spindalis. The sequence goes on along the minus strand of OX336420.1, from coordinate 70,781,733 downwards.
ATATCTATCTCATAGTGATGGCGAAGATTATAGCACGGCAATACTGAGTATGCTTTTATTTTGTAGGTTTAATCAATACTTCAAAATTATTAAATAGAATACGCTTAGGACCGTATCTTGGACGTTATTAGATCAAGCGAAAGGTTATATGAGACGGATCTCTTAGTGGTCATACACTGAATCTTCCCAACCATGCGAATAATCGCGTAGAATAAAACAACGCGTGAAATAAAGTGATTCCCTACACAATCGTACGTTGAATGCATACAAACTGAATGCCAGGCCATAGGTGTGAAACCATGGCAGACCAGACTACTGTCATTATGTGTTAAAACGATGAGGGACCTGGGCGAATACTACCAGTACTTAGAAAGCTAAATCTGTAACCCTAAGTTCGGTGAGCTGGTGAAAAAGACCATTCAATATAGATTGCCAATGGCACTAGTCTATAAGAATGTTTGTGGTTTACTCACGATGAACGTGGATGATGTGATCTCTCAGCTTGTGTCGAAGTTAAAAAACGCTGTTAATAACTAACATGGACTAACCCCGTAATGTACCCAGGTGCTATGGCTAACTTCATACCATCACAGAGCAAACATGACATTACTATTGAAAGTTAGGAGAAACTGAGAGCGATAACTACCGTATTTGCCAGTCCGTGACACACAACAAAATTCCATTACTACTGTTTGCGTAAAATACATTGTTTGTTGCGTTTTAAAGTAGCGTAACGTTTGTTTGCTTACCATTTTGTTTAAGTTACTCAATGTTATTTATTTCTGCTAAGCCACTTTACAAATAATGCGTTCCAAGATGCATCTGAGGATTTTACTTCCTTATGTTGTTTTCTTGTCGATTATATGTCGTTTATCAAATGGTCAGTATATGTTAATTAGTATTATGCGATTGACCCGAAGGTTTTATCCCTCAGATCACTGATAGAATTGAAACAGCAGTTGTACAGGAAAAAGGCACTGCATATCTTAACTGCACAGCAGTCATAGAGGAACAACAGGAGTCTGTAAGTAAACGTTAGCCTTTCTTATATTATGTCAAACGTATCGCCATTCATTTGCGCCTTGTCTGAGGATCTATATTAAATACTCTGACAAAATTCGCAAATTTTACGCTTTTATATATATAGACGCATACTAAATAAGAAGTACTACTATATGTTTTTGATACCTGTTAGTTTTTATATCGTTATTGATCGGCTCAATCGACTTCTACATCACAGTACCTCTCAAATTGTTTCGTTTATTTTCCATTATGATGTCCAGGACTTTTTCCCGAAAGAATTTAAAGCGAAACTTCACAGACTAATATTAGTGGAAATTTTTTATATTATCATTGATATTGTTGACATTAACGTTGATGTCTGTAGGTAGTCACTTTGGATGTCATGTAGGTTATCCACGCACAACATGAAATATATTTAGCAAATATGCTGTCTTTGCCTAAGTCTCGTAACTGCACTTTCCCCTAATTCAGAGCTCATTAAAATTGAACTGTTACTGCGTTTTCTTGTTCTTTTAATTTTTTTTAAGTTACTGCTACTGAATCTCCCTGCAGTACATTAGTAGTTGGATCCATAATACCAGTTAATCAGCCCCAAATGATTAATTCTCCCACTGCGTGCGAAGTAATTTTCCTAGTGAACAGATAGCCATTCGCTTGAAGAATGACCCATCATTACTTTGTAACGTGTTTTAGGCCATTGGTATGAGTACTTCAAAACGTTATACACATCATTTGCATCAATAAACTTTCCAAGAAACTGTATCTTTAGTGGCAAGTTCAACCTTTTTCATGGTCGCCAGCTATATGACAGATGTAAAAATTATTTAAACTCTGTCTTCAGAGGTAAAGGATCTGCTTTCAGGAGAATTACAACGCCTCATGATGAAAATCGAAATTCTTCGGAAATCACCACGCCGATAACCCTTCTAACAACCAGAACAACAACATATATAGGTACATAAAATGTTCGGACAGTGTGAGAGAGCGGAAGGACCAACCAAATAGCTATGAAAATTAGAAGATACAACTTGGCTGTTCTCGGAATCAGTCAAGCTCATTAGAAAAAATCTGGACAGAAAAGAATGGATTATAGAGAGATGCTGCCAAGATGTAGTCACGAAGACGAAAATGTTCCACACACTCAGGGAGTTGATTTGATGCTGTACTAAGAAGCACGTAGAGCACTTACAGAATGGGAATCTCATGGATCGAGGATCATCCAAGCATCCTTTGAAACGAAGAAGAAAGGAATCACAATGAATGTTATCGAATTTTATGCACCGACCGATGATATCAAGGACGACAATAAAGACCAGTTTTACTGGAGACTGCAATTGATTATAGCGAAGTGCCCATGAAGTACTTGGCCATCCTAATGGGAGACCTAAACATCAAAGTTTGAATGGACAACGGTGGGTCTGAAAATATCATGGGACGACATGGACTGGGGAGTGGGAGGAAGTGACAATAATGATGACAGATTTTGAAATTTATGTGCATTCAACAAAATGGTTGTATGCGGCACAATATTTTCACACAAACGTATGCACAAAGCTACATGGATCTCAACATATCACACTATTGAGAATCAGATCTATGATATTTGCATCACTAGAAAATTTGGAACGTCAATGGAAGTTTTGAGGACCAGGAGACGAGCTTGTATAGCTTCAGATCACCATCTACATTGCGGTTTTTAAGATGAAACTAAAACTAAGGAAACACTGGACAATTAGAGAGGTAACATTACAAAGGTTCACCACAACCTTCCTTCGAGGTACTGACAAACTTACCGAATTCAAGATAGCTCTCAACAACAGGTTCCAAGCCTTACAAGGTCTAATGAAAAAAGAAACTACTTTGTAGGATAACTGGAAAGGGATTAAAGAAGCACTACGTTCAGCGTGTCAGGAGGTTATGGGTTGCAACGTGCATCATCATAATTAGTGGATTTTTATGGACGGGATTTAAGAAACGAAGAACAAGAATGCAGCAATTAACAACAGTCAAATAAGAACGAAGAAAGCCAAGACACAAGCCAAATACACTAAAGCAAACAAGCAAGTGAAGAGGAGTATTAAAACTGACAGGCAGAAATACGTGGAAGACCTAACAACGACAGTGGAAAAGCTGCAACAGAAGGAAATAGCAGACAACTATATGATTTAACGGAGAAACTAGTACGGAAATATGGTAGATCAGAGAGACCAGTCAAAGACAAAGAGGGCAAGCCAATCAACAAGATTCAAGGGCAGAGGAGCAGATGGGTAGAATACTTCGAAGAACTCTGGAAAAGACTAGCTCTATTGAACCCACTGGACATCGAGGCAGCACCTACAGACCTTTCTATAGATGTCACTACACCAACGATCGAAGGAATCAGGATGACCGGTCATCGGATGAATAAAGATTGGGAAAGCAGCAGGATTCGACAACATACCAGCTAAAGCGTTGAAGTCAGACATAGGAATAACTGCAAGTATGCCTCATGTTTTATTCAAGAATATTTGGAAGAAAGAACAAGTTCCGACAGACAGGAAAATAGGATACCTCATCAAGATACCAAATAAAGGAGGTCTGAGCAAGTGTTAGAATTACAGAGGCATCACACTTCTATCAGTATCGCGAAAGGTTTTCAACGGAGTGTTACTGAACCAGATGAAATATTCAGTGGATGCTCAACTTCGAGATCACCAGTCTGGACTTCATAAGGATCGGTCGTGCACAGACCAAATCGCGACATTGCGGATCACCGTTGAACAGTCAATTGAATGTAAATCGTCACTATACATCTACTTGCATGATCATGAGAACGCGTTTGACAGCGTGGATATGATGACTTTTTGGAATCTTCTTCAACACTATGAATTGAGTGACTGAAAAGGTCGTCAACATCATTCGGAATTCGTACGACGGAGTACACTACAAATTCGTGCATGGGAGACAGCAGGCAGATGCATTCCAAGTGGGGACTTGTGTCAGACAAGGCTGCTTACTCTCACTATTTATCTTTCTGCTATGACGGGATGAAAAGTCAAGATTGTAATCTTTTACTCATTATGATTTTTGTTCAGCATTACTTCCGTTTTTTCAGTGTGATGATTACTCAGTGTAGTATTTCTTTTGTTTTCCACACTGTGATATTTTATTCTGTATAACACGATATTCTTGTATTAAATTAACATGGACTATGCCCAGCATGATATGTAGCATGTGATTTGTTATAATTGTAAATATTTTTCATATATGTGATTTCATCCTAATTGTTAGTCGAAATGGGTGTACAATCAATATATAAATTAATATATTTTCGACTAGGGCCATCGATGCCTTATTGGATTAATAAATCTTCACTTGTACCAGTCTTTGTGTTCTTACTTCTGCGTCGTGGGAATCGCAGTGGTTCCTTGATTTTACAAGTATAAGTAATAAGTGATTCCGACATAAAAATCAGCGACAAGATGTAACAATTGATGACGCAATCATAACAGTCAACCACTAGTCATAACACTTTCTTCTGGTGATTGCCTTGATTTTGAAGACCTCCACATTTAAGGAAAAGCTGGATACTACCATCATCAGCTCACGGTGAGAGATAGAAAGCCAGCTTCTATCTGTAGATGAGTTTAGGGAAAGACTTTGGTGTTTGTAGATGGAACATACATTGTGGAAACCATCAAACTACATCATGAGGCAAGCTCTAACTTGGAATCCTGAAGGAAAACGGAAAAGAGGAATACCAAGGAACACATTGCGTCGAGAATCGGAAGCCGACATGAAGAGAATGAATAGCGACTGGAATCAAGTGGAAAGGATTGTCCAGGACAGAGAAAGGTTGTGGACGGCCTATGCCGTAAGTAAGTAGTTTCCTGGTGTCCATTTATTATATGGCTGGATAATCAGTTAATTAGATTCTAACTTTCGAAAAGTAATTTCACATTATTCTCTTGATAGTCTAGTGCAGGGGTTATACATGTCATCCTATTTCGCAAGAAATACGAAATTCCAAAGAAGTAATAATACTTGCTTTGCCAAATATCTACAGAAGTTAAGTTCTTAAAAAATAATTAAGAAAGTAAAATACTTTAATTGCGTGAAACATTTATTTACCCGATCATTGTATTTATTGTAACCTGTGTTTATAAGATATTTTCACAAGTTAAATACTCTTCATTTAATATAAAACATATTAGTGTAGATACGAAACATTTTAACTAAATTAACCCTTGTCTTAATTTTGATGAGTATTCAACAAATATGATCTTAATAACAGGTTCACGTTATTTTTGGTTATTGGTTAGTGAGTAACCTTTATGTTAAAAGTATGGAAACAATTCAACTATTGTCTCTCTTGTCATATTTGTAGCAAATTAGTTGGTATCGTACTGTAGACAAACAACAAATCTCATCTGGTAGTACACTTAAAGATCCTGTTCGCCGTGGTCCTCATGGTGTCAGCAAATACGCGGTTAGATTTCTTCCTGGAAGACCCAACTATGCACCTAATATGGCTGGTGTCGACGTAAACAAACTACGTACTTACCAACTGATTGTTCGATTTGTAGATATTAATGATGCAGATACACAATTCAGGTGTGTTATTGAATTGAGTAAGTTTAGGAAGACATTACTTATTTTAAGACTTAAAGAGAATTTTTCAAAATCTTTCTCTACATCGGGATCATTTTTAATTTAAGTAGCTGGAATTTTTATTAACTGAAATTTCTTTTTGATTCCTTGATTTGCACTGAAAGTTATGAGGCTGGTAATATGCTTATTGTTTTGTTTTCTTATTCACATTACCATAGTTGGTTAATGGCATTAATGTTTATTTTAACCTGTAATGCTACATGTTGGAAGTTTCAACTAAATACTTACCATGTTTTTTAATAACTGTCTTTCTTTTGTATTACAACCAGTTACCTTTCTTATTTACTCTAGACAATCTTCAAATTATTGAATTAACTTCATCAGTTTATCTTTGTCATTTTATCTTTTACTTGAACCAAGTTTGCTTGATGAAAAAGAGTCCTGACATCAAATTTAGGGGTGAATGACTTACATTTCCTTTGTTCCACTATCTTACTCTCATTTTGAAGGTTCAGTCATAGTTCTTGTATCTTCCTGCATCTATCTAACAGAAAGGAATAATACCCTTACAGAGTATAATACTGTTTACTAAAATTTCAAACCACGTTGATATTTACAGAGTACTAACGATATAATCTTGAGAACTAATAAAGAATAAGCGTTATTTTAAGACCGTTTTCAATCACAGCGTAATTTGTTTTTATGTTTATATTTTTTATGCCCCATGAACGTTTTATACCATAGTTAACAATACTACCAAGACCAGCTTAACCGTGAAGATGATGAGCCTTTGGACATTTATTTATTACACATAAAGCTTCTATAATTCATCTTTATAAGCAGCCACTGATAACCCCAGATTACTAAATAATCATTTGAAACTATTCTAGTACTCTTTCTAATTATAAACTGAATAGCTCAATTATTTCTCTTCTTAATAATATTTATTATTTAAACGTGATCTCACAGTTCCATCAAATTTGTTTATATCATTGAAATAGTTTTTTAAAATTTGTTTGACATTCGATTTTTTCGATTTATTGATATCCAGGAACTACACCAGTTGATCAGTGGCCTGTAGCATATGGGAATATTATTGTGAAACGCGCTCCTGAAATTCTCCCGGGATTGACATCTAAAATTGTGACGGAAGGAGACTCTTTAACCTTAGTTTGCCGTGCACAAGGTTCGCCACCACCGATGATAAGTTGGACTAGAGCAAATGGAAGGCCTCTATCACTTCCAGGTTCACCACAAAGAATTTATGTACGTTTTACTGAAATCTTCCTCACCTTTTTTTAAAAAATGGCTGAACTAAAGCTATTCTCAAGAAAAGCTATTGAGCTTATAGTTTTTTTCATGTTACTTATCGACTATTAAAACTAGTTAGATTTTAACTCATTAAGGTTTTATTGAAATCGACTGCCTAGATTACATTAACATTTGATGTTACTAATAATTTTTTTAAGAATTCAACACTACATATTCCTCGCGTTGATCGTTATGATCGTGGTATTTATCGATGTTATGCAGTTAACAACGTAGCTGGGTCGGCTGAATATGATGTGATGGTGGAAGTTAATTATGCACCACATGTTCGTGAGGCTCGGTTCAAGGGAGCTTATGGACAGGTAAATATCGCTATTGCCTTTAACGATTTGATATTGAAAATAATTTACTTTTGATAACTAAACAGATTTTACTCTATAGAAATACTGAATTTACTGAAGAGTTATCGTTTATTGGTCACTGATGGACTTCTTATCAGATATTTTGTTACATAATGACAAAAGCCTCCTATTGATACTTATGAGTTAGTTAAAGCTAAACAAAAAGAAACTTGAACTGAACGGTTAAAACCTCTTAAGATTCCCGGTGATGGTTTTATTTTGAATACAGAATGACATTCATAATTAGTGTTTGTTGCTTATTTAATGGTTCTTTCAATGACATAAGTTATATTAAACTGGCCATTTTGTATTCTGAAAATATGGCAGACATATTTTGATATCTTAAAAGCCTCTTCAACGATTTTTATGACTAGGATTTCGGGCAGTAACTAGGTTGCCTAACTATTGTGGATTGATTTTTTCGTGCTTCACCTGTAATTAGTCGAAATCGTATAGTACATGTGACCACTTGTTTAATCTTTTACTAAGGTTTCATCTTATTTATATTGAAATGAAAACCACTGTAACAATCTTCGTATACTTCGTCTTGAAAAATAGGTATTGTTTCATCACCATTATGTGGCTTCGTCTTTATTTTTCTATATCTATAAAATTCTTATTTAGGCACCAGATGGGAATTATGATATGACATTGGAATGCATTGTCAATGGATATCCTGATCCTGATTTGTTATGGTATACTGGAATTTATGATCCGATAACTAATAATAAACCCTTATTTGATAATAATCGTTATGAACTTGAAAAAGCTCAAAGTTATGGTTCAGCCGGAACAAATGTAAGCTTTGTATTCCCTTACGTGTTATTGATTCAAATGAATACTTTTTAATATATTGTTCTTGTTTACCAGATGTTTGTCTTATTGAGATCACAATCTGATCTATGTTAAACAACCATTAAAAAATCTGGAAGCACTAGACTGCTGTTTCCTTTTACTACCGAACTTCTCATCAGTGCCCATCGTCGACCCTGAAACCAAGAGTCGATCTTACTCACGAACCCTTAATTCCTAGACCACCGATCCGAGATCCGATTTTAATCAATCCACAATATTGGGCGACCACTTTTTTGTTTTCAGTGTGTGCTTTCCCCATACCCAATACTATCGAACGATATGACATATGGTTTCCAATATTTTCCTGTTACACGTATATTAGAATAAACCGTTAGTAAAACTAATCACGTTATATCAGAACGAGAACTCGCGACCCAAAATAGAGAACCAGATTAACCCTAGAGTATATTCTTTCAATATAATTACTAGAAGTCACACAGTGAGGCCAGAGTAGAAATCACTAATAGGAAGGAAAACCACATATTTAATAGTTCGTAGGCTGTGGTTGTTTGTCCACACTCACCGACCAGTCATACCTTATTTCACCACATATCATCGAAGTAGGACGAAATGGCCTTAAATAGCTTCCAGGTTTTTAAAATGTCTAACTTAGATCGGCTTGTGATCTTAATGCATTTCAACAATCTTCACAACCCCATGCTAACAAATGGTTATTTATCCATGAATAAAGCGAAATAAAACTAATAACATACTCCGTGCAAGGCAAACTTAGTGATTTAGATACAAAGTGATTAACCAGATTAGTTTGATCTATCAATTAACTGGTTGAAATTAATATAATTTGGAACGGAATAAATTAAAAATAAATTGAAAACACAATAATAGAGAGTGTAATTTTATAGTGGAAATGAATTCTTATTTTCCTATGATTGATTTTTCATTGATTTGGTTTGACGTTTACAATTTGTGTCTAAAGATTGTTGGCCAATATAATTCTACATATATCAGAATAAATAATCAGTGACTTAGTCGACCATTGGGTTCGTATGTTTTAGTAGTTCTGTTTAATACCTTGTAGTTTTATATAATGTGATTGAACTGTGCTTAATCTTCTCTCAGTTTTAATGGGAAATATCTAACACATTCTACTTTACTTACGAGACCTTCCCATTAATCAATCTTAAATTATTTGTGGGTCAGAAGTAGTTAAGTGTTTGGGTTTAAAACAACTAAAAGAATCCATTGCGTCATCGTTATAAAAAATAACGACTATATTACATTATACAACCATATTTATATTCGTTTAACATGTTTTGTAGTCTGTTATAACATAGAATGGGATCGAGTGATAAATAGTTGGGAAATTTTAAGAAATAAAGATTAAAAACTTTTCCCTTTCAGACCATTTCGTTAATTGTTAATTAAAGCTTGAGCTCTGTGTACAAAACCAGTGTATTCGAACTCTTATTTTACTATGCTTCTAACACTTCTTTCAATCTTTTTTAAACAATAATGATTAACAATTATTACTGTCAGTCTTTCATGCCTATTAGCTAATTGTTATAACTGCCTTCAAGCTAGTACTAACAATATATTTTGTCTTCACTCTTATAGTCTTTAGGTAGACAATTATCTCCCACATCTCTTATCCATGATTCCTAGTATTTTTAATCAAACTGTAATTCATTAAACAATCTCTTTTAGACACCTAGGACTCTGAAACACTGTAAAGGAAAGTTTTCAAAAATATTCAATTACATATTAAAATTACTTTTGTCAATGTTTTTCTTTTAAAAATACACTTCAAATTTAGGTAACTGATGTTTTCTCAACTCTACTAATTCGTAATGTACGAGTTGGCGATTATGGAAATTATTCTTGTAGAGCGGAAAACAAATATGGATCAAATTTCGTTGTACTCAGTTTATTTTGTAAGTTCAGCATAGAAAATTACAGTTTAATTTCTGCTATTTAAATAAATTGATTTCACAAGATGATTCATTTTAAAAAGTTTCTTCTTATTTCTACTTTCATGTTCAGACAGTGATTCATAACCACAGGTTAGGACAGAATAGGATAACCATAAATTTATCTCAGCGGAACCAAATAGAAAAAAGTATTAACGGATATATTGATATTATGCCTTGAATCAAACATATTATAAACTCATTTTAATATAATACCACGTTGAAGTAGAATAAAGATTTTAATTAGTTATTTTCTGAAGTATAACTAAGCCATGTCTAAGATTAAAATCTAATTAAGTAACGTTTCGCTCTCATGTATGTATATTAACATTGAATCAACGAAAACCAATTGCAGAAACATTAATGTTTCATTTTATTATGTTTTCACTTCAGACTATTATTCAAACATTAATGGTTTGATCATGAAGCCTAAATATGTTCTGAGCCATTTAAAAAGTTTACTTTAAAGGTCACTGAAGCATTTAAGAAATAGGAAAGATATCCAAGTTGCACTGTGCAAATTTATGATTTATTTAAGATCGATCGTGGTGCAAATTCACAGCACAATCATTTAAACTGGAAATTATTTTCACAAATCAAGGTTTATTAAATGTAGCTGCATAGTTCTAATGTCTTGGTAGCTCATGTGTAAAGTTGATGTGAATTTTCCGACATTAATTGAAATAATAAACTTCTTTATCAAGGTTTTCTTTTGAATGATGTCATTTTTGCAATTCATATGATTAAAACATATTTGCATCAAACATTTTCTCACTAATGTCACTTTCATTCAATAATAAATCTTTAAATTTTTATAATTCAAAATATTGAAGATAGTAAATTGTCATTGACTTTTGAATCACCGTCACTTTTTATTAATGATGCAACATTTTAATAGCTTAATGTGATCGGAATTTCGATAGAGCTCCAAATAAGTTACTTTATTCAATTCAATCTCCACATGGTCTTTCATTTTGTCTATAATGGTTATATTTTGTCTGAAAAGTGGTTGTTAGAAATAATAGCCAATAATAAGCAGAAAAACCATACTATTAGAATGCACTGCATTTAATGAAGTACTTAACATTACTTTCTTTGTCGAAACATATACATATATATTCATGGAACATGTAGATACGAATTCATATTTTACTTAAGCTTTGTTGACCAATTAATTCCGATTATTTTCGTTAAAAATGTTATTGTACTTGATTTCATTTATTTGTGTTCAGATCAATCAATCTGTCAAGGTGCTTACTGTCCAATGCTTGGGGCTGTTTCCTTGGAAGCTCGAGTTAATGAAGATGGAACTTCAGTTATCAACTAATTTGATAATAAGCTATTAAATTGTCACAGTGTTCTTTTTATCTCTATCTTGTTATTTTTGAACTTTTAAATTTTTACTGTCATGTAGATAAAATAACTATTTTAAAATAAACTTTTTATAATTATACTACGTTTCTCAGTATGGGGTTGTGGGGATCGTTGGATTTCATTGAAATCATGAACTGATAAATTTTAGACCACCATTAGGGGCCTTGAAGCACAAGACGGCCGCTTCTTCCTAGTATGGAACTCCTCAGCAATGTGCATCTGTGATCACGCACTGGAGAATAGAACTCAGGACCTTCAGTTTCGCACGCGAATACTTAACTTCTAAACCATTGCACCGACATCCAACAGCGTTTATGCTTAACTCTAATCGATCCACAACATTGATCGATATTTTCCATTGTCTATAATAGCCAACTGCCTCATACCCAACACGAATGAACTCCACTGATCGCAGATTCTCAATAGAGCAAATGAAGATGGTTACACAACATCGCGGATTGTTTGAAGTTAGCCATTAACACCGTTAGATGACAGCTCAGTGATCTAGAAGTTAAGAGTTCATGCATGATACCTAAAGTTCTGGGTTAGAATTCCGCGTGCGGAATCATGCATGGGAACTTCTGAGGAGTCCCATACTATGATGAAATGACCATCCAAAGCTCCCAGGTTTCCAGTGATGGTCTAACATTGGTTCGTTATTTCAATGATATACTACTTTTAAGTGATAAGTATCATAGTTCCCGTAATAACATTTTCAATGTGATTTTTAATTTATTTACTGAATATAACATTTCTAGTTTATTAAGTTAGAAATTTTTCCAATGTTAAAAGTTGATCGCTCTCTAGATATTTTGTACAAACTTCTTATATCTTCCTTTAAACTACTTTTTGTTCACACTATGATAACACACTAGAAATCACTAATTCAAGGAGTAGTTCTACAATAGAAAAATGTGATAAAATATGATATTCTCATTTATATTTTTACACATATTAAAATTATTTTTATTCATATATTTTCATATTCTACCATTCATCAAGCAGATAAAATTATTTAACTTGTTTTATATAGTTATACACTTTACATTATTTTCGTGAAATTGCCATGGTTATCACAGCAACTAGTTTTTGTTGCCATCATGCCGACTGGTGCTTTTTTCAATGTTTCTATATTTTAATTGAATAAATTCATTTCTTTTCACTCCATGGGCTATAGCTTTTGCTATTGCTCACTTGTATTCGGTTACTAATAAATCTAGTTATTGTTCTTAAACTCCTCAAAATGCTTCATGTAAAGCCTCATAAATTTTGACATCTTTACCTAACATAACTTGAAGATCGGAAATTCAGTTGTTTGAACGTCAAAATGATTCATCAAATGTAACTGTAATAATTACAAACGCTTCATTATTCCCGACATAACTTGTAGTTATGGTAAACGTTTGGTTTTTTAGCAATTACTTTTTAATGATGTACTCAACACAACACTAATACTTTATGTCACAGCAATAATGACGTTTGATTCATATACGTCATTGGTTTCTTGCAAGTTTAATTAAACACATCAAGTGAAATGAAGTTACTCCATTCCTTATACTCTGTTTTTGTTGTCAGTTGAAATGCCACTGATAACTCAGTCAAACGAAATAACTATCTATTTTGTTCTGTGTCTAGACTTCGCAGTTGTATTCGTCCTTGGCGTTTTTACACTGAACCGTGTCTTTGAAACATTTTAACTAGTTAAACTATCAAAATAAAACTTTCTAACAAACTGGACTATCAGTATTTACGTAAACACTTATTTGGGAGACTATAATGTACGTACAACCTTTGAACGACGCTAAAGTGACCTTGATACAGCTCACCTATTTACTAGGGTGAGAAAGGGTTATAAATTTGTTTCAGGAATTAGGCTTAGGATAAAGAGTTCTAGTTTAGGGTGAGGAATTAAAACAAGGTTATTCATCACGAACTGACATAAGCTATAATCCCGGAATGCTGTTTGAATACATGAATGAATGAAGTTTCCGCAAAACTGGGAAACGTGCTATCCTTAATTTCATTGATTTGTCCATAAATTATAGTCTTTTCGTCTGAATACTTGACTGATACTATAATCAAAGATCTAAAGATTTTCAAAACTTATTAGAATATCAAAAACAGTTGACTTTTTTATATAGTAATTTATTCAATGTATTTTATTAAAATTACATATGTTATTCAGAATACATTTAATGGTCGAGTTTCATTATATTCATTATAATTATAGCCGAGAAAAAAATAATGGCATGTATTCTTTTTTTGATGAACAACTTGCCTACAAGATAAGAGTAGGATGTTTTTGTAATTATAACAGAATACTCGACGATAAAAAAATTCTCATGACTGAAAGCAAAAGTAGCTGACTTTTAATATTTTTCAGAAGATTACATAAACATGATTTATTTGAGCTTTCTCACATAGTAGAGTGATAAGTTATGAAATCTGAAAACGCTAGGTCTTGTGCTTTCATGTGACTTGCTGAATATTCACTGCTTCTCGAATAAGTGACATGTTTAAATTCTAAGCATGTATTTGCATATATTTATTTCCACAGTTTAAACTTATCGTGAGGCAAACATTTATCATCAATCTCAAACAATCTGGTGTGTTAATAGAAACCTGAAAAAAGCTTTAAAGCTCCCATAAAAAGTAGAACTAACCATATGGATAAAAATACAGAGATTTCAGTGTCTGAAGGAAGAACAATAATTCAATTATCAATCATGAAATAGCTAATATTAACCTCTTGTATGTATCCTCTCATCTTGTTCATATCTTAAGTTTCTGTTATTTAATTAGTTTCACACTACTGCACTTTCATTCTCTTACTTAGTTCATAGAACTGCTGGCTTATCACCTAATTTAACTAATTCCGTTTTAACTTAGCCAATGTGTATTTCAGTGAATGCTTTTACGATACAACATTAAAATTCACCAAATCCAACTTGGCCTATATTTCTTCTCATCAAATCATGGAGTATAATTCACAATTAGTTGATCTCTTCAATAACTTAATATTTTGTAGTACCAACTTACCACTTGATTCTTGAGAAACTCATGAATTTCTGTGTAAAGTTTTTCACTTCCAATTTCTCCTTTTTGAAGCCAATTTGTATCAGATTTAGCTCTGAATTCCGCCATGGAATCTAAGTTAGTCCTGCTAGACTCTTTCATTTGTTGATTAACATTTTCATGTTCGTCTACTGTACCATGTTCGTTGTTTGGAATATGAGAATAATATGGCTGAGTAATCAAAAGTAAACATTTATGAATAGTTGTAAAACGATTAATTGTGCGGTATGTGTGCGCTTTTTAGCATAAAGTAAATAAATGTACGATAGTAACCATATTATTAAAGAAAAGTTTGGTCAATAAATTTATCCGTTAAATAAATGTTAGTGAAGTCTAATTTTAAAGGTTGAGGCTTTCATGAGTAGGTATCTATGATCACGGATCAGCTAGAACAATCTCATTATTTCTTAATAGCTAATATTATAATTGTTTTCAATAATCTTTGTTTAGTTCATAGTGTATGTCAATGATAATTAGAGAATAGTGAAACGATTTAAATTTATTTTCAAAAATAATGGTAACAGAGAATCTGTTTTGTATCCAATTTCTCCTTCTATAATAGACTCACCTGTTGATCTATTTTTAATTCTTCAGCAAAATCTAGAAAGCGAGCACTTTGTAACTGTATAGTGAGACTTGCATTTTCCTAAGAAAAACAAAAAACCGATATGAGTTCACGACAAAAATTTGATCAAATCTTGCCTAAATTTTGATTTAGGAGTTTCATCTTTGCTTACTACTGATGTGAAGGTATATTCTCTATTCATTGAAAAATTCTAGAAAGTCTGCTTAGGTATGAAGATGGGGTTGACTATGTTGCTTTCAATATTCACCTAGTAACATCACTTTTAAACTGTCCAGTATCATTATATTTGGCTTGTGACTAGAAGTGGAGTCGAGAATATACGTTTTGTTCTGTACTTACCAGCTGGATGTACTTGAATCCCAACCCTGACATTAACACCAAGAATTGAACCCAGTATCTCACTAAGAAATTCAACACATTACCTAATAAACATTTTATTTAGCGTGTATGAATTTATGTATGTAAGGTTCTGAGATTTCTGATTGTTGATATTAAACACTACTCTTGGTCAGCTTCTTTAAGTATATGTGCATCCTTAAGGGAATGGCCTAATGTCACCTTGTATTTATGAATTTTATTACATTTGGATTACGATTAACAATGGTGTCCAGGTGGTTATTGCTGTCTGGCAGTTTAACTATATATTAAATTTAATTCCACAAAAGCTGTTTCCAGTCAAAGAAATCCAATCACTCAATGACCATATGCAAAGCAAAGAATCAGATAAGTTTGAATAATCGATCCATGGTGTGACTACGTAATTTGGGGGAATTTTAATGAATTATAGACTACTAACACCACATAATTGATACTATTTCTCAGTTAGTAACTGATGTTATAAATTGAACATACACTTCGTATTATAATCTTCATATTAATATTCATAAATTCCAAACACTTACCAGAATACTATCTGATCTTAGCATGATTGACTTTTCTTCATCTTTATTTTGTATCTTATCTAATGTTCGTAGACGAATTGGAGGTTTAAGAAGACAAAGTTTATGCGTTCCATTACGTAAAAAACCCCTAAAAATATTAAGCAATTTAATCCCAATAAAAAGATAATGAAGTTTTTTTGACAGAAAGATTAGCATCAGTAAGGGGTTTTGTGAATATTATAGTAATTTAATAGTTGAATTCATGAGTCAATTAAAGCTAGACCACTATGGTAAACCTGGAAATGCTGAACGGTGTTTTATACACTCCCAACATTAAAAGTCATATTCTAAAAATGAGTATTCGTAATTTAATTTGGTTTTTCATCAAGTTACATAGTTAGATTTAAATGTCTTCTGAATTTCAGGTAACATCATTGTTTACAAAAATACCACTTCTTGAAACCATAGACATAAATTGTCAGCATACTGACATCCTACCTATGCCAGCAACATAATTCAAACTACTATTACTCATGTGTATAAAAGATGTTCCGTTCCAATTCAACAATATTATATACCGTTACGTCCGGTCCTAGCAGACATTTTCATGGCTAACCTCGAAATAACCAAGCTCAAAGGAGCGATTGATGAAATGATATATTATTTGAGGTATGTTGATGATACCTTCATCGTATGTAATAACCAACAACATGCAGCGAATCTGCTAGAATTTTTCAACGAAGCTCATCCAAATATCCATTTCACTATGGAACAGAGAAAAGAAAACAAGTTCCATTTTCTCAATATCGCGATAAAACGAAGAAAGGATGGTACAGTTCAACGCTGAGTTTATAAAAAAGACACATGGGATGGGATTTATCTCAATTTCAACAGCTTTTGTCCAATCAATTACAAAAGGGCACTTGACAAAACACTTTTACAGAACAGAAAGAGTATGTACTGCTGATACAATAGAAGAGGAAGTTATGAATGTTAAAAAGTGTTTAAGGAATAATGGATACCCATTAAAATTATTGAGAAATATGGAAAACGTGAAGATAAAATACCCAAAGAAACTACAGTAAATAAAAAACCTGTTTTCATTCAACTCATATTCAAAGGTGATAATGTCACAGGGTCAATCAATAGGAGACTAAAAACTGCGTTGACAAGAACTCATCCTGAAGCTAAATTGATTGCCCTGTCCTAAACAACATGTTCTTCGACACAATCAAAGGTCGACAGGTATCCCTTTCATGTAACCACCAACTGTGTATACAAATTTACATGTATCTGCCAAAGCAGTTACATTTGTAGAACAGAAAGGAGAGCCTACGTCCGATTCAAAAAATTTATTACGAAGAATTTAAGATCAAACGGACTAAAAGCATTCAACAGTGCCATCGCAAGACATCTCCTTGACACATGACACGAAGTCGATACACTAAAGTCCTTCAAGGTGACTAACAAACAATCAAACTCAAACCTTTTGAAATTCGCCGAAGCGATAGTAATCAAACGTCTAAAACCAGATCTTTGTATAAAAAAAGAAACAGTAATAAATCTTTCTTTGCCCTGGTAACATTACCCCCCCCCATTTTTATTTATTTATTCATTGCGTCATCCATTATTCCAACTCTTTCTGAATTTTAAAATTACACCATTCATAAGTGACTGATTTCAATTCAGATCTCTCGTTATTACCAATGATCTGTTTTCAGTTACTTCATTACATAATAATCTAATGTGTTTTTAATTCCATGAATTCTAATCACTATTCCAATGTTCTGGAACCTTCCCTCTGGAACTTTATTTATTCGAAACAAAAATTTTATGACCTCATTAACTCTAACAGAATCTTCGCTACATCATGATACATATATTCATCCTTAATCACCCTCTTATGTCAATATCTGTAATAACGTTGATTTTCAAATATTTTAGGTTGTAAGCAGCTGGTAAGAGCATAACGAAATAAAATGAATTGATATTCTGCACCAATCTTTGTTCTTGCTCTCTTTAGAATTTCAGATTGCCGACTAAGTCTATGTACCTTTTGGACAATAATCTTATATATGTTCAGATTTCTGTCTAAACATCTTTACAATCCATTGGGAAGAGATCAAGTATGAGATCATACAATTTTTGTTTAGTGTAACAATTCATTTGTATAACAATTAAATTTATATTATTTCAGTATGATATTTCATTTGCATCAAGTCACCCTAACTTATGTTTTGCATTAATTTTCTGTGCTTTTCCGTAACGAATAATCAATGCAAATAAATTTGTAAATGAGCGAGTGTTCTAGTTAAGAAAATGAGATTTTTTATTTTGGATGGTCAAAAAGATCTTTATCTTGCAACACTGTTCGTATTTTTCGTTGTGTTAAGCCGTGTCAGATATCAGTTTCAGTCTCAGTTATCTCCTAAGTCTCTGGTTCAACCTACTATACAATCACTTCACAGATGTTAATTGTCGGATTAGCCACTACTCCAGTCATTGTTCTTTCCATTTCTATCATAATTAACAATACATTTATAAGAATAGTTGTAGTACAATGATGCTTCTTTATATATCTTTCTTGTCTTAAAATGTTCAGACTATGGGTTGCCCTATAATTATAGTTTGTTTAAAATACTAATTTTTTAACTAATGGAAGATAAAAAGTCAATTGTAGTTAAAACGGTGACCCAAGTAAGCCTACTTCTGAAAAACAGTCGCTTTCAACCCATATTGTCTTTGTCTTATTTCACAATTCAAAATTCTTATTTTTAATTTTTCTATTTATTATAGTTGAGTAAATTGAGTTACGCGTACAACTTAAATTCTGTTATTGAAAGTGTATTGAGCTGTTTTAAATAGAATATTTCATCTTTACCATACTTCTTAACTAGAACCAAACATAACGGAAGTAAAATATTCTCAATCATGAATGTAGACAAGGGAAGGTTAAAGTTCAACAATAACCAATCAAGTTTAAGGTTGATATGTGAAGAAATTTGAATACTTTGATTCTACCTAAAATTTATGCTGATGATGTAGTTCAGCAGAACAGTATGACCTTCACGACTAAAATATACAGCTAAGAAGACGATACAACATTAAAGTAATCCGTCTAAGCTGTAAATCCTCCTCACTATTTAAAAAAACGAAATGTACAATGGATAGTGACTAAATAGTATGAGATATTTATTTACCAATCAAATAGACGCAAGAACGACCAACCAACCAAGTGAATCCTTCGTAATTTAGTGATTTGTTGTTTGTTTGGTTTTCGAGAAACCAGTTGTGGAATGAACCAGTTGCCTGATTTGGTTATACTTATTGATCCACCAATAGTGAATACTAAAGGCACTCTAAATATCTGTATGATTAATAATGCATTAGAATCGTAGTATGGTTTAGTAAGCTAAAAAAATCAAAGTGAAAGAATTACGATAGGGTAATTTGGGAAAATCAATTATAAATTTCAGAAACTGTTTAATTCTGTAATTTACTTGTCAAGCTAAATGCATATGGCGAATTCCGAATTCAATTTTCTTGTTTATCTATACTCTGTCTTTCTCCTCTCTGCTTCACCCTTAATTGTGTGAATGACCCTGAGGTAATATTTTTTCCATTCATCCTTAACTCGATTGTAATCCATTACTTGACAGTGTTTTTTCTAATCCCTTTTTATGACCCTTTAGCTTTGGTCATGATACACTTTTTGATGTGTTTAAAGCGTAATGTATAAGAAACACCCTATTTTCGATGTATATGACAGAAGAGTCCTTTAAAAGCGTTTACATTTATACTCTGCACTATTTTAATGATGTTTACAACTTTATAAAATTAGGGTCTAAGTAGTTATCAAAATAAAATGTTCTCTTGTATGTTCTTTACTCTTAGCTGTCGCTTATATAAAATAGTTTTGTTTTATAACTAATTCATCTCTTATTTTAATAATTATTCCTGACATAATTTTACATACTGTTTTAATGTTTAATTTAAATAGAAATGAAGAATACGAGAAATGATGTGATACATGTGCCAGTGCATCTGGCTACAAATAAACATAGATTCCAATTCACTTCTTATATAATCGCACTTAACGGGATATTTAAAAGTTTGATACAAAACGTGTTGAGGATATGTATATTTCATACATGATGGGAGGAAAGAATGTTTATGTGAATGTAGCTTGGATTGATCACTAGCCAAATCACTGAATGGATTTGTCTTAGATTATATAGTTTTAATGAGCAATATATAAGATTTTTACGAGATAGGTGCAGACAAGCATACACGGACGAGCTTAACTAGAAGAAAAGTAAATGGGTAGATGCGCCTAATTAATTTTGAGAATAAGTATAAAATAAACGTGACACATTTATCATATGCTATCCAGAGAAGAATAAATTTACGTAGGCTTATATGAAGTTATTACATACTTACTTGAGGTGCGTCTTCCCATTTAGGATTTTCAAGAGACATTGTTGAATCAAATCTGTCGAATAACAAATCATCATCACTGCCAAAACCATAAAATTTGTTAACTGGCTTAAGACTAGTATCAGAGCCTCGTATAACTTTAGCCAAACCAAAAATATAATCTCCTTCTAAATGAAATTATGGTGATGGATATTGATGTACTAAACTTGAATATATATATATATATATATATATATATATATATATCATAAACATAGGCTTAAGTCACAATAAATATATTGAATAGTGTCAGCCTGTGAATTTGAACTCTTTACATGAGTTTGACTATTGCTTTCTGTCATCAACGTATGTTCTAAATGTCAACTTAAGTTTATATTTGGCATTCATGGGGCAGCCTAAATAGTCGTGAAAGTCATTCAGACCAATCCATTTAACTTAATTGTTTTCAATAGAGGATTTTAAAAATTCATTTTAGACAGTTGAATGACGTAACCGTTATAACTTGTTGTTTTGTTCCCTATTAGTATATAACTTAATGATACCGCCAATTAGAGAACAGTAACTTATCGACCGGACCAGTAACGCATAAACCCGTACGAGCAATCTATAGTCTTTATCTGTTCTTCGTTCTGCCGTGTCCTGCCTGTTGAGTCCAGAACACCAATCTCACCCTCCGCTAAATGAATCACGTATTTCAAACATACTGGGTTTATGTGCAAACCAAACAGACCACATCACACTATAAAATAGCAAATAACGATTGCACAAGATCTAGCCAAACGTGGCTGTGAATGTGAGAGATAGTAATTGAGTGACTGAACATAACTTACGAACAGTAAATCGTCTAACAATAGTCTATGGGTCAAAATAAAGCTTATAATGAGCGGAACATGAATATGCGTTGTTTAGTTATTCAACAACTATGCAATAAAAATACATGCATAATATTAGTTCATAGATGGATCCCAACAGTTAGCATTCATTATTCTTGTCCGAGTATATCAGATTGTGTTGATCAGCTAGTTGGGTATCAGAATAATTAACTAAAGTTTCACATACCCTAACCGAGAATAATCAGTTGCAGTTCTTAGCATTAACAATGGGGAAATAGAAATCTACTACAAGCACCATTTGTTTACAGACGTATATATTCATGTATGCGAAATTGTGCGGATTCGAGAAAGAACTCTTTGAAAGAGGTTTCTTTGTTGAATTAATGATTTACATTTTAAATGTATCCGTTCATACCAGCGTGTATCTTCACTTATTTCTCACTCCAATTCGTTGCTATGTATTTCTTTTAATTTAATCATATAAAAGATTAATATTATGCTCTCGATCATAGTTTCAGACCACATATGATTACGTTGCGTGGTTAAGGAAATGAATTATTAATAGTCACCATTAATGCAATAAATTGCTTTATGTGTCTTACACAAAATTAAATGAATTCAATTCATCCCAATATCAATAATTGTTATGACTATCTCCCTTAATGAAGCTATAACTAAACAGTTAGACAAACTATCGCAGATTTTCAATTTCAGTTACTGAAATTTCTACAAATATTCGTCTAAGAGTCCCATACTAGGACAATACAATTGTCCAATGCTTCCAGGTATTCAATGGTAGCCTAACTAAGATTAGTTCGTGATATAAACTATGGAGAAACGAAATGTGTTAAGCTTTAATCTCATGTCAAATAAAAAAGTGTCACAAGATTATTCTTAAGTTAGATTACGTAGATTCTTTTCCAGAACATAGATATACACTTAATTTTAATTTAACATAAAATAAGTCTGTAGCTTACCTTTTACTGTCAAACCCTTAACGTTCTTTAAACTCAACAGAAAACCGTCATTTACACGATAGAAAAATGGAAACGCTGAAATCATTTGGTTTGGTATACCATTTGTAGTTATATTTCTTTTAATTGACAATCGTTGAAGTGTGTAACGATATAGATAATCAGGAGTTAAGAAGTCATTTTGTTCTAGATGATTTCAAGTTATGAAAAAAGAAAAACACTGGAAAATATTTGAAGTTTTCTATACACTGTTGATTATTGGAAATAGTATTGAAGGTCTAAGAACTTAGACTGAACAATTTAGCTAATCCTATGTGTCAACCAGAAATGTATTTGAAAATGATAACTATTTAAACAAATATTCCTGTGAATATGGTGTCATGAGCTTACATTTCAAGTTTTTACATAAGTAACAATCGTTTTAGATATTTTAAATGACGACTTGTTATGGAGTCGTCTTTTGAAGAGTTGATAAATCTTGTACCAACTTTTGTGTTCGCATTTCAAGTCATGGGAGTTAAAGCAAATCCCGTTTCTCAGGTATAATCAGTATTGTGGTGTGTGCTACTAATGTCGATAAATATAAGTAGCATGTATCATCAATTGAAATTGAAATGTCTGGCTGCAGAAGTTAAAAAGATCAGAGAAAAGAGAACGAAAACGATTAGTGTGGAAATAAAAGAATAATTAAGTCTGAAACGATTAACAGATATTTAGAAAAAAACAATCAAGTTTGAGACAATTAATTGACAGTTTGCAAATCAAGTATTTAATGTATGGTTCTCAGATTGTATTAAGATATTCTGTAATATTGTGTTTAAGCGCATTCAATTGTACCCACTTGTGTTCACATTCACTACGGTATGACAGCGGTACAACAGAGGCGATAATTACATGTTAAGAGTAACACATGCAAAACCGTGCCAACGGTTACGGAACACAGATATAGCAACAATAAGTTATTCGGTTTATTATATAAGTAAGATGAATTGATGAATCACATTTTTTCTAACTAATCAGTGATCTGTATTTCATCACAATTAATTTTCAAACAGAAAACTAAATGTCTTAAAAATTAAGTTATTCATAGGAATAGAAATATTAATGAGTTTATCAGAGATTATTATTTAATTATTTATATTTACCTGAAGATTTGTCGAATTCACCCTCACGCCGTAAAATCATTTTCACCATACTGCGTATGTCTGTTTTCCTATTTTCATCAGAATGAAGTTGACGATATACAACCCATTCAAAGTTTGTCGGAGTCGATTCAGCTGAACGATATGATCTAAATCTGTATTCCGGTTGAAGTAAAGGCTCCTAAAATACATAAAACATTTTTTAGAAAAATAATTAAGGACAGTACATTGTTATTTACATACATTTTGAATTATTTGACCCTTTTGATGCTTCATAGTTTAAAACACTTGCTTCTAAGGAAAAACACACATATAATGTTCAAAACAAAATGAATTGTGAGAAAAATATAGGTTACTGATTACCTCTGTATAAGGTAAGAGACGAACAAGAATTGTTGAACAATGTATATAAGGTACATTATTTAATGAATCATCTTGATAAAATACTTCATTATTATTCATATTCTGAGATATTGGTTTCGGTACTTCACATCTCAATCTTAGTTGATGCCCACCAATATTAAGTAGACCCTGTGTTAAAGTTGAGAATCAAACTCAGAAATAAACAGAATATAATCAAAGACTGTATAGAATATGTTTATCATTTAATAATTTATGTGCATCGTAAAACACTAAATTATATATATGCTTCAATGTTTTTGATAGGATTATCAATGACACATTTTCAAATACTTTTCAACCTAATTTGGTCTGTAATTTCTAATTTAAACCTTAAGTTATTCTATGATCAACAGTGTTCAATACAAAAATATAATTGGCGGTCGGTAGTTTAGCCACAGTCTTCATTTTCATAAGGATTTTCGGTAATGTATACATCGATTCACCACGGTCAGATTCCATATGTTACTTCCGCTGTATGTTGTACTAAAACGTTTCTTCTTCATGGGATTTAAGATGTTTAAAGTAAACACAAGATATGATTTGATCAAATTGTTTGAGCGGTTGCTTAATAACCACAAACTAATAACGAATAGCTTTTAAAGCCTTTGATATCTGTCCGTGAAATAAACATTACACGGTAGCATCTGAATGAGTTCGTAACAACGGCGCATAAACCATTCAGTATAAGTCAGAAAATAAATTAATCAAACAGAATTACTGACCACAAAAGAGGACTATTAGAATGGACAAATCCACTACTTTTATAGGATTGTATTCTACAGATTTATTGTAATATTTTTTAAAAATCAAACTGATACATTTTTATTCCACCTTTTGTTGCTTAACTGATTCATTGCATCAGATCAGTGTCCTAATATTCACTGAGTTAGCAAAATATTAGGAATAGATTGACTTAAATAAGGTCTTTTCAGTTTTTACTTTTGTGAAAGTATGTAGTATTTATGCGTTCATAGTAGGAGCCAACTTTGTATCTAAATGAAACTACGATCTGATAA
Organism: Schistosoma spindalis; assembly: GCA_946903255.1. NCBI lineage: Eukaryota > Metazoa > Platyhelminthes > Trematoda > Strigeidida > Schistosomatidae > Schistosoma > Schistosoma spindalis. The sequence goes on along the minus strand of OX336420.1, from coordinate 70,756,947 downwards.
ACAAATTAAACGTTGATGTAACGAATGTTATTCAACAAGATAATCGTAGTTACACTAAATAATGTTAAAATTGCAAAAAGTCATGCTAATTTACCAAATGTTGGATGCAATACTAAATATGACTTTATATCAATTGATTGATAACTGGATAGAGACCAGTATCTTATGTATGTCCAATCTTTCTTAGTGTTGATCGAATTCCATCAAAAAGGTTGCAATATGACCACCAGTCTAAGTAACTCAGTATCGTTTTATTCATAAACAGAAATGCATGCTTACATCCTATAATCAACATAACAAATAACATTAATATTGTCTACAATAAAATTATTTCCTATTTATTTTAAGTTTTCAAAATCAATCTCATGACAACTTTGATACAGTTAAACAGCTTATAGGATTCATGGAGAAATATGTTTACACTTCCAGTTTAAGCCTACTACCTTTCACTTATACATAATTGAATTTAATATATTCAACAATGTTAAACTCTTACGTTTTTATTTACACTAAATCTGTTTGTAAAGTCTTTCTCAACTTTGATTGTTTAGCTTTCAATAGTTCATATTATTCAGTTGTTTTTGTAGCGAAATACTTAACTATAGATTGTATAATTTTGCTTCTTAATGAAATAAAACAAAACTTACATTTGAATTGAATAACTTCAGCAGAACGTTTCCAATAACTACATATTCTAGATTTGTAAGTGTAAGTGTATACACTCTTAGAAATAGTAAAGAGTTCTGGGATAAAGTTTTGCTTTGACTAAGATTAACAATAAAACGTTGAGTTGGAGAAAAAACTGGTGATCTACTAGTCTCTCTTATCTCAATACTTTCTTCTGGTACTATTAAGATGTCCGATAGTTCTTCATCATACTTTGTGTTTAATAACCGACCAGTAACCTGTAAATAAAAATTTAATACAAGTTTGAAGATAGAAGGATATGGTTTTAACATTACAATTGATTGATCACTGGGTGGTGGCAAAAGAGAAACTCTGGAGTTTATTACTATATTATGCAATCTCGGAATGACTTACAAATCTTATTGTTTGTAAAAATTAAAGTTGGAGAATATTTAGATTAGTTACTTGATGACTATTAAGTTTATGAAATAATTTTCCATGTTCCAACAATAGTATAATGATATCAGCTAGATGACATAATCGGCAATGTTGGATAGATATAATATATTAGGTAAAGCCTACTTGGTAGGAGATAGTTGTGACTGGTTTATAATGAGCTATGGAATTATTCTTCTAACCCAAATCATTAAACTTGAGTTCTTATTAATTTACTAATATATAAATATGAGTGATTTATAAAATTTATTATTTGTCTTTCGATAATAAAGCTTCACTCTTGATCTCGCTCTTTTTCCTTCACATAGTTGGTTGTTCGTGAATGTAGTAATGACAATTAGACAGTAGAATATTACATCTAGGTGTTAGACTTTATTTTGTAAGTAATATACCAAGAAAATATAACTGAGATTTCAGCAAATCATTGCTGATAAATTTCAACTTGTAGAAATCATTGTATTAGGTCTTTTTCGTCCTTATTACTTGATATTAGAAAAAATGAACAATGAAGCTGAATGCCTATCTCTATTTTTACTGTAACTAAAGACTATGAGATGATTTAAAAGACTGCTAATTCAATAGAAAATTTTTGGCGGTATTGTGTATACAAACCGGATAATTTAATCATAATCCTTTCCGTGTCTTGCTAGACTATCACCACCATATATTTTTTTTTAAAAAATGGATCATCTGATCTTCTGTCTATTTTATCTACCCTGCACATATGTTTCTGATATTGAATTACCCTTATTGTCAGTAGCACAAAGATTGTTCTTAAATATTTATATACATAGATTGTATAACTGGAGATTACCTTAAAAATTGTCGAGTTATCTGGCATGAAGCGTAATTGATCAACATAAATACAAAATGGTTCAGATGTTGAAGATGGCTTCATTAATCTTTCGTATGGTGCAAGCTTTTTGAAAGGTACCCACAGATCCTCGATTGGAGTAGCTGGTGGACTTAATTCTTCAATATCCCTAATAAAATACATAAAATCGACGAAGTAAGTTCAGTAGAATCAAAAACTGTAAAAGCTATAATGAGTAAAACGCTTACTTCCTGTATGATGAATTTGAAAAAAGTATTGATGTATTCTTTCCAAAGTTATTCATACTAGACAACAGTATTAGAAATACTCTTTCATTTTACGTTTAGTTTTGGTAAATAAACGTCTAATTTTTATTTCCTAATAGGCTTTTTGGATACGTACATGGTTTGAAAGTAGTTTTCTACATGATCAAAGCACTACCAAGATATCTCGTTCTACTTTATATTTCCCTGAAGTAGACAACAGCATTATCAGACTTATGGGCAAGGTTTTGGTAAGGGGACACAAGTTGAATGGAAATGGTTGTTTAGTTTTTCCTGATTTTCAAAGACTCTTAAACGGTAGCATACAAATGTGTAAGATATCTTCGAGCTTGATTCGTGAAATCGATAATATTTAATTGGTAAGTGTACTCTGATCTACCAGCGTTAGTTTTGGAGATTCATATTATGATATTCTATTTATTTCACTATTCCTTAATTTTACTAAATATTTATGTACTGTTGGCTTTGCTCTCTATCATATATTCCATATTCCATGGTTGTGCTTAAAGTACGATTTCCTATTTGCCGTGCTGCGTGGTTTGAAAATTCATGTATATAAGCTAATGAGTGTTTGAGGAGGTTGTTAACTGCATTAATTGGCTGGGCTTGCTGGTTGAAATATAGTAATAGTAGAAGCTTTGTTTCTGACTTCTCTTTGGACTCCAGACTGGCAGTTGGAGGAGTACTTGCGAATAGACAGGCTAATAGGAGTGAAGCTCACGATAGCTTAAAGTTAGTTATGCAAGTCAGAAAGTATAATTATGCGGTTAGACTATGGAATGAATGGTAAATGCGTGATAAAAAATTCTAATCATAATTCTGACTGCCAAATTTATTACCCAATTCTGAATAGCTTCTTAAGTCATAACATTTCTCATCTCTATACCCGCTTCCATCCTCTTCATGAAAGATTTCTGTTTTGTGCCAACAATACCATACCTATCCATTTCACTGTAGCTACTAATATTATTGACCCTTGTTACCATTGGTAGATAATTGCATTTACATACGAACATCAATAAAAGAACCATTTGAAACCACGAGGCACTAAATAACTTTTTCAAGCTAATTAGGAACTACTCATTGTTGAGCAATCACGACACAAAACATGAGAGATTAGAGGACCTCCAAAGCAGGAACCGAATGTGATATATTTAGACAAACTGTTTGAAATTCTTAAGGCAATGTTCTTAACATCAATCACTTCTGATATTGTACAATTCTCACAAAGTTTTATAAAATTACAGGTTTATTGTATTTCTCGTGCTATTTAATGTCAAAAATTAACTTCGATACCGGCTCAGTGGTCTAGAGGTTAAGCGCTCACGCGCGAGACCGGCAGGCCCCTGGGTTCGAATCCTGCGGCGCGGGATCGTGGATGCGCACTGCTGAGGAGTCCCACAGTAGGATGTAACAGACGTCCAGTGCTTTCAGGTTTTCCATGGTGGTCTAGCTTCAAATGACTCATGAACTCCACTATTAAAGTACTATAATATGAACAACACATATAAGCGAACAATTGTTTTCAATTAGATCGTCATCAGGCTGTACTCTAATATACAATATTATTTATACGAAAATTTTATTCATCTCTAATGTATAGAAATACGACATCAAAATATCACACAGATTTTCTGAATACAAATACATTTTTATAACTTTGACTAACAGGTAATACAATTTGTGAATTAATTATCCAGTTTACTTACTCGACTTCCTGGTCTATAATTTGTTCTTCTTGAAGATATTCAGAATCTTCGATATCTACTGTTTCTCTATATATCACCTTAGTTTGAACTGATCTAGTTATATAGATAGTTGGTTGTTCTATAACTTTCGGTACTACTTCAATATTAGGGTTATAAACTCGAAGAGAGATTCGTGACCCATGTAGAAGTTGGAGTGCTAAAAAGTAAAAACAAAATAGTCTTTTTACATTTTTGAACGTTTATATGGTTTTGAATTAATGGGAGTTCTATTATATTCGTATGTATTTATTACATGTTTATAGCCTATACGTTTACTAGTATTGACATCTAATTAATATACATTTTAAGTAACGTTTCTGACACACGTTGGAATAATCTAACAGTATTAAATAATCACTAAACATTTTCATACATTTTGTAAAGAATGTACAACTTGACGCATAAGACTCATAAAATATTATCGGTTTTATGACACAGTTGATTTCAGACGTCCATATCTTAAACCATCTACTCATCATAAAAGAAGGTCATGTTATAATTAACATACAATAAAACTCTGTTATGTACATAGATTCCTCCACTAACTTGGGAAAGAGAGGGACGAAAGATTTGAGGTGGATGACCTGCATTTGTTTTATTTCGTTAGGTAATTATAAAATGTTAGCAGCTACAATCACACAGTTGAGTTCGTGTTTGTTGAAACTTATTTAGTCCTTTAATTAACAAACAGTGTTATTGATGTTAGTTAGAATTTGCCTTGATCTTTACATATATATTTTCATTTTTGTATGAATATGGATGATTGAGTGGATGTGATGTATTACGCCTACCCGCTTAAATCTCTAAATGACTCATTTTCATGTTTATATATATTTCCTAGGTAAAGTCTATTATTTAATTCGTCAACTCATCTCTCACACTATGTACTTGCGCATTTGTGGTGTGCTAAATTAAACTGTTACAACAATTCTCTGGACATTGTACACCATTTGGAATTATTGTACTAACGATAATCAGGGCAATTGACATACGAAGCTATTACAAGATTAACATTTTAAATAATTTTTTACAACTATAGAAACGAAGTTAATTATAAGTTAGTGTGAACACATATCAATATATTGTAGCTAAGATATTTTAAAATGACCATACTGTTTCATCTTTGGTTGTAATCGTTGTCATTAATTCTTCGCTCTAATGCAATGTCACAGTATTAATATCTTAAAACATTTTTTAATGTTGACTTCAACTTAAAGGATAGTTATAGTTATTTAGACCAAGTTCGGTAAATATTTTGGGTTGTAACATTAACTGTTCAGTATTTTCTAACATAGAAGTTGTTACCTAAACATTTAATGAGTGATGTTCGTGACTTGTTGTTTTACTCTTGTTCAAATATCTAAGAAACTATCACTATCCACAAGAGTGAGAATGTCTCAATGGTCAATGATAACGAAGCTAAATTATAATTCCATGATTTCATATTATCCTCTTGCATGTATTTTTTCTTAATCTTATCATTGATGATATAAAACTTCTAAATGAACACTGCCATGCAGCCCATGGTTGTGTTAGTCCCAATGCCTTGAGATTAAATTTCCTTCGTAAAATAGAATCAAAGCGTTGAATGAATATTCTGTTTATATTTTATATTTATGTACTTCAACGAGATTAAACAAAAAGTATATTGAGTGCAAGAAATCAAACTAAAATGGTTCATATTTGTTTCGTATAAACAATCTGGTTTTCCGAGTATTAAGATACCTCTAAACCTCATTGCTTCTCTTTACAAAAATCTTATCTTTGTATAGATAATTATTTTTACTATAGATATATTTCCACCTTAACAAACTTCACATATTTCTATCACAAAAGTATTCATGGTTCTTAATATGATAATTTCAGTGTAAAAAAACTGATTGTGTTATACTCTGCTCATAGTTAACTTACGTATATAATTATCTGTTTCTATGATGGGTAATGAATAGAAGTGATAAAATAAATAATTGAATGGAATTAATAAATAATCCATAGTCCATGAAGAATCATATGATATTTCTGGATAGGTACCTTGTTCAATTGGATTGATAACCTCACGTGTCCATAATTTATATGGATAAATCTGAAAATACGATTATTGTACGTAGGTATTTACGTTAGTTTGAGATATAGTCTGAATGGTTTATTTGTTAAAGATACAACCGGAAAATCATATAATTTAGGAAATATTATGGATTTATAAGCAGATTTACAAGTTAGATTACATAAAATGAAATAAATTTGTGCCTAAGTGATAACTCTTCATATTAACTTGATTTGCCGACACAATGTCACAGTGAACAGATATAAAACTTCTTATTGGGCATAAATTATTCACAAATATAGACAATATTTGACACGAAATAAGAGATGGAACAACATCAAAATATCTGTAATTTAAATCTATTATTTACAAATGACCCTGCATTAGTGGAGAAATTTTCACATCTGTCCGCTTTGCTCTCCTCGAACCTGTTCCTCAATAATATCAGTTATTTTAGAGATGGTAAATTTGATTATTATTGAAATATTTATGATCACAACTTCGAAATTTATCTTTAGGTAAGAAAAGAACTGTTATATCTTTTGCCCTGTTATCACGTGACAAGGTCACCAATTAAAATACCGGCTTACATGACCTTGGTGCTGTGCCACACCAATGATTCGTTGACCAGTAGGAGCAGCCTAGAGTCAACTCAGAGTTCATATTGGTTTCTCCTGTCTTGACTTACATTGCCCGTTAAGTTCAGAACACAATCTCAGCTCCACTGTATAAATTGTGTTTCAGATATAAACAGTTTATATGCAAGCGAATCAGACCTCATCGCACCATAAAATAGAAAATTACAATTAAACAAGAGCAAGTCAAAAGTGGCTATGAGTGTGACATACTGTAATTAATAAATCGGGAACAATAGTAAATCGTATAATAATAGCCAATAAGTCGAATGAGAGCTTACGATAAGTGGAGTATAATTATATATAATCTATTTACTTGATAGTTATACAGTAAGAATATATGTATAATAACTGTCTGTAAATAATTCCTAGCAGTTACCATTCATTTATTCTTCGTTAGCATATAACAAGTACCGTAATCGTTTTAATGTCAACCCTACCATACTATATAACAAATTTTTTCAGCATTTTCTTTATCTGTTTACAGTCATTAATCTTTTATACAGAATAATCTTTACCTACAGTACCCACTTCAAATAATTATTATGTTACCTATGTGGAAATAAGTAGATTTTAAATTAAAAACTTGCTTAAATAATATTTTGGAAGTTTAATCAGAAGATATTACATTAGTTGAGGAACCAGTGAGATTCAGAATGCTGGTGGGTTGATTTGTCTCAGTTCATGAAATGGTGGGGAAGATTTGTAGCTCAGGTGGACAATTTAGGCGGGATTTTGTTCTCTGCGCTGGTAGGTTCGGTCGTGAAGCTTTCATCGTTCTTTTGAAAAATATCATCAGCACAACTCTAGGTAAAGTGAAGTTTACCAATTATATCCCAGTTTTAATTTGGCGGGAAATAAGTAAGTTTGATAACGGATAAACCTCTTTTCGTAATTTGTTTTTCACTCACATCATGTTTTAGATTTAATTTTCAGTCTTAGAAAAATATTGCTTTAAATTTTCCTAGATATGTTTACTCATGAAATTGAGTGGGATAACTTTTAAAAATCAGGTCAGATAGAACTGCCTTCCATTTAGTTTTGAACTAAGAGAAATCACACACGTATATTTTCTTTTTTTCTTAAATCATCTCAGTCAAGTATTTTTACTCCAGAAAATATTGATGCAATAACGACTTATGGACTGAGCAACTTACCTTTCAGACAAATATAAATCAATCCTATCAATTTTGAACTAATTATAGTTAAGTTAGCATCAATATTATTTATTTAATTAATTCACCTACCTTTGAACCAGTTTCGTTAACAAAGTTGGAGTTGTCTTTCTTAGTAAAACAGTGTATCTGTGTCCAACCGAATGTTACCCAGTCATCTGCAAAACAAAAGACTGGTTTCAACATTAGTCCTCAACAGGTTCAAGGTTTATAGGTTTTTATAAATTTGTATAGGTTGTATATGTTGGGATACTGTCGTAATAAAATTGAAAACGGGATGTTTCAAGTTTGATAAGATTGAATAGAATTATCATTACACAGATAACTGATAATAATCTATGTGGGGTTTAATGGTCTATCATCTATGCTTTCTAAATTGTTTTAATAACCCGCATTCATTAATTAATATCAAACGTGATGACAACGAATGGATGGTTCTTTGAAAAGTCATTCAGTAGACAATTTCTCGACGCAAAAATAAAGGATAATTTAATAACGTAATCCAATTACTAAAGTAGATAAATAGTCACTCACTATTAATACTTTCTCCATTAGTATTTGGCTCTTTATATTGTAATGCAACACGAATATAGCCAACTAATGAGGGTTTTACATAATTTTGTTCATTTGTAGGTTCAATGGTCATAAGTTTCTGTTCCTGTAATTTGACAGCAAAATCAGAAAATTTGATTATTTGGGAGTTTCTACTTAATTTAATTTTAAGTAGTATAAAATTCAGATACTAATTTCGATAGAACAATGAGAAGACGGAGTTGATCAACTCCGTCTTCTCATTGTTCTATCGAAATTTATAAAAGGGACTAATTGCTTTAGATACTGTTTTCCCGTTCACGGTTTAGGATATTAATTTTCATGCCTTCTTGAACTTCCTTAATTTTCCTATGTATATATCGATTGAGTGAAATTCTGTCACATGATGAGAGGCTATCTAGATGATTATTTACACTCGTCTTCTTAACAAATAACCTCAAATGCACGTTGAATTTTAAATTGTGTAGTCACTAGCATGAAATTAAAAAATAATTTATAATACTTCCCATTCGTAATGTCTAAATTACAACTTATTTAAAAGAAAATTTAGCCTAAGTAAGCAGTTCAGGAGGTCGGTTGTATATGATTGGTGACTTTTCAAAGTTAGTAGAGCGAAAAGATGCTGATTATTTTTATCTAATGTCAGATGACTAAATTTTAAGAATTGAAAAACTTAAAGACTTTTTATCACTTTGAAGCATATTGTTTAGAAACTGAAAGTAACAATATTCTTCAAAACGTATGGGTTGTATCTCTTTACATTTGAAACCTTTATTTGAGAACGAAGCAATCTAAGGAGAGTGGTGAACAATAATTAATAGTCGTTCAAAGGGAACTCTGTCTTTATTGAATTAAATCCAGTTTTTATGTCACAATAGCTTTCAATCTTAGCCATTGGAAACTAAAACAGTTATGACTTCAGATAACAATTCCTATATCAAGGCTGTTTGGAAAAACTGTGTATCGCTTAAATTGACAATGAATACATTTTATTGGTCGAGTAGTGAAGTTTATGATTGTGTTTTAATCATGGAAATTCAAAATTATTCATTTGGATACATTTATTTGACGCAGCTGATAGATATGGTATATTGTCACATCCTTTATCTGTCTACCCAATAATGTACAGGAGAGAACTTGTCTCGATCTAGGTTAAGGCCTTGATAAGATAGGCTAAGTGGTTTTACCTTAAGGCTAGAAATGAGTGAGTCCGAATTGAGACTAACGACCTTGGATAACGAGACCAAAACTGTTCTAATCGGTTGACAAGTGTGAGAGCGAGAGGGAAGACAAGTCAACTGGAACACTGCCCGATTTATTTCTAACTCCTGGTTTCAGATTAGCGTAAAATCATACATGAATAGATAGATGACTAACATGACCAAAATGCCCAAACAATTAGAAAAGTACAACTATGTCCAAACCAAGCATTATGGTAGAAAAAAGGAACAAAACGTTATGTTTAAATTACACTAGCTTTGGAACAGAAAAGGGTATATCAGTGAATCATACATCAAACGAAGGCATATGTTTTATAGAATAAGCTAGGGACTAAACTAAATGTTAGTATTTTACAAACTTCCAATGTTTGTCATGGCTTCTTTGTTTCTCTATTCACATCATATTATAAAGAATTTCAAATAAGACTAACACTCAGGAAAAGAACCTTGGAACTTTGAGCATTTTGTGGCATACTTCAGATGAAATACATAAAGCCGTGTTGATTCAATTAACTAACACTCCCAAAACAAAATGAAAATCGAGCAAATTTTAAAATTTCTTATATTATAATAAGCTATTTATATTCTGGTACTTGTATGATTTAAAATAATCTGATATAATCTTATTTAACAGTATCAAGAATTTGATAATAAAATCAGTATGATAACCAAATCAAAAGTTTGCGAAATGTGACTATACTTTATTAGAAATCTTAGTAATTCAGGAAACAAACTTCAGATTACGTATGGAAATATATCAGAAATTGTATTTTAGATGATTGAGGGCTCGTAAACTATTCAAGCTTGTATAATTGAATATCATTGTTACTGTAACTGTATATTAGTGTAAAAATTAGTATTCTATATACCAGTAAATAAGTACTCAAAACTGATAGATCAGTCACTTTTTAATGTATTCATGTGATGTGTAGTTATCACTATACAGCTTTTGTAATTCTTTAGTTAATCAAAAAATCATTAAATCATGCAAATACAACGATCAGTAATAATAGAATATTTGAAATTTAACGAATTTGTTTGGTTTTTCGGCAAATCATTTAACATTACTTACTTACACCTGTTACCCCTCATGGACGAGAATAGGCTGCTCACCAGCATTCCTGTCCTGGACAATCCGTTCCAGTTGTTCCCAGTTGCTATTCATCCTTTTCATGTCTGCTTGAGATTCCCAACGCAATATGTTCTTTGGCATACCTCATTTTTGTATCCCTTCAGGATTCTGAGTTGCGCTTGCCTCATGATGCAGTTTGATGATTTCCTTAATGTGTGTTCTATCCACTTTCAACGCCTTTTCCTGATTTCCGCCTCAGCTGGGAGTTGGTTTTTTCTCTCCCACAGTAGGCTGTTGCTGATAGTATCCGGACCACGAACATTTAATATCTTACGTAGATAATTGTTTATAAATACTTGTATCTTCTTGATGATTGTTGTAGTAGTTCACGAAGTTTCAGCTCCGTACAGCAGAACTATCTTGACGTTCTTATTGAAGGTTTTCACTTTGATATTGTTTGACAGTTGTTTTGAGTTCCCAATGTTGTTCAACTTTAGGGATGCTGTCCTTGCTTTCTCAAACATCGCCTTTACGTGTGCATCAGATCTCCACGTTCATCGATGATGCTACCCATATATGTGAAACTTTCCACCCCTTCCAGACTTTCTTTATCAAGTGTGATTGCGTTGATGTTCTCAGTGTTGTATTTAAGGATCTTGCATAGTATTGAAAATCTGAAGCATCCTATTATCTATTAATTTATATTTCAAGAGTACTGATTAATTTCAGCATTTTATTTACTTCGATTCATTTGTAGTAATAAAAAATAAATTGTTTATAAATAAACTATTAAAAGACTGAATCCTTTTTTTACCCATAAAATTGAAATTTACCATAAAAGAGTAAGATTGTTCCATGTTAAATTGAAACATAGTAATATACATTTTAGATTGTTCTTGTATAAATGATGGATATGAATAATTTGTAATTGAATTAGGCTTATTTTTACTGTAATCTTCATCAGTAGAATAGATCTGATCTAAAAAATCATATATTCGAGATATTTTTCCATGAAATATAATTAACGGTATAGTTTCAGTCAAAGTACTTTGTTTTATTTCATCTTCAACAATATAGTCCAGTTTTATACGAAATAAATTAGGGGATAAAATCTAGGAAAGAAAAAGAATAGGAATTTATGAAAAACAAGTTTTAATGAATATACTATATTCATAAAATCACTAAAGAGAAAATAATCTCCCTATATTGTATCTTATTATTGTTTCGTTACCTATGAATATCATCAACTGACTTATGGTTATCTTTATCGACAGAACATAAATCAAACTAAACAACTATTATGGTTGTTATTATTTACCATATATTTTTTGACAATGAAAATATATACGTCTATTGTTATTATCACATTCAATATATTATGTGTTTCTAATTACATTAAGTTACTACTACATTCAATACGGGAATACACTGATAAGTGCACCCATGAGAATGTGTTATGTTACCTGAACAAAATATTTTCAAGATATAAGTAAATTGGTTATTTTATGATTTTAAAAAATGAAGAATTCAAGTAAGTTTTATCATTGACACCCTGGATCTATAATTATAAGGTGAAGCTGTATCTGGGACTTAAGAACAGATACATATTTTAAATAGAGAATAATGCTTCAAGGTTTGACTATATTTATTATCATCTTTAAGTATAACATAATAACAAACCGTTTAGCATTCTATACTTTTACAATGATATACAAATTGTTACAAAAGAACTTACTTTTCTTGAATCTGTTACTGTTGTTACAATGATATTATGTATCACGAAGTCTTGTAAATAAAAATTGACATCTGTCTTCGATGTTTCTTGTATTTCCTTTGTTAATGATCTATAATTAAGTATTAAAGTATTAAAAATTTTCATTTGATACATTGGCAGATTCCAACAATGATTTCAGATGCCTTCAAAAATCAAATCACTTTGCTTCTAAAAAAATTTGATAAGGTAGTGGAACTATAATTTATAGATGACTTTCGAAAGTGTCCACCTAACAACTAGGACCAAATGAGGGTTATAAACCAGTGTGAGGAATTAGAATTATGGTTTACATTAGATGGTTAAGGTTAGAAATTAGATTTAGAGTTTTCATCACGAACTGACATAAATTATAATGCCAAAACGCTATTTATCCAAATGGATGGGTGAATTTCGCACCAAAATCTAAGACCTGTTATCTCATACCCGATTGGTTCGTCTATAAATTATAGTCTCGCTGATTAGGTTTGTTAGATTTTATTGTTAATATTGCTATTGGCTTTATTCAGTATATTTTTGGTACAATATAGAGTTCTCAGCACAAAGTATTTCAACAAGTTCCATTTTCTTATTTCATGATCAATTGTTGCGACAAATATAGCAGTTCAGGAATCGACATTTGAATAATGTATATTCTTTTCGATGCATATTGTCAGCCATCACGATGTCTCCGACTGTACATTTTCGTAATTTGTACAGTGAAATGTCGTAAATTTAACACAAACGCACCTGAATATGTTGTAAGAGCAATAGGTATAATGACGTGTTAAAACAAATCAGAAAACAGATAACTTTTTGTTACAAAAATACACAGTCGGAGACATCATGATAGCTTACAATATGCATACATTATTCAGATGTCGATTCCTGAACTGCTAACTGGTGACCACTCAATATTCGTCGCAACGATTGATCAAAAAATAGGAAAATGGAACCGAATAAAGCTATTACTAATAATAATATACACAGAATCACGAAATTTACTAAACAAATTTCTTGATAACATTTTAGTTACTCACTGATTGCTTTGTGAATAAATGTAAAACAAAATACTTACTAGAACCATTGAAATGTTTTATTTCTTTTTAATTTTAATATAATTTCATCTAGATCCATATTAAAAACTAGAGAGCACATCACATAAACTTCATCTTGATTACTAACTTCACCACAGTGAATATTGATGATTTCAGATTGCATTGAATTAAAGATATTCAGGTACAGTACATCTTATAAGTCGATATCCAATCGTCTATGATTTTAATTTCAGAAAATTTGTGAAATAATATAATAACCTTTTTCACCCCTAATCTGACTGTATAGTTAGAATATAACTTTTATTTCCTTAACCTTTCAAGATTTTATCAAGCAATTTCGTATACCATCCAGTTACTTATGTTATCCACCAGAATTACAATAACTTAATCATCTGCTCACTAGTGACTGACTTCAAGAGATATTCCTTCAGTTCTAGTGAGAAGCAGTGACCAGTGGAGTTCACCCAGGTCTGTTATGAGATACCAGCTCACTGAAAACAATGGTGTATGGTGGCGCAATTTCGTGGATTGGTTGAAGTCAGACATTAACACCGTTGGATGGAGGCTGGCTTAGTGGTCTGATGGTTAAGCGCTGAGAATGATAAGTTCTGGGTTCGAATCTAGTTAGGCGGGATCGTGGATGCGCACTGCTGAGGAGTCCCATGCTAGAACGAAACGGTCGTCCAGTTCTTCCAGGTTTTCTGTGGTGGTCTAGCTTCAATCGACTCATGATTTCAACCATTGAAATTACTAAAATCTCCACAGAACCTCTTTTGATATAAACTTAAATCTTAATCAAATTCATATTGTATTTCAGTTGCATACTAAATTAGTAATAAACTTTTAAGTACACTGTAGGTGGACATATCAATGTAACCTATTTCTAAAATCTTTTAGAAATCTAGTAACTATAATCACAATTTTTAGTTATTTAAGTAAAAATGCAAATTTTACATAATGTATAATAAATATATAAAAAAAATTACGTTCGTGTATTTTTATCTACATATCTATGTATTATTTGTATTAGATAATTTGTAATTAATTTTCATTCTATTATACTTAGATGTGTTTTCATTCTCATTGGTGACATAAACACAGATTAATTTGATATATAGATGGATAAGCATTTTGATAGTATGTGTACATTTATACCGAATAGTGCTTTTTTTTAATTTATGTTAACATAACAGCACAAATTATCGTTCAGAACTTATCTTCTATTATGGTTACCCAACTTAAGGTGTAAAATATGAATACTATTATAATTTATGCGTACCAAGGTACATCATATATATATATATATATATATATATATATATATATATATCATGCTAATTTACATGCAAGTAAATTTGTTAGTATCCTTAATTTTTTTTGCTTTCATACTTTCTAGTACAATAAATATGGACGCTGATTAAATAATGAAGGTTTACTTATTCATTATGTGATAAATGTAGATTGTTTGTCTTGCCAAAGATTAATTAGTCTAGTTAAATAAAAAATAATTGATAATTGATTTAATGAAATTCAATTTCAAGTCAAATCAAAATCAGATTTAAATAAAGTAAAAAGTATTATGTTTATTTTGAACTTATCAAAAGGTTCTGATAGTAAATCATAAATCTCATTGCTTCCGTTGTTATTGGCAAAATGTAAAGTATCTGAAAGTCTTGGAAGATTTTTAATTCCAATGAATTTTGAATGCTTAATGACTAATTGTTCCAGTTTATAGGAAAGGATAAAAATCAAATTAACTAGTATAATGACTAAAATATGAATCCCAATAATCAACCAATTCATAACTAAGATTCGTTAACAGCAAGCTCAGGAAACACATACTTATTTCAGATATAGATATGAATGCACCGATCAAATGCTCACTCTCTATCATATTCTAGAACATAGGTATACTTAAAAGCTTCTGACTGTTATTGTATTTCTTGACTTAAAGATGATATTCGAATTTGCAGACCGAGAAATTTGGTGATGATGCTTGTAGTAAAAGATTTATCAATATACAAAGACCTTATGAAAGCTCTCCATTCGAACGCTACTGGTCAAGTCAGAACTTTTGATTATTTATTATCAGAATCGTCAACCTCGTGTGGTGCTCGTCAGTAGTGATCGCTGTCCCCATTTGTATTTAAGTTCGTAATAAATGAACTTCTGAGGATCACTCTCCAACTTTCAAGGGTTAATATCTTACCAGGAGATTCACCTGCTGGCTTAGAATACTCAGATGACATAGTGCTTTTTGATGAAGACAAAATCTTCAGATGCAGAATCTTCTGATCGCATTGAGCAATGATACAAATATTCTTGATATACGTTTACTTCCCTCCAAATGTAGTGTTGCTTGAAAGCTGGTCCTCGTCGACGCCTGGATTAGTGGTTCGTAATGAAATAGTTAAGCTTATTGATCACTTCACATGTCTCTGAAGCCTCATCATCCCTGGTATGCTGTTGTTTGTCAAAATCTTTGCAGAGTTTTCGAAAGTTTCGTTATCTTCTATCAACTCATAAATTTCTATCCAAAATGTACAGCATACTTTTCTACTTCGATTCGAGTACCTTTCAAATATATTGCTTTGGAGAGATTTTCGTCTGCGAATCAATGTGCGTGTATGTTGCACAGCACTATACTCTATAATTATTTGTTTATGAAACCTTATCTTCAACAGCAGAATGGATGCATGATCTTTAGGTGTTTGATCTTATGTGATCTCAGAGTATTGCTCCAGTAGAACAGGACAACCCAAAAGTAGATGCAACATCACTCCATGAAATCACTGACCGCTGAACGGAATTAGGTTGATAGGTGTAGATCACTTGATTGGCATCCATATGATTACAGTGATAAGTGGTTGGAGACACTGGATGATATGGCTCGAAATCTATCACAATGATGAAGATGAATTGGTTCTGATTTTTAAAATTATTTTATACTTTTTATCCCAAAAATTAATTTATTGAAATCGCATTATGTATGTCCAAACGTTTTTTACTGCCATGGATACTATCACTGCTTCTACTGCTCTTATATTCCCTTTGAAAATCTTATCTCTCTATGTTGATGTCGTGCGTAGCTTGATTTGATACATATTTGTATCAGGTTTTACTTTTCTTACGACTAACTGACTAACACTATTCAACACACGACAAAAGGAGAAATGCTAACGCGAATAGTTAAACTGTTTATACTGGCAATGTAATTGACAAAAGCTGTTGGTAATATCAATTAAATTCTTAGCTTCCTTAAGTCTTATGACAAGTGATAATTGACTAAATAATATACTAAAGCTGCCAATAATAAAACATTGTTATTCTTCATATGATAATGGTGATCTAATCCTACTTTGGTGTCATCATCAAAGTCTCGGACTTATCGGAAGGTTAGTCAAAGCAAATTACTGAGACTGTTCATTTATTCTAAACAATATTATTTATAAAATTAGAAACATATCTAAAGCTAAATCAAGAATATATGACAGTGTTTTAAATAGCTTGAACAAAGAATTTAAATGGAATATACATGGAAGATTTTTTACAGAACTCATGTAAGCATCCAAGGAATCGAGAAAACTTATGTCATATTATCGAACAAGAAAGCATAACGATACCTATCATATAACCAGCAACCTACTAATTATGGTAACTGAAAAATTTTGCACACAAATAAATGGGGTCAGAGGAATAACTTGTATTAAATCTGTGAAATAAAAAAGCAGTCAGTAGGATAAAATAACAGAAATAATGTACGTCAGTAAGGGGTTGTAGAGATTGAAGGATTTCAATGGAACCATGAAACGATTTGAACTGGACCAACATTGAAAACTTGGAAGCACTGGAAAGTCGTTTATTCCCTGTTCGAGAGACCGTGATCAGTGAAGCTATCCCATGTTCGTTATGAGGCAATTATCCACCGAAAACAATGTCACAAATTGATGGAAGTTAGACATCAACACTGTTGGATTTCAGCTCAGTGATCTGGAGTTTATGTGTTTTCGCGCGAGACTGAAGGTTCTAGGTTCGATTCTCAAGTGTTGGATCGTGGGTGGGCACTGCTGAGGATTCCCATTTTAGGATAATATGCCTGTCCAATGCTCACAGACGGTCTGACACTTATTGGTTTGTGATTTCAAATAAATAATGACATATGAGATTTGTTACCGAAAACATTGTTAGTTTGTCAACAAGTCTCGAGGACTATAGAACTCAGGTTAATTATACACTGTTGACATGGTTTCTGTAAACTGCAATAGACTACTAGAAATTTAAAACGCAATTTTAAAATTGGATTTTGTGCATCACTATTGACGACTGACCTACATTTACCTAAAGTTTTTTGGAATCCTATGTGGAATCAAACCGAAACCTTTGTTTCTTTACTTTCAACTTATTCTGTTTAATAGAATACACATACATCTTTGGATAACTAGCCATATAAAATTTCACATAATGCGTTGTATCTACTGGTATGCGCTAGTATATTAAACATTACCTCGAAATTCTACTTAGTATAAAGTACTCCGATAACATATGCAAATTTTATGTAGTTCATAACCTAGCTAAAAATGAGTTTGGTAATATTTTGTACTTATATTCAGAAGTACTCTTTCTTAAATATTTACTTTTGAAATAGGAATGTATAGTTATAACATTTGATCAAATATGCGTTCACGAAACTAGCTTTGATCAACATTTCAAGTACAGATATGTCATAATATTTGACCCAATAACATTCAGACTAATAATCAAGTGGTTGAAAACGATATACTTTAACCATCATACCATATCACTGCCTAAACGTATGATCATACAATAAACTTTATTTAGTGGGTTTTTTCTGATATCCTTTCAAAATATTAACTGTATTAGTTAATTTATTAGGTGTTGACAAACTGTTATACACTGATGGCGAACCCTAAAGTTCTTTGATTAGATCCCATGTGTAATTTCAAGGGTTCTCTACCGAAGACTCTATATTCATAACAAAATAGCTGCCAAGTGCTCTCTAGACTTGAAAAGATTTTTACGGAATTGATATACCAATCTGAATTCCTTATTTTTAGGATCAAGAAGAAATAAGTATACTGACGGAAGTCAAATTCGTGTAAATAAATTAGAATATATCATCATAGCATATAACTCACACTAATTTCCCAGAAAGTCTGTTTAATTTATAGTAATTATCATCTAAAACTTTATCTAAATGAATCATATTCCATGTTTGAATTATGTCCTTCGTTAGAAGTTTATTCGGTCCATGGTTAAATAGCTGAAGTTTAAAAAGAAACAAAACCAAATTAATTATTTTCAGGTAATGTAGTTTTCGGTGTTAGCTAGCTTGTCAAGATGGATTATTATGCAGAGTAGAATCAAAGTGGATATTTTTTGTCAAGCAACACACTCAATTAAACGTGGATTTACATTAATATATTTGGTAAACCTTAAGATAAACTTCCACTTGGTACGTAAATTCATGATAAGCAAAATAGTAATAGGTAAGAAGAACACAGTATAGCACCACTCAAACATAAATACCTTTTATTTTATTGCTAATAAAACATCATATTAACAGAATTGGATGGTGGTTAGTTATGGAATTCAGCAATCATATAATTCTGTTTTAATCATTGTTACCTAATGTCAAAATCAAGGCAATCCTCACCAGATTCAAATGTATCAATACAGATTGATTGATTGCAGTCCATAACATCAACAAAAATATTCAAGCAACTAACACAAATGAACAAGATATTATTTCTACTGATTTTAGATTATTCGAGGTTATACAAATTTTATTTATCTTCTACTAACGTACAATTTATATATAAAATTTGTCATTAATACTCATTTACTAATCAGTACTTTCAGAACGTGGTTGAGATGCATGTGTTAGAAGAGCTCTTTCAATTTTACACTTAGTAATAGTGTAATGGACATACATTAAATAATTACTTATACGACACAATTATGCAGAGGTATCATTAATCTGATATTAGTTGACCATGACACATCAATTGCTTAAGTATTCCATCTTTAATCATAAATTAGTTAATCCTTTTAATAATGTTACTTTGACAAGATGATTGCCTTAATAGTTTGGTGTCTATTCATAACACTTAAAACCTGATGAAATATCATTATAACCTTGTAAACTACATCGACAACTGGAGACAAATTTGTTCTAAAACGTTTAGAGTTCAAGGAGGTACTTCAGATCACATTGTTAATAGCTTATTGAGTGACAACTTGTATATCTCCTTAGTAACTCATATATATATATATATATATATATATATATATATATATGCATAATCTGTTACAATGTAATTTGATTAAGATTTCTTATGAAATTTTCGAATCCTTATTTACTTAAAGATCTTACTGAAGACCATTTTCAAGATGACAATGATACATTCTCATACAAAAAATCATTTTTAAATAGATTTATTATGACAGAATTCGAATAATTTGAAATCCCAAATGCTTGCCTTCGATGAAATTGTTTTCATTAATTCTTTATATTTTAATCAATAATAAATGGAATATAAAAATCAGAATATCATTGCAACTTTGATTTACATGAAAACGAAAAGAATTACACGTCCTCAACTTGATCCTGAGTAGATAAAGAACTAAGATACTTCACAGGCAGCATGCGAATTTTTTAAAAAACAAACGATTTCATCACACTAGTATTGCTCTATAGTATGTACTACAATTGACTTTCTCATGAATACATATTGTCCTCTTCTATAGTGAAAATTATTAATTTAATAAAATTAATATTTACATTTAAACTTACTTTTTCCATATCAATAAGATTATTAATTTGTAAAATATCTGAGCCTAATAATACAAGGATTGTTTCAGCGAATTCAATAATAACATCACAATTGAATGAATTTAAAAATAATTGATCCCAAAAATATAATAAAGCGATACTGTTTACAGTGCCAACAAATAGCTGAATAATAATAAAGAAATATAAAATAGAACAAAAATTATTGGGGATTTTATTAGGTAAATAAAACAAATTGTAAGATTGTAACTACATATAATACCAATTACTAAAGTACATAAATAATAATTTGAAGTTGAATTAAATTTCACTTAGATAATACATTCGTATTAGTTCTGTCCCTTGTTATTTTTTTTCTAGTTAGCGTTTTTTTAGCGAGTTAGTTTTCTATGGGATGGGGTCACTAACCCTCCTCCTTTATCCGGGTTTGGGAACAGCAGTAGTATCAAGGGGGCTCAGGGCGGAGGAATATTCTCCGATAGAACACTGCATGCAACAAAGGAATCACAAGTGACGCAGAAGATTTGGAAAATGTAAATTCCTTTTCATATCTGGACAGCATCATCGATGAACACGGTGGATCTGATAAAGATGTGAAGGCGCGAATCGGCAAAGCAAGAGCAGTATATCTACAATGGAAGGGCATCTAGGACTCAAAACAACCGTCAACCAACATCATGGTCAGAATTTTTAATACAAATGTTTGGACAGTTCTACTGTATGGGACGGAAACCTGGAGAACTACGAAAGCCATCATCCAGAAAATACAGATGTTTACTAACAGCTGTCTACACAAAATACTTCGGATCCGTTGGTCAGACACTATCAGCAACAACCTACTATGGGAGAAAACAAACCAGATCCCAGCGGTGGAAGAAGAGCTGGAAGTGGATAGGATACACATTGAGGAAAGCGCCCAACTGCATCACAAGACAAGCTCTCATTTGAAATCCTCAAGGCCAAAAGAGAAGAGGAAGACCAAAGAACACATTACGTCGAGAAATGGAGACAGATATGAGAAGAATGAACGACAGTTGGATAGAACAGGAAAAGAATGACTAGGGCAGAATGGGTTGGAGAATGTTGGTCGGCGGCCTATGCTCCATTAGGAGTAACAGGCGTAAGTATTCCTTGTTAGGAGGACATTTTTGTAAGCTCACTTGTTTTGTAAGTTAAAAATATTTTCTATATTTTATAATAAATAAAATTTTCAGTAATATTTATGGAGTTATCCTCACGTTCTTTTCTTCGTCAGACCATTTTAATTATAGGAATTTGTTTATCTGATTAACATAACAGTGTTGGTCATCAATTGATTTAAAAAATATTATATAACAGTTTGTTTTTTCTTTTAAATAAACTATATCTTAAATCTTTCCTTAGGTTTTATACATCTACAAATTACAATCTTTATATAAGACAATATTATAAAAATGAATTTCAAATAGCTTTTAAATATTCTTTGTTGAAATGTCCGAAATCACATTTTTAAATTAATGGTTGCCATAGTCGTTAGAACATTTATTTATCACCTTGTTCTCAGTTTCAATTTATTTCAATGTTAAGAGTGGTGTGACTTCTTGTGTTTGTGTGTGTGTATGTTTATATATTTTTAGCATATTACTTCAGATTATATTCTCAGTTATCATCTGTTGTTATTAAACCCTGTACTCAATTAATCTTCCATAGTTTTATGTGAAAATGTTTTGATAAGCTTATGTATTATTAGATTGTTCGAAATGTACTGTGACATTTCAGTTTTTTTAGAAAGATTGAATCAGTCCTGATTATACTTTCAAATTTCTTTTAACAGATTAACTGCTTTATGAGAATTCCTATATTATAATTGAGATAATAGTACCTCTTTTGAATATTAGACTATTAAACATAAAGTCTCTTAATTATGTTGGAAGCATCATTCACACAAGAACTATTGAAAATATTTAGGTATGAATTATGAATATAAATAAGTATTTTTGATGTAATTCTAAGACATTATCACTTAAATTATTTCTATTTCCGTTCCTTTGGGATATCAATTCAGTACTAAATATCTGGTATTAGCACATTGTCCCTTCATTTACTCTATTAGTCTTCAAATTTTATAAATTCTGGTTAGTACTTGACACTGTTTGACCTCAGTTGGATTTAGATAAGAAACCAGGAAGCATGGTGTAGCTGCTTTATTCCAGTATATGACTCATCAGTAATGAAGGCTTATGACTGCATCAAAGATCGAACACAGAACCCAGAAGTTCTTAACCATTAAACTGCTGGGTTAGCCTATACTAATAAATATTTCCAGCTTAAATCAATTATAATTACAAGTATCACTTCATGAGAAGTTGATAGCAGCGTTACTGACATAATATTTTGACAGGAAATTTTATTTGAATAAAAAATCAAGTATTAATTTATCTACCATAAATTTTCTTATTACGGTTTCTAAGCATATATTGGATTTTGTAAATGAATGGTAAAAAGATTTTGCTTTCATTTGTCATTAAAGAACTTACAAGATAAAAGTGACAGGCAAACTAAATCTCTATCTTACTTTTAAACAATCCAAACATAAAAACTCAACACAATCACTTACTTTATCGAACCATTGTTTTAAGAGTCTGTGAAGGTATGAGTTTTCACTTTCACTTAATGTATTTAATTTCTCATCAGTATTGAAATCATTCACATTCATCATCTGACTTTGAAATACCTTCAAGATTTATTCCAATTAATCGGTTGAATTAATAAAACATAAAGTAAAGATGATAAGTGTCTCCTGAAAAAATTAGTTCAAGCAATGTCAACTATAAGATCATTACCTTTAATGTCATTCTCATGTTTATATCATGACTTCTTCTAGCTATTGAAATTATAGAGTAAAAACTTTAATCGTCATAGTTTGATGAGGAATTTAATTGTGCCTAATCTTGAGTGTTAATTTTATGTTGAGTAGATGAGTCACAAAATAACGGTCAAATAATGCTCCATTTGTAACTATTTTTGCAACTATACATAGACTAATCTTTTAATTCCAACGTATGACTTATCCCCCACTTTAAATAGAACATGACCAAGGAGTTGACAATTAATACATTGGAAGCACAACCATCGAGATTTAATATTTTATACAACAGATGGTTACTGGTTGAAACTCATAGTAGGAACGGCAGATATGCAGAACTACTTCGAATAAATTCCCGAAAATAAAGTACATTACATCGAAATCATAATTCATCAAGTTTTTTTAATTCCAGAAGCTTATGAGTAACAAATGGCTTTTAGAAGAATAATTAGAATGTACTGTATTAGGTGGGATAGAAAGTAAACAAACTAAAGTATGTTTATTTGACATTTTTATTACAAGAATTTGGCATCACTAAAAAGTTGCTACACAGTGGTTAGTCGAACTATGAATCCTAAATAATATGGGACATTAATCTGATGTTTATGATAAGTGTTGAATTCAAAAGTTAATCGGATATCATCTCAATATTTGTACTGTTCTCAGATTTTACACTTTGTTAACATTTCCAAATTTAAATTTTGTCAGTTAATGTTTTATATGCAACTTGGGTTACTTGTACTTAAGCATTCATCATTTACACTAAAGAGTTTTGAGGTTCATGGTAGGCTTTACTTTATGACAAAAATCTTTCACTTAACATGAATGCTGTGATATATATATATATATACTTAAAAGTACAGATGAAGAATTTTTTCCTGTACACAGCTGATATCTAGCTCATTTAGAAATTGATTTACTTGTCATACTGTTAAGCGATACTTACCTAATTCATTAACATTGTTATAGATTAAATTCTAGTACGAGAAGTTACACTGATATAAAAAATTTTTGGTATTTTAAATGCGATTTCGTTATACCGAGCTGGACACGCACAACTCTTGATCATCTACCTAACCCCTAAAGTAAATCCACAAGCTTTTACGTAGATAAGTAAAGAAAACAAAAACGTACAGTGGAATCATAGTACTCTATAAAAATGGGTTTCTTGTTTGTCACTTAAATCAAATAAACATATCAATGGTGGAGATTTGTAGCTCAGGTGAATGATTTTGATGGAATTTTATTCTCTGAGCTGGATGGTTTAATCGTGGAGTTTTCATAGTTCTTCTGAACGACATCATCAGTACAAAATTCAGGTAGAAATGAAGTGCTCAAATTTCCCCATGAATGATGAAAGTTCAACAACTAATTTTATTTTGTTTAAAACTTACTTTAAAATCCAATTTCTTGTAAAAATTATTATTAGAATTAGAATTTTGGCGAATAAACTCTTTATGAACATTTTTAATATGCTGAATACATTGTAGTTGATTGATATTGTTCATTGTTTTTTCAATTATATTATTAATATTATTATGATATAATCCATACCTTTTACTCATTATATCAACAAATATACTTAAACATAAAGCAATTGAATAGATTTGAATACCTAGAATTAAAAAAGATTTACCAGATAGTTCGTTTTCGGAAGGGGTTTTGTAAAGATTTTTAGTAATTTCAATAGTTGAAATCATGAGTCAATTGAAGCTAGACCACCATGGAAAGCCTGGAAGCACTGAACGGCTGTTTTGTCCAGGTATGGGACTTCTCAGTAGTCAGCATCCACGATCCCGTCTAACGAGATTCGAACCCAGAACCTATCAGTCTCGCGCGCGAGCTCTTAAAGATTAAACTAATGGTTAAGCACTCGCGCGCGAGACTGATAGGTCCTGGGTTCCATGGTGGTCTAGCTTTAATTGACTCATGATTCCAACCATAGTTTGTTTTAAATAAATAATATATTTGTAATATCCCAATGAGTAGAAAATTAGATTTTCTGACGTTTCGTGGCTTAGCGTAAGTCACTTTTTCAGAGAATAGTTTTTTTATTTTTAATAGTTTGATGTGTTATTACATAAGAATGTGATACTTCTAAATCATTGAATAATTTTTACTTTATTGATATTTGAAAAACTTCGACTATATGTATCACCAATAATGTGGTGTAAAGTAAAAAATTTTATCACGTCACTAGTTTGATTATCATATAATGTCAAATAACAAATACAATTGCCTAATTTAGAAATTTATTATTTGAAATTTGATAATGTCATTATACTTCAGTACTAAATCTTTGTTTGACTAACATGACAACATTCCTGACGATTTCCACATCACTTTAGGGACGACTGAAATCTGGTTTATGAGAGGGTAGTTATCCACGTATACTGAGTCATTGAACTTTATTGTGGGACTAAATTGTAAAAGAATACTTTTAATATACTGATTTAGTTATTTATCATTTTAAAATAATTTATTTTAAGAATAGTTATAGAACGTATTCTATTGGTTTTGTGAGTTTCATCTGATCTAAGCTTTTACGCTAATTATCTTGCCATTTTGTTTACTCATAAAATCCCTTTCTATTTATTAAAATTGTTTGCAAATTTTGTGAAGCTAAAAGGTCACAAGTTTGAGCACACTTTCTCTTTCCATATTGACTATATTCTCATAAAATTTGTAAGTATATTTCACCAGAAAGATATTTTCTTGTTCAAAATCTTTCATTTTATTGTATTACTAATTCAAAGGATAAAACTGTATGTAGAATCAATGAACCAACAGTCTAAACCTTAAATTCGACACAAATTACATTTTGAATTAAACTGGGGCTAATAACCTTGTTGTGGAACATTTTACTAGTAGACTTTGATCAAATGTCTAACATTATATTATGGTTGAATTTATGTCTCGATTTTCTTGTGGGATGTTTTGACTATGTCATATTATGAATTCTGCATAATATGTCACTATGAATTCATTTATTGGTGTCATCAATTTTTTTAATATATAACTAGTTTTGAATCCCCAAGGAGACATTAATTCTCCGGTGGTCACTGATCCACTTTCCTAATGATTAATAACTTTTTAAAACTTATTTTCTGATAGTGATGCAAATTATTCGCAACATCTATTTTCAAACTAAATAAAGCATAATCAACATTTAGAATAGTAATCAAATTCCAACTCAATAGATAGAATCTATTCAGTGCTAAGAATAAGACTACTACTTAGTAACCAATTAATTTAACATTATAAAATATATCAAGTATTCAACGATGCAAATAATATTACCTTCATCAACTGAATTAATAGGAACTTTTGTTGGTATATCAGGAAAATGTTTAATTAATTCATAAATATATTCTTTACTAAGTGCAAAATGAATAGGAAGAAGCCAATAAATATAAAGTGGATCATAAATTTGTTTAGCTGTATAAAATACATTTAAAATTTTCACTGATTGTTCTTTGAATTGTTTAAACTGTTTTTGTTGATTTTTGAATTTCGTTTCAAGTTCTAAACTTATCTAGAAAAATTTTTTAAGAAATTTTCTACAGTATTATTTTACTTAATTTATTTATGTAATAAATATACATTATTTTGCATTATCAACAGTACTTTATATTCAATGAAAAATGAACGGAGGTATTATCATTGTATCTAATGTGACATTAGTAATGAGAAAGACTAGTTAAGTGAAGAGTTCTCTTTTCGGCGACTTCATTTGCAAAGCTGTACAATCGCAAATATATATATACTTATTTTATAGGATGATAATAATACTGATAATAAATTTCTGTTAGACATGGTAACGTTGAGGTTAAATAAAAAACTTTTTTAATACCTTTGTACCTTTGTATGATAAAAGAGAACTCTTCACTGAACTAATCTTTCTTATTTAATGTTTTAATGGATGTATTTCATTTACATTAGTAATGATCAAATATTTCACAATATAAATTTAAGTTAGCTTTTCAAAACTCCTTTTCCATAATATGTCACTTAAAACCAATGATGAAGATGATAATATTTAAAGATTAAAGTATGTAGGATATAGATAATCTGATGTAATTAGTAATTTTTATTATCTAATCTATTAGATCTATCAGTGAACCAGTTATCTTAAATAAAGTACTGTCTAGTGGTTAAATAATTATCTTTATTTTTTTATTATTACGTGATGATCAAGAAGATAATGTCATTAAAATTAGTACTTACATTTCTTTCATACAATAAGCATGTTATTTTTTTATTTTATTGATATGACTATATAGTTTTAAAATGTAATCTAAAATGTCTGTTAGTTAATAAAACAAACATATACAACAACGCCGTTATAAAACTATGAAGTTGAAATGAACATAATAAGAAGCATTTAAAGCGAAATTATGGTAGATCTGTTTACAGGAAACATTTATGGATTGACTAGTTAGCACGCTTCTATATCTAAGGGCTCTGTTAATAAAAAGACGGAGTTAATGATATCTCAAGCAATATCCATCCGATGAATTTATAACTTCTATATCAGACTGGATCATGAAGAATTCAACATCTAAAGGAAAGCACGAGATACAGTGGACATCTAGGATGCAGTTGGACGATCTAGACTTTGCAGATGATCTGGGCCCTCTATCGCAAACGTAACAACAAATGCAGGAGGAAACGACCAGTGTAGAAGCAGCCTCAGCAGCAGTAGATCTCAATATACACAAAGGAAAAAGCAAGATTCTCCGATACAATATAGCATACACCAAACCAATCACAATTGTCTCAAATCTCCAAAAGAATTAGTAATCTATATGCCAAAGGAAATGCTTTACGTACAACTTCATTTTACGGGTGAAAAATCCGCAAATATCTTGAATATGAGGATTTTTAACCCTCACAAAACATACATTTTTCTCATCAACTTTAAGGTTTCTGTTTTACACTAGATCGATGTTCAACGATAAACTTAAGGATGAACTTATGTATTTAGCCACTTCACTTTGGGCTTAACAATTCAACTGTTGTTATTGATGTCTTGGTGTGTTGGTCGATCAGTGCTTATTCTTTTCAAGCAGACAGGAAAATTTTATTCAGATTGGTCTCAAAGAGGCATCAATGAATTTATAAGAACGCGGCACAATCGATAAAAACAGGTTCACCGTTCAAAATCATCTGTGAACACTAAGAAAGCTAATCCAGTCTTGTCTTAACCCATAAATTTTCAAGCTATCATCCTCTCTCTACTGCACTACTGAACTTGAAATGTAATTTCTTTCCTTTGCCATTTCATTTTCTGACTACATTTCATTTACGTTTCACTACTCTGTCTTATCATGTCGCTTAGTCAATTTCTATAATGATTAATCTTCATCTAAATTCCATTGCATTCTTGATGAACATAAGTGTCTTATCAAGTAAATTTTTATTTTCTTGATCAAAATATCAACTTCGTTATTTATCTATTTTGCTCTTCTGAAGTTATGTACGGTGAATTATGGATATTATCTACAAACGTATTCTCAGTTATTATTATGGTAAAAAGTATGTATTTATGGTTGTACAACATAAAGCATGAATTCACTGAACCAGATTTCTTTTTGCTTTATGTCTCAATTGATGTTTACCCTTAATAGAATTTATTGTCAGATGATCAGGGTATTCTTAGTTGTCACACGGAACTAAAATTCTATTATAGTGAAATAAGATTAGTTAATTGTTATTCACAAGGTAGATCATAGTAATTGTAAGTAATTCTGAAGTGTATAAAAGAGTTCATTTCCGCAGAGGCATTCATAACCCAACAGGTTAGCAATCAAACTATACGTTTTGTCAATCCGCAAACCTATGATCTAAAAGTTAGCTACCCATGGTTAGACATCAAACCCGAATAAACAATCAGTGAGATTAATGTATAGGGTGGTAAAACATCTGAAAAAGATCATCCACAAATAAAATTATTGTAATAGACTCCGGAAATAATCCTCAATAGTTTGATCCACTGGGAATCGATTTTGACAATATCTAGAATAAAAACGAAGATGCTAACATTAAACATTCTAGATTAGACAATGCAAAATTATCAAAATCAGTTATAATGTTCATGTAAAACTCGACATTTTGTACTATGATGTAATTTAAAAAATAATTTTACTACTAACTACTCAACTCAAAATTGTTTTACTGTTCCTTATAGATTTATGTATGACTTTAAATGAAGTTTTTTTTCTTAATTACAACATATTCATTGCGAGTTAGCTTATACCTTGGATTATATAACCACATCCATGTACTGATGAATACTTAAACTAATTACAGTTTGGGTATGTATATGAACGAGGGTCTCAAAAGAAAAATTACATTATTACATTTATCTGCAATATCAAGTAATCATTGGTACGAATTTATTGAATATCTTGAAATTTATAGAGTATTTGCTGGGTGTATGCTGATAAAAAGCTGAATATTTGATAATTAATTTGAACTTTAAAAAAATTTTCTGAAAAGTTATTTACTGCCTAAACTTACTTAGAGTATCCTATTTTTATGGCAACTAACATGCTTTATCTATGCAATAGTCGAAATACCTAGCAATAGTTAACACTATCAATTTATATGATGAGGTTGTCAATTTATAAATGCTCTCTGTAGTTCTGATTGCTTCCTAATTGAGTAAGAAATAAATTTTTAACGGCATTTATACATTACTTTTTATAATACTCATTATAAATAGCTTCTAATATATATATATATATATATATATATATATATATATATATATATATATATATATATATAACGTTTAATTACTTATTTACCTCTTTCACACTTTTCTTAATGATGTCATCAAATTTTGAACACATTGGAGTAGTCAATCCAAGTTTTGCGGTTCCAGATGCCAATAAAACGCCAAAATTTCTTCGAGCAGATGATTCTAATTCTCTTGGTTTTAGGTAAAATATGACGAAAACATGAAATCGTTTTATGAAGTTCTCACAAGAATTTTATGTAGATCCAAAATAAGTTTCGGTTTAAAGCAGTGATATTTGCGTTATCAGTTCAATAATTATGGCCTAAAGATCTAGCTTCTAAATTCCACGCTTCTTATTTTTATGGTAGAGCTTTTTGGCTTTCATTATGTAGGAAACGGTTTTTTAAAAGGCCTTCCAGGAGTCTTAGCAAATCTGCCTAAGTTGATACATAGTAAGTGATATAACTTAATTAAAATTCTTCTATGATACATCTAAACCATGTCGAATTTCTTGATCAGGATTTTAATTCCAGGGCACTGGCGAACATAAATGGAATAAAGCAGCTATAACCATGTGAAATGACTATCGTCAATTGTGATATTTTTTTATCTAAAAGCAACACACTGGCTTTAGGTAACGAACCTGCGGCAAAGTTGGGAAACTTTCTAAACAATGATGATTTATTTGCAATTAATATAAGGATTTTCACAGTAAAGCCAAAAGAATTTACTGTCAGTCATTAGAATGCAATTTATTTAGCTCAGTAATTTTCATGGAAATCAACTTAAACGATATTTTAAGTTAAAAAGACAACCGTCTAACGGATAATCGATTTAATTTTATTGTACATATAAGAAGAAAGCAAATTAAGAAATCTTCATTTTAAAATAGAATCTCATCATATCTGTGGAATACTAAATGAGTTTCACAGATGAATATGAAATGAATATTAATTAAGTATTAGTGATTTGGTGTTGGACCAAAGCAGAGAAGCATATTAGTGATTTGATTAACAGTTACAACTGATCAAACAAGTTGAACCCATGATGTGACTGAATCTACAGGATTTCAGAGGTTATTACCTTTAAGCTGAAGTTTCAGAAACACTAGCTTCCAAGAGGCTGTTTATTTTTGGCTATATTTTTTTAACTAAATCACTTTTATTAGGTAGAAAACAAATTATTTTGAGTTTATCCTTAGAACAAATACTACTAGCATGACAAACAAACAATTTAAATAGATTATAACTGTACTGTATTGAGAAAATCTCTAAAAATCAAGGGACTCAATAATAATTAACTCAATTAAAGTAGATTATCAAGACTGTTTGCATTATATTATTCTTAATTCATTTACAATCATCCTCAGAAAAGAATATGAACGACAATAAATTTTGTGAAATCAATTCTACCTCATTTTGTGTCCATTCCAAATAATTGGATTTTCCAATTCTGATCTAGTCCATTCGGCTACTGTAAATAATGCCAGCGGCCACAATAATCTTCTTAGACTATAAGGTATAATTTTTCCCTTCAAAACTGATACAACTTGATAAGTAAAACTTTGTGCTAAATTTTCATCTGAATAATTTGAATTGATAAGTTTAACAGAATTTGAATAAGATGATTTACGACACATTTGATCTATTATACTACCAAGACACTCAGTGAAACAACTTGACCCAGTTTCACTTGATGCCATCCATCCTTCTGGTCCTAAATATATTGTAAGCAGACATAAAATAAAATGGATGGGTGTTACGTAATATGCTGGTAATTATTGGCTAGAATATTGATAAATATTGGTATTATAAGAAAGCACAATGTTTCTACATTGATATTTTAAAGTTTTCTTTTGCAAAATAGCGATGGCGTTTGAAGCGAACGGTACTGGGTTTGAGTCGCGGAGTGAATATCAACCTTGAAATGCAGGTACATCCAGATGAGAAGTACCAAATAGGACGAAACACGCATTCTGGATTCTACTGCTAGCCACTATCGATATTTGCTTAAAAAGCTTGTGACTTAAGGCTATATCGAGGCAATCTTTATAGGAAGAATATATGCCAACAAGGGACTGATCAATTGCAATCCTAAATAACAATGGTAAGATACAAGTAAAACAACATCTAGTGAAGTTAATAACAATAGATGATCAATGCACTGTAATGGCATGCACATGAACGAATGACACTTGTACGTTATTGAAGTTGAACATTGCAAAAAACATAAGGAAAATTATAAACTTTAGGAAAGTTTATCGGTATTAAACCCCATCAAATCATTATCTAATTAATGAAAATATAGTTGTCAGTATCAGGTTATGAAGATTGTTGACTTTAGTGTCTAACTACAATCAATCTACAAAGTTGTGCGACCATTTTTATTGTCTTCGGTGAATAAATGCCTGACACCTGACACAGATTAGCTCTACTGGTCAAGACTTCTCACTAGAACTCTTAGACTCTCCTCTCAAAGCTTGTCATTTGCTCACTAGTGACTAACTTCGAGAGAGGATTATCAGAGTTCTAGTGAGAAGCTGTGAACAAATTTATCGTCTACCTACAAACTAACAATATTCTCTTGGTGTTTCTTTTATCTATCAGTATCTTTTCATGTCTAAATACTAGCGTTTAAACCAGGTATGTCAATAGTTCACAAAATTTTAATGTATGTTACATTTCAGTATCTGAAGAAACTGAAACTGAATTGTTCCTAAACATAGAAATAGTTTAACACTACAAGTCAAGTAGTTTTTGATTATTTAAATGTTGACAATTAAATCAGTTCATTTTTTCCTGAAAATGAAAAATACTAAGGTATTTTTCTAAGTTAAGTATCCTGTTTAAACCATATTCCACATACTTATTTTACCTGTTAAGAAATTATGTCAAGCGTACTACAAGTGTTGAAACCAAATTAATTACAAAAAAGTTATATTTAAGATAAGCATAATGATACATCAAAATTTACACGAGTTAAAGCTATCCTCATTTGGGATTTGAGATTCGAATTGTAGTCAAAAGAAACTACTTGCTATTCCAAGATGGTTTACAACAGTCGACAAACTCACTTTATTCAAACTAATGTTATTAGTAAGGTGCAAATATTTCATTGTGCAATCTCAACAATTCATATTTTCTAAAACAAGATATCAACTACCAAGCTCTTAGCTCTGAAATAAACAGTTGTAGTCCTACAACTACACTCTCTATGTTCCTTTCAGAAATCAATGTTTTGATATGTATCATCAATTATGGTTAATAATTCATATGTCCTCTTTCTCTATTAATCATAAAAAAAACTCGTCGAGTAACTATTATATGCAGAATTATAGTTACAAATTGTTATGTTTATATTTATGTTTGTAGATACTTACTAAGTAACAAGAATATAGCATCTCATTTTAGTCATTAAGCTAATCAAAACATGTAAATTGATTTATTCTTCAACATTAAATATTTGTCTGCATTTATTTCTTCTTGAATGTTGTATCTAATTTTTTTGTCTCCCTTGTGTTGATGATTATCTCACACTTTTTCCCATGCAAATTATCCTTATTAATAAATATAATACTAGATGAGTGAAATTTACACCATATATGAAATTGATGTTTTTATCAAATTTTTAGATGTTTATAACAAATACACCAATACGTACATACATGTATGCATACATACATAAAATCATAAAAACGATGATAGAAGTACAAAATGTACAAGAAAACTATTTGTCCAATTCGATTTGTATATTTATATTTATATAAAGAAACAGACTTGATATATATATCAAACCTATCATTATTTATCTGTACCCACGCATTATATAGATATAGAAGATAAAGTTTATTGGTATAGCATGTTCAAATCATCCAATATATATAATGAGTGATGTAATTTTAACCAAAAAGTGTGAACTAACAGATATGGACTTAGTCTTTCATTTAATAATCTCTAATACCATTAATATGGATTTAAATGAAATCTAATATTATTCATACAAATATTTTATATTCAAGTACTGATTGATAGATTTTCATTTACAATAATTCTTGGATTAAAAAAACAAAAACAAAAAGAGAATCAATTGAAATAATGATCATAATAACTATAGTATTACTTTTATTATTTCATATAAGTATTAATTCATTACCTATTATGAACAAAACCGTAAATCAACATATTGAAACATTATCCAATTTAAATGATAAACAATTAAATAATGATAATAATAATAATAATGAAATTATTCTTACTAATATCATTAATGATAATTATAATCAATTATTATTGTTCTTTAAAGATATTGCTTCGATACAAACATTTACTACAGTAAATAATCTTATGAATAATAATAATAATAATAATAATAATAGTAATAAAGAAAGTAATCATTCATTAAAAAATAATGATTTAAATCAAATAATGAATAATTCAATTATATTAAAACAAAATCAATTCGTCCACAATCCATGTAATAATAATAATAAAGAATGTTCTACAATATTCGGAATAAAAGAACTAAAAAATAAACAAAATAATTCTAAAGGTAAACTTATTATTAATAAAACTATAAATGATGACATATTATTACGTAATATTCTATATAATGAAATCATTAGAAATCAATTATCCAATAAAAATTTAATACAATTTGTAATTCATTTAAATAATAATAGTAATATAAAAGATTTATCTTCATTACAAATTTTTAATAATAAATACTTTATAAATTTATTACGTAATATAAACAAGGATACTTTATTGAATAATCAACACATAAAGAATATAATAAATAATAGACAAGATAATGAAAATCTATCAATTAATCATTTATATGATTATTTTATACAGAAATATATTAATTTAACAGAAAATAATACAATTTATTCAAGATCAATATTATCAAATATGGATATTAATCAAAAAAAGAAATATGATGATGGAAGAGATAAATTAATTGATCCAGAAAAAAGTTTCAATGAAGGACCTGGTAACAATGAGTCAAGGAATAATTTAATAAACAAGGAACTATCAAAGTTATTATTAAAAAATAACATAATATCAATGACAAAAAAATATAGAAGAAAACGTTCATCAAATGATATTGATTCAGAAAATATAAGGAGAAAAAGTAAACAAAAAATTAAGGAAAATCAAAAACAAATAAAAATTAACAACAAAAACAAACTCAATCGAAGGATTAAAAAGGATATCAATGCAAATGAAGAAAACCATGACAAAATGAAGAATATGTGGCAAGAAGGTAATAAGGACAATAATGATGAAAAAAACACGCTATTAGAAGATGAAAAGAATGAGAATGAAAAAGAAAAATTAATAGAAACAAAGATTATAGAAAATAAAGAACAAACAGATGAATATAATAAACAAATAGAGGAGGCGATGGACATTCTGAGCACGGGTGAACAAATATCAGCAAACGACATAGAGAAGATTAACAATCCAGCTCAAACTGCAGATGTGTCAGTGATTCAGGACTCGAGTCCAGACAGCCCAGTGTCCGAGGAAGTGACGACGGTCTCTCCAGTTCCAACTGCAGATGTGTCAGTGATTCAGGACTCGAGTCCAGACAGCCCAGTGTCCGAGGAAGTGACGACTGTCTCTCCAGTTCCAACTGCAGATGTGTCAGTGATTCAGGACTCGAGTCCAGACAGCCCAGTGTCCGAGGAAGTGACGACTGTCTCTCCAGTTCCAACTGCAGATGTGTCAGTGATTCAGGACTCGAGTCCAGACAGCCCAGTGTCCGAGGAAGTGACGACGGTCTCTCCAGTTCCAACTGCAGATGTGTCAGTGATTCAGGACTCGAGTCCAGACAGCCCAGTGTCCGAGGCAGTGACGACTGTCTCTCCAGTTCCCACTGCAGATGTGTCAGTGATTCAGGACTCGAGTCCAGACAGCCCAGTGTCCGAGGAAGTGACGACTGTCTCTCCAGTTCCAACTGCAGATGTGTCAGTGATTCAGGACTCGAGTCCAGACAGCCCAGTGTCCGAGGAAGTGACGACGGTCTCTCCAGTTCCAACTGCAGATGTGTCAGTGATTCAGGACTCGGGTCCAGACAGCCCAGTGTCCGAGGAATTGACGACGGTCTCTCCAGTTCCAACTGCAGATGTGTCAGTGATTCAGGACTCGAGTCCAGACAGCCCAGTGTCCGAGGAAGTGACGACGGTCTCTCCAGTTCCAACTGCAGATGTGTCAGTGATTCAGGACTCGAGTCCAGACAGCCCAGTGTCCGAGGAAGTGACGACTGTCTCTCCAGTTCCAACTGCAGATGTGTCAGTGATTCAGGACTCGAGTCCAGACAGCCCAGTGTCCGAGGAAGTGACGACGGTCTCTCCAGTTCCAACTGCAGATGTGTCAGTGATTCAGGACTCGAGTCCAGACAGCCCAGTGTCCGAGGAAGTGACGACTGTCTCTCCAGTTCCAACTGCAGATGTGTCAGTGATTCAGGACTCGAGTCCAGACAGCCCAGTGTCCGAGGAAGTGACGACGGTCTCTCCAGTTCCAACTGCAGATGTGTCAGTGATTCAGGACTCGAGTCCAGACAGCCCAGTGTCCGAGGAAGTGACGACGGTCTCTCCAGTTCCAACTGCAGATGTGTCAGTGATTCAGGACTCGAGTCCAGACAGCCAGTGTCCGAGGAAGTGACGACTGTCTCTCCAGTTCCAACTGCAGATGTGTCAGTGATTCAGGCCTCGAGTCCAGACAGCCCAGTGTCCGAGGAAGTGACGACTGTCTCTCCAGTTCCAACTGCAGATGTGTCAGTGATTCAGGACTCGAGTCCAGACAGCCCAGTGTCCGAGGAAGTGACGACGGTCTCTCCAGTTCCAACTGCAGATGTGTCAGTGATTCAGGACTCGAGTCCAGACAGCCCAGTGTCCGAGGAAGTGACGACGGTCTCTCCAGTTCCAACTGCAGATGTGTCAGTGATTCAGGACTCGAGTCCAGACAGCCCAGTGTCCGAGGAAGTGACGACGGTCTCTCCAGTTCCAACTGCAGATGTGTCAGTGATTCAGGACTCGAGTCCAGACAGCCCAGTGTCCGAGGAAGTGACGACTGTCTCTCCAGTTCCAACTGCAGATGTGTCAGTGATTCAGGACTCGAGTCCAGACAGCCCAGTGTCCGAGGAAGTGACGACGGTCTCTCCAGTTCCAACTGCAGATGTGTCAGTGATTCAGGACTCGAGTCCAGACAGCCCAGTGTCCGAGGAAGTGACGACTGTCTCTCCAGTTCCAACTGCAGATGTGTCAGTGATTCAGGACTCGAGTCCAGACAGCCCAGTGTCCGAGGAAGTGACGACTGTCTCTCCAGTTCCAACTGCAGATGTGTCAGTGATTCAGGACTCGAGTCCAGACAGCCCAGTGTCCGAGGAAGTGACGACTGTCTCTCCAGTTCCAACTGCAGATGTGTCAGTGATTCAGGACTCGAGTCCAGACAGCCCAGTGTCCGAGGAAGTGACGACTGTCTCTCCAGTTCCAACTGCAGATGTGTCAGTGATTCAGGACTCGAGTC
Source organism: Schistosoma spindalis (assembly GCA_946903255.1). Lineage (NCBI taxonomy): Eukaryota > Metazoa > Platyhelminthes > Trematoda > Strigeidida > Schistosomatidae > Schistosoma > Schistosoma spindalis. The sequence goes on along the minus strand of OX336420.1, from coordinate 70,719,579 downwards.
CAGACAGCCCAGTGTCCGAGGAAGTGACGACTGTCTCTCCAGTTCCAACTGCAGATGTGTCAGTGATTCAGGACTCGAGTCCAGACAGCCCAGTGTCCGAGGAAGTGACGACTGTCTCTCCAGTTCCAACTGCAGATGTGTCAGTGATTCAGGACTCGAGTCCAGACAGCCCAGTGTCCGAGGAAGTGACGACGGTCTCTCCAGTTCCAACTGCAGATGTGTCAGTGATTCAGGACTCGAGTCCAGACAGCCCAGTGTCCGAGGAAGTGACGACGGTCTCTCCAGTTCCAACTGCAGATGTGTCAGTGATTCAGGACTCGAGTCCAGACAGCCCAGTGTCCGAGGAAGTGACGACTGTCTCTCCAGTTCCAACTGCAGATGTGTCAGTGATTCAGGACTCGAGTCCAGACAGCCCAGTGTCCGAGGATAGTGACGACTGTCTCTCCAGTTCCAACTGCAGATGTGTCAGTGATTCAGGACTCGAGTCCAGACAGCCCAGTGTCCGAGGAAGTGACGACTGTCTCTCCAGTTCCAACTGCAGATGTGTCAGTGATTCAGGACTCGAGTCCAGACAGCCCAGTGTCCGAGGAAGTGACGACTGTCTCTCCAGTTCCAACTGCAGATGTGTCAGTGATTCAGGACTCGCGTCCAGACAGCCCAGTGTCCGAGGAAGTGACGACTGTCTCTCCAGTTCCAACTGCAGATGTGTCAGTGATTCAGGACTCGAGTCCAGACAGCCCAGTGTCCGAGGAAGTGACGACTGTCTCTCCAGTTCCAACTGCAGATGTGTCAGTGATCAGGACTCGAGTCCAGACAGCCCAGTGTCCGAGGAAGTGACGACTGTCTCTCCAGTTCCAACTGCAGATGTGTCAGTGATTCAGGACTCGAGTCCAGACAGCCCAGTGTCCGAGGAAGTGACGACTGTCTCTCCCAGTTCCAACTGCAGATGTGTCAGTGATTCAGGACTCGAGTCCAGACAGCCCAGTGTCCGAGGAAGTGACGACTGTATCTCCAGTTCCAACTGCAGATGTGTCAGTGATTCAGGACTCGAGTCCAGACAGCCCAGTGTCCGAGGAAGTGACGACGGTCTCTCCAGTTCCAACTGCAGATGTGTCAGTGATTCAGGACTCGAGTCCAGACAGCCCAGTGTCCGAGGAAGTGACGACTGTCTCTCCAGTTCCAACTGCAGATGTGTCAGTGATTCAGGACTCGAGTCCAGACAGCCAGTGTCCGAGGAAGTGACGACTGTCTCTCCAGTTCCAACTGCAGATGTGTCAGTGATTCAGGACTCGAGTCCAGACAGCCCAGTGTCCGAGGAAGTGACGACTGTCTCTCCAGTTCCAACTGCAGATGTGTCAGTGATTCAGGACTCGAGTCCAGACAGCCCAGTGTCCGAGGAAGTGACGACGGTCTCTCCAGTTCCAACTGCAGATGTGTCAGTGAGTTCAGGACTCGAGTCCAGACAGCCCAGTGTCCGAGGAAGTGACGACGGTCTCTCCAGTTCCAACTGCAGATGTGTCAGTGATTCAGGACTCGAGTCCAGACAGCCAGTGTCCGAGGGAAGTGACGACGGTCTCTCCAGTTCCAACTGCAGATGTGTCAGTGATTCAGGACTCGAGTCCAGACAGCCCAGTGTCCGAGGAAGTGACGACTGTCTCTCCAGTTCCAACTGCAGATGTGTCAGTGATTCAGGACTCGAGTCCAGACAGCCCAGTGTCCGATGGAAGTGACGACGGTCTCTCCAGTTCCAACTGCAGATGTGTCAGTGATTCAGGACTCGAGTCCAGACAGCCCAGTGTCCGAGGAAGTGACGACTGTCTCTCCAGTTCCAACTGCAGATGTGTCAGTGATTCAGGACTCGAGTCCAGACAGCCCAGTGTCCGAGGAAGTGACGACTGTCTCTCCAGTTCCAACTGCAGATGTGTCAGTGTTTCAGGACTCGAGTCCAGACAGCCCAGTGTCCGAGGAAGTGACGACGGTCTCTCCAGTTCCAACTGCAGATGTGTCAGTGATTCAGGACTCGAGTCCAGACAGCCCCAGTGTCCGAGGAAGTGACGACGGTCTCTCCAGTTCCAACTGCAGATGTGTCAGTGATTCAGGACTCGAGTCCAAGACAGCCCAGTGTCCGAGGAAGTGACGACTGTCTCTCCAGTTCCAACTGCAGATGTGTCAGTGATTCAGGACTCGAGTTCCAGACAGCCCAGTGTCCGAGGAAGTGACGACTGTCTCTCCAGTTCCAACTGCAGATGTGTCAGTGATTCAGGACTCGAGTCCAGACAGCCCAGTGTCCGAGGAAGTGACGACGGTCTCTCCAGTTCCAACTGCAGATGTGTCAGTGATTCAGGACTCGAGTCCAGACAGCCCAGTGTCCGAGGAAGTGACGACTGGTCTCTCCAGTTCCAACTGCAGATGTGTCAGTGATTCAGGACTCGAGTCCAGACAGCCCAGTGTCCGAGGAAGTGACGACTGTCTCTCCAGTTCCAACTGCAGATGTGTCAGTGATTCAGGACTCGAGTCCAGACAGCCCAGTGTCCGAGGAAGTGACGACTGTCTCTCCAGTTCCAACTGCAGATGTGTCAGTGATTCAGGACTCGAGTCCAGACAGCCCAGTGTCCGAGGAAGTGACGACTGTCTCTTCAGCTCCAACTGATGGTGTTTCATCTAGTGACAATTTGTTTTTGTCTACCGTTGCTTCCATCGTTTCTGATGATCATGATTCTGATTTTCATCGAAGTCCAGTTGATGGAATTATCAAGTCTATAAACAAAGTAGTTTTAGACAATAATGAGAAAGGTTCTCTACATGAATTTTCAACTGACATTCCACGAAACAAGAATAATAATATACATATTAGTGGTCCTTATATTCATGAGCATAATAGGCTTGAATTTAAATATGGTTTGACAATCGGTTTCATTTTATTATGTATTCTGGTCATTTTGCTATTTCTGTCTACAATTCTTGTTCTCATTTGGATTCGTCATCGACGTAACAAATATTCTGGTAGTATAACCCTGACACATGTTGAAGAAAACGATAACAATGTACAAAATACTTCATTAGGAAAAAACAGATCTCAATCTAGAAATAATAAGCATGATTCGTTCACAGCTGTAGAAGGAATAGTTAATGAAAGCAAAGTTAATAAATCTACTAATTCAATGAAAACACCAGCAATACAAAAACGTCTTGAACTACGAAGAAAACAACATGTAAAAGCTAAAATATTAGCTCATGAAGCCTTACTTTCTACTGATGATTGTTCTTCATGTGATTGTGGTTTTACTTTTAAATCTCCTAGCCCTGAACGTCTCTGTTTAACATCGAATTTAGATAATGATGTTATATTAACTGGTGCATGGCGTAGACAAAGCAGTGATAGTGGTGATAGAAAAAACCAAATAAATCAAAATATATTAAATTCTATTGAACATAATAATGATAAAGAAGATGAATTTCCTGATATTCCTTCTATAAATACTACTAATTTTATTGAAAATAATGAACCTACATCGCACTATCAAGATATATGTATGAACAAACCCAGTACAAATTCAAAGGCATGGAAATATATTGATGAAAATTAGGACTAAATAATTTAACATAAATATATACATATATTTCTTTATGTTTGCAAAATAAAACTGTCAGCTCAAAATTACATATTAATTCTATATACTATTACATTAAATTAAAAAATTCTTTGAATAAATATTCATTTCATTTTATTTCATCGATAGTATTTTCAATCATCTGTAATAAAATTTCAAATTTTGACGAATACTACTTGTAGTAATGATAATAATAATAGTAGTAGTAATATGATAAATACTAAATACGTACATAGATTTAATGAAGTGTTTATTATAAATTATTGATATCATTAGATAGTACATACATTTCAGATTAAAAGTTAAATAGTAATAATCATTTAAAATGATAATTTCAACACTCAAAAAACTATTTTTTTTTCCTTTTTTATTGATTCCATAAACAAAATAACGAATGATTAATTAAATACAACATTTTTTACTCTAAGCTTTTGTTTATTATCAAATTTATTCTTTGTAAGAAAATACTTTTAAGGAATTATTATCATCGTTTTCTGTAAAAACAAAAAAAGTTCTTTTTTTGTGATCAATAACCGATTTCCTTTTTTGATTTTTTTTCTCTCTAAACCTATATGATGTAATTGTTGCTCAGTTATAAAATGTAATTTAAAAAAGGAGAGAAAAAAATTTTTAATGTTTGATTAATTATTAATTATTTTTCTGTTTTTCTGATATTATTTAAACAACAAAAATAAATTGTATTATTGAATAAAATTAAGTTTTATATATTTAATAAATATTATCAAAAGGGGTTTCGTGGAGATTTCTAGAAATTTCAGTAATTGAAATCATGAGTCAGTTAAAGTGGGGGTGGGTGGGATTGTGGATGAGCACTGGTGGGGAGTTTCATACTAGGAAGAAACGGCCGTCCAGTGCTTCCAGGTTTTCCATGGTGGTCTAGCTTCAAGTGATTCATTATTTCAACTATTAAAATTTAAGAAATATGTTTGATTAAAAGTATCTGATCATTTACTTAGTTATAATTAAAGCAATTACTAAGTTAAGTTTTTGCTTTGTAGCTAATGTCAGTTGGTGATGAATACTTTATATCCAATTCTTAATTTTAACTATCAACTGAAAATATTAATTCTAATTCATCACACTGGTTTATAACCCTCATTTAACTGTAGTATTTAGATTGACATTTTTAAGGTCTAGTTAGTGTCACTCAAAGGTCGTCCATAAATTATAGTCTCATCCAATTACTTTTAATAAATATTATAAATTATTAAACATAATTGAACTATTTTACAATGACAGATAATCTGCCTAGAAACTAATTTTAACTGACTCTTATTTATAATATTTTTAAGGTATAAAGACTATTAATGCTGTAAGAACTTTCGGTAGTTACTAATGTTAATCATTTAAAGATTTCCATCATATTAAAAGACTAATATTTGAACAAAGTATATTCTTTTCAATAAATTCTCTTCAGGTTCCAAAATTATATATCCAAATTAATAATACGAAAAACAGCTAGATTAAAGACAAAGTACATCGTTTAAAGCATGTGAATTTAGGATTGTTAAACAAAAGTTGAAAATAATTGTGAAATATTGAAGTAAATTTACTATTCTATAACAAGATTCTAGAGAAGTTACATTTTCTCCAGTTACGTAAATATAGTACCTTGAAATGTCCAAATAATTATACGTCCTAATAACAAGTAATGCTTGTTGCATACGAATTGATTTTCTAAGCACAGTAGCTCATACAATATCACTTGTTTAAAAAATCATCTTTATTGGATTTTGAAAATGGGATAGAAATTATCACGTGAAAAAGCATTGATTTACTTTGATCCAAATAACTGACGTGTTGTGAACAGTTTTATTTTTTTTTAATTTCGCTTACTGATCACTTCCTAAGCCTATCGTTAATCCGAACTTTTTAATACATCTATCGGTAGGCTTGGTGTTGTCATGTTTTTTGGTATAACAAAACCCGACTGGATCATTGACACAAGATCTTACTTTGAACTAAGATACCTACTTTCAGAATCTGTTTCAAAAAACATTTTCACTTATTTTGACTAGGATAGGAACTTTTGATTCAGGCTACTGACTCACTGAGCCACGTGACGAAAAAATGTGGTATCAAATATGACTTCATTAAGCTTAAATCCAGTTGTGAGCTTATCAAAAGTTTCGTTATGGAGATATAAAAATATTATTATTTGCGAAAAATCACTTGATAAATCATAATTTAAGTAATAGTATTCTATGGTTATCTTTCCATTATTACTTCTTAATCCCGTTCAACTAAGTGTAGTAAATTAAGATCTAGATAGCAAATGTGTAGAAGGTAGTAATTATTGATTACTATTATTCAATTTCTTACTTTATCGGGTAAGGCACTGCACGTGTAAATAAAAATTATTCAATCATATGCGCATATCTCAAAGATAGATTTCCGGAAAATATGGTCGAGGGCCGTGGCTTATGCCCGTCGACATTGACTATGTAACTCATCTACGCTACTGGATGAGAATAACTTTGCATTACACAGTGGATGGTATTTAAGATGTGATTCATTTATTTAGCGCATACCATGATACTCAGGGATTTAGGGTCAAACTGATCTTGGGTCCTGTGAGCATACTTCTGAGGAGTCGGAAACTAGTACAGAACAGCTGTCCGGCACATGATTATTATATATAACAGTCAGTGGTAGGACCTATCCACAAATTGTGAGAAGTTCCTGCATCAAACAGACGTGCAAATTGCAGTACCTTTTTTAATTTATTTAGTTTTGATGACATTTGAAACATGAGTCTACTTTCTGTGAGTCACACCAGCTTTGTAGTAAATAAAAAAATTAAAGGTTGATTGCTACAATTAAAAATTTACCCTACCAATTATTTACTATCACATGGCTTTACAAGGCTGAGAAGTGTAAGTATTCAGTAATAATGCATTTAAGTAATAATTTAGTTTCTGATATTACGAATTGTCTGGATTATCATTTTACAGACATAGATTTCATTTGAGTGTGATTGCATCATCAAAGGTGAATTACAGTAACCAAAATCACTTGATTTCTTTTTCAACCATTTCTTATAAGCGATTAGCTTTTAGTTTCTAGCCGTTTTTAGACACGTTTGAATGCTCAGTGTTACTATTACATGCCTAAAATATATTATTCAGAGAAATTTAAATTGTATTCTGTTCTATTATAATTAGTAACACTGACTGCAAAGATTATCAGCATTATTTTTAGATTACTTTTAATTAATTAAGTAATATGTCATGTATCTTAAAAATAAAGCAGTCATTTGACAAAAAAACTACCAATCCAAAACGGAAGTTAGTCATTATACTATGCAGTAAATTTTTAAATATTTTATGCTTTAAGGGGTATTTGATTATATTTAGCACACTGTTGAAGAGGAAACTTATCTTTGACGAACAATTTTCAATTCTTATTCAGTGACATAGTAGGTCACCTTTATTTGAAACCGCAAATACCTTTAATTAAAAACTGAATACATCGCTTGTAATGGTATAGTTTGCAGTTGTTAGCTTTATAGACATAATAGATTATTTGAATCTGTTCTTTCAATGGAAAAATTCCATTCAGTCAGTCAGATTTACTTAGCTATGAATTTTAAAAGTTTAAGGAATTCCATATCATGAATTCTCTATCACTAATATATAAATGTGGGAATTATTTATAAAACAAGTTTTTGAGGGTCTCTGAATGTGAGGAGTGATTTTTAAATTACATGGTTTTACTTTAGATTACCTTATGTTCAAGGAAAACCATTAGTACAAAACATTATTTTAGATTTATTATAAGCAGAGATGATGGCCGCTAGCAGTGGAATCCAGACTCAAGTTTCGTCCTATGTGGGACTCGTCAGCTGGATATACCTTCATCAATAGGAAGATTCAAAAACCAATACAAAAATGAATTATTGTACATAAAAAATTATTCATCTATTATTAAAATTGTAAGTGATAAATACACATAGTTTACTAAATAAACAGACAATCGAATATTGAAGATCTAATTTCAGCTAATAAATTAGTGGAAATTCCCTTTGATAAACGTGAATAAATTAAAGTTGATAAAAAAAATTGGACTGAAATGTATTTATTCTACTTTAAAGCTTCTAGCCAGTTGAAAAGAGCTTAAATATTTACAATGAATGGTTGAATTAAAATCATATTTAATGTTTATTATTCTGATTTATTACGTGAGACTATAATTTATAGACGACATTTGAGAGACGCTAAAGTGACCTTGAAAGTGTCCACCTAATAACTAGGACTAAATGAAGATTATATACCTTATAGCTTCAGCCAGTATGCACATATGCCAACAATTGCAGTCCTAAATAACAATGAGAAGATACAGGTAAAAAACATCAAGTGAATTGAATAATAGTTATTATGAAGTTCTAAAAATGAATGATATCATATTAAACTATTCGTTTAAGATTAGATAAGATTTGGTATTCCTTATTAATCAACGTAGAGAGTGTGTGGTTTATCATATTATTATGATTATTATTAGTAATAATAATAATAATAATAATAATAATAATAATAATATCTACTTATCTTTATCTCAGAATTCTTTCATTGTTAGGTGGTTTTTTAGGAGCTTTAATTCTATGCGATAATTTTTGCAAAACGTTTATATAAAAATAGTAAGTGAATGATTAGAAAAGTTTTAAGCTAAATTTATGTTATGTATATAAGATATCTGATACTAAATTAAATTTATAAATTAAATTGAATAATTGGATTTAAATAATTTTAACTTTATATTTCAGAAACCGAGTTTGATCTTATTTCAAAAATAATTAAGATCAAAATTATCAATATAGTGTTGTGAAGATTAATGAGTTATTGATTGATATCATGAACCGATTGATGTTAGACCACCATTGAAAACCTGGAAGCACTAGACAGCCATTTCATCCTATTGTAGGACTCCTCAGCAGTGCGCATCCACGGTCTCGCTCATGTAATTCGAACCCAGAGCCTTCAGTCTCGCATACGAACGCCCAACCCACTAGACCACTGAGCAGGCATCCAACGGTGTTATTGTCTAACCTCAACCAATCCTCAAAATTGCGAGACCATCTTTCATTATACTGAGGTAGAAACCTGTCTCTACCCGACACAGATTATCTCCACTGGTCATAGTTTCTCACTAGAACTTCCGAAATTCACCCCCGAAGCTAGCCACTGGTGAGCGCATGGTAATTATCAGTATAGGGTTGTGGAGATTATTAAGTTTCTGAAACGGCTGTCCAGTGCTTCCAGGTTTTCAATGGTGGTCTAAAATCAATCAGTTCATGGTCTCAATAGAAATCAAAATTGTGAAAGTTAAACTGGTTGTATTAAGTAATCCAATTACCAAGATTTGTATGAATGTACTTTCACATCTTAAGTCATTCTCAAGTTATTAATCTTGATTGAAGTTAACTGAATGAAGTTGATTACGAAATTTTTTATAAAACCTTTAAATAGGTATCATTTTATACATTTTCTATAGAAATAGGACAAGCGATTTAGAATTTATGTAGACGATTTTGATGAAGTTTCATTTGTTTTGAGCTCGATGATTTGATTTAGTTTTTGCTTGAAGTTCAATGAACAAAAAAATTCATAAAAATAAAAGATAGTCATTAATTTCTTTTATTTAAGAATGATTCAATTACAATCAAACTATTTTACATGTCAAATAAGCTAACATTGAATGTAAGTGAAAAGATAATCACATTTGATTAGAAATGTTGAGCTTGGTGTTCCCACTCGTGATCTGATGTGGATGCATGACCGAGCGTCTTCAGCTAGGTGAGTCCATTAAAACTAATCCAATGTTGAAGACTTACAAGTTCAAGTTTCTAGTAAGTTCTGATTAGTTTAAATATTAATTAATAAGCGTTCATTACAAAACTTTCTAATGAAGACATGAAAATATTTAAAATCAATTATCATACGGAAATCAGCTAACGTATATAATACCGGATTTTCGTCAATGGATATTTAGTTTCAAATTTGTTTATCTAATAAATAATGACTGTTGTCAAATAATTCATTCATTTTATGAATTTAAACAAGAATAATAACAATAAATGAAGCATAATAAATGTAATCATTAGAATTCTTTGTATATAACATTATTATTAGAGTATTGTAGAAAACATAAAATAATAAAGGGAAGAAATTGAACATCTGAGAATATAACATTAACAACATGAATTGCGTTATAATCATTTTAAAAGGTTGGATATTTACACAGGTTTATAGAATTAAGTAGATGAAGTATGAGCAATTTATAGTGGATTAAGGAATAGAAATAAAATTTGACAAACCTAGCAGCTGTATAGTTGATCTTCAGGTGGATGTTTATTCTGAGGTTGGTTAAATCAGTGATTTCATAACTTCCTTAAGCTGGCCTAATAAACAGGCTTTTGTTTTAACTGTGCTGGTCATAATATGCTGTTTTTGTTGTCTTGTACTTATTATTCACTGTTCGTGGACAATTGTGTTAGAATCGTCATTTTTGGACAGTTGATTTTTTATCTGGCTTTCTCCTTAAAGTTTGTACAAACCTCTGGTTTTGCTTAAAACATTCGATATTTATTTACTGCTCTGTTATAAAGATTTTTGACTTAAGACCTTACAAGTGGTAGCACTGTACTGATAACGGTAACATGCGTTATACTACATAAAAATCTTGTAACTTTATTCTTATAGTATGACAAGAAAAAAAAGTCACTATCATCATTCTGCCTGTTATACGACCCATATATTGAGCAATACATAACGATTAATAACCATATTTCTGAATAAATTACGTATTTGAGCTGCGTCAAATATAAAATAAGGGATTAATGGTTCAATTAAATCCTGTTGGTGATATTAGTTCTATGGGGAAGGGAGCTTTTATCGTTATTCTGGACAATAAGGATAGCCGCAACTTCGAATGGAAGTGATTTTACTAAAATACTTTCACAAATCCTAAACCGTTTTGTCTTAATTAAAGTGTCTGTGAAATGATAATACAAACAATTACGTAAACCATTTCTTAAGAGAAATTATCTGATTCTATTGAATTATTCTATAATATCAATCGATCATATGTAATAAGTAGTTAATATGTGGTGCATCCTAAGTTTCTACTACAATTTGTTAATATTTAACTGATGGTTTCTGAACTTGTGTAATATACACGAACGATGAATCACTTTGTTCAAGATAATATTAAGTTAGGTTTAGACGGATCCTAACTTATAGATACTGAAAACTCTTAGATGACAAAGATGTGTAGAGGTTTTAAGTTTCTGTTTACATTAAATTTCTTGATAAAACCATACGATATGGTTTAACTTCACTAATCACGTCTTACTACAAGAACTCTCAAAGCTAGTCACTGGTGAGTACGTGATGATTGTCAGTGATCAGTAAAGTTAAACTGTGTCGGATTCATAGAAGTCCCCCACCAAAGACAATGAAAGATAGTCTCACAATATTGTGAACTGATTGAGGTTTAACTTATACACCATTGAATCCCTGTTTATTGGTCTAACGATTAGGCGTCCGCGCACGAGTCTGAAGGTCTTGTGTTCGACTTTCGGTTGTAGGGTCGTGGATGCGCAACACTGAGGAATCTCAACACTGGGATGAAACGGCTGTTTCATCCTTCCCGGTTTTCAAAGGTCGTCTTATATTAGTAATAAAGTAATAGTAGTAGTAATAAAGTATTGTTGATTGTATCGATATCCTTGCAATTGGTCCTAACAACTAGCGATATTCATCGCGACTGTGGTAAATGATAGATAAATCAAATTTCGTAAAACACTAGTCGACATCAAAGAATTTTAGTTAAGTTGCGTTTTCTTAATTGAACCGTTTAATAAATTAAACCACCATTCTCGTTATTGATAATTCTTCCCCATACATTATTTAGACACCAGTATATTACTATGGAGCTTAAAGACAAATACTGAATGTATGCTGCAAGAATGTTTAACAAAATCCCCATTTCAAATTTTTAAAACTACAGCAGAAAACGATGTAGGTCCACAATGGTAAAAAGACAGAGATGGTAGGTGAATAAAGATTTATTGGATAATAAATTTAATTCTAAAGCTACAAATTTTTTACTTAGATTGGTAATAAAAGTTTATCATAGGGTCGAGTTTAAAGAGATCACTAAGAATTTCAACCCGTTCTTAATCAATCAGAAAAGACACCTTGCAAATGGAAAAAATAATACTAATATAATGTACGAACATATTTTATATGATTAATGAGTTTGCTGAAGTCTTCTAAAAATTTTCTGTCCGTAAATCAAAAAAACTGTCGTAAATTCGTCTAGATTGATATAGAAAACTCTTAGTAGAATCCAAATAGATTTTTAAGAATCCCTTAACTATGTATTGACCAAATTGCTTAATTCATATTTTTTTTTAAATATTAAAATGATATAACTTGATATTAATTATTCAGTAACTCAATGTATGACACACAATTTGCAACACAAAATTAAATTTGTATAACTAACAGATGTAACTAATTTATTGAGTTTTGTATATAACCCAGATTTATCACCTAACTGTACTGATTTGACTGAACCAAATTAGTAAGAATGAGTAGAACACACTATTTGAATGATTCATGATTTATATTTAATCAATAAAAAAATTTAAAAAGGTCTAGATTATCCTCAATCTGTTTGCTTGGCAATTACAGTCGGGATGATCTAGCGGCATCAGTTATTCCTTTCAGTAAGAAAGATATTAACAGTGTTTTCTATCGATGAAGACAGAACTAATGTAAGCATTTAATATTGTTAACATAATAATTTAAAACCTAGTGAATTTTATTCACAGTATTTGACATCTTTAACAGTGCGTAAAAATATTGTCTTCATTTTGTAAGTTTAGTTCATAACTCAAACTACCATGATCAACATGCTACCCAAAGACATTTTATCTATGACATTAACTATCTATCAGCAACATCTGTATTTCACACTTCTCAAAATATCTTTACAGAATCTTTGTGATACGCCAAAGTTGGTGTTATTATTCTACAGTCGATAGTATTTCTGTGCAATTGGAAAAAATTCCTGTGACATAAGATATCGAATTTAGCTATTGTCAAATAGCCCAACTAATTAATTTATTGTGGTCAAAATTGCGAATTGTGCAAAACAATTCTGAAGTTAGTTTCAACATTTAGGGGGTAAGGAAAACATTTAAATTATCTTAGCATAGTTCCTCACGATATTCACATACCATTTTATTTTCTCAATATCAATAAACAAACAAGAGCATCTTCGATTGAAATTTTAATCCATATAAAGTCGGATGAAGGTAAAATTAATTTGAATATCATTCCTATTATTGGTATACAGGATTTGTGGCGATTGTAGAATTTCTATGTCTTCAGATTATGAACTAGTTTTAGCTAGACGACTATTGATAACCCGAAAGTACTGGATGGCCGTATTGTCCCAGTATGGGACTCTTCAGCAGTGAGCATTCACTATCTTGCATAAGGGACTAGAACCCAGGACCCTCAGTCTCTCACAAGAACGCTTAATCTTTAGACCACTGAGAAGGCACCTAACGATGATAATTTCACACTTCAATAAATTCACGATAAGATCAGTTTGTGATTAAAACTATGAAAATTCTACAATCTACACAAATCCCCTATATTAAAAGTAATCACTGGTGACTAGCTTCAAGATATAACTCTTGGAGTTCTAGCAGACAATAGATGAAAGTTATGCAGTATCGTAAATTGATTAAAGTAAAACGTTAACATTTTTCGATATCATCTCTATGGCAGGATTGATGAAAAATTCTCTGAGTCCTTAGCATAAATAACCGCTATTTGGTACAACTATTTCATCAGACAGTCAGCAATGAGTTTTTAGTATTTTAATATACCACTTCAGTACTCAATTTAATGATCAAAATATTTGTAACATTGTCTATCAATAAAGTTGAGTGCTACTCTCAGGTCGAGAAATATGCCATTAGTTGTATGTACATAGCAACTTAACCTTTTGACTTTAAAAGAATATATACACTTCAAGATGAATTAAGGAATCTAAATGTTTTTTTTAATATTATTCATTTGTTATGATTAGATATTCGTGGGATAATGCTTCAGTATGACATAAAATTCATTTCAACTCTTGAAAATTATGAATAATTTATTTCCTTGTTTTCTTTATTTTTTTTCAACCCTTTTTTAATGTTTTCTTATTTGAAATTCTTTTCCACCAATTTCTTTTATCATTAATTAATATTATAAACAAACTTTTAACAAAATATTATTTTCATTTTGATGAAAGCATGTATCCTGTCTTGTCGCTGTTTATGCATGTTTACTTGTTTGACTAAATTTCTTACTTAGATGTTTTTTATAAAAGAAAACAGCACAATATCATTTATGAATATTTTTTTAATTTCAATAATTGAAATCATGAGTCAGTTAAAGCTTGACTACCATGGAAAACCTGGAAGCACTGGACGTCTGTTCCATCCTATTGTGTGACTCCAAGGCAGTACGCATCCACGATCCCGCCCTCCGCGAGATTCGAACTCAGGACCTACCAGTCTCGCGCGCGAGCGCTTAACCACTAGACCACTGAGCTGGCATCCAATGGTGTTAATGTCTAACTTTAACTAATCCACGAAATTGAGTGACACATCCACCATTGTCTTCAGTGAGCTAATATCTCAATCAATACCATAAATTAAGGAATAATTTTAAATGTGAACAAACGATGAACTCGTTGTAAATATCTGATAGCATCAAAAAGATGTTATATTGTTTTATTAGTCAATAGTTCAATAAAGAAATAGTTGGGACACAATATTCACTTCTTATTGATGTTGCTCTTGCTAGGAAATAAACGATTTCACTTAAATATTTTTGAAGTCATGTATATAAAACAAATCTGTACTTCAAATAACGGAGAAGATATGATGTTCAGGTAGATGTTGGACAATAGAAATTCTTCAATTATATCATCCAGGTTACACAATATAACAACAAAATTCTTATAGTTTCCGAGTGCATTGAATCGGTTAACTAGTTGTTCTTACTTTTTTGTATTGGACAATCAATTCTGTTATTAAAATATCAGTTTAGTTACATTAGTCTGATTTCAATTACTTTATTAGTCAATATTTATGACTATATTTAAAAATACTTACTCTAGTTTAGTCAGAAAATATAAACAAATTACTTATCACTATGTAACTTGTTCTGAACATCTTATGAAAGGTTTTCTGAAATTCCTGTAAAACATATGACAATTGAATAAAGACCTACAAAAGAAAGGCGTTTTAGACAATTGATACCTTATTTAGAACATTAATCGACACTTTAAGTTGAAAAATGCGACAGATATACAATCCATTATCCCTAAAAAATGTCAAAATTCACTGTTTTGACAGATAATGTGAGATTTCAAAATAATCATTCATTCAGAATCATTACTATATTAATCTATTCTAATGCTAAGTTCGTCTTATACAGTACAAGAGTATACTGAGGTTATCGGTCAAAGACCTTAGTCTTCATTTAATAATATCTGGTTTTGTTTAGGTTATGGGAAACTTGTAATTAGTTTTTATTGTAAATCAATGCCAACAAGAGAACCATTAAAAAAAGGGGAAAACTGTTTGGTTCCGGTTTGAGAGTACTCAGTAGTACTCACTTAAGACCATACATATTTGTTCGAACTGCGAATTACAGGTCCAAAGAAAAATATAGTACACTCAGAATACTGAGTAAAGATCGAGTAGTTGGCATTTGTGGCTTTGGTCAATTAGCAGACTGAGATATACGTGTCACAAAAAGGTTTTATACAGGGACGCAACGAATATTCGTTGCTTTCTGATTTTCACTGGTTATCCGGTTGATGTTAGCCCTTTATAACAACAAAATCAAAGTTGAAAAATCTCTACAAATCCCCTTGACTATTAATTAGCATAAGTATGAGAATTTCTTATGCTTCAGTGACCAGAGAAGAACAGACTTTGCCGGTAACATGACTGAATGTTATGTAAATAACCTCAAAACTCCATATATTACTGTTGTTGAACTTTTAACGGTAATGGTTCTTTCAAAACCAATAATAGTCTGAATGAATTCCCTCAACATTCTTACACTTTAATTCTTGTTATTGCACATTTTTATATTATTAATAAATAATCATATTTAATAAAATAGTTCTTAAATGATATTTATATATTTTAAAGTATATTTCTATTTACATTAACATATACATAAACATCTATTCAGCTCATACCAATATATTCGTCTACCTATTTATATCGTATAATACATTGTTTCTATAATGTACGAATAAAAATACTCATATTTAACACATAAGTAGAGATTAAAAATAAATTTGAGTTAATGGAGACTTTTAGTTTATGTAGATGATTTTGATGGAGTCTTGTTCTCTGAGCTGGATGGTTTGATCAGGGAGCTTTCACCATTCTTTTAAACGACATCATCGAATCAATTAATAATAAAAATCTAGCCTGCAAGTGCTTAACCTCTAGACCATTGAGCCGGGATCTAAAATGTACACATCTAACTTCAACCATTCGATGACATTGTGTGACCATTTTCTATTGCCTGTCTATCAACTCACATGGTTGGACGTTGCTGGTTACGGCTTCTCATTAGGACTCAGGGATATATCTTGAAGAGCCCTGTGTGTATATTGCCGAGGAGTCCTTTACTACGAATACAACTCTATCCAGTACTCCATGGTTTTTACTGTTTGTCTAAGATCATACCTCGATGTTAACTATGATAAATTGGATTTGAATAATTCACGTCCACAGGAATCGATATTATTATTTTAAACAAATACAAATACTATCCTTGTAAAAACCAACAATATAGCCCATCAACTATGGGTTGTTCCCCTAAAAACCTACTGTCACTTAAAAAATGGAACTTAAGGTACCTTTCACCGGAATAATTAGTTATTCTTTTATGACTCATTTCTGCATGAATTATCGAACAGCTACAACAGTGGGCATAGAATATAATTCATGAAAATTTGAATCTCATCCTTAATCATGGTGAGGCAATCAATTTTAAGGGATTAAATTTAATATCTATATTATGTATGGCTAATATACAAATATATATATATATATATATATATATATATACCCATTTTCTTGTAGGTAATGAATTGTGACTTATATTGTTGTAAAATTAAGAATTATTACAAGAAAATCATTATGATAAATAATAAACCAATTGATGAGTAATATATATCTAGGACAATAGAAGGAAAATTAGTTGTTTCAGTTACAGTCTGACTAAATTTGTCAAACCAAAGGTTTTTCTTCATGTCTCCATTCACCATAGGTCGTTGTTCTAATGGTAGGTTTAGTACAAACAAATGAAAATTTTTTGCCAATCATAATTTGCTTGCATAGCAATGACTAAACTTATTTTGAATTTTAAATTGTTGTTAGGAGATTTTATATATTTTAAAGGTTATTTTGTCAAAAACATAGGTTACTTGAGGAAGCAATGAGAATCAGATAGGCAAGAATAGTTGTTTCTTTAGCATTTAGGACTCCTAAAAGGTGACTACTCACAGTACTGTAATGGATCAAACTCAAGCATCGCAACACACCATCAACCTTCAATTCAATTGGTTAGACTTCCAAATTCTATTGATTCCGAGCCCTGGTGACGTTGCGGATAGTCACTGCTGAAGATTTCCATGCTAGAGTGAAGCAGATATTCAATGCTTCTTAGTTTTCAATAGTTCTCTAATCAAAGTCAGTCCTTGATATAAAAACACAAAATTCATCAATATCCACGAGCCCATGGTCTAGTTTGTGAGCATTTATCAGTGTGTGTTCATTTTTCTACACATGAATAAATTCATGAGAATTAAGGTCTTGTGTATAATACCACATTATTTTATCATTGGATTGTAAGCATTTTTCTGATGTATTCGGTTCGTAGTAGTAATTTAATTCTGTCAAATAAGTTTGAAATATGATCACACTGCTGAGAAACTCGATATTACGGTACAATTGATCTGATATATGTTGACTAGATGGAGAGATCTGTTATTCAGATACACATTGTTGACAAGTTTCAGTCATCGCAAGGCTAAGTTTTTATGCTTGCTAACGACGACCTGAAATTATTTCACACCAAGTTATGCACAATCAGGAATGTGTAGCTGATCACAAAAAATGTTTTTTTCCTTTTTGTTAAATCCTTGGTAATCCTTATCGCTTACTTTTTTCGTTTGGTAAATACTTAGAAATTACATGAAAAAGATCTCGCTTTCCAAATATTTTAAACTGTACCCATAATAATTCACATAGTTTGAATCGTCTCTGATTTGAAGGAGGAAGGGATAATGTTTTATATTTCATATGACTTAGTAAATTATAAAGTTAATGATTATCTAAAAATTTCTTTTCTCTGTAATGTTCATGTATTCATGTAGTCAAAAACAGAACATTTATTACTATAAACATATGTAACTATAAATTATCACCAATAACACACTAATCATTTGTAAGTAGTACCAAAGCAAACAAATGACGCATACGTAGAAAACAATGTTTATATACAGATTCTTCCAGGAAGAAAGTAGTAATAAGCATCCATCAACTTTTTCTTGCAAAATAAATGAATTTGTTATTGGGTAGAAGTCAACTTCAATTAAATCTTATTATCTATTTGAGTACTGTTAATTAATATTTCTAGGAACAAACAACTGTTTTTATCAGGAAGGTTACTTTCGTACACCATCTTCTAATATTCCATGTTTTTTTCGACACATGATGTCATAATTTTCAAAGTTTACTTTAGAAAGTTAGCAGAAAACTTACAGTTCAGTTTCAAAGCGTATTGTTTACTTGAAAAAAATAAGGACAATAAACATTCATTCTATTGTAAACTGTTGTAGACAGTTACTTATAAAAATTAATTGATAAAGGGATCACTGAGGGATGAGTAGAACTCTATCTTTGCAGACATCATGATGGTTAATTTCGGAAAAAATGAAATCAGGATCTGAAATTGAAAATGGATTCAAAATGGAATATTAAATAGAACTGACTTGTTGATAGAACTTTCTTGAAGCTGGTGTATGTAACATTAACCTTGGACTTAGTACATTTGATCAGCAGGTGGTGTTCACATCAGTCTACAACTAAACGTAATACTGTTTCAAAAAAGAACAGAATACTATTTTTTGAGGCATAATGAGACATAAAGAAATTACTGCTCGATGAGATGACAATAATGGTCAAACTACTTTTCTGATGTCAGTTTATTATCAATGTATATAGGGTTACCCACAGTAGTAAACTTATTTCCGCCACCATAGCCTGTATATTAACAACAA
This sequence comes from Schistosoma spindalis, assembly GCA_946903255.1. Classification (NCBI taxonomy): domain Eukaryota; kingdom Metazoa; phylum Platyhelminthes; class Trematoda; order Strigeidida; family Schistosomatidae; genus Schistosoma; species Schistosoma spindalis. The sequence continues at coordinate 70,700,566 of OX336420.1, read as the reverse complement.
TTGTAAGCAAAATTTTAAAAAAAAGATATTAATTAAGCCTGTAGTGTCGGTTACTATGTTAAGCCCATATAACTTATTTTAGTTTCTGGATAGGCCAATTCATCCGTTCTTCTTGAGTCACGTTTTGACCTTGTTGATTATTCACTTATCAACCCTGACTGTTTTTATATGAGCGTATGTGTGTGTACACTTCTTATCCTATTCATCACATGTCTGTAACTTACTTTTACCTGGCTACAAATATTGATTAATGTTTGATTAAATGGAATTGGCTCACGAGCCTTCCCCGCTGCGCGTCCTTTCGTTCAGCTTCTCTTCGTTCACTGCGATTTTCTGGTTGTCTGTTCTAATCAACGAGTGTACAAAATATGCATATTCAAACATCTATTCTCGTATTTGACTTATTTAATTCCATTATTCACTAACACGACTTAAGTCGATGATTATATACGAGGAATGGCGATATGTACCTTTCAATAGCAATCAGCATACAATCCAATTGGAGTCAGATCCCGGGCCACAAGCCCATATATTGATGAACGTGATCTACATCTCGATTCCACTTGTAGAGTTTAGACATTTGGATTTGTTTTTCCAAGGACCAATAAAGCAAGAAGATAATAAACTAGCATTATACAGGAAAACTTGATCAGCTAACAGACAAGTGAAGGACTAATTTTGAATAAAGTAAGCTCAACCCGGAAAAAATGATTGGAATAAATTGATCAAATATTTATAGACCAGTTAAGACAGCATTTTTGAAGTTTTTTTAAAGTTACCTACCATAAGTGCTGATTACATCATTATGATAACTGGAAAGAAAAGCATTAATCTGATGCAAATTGTAGGAGCTGCATATTAATTCATTCAACATTTATTTTCATAAAACGTTTTTTTAGTTTGCGGAATCATCTCCTCCACTCGTAAGTTAAATCTAAATTTTTACCCCCTAAACTAATTGCTTACAGATTAAATAGTGTATCTTTAGGAAAAGCTTTTCCAATGAATATTTAAAGCCCAAATTTTATCCAGGTTACGAAGAACGATTTCCAGAAGTTTAGTGTTAACCCATAAGACGTAAGGTTAGTCAATCAAGCTGTTATTAATGCTATCATCCGAAGGTGCTACTCAACGGTAACATTAGCAAAGAACAAAATTTTGGAATTCTTAATCACTGAATTCTAACTCAGGAACTTGACAGTATCGTGTTCATTTTAGTACCAGAATTTATGGCCTCGATCAATTCGAAGATATGTTCTGTCACAAATAGATGTTATTCTGAGAACCATTGTAAAACAAGAGGCACTGAGTAACAGTGTTTATATAACATCATATTAGATCGAACTCATGACTTTCAAGCCTTGTATAAACAGTTTTATTTTTACCCTATTGAATCGGAACTAAATAGTCCGCATTTCCAAACTCAATAATAACACAATGGTCGTCAAGTGTGACCGATGATGTCTTTCTCATTGTCAGCATGGTTGAAAACTCCACTAGTCACGACTCACACTACAGTTTCCATAACCTACATCAGAACTAATCATCGGTGGGGACAATATTATTCTTTAATTGTTTCGAAAAAGTATACTATACTGACGACTTTGAGCGACTTATCACCCAATCAGAAGACACTCTCTAGCTATAAAATAATTGACAATAAAAAGTAATGAAATTACAGTGTAATAGTGAATTTGATTTACCATAAATAATTCCTTGGATGTTAAATTATTCATTATTGTCAAAGTAAAAGGTTAAGTTTGCGTATTAAAAGTTGGGCTAACGTTGTGAGCTACGGGTTTTCATCACCAGCTGACATCAGCTTCAATGCAAAAAGATTAGCGTTAAATAATAGGAATTAAACTGGAATTAGGTGTTATGATCACGAACTAGGTCTAAGGGTATTTACGAAATGATATCAGCTTTAATGTAGTGATTCTTTCCCACCCTTTTTTTACAAATTTTAAAAACTTGGAGTTGAGATTTAGAGTCAGTAGTTGATATGAGAGAGTGAGATCAGATGACACAAATATCTCTGGCAATGCACTGAATCACATCAAGTACTTTACCATACAATTTGCACCAGTAGCAGGTATTCCCAGTAATTTGGTTCAGGCACTGTCTTATTCACTGTTTGGTTGCATAGTAGATATCTGTATCAATTTCAAGCATTTTAAGAACTAAATATTGCCAGCTATTACTTAGCTAATGAAAACATACACACTACCCAGTACTACACTTTTAAGTTCTTGTAAAACTATATGAGGCATTATCTTAACTCTAATTGTTTCACTCAAGGCCGTCAGTATAGTTCACTTTTAACACGAAATTTTTTAAAGAATAATTCAGTCAGATTCTCATTATTGAGGTAACTCAATCTACAATATGACAACTATTCAGTAATTACTAGTGTTTTACAATTCTTTAGATGAAAACTTTCCATATCTCAGTAACATATAAAATAATAATAACAATAAAATTAAATTAAATGTTATTGTTTATTTAATCTAAAGTAGTGAAAATTTTTTTACTCCGCCTGGAGTCCCTTTCCGGGGGCTACTGCCGGTCCCAAGCCCGGATAAAGGAGGAGGGTTGTGCATGGAGTTGGCGACCCCATCCCGTAGAAAAAACTAACTCGCTAAAAAAGCACTAACCAGAAAAAATAATTCAAACCATTTAAACTCTGCTCTGGGAGTCAGAAGGTCTTCATTTAGAAGAGTTATGACACCTTATGGTCAAAGCCGATATCCTTCTGAAGTCACGAGGCTGATGCCCCTTCTGACAACCAGAGCAACCATTAATTTAGATACATGGATTGTTCGTACAATGTGGGGGACTGGGAGAGTCTTCCAATTTGCTGCAGAAATGAAAAGAGCGAATAATTTTGGGGGGAATGTTTTTTATGATGGAGTTCATGAGTTAGTTGAAGCTAGACCACCATGAAATTCTGGAAGCACTGGACGGCCGTTTCGTTCTAGTATGGGATTCCTCAGCAGTGTACACCCATGATCCGGCCCCGCAAGATTTGAACCCAGGACCTATCAGTCTCACGCGCGAACGCTTAACCTCTAGACCATTGAGCCGGCCGGCATCCAACTGTGTTAATGTTTAACTTCAATCAATCCATCGTCCACCATTATATTCAATGAGTTACTATCTCACAACAGACCCGGTTGAACTCCACTGGTCACTACTTCATTTGAAAACTCCTCATATCTTAGTAACATATAAAGCAATAATAATAATTAAATTAAATTAAAATTCATGAAGTTTATTCAATCTAATAGGAGCGAATAATTTTTGTGGGAATTTTTTTCTCTAAACATTTACATTTAACATATTTGTTTGTTATTTTATGGTCTTGACTGACTCATTACAAATTATTAAACCTGTTTTCGCTTGTTTCTTCTTTGGACAAAAGTTAACTAACAAAGAAGAATAATGCGAATAGAGAAAAAAATTTTTAAAACTATATGTTTCTCACTGTCATTAAAATCAAAAAAAAAATATTGATAGGTGTTAAATTGGTTTTTTTGATTATAAGATTTTACCTTTATCGTGTTATAATGAGTATGATCCAAAGGTTAATATAGTTGTATCTGGTTCAGTCTATGCAGTCTACTAACGTTTTCTTTTTTCAAAATATGGAACTGAACCATCTGATTTTGACTTATCTAAAACTAACATGTTTCAACCCAAATCTAAAGAATTTCACTTTATTCCTGTTGTACTTTAGAGTGATCTCAAAAAGTAGGTCTAAATAACTATTCAATGATCTTTTATTTTCAATATTTATCTAGCTAATGTACTGGCTTTGATAAAAAACAAACAGTAAAACAAAATAGTACTCGAATTTCAAGTAGATTTACGTAGACAAATTAAATAATGACAATGGTATGATGTATAACTATCAGAATTTATTCCACGTATAGATAAAATATATTTTCTAATGATCTCCCATTAACATTTTTCTCCATAGTAGAATGTGTAATTGTTATTTTTTAACCAAATGATTAGAAATAATATCTCCGTTTAAGCTAAACGAAATTGGCAACTAACTGAAATCACAATCGTTTGACTAATACAAACAAGCAAAACGCTAAATGTTTTCCAGGTATAGTTTGGTAAAGATGCATACAGACACATACACACACACGCAAATACATTAATATTGTAGTAAAATTGTAATTGTATTAATAACAAGGAAAAGAGGAAAGAAAACTAACGACATATCATTACTCTATGTAAATACAATAGAATGAATATGTCCAAATTTGAGATGAAATATAACCTTTAATATTAGTGATAATAACAATTATAATTGTAAAATATAATAGTAGGCTATTTATCTTTCGCACAAATGACATTCGTAAAGTAACGAATAACACAAAATTTAAAGAAAAATGAACTAAAATATAAGGTGAATTAAATGAAAGAGACAAATAGTGGAAATATATGATAGAGAGCCTATGTATGTGATTCATCAATTCTGTTTGTGTTTAGTTTACATTTTGGCATGATGTCAACAGGTTAAGGAATTTTTACAAATTTTTTTCTCTAATGAATATAATTTGTTTAACATACAAACATTTTTTTGTTCAACATTATATTTATTAGTTTATACATGGAGTCACTACACCATAATTTTTGTCTTATTGCCCATAAACAAAGATTTTTTTTAAAAAAAGAGAGTTACAGATAACTTTTTTTGGTTTCTAAGACAGTGGTAGTTTGTGAAAAAGAGAAAAGTAGATTGGGAATAGAAGACAAAAACATAGAGAAGTAGATGAATGATAATTATTGTTATTTTGACAATTTATCAGATGAAAGATTTTCAACCTCAGATACATATTTAATTTAGTTCTATTTCTACTATTACTACTTGATAAGTCTTGCGATTTTGAACGCTATACTCGATTCCTAAGCTATTTTTGAAAACCCCCAAGCTAGAACTATACAGCGACCTGAACACGAGAGAGAAGGTGCAAAGTATGCGAAAAGTACTTTACTCCAAGGTTCATTTTTGTACAGAAAAACATGGGTATTTATAGATGTTAACATTTGTTAAATCAACATCATATTTTGGCCAATCCGCTAAAAGACATATTATGCTACTGACCAATAGTAGTGCGCCACGTTGGTATTCTAGAAAGCTCCATCGTGCTCTGATTGGCTAAGACCCTTTGGCTCCTTCAGGGCCTCCGGAGGCTCTGTTGCAGTTCTCGGAAAGCCGACTTAACACTACTCATAATAAATCATTTAACGAAAGAAGTCCTTTAGATTTGAGTTACATAACACTTTGAGTTAAATTTGTAAGAAAATCATCCGAAAAACGGAGGGGAAAATCAAATACAATTAATTTGATATTGATATCAATAAAGCAAACCACAAGTGTAAATCAATTGTCTCTAGGTTATACATAAATCGTTTATTTTTGGTTAAACCTAACTTTTTCAATTAACATGATAACAAATTTAATTTACAAAAAAGAAAACAACTCTAAGCATAGATTACTTATTTTTGAATATCAGATGGGTTTTGTGGATATTATAGTAATTTCAATGGTTAAGATCATGAGTCAGTTTAAGCTAGACCACCATGGAAAACCTGGAAGCACTGGATGGCCGTTTCGTCCGATTATGGGATTCCTCAGCAGTGCGCATCCACGACCTCACCCCTTGCGAGATTCGAACCCAGGACCTATCAGTCCCGCACGCAAACGCTCAACCACTAGACCACTGAGCTGGCCAGCATCCAATGGTGTTAATGTCTAACTTCAACTAATCCACGAAATTGAGCGACACATCCACCATTGTCTTTAGTGAGTTACTATCTCACAACAGATCTGGTTGAACTCCACTGGTCACTACTTCTCACTAGAACTCCAGGAAATACCTCTTGAAGCCAGTCACTAGTGAATGTTTATCAGAAAGACATAAGAATCAATTTCATTATAGGATTGATTATTTCTTTTTTAAATATCTTAGCTACATAAGTAGAAAACTATACGATAGTACTCCAAATATTAAAAAGAAATTATTTGAGATGTACTAAATTTATTGTTTTCTTTAATTGTCAGTAATTATGAAAACTGCTTAGATCTCTTCAATAATAAATACGAAGTGAATGAATGAACATTGAATTTTGTTTCATTAGTATCTTAATATAGATTGGTTAAAATTATCGTTTGATGAAATGCAAAAAAAAAAACATTAGTGTAAAGTCATGATGAGGAACTCACTAAAAATAAATATTTTTTCACAAATTGTATTTTTAGAATGTAAAACGGCTACATAATAGCTTAAAACTACTTTATCAACTCTGAGGTGCGGGTACATTCAGCTGACGAGTCCTAAATAGGACGAAACGCGCGTCCTGGATTCCACTGCTAGCCACTATCTATCATTGCTTATCAAATATCAGTTGATAAGTTTCTTTTTTAAAACAGATAATTTTATGAATAGGTTAAGTTAAAAATTATGTAAAATGACATATCTTATACGTCCTACTACGAGTTAGAGTATTTAGCACTTCATTGTCATGTACTCTATTAGCTTTAAATGAAAATTCATTACTTAAAGCTGATTTATTCACTACAATTTAAGGTTAATTTTATAATGTAGATTAAAATATAACTCGTTATATATACAATTCAATATTTATTTTACGTTGTAATATCTTAAAATCTACCACTTTTTGTCAAGATTTTAATTCGAAAAAGGTTATAAACTACTCTACCAATAACCTATCATAGGCAAAATACTTCATTTTCCGACCATAATATTACAGTCATCTAGATTTTCTGTGAGAACCTCTAAGTCTTGATAACAAGTACCAGCTAGCATAAGAACTAGATCCATAGTTTCTTGTTGACCACCTCTAACCACCAAATACTTAGTAATCTTTACTGATAATATTCGACACTATACTGTACCTGAGAAAATCGTCAGCATCATCCGGAATTCATACAACGGACTACACTTCAAATCGGTGCATGGAGGACATGTGACAGACGCATTTCCTGTGACGACCTGAGCCAGACAAGGCTGTCTATTCTCCCCCTTCCTCTTTGTTTCTGATATTTGGCTTGATTATAAAGACCTCGATATCTGAGGGGAAGCTTGGATGCAGCTAGACGATTTGGACTTCGCAGACTACATAAGTGTTCTATCCCATGCACACAAACAAATGGAGGTAAAGAAAACTAGTGTATCAGAAGCCTCTGAATCAGTAGGCCTCCACAAACACAACGATGAAAAGAAAGATCCTCAAAAGCATTACAAAGAATACCAACCTAATCACACTTTGCGGGAAACTATGGAACAGGTGGAACCTTTTACGTACCTATCTGGACAACATCATCGATCAACGTATTGGGATCGGATGAAGGCTTAAAGGCGAGGATTAGAAAAGCAAGGGTCGCATTTCCTACAATTGAGGAACATGTGTAACTCAAATCAACTGTCTGTCAATCAACATCAAAATCAAAATCTTCAATACAAACGTCAAGCCAGTTCTACTGTACAGAGCTGAAACTTGGAGAACTACCACAACCACCATCAAAAATGTTCAAGTATTGATAAACAACTAGCTTCGCAAGATACTGTCTGTCGGCTGGATACCATCAGTAACAGCCTACTGTAGAAGAGAATAAACCAGGTTCCATCTGAATATGAAATTAGGAAAAGACGTTAGGGTTTGTGGTTGGACATGCATTGTGAGGCAAGTGCTAACTTGGATTCCTGAAGAGGAAAGAAAGAGAGGAAGGTCAAGAAACACATGGTACCGGGAATTGGAAGCAGACATGAAAAGGTTGAATAGCAACTGGAAACAACTTAGAAGGATTGGCCAGGACAGAGTCCGATAGAGAATAGTGGTGGAAGGCCTTTGCTCATCCACGAGGGGTAACAGGCGTAATTAGGTAGGTAACCGGCAATACTGAATTTTTATTCTTAATCTAAGGCATTGGCTATAAAACGGTTGGGATGGACCTAGTAAACGTCAAGAATGAAAGAGAACAGTTTGCAACAAATTATCTGATGTGCAATAAAACGTAGCATTTGTGTTGAAATATACATTAGAGCTAATCATTGAAATATTACAAACTATGTACATAGCTTTAACTCAGAAATCACTATTATAAAAAATATTCGTTTTTGAAGTATTTAATATAATGCAAAAGCCAAGTGTGTAGTAGAATGATCTTTATGTCCAACTATCTCTAACTGCTAACTCCGCCTGGAGTCCCTTTCCGGGGGCTACTGCCGGTCCCAAGCCCGGATAAAGGAGGAGGGTTGGGCATGGGGTTAGCGACCCCATCCCGTAGAAAACTAACTCGCTAAAAAAACGCTAACCAAAAAATTATTCAAACTATTTAAACTCTGCCCTAGGAGTCAGGAGGTCTTCGTTTAGAAGTATTATGACGCCTCATGATGAAAGCCGAGTTTCTTCGGAAGTCACGAGGCTGATGCCCCTTCTGACAACCAGAGCAACCATTTATTTAGGTACATGGAATGCTCGCACAATGTGGGAGACCGAGAGAGTTTTCCAAATTGCTGCAGAAATGAGGAGATATAATTTAGAGGTGCTTGGGATCAGTGAAACACATTGGACGCAAGTTGGACAACAACGACTAGCTTCAGGGGAGCTGCTGTTATACTCCGGACATGAACAAGAAAATGCCCCACATACACAAGGAGTTGCATTGATGCTGTCCAAACAAGCACAAAATGCACTTATAGGATGGGAATCTCATGGACCAAGGATCATCAAAGCCTCCTTCAAAACAAAGAAAATGGGGATTACAATGAACGTTATCCAATGCTACGCGCCTACCAATGACTACAATGAAGACGCTAAAGATCAATTCTACGATAGGCTGCAGTCAATCGTCGAGAAGTGCCCAACAAAAGACCTGACTATTCTGATGGGAGACCTAAATGCCAAGGTTGGAATTGACAACACCGGATATGAAGAGATCATGGGACGACACGGACTGGGAGAAAGGAACGAAAATGGTGAGAGATTTGCAAATCTATGTGCCTTCAATAAACTGGTCATAGGCGGGACTATATTCCCACATAAACGCATACACAAAACCACATGGACTTCACCGGATCACAGCACACAGAACCGAATCGACCATATCTGCATCAACAAAAAGTTCAGGAGGACGTGAGAACAAAGAGGGGAGCTGATATAGCATCAGATCATCACTTGCTGGTCGCCAAGATGAAATTGAAACTCAAGAGGCACTGGACAACGGGGAGGACAATATCACAAAAGTTTAATACGGCTCTTCTTCGGGATAATGACAAACTCAATAAATTCAAGATAACCCTCAGCAATAAGTTCCAAGCCTTTCATGATCTACTCAATAGAGAAGGAACTACTATGGAGAGCAACTGGAAAGAGATAAAAGAGACAATCACTTCAACATGTCATGAGGTTCTGGGTCAAAAGAAGCACCATCACAAGGATTGGATCACGGTCGATACACTGGATAAGATTCAAGAAAGGAGGAACAAGAAAGCAGCAATCAATACCAGTCGAACGAGAGCAGAAAAAGTCAAGGCACAGGCTGAATACACAGAAGTAAACAAGCATGTGAAAAGGAGCATCAGAACTGACAAACGTAAATATGTGGAAGATTTGGCATTGACGGCGGAAAAGGCTGCCAGAGAAGGAAACATGAGACAACTGTATGACACAACAAAGAAACTCTCCGGAAATCACCGTAAACCAGAACGACCAGTGAAAAACAAGGAAGGCAAGATAATCACCAACATTGAAGAACAACGGAACAGGTGGGTAGAACACTTCAAAGAACTCTTGAATCGACCAGCCCCACTGAACCCACCCAACATCGAAGCAGCACTCACGGACCTCCCAATTGATGTTGGCGCACCGACAATTGAGGAAGTCAGCATGGCTATCAGACAAATCAAGAGTGGCAAAGCAGCAGGACTAGACAGCATTCCAGCAAAGGCACTGAAAGCAGACGTAGCGGCAACTGCAAGGATACTCCAAACTCTCTTCAGAAAGATCCGGGATGAGGAACAGGTACCAAAAGACTGGAAAGAAGGACTTCTAGTCAAAATACCAAAGAAAGGCGATCTCAGCAACTGTGACAACTACAGGGGAATCACTCTTCTTTCAATACCAGGAAAAGTCTTCAACAGGGTATTGTTAAACAGGATGAAGTACTCCGTAGACGCACAACTTCGAGACCAACAGGCAGGATTCCGTAAGGATAGATCGTGCTTAGACCAAATCGCAACTCTACGGATCATTGTGGAACAATCAATTGAATGGAATTCATAACTCTATATCAACTTCATCGACTACGAAAAAGCATTTGATAGAGTGGACAGAACAACCCTATGGAAGCTTCTTCGACACTACGGCGTGCCTCAGAAGATAGTCAATATCATACAGAATTCCTATGATGGATTAAACTGCAAGATCGTTCATGGAGGACAGTTGACAAAGTCGTTCGAAGTAAAGACCGGTGTCAGGCAAGGTTGCTTACTCTCACCCTTTCTCTTTCTCCTGGTGATCGACTGGATCATGAAGACATCAAGATCTGAAGGGAAGCACGGGATACAGTGGACACCTAGGATGCAATTGGATGATCTAGACTTCGCAGATGATCTGGCTCTTCTATCGCATACGCAACAACAAATGCAGGAGAAGACAACCAGTGTAGATGCAGCCTCAGCAGCAATAGGTTTCAATATACACAAAGGGAAAAGCAAGATTCTTCGATACAACACAGCATGCACCAATCCAATCACAATTGACGGAGAAGCTTTGGAAGATGTAAAAACCTTTACATATTTGGGCAGTATCATCGATGAACACGGTGGATCTGATGCAGATGTGAAGGCACGGATTGGCAAAGCAAGAGCAGCATATTTACAACTGAAGAATATCTGGAACTCAAAACAATTAGCAACCAACACCAAAGTCAGAATTTTCAATACAAATGTCAAGACAGTTCTACTGTATGGGGCGGAAACCTGGAAAACTACGAAATCCATCGTCCAGAAGATACAGGTGTTTATTAACAGTTGTCTACGCAAAATACTTCGGATCCGTTGGCCGGACACTATTAGCAACAACCTACTGTGGGAGAGAACAAATCAGATCCCAGTGGAGGAAGAAATCAGGAAGAAGCGCTGGAAGTGGATAGGACACACATTGAGGAAAGCACCGGACTGCGTCACAAGACAAGCCCTCATATGGAATCCTCAAGGTCGAAGGAAGAGAGGAAGACCAAAGAATACATTACGCCGAGAAATGGAGATAGATATGAGAAAAATGAACAAGAATTGGATGGAACTTGAAAAGAAGGCCCAGGACAGAGTGGGTTGGAGAATGCTGGTCGGCGGCTTATGCTCCATTGGGAGTAACAGGCGTAAGTAAGTAAGTAAGTAAGTATCTCTAACTGCTAATTCAAAAATAATCATTTACAGTAGAAGCAAAACTACGCTACAAATACACTTATGAACTCAATCATTAATTCATAATATGTACATACATCAATTCTCATGTGCAGTAGTACATCAAATTCGACAAGCATCTCAGTGGCATGTTAAAACTTGTTTCTAATAATAACTGACCATTTGATCCGATTCGTTACTATATTTTACAATTCAGACTTGTATCAACCTGTGAATATTATTTATTTTTTCTATTAAAAAATAAAGTAAGCGACAAGGTAACAAAACGTTAGGAATTCCATTTACTTTATTTTCTATTCATAACGACATTATAAAGATATCGTTTTCATTAGTAACTAGTCAAGATGTTTCTACCTGATACGCCTAAAAAACCTTAATTAGTATTTGTTACATAACTAAACAATGTTAATAATTAGTAAAAAAGAGCATATGGAACAATGAAAGCAATTCTAAAATCATGTTTTCTGTAACAAAATGAAAATTCTAACAGGCATGTTTCCTTGTGATTTTTATATTTAATTCTTAAAAAACTCCTACTATTTTTCAGTTCAGTTGGTCTCCAGCTGTGATTCTATGCTAGGAATTACATGGTTTTTTTACTGCCACTGTCTCTTCTCTAGCTTGAATATTCTTTTATGATATGTTTTTGTTCATGTCTATCCGATCAAATTATTATGTATTGATTATTAGTGTAGAAGATTTGTGAATAGGGTTAAATTTGTCATTAGCATCACGGATAGACTTCTAGTTAGACAATTGTCGAAGATCAGGAGGCATTGGATAGTTTTTCGTCCTAATCTGGGACTCCTCAGCAGTGTGTTTCCAGGAATCCACCAGAGCGTGACTCAGGACCATCGTGCATCACAGCGGACGTCTAACATCTAGATGGTTGGGTTGACATCCAATGATTTACATTTCTTAATTCAGTCAATTCTCAGTATTACTTGACGAACAATCATTGCCACCGATCATGGTGGTTTCACATCCGACATGATGTGTGCACTTACAAAATCAAGTAATTTCTAAAAACGTAGTTTTACCAATCTGAGCGTTACGGTATATGATACACCACATAAAGTCAATCAATACCTGGAATATTTTATTACTTAGCATAATGAATTATTGATGTATTGTAACATACATTATTGGGCACTATAAGTAGTTAGACATTCGATGAACAATATATTTGGTGACAATACGAATGCTGTTTTCGGGGTGATCTGAACTATAAGAAACATATTACCAAAATAGAGATTATTTTTCAACACTAACACTATGAGGAATTAAAGAAAAATAGAGAAAGTTGAATAACCGTTTTATCAGACATAGAACTACTCAATATATTGGATTACTAAACCTAACTTGGAACACTAAGCTTCTACATAGAATCACTTGGTGTGAGACCATTCGGTTAGGATTGAATATTCTGCATTATTTAACTTTAACTGCCTTATGATATAGTCTTAACATTAACTTTAAAATGGGATGAAGAGTTCACCTATCTTCTACAAGTTTTCTATAATTTTTTTTATCTAATATCAATTTGTGAATGAAAAGTATCATCATTAATAATATTTTGTACAACTATGAGGTAATTAGACTTAACATGATGCAAAATACAAAGTAGGCAATTCATAAAATGTTGTAGAACGTTGAAAACATGAACAAATATAGCCTTTTCATAAAACTATTTACTTGATACTTATTTACGAGTGTCAAAATATGTTTACAGAATTCCTGATAAAAACCATATGTTATTCTTACGATCAACATTCGGATTTATCATTGAGATTATTTGACAATGTTCTTCAGAATAAAGTCAATTCATGATTAGAACTGATTTGAAAATAGTTTACATAACTGAATTATCTTTAGTAAATTCACATTTACGGCACTTTTATTAAATGAATCTATCAGAGTGTTTGCATAATATTTTTCCAACGTATTGTTGCTCATACTACTCAAATACCCCATGTGGTCATGGATTATTGTGTATAAATTTTACTTAGAAGAACAATGAACAGTGTGGGATGAACCGAGTTTATTTCATCTCAGTTGTTTGCAATTTGTTATCTATGTATTAATTTCATAAATAAAATACATTTTAAAATTATTATCTGATACAAATGTGTACAAAACAATTCAGTTAAACAGTAAAGAAAATAGTAATCATATGATCAATTTCTATGCTCTAAACGTTGTGAATTTTTCCATCAGAAGAAGCATTATATTGAAATAGAGCTTCTGAAATTTATACGACCTAGAAATTAGTTGATTTCGCAAGTCAGTATCATGAATCAATAGAATTTTAAATCTGCTTTAGAAAATTCACATGCATAGATAATTCATTCATAGTAATAGTATGTGAATTTGTAATAAATGCAGATCAATCTCCATTCGACAAAAATACATCGAAATATAATTACTAATATTTTTGTTATTATTACTATTATTCTTACCATTATTATGATTCTGAATGTCCCCATTATTACTTGTGAGACACATCAACTATTTTCAGACAACAGAAAACGAAGCTTGATTAATAATGACAAATGGAAAGTATATGTATACAGAATATAGTAATATGGATATCTCGAAGTTCTAATGGGCAGCTTTTAGCTATGTAGACAATCAGGACAAGAATTAGTCAGTAATACATCGAAAGCATTTAATAAAATTTGCAATACATTACTAGTTGACTAAAGTTAAAAATATGAATCACTAGATCCTAACATACAATGAGTCAATTTTCATAGACTTAACCTTTTAGTTTCTGGTCGTTTGTATTCATATATACAAATTACTGAAGAATTTCAAACCACATAGAACTATCAGTTTAGGGGTTGTGGAGATTGCTAAGTTTTTGATTGACATCATGAACCGATTGATGTTAGACCACCACTGAGAATCTGGAAGCACACAGCTTCGTGGATTGGTTGAGGTTAGACATTAACACCATTGGATGCCGGCTCAATGGTCCAGTAGGTTAAGCATTCTCGCGCGAGACTGAAGGCCATGGTTTCGAATTCCGCGAGCGTGATTGTAGATGCGCCCTGCTGAGGAGTCCCACAATAGGACGAAACGACCGTCTAGTGCTTCCAGGTTTTCAATGGTGGTCTAACATCAATCGGTTCATGATCTCAATCATATAGAAGTAGCTATTCGAAGCTCCTAGATTTTGAATAGATCTTCAGTTGATATTAATTAGAGAAGAAAATTATTTCTAAAACAATTAGAAGTTTATGTACACAGAAAAAAAATTTTGTTTTAACATTCAAATAAAATGTAGAACAAAAGAATAAAAATCGAATGTTAAAAAAAATTTATTTTGTTTTAATTACCGGAAATGTCAATTTATCATAATAGAAATATGAATTTTTAAGTGTCATTGATAAAGGTTTATTTTAATTGTATTCTATATTAATTAATTTCTGTTATTGTATTTAATGCTTGTATTATGCTTATAAAACAGGTCTTTTGTTATTTAATTGTAAGTGTTCTATTGTAATAATGAACTAAATAGTATCTATTTAGGAACTACGATTTATTGCTAGTCTCTCAATCAACTGTTATTGTTTTTTTTTCAATAGAATGACTCCCTTTGTTGAGGAGTTGAAAATCATAACGTATTAAACAACTATTTAGTTCTACCTTACAACATTAACCACCTAAATAGGAGTCAAAGCCAGGATTCTCGATTTTTGCACCAAATGCATTAATAATTCAATAATAACTTTAGATTACGGAGTTAAAATTCAATGGTTCACATTTCCGAATTCAGTTGATTTATGAGATAGCTTAACTATCATCTATTGAAATCGGTAACACGCATCTATTTCCCTGTACAATTTAAATCGGTTAATTATGACTTCTCATTCAAATTCATGGTCATTTATAGGTTATTCACTAGTGATCAAATAACTCTCATTCGTTTTCTTGATTGTGGAGTTTAGTTTACTTTTAGGACAGTTCTAAATTAGAAATTTTCAACGAAAGGTGACTTTTCTAAATTACATTCTCGTGGAAGGCCCAGAAATTATGAAATCAGTAAAATCGCAGAGAATATAGTAATTTTATTTTTTCTCAACCTAGTCAGATGCTAATTTTGTGTTTAACAGAAAGTAGACATTTCTTTCAAATCATTTTGTTAAACTATAGAGGAGATGAAAACTATCCACTTCTGAATAGTTATAGACTGCCAAAAAAATCTATCTAGTTGTTGTTTTGTTTTATGATCATGTTTTATATAAAAGTCGGATATTTATTGTGCTATTCAAGTTATATAAGCCTTTTTACTTATATACGCATATTAAGAATAAAAGTAGGGAATAATCGAAATGTACAATACAAAAGAATTGACATATAAAGGTTAGAAAAAATGAAAGAAAATTTAGTAACATTCCACAAACACCAACTTGTGAGTAGAAGCTACTTAGAATTTACGTGAACATTATTTTTTCTTTCGAAGATTATCACTTCACTGTTCCTAAACTTGTCCTCATCATTTTTCTAATTAATCTATCTATTTCTTTATAGATGAAATCGTAACAACAAGAATAATCTCTTTGTCAACAAATATTAAGAAGAAACTTAATGGGGTGGTTAATATGTACGTATTTATGGGAAATATTTCTACAACCCTACAAATCTAGAGATTGCATATAATACGGCCTGTTTTACTGTACGTTTGGTTAATTATTAAATGTAAGTTAACCGGTTAAATAATCTAGTCTTTTTTCTATTCGTTTCGTTTTCTTTCAAGTCCATCAAATATACCAAATTAATTATAATTTATTTTTGATTATTTAAAGTTATAATCAACAAAATTATTTAAGATTAATAAAAAGTCTAATTATTGAAATTGTTCCTCTGTTATGTGTATCTCAATGTCCACCAACAATCATTAGTTGATAGTTGTATCTGTGTTCAATTATTTAGGGTGGTGGGATAATCCAAAACAAAATAAATGAGTGAAGGTAATTGACAAAGTTAAATTACTAGCCTAAATTATTTCGTTAAATGGTTTTGTGATCTTAGGTTTATTTCCTCTGCCCCTCTGGTATAGACGTATACATACAGAATACCTGTCGTTCGTGTGCACTCTAACTGTAATTATATCAACTAGTACTGAATATTAGAAAAAAATTCACAAATCATACTTTCTTGTTGATATGACAACATGCAGTTTCAGTATCTTTAAATGATGTTACAAATTGAATTTTTTTCTATTATTTCATAATAAAAATGAGGGAACTTCGGTATTACAAACAAGAATTTCTTGTTATCCTGGAATACGTCAACGATAAACCATTATACATTTCCAGTTCAAACCGGAAGTTTAAAATAAATATGTAATATACAAATCAACTTATGTACTAAACGCTTAAACTCTTACAGAGTTTCAGTGGTTGAGATCATGAGTCATTTGAAGCTAGACCACCATAGCAAACCTGGAAGTACTGGATGGCCGTCTCGTCCTATTGCGGGATTCTTCAGCAGTGCTCTGACTCCAATAGACACATGATCTCAACCATTCAAATTACTGCAGTATCCACAAAACCCATTCTGATACTAATCAACATATGCTCACTAGTGACAAGCTTCAAGAGGTATTTCCTGGAGTTCTAGTGAGAAGTAGTGACCAGTGGAGTTCAACCAGATCTGTTGTGAGATAGTAACTCACTAAAGACAATGGTGGATGTGTCGCTCAATTTCGCGGATGAGTTGAAGTCAGACATTAACACCGGCCAGTTCAGTGGTCTAGTGGTTGAGCGTTTGCGTGCGGGACTGATAGGTCCTGGGTTCGAATCTCGCAAGGGGTGAGGTCGTGGATGCGCACTGCTGAGGAATCCCATAATCGGACGAAACGGCCATCCAGTGCTTCCAGGTTTTCCATGGTGGTCTAGCTTCAATGGACTCAGGACCTCAATCATTGTTATTACTACAACGTCTACAAAACCCCTTCTTACAGAGTTATAATTTCTTTCAGTTAACCAAAAAATTGAACAAGTTTTAACTAACAATAAATTAAACTCATTTATTCAAGTATAACTGTTTATTAAATAAAATTAGTCTTAATTACGTTTTTTTTGTTATTTAAGAACAGTATCACTTTTTATTACGGTAACACATGAAGGACAATTCAGATAATTATTTTTAAATTATGTTTAATACTAAGCGGATTAGGTACTTATATATATATATATATATATATATATATATATATATATATATATATATATATATATATATATATATACATATATATATATATATATACATATATATATATATATATATATATATATATATATATATAAGAGAGATTAGTTTGAAGAGAACAATAAACTTTTAATTTCAAGACATTTCAATAAATCATCCTATAATCACATTAAGTACCAATATATAAGAAAAATAAATAGTTACCATTAAAATAATTTCCTTTTTTTTCCATCATTTTTTTTATTCGGTTTATCATTCTTGGTAAAGTTTTTTTCTCTGTAGTTATCATCAACAGACAAAAACAAACATTATGAAATGAAATAAGATTTATATAATCCTTTGGTGTTTGTTATCATTGTTCTATATGAGTATTTTATGCTTAGAATGAATTGTTTTGTTAAAATCATGATGATTATAAGAGTAATCCTTTATTTTCAAAAATGAAAATAATATCATTATCATCTATTGAAATAAATTATACTCAAGATAATGGGAATTATGAAAGTTATTCATTTTAAAGCTAGTTTTCATTATGAAATGATATCATTTAATAGATTATTGAAGATTTGGAAGTAATGTTATACTTTTTCTTATTTGTCTGTTATTCTCTAACAATGCAACGATATCAGTCCATGATAAAAGGTGACTATGAGCACTAAATACTCTACAAATAGATCAACTAGAATATAGTTTAATGAATAAGCCTGGAATTAGTTGATGAACTACAAAATTAATAAATGAGAAACAAATTTATTTTGAGACTCAGACTTAAAAATGGTAAATATAAAAGAATGTGGAATACTTAGCCATTTAGTTAAAAACTATGTATAAAAGCGCATAATCGATAAGTGATTAAGTTTGATGCACTAATTAGTTTATCAAGAACTTATATAAGTAGCATTTATATTAATTTCCCATTAAAACTTATTTAGAAAATGGATTTACTGATCAGTATTAGTTAGTCTACTAAAAGACTATCCATGTCGAATATGTTCCATACGTTTACTAGTTAAACCCATTTAATTTGTGCACATGCTGTTATTTGTAAAATTCATCTTATGAACCAACATCATTTCCTCCTCTCAGCTCATTTAATTGATATTCCTTTATTTTATTGACTAAATGAGTTTCAGTTTAAGTTTTGCTCCTCCTGTTGAGTCTTGGATTGTCTTATAAATGATCTCTCAAAAGTGGTCTAGACATTGCAGATATCTAACTACTTAAATAGTTTATGCAACCTCAGTAGAGCTATTGTGATTTATTAAACGGTGTTTTGCTAAAATATTCACATGAGACGACATTGTCTATATGGTAGTTCAGGCGAATCTTACTGTATTTAGATAGTCTAGTATCATACGCAAACCATCTTGTTATAAAAGAGGATGAATGTATTTTTAAAATCTCAGCGAAAGAATTTAAAATAAATCCGTTTCGCCTGGCAATCTGGTCCAAGTCTTTTCAAGGAAATATATACAGTAATTTTATTGCTTGTCTCTGTATTTACCTAAAGATTTGATTGTTAGCGCGTACTTGTCACTGTATGCTTGATTTCACTTATTGAAGCACATTTTTACTTGGTAGTGCTAGAGGTTTATGTTACCTTCTCAGTATTTTAATTGTATTAGTAATGATAGTAAAACATTTTCATTATCTCTCTAAATGTAGCTGCATGTAAAATAAAGCATAACTCATGCTTGAATTGTTAAGCTTGTATATCTTACTTCTCAGTCTTTATATCATCAAAGGTATATTACACTGTATAAGACCAGAAAAATAATACGTGATCATATTTCAATGAACAGGATGCTTCACAATTATTAGCAGTTTTTCAACTGATCTGATTATGTATTACAAATTATAAAAAAAACCTCAAGGTATTTCATTCAAGTAATAACCTATTTTTCAGGATACTATATATAATTTCCACAACGAACAGTAAGAAACATGTAATTTATTCAATCTTATTCTCAGAAAAACAAATTGTCTATTCTCAGTGGTCTAGAGGTTAAGCGTTCGCGCGCGAGACTGAAGGCCATGGTTTCGAACTCCGCGAGTGAGATCGTGGATGCGCACTGCTAAGGAGTCCCACTATATTACGAAATAGCAGTCCAGTACTTCCAGGTTTTCAATGGTGATCTAACATCAATCGGTTCATGATGTTAATCAAAAACTTAATAATCTTCACACCCCATGCTGATACATGATATAGTTTTATGGAAGAATCATGAATTACAGAATAATAACTACTTGCAGTGTTTTTTAGTTTTCAACAATTCTCGACTGGAATTATAGCTCTTGATGAAAGAAAAACCTTAATGAATTATAGTTCACATAAGATGAAGGATAACTTCATAGACGATTTTAATATATAATAAAAATTTTATGTTCAAATAGTCAATCAAGTGAATATATACCATAGTCTTTGAATTTTTAGTTTAGAAATAATTTTGTAGAATGCCAAAAAAAATAAAAAGCAAAAACCTGTTCTCATTCGATACTAGGCAATGGTGGTTAAATCACGTTCAGGAACACTGAAAAATGATTCATGCAACTAAGTGTTTTACACAAAAAAAGTTTTTTTCTGAAAGAAACGAACATGATTTAGATAACTTTGATAAATAAATTAAAGCGTGATATTTTATTAATTACCATGGTGAAGCAAAAAGTGATAGTTGTATATATATATATATATATATATATATATATATCATGTAAATATTGACAAATAAAACAGTGTCCTCATTAACATTATCATGTGATTATATTTAAACTAAAAACAAAATATTTATCCAACTGTTGAGTCATTGAAGTTTTATTCTTAATTACTTAGATTCATAAATATCATACTACTGCTAATTGAAGTCACTAGTTACAGGAAACCCAAAATAGCTAACACATTTTGTCAGTACTAATCAGTCACTTGGTAGTAAATAACGTGATAACGTCTGTTCTTCATAGCTGATTAAATTCTCTGTATCAATATGAAATACAAATATTAAACTAAATAACTTGACATTATAGTACATTGTGTTTGATATTAGTTAATTAAAAATAATTGTGAAGAAGTTTGGGTCCAATCACTTAGCGTAGTTTTCACGTTGAAACTTCACCGGTATGATCAGTCTCAAGGAGATGACACAACAGTAGTTACTACTTTGTGACCAGTTTATGCAAATATCTCACTCTCATAAGAGGTCCATTATAACTCGAACCACTCGGTTATTATTCATTGAGAATACATCTGACCTTAATACTGGATGAGGTGATTTCTAATCTCACAGAGAATACTAGATTTTTTAAGAGCACAAACATTATTTATTGCGAGTCCTATCAAGTACAAGACCTGAGTTCATGGCTTCCTGCCCACAGGTTACGTTTCATCAGTGCACTAACAGTCTTGGGCACCTATTAAATACATAAACAAATTATGTACTACAATAATAATGCTAAAAATTACAAACATAACAATCTGGCTTAAATTTTAACATCTGGGAAATTGATTTTTCTTGTCTTGAGGTTTCTTGACGCGATAAAGTGTCTTTTTATTGTTACATGAAACATAAATCCCATAAATTTCACCAAAAACTGCTCTTATCCTTTTAAAAACTTGTTCAACCAGTTACCTATCATACTTCATCATATTACATCACTTACGTACTATGATTTTCTGATTATGTTGTGTGTAGTAAGTTAGACATATTAGCTATTTTACATAAACTTTTGTCCTTTCCGTCTATCTTAATATAGACTACAATATATAAACCTACTGCATTATTTTAATTGTAATTCAGAACAAGTCATTTATAACATGATATGTGCTACTTATACCAACAAAAGTAGCATATAACGCTAGTCAGGAATATAATGTCCTACAGCAGAAGGTCGAGAAGACCGAAGAGGAAAGAACGGGGACATAAAGCGATTGGTATAGAAATGCAGGAACAATGAAGTCTAAGACGGCTGATTGACATTTTGCACATAAAGTATTCACTGTATGATTCTCAGATTTTACTAAGAGCTTCGGTGATTTTGTGTTTAGATACATTCTGTTGAACCCACTTGTGTTGTCGTTCACAACATTAATCATACAAATCAGGTGTACCTGTATTCTGATATTTTGATGTAACAAAGTAGAATCAAAAGATCATGGAATGTTTTAATTTATGTTGCCACTCAGAACGGTTCGAGCAAAAATTCAGTTAATTATATTATAATTATCATTATTGGGGTTGTGGAGATTATTAAGTTTCTGATTGAGATCATGAATCGACTGATGTTAGACCACCGCTGGAAACCTGGAAGCACTGGAAGGCCGTTTCTTCCTAGTATGGGACTCCTCAGCAGTGCGCATCCACGATCCCGCTCGCGGGATTCGAACCCAGGGCCTTCAGTCTCGCGCCCGAACGCTTAACCTACTCGATTACTGAGCCGGCATCCAATGATGTTGATATATTAATTTTAGCATTTCTATTTAACATTGATTGCATACTTTTTGTAACGTGAATAAGTTGTAACTACCATTAATATAATCTCAGTTATATACAGAGAAGTTTGAATATGTTATGCTTTACACTGCATCAAAGTTATTTTGATACAAGAATTATTAAATTATGAAGATTTTTAGAAATTCAATAAAACGTGACTGAAAACATAAAAACTAGATCCCGATTTTATGTTTATACTTAAAATCTGTTATCATTGGAATATTCTTCACTTATGACATTAAATTCTCTTAGATGAAAAACTAAGTAGCAGACCAAATTTTCAGAGAAGAATGTCGAAATGAAATACATACTCTTCAAGTCGAAAAGTAAGTCGAATTGAAACTATTATAAACAATTTTTCCTTACAGCATATTACTCTACCGAATATAGTCTAGTTTGAGAATATTGATACGATAGTTTCATGCATCAGAATTACTTAATTATTCCTAGTTCAATTAAAGCTTGAAGAAATTTCAGATATGATTTTTCTAGTTTATTTTGATTGTAAAATGTATTCATACTGCACACAACGAATCACTTCAATAAAGTAACAACCCAAGCAAATATGAACTATGGATATTGATCATGACTAATTGATTTAAGCGTTTCTTATTCTGCTAAATTCACTTACAATAAACAAATACAATGTATATGAGAAAGTTTGTAAATTTTGAGTTCAGATTTGACAACTGTTGTAATTAAAACCAGTTTATATGAACTGATTGTTTTGTTTTTAATTTTTTGTATCTAATAGAGGACTAGACTGTTAAGCATATATGTTAAAATATTCTATGATATATTCCATCAGAGAATGTTTTCTTAATCAATGTATATTATAAAAATTATGATTACGAAGTAACTTTTTAGTTGTTACCAATGATGTTGTAGTAAGCCCATTCCACTACTGTATTATTTATCTGCTCAATGTAATTTAGACACTTGATCCACCATGTAATTTTCTGCGTGAGTCTGATTGAGCACATGGCAATTTTTAATCTATTCTCCCATTGGTTGTAATACACAAACAATCAATAATTTATCCACACTTGATTAACACTCATAAATATATATGGATTTTTAACACACACACACCCACACTTGATTTCACTGTGTGCTTTCTTGCTGTACACTTGCGGATTTTATCTTTAACAATAACATATCTCTACAACTGGTGTTTATGCTTCTGAATAATCTCGAGTAAATCCATAACTCCACTAGGAGATTTAGCCAGCGTTAAATACTCAGTTAACGGGATATCATTTATTGGAGTCAGTTATAGAGAAAATTAGCCTCTATAAACTTGGTGAGACGCATTTAGAACACGCACCATTTCTCTACAATGTATTACTATGTATTGAATATAATACTTTTTATGTTGCTAAACAATCAAACATTTATTGAAGTATTTGACTATTTAAAGTAAAACTCCAGATATACTACTGATCGTAATCAATAGTTTAGCGCAACCAAAAATGATGACAATGTCCTGCCTGATAGATTAGAGCTGATTGAACATTTGGTCATTTTATTTTATTTGTGAATCCTAATTCGGTAGTATATCATTTCTTATTCAATCAAATATATTTCATTCCATGATCTAGATAAAATGATTACTATTTCGGAAGTCATGCAAACGCATTGATTGAATATTTGGTTAATTGAATGTTTGTAGAAACATATCGCATGTATAAATCAAATTTAATGATATTGTGTTTTTTTGAGCTAGTTTGTCTAGTTGCAAAGGTTTCGTTATCTTTTAAAACAATATCCTCAGGATTAACTTTAATCAGAAAAGGATCTTTAGATTGCATACATATCCCATATAGACAGAACAACCTACAAACAGTTGACAATTATAGCAATTAAAACAATTAGTCCCTTTGATAAATTTCGATAATACCTACCCTGGTAATACTGATTTATTATCCAGAGTGGTAATCACATTTGTTTTGTGTACTTTAATATTTTTTCCTTTGTTATGACTTACCCTTAACCTGTTTAGTTGACCTTTTAATTTCCATATATAAATGTTCTTAACAAGTATATGTGTGATCAGATTGTTCGAAATGTATTGCCCAAATATATCACATAATTCTGATAAACTTCGTCTTCTCATTGCATTATCGAAATTATAGGATTTATAAAAATAAATTCATTAAATGATATACTTTAATTAAATAAAAGATAATGATGACGAATTAGGAACTATAAAAACCTATGGTAGCCACTAGTGTATATAACAAAAATAAGAATTTCATAGTCTCATTCTATGACTGGATCACAGTATGTGGGCACCAAGTTGATGCGAGACACTAGCAAGGAAGAATGTATTTGTAAAATCCCAGCGAATGAATTTGAAGCAAATCCAACGTTTCACTTAGTAATCTGGTTTAAGCTTTTTCAAGGAAACATAATCAAACATCAAAATTATCGAATATAAATGAATACATGGTTCTCTGGTCAACTGTATACTGTACAATGTAATACAAGGATAATGCTGATCTTCATGATCAGAATAATAGGTGATTATGGTAATATGACTTCTTATAAGAAACATTCATGAAATGTACAATTTATCAATTATGAATGTTTTTACCTTATGATCAGCAAGCAAAGAATAATGGAAATTTGTGTTAATATATACATCGACAGACTTATTCTAAATAAACGAACCAATAAATAGCAGGAAAAAGTCAAAAATCAAGTAGAGTTTTACTTCTTTAAGACGGACTAGTTCTATTATATATTAATTTATACCCACTTCATTATTTAAATATGATCAACTATGCTGGATAAGTCACTTTCGATCATATTTATAATAAAATATACTCTTGTATGAGCATTCATTATGCAGTGAACGAGAACTCATGTATGGTATACAGTGTCTGTGAAATATGAAAATCATAAATTAAAGATATCATATGCACATCTTCTTTCATCTGTCCTTTATATACTCCGTTATTCTCCTAATTTTTTTATTAGTTCGATTGCTTTCTGTTTCTTCACTGTTCTCTTCATTTCAATCTTGCACTTCCTATCCCTGAAATATACTACTTATATCTATCCACATAAGTAGCGCACATCACAATTATAGTTTAAGTGAATAGTTTGGTAGAAATTGAACATTAAGTATGTAGAAGACCTCCAAAAAAATTTGAGATTGATGGATGCAATAGCTTTAAATCGTTCAATGGCTTGATTTAAATTTGTAAGGAGGAACCAAATGCATGAAATTCGTAAAACTTATATCTGGATAGTTTTAACAATTGAAATTTAAATAAATCCAGCTTTTCTCCAAGCAGTTTGGTTCGAACTTCTTGAGGGAAATAAATGTGATTGATTACAACCTGATTTTCGATTACTGAGACAATTCAAATATATTTTTTACGTTTATAACATACTTTGCTGTGTGTAAACGAGGGAGTAACAGTTGTGTTTTTATATGGTTTTTTAGTATATTCTCAGTAATTTAATGTACCTATTATGAATATGGATTGTCTCGATGATATGAAGTTCTATACAATGGTTGAATACTTAAAATTCAGGGACTAATTGGCTACGCTTATGTTTTTAAATTATGGTGATCATTCACCCAAAAATTAATACGAAAGTGGATAGTGATATTATTCTCCTTTCCCTTTTGTAACCTTATTTAATTGTTATTCTGACTGCAGAATAGTTAATTTGTGTTCGAATGTTTTGGAATTGCTCAGATAATTTCAGTTCTGTTTTTCAAATTTACATGTGGTAAGTGATTTTTCAGTATGTATTTTGTGTTCCATCAACTTTCGAAACGAGTACATTTGAACGTATGGATAAATGGAGTTAAATTTAATAATCTGAAATTATCGCGGTTCACATGTCACCCTAGATCCCTCTGTCTGATCCAATACCTGGTCATGGATGAATATTTCTGAGAAGTCTCAAACTGAAAAAAAAAACAGGTTATTAGTGCTTCTTAGCTTACAATGATTCCTCAGCTGATTTTGGTCCATGACGAAGGCTACTTTGAATTATCAGGACTAGTGGGTTAGGGGACAAACGATTGGAAATCTGTGGAAACTTCTGTTTACATTTCCTGATATGGTCTATAAATTTGGTCGCCAAATTATGTTATTCTGAGTTATCGTTTTAATCTTTCAGCCATTATTGGTTGTTGGCATTAGAAATAAACTTATTCTTTCACATATATCAAACAAAAACTGAACAAGGCTTTTGTACTTCTCAATATACTGGATGTAATCAATCTTAAAAATCTTAAATTTGTCTATTGACATACTCCTTTTTAATGTAAACAAAATGTAGGATGATATTTAGCTATCATTCCAATAATCTAATAGCTTATTGGTAGACAAAATTTGGCCAGTCAAATTTTAGCCAATCATGATTTAGCTAGGAAATTTGTCGTACATGTACTCGCTTAATAATTAATAAGATAATCAAAAAGATATTAGGAATTTTAATTGGCGGATGTCACGTAAACTTTTTCATGCTTGATTAGGTTTAGTTGACTGCTGAAACCTTCGAATTATCGTTATCTTTCCAAAAAACATTCCTTGAACTTGGATTTAGTCATGCTTGTACATGTGTACTTACACTTTGCCTACTTTTATGGATTAAGTTGATATTCATCGCAAAAATGAATATTTTGTTGAAAAACCCTAGTATGTTTATCATAGTAATTATATATGTTGTCCTTAACGGCATTCATGGCCAGTCGTATCAGCCAATTAATTTTAAACCATCATCTACAGGAAGACGTTTACTTTATTCAGATTGGGAAAGCGCGCCGTCATTCTATTCACCTGGTGGTATAACGCCAGATAATGAACCTCGTGCTCCTATTTACATGGAATTAACAAACAATCTTACATCTGTTAATGGAGCTTCAGGTATATGTGGTGTTTGTGCACGTATATATCGCGTTTTGCATATGACTCAACTGAATGCTGCTGAAGAATGCCGACGTCATCATAATTCGAGACAAGCAGCTTTTGGTGATATTACAGAATTTTATCACACAGTAAGTACGCTACATATTTTAATATATCATAAGACTAATCACTTAAAGCATTTAAGGATTTTCTGCTTCCTAATTTCTGTTAAGTGCTTTCTTACCATTTTCGACACGGTATTAATGAGTTCATGTTTTCTCGTCAAACAAATGAGGCAAACTATTTGTATTAGCCTTAAGATTGCATTTAAAATATTTTGCTCATTCTTATTAATCGGTCAATGTTATATTTCTTGCCGTGTTTAGCAGTGATCATTAAAGCTGAGCAAGTCCCCAAGATATTCAATATTGCCAAGCTATTGCAGAATATGCATTATCTTGTCTTATGAATAATAAACTAATTTGATAGGATTACAGTATCATTAATAATAGTATTTCATACCGGAATGTAAATTATGTTTATTTAAATAATAATTATGTAATTTATTTTGC
Source organism: Schistosoma spindalis (assembly GCA_946903255.1). Taxonomy (NCBI): domain Eukaryota; kingdom Metazoa; phylum Platyhelminthes; class Trematoda; order Strigeidida; family Schistosomatidae; genus Schistosoma; species Schistosoma spindalis. The sequence continues at coordinate 70,672,949 of OX336420.1, read as the reverse complement.
GTTATTGATGTTTTTGATAATCAAAAAACAACTGAATATCTCCTTAACATTCAGTCTAAGATATTAATTTTAATATTTGAGATCATGAGTCAATCAAAGCTAGACCACCATGAGAAACCTGGAATCATTGTACGGCCATTTCGTCTTGTTGCGGTACTCCTCAGCAGTGAGCATCCACGATCCCGCTCCCTGGATTCGAACCCAGGACCTATCAATCTCGTGAGCGAACACTTAACCACCACTGTATAACCTCAACTTTTCACGGTGACCTAGCTTCAATTGACTCATGATCTCAACTATTAATATTACTATAATATCCACAAAAACTCCTTCTAAGATATTATTTTACGGTGATATTTAATCCTAAATTAATCAGATCTCTAAATTTGCTTGTTTAAAAGCTGTGTCTTCGAAATAAAAAAGGAACAGAATAATAATTTCATCTAACATTCAAATTATCACGAATGATTGTAGGTTTGTTTATTGGTAGAAAGAGATCAATTAGAAAATCCCAGTTATCTTCATCTATATAGTAGGTACACTTATGCACTTTACTTTTCCCAAATTCCTTGAATTTAAACGTGATAGGGTGTATCTATAGTATAAGAAATATATCATGGATGGCATTGAATAACTTTTGAGCAAACTAAAGTATGATTCGAGTATCTAAAATGATGTCAATATTATTAATTTTATTTAGTTAGTTCACACAACTGTTGGTACAACCAGGGACCAGAAATAATATGCATCACAAATAATGATATTTGTGTTTAGGTTTGTCTATTATCTGAGTCCCAAAACTGAGGCAGGGCGTTTTCCTAAGGGTTCACTCCCCAAGCACCATTCAATCACTTACACAGTACTGTGATTCATCCATTGTTTAATTACTTATGAATAACTAGAAATGTACTATGATAATCTTACTGTCATAACAAGTTACACCGTCAGAAAAAATTATGATCTCTGATCAGTTACCCTATTTGTTTTAGATAAACTCATTTTGTCTTAGTTCTTTCAGAGAAAAATCGACAATGTGTTAAAAGGAAATATTTACAATTACAAAATGCATAATTATATTATTATTTGTGAATTGAATAATTTATGTGACAGTGAAACCATAACAACAAACCATTCAAAGTGTTATAACATTGCGTTTTTTTTGTATTGACACAAATTATCAGTAATAGCTATTGTACTCTTTATATGAACAGAATTTATTTGTTAGTTCCATTGACAAAGATGAATTGTTTGGAAAAAAGGGAATAGATGTTATTTATTATTATTATTATTATTATTATTATTATTATTATCGGTTTTTGATGGTTTCATTGTTAGCATTCACTGTTGAAATTAGACTACTTTTTAGGTTGATATATTATTTTTACATGAATCTTCATCATATCTAGCCGAGTTATATGAATAGAAGCATTTAAATTTAGAAAAAAATTCAGTAACCTGGTATAGATTATCATACTTCATTTTGAGCTATAAATTCATTGTCTGCGAGTTAATGGTGCTATCCGACTGCTTAAATCAAGTCATCCCAAAGGAAATTTGAATCGATAACTCATTGAATTAAGGTTGACAGACACTTATTTATTTAAACACATAAACATTGGTACAAGGTGACACCAAATATATTTACGTCACATTTCGTCATTCGATTTATATGAGGGCCGGGATACTGAACCTGCGCCCAAACTCCAAGCAGGTGGTTTTCTTAGAGGGGGCCACACCCTAAGCCTTCGACCTAGAGGCCTAATCCACAACGCAGTGGAGCAGCTTTAGGAGATGCAGTCCCATAACCAGTGAGCAACAGGTTTATACGCCATTTGTTTCTTTGGGATCCAAGAGCCCATGTTCATCACTGGTTTAAAATTAGTGTATTCTAACTCCTCCAGGTGGATCCTATATATCCACCAGTCCTTTCAGTTTCGTAAACAACACTCCTGCGGCAAGAAGGCAGTGAGTGAGTCGACAGCCATAACCATTTTTCCATCGCTTTATTGGCAGGTTCTTATGTAATAAGTATATAAAGTTGATTTGAAACTACCAAATAATCATTTATCTTTCTATTGCGTTCATAAAATTATTGGTTAGGTTTACAGGTTTAATTATCTTCAGAGGATAGACTTCATGTACCGAGTTAACAGCTTTAAAGTTAAGCCAGTGTGAGCAAAATTAAAATACGAGTTCGACAAGTGAATCATAATTTTAAAAATAATACCGAAAAGATAAATGTGAGATGAATTGGACTCATTATTTTCGTATTAATTTCCAAAAGTAATTATATGAATTATCTGGATGGGAGATTGGACTGATACACTTGCAACTGATACTAAGTTGTTTGTTCACCTGCTGATAGCGATTTTTTTAGTTAAGCATACTAGGAGTTCCTACCATTCAGTTTCCTATTTTCTAATCCAACTTAACTGCATTTCAGAGTTAATCCTTCTTTTATTCTCATGTGATAGATTATAACACACACACTTAAATGACGTTTGTATTTAATATTCACTAAAATTCCGTTTAAATGCATCATTTAGATTAAAACATTGTAGTCATATAGATTGGATTGAATACTTGTTATGAAAGTAGTCTTAATAAGTCTGCTCCATTCATTCATTTAGTCAGTCAGAAACAACGTGGAACTTTGTACGTACGTACATTAGTTCGAGTTGCCATACCACATTAGCACAGAGATTCAGTTATCGTCTCAAATCCCGTAGTGGCAGAGTAGTGAAAGTATAAGTAGTGACAGGAAACGTTAGGGTTTGATGATGTTATTTAAGGAGTATAGTCCAGTGGAATATATTTGGAAAGAAAATAATGGACATGGAGAATTCAGAAGATTAGAGTTTGGGAGAACACAGAGAGTGGATGCACCTGCGCCATTACAAACGAGTTTGAGCCATAACATTCAAGGTCTCTAACCATCGGTTGCTATCATCTCGCGGTCCCCAACCAGGTAGTCTACACCTACCAACATGGCTCAGTCCACTTGTCAGTGATTTCATGGATTTGTGCCATGTTATGGTCTGACCGCCCCTAGCTTTCTTCCAACCTATTTCTACACCATGAAACATCGCACGTCGTGGCAGTCGGTGGTCTGGCATGCACAACACATGTCCCAGTCATCTCAACTGATTAAGTTTCACTACTTCATCAATTGATTTGCCATCCTTACCTAGTACCCGTTTCCTAACAACTGAATTACTTATTCGATGGTCCCAGGATATACGAGCAATGTTTCGAAGACACCTATGATCAAATACTAGTAACCTACGAATGTCCTCTACTCTTACCGGCCATGTTTCACTGCCATAAAGTAGGACGGAACGAGCTGTTGCGCAGTAAATTCGTCCTTTGGTTGATTGACGGATATCTCGCCTACGCCACAAATGACGCAAGTTGGCAAAAGCTAGTCGAGCCTTTTGTATCCGTGCTGAGATTTCGTCACACACCAAACCACAAGGGCTGATGAGACTTCCGAGATAAGTGAAGCGGTCGACACGCCCAACTACTTCACTCCCTATCACTAGTTCGGGTGTCGACGCAACCCAATCCTGAAGTAACATTTTGCATTTCGAGGGAGAGAATCGCATGCCGAACAGGCTTGCATTGTTGCTTAGAGTGGTCAGCAGACTCTGCATTCTGTCAGCGTCTTCACTAAATAGAACTATGTCATCGGCATATTCTAAGTCAACAAGTGGATCTCCCGGTAGAAGTTCAACCCCTGGAAATTTAAATGAGGAAAGTGTCATCTCTAAAAGGACGTCAACGACAAAGTTAAACAAGAATGGAGAGAGTGGACAGCCCTGACGAACACCACTTGAGGTAATCAGCTCTGATGACAGTTTGCCATAAGCTCTCACTCGACCAGTTGTGTTCGAGTAGAGTTTTTATAAGGTTAATGTACTTCTTTGGTGCTCCTTTCAGTGACAAACACTGCCATAGAACCTCACGATCAAGAGAGCCAAATGCCGCCTTAAGGTCGAGAAATACTACCATTGTGGGGCGTCTGAATGTGTGTCTACGTTCTAGGACCTGACGTAGTGTGAATATCTAATCTCTACAACCACGTCCAGGTCGAAAACCAGCCTGGTTTTCTCTAGTCTGTATTTCACGAGCTTTGGTTAGACGTCGAAGTATTATTGAAGCTAATATTTTAGACACTATATTAGTCAAACTAATTCCTCTGTGATTGTCACAAGAGGACTTTTGTCCTTTCTCATAGACTGGCACAATCAGTGATTGAGACCAGTCAGTTCCCAGATTCTACCTAGGACCTCAGTCAATTTCGCTGCTAATACTGGACCGCCATCCTTAAAAATATCAGGGGTAAACCTGTCAGGGCCTGCTGCTCTCCCACGCTTCAGATTTCCCATAGCTTTTTCAACTTCGTAAAGAGTCGGAGGATTCACATTAATTTGCCATTCAGGTAAATTGGAGATCGTGGGAAACCGAAGTGTGGCTGAAGGCCAGTTGAACTGATCCCTAAAGTGTTCTGCCCATCGATCCAATCTCCTGGATTGAGAATGAATAATATGTCCATCTTTCTCTGAGATTGTTTCTCTAATATTTGGGCTCCTAATACCGGTTTCCTTAACAAGTCTGAACAGTTGCCTGCTGTTACCTATTGCCGCTGCCTTTTCCATCTCTCTTGCTTTCGCTACCCACCACTGTTCACTATCATTGCGGAGGCTTCTAGTCAGCTTACGCTTAAGCTGACTCCGCTCTTCGTTATGTTCAGAGCCAGAAGGAATGAGTTTTCGAGCATTAATGATTGCAGTAGACGCTGCTGAGATCCAGTGTTTCTCCCTAACCTTGTAGTTTACCGTACTGGCAGATATCACTGCTGTTTCCACAGCTTTTCGGATATCATTCCATGCTGCCTCGGGGTGGGCATCACATATATGGCTGCCTAACTGTTTTTCTAGTTGTTCCTGAAATATACTCTTAGCTTGACTATCATTAAGTAGGACCCTAAGGGGTTTCCTTGCAGCATGTTTCCTACGTCTAGCAAGACGTAGACAAATACGCGCTCGCACTAGAGCATGATCTGAGTCTAAGCATGTGCTCCAGAATGAGCGACAGTCTTTTATCGAGCCCCTCCATCGGTGGCTGATAGCGATGTGATCTATTTGGGTCCAGCGTTGGGACGAATTCGGGGGTCTCCATGTTAAAAGATGTTTTTCCTTATGCTTAAAGCTAGTATTTGCAAGAAACAGGCGGTTATCTGAGCATAGCTGCAACAGACGGTCGCCGTTATCTGTTCTTTGAGCCGCGACACCACCCAGGTGTATTTCGCTTTCGCTTAGTTTACCTATTTGAGCATTAAAGTCACCAGCTACTATGGCTACATCTGAACGCCTAGCTTTTCGGAGAAGGTCGGAAAGCTTTCTGTAAAACTCATCTTTTACATTATCTGAGCTTCGGTTAGTGGGAGAGTAGGCAGAGACGACGAAGAGGCAACGACGAGTGTCCCTATCTTTCCGAGTCCTTACTGTTCCGTTTAGTCGGACAGCGCACAAACGACTGTCTACTGGGATCCAGTCTAAGAGAGCTAGTTCCGCCCTAGGACTCAATGCTATACCTACGCCAGCGAGGCCACGGGAAGCAGCATCAGGGATTCCAGATACACGGAGTGTAAATCGAGTTGGTTCTTTATTTTGACATGTTGAGGTAAAATGAAAGACACTACTCGGATCCTGTATGCGCGTTTCGGAGACGCAGCATAGGTGGATGGCGCGAGATTCTCAAGTCCTAGCTAAGGAAGCCTGTTGTCCTATTTGGCGCAGTGTTCGGACGTTGAAAGCTCCTATGTGTAGTTTAGAGCGTGGTTTCAGGAGACCGGGAATAACGTTCCGCGTACTCGAATCGTTTGCACTAGTGGGGCGAGGTGATAAAGGGATGTGAAAAGGGTTAGTCGTGGAGATAAGAGAGTCATTAAGAGGTGTAGGAAGGATTTGAATGTGACCAACTTGGTCTCGTGTGCTGTTACGGGTATGAGGGCTGGTGTCACTTCCCGGCTGTCCACACCGTGGAAGGGTATTTCTTGAGAAACCTGAAAAGAAAATCGGATTAGCGTTGGTCTTAACGACCTGGGTGCGTGACCGCAGAGCCCAAGGGACAACTGCTTGAGGCCGGTCGCGCACGGCCTTTTTGTGGGAGGTTTGTAATGTGTTAGCTCCGTTCTTGAAAGGGCCTTACCGCCGGAGACGGAAATCTGTGGGGTAAGGTGAGGTGTGACATTTTTAGGGTCGACCTTTTCTAACCCCTTCCTTCCTTGTGAGAAGACAGCATCGCTGTAGATGCTGGTTGTCCGAGGGAAACACCTTACTGCTGTCACACCTCCGTACAATCAGCAGTACAACTTCACCCTCAGACCTTGAGTTGCTGCTTTTAGTCTTACCGTTCTCCAATCGACCTGCCTGGCATGGTAGAACCTGCAGGAACATGTGTTCCAGCTAATATAGCTCGGTTGGGTCATCACGATAGGCAAGCCCGACCACCACGTCAAGGTAGCAGCTACGGTCGGGCTCCATTCATTGATGAAATTTAGTATGTGTACTAAAATTGTCAGTGGTCAGAGAGACATTTTAACTTCTTCCCCATATACATCGGTCTTCCATCTTTCCAACATAACATCAATAACAACTTTATGCAATACAATTTCTTGTTTATTATTATTGCTACTAATATTATTTAGTATGAATGGATTTAAACAAGAAAAGTTTTATTTTCGTCCTTTAATTAGACTTATTCCCCTTTATTATTAAGAACACACACCACGATTAATAAAACAACAACCTAATTATTGAAATAATTACAATGATCATATTAATTATTCCGTTTATGGTGTTACCACTGTTGATGATGATGAAAAATGATGAATGAGATCGAAAGATACAATCTGATTTTACCATTATAACTAATATTTACAATCTTAAACTAGATCATCTTGTTTTTCTTCTAATTTTACTTATCTATAATATAATATAACATACCATAGATAAATAAAGAATTAAAATGTTGTTTTACTAGAGAATAAAACATGAAACACTTTATGTACAAATAAAATGTAACAATGTACAACAAAAAGTTAACATTTATACTACATGGTACACTAATCTCTAGAAATTGAAGCAGACCACTACTGAAAGTAGACTGATTGGAAATTTACTCAAAAAGCAAAAGAAAATCAGTTGATCAGATCTCGAATCCTCAATAGCTAAAACAATTTTAGCGTAAGTTATAAATGGAAATATTTGCTGACTTTTATATATGATCTTTGTTGATGTAATGCATGTGAATTACCTTTAGGTTGATTAGATCAGGATATGATATCAATGTAAGAAGTTGTTGCCTGTTGATTTAATCGAATACTATGATGCAACTTCTATTGATGGTCCATGAAGTGCCATAAAATAATGGTTGAAAACTCTAGTCGATATAGTAAAAATAAACTAGTTAGAATAATGCACATTTATTCGATCAATAGGACAATGTTAGTAAGCTGACAGTTTTATTCCTCTAGTTGAAGTTTTGTGCATTCATCACTATTCCACATAATCCACAAAAGTAAATCAGTCGTCTTAAGCAAAGATGGAACGTCGCTAGCAATGAAATCCAGGGTAAACCTTCCGTCTCGTTTGAAGATTCAAACAACCAATATATATATATATATATATATATATATATATATATATATATATATATGGATTAAAATTCACCCCGATGCACAAACCGGTGGCTATCTGGACTTAGTAGCTGAATGAATAACGTGATGGCGTTAGAGGTGAACGGTTCAAGTCCCGAAGTAGACATCAACTATATGATGGTGGCACATCCATTTGGCGAGTCCCAAACAGGCCGAAACACGTGGATTCCTTTGCTAGCCACCATCCATCTCTGCTTAAGTCGCTTGCGATTTAATGGGATTATCGAGGGAATCCGTTTACGATACACACACTGAAAAGCGAATGATCAATAGCAGTCCTAAATATCAATGGGATGATTCTTATAATTAATATAAATATGAAGTGAATCAGTAAGTACATTCTTATTTTTATCTAAATCTTCTCTGTAGGTTATTTATTTAATATCACTTTAAATCATGGTATGAAGTTTTCGTGGTTTAATTTATGTGAGTAATGAGTGTAAAGCACAAAAAGGTGTACGACATAAAATCAATCATTGATTTATACTAATAATAGGGTTAATTTAGCATCAGTTGTACGTTACATTAATTTATATTAGAATTCTAAACATGAATATACTATTTAACGGCATTTACTATACTGTGGTAGCCAGCTGAAATAAATTCAACATTTCAAAGTTCTGTAACAGCATATTAGATCTATTAACTTTTTATCTTCACTCGAACCTTTGAATGGAGTATTATCTCATATTTACTTATTTTTTGATATTATTCATTTTTTGAAGTGTATTTTATATGTTTAGTTTGGTGGAGTCATTGATATTATTCTTTCTTGGTGAATTTAGAATATATGTTGTTGATTTGTTCTCCTTTTATTACGATTGGAAATGTGGTAACTTTAGCTTGGCTTCTACATTGATTATTACTGTCTAAAAGGGGTTCCTGATTCATGATACCTCTTGGTTTGTAGTGTTTGGGTGGCCATACTCCCTTTATTTATTCGAAAGTTTCAATTTACTATGAAAATGAAATAATTTGTGGACGTAATTTAGATTTAATCACTAAAATCTGTACACATTAATGGAAATGTACCAAATATATAACTAAAGTGATTATTGAATTCATAAATACTTACAGGGCCAAAACATCATAGAATACTTTGTAATAGTTAACTGCTTGACTAAAAGGATTAATACAAGCGAAACTCTAGGTTGGCATACCAAACCAGTAGTTGACATATTCCTTCTAACATTATGGTAAATATCAGTTCACCATAAGTCAAGCTTCTTTTGTGTTTTCATTTCAAACTTCTCTGGGTTTTCAAGAGATACATACTCCTGTCTCATGTCATAGACTAAAGAAACAGTTTATTAATCTAACAATTTTATTAGCATGTGACACCCTGAAATTAGTGTGTTTCACGTATGATTTATGCAAAAATATAAATCTGAACTGGTTTGCTTTCACTTTCCTGTTAATATAAATGATCGCCAGGGGGGACAAAAATTTTATTATGATGGATCACTTCTGCACAAGTTACTTGGTCAGACTGCATTTTACAGTGAAACAATATGAATCTAATTCTTCATAAACTCTATGTTCCAACCCTACTGTTTTCTGTCTAACTAATTCAAGGTTATTTTTACTCCTTAAACCGAAATAAAATTGGTGGCAGGTTAATTTCATATTTTTCTTACCCTTATTTACTTAGAGGTTTTAAGGTCACATCAGTTTGATATTTTTCATAAAATGTATTTTGTATAGCTTAGCGGGTGAACATATTATAAATAGAATGTTTGTCGTTAACATGATGGTAAACGAGCGACTAGGATTCAAATGGAGCACTGTTCATGATGGATATGAATTTTCAGTGATTCATCGCCCCAAAGTCTATTTCTTTATGGGCCTAGGGGCACGGCTTTCAAGTGTAAGGTCATTGATTCCACCTCATCCCTACAATAAGTATGTGTACAGCCCTTAGCTTAACATGAAGTTATAAATTCAAGTGCTTCGGTTTCTCGGCTGTACTTGGAAATGTTAATCGATGTATAACTAAGTTAGAACATCTACACGTTGATAACTGCATGTCTTTTAAATCAACATATGACCACAAATTTATGTGGAAGACTTTAATAAGTTAAATTGATTTCTTAAGTGTTAACTGCCTACTAATATCCCACTACCACTGTTTCAGCTCATTTGAGAGGTAATAATGTTTTCAGTAAAATTAAATTATGAATAATAAAGTAACTCTTGATACGAGTTAGGATTTTGGGGAAATCACCTCCAAACTAAATAATCCAGTAAGATCGATCCATCGATAGATTACTATAATTTATTTTAAAGGAAACCCCAACTTCCTTATGTTGCTGAACAGTAACTTTTCATGTACAAGTATGTGAGTCTTGCTAAGATTCTAAACCAGACTGTTAAACCGATTTTATTTCTAGTTAAGTTATTTACTATTATAATAGGCTAAAGTAAACATTAAAAGTAAACTTGTCTACATTTCGTTACATTCGTTCCTCAACTATATCCTCTCAAACTAATTTTAAAAAGTGTGTTCGTTTAACCATCACTATGTATCATCACTTCATAACTATGATGCATTTCAAGCTGTCCATCTTGCATACAGTCTTTAGGAATAATAGGTTATGAAAAGTGAGTGAAAATGACTAGTCTATACTAATAAAATACTAATTAATGTAAGTTGTTCATTCAAATAGTAGTCATTATAAACAAAGTTGAAATCTGGCAAAGGTATTGAAACAATATTCCAAAGACTTATCAGTTGTTTATTAATCTTAATTTATTAAAACAGATTATGTAATCAGTCACATTGAAATACAATCCCGGCTATCAAATGAAATTAGATTTCACAGTGGTAAGCAAGTTGAAAATAACACAAACAGCAAATGAAAAATATTCAGTTAAACAGATGAGAAAAATAATGTTTAACATCTTCTTAACTAATATAACTACCTAAACTCTTGTTAAATGAATAAAGTTATATACAGGTGTGTTTATCATGTCACACTTGATATCTGAACAATAATAAAAAAAATAATAATCAATAAGGGAGAAGAGTAAAGACCTGGAAATAGGTGCTAACCATACAAGTTTGTAAACATAAATTTCTTATTTATTTCATAGAGTATTTATATTATACAGGTTTAGTAATTATTTAGCTTTTTTTCTTTAATTATTCTATTCTCTTTCTCTCCAGGCTAAATTTAATACATGATCATATATCTTCGGCGATTTATATGTCTAGATTGTTTAAATAGATTGTAAACTATTTCTCATACATTGTCTGTATATTTAGGTCAAGAGGTTGTCAATTTAACATTATATTTATATTTCAATAAGGTCACACAAAAGGAAATAAAGTTTTTAATTGTGTTATTTTTTAAATCAAGTAAAATAATTATAATTACCGGACGTTATGTAAACCTAGCTTATATAAGAGATTAAAGTAATTAAGTTTTTAGTTGGCTAGCTCATTAAACATGATACATCAACTGGGTGTTTTCTATCACTAGTTCAAAAATGAATTTTCTTCAGTATGTTTCTTCTTCCAACTCAATCCATGTACATCATTTACTATATGAAAATTCAAAGTGTACTATCTATCGACTTAGATAATGTGCTATGAAATTGTCAAATATCTACTCTGTAGTTGTAAATTATTGGTTTAGAAATTCAACTTTTAACTGGTATATAATTAATTGGAACCTCTCTTTACCTGACTAGGTTAGAATAACCAAGTAATACAAATAGCCTTCATATAAAGAATATGGCTCATTAGGTTGATACAAGGGGATGTGAGCAGTTAGTGAGTTTAATCTTAACTTCGTGTGACGGTAGGGACCACTAATATGGAATTTACAAAATACTGTGGCTTTAGTAGGTAAAGTAAACTGTCCAGGTTCTTATGTGATGTTCAATTCATTGCATCAGAAAATAGCACATGCAAATAAATTGAAAAAGCGACGTGAAATATTTAAGATGAGCCACAATAGGTACAGGAAAGAGAACAAATAAATGAGGAAAAATAAAATATTATCATATCGTTGCTAATCAAGGTCTCATTAGAAATAAACAAAAGACAGGTAGTATTGTTTCGGTAGTTTGTGCTTCATGACTCATTGAATAAGCCCTAGTTAACCCTTGTAAACATGTTTCCAGTTTCGTCAATCTTTCTGAAATATTATTTGAAGAATAAGTATATTTTTTTAAATGTGATTTCACCAAAAATAATAATATAAGTGTGAATCATTTATTTAGATACTCAAGTTTCAACCAGTATGACAAGATAAATATCATCAGTTTTTTTTCTATGCATAATAAGTATGAGTTAATGAATAATATACAAATTTGTACATAATCATTAGTTATACTTTCGTATGTTCATGTATTTGTTGAATTAGCGAAGTCAATTTACACCAGAATAAGGGTATCAGATTGTCGGCTGTTCTCAATTCATCGTCTTTTTTTTAATTTCAGATCAGGCAATCATGTGTGGTATATGTTGACTTCATTATACAATGCGTATAATTTATACCCTATTATTCTATAAATTTATCATGTTTAAGTATTTAGCTAATCATTTCCAATAAACATGTCAACTCATATACATTTATAGACATCTGTTGAACCACAGAAAGTTCTGTATTTTCTGTCATTTATATTTAATTTCTTTGTCAAGCAGACCAGTTTTTTTACATTTGACAAATGAAATCCCTTGTAACTACTCATAAAAAGGTGGTTGAACACAAACTATGATATTGTATATAAAGTTAATTTATTATGATAAAGTATTTGTTAAAAGCGTAGTCAAGTGTGAAAATCTTGTTTAATAACGAGACACAACTGAATTTAATTCATCTATTTACAAATAAAAATTGGGCAAATAATACAGCAATAAAGTTTAACGACTCTAGTTTCTCTTTTTCATAAAGTTTTCGATGTTTTCGGGTATTTAAATGCATGTATGTGCATATGTCTGTGTCCGCTAAAGGATTGTGAGTAGCCGAAATTGAAATGTATTGCTAACACTTCATATTTCTGTTAGGTAAATAGAGCTAAGGGGTGACAAATACTTATTAATCAAGGGATAAGATAATTCAGGGATATGAGACGATTCATTAAATATTAATCACTAGTGTATTATGATAGCTGACAAGGGTTATTTGAGATTGTTACATATTTAATATTTAGCCAAGTATGAAGAAAACGAAATAATTTCATCTTGATTAGGAATAAGTTGTAACTATTATACGGGTGTAAATATTTTCCTGAACTATATATTTCTTTTTAAAATATTGTATATCTTTTGGTTTATATGAGAAACTGATGAACATCAAGTTAATTGCCTACTGCATACCAACGTCACTCCTCAAACCTTTCAAATTAAAGAGCACAGAACATCAATTTCATTCATATTTTTAAAATCTGCAACATTATGATGGTCTAAGTCATCCTATCATATGTAAGAATGTCTTCTTTCTGTTACCAGTCAGCGTAAATCGCATATAACTTGGTTTGGATATCAGATAGTAGTGAGATGTATTAATTGTTTTTCAAGTTACGTTTTTGATTTGAAGAACGCTGGTTATTTTTTACTCTTGTGACCTTCTAAAATGACCGACATCTCTTGGAGCAATTTTTACCCTTCTACGCGTTTCCTTCACTTCTAGCTCTCTGCACGACTAAGCTTTTCGTAAAAACGTCTCGAATTCCAAGAAACCGACTCTAAAATGACTAAACGTTTAAATTTAATCATTTTGATATGTCTTATCTAGTCGCGGAAACTTGTTTAATATTGCATGCAACATGATTATCCCAAGATTTACTAACTAGAGAGCATTATGAATTTGTTGTACGACAATCATATATTAAAAGATAATATTGTCTTGTTCACGAGTGTTTCCATGAGTTAAATTTGCAAATGTAAACAACATCTTTTGTTTATAACTGTTCGTGAATTTTTTCTGTATTCATGTGCCGAATGACCTTGAACAATGACAAAATGTAACACTAATCAAGACAGTAACTCAAGTAAATCGTTTCATATAGGAATCTAATAAGTCAGTATTGTTTATGTGAATATAATTAATATGTCATCTTTCGGTCCATTGTTTTTTTTCACTAAGATTTTGTAGATGAATTTGCATATTAGTTTGTATATCACTGTTAACAACGAATATTGCGTCGTTTATGTACCAATTTAGTTGATGGTAGTTCGGTATGATTTACATATGGATGACATATCATAACAAAATGTCAAGTGTGGTTATTTGGATATTACCATGTTTATTTTGACTTCATCAACACGTAATCACAGCTAAAATAAGAACATGTTGTCGGATTTTTACTAAAGGATGAGAAGCGTGGTTTGATTACAAATTAAAACCTGAATATCTGAACTAGTTATCTACTTCTTATATCGGCTGAATTGAATATAATCAATGGCTACAAATCATTTTCACTTCATTCACGCCTTTGGATGCCGGCTCCAATGGTCTAGAGGTTGAGCGTTTGTGCGCAAGAACGAAGGTCCTAAATTCAAATCCCGCCAGCAGGATTGTGGAGTTCCGTACTGAGACAAAACCTTTGTCCAATGCTTCTAGGTTCTCATTGATGGTCTAAATGGGATCGGTTCATGATGCCAATGAATCTTTAGATAATACACATTCTTTAATATTATTCTGTTCAAGTCACATATGCGAGTTTTTCGTTTTTGTAGTGATTAGCATGTTTACAAGGCTAATGAAGTTATCCATTTTTGAAAACTTTAAGTTCTTTAGATTTGGTAATTTGGTAACCATTGACAAAGCCATCTTCTGCATATTCGATGGGTTATTTAAGTGTTCTGGTTCGTTGTAAAACCATTGGATGTTAAATTATCATAGTGAGATGCGAAATATTTAGTAATGTTATATGTAGTTCTATGTTTACATTCAATTAAATAAGTTAAATATGATAACTTACATTAGTGCAAAACAGTTTAAACCTTGTTTTGTTGAAAGTGCTCTTTAATTGTAATGTTTACAAGGGACATTACCAGCTAACAGACATGAAAACTTAAAAACTAGACTAAGGGTGATTGACGGATAATAACTATTAGTGGGTATGTTAGAAACGAGATTTTGTACAGGCAAATAAGCAATTTAGTTTCGTAAGCGCGTGCAATTTTCACTATTTATAAAAGTATAAAAACTCATGAATATAATGTTTTTTTTTCGGCTTAATGAGACTGTTTCCATCCATTAATCTTAATCTGTTTATATTAGTCTGAATACACTAATTGGGTAGAGTTGTTTTACTACAAAGACATTTCCAAACGTATTTCTTTTAAAATATCTTCATCTTGTAATGTTTATTTACGATGAATTGTACAATAATTCATCTCGTGAGAACCTGTTATGGCATGCACTCTTATTTAAGTTAGTCGCTTAGTTTCTTTGATCATGTTTATGTAGTTTTAGCTTTTTTCATTCATCCACTGATCTTTTCCAAACTTCGTCTCGATTCGACAGATTTTTTGTCATCATGGTTAAACCTTAAAAATGTATGTGTTTCACACAATGATATGTAATTTGGTCTGTCGTGGTTAATAGACACATCGAGACCACTTTGTTTTCCACAGTCCATATTTGTTCACTGACTATTTAATTATCTGCTTCAACGCACACATACAAAGGTATGTATATGTCAATCATAAATATGGTTTACTGTTATTCGGTAAATAATGTAAGACTATTTTTAATACTTTGTTAACCTACCAATATTCTCTCTGTTATGTGCTGATACTAATTCAGTAAGTTTGGAGTTGTAGTTTCTTAGTCACGGAAATTGACTGAGTTGTGAGTTCGAATCCTGCGCCGTACTCTCTGTTTTGAGCATCCGACTAGTACTACTGGCCTATATACAGAATGTTTGACTCCGAGTCGAGTACGGAATACACGCTTGCTAAATGACCTATATTAATTAATTACTCTGGCTAAATTTATTCCCTTTTTAAGGTTTTATAATGTAATACTTATTAAAGTTTCACATCACTGACTAACTATAGTTAGAATACTAGGGAGAATCAGAAAGGTGTTTCCTCTTAGTTTGATTTCTATAGTTGAATATATGATTCAAGCTTCTGAGTAGTTCCATACTAGGATGAAATGGCTGGTCAGTGATTCCCAGTTTTTAGTCGTTCTTTAGCCACAGTCAATCTGTGTTGTGAAACTTTAAATTTGACAATCTGCACGACACCTTATGGCAACAATTCACCTAAATGTAGGTACATATATATATATATATATATATATATATATATATATATATATATATATATACCAGTCGGCAAGATTTAAATCACTTATTGTTATTTCATTACTTAAAAAGTATAAAATACATATCCATAGACTAGCGTTCAGAAATAAATTATACGAGATTGTCAGTTCGATTCTTATTACCTGATAAATTTGATAAACTATAGTCTAGACGGTCACTGTGTTTTGCATCTTATTACTTCTATCGTCAGATGGTTGGAGTGATTCTGATTAAATTAATTGGTGTGTTCTTCTTATACTGGGTAACCTTGGTAACGACAAAAGATCGTCTTTTAAATAAGTAAGCAATCATGATTTCTGAAGTTGAAATAGTTTGCGGATTTGTTTAAAATTCAATAACAAACCCGAAGGCCGTCGTATGTGAATAAATATCAACTGTATTGTTGCTGAATAGTAAGAAGGATAAATATAGAAATATAGGAAATAGTTGAACGAATTCAACACAAAACTCTCGGTCTGACGCTCAAGCACTTAATCCCTAGACAACTAAGATGGCATTTAATGGTGTCAATGTCTAACTTCAACTAATCCACAAAATTGCGTGACTATCTTTCATTGTCTTTGGTGGGCAGCTGCCTCACACTCGATAAGATTGAACTCCACTGGTCACGGTTTCTCACTAGAACTCTGAGAATTATATCTCGAAGCTAGTCTTTATGACAATCATCAGTATCGGGTTGTGGATATTATTGATTTTTAACTGGGACATTGACACGGTTGGACGCCGGCTCAGTGGTCTGGAGGTTAAGCTTTCGCGCATCGGATCGAAGGTCCTGGATCCTAAGTCCACGTGCGGGATCGTGGGTACACACTGCTGTGGAATTCCGTACTAGGACGGAAAGGCCTTCCAGGTTTTCAATGGTGGTCTGACATTGATCGGTTCATTATTTCAATTAGGATTCAGCTCGACTGTAACTGCTATTACTTTCCATACAGTCATTTATTTATATGCATTAAACTAGTTGATTGAAGCAAATTTACATTTTAGTAGGAATACATCCTGAAAACTCACATAATCCAAATATATTGTGTAATTCATTTTATTTTAATTTAATTCTAATTGATTGTAGGTGAATTATTTACTGGTATTAACATTCCGTTGACCAAACGAAATTAGTCGGAATGTCATATCTGGGTGTCATTAGTTGGTTAAAGTAGTATTCTAATGGTTGAGATCATGAGTCAATTGAAGCTGGACCACCATGGAAAACCTGGAAGCACTGGATGGCCGTTTCGTCCGATCATGGGACTCCTCAGCAGTACGCATCCATGATCCCGCCTTCCGCGAGATTCGAACCCAGGACCTATCATTCTCTCACGCAAACGCTTAACCACTAGACCACTGAGTTGGCCAGCATCCAATGGCGTTAATGTCTAACTTCGACTAACCCACGAGATTGAGCGACACATCCACCATTGTTATCGGTGAGTTGCTATCTCACCACAGACCTTGTTGGACTCCACTGATCACTGCTTCTCACTAGAACTCCAGTAAATACCTCTTGAACCTAGTCACTAGTGAGCATATGTTGATTAGTATCAGAATGGATTTTGTGGATATTATAGTAATTTTAATGGTTGAAATCCTGGAGTTCCAATGAGAAGCATTGACGAGTGGAATTCAAGAGGGTCTGTTATGAGATAGCAACTCACTGAAGACAATGATGAATGTATCGCTAAATTTCGTGGATTAGTTGAAGTTTGACATTAACACCATTGGATACTGGCCGGCTCAGTGGTCTAGACGTTAATTATGAACACTTAATTAAGGTTTATTTTACACCCGACTACATTTTAAATGAAATTTCAAACCTTAATCAATGTGAACATTCGAAAATCATCAATCTAAACATTAAAACTTTACAAAAAAATATATTCTTACATCATGTTAATCACTTATAAATGAAAATATTAATATTTGTATAGGTTATAACCTTGAATTCGTCTTTAAAAAACGTATGACACTTTATGTCTAAACTTCAATAAATATTTACTTACAGAGTTAATTCATATAATTGTCATAATTTTCAGTTAATAAATTGTTTTCATTCCCTTAAAACAGTAAGTCTATATAGATATATGTATACATACTTTTCCTTTGAACATCATCAAAATAAACAAACCGTTGTCTAAAATAATTATTATTGTATATATATACAACAGAGATTGTTTATTGTGTTTAACATTTATTGAACAACTGTCATCAGAAACAACATTGTATATCTTGTCAAAACTAATTCTAAGTTGGTTGACCGCATTCATATGTGTATATTTATATTTAAACAAATAGTTTCAGTAAAGATGGATAGTTGCTAGCAGTGGAATCCAGGACGCGCGTTTCGTCCTATTCGGGACTCGTCAACTGGATGTGCCTGCATCTCAGAGTTGATGTTCACTCTGGGACTCGAACCCAGTACCGTTCGCAATATCGAAGCAATACGCACAGTATGCACATATACCAATAAGACACTGATCAATTGCAGTCCTAAACAACAATGGGAAGATTCAAGTAAAATAATATCAAATGAATTAAATAGTTCCAGTAAGGTTTTTAAAAAAATACATGACTAGATATTTAGTATTTAAATGTATGTATTAATAAAGATGTGTATTCCGAATCCTCTAAAAATGTAATCTGAAATTTTAATTCCAGTTTATTCTTCCTGAGATTGACATCACATTGTAATGTTCATTATATGAATTATTAAGAGTTAGGGATTTCATTGAAATCACAGTTACACATTTTCTATTTTTACAATGAATCATGAAACAAAGTTTTGGCAAATTCTCTTAATCACCTCCAATCAATCAATAAGCTTCATCTCAACGTATTAGAATTACGTTTAGTGCTTACCTTTCAGTAGTTCACAGGTGGTAATAAAGACTAGCTTGTTATTTAGATAATCATTCAAACGTAATTTAATAGTTTCCAGTTATTGTAACAAAATATGTTTTAAGGAATTCACTATTTTTTTTATTTTAGTAAAAATCTGGTTTGTGATGAAGTCTATCAATGAGGAGAGCAGATTACTTATCTATGCTTATATCAGAAAGATCGAGTGTTAGTCAAATTCCATTTTAAATTCAAACAATAGATAATTTACCAGACTACATTGTCAATGAAAGATATAACTAGGTGTTTCATTTCACTGAAAAACATGATGACATTACCACGTTTAGTTTTAAATTCCAGTTAGTAACAGTGAACAGTAAAATAAATAATTAATCTTAGTTTATGTCACACACAGAATTAAAATTACTTTGATGGAGTTTTGTTCTCTGGTAGAAGTTTGTGCTGATGATGTCGTTCAGAAAAACGATAAAAACTCGACGATCAAACCATCCAGCTCAGAGAACAAAACTCCATTAAATCATCCACCTAAGCTACAAATCGTTTCCATCATTAAAATTACTTGTTTCAAATTCGAATCGTCAAGTGATTTTTAGATTTTATTTCTTCTTTGCTGCATTGCTTCTCAACCAAGATAAACTTACCTAGCTTATCAATAAATTCAAATGATTTATTGAAAGCTAAACAAAACAACTGTTCATTGTCATTGTTTTTTTTAAAAAAGGTAATCATTCGACTAACATAACCGTGTCATACAAATCATTTTCATAAATGTTGTGTTTTCTGATAAATGACTAAATTAATAACTATTATTGTTTGTTTCAGTTTACAACATCGATTTATTGTTTGTCTTTGTCTACACTTCTACTCTATACATGTTTGGATGAAAGAAATGTGGTCTTGTTGTAAAAAATAAAAAAGAAAACTGTCTACTAACTGTATTGTTGTTCACCTTTACGCTAAATCATTATCAGATAATCAAAGGAACAGAGATAGAAATGACTAAAACAAAAAGAAGAATAACAACTGTTCATACATTCTACATGACTCCTATAACATTACGATAAATAGGAAGATAAACATTGGGACAAAGGGACAGTGGACTAAGTTCACCGTCATCATTAGTAATATACTATTAGTAGTAGTAGTAGTAGTACTAGCAGTATTAGTGATATTATTATTACCTTTTCAAAAAGACATGAGTCAGTTTTTAATATGCGCTTAACAATTTTTGTTTTTCCCTAAAAAGCGTCTTTAATTGTTAAATATTAATTCTCTACAAGCGCATAATCATGAGGAACGACTAACAATTTAGAAAGCTTTATGGTGATTTCCAAGTAGAATTGACATTAACTGGAAGAATGAACAAAGAACCAGAGAACGCTAGATTTAAGTTTGCCGCAATTTAAGATTCGCAATCAGCTTATGAGCTAAAAGGTATCTCCAAATTAAATGTTGAGCTAGTGTACGTAGTGTTTCAGTTTTGAGTGCTGTCAGAGGTATGAGGGTGGTTATCTAGAGATACCTGGAAAGGAAATTGGGTTGGAATCGGTCTCAGTGACCTGAAAGTATGACTGCAGTGCTCAAGGGACAACTCCTTGAGGCCGGTCACACACAATCTTTTTGTGAGTAATTTTCGTGTTAGCTCTATACTTTTTGAGACCTTACTGTCGGAGGCGGGTATCCGTGGTATAATACGCGGTGTACATTTTTAAGGTCGACCTTTTTTAACCCCACCCTTCCTTGGCGGAATGCAGCATCGCTGTTATGCTGGTTGTCTGAGGTAAATACCTTACTGCCGTCACACCTCTTTACAGTCAACAATACGGCTTCGCCCTCAGACCTTAGGTTTGCTGCTTTTAATCTTACTGCTCTTCAACCAACTTGCCTGGCATGGTAGGACTTTGAGGAACGATTGTTCCAGTCAGTATAGCCTGACTGGTTCACCACGATAAGCAGGCTCGACCACCACGTCAAGAGCCAACAGCGGTCGAAATGTAGTATTTTGCTGAAAACGATCTTATTTAATTTACTAACAGTGTTCAAAATATCCTTTTATATTTTTTTCAAAATAAAACTTCCCATCAGTATACAAAATAGTAAGTCATTGGCATTAAGTCTATGATATTTTTCGTTGTCCTATTCGAGTTAGCTATTCTTTTGTTTTATATTGTGTCAACCTTTCACGAAATGCACATGGATTAATGTATTATATTTTATTGAAAAGTTTTAATCTGTCTATTTATTTTTACAATACTTGCAGAATGTCCCGACAGATAATTGAATCTAGGTCATTTTGAGACGCACATAGTACACAAGGAATCTAGTGATTGTCAATCCGTATATCAGTCTTTCGATACTCATTTCTTCTGTCAACTTTTACTGCTCTGTAAAGCACCAATAAAATCAACGAGTGGACACAAAACCATAGAGGCTATTTCAATAAAAAATTACATTATTCCTTATTTAAGTATCATGAACCATTTTCTACTAACTACTCGATATGAAGTATTTCACAACCACTTCAGAATGAAGCTTCTCATATCAATAATATGTAGTCCATGCTCAAATTCGTAGCGTCGCGAGTCACTGATTTCCATCAAAAAATCTCCTTTTATTTAGTAGAAAATTGATTTTAATCTTTAATTGGTATATATCGCTTCTAACATAAAAACAATTCTATACAGGATTAAATTAGGGTATTTTAAATGTATTCTATATACTACTAACAATTAGGTTTCAATTGATCCTGTAGCGAATTATAAGTGGTTTATACATTAATATAAAATTAAACTGAAATGATTCATTAACAAATTAGACTAAAAGAAATAAACAAGAATAAATACCCCTACAAAAGGCAGTTGATAACCACTTACTCATCCCAGATATAAAAGAAAAAGAAAACAATTTTAATACAAAAAATATGTTAGCTAGTCATGTGATCACTTTGCTTAGAAATAAAACTCGATATCAGATTATCATCTTAAAATATCTTAAGTCTATTTAATAAATGTCAAAAGTAATGATAAATGTTTAGAGGGTTCATTCCCTATCGATGTCATTTTTAATAGAGAAAAGTGATTTATATTTACGATTATATTTAGCAGAAAATGTTCACGGTGAATATAATTGAGATTTAAAGTATTTTTTGGTGGTGGGGCGGGGGAGGATATGCGATACAAAATTCTCATTTCAGTGGAGCATATTTATGTTAAGTCTATGATTAATTTTTTTTTGATTAGCGTTAATAACTTGTATAGATTAGATAAAGTGAACTCTAAGATTGTGTGATATATCTTATTGGTTATCAGAGTAAAATTTCGTGTTAGTTACTATTTAGTAACTAAGATATAAATCCATCATTATACAGTCAATAAAATATTCATAAGTACTATCGAGTTATGAGATTGTACATTGAAAATTTCCTGTAGAATATATTAATTGGTAAACCATACATTTCTAAGGAATATTACATTTGTATTAGTTCAGTAAATGATTTTTGTTCTTTTGTACACTTTCACATTAGATAGCACTCCCACATAGCCAATTCATTAAGATTTGACTTATTGCTTATTTAGGTAATTAAGTCATATTTTAATAACATATCTCTGGTTTTGATTATAGTTTTAGTTGAGTATGGACAAATCTATGCAAAAATCAGACCTTAGGTACTCAACCGAGCAATTAGTTTACAAATTTAACTATCTACTAAGGAATTAATATCTATGAAATAACCTCATTGCTGATTGTTATATGTACTCACTCTACTTTCATCTGGTTTCCATCTGTTATTTTCTTACACTATACACTTCATGTGATAATTTTATTATACTGAACGGTAATATACATTTCACTTGTCATTTGTTACTTCATACACGGGAAAAACAAGAAGTTGATTTATTAATTTATAGAAAAGTTGAACACTTGACAAAGTACCATAAAAAATAATACATACTAAATAATTTAGATTTGATAGGTTTGTTTATTTTGTATCATTGTATGTTAAATTTATTGACTTGGTCAGTCAGTTGGTCAGTTAGTTAGTTAGTTACTTAGTTAGTTAGTATAAATGCCATCCTGTTCATCTTGATAACAGTTTATTAGTTAGTAAATATACATTATGCATGTGATTTTATATTGTGACATTTTTTTAACCAGACAGTGAATATCAATACTGTTAGTCTAACTAAAATTTTTATGAATTCTGACTTAAATTTCATGTGATACGATTGTTGTTGTTAGTAATAATGTTAATTAGTTTAATTTAACAATCTTTTTTTTCAGAGCTGTTCACTTCAATGTTACCCTTATAGTATGTTTAATCATACAGTTGATATGTATCGTGTTAATGTATATAGATCTAGGGTACTATAAATAGTTACAAGGAAAGTTAACTAATTTGCATGTATTAATCATTAGTTTCAGTGGTCAAACTGTTTCAAGTTATTGTTTACTACTGTTTTTACTTTCCCATAAAAAAGTATATTAATAAAAACATTGTCTGCCATCTGTATTCTGGTAACTCGGTGGCCTCAGTTAGTTAGAGTTCCACTGATATTATCCGCATGCTAATATGCTTATCATATGGTTTCCCAATGAAAAATTACTATGTAATCAACAAATTTGGTGGTGAAAATATTGATTTAGAGAAAATAATCAGTATGAAAGAACACAATGTATTTGGTTCATGGAATAAAAAAACTGTAAAATCTAATACATTGCTGAGCTAACTTTCGAAATTTAGTTTTTATCATCCATTACATTGAGTGCTGTTGGGCGATGTGTTTCTATGTTGTCAAAACTAAAACTCAATATCATCATGCGATTAAGTTAAACTCTGTACGAAACATAGACATGTGCACACCGTAATTCTGATGTAAATGTTAATAACGAAATCTAATTGCATCAACCAAATTGTTTTTAAAAGTTTAAATCATTAGAATATTTTATTAAAATCATGAACCAATTTAAGTTAACCACCGCTGAACACCTGAAAGCAATAGATGATCGTTTCGTTCTGGTATGGGACTTCTCAGCAGTGGGCATCGACGATCCTTCATGGGGGACTCGAACTCAGGACCTTCGGTCTCGCGCGCAGACAACCGTTAGAATATTTATTGTGAATTTTGTTTACATTTGACTGACTAGTTCACATCTTATGTAAAACTGGTTTTCTCAACATGTTAAACTGTGTTTATTTAATTATGTTACATGATACAGTTGATAATTTCCTTCTAATATATTTATCAACAGATGGTGAATATCTTTATTTAAAAAAAACTATATTTAGTAAATTTGATTATTAATTTTAATTCGCATGTATTGGTTGTTCATAACTTCCCATTTATGTTGAGAACTGCAATATATTATCTTTTGGCATATGTGCATCCTGTCCTAAAAATCAATGTGGAGAACCAAACAACCAACATATATAAATAAAACTTATATTTCACTCTATTGAAGAATCCAGTGTTTATGTGGACTCAGTAGCTAGGAATATAACCCGATGACATTTGAAGCAAAAGGTAAAAGGTTCAGGTCCTGGAGTGAACATCAACTCTGGGATGCAGATACCTCCAACCGACTAGTCCTAAATAGGGAAGAGACATGTCCTGGATCCCACTGTTAACGACCATCCATTTATGCTTAATTATAATTATTGGTTGAAATTTGATTCTTTCAACGAAGTCATTCTAAGATGAAATTAGCAGAATAATGGTTAAATCAATAAAGATTTAATCGTTACTTTGCAAGTAGGAAATAAACTAAAGCTGTATATACAAACATGTAAATGATATTTGAGTTAAGTTAATTTTATGATTAAAAATAAAAATATTGTTGGGCTTTAGAAAAGGATTGAATGAGGTTTCGAGAATGATTCCAGGGAAAACAATAATAACCATAAATTGTAAGAGTCAAAATATTTTAATCAAATAAACTTTTCATATTAAAAATATTCAGTATTAAATATTGAAAAGTTGGACAAGATAATAGGACTGAGTTTGATAATCATAATTAAGTAGTGCAAATACTTAAATTAGAGTCGAAGTTTATTTTGCGCGTTGTTTTTTCTTTCATTCTAACCAAGAGACAGTAATTGATCAGTGATATCTATATTAAACAATCGGCTTAGTTGGTCATTAAAAAGACTACAAAAATTAAGCAAACATTTTATTTATATCACATAAAGGAACAAAAATTATCAAGACTATGATAAGTATGATTTTGATATTATGAAAATATCCTCATAACCTTATACAGCAGATTCACATAGAGCATCTGCCGTATTCAGGAATTTTGAGTGCATAATAGTCTCTAGGGCAGTTTTTATCACTACTAAATGATGATAAAATATGTACGAAAAATATACTGGGACAATCACCATTATTCAACTAGATGTGTTAAGTAACATTATCTGCGCTAATCATTATTTGATCACTGTGATCGTGTTGATAATACTTATAAGTCGTTTAATGCCTAGGTAATAAATCCTCCGTTTGGTCATAAAAACACTGTACCTCATATATATATATATATATATATATATATATATATATATATATATACTCTTTCTCATAAATGTGGGTTCGTTGAACAAATGGGAATATACTGCTAAACCATTTTAATTTAGTAAGAATCGGCTCTCTAGTTTTATCTGTTTCTTGAAAATTCTTCAGCCTATTATGAAAACTTGAACAGATTAAAAGTTTTTAAAACTACCTAAATAAGAATTTCATTATTTTGGATAGATAAGCTTTGTTTTTGTACATTCACTTTATACATATGTGACTCATTTGAAGGATGAAACTGAATCATTTTTTACCACCCCAATTCTGTGACCTTGACCTGAAACATAAAAACAATTGTGTGAATATGCATAAATAATGGTACCCATACAACTGAATAATAATATCAGTTTATAGCCTATTATTTTCATTGTCACAACTCTTCAAAATTTGTGATTAAGGTTTATAAAAATCATTAAGAATTCGAAAAAGTGAAAGTCCTTAGATTTCTCATCTCTCTTAGTTAGTAAACTAATTGTTAAACGCCATAACACACTTGTATTAATCACTTTTGATGGAGTTTTGTTCTCTGAGCTGGAGAGAACAAAACTCCATCAAAATCATCCACCTGAGCTACAAATCTTCTCCACCATCTCATTAATCACTTTGTTAAACTTGATTGGACATACAGTTATAGTACCCATGATCTGTTGATTTATACAAAGTCTTTATTAATTAATTAATTTGAACACATGAACATTAGTACAAGAAGGCATCAAACAGATATGTGCCACACAAGTTATTTGATTTGTGTGTGGGCTGTAATACTGCCCGGGTGCCCAAACCGAAGCAGGTGGTTTTCTTAGGAGGCCACTTTCCGAGCCTTCGACTTAAAGGTCTGATCCACATCAGAAGATGCAGCCCCATGGTAGCCGGAGGCCAGGAATAGGTTCGTACGTCACTTGTTCCTTCAGTGAGTAAGACCTCCCTGGCAGTAGCTGTAGACGTGTGACCATGTGAGAGCATTACGAGAGAGAGAGCGAATTTTCCTCACTTTAAGCCGTACCAGGGTATTCTAATCAAATTCAACAGGTTGAGATTGTCTAAGTGAATGATGTTGACTAATATTTTAGATTTTAATGTCAAGTTGATTTGAATAGATCCATGATGTAAATCAAATTTAAGAAAAAATTCACTTTTATTTCTAAAAAAACATTTTAGACAGTCATTAAATTATTATTATAATTATTATCGAGAGACTAAGAGTATTTAATGCATCTTTTGTAATTATTTATTTTATGCATGATTAATAAGGTTGTTTATAACAGTTAAATAAATTTATTATTATGATTATTACTTTTACTATTCATGGTACATTAAATTTTCAGTAATTTTTGTTGTTTTTGATGACTTAGAGGTACGAGAATGTATCTGTGTATGTATGTGGTTGAGCAGATAATTTTATTGTTTATTTACTTAATCTAAATTGAAAAAAAAGGAAGGGATATGTTACTAGCAAAATGAGTAGTAGTTTGAGATGAATGAAGATTTCTAGCTTGTAAAAAAAAACAAACTTTGATGAATCACGTTTAAAACAATAGCAATAATAAGAATATATCATCTAAGATTGAATAATTTGATTCAGAGAAGAATGACTAAATAGGTTGGATTGGTTTGTTTACGAGACCTACAGATTAATACAAATTAATATGATGAAAATTTTAAAGTAATAGAGTAATTCTATACATTATTTGGTTATTTGTAGTTTAATCAGTAGATTAGTTTATGAAACCGTCACAAACTGTTAGACACTAATATCTTAATATTGACAAGCCGTAGGACCTACAAAACTATCTTATGGTTCATAAAAATTCGTCTATTTATTTACAGACAGCTATCGATTGGAGAACCATTGAAAATTTGGTTTCGGACCCATCAATTGGATGAATCATGATTTTATACATGGGATATAATCCGTGGCTTACTAGTTTACCTGCAATGATAACCCGCTTTTACTATTAAATCCAAAGACTCTCTTTAAAATAGGTTCTCAAAGTTCTGTTGAGAAATCGTAACCTACAAAGTTTAAGAAAGTCAGGAGTGGGACACTTATTGCTTATTAGATATAGTGATTATTACACTGATATTAACTGAATGAATTTTTAAAAATGAGTACCAATTAACATATAATCTGTGTTTCGGGTTTCCAAAAACTCACGTCCAACCAAATGCCATTAAAACAAAGTGGATTCTGATGATAATCCTCATAGCCCAGTGGGCACATTTCAATCTGACCTATATAACCTGATCAGCATTTTGAGTTAGGGATTATGATATTGTTTATCACTTAGTGATCGACTAGTGCAATATCTATGACAAAATATAGGTCCGGCATATTCTATGAGTCGCTTTCAACTGACAGACGGACCCCATTAACATAAACCTTGAAATAAACATGCATTGGCTCAATTTGTCCTAACACATTAACACGATGAGACGAAGATCGCAAAATGAATTGCAAAGCAATCAAAACAATACAGCAATAATAATAAGGACTAAACATTGAGAATATGGTCCAGAAAACAGAGTAGGGAGGATGTATGAAAGAATACTGAGATTCAAAATTGAAAGGAAGGTCTGTGGTGAGTGGATCTGCGCCATCGTGAACGTCTCTGATTACGGTTATCGCCCGGACTCCTACTAGGTACTCTGAGTCTTCCAACATGACTTTATGGACTGTCGCCACGTTTTGGTTCGGTGACCTTACTCCTTCTGCACCAGCAAGCATCTCTCTTTGAGGCAGGAGGTGGTTAGGCATACACACAATATGTCCTAACTACCTTAGTTGATGAAGATTTACAACTTCATCAATTGATTTGCCATCTTTATCTGGTATCCCATATCTAACCTCAACACTACTCACTTCTATGATGCGCAAACAATGTTTTGAAGACACCTATAATCAGAAACTTACAATCTACACGTACCTTCTAATTTCTTAGACCATGTTTCACAACCAAAAGGTAGAACTGAGTAGATTGCTATACAGTATACACGCTCTTGGTTGGAAGGTGGACATTTCACCTATGTCACAAGTTGCGGAAGCTTGGAAAGGCCATCAAATATATAAACGATCCTGACAGGGTAAGACTTCTAGTTCGACAATTCGCACTACACCTGCTAATAAAAACATTATGTACTTACTGGTCACTGACTTCGAAAGTTAATTTCAGGATTTATTGTGAGTTATGTCCAATGGGTTACAACAATATCGTGAGTGAGACAGTGACCATAAATGACGGCCCCACAATATCGCGAAATGACTGAAGTTAGGAATATAAATAAATGCCAAATCACTGGTTTGATCGTTAAGTGTTTAACATAGGGGGTGGAGATCCGTGGTTTGACCTTTAGTAGGGTTGTGGATCTATATAGATACTTTTATGAGTTAAAAGTTAAAATTTTCCTGGTTTCCAGTGATTTTTTCCAGCCATAGTCAACTCATGATCTGAAATACTAAACTCAACAATTTCTACAACACTAGTGTAACTTCATTGTTGAACTATTTAAAAATAATGTTAGTGCGATTTGAAATTTTAGGATATGAATTCTCAATCATTCTAAAATATCAGAAGGGGTTTTGTGGATATTATAGTAATTTTAATAGTTAAGATCATGAGTCAGTTGAAGCTAGACCACTATGGAAAACCTGGAAGCACTAAACGGCCGTTTCGTTCGATTATAGGACTCATCAGAAGTGCGCATCCACGATCCCGCCTCGAGAGATTCGAACCCAGGACCTATGGGTCCCGTGCGCGAAATCGAGCGACACATTCACAATTGTTGTCAGTGAGTTACTATCTCACTACAGATCTAGTTGAACTCCACTGGTCACTGCTTTATATTGTACAATTTACTAACACATTTCTCTTCTAAAAAATGGACGGAATGTATACTGTTTTATTTTTTTAAGTGATTAATTGTTTTAAACTTATTTGTCTAAACTATTCACACCATATATGTTTCATTTCTTCAACAGTTTGATTTGTCCTTCTTCCATGTATTTATGATTTGTTTTATTGTTATTCTTATCATTATCATCATTAGAAATTCTAGCGTTTTTAAATCTAATTAATTGTATATAGTTTTAAAATAGTTTACGTGGCTGTTTGTCAAACTTTTACACTATTTCCTTTTTGACGTTGAAGTGTTAGACCTAACATGTACATTCAGTGATTTTATTGTTGTTGTTGTTATTGCATGCAAACCTCCTGTTCACCAAAAAAAAGTCAGTCATACTCATGAACAGGATGATTTCCCTATACAATCTATGCATACATATTCATACGAAGACATGTAAATCAAATGTATGAAATTAAATGGACATCTTATAAAATATGGAAATGTAAGCCATGAGAATATAATAATCACTATTAATGTTATATGCATGTAAAGCAAACTACAAGATGATTGTTGGTGTTTCAAAATAATTTTTTTTTTCAAAAAATCGTGTAGCACTTACTACTAATAACACATATCATTAGTGAATATTTAAATTACAAAATGTTTGTTTAAATATTTTAGCATTTTTAACTGTTATAGTTTTTTGTAAACTTAAGTTATTTTAATTTACAAAAGTAATTTTCATCATTGACTGATGTGAACCATTGAAAAACAGGAAACTTTGGATAATTATTTCATCCCACGTAGAAGATTTTTAGTTATACTATATGGAATCAAATTTGCGATCTTGTTGATCAGTATAAATTACCAGTTTAGTGGTCATTGGTGAGTTATTGTATCGTTTACAACTTGATTGACCCTATATACCTTGCTTCACAGAATAATTTGAAAAGATCCATTTCGGAGTTACATAGGAGTGATCATGTAACATTTGTCTATTTTCATTTTTTTGAAAGTAATTTACATCGTGAATTGAATTAAGTCGAAATAGTCGTTCAGAATTAGGGATTTGTATCAAAAGGGGTTTTGTGGAGATTGTAGAAATTTCAACAGTTGAGATCATGAGTCAAGTGACAAGCAGTGACCAGTGGAGTTCAACCGGGTCAGTTGTGAGATAGCAACTCACTGAAGACAATGGTGGATGTGTCACTCAATTTCGAGGATTAGTTGAAGTTAGACATTAGCACAATTGGATTCCGGCCGATTCAGTGGTCTAGAGGTTAAGCTTTCACGTGCGAGACGGATAGGTCCTGAGTTCGAATCCCGCGAAGTGGGATCGTGGATACGCACTTCTGAGGCGTCTCACAATCGGACGAAACGGTCATCCAGGGCTTCCAAGATTTCCATGGTGGCCTAGATTTAATTGACTCATGATCTCAACTATTGAAATTAGGGATTTATTTAGTACACTTTGATTATTTTTTAAAAAACAATTTCTCCGACTCCTATCAGTTTGTAATTCAAGTTCCTATTAATTTATGGATAACATTTATACATAATCACTATTGAGGGATTAGTCTGCATTTAAATATTCAATATTATTCGAGAAAAAAAACCTTGTCAGTTATTATAAATAATGTGGCTATTCACTGAGTTAACTTTACAAAAAAATAATAACTGTAAATAATGTCAAGTTCTTTTTTTTTCTAAGTCAGACACATTTAGTTTATTCATAATTAATGTGATAAACAATGATTTTGTAAATAATTGTCACTATTTTGATCTCAATCTAGTTTTTTTAGTGTCAAAAAATGTACTTTTAACTTTTTGTTTTTCAACCTTTCAACATATTACTCTATTAATAATCATACCAGGTATAAATTGTTCACTACAGTTTATATTATTTACTTGTTTAATGTTAATTAATTGTACTACTGTTTAGTTAATAGATCATGGACAAGATAGATTGATAGTAAGTATTGAGTGAAAATTCATTGTTATGTCATTTAGTTTTCTGTTGAGGGGAATAAGAGACTGAGATTTTGTTTTATTAATTTATTCTCGTATATAAAATATATGCAAATTTTACAAGTACAGATTCAAGTTATTAAAGTAGCTTTGTAGTGTAAATGATCGTCATTTTCATTTTATTTGTATGTGGGCCGGGTTCCCAAACCGAAGCAGGTGGTATTCTTAGAGGGCCACACCCCGAGCCTTTGACCAAAAGGTCTAACCCACAAGGCAGTAGAGCAACATCAGTAGATGCAGTCCCATGGTAGCCGGTGACCAATGATTGGTTCATACGCCATTCGGTCCCACAGGATACTGGAGTCCATGTGCACCATTGATTTGGGATCCGGTTAAAGCGCCGGACATTTGCTTTTCGTCCTCTCATTTTCATAAACAACACCCTGGCTACGAGAAGGCAGTGAGTAGAACTTTCCTGGCAGAGGCTGTATACGCGTGACCGTGTGAGGGCATTTCGAGGCCATATGATGGGTCTGAGAGATGGTGAAACATAGTGGCTAGAGACCTTATTAGATATGGCTCAGAATAAAAGCCAGTGCCGATCCTGATGTAACCTTCCTTTACTTTCTTCATAAAAAGTGGTTGTAACTTCCTTAACTGAAAGATTTCTTCTGATTTTAGCTTTCCGTTTCCCTCATTATTATTATTATTGTCACACTACCTTGCACTAATCTGGTTGTTGTTGTTCCTCTTTTTTTCCTTTTACGCTCCTCACCGTTTTTTCTCTTCCCATTCTCATCGTTTTGTGTGGCGCACACATATTTGGTGCTCTCTTGTACTAATATTTATGTGTTCAAACAAATAAATAATGTAAATGATAAAACATTGTTCCAAACATTAAGAGAACTCAGAGGTTCATCATTTGCAAGCTACTTCGTTTAATGCTTCACGGTGATGCATCTATATACTAAGTTTATTGGATAGTAATTTAATTATATGTAACAATTATCTGTTGTTTAGTTCTTACAGCTGAATGAATTAACCTAGTGTGTAAATTCTATTTTGAATCAGTAGATTTTATTCAATTCGATTAAGAGATTACCGTGTAAGTATACTGAGATTTATAAATTTACTTCAGTAAACTATATACAGAATCATAAAACAATTATGTAATCTATTAATGGACATGATTACCGCCAAAAATGTATTTATTTCCCAATTAATACAAATATATGCATTGCTGGAAATAGTTTACAGTGAGAAAAAAACATGCACATAAATGTAATTTCTACAGTCATAAATATGGTCATAAACAATCATTTAGAAAAGATGTAGAAATATATATATATATATATATATATATATATGTTAGAATTTTCATAAAATCTTTTTTTTTTCAAGCTGTAACTTGTTATAAAATATTTGGAAACTAATTCTTGCAATTGGTTCCAATACCTCCCCCTTTATCTTCTTCGAGACTGATATTTCATAACCTACATTTTCTCTTATACATATAATACATCGCTTACTGATTAGTATAATGGTAGCAATAGAAATAGTGATAATGATACTATTAGTGTTCGTATATGTTCGTTTTTTTATGAATGAGAAACTAGGTGTATGTAAGATTCACATCCTAAAATGACCTTAGTTGTTTCGTTTAAGTAATAATGAAATACAAGTTTGAACATTTAATAGATGTTGAATTAAAAAAATGGATACCAAAGGACTGGTCAAATTGTAATCCTAGGTATAGGATAATAAGCAAATTAGAAAATTATATTTATATTGTATTGTATTGTTTATATTTTTGGAGGTTATGACAGTTTCTGTTAATTATAGGTCAATAGTGAATTTATATACTAGTTACTGAAAGTTCATGAATGTTATACGTCAATTGTGAAAAATTTTTGACAAAATTTCATTATAACTAGTCTTGATATTTTAAATCTTAGTTATTATTTTGGGTATTAATGAATTCCAACTCAGTAAGGAATATTAAATAGTATACATTTGTATTATTTTTCCCATAGTTTAGTTCGCCGTATTTTATATATGTGCGTAAATATGATTGTATGTTAAAAAAATGGGTTGAATGAAGATCAACTTGAAAGCTAAACTATAAATATAACATCTACATCTAACTTATACTATTGAAATTTCTAGTATTTTGAGTATCATATAATGAACATGATTTTTGGAAATTATTAGTCTGATACTTATTATATACCTATCTATTAGAAATCAATGCACCTTTCTACAGGATATTTCTACAGGTGAATATTGTTGAAAACTTATCCTTTAATAAAATATATTTTCCCATCTAGAGTAGACTGTTTTAGGGCCATCGATATAACTAAGAAGATAAGTTCTAACTGAAGTGAGAGCTGTTAATGTTGTCCAGATGAAAAATGAAAGCTTCACAATAAAACCATCTAGCTCAAAGTATTGAGCAACACCAAAATCTAAAATATGTATTGACATTACTGATTTATCTGTGAGTATCATTCAAGATGTAAGGTGGTGGTCGGAAGTAGTTGACAAAAAACTCTAGACCTAGGTTTCGTATTACTTGGTGCTCGTCAACAAATTTTATTTGTAATCTTGAGGAAACTGATGCTACCCGGAGGATCTGATTCCGTGTCATCCAGCTTCACAGTCGGAGACATTACCATGATCGATGAAGTTCGATCAGCAGTAAGATGGACTTTACCTACCTGACATATATCCCTGCTCAGTGAACAGTCAATTGTAAATGAGTATCATTCCTTAATGTAGATATACAGACTGCTGTGTTAATAAGATAGTAAGTTTAGAAAAATATTCTGCGACTCATTATTTGTCTTTTCTTACGAATTTAGCAGAATAACGTGTACAATTATGAATAATATCTATATATGGAATCTTAGATAATTGATCATGCAACTCAGTCATTACATTAAACACGTAAAGTATTTAGATAAATTTGACAGATGCTCATATTAATTGTTTTGTATTATAAAATATTAGACAGATGGTGAAATATCATATACTGTGATTCCCAATCATTATTGTCTCTCGTTTGGTTACATGAAAGTCTCAAGAGTTATATTCGAATAGATCTTAAGTACCCCTTACATTTTAAACCTTAATGCTACGACGATATAGTTTGTGTTACTGCTAGCAGATACTTGCTTATTTAGCTTCTCTTATCCTTTAATTACATCATTCTAAGGACGAGTATTATTAAATTTTCTCACAAAGTAATTTGTTTCATGAACATATGGCCACTGAATATTGTCCTGCTTGATCATATCTGAAGCCGAAAATGTTTGCAAATGACAGGAAAGACTGTTTAATCATTAGTAATTTTATTTCATAGAACAAATAAACCAAACTTCAAATTTTTAAATGATTTCTAATTCAAACCAACTGAGAACAATATTCTTGGGTGATTGGAGGCACTCCTCAGGAAGCTTAGCATCGAAACATATTGTATGAAATGTCAAGTAACTTAAGCTTGTGTCCACTTCGATAGAACTTAGTCAGCACCAAGAAAAGACAAAACATCACATTGAATAAAATGCAACATTCAACCAATAGGAGTACAGCGATCGATTAGTCAGTCAGCTATAACGTGAAACGAGGCACATATATGCATCGGTTCATGTTGCCATACCACATCAGCACAGCAAAATGAACACCAAGTTCATAGAAGCAGTTACTTCAGTGGTAGTAAAAAATTTTATATAAGGATATGATATAGCGAGAAAGAATTGGTTCGCAAAAAGTAATTTTAATCTCACGATTTAGGGGAAGATAAAGAGTGTATACACCTATGCCATTGTGATCGGTTCTGAGCCATGTCACCCAGAGTCTCCAACCATTGATTACGATAGTCACGCGGAGACCAATCAAGTAGTCTGCATCTACCAACATGGCTCAGACCGAAAATTAGTGACTTTATGGATTGATGTCATGTTTTGGTTTGGCCACCTCTAACTTTCTTCCATTGAGGAAAGCACCTGTGTCACAAGACAAGCCCTCACATGGAATCCTCAAGGCCAAGAGAAAAGAGGAAGACCGAAGAACACATTACACCGGGAAATGGAGATAGACTTGAGAAAAATGAACAAGAATTGGATAGAACTAGAAAAGAAGGCTCAGGACAGAGTGGGTTGGAGAATGCTGATCGGGCGTAAGTAAGTAAGTAACTTTCTTCCATCCGTCTCCAACACTAGTCAGCATTACGCATCGTGGTAATCGGTGGTTTGGCATGCGTCATACGTGGCCCAACCATCTCAGTCGGGCGAAGATTTACAACCTCATCAACTGACTTAGCATCATTTCCTAATACCCTGCGTCTAACCTCACTATTACTT
This sequence comes from Schistosoma spindalis, assembly GCA_946903255.1. Lineage (NCBI taxonomy): Eukaryota > Metazoa > Platyhelminthes > Trematoda > Strigeidida > Schistosomatidae > Schistosoma > Schistosoma spindalis. The sequence continues at coordinate 70,637,349 of OX336420.1, read as the reverse complement.
ACCCAGTGATCCCAGCAGATGCGAGCAATATTTCTAGGATATCTGTGATCAAATACTAGTAACTTACGAGAACAGCAATGGTCGCAGATTTAAAAAAATTCGTTGTTTCTTTGCTTTTTCATTAGCTATACGCAATTTAATAAGTCTGACAAGAACGAAATTTCATTAAATATTAATGTATTTAGCAATTGTATAGTTAACTGTTCATTAGTGAGTAACAGGTTGTATGGAAAACATAGTTGTTAAGGAATTTGAATTTAGCGTATACGTCAATGGGAAAGCAATGAGATACAATCAACATATGTAATCTGCAAACATCATTGCTCTTGATTTGCTGAAACTTTTTTCAGAAGAGTCGACTGCGTTTAAATTCTCATTGTTTTATATTATTTATACCTATTAGGCTTATAGAATTGCATGTGAGAAATAACATTTCAGTACGATAACTAATGGGACATAAAATAAATCGCACTCATATATTTTAATTTATGGTTTTTACGTGAGCCATAATAAAACGAAAAGAAATGGGTGGGACAAAATAATTATTACAAAAATAGTATATATATATATATATATATATATATATATATATATATATAATTCAGTGGCTATCAGCACTCAGTAGCTAAGTGAATAACTCAATAGAGTTTGAAGCGAGCAGTACTGGGTTCGAGTCCCGGAGTGAACATCAACTCTGAGATGCAGGTCAATATTAGACCCCTCAACAGTGCTCACCCACGATCCCTCACGCGAGAATTGAACGCAAGAGCTTCAGTCTCGCGCGAACGATTAACCTCTAGATCACTGAACCGTGATTCAACAGTGTTAACGTCTATCTTCAATCAATCCACGATATTACACGACTATCTTGCTTTGTCCTTGGTGGATAATTGCCTCACGCTTGACACGATTGAATTTCACTAGCCACGGCCTCTCACTGGAACTCTGTGAACTACCTATCAAAGCTAGTCACTAATGGGCCCATGATAATTTCACCACGGCTGTCCAGCGCTTCCAGGTTCTCAATGGTGATCTAGCATTGATCAATTCATAATCTCAATGAAATTCAACCATCTCCACAAACCCATACTGAAGATAGTACATATAAAATTATTTGATGAAAAAAACTTTGAAATATCCTAACCATATCTTTCTCTTTTTATATATTTGTCGTGTTTAAATTTATTTCTGTAAACACAAACTAAAAACAAACAACCGAATACGTTTATTTGATACTGTGTATAACATCTAATCTGAATTAATATATCTCCTCTAGTCTTATAGTTTATCTTTCTTCATTAGTAGTCAAAGCTCACATCATAATATAAACATAAACATTATGTCACATGCTAAATTTCAAATATATATATATATATATATATATATATATATATATATATATATATATATACAAAAAATACGCTAAACCGTTGTAAACTTTCAGATGGATGGCGGAAATGAAGGACGAAAATAAAGGATATTAAAAGAAATCTTATTTATCTTTGGAGAAATCTAAGGAGTCAATAATTAAACTTGATAAATAATCGAGACAAAAACAACTAGTATTTACAAAAAAATAGACTTGAAAGGTATGTCAAGGCCATGAAAGAATAAGAGATCTCACATGTTACTTGGACATGCAGGGTTGGAACTTGAACTGAAATCTTTGCAGCATATACCATTTTGATTAATCCTACCTAACTTACAACTTACATTTATGCTAATTATGTTACATTTTGACTTGATCATAGTCTCCTTTAATTACAATACACATTTATTATTATCTGAAATGAAACACTTAACGATATTTAAGACTATCTAGTATATTTTTATAAAACATACATGAATAATTATTAAATAAATGATAATGATTGTCATTATTAGTTAAATTAGTTTGATCGGATTCACAAACTGATCTATTGACTTTCGAGCAAACATATTTTCTGTAGAGTATGATGATGTGAAATTCTATTGTTAAGTAAGTGTTTAGTTCAGAGGATTTGTATAGTGCAGAAACAAAATGCTACAATTCACCATTACTTCTCTCTATTATATATTATTCCTCGATTATCAGTTTACTGTAAAAAGTAGTCAAATCGAGTAAGTGATATGTACTTTTCATAATATTTGTTGACTATATTAATTTAAACTCTATTTTACTGTTATTTATTTATTTATTTATTATACAGTTAGTGAAAAGCAGACGTTTAAATGGAACAATCGAATTTCCTTTAGCAGATAAATTTTCAAGATTCACTTTTAGAACTACAATTTTGTATTTAGCCTCTAGAGAAAATGAACCTGGTTTGATGATTGAAGCTGGATTTGAAACAAAATATGTATTGTGCGTCCAATCAATTAAATGTCCAGCACCAATCATAACAACTACCACAGAACCTATTACAACAACCACACCGTTGACGACAATAACAACAATATCAACAGTTTTAAACAATTCAGATAATCTATCTATCCTATCAATATCTAATTCACAGAGTCGTGCTGCTAACAATTTATTTAACAACAGAAATGATGAACGTAGTGGTTCTGCATTTTGGGATGCACTTTTATCTGGAACTGAACCGAAAAATTGGTTTCTTGCAACCGTTTCTTTGGCTTGTCTATGTCTGTTACTCATAATCGTACTTATTATAACATGGTTGTATATATGTCGCATCCGTAGGCTGTATAGTCGAAGGCGTTGCCAAGGTACATGTCGTTTTGGATGTCGTTGTCCACCAGAGGTTGTTCGTCAAATGGCCGCAGAGGCAGCAGTATGTGGTCCTTTAGGGCTACAGACGCACCAGCCATTTATAAATACAATGTCACCACATGGAAATGGTTCTGTCAGAAGTGGAAGTGGATATGGGAATACATTATATACAGGTGGGACATTAAATTCAGGCGGATGGGGTTCAAATGGCAACAAAATTGGTTCTCCACTTTATGTAGCTTTAAGTTCTGGGGCTGATAAAGCGACTTTATTAAGTGCTGGATGTAATACACCTAACTGCATGCTTGAAATGTCTGGAGGTTTACAACTAACCAACACAGTAGATGGAAGTAGTGGAACTTGGAATCAAACAAATGGAAAATTTCGAAATCCCCGTCTTCGTCCAAAACGCTCAACACAGGACGCTTTAAGACGAAGTACAAGTGAAGGTTCTAGTGTTTCAGGTGTTACTGGTACCGTAGGTGCTAATAATAATGCTACAGGAATAGAACAAGGTAATTTTGTTTATCGTCCTGGACCAGTGGTTAGTTTTTCCGATGCAACAATTTCAAATATTCTACCTGCCATGGTTGTAAGTAATACTAATGCAGGTCAACATGGAACTGAATTAACAACAACTGTTTATCTCCAAACATGTCCAAATGGATATAATTATTCAGATAGTGGTAGAGGCAGTGGTATCAGTCCAGGCTATTCGCATTCACCGACACATATGAATAATCGAAAAGTTAATGATGGAACATATTTCAATAATAGTAACAATAATAATGTTACTAACTCCAATAATAATAATAATCAAAACAATATTCAAAATGGTTTCGTTAATTCCAATAGTCCAATAAATCTGGATGATGTTGAAAGCAGATGTGATATGAATTATTTAGGCAATCAAGCAAATAAAATTTTATCCAATTTACAATCGGATCATTGTACGAATTTCAATGGATTTAGTTCAGGTACTTTTCAATATATATAATCATATTTGCACTTGTTATGTTGTGCGGCTTTATATATTCTGTCCAAAGATTAGTATAACTTGACAAGAACCTACTTTAATTGTATACATTCATTCTGGATATACTATAGCTTTGTATTAGTCCCATTAATACGTTTGTGGGCACTCAGTAATATTATATCAACCCAGAAGTTTTCAGTTACCGAATGTAAATACAAAGCTGTTACCACACTTTTTTGTCAGAGTATTTGCAACTTCCGTAACAACTGATATAATTAACTTACTAAACTACTTCACTTATTAAGTATTGACACACATCATAACTAAGGCAACATATAACATTAAGAGGGAGTAAATAGATATATGCTTATAATATAAACTTTTTCACATCTAATTATTTTCCCATATCCATAAATATAAAAAAATTAAACATATTTAACATAGAAACTTACAAATTCCCATTGTAGACAATTTACTTTCTGGATAAAAGTTACATTAATCAATTTAATTCTATCGTCTAATTGAAAATGGAGATATTTTGTTGTTGTGGCTTATGTAGATTATTGTACACACTTGTTCGTGTGATCGTATGTACACATGCCTATTTGCTTATGATTAGTCCATTATACATATTATCTAAGGCAAACAATCATATTAGTTACATTGTTAAACTGTAGCGATAAGCAATAATGATGTATTTATTATTCCCAGTTTAAACGTCCAAGTATAGTCTCGTGTTCATTTGTCCATAGATGGTGGAATTGATAAGGTTTTTAGCCATAAAATTTTTTTCTTCCTTTTAATAATTAGATTACATGATATAGCTTTAACTATCAAACTTATTTATTATATAAAACGATGACGATTAGAATTAAAAGACGTCGATGGTTTGCATATTTGTACAAATATATATTTTAATAGTTGAATCCATGAGTCAATTAAAGCTAGACCATCATAAAAAACCTGGAAGTACTGGATGGCTGTTTCTTCCCGTTATGGGACTCCTCAGAAGTACGCATCCACGATCCCGCTCTCGTTATTCAAGTCCAGGACCTTCAATCTCGTGCGCGAACGTTTAACCTCCAGACCACTGAGCCGACCGGCATTCAACAGTGTTAATGTATAACTTCAACCAATCCACGAATATATATGTTTGGCCCCTGAGTTGTATTCAGTTTTGTTTATCAATATATGAAACCACTTAACTGCCAGTTATGTTGTTTATCAAGAATCTTAACGAAAATCGAATAAGGGATATCATGAATATATATATATATATATATATATATATATATGCAGTTGTATTTTTTGAATAAAGCAGGTGGAATAAATACTTGTTACATGATACATTCATTGTGATTTATTGCTTTGAGTACCCAGCACTGTATTCTAATCTAGAAATTCAAGGTTGACTTCAACTACATCGATTACTGATGTAAAGTATCATATTTGACTAGCAAATTATGTATTAAACAAATATGACATTAGTTATTATTTATCGACTGTGAACATCTCAGTCTTACAGGAAGTCAACCGTTATCCGAATGAACTAACGGCGATAAATTTGACTCAATTGCTGGGTGATACATTCGGATCATTCGAGAATCATGAGTTTCCACGACACTGCAAATATGGCTTATTGACTAGTGTCAGGCAGAATGAAGCCTAGATCCAAAATTTCTTCTTCATAGCTTCCAGAAACCTAATATCCTAGCTTAATGTAAATATATGTATATATATACATTAATTTCAATGGTTGAGATCATGAGTCAGTTGAGACTAGACCACCATGGAAAACCTGGAAGCACTGGACGGCCGTTTCGTCCTATTGTGGGATTCCTCAGCAATGCGCATCCAATATCTCGCCCCTCCCCTGCGAGATTTGTGAGATAGTAACTCACTGATTACAATGGTGGGTGTGTCGCTCAATTTCATGGATTAGTTGAAGTTAGACATTAACACTGTTGAATGCCGGCCGACTCAGTGGTCTAAAGGTTAAGATTTCGCGCGCGAGACTGATAGGTCCCGGGTTCGAATCTTGCGGGGGGCGAGATCGTGGATGTGCACTGATGAAAAAATAGTTACGTTTTAAAAAAAACTGTCAACATTTTTAAATTAAAGAAAGCTTACTTAAAAAGAATGATTAGAACTGTTCATCAGTATAAACTGTGTTAGTAAGTATTTGATTAATTTATTATTATTTACTTATTTTAGCACGTAGGTATTGGTACATGGAGGCACCAAATACATATGCACCACACGAATCTCAATTGATTTGTGTGAGGGCTGTGATACTGCTCGGATGCCCAAACCGAAGCAGGTGGTATTCTTAGAGGGCCACACCCCGAGCCTTCGACCTGAACGTCTGACCCACAAGGCAGTGGAGCATCGTAAGGAGATGAAGTCCCATGGTAGCCGGTGACCAACGATTGGTTCATACGCCATTTGGTCCCACAGGATACTGGAGTCCATGTGCACCATTGATTTGGGATCCGGTTAAAGCGCCGGACATTTGCTTTTCGTCCTCTCATTTTCATAAACAACACCCTGGCCACGAGAAGGCAGTGAGTAGAACTTCCCTGGCAGATGCTATATACGCGTGGCCATGTGAGAGCATTTCGAGAGGGAGAGCGAACTTTCCTCACTCTCGGCCGTACCAGGGCATTTGGAGGAAACTATTAAAACCCAGATAGTGTTAAACAATCATCTTCTAAATAACGAAAATTATTGATATCTTAACAAATTGAATCATGTAACTGTGAACTTTTTTGATAAACATGTTATCAGAACACTAACTCTCGGTTTGTAACTATAGATTTCACTTTTGCGACCATCATTAACTCGCTGTACATAACAGTTATCATGTTATTTGGAGATATTTTTCACTATGGATTGACTTCAGGACAAGAATAGTTTATTGTTTCCTCATAACATTAATCAGGGAAAGTTAGAAGTGTAGACCAATAAATTATAACTCTATGGTACGAAGGTAATACACATTCTCGTGAACTGAGGGATGTTAGTTTCAATCTATGTAGGGTAGTGAGTGGAAATTTATCAGTAGCTGTAAACTGTAATGAAACATTTCCTCAGTACTCTTTGGTTTTTATGTGTTCATCCGAATGCATTTAGTAACGAAAATAATCTCATAACTGAGCTAACTTAATTAAATTGCAATTAATCGGGGGGAAGCTTTATAGCTTATTCAGGTTAATACATATAATCACGATGTCTTTAAAATCTAGTTGTCAACTATTTTTCGTGAATTTAGGCTGGTACTATATAAAGGGAGTTTCTTTTGAAACTGAAATAAATCCACTAATTTTAGTCTTAATATTTCCTACGCTACTGACTGCAAGAGTGAGCTTATTTGATTACATAACTAGATATAAAGTCAAATTATTGGTCACTGGTGTTTATGCAATATCTATAATTAGAATTCATTACAATCCATGGCAAAACCTGATTTATAAGCAATGGAATATTGTAGGACATTGTTATGTTAACAATAAAACCATTGTCATATCCTAAGCTAATGAACATTAAAAGCTTCATGCTAAAGAACGTCCAGTTGAATAAATCATTAGAGATATCAAATTAAAGAACTATTAAAACTTAAAATAAAAGAAAGTGATCAATGGAATTGTTTTTCTTTGAACAGTCTTTTACAATAAGAAAGAAACCCTATCAATTACTTCTTGCATGAATAGTATCTATTTTGAATGAATAGGGAGAATTAATGTATATTAATATAATTATGAACTCATTATTCTTAGTTATATTTTTATTTTAAGAGTTCAAAACTATGGAAACGGATTTATTAATTTATGGAAACCTTGATGCTTGATGCTGTTAGATCAGTTTAGATTCTTCTGCCTCAATAATGATTTATTGATATACATATATTATGATATTTTAAATTATCTCAAATCAACTTGACCCTAATCTTTATCGTATACTATTCAAAAATACAAATTAAAATACAATAAACAACATTCGATTAAATTTCTTACTGTTATTAACGTTCCACCTTAACTTCACGAGATGACAAAAAATATTCTACTTACATTTTATTCATTGGCCGAAAATGAAAATTCTCATATATATATGCACTTATCAGTATTATTCTGTTAAGCCCATACTTTAAAAGACGAATAAAAGAAGCATTAAATGATTTCTAGTGATTTGTAAAATTTTAATTTCGTTTTGTAATATTTGAAAATTATCAAACAAATGCGAAATCATACTTGTTAGTTTGAATTAACTAGGAATATTTTGGATAGTTTTATTAATAACTATTCATGTAAGGCATACAGTTGAATTGGTTAAATAGAGGTAGGTAAGTTATAATTTAGAAAAAATTATTCAGTTAAAGGATGCTTTTCATGATATACTGATCTCATTTCGAAAACCATTTAGAGTTGAGGAGAGCTGAACAGATATCTGATTCAGCATTAATCATTCTGAACAATTCACAATGACGAGTTTATAATAGATCGAACTCAGACCCTGAAAGATAAAATTTAATTGATACCGAAGACTTGATAAAGTGAGATAATTCTTTATGTATAATGATTATGAAAGATGGTATTTTGATGGCTTCAATAAAAATAGCCTCATCAGAAGCAAAATAATCCATAACTGTAAGTCATATTGCATATCAGGTTCTTTTCTCGACATTTTGTTTGGATCTTCATTTTATTTTAGTAAGGCAAATAAAAGAGTTCATGGATTAACCATTTTAACCAGATAGTGACGTCAACACAACGTACAAATCAGCTCATAAATTCTCTGGTATTTATTCTTATCTAATTTGTTCAACAAGTAAAACATGTGGTCGTCATACAGTTGAGATTTTTGACAATATTATAAGTATATATTATCGACAATGTAACTCGATAACCATGAACATATGTTCGTCTATTTATCTTTGAGTCATAAGTTTCAGCCAGGAGCTGATGATCCAATATCTCTATTCAAACAAACACAGACAGAGCAGGGTTCAAACTTGTAGCTCAGTGGTTTTGTAGAGCAATAATTTCATCGTTAAATCATTCCTATCTATTTAATATTAAGTATACTTTGATATTATCTCATAAATTTTTTAAAAAACATATATTTAGATTCTCACAACATAGCAATGCATCATTTAAATCGTGATTCTGAAGGGGATTTTGTAAATATCACACCACCATCAGGATTTTATGATTTTAATAACAATACCAATAATAACTATAATAGTAACGATGTAATTGTAAATTCTGATTCTGGTTATTTGGCAAATTCACCTCGTCAGCAATCACAAACTTTTCATCGAAATCGTTTGGTAACTAGTCCAAATAGTTTTGGACGACAAATATTCAATCAAGTATCTCCATCAATTGTAGTACCACCGTCACAGTCATTTATTAATTCTTCTTGTATCAATGACAGTATTACAACTACATCTTTATATCCATCCAGTCAGGCAGAATGGCATAATGCTACTTTATCATTTGACAAGTTTAATTTACAAAATGGTGAGATGATTGGTAGTCTGGATGATGAATATGTCAATGGTTATTCAACAGAAGTTAGTAATACAGGAACTGCATCTAGAATGCGCAAATATATTACACCGAATTATAATAATAGTAATGGTGGTGGTGGAACAAGACCGTTAGTTTCACGTCCCCATTTCTCAGATTCTTTACATTCTGCAGTTAACTATCATCAAAATTCATATGCGAATGAAAGTAATTCTATGACAATCAATAATAGATCTTTACATAATTCAAATGATACTACAACTCCTAATGGAATATTATCACCACCAAAAATTGATCATATATTTACTACACTTACATCAGAACGTATGTTGTAAATGGAACGCTTTTAGATGTGTTTTTTTTAAAAAACCCAATTGATTATTAGGATTTCAGTTGTTTTCCAGTGATAATCTTTTATTTAAAAGTGTATTTTGTTTGTTTTGCAAAAAAAGTATGCTTTTCATTGCATCCGAAATAAAAGGCAGTCATTTTTTTGTACACAATATTGGTTATCATTATCATACTTAAATATTGAGCACTTTTAAATTGTTGCAAAAAACAAACAAACAAGTCCTATTCAGTAATAGGTTTAAATCCTATAAAAAAATGTCCTTTTGTTCTTCTTCAACCAATTGATATTGTTTATTATGATTCAGTTTTTTTTAAAACAAAATTGTATTAGTGATGATTTTGATGGATAGGTAGGATATTTGGATAAACTTTTAGTTTTTCTTTTCGATTCTTTGGATCCATGCGATATTCTTTTTCTATATGCATATATAATATTAATACTAGATATCATTAATACTAAATGAACTTTATGCGATTGTACAGTCTGTGTTTATAAAATATTTATCGATTTAAATGATGTTCTTACAACTTGTTTCCTCTTTATATATTTCTTTATAACTATGTACATGAGTAAGTGATTTATATTGATATATATATATATATATATATATATATATATATATATATATATATATATATATATATATATATATATATATATATATATATATATATATATATATATATATATATATATTCCTATACAGGAATATTTCATTTCTAAACGTTTATTTAGATTAACATTATATTAAATATATGTACTTTGAATACTTTTGGAGTATTCATTTAATGAACTCTTTTGCATTTATGAATGTTTAGTGTTTTCTTTTTTTTGTGCTATGCTTCTTTTTGTGAAGGCGAAAGATAAATAAATTCCCGAACTATTATTTCATCATTTTATTCGCACATTATTCTATTCACTTGCTTATTGAATATACGTAAAATTTAGAAGAAAAGTAACCTGTACATTGATGAACATAGTCAATGTCATCAATAACTAGAAAATTCAATTTAAGATCACTTTTCTTTATTTAAAAAAAGAAAAAAAAGAAGCAAATATTAGAAAATCACTCTTTTTTTTCTTTTAAAATTATCCTTGTTTAATTGTTCAGTTTTTGCTATGGTCATTTTGTTTACTTGTTTAATTGATTTGTTTATTTAAAGTATCTTTTATGAAACAAATTAGCGAGTTTGTTTGGTTAGAATAAACTATTTTGCGTTTGTTAGGTTTACTTGTGAAGAACAGTGAAACTTTGTTCAAGTATGAGTGTTTGTGTATGTGCAGACTTGTGTGTTTATACTTTTAGCACTGGTTACATTTTCAATTTTTCAAATATCTATCTATCTATCTATCTATCTATCTATCTATCTATCTATCTATCTATCTATATATATATATATATATATATATATATATATATATATATATATATATATATATATATATATATCCAAAATAATAACAACATTTGAGTATGTATATGAATGACTTAATTTAGATAAACAATAATTGGCTTTAATTTTTTTTGTTTTATTCACTTTTCATGGCCGTTATTTATTAATGGTATTGACCAGGATTTCCTTCTTATAAGAAAATCATTAATGAAAAACTGAACTGATGAATTTTAATGTTCAGTTATGTCAGTAACTATTGTCAGAATGGTGGTTTGTAGAGATTGTAATAGAGTGAAGGGTTGAGCATGATCATAATTCAATTGAAGTTATACATTAACACTTTCGGATGCCGGCTCAGTGTCTAGAGTTTGAGCGTTTGCATACGAGACCGAAGACCTTGGGTTCGAGTGCCGTATTCGGGGTTGTGGACGCTCACTGCTAAAGAGTCCCATACTAGGACGAAACGGCAGTCCGATGCTCCCAGATTTTTAATGGTTGTTTAGCTTAGATTAACTCATGAATTTAACTATTAACATATCAGTAATTATTGATAATTTTGAATAGGTGTCTTCATTAACAATGAAAGTTGTTTAAGATATTTAATAGTGATCAAATATTCCCAATACAACGACTACTATTTTTGTCAGCATAACAGTAGTCACTAGTGAATCTTTCGGTTTTGAATCTCATACGTTAAAACAAATTTCTAACTTTTGAAATATTCTAGTTGGTTCTACAAACTGATGTTTTAAACAAAAGTTCTATAGTAAAGCAGTTATTTAGCGATTATTCAGTAGATATGAACAGTATATGGATAGCAATCATGTCATTAGTAAGCATATTTCGGCGAATTGCATACATAGATTAAATAATCCTAACTAATTTATTTTGTTTCTATAAGTGAATTCTCTTGTGTTTAAATAGAATTAGTAATCCAGAATCATTGTACAGATACTTTGGTTTTTGGACGATTTCATCATATATCTCCCTGGGTATGTCTTATGAAAAACTCCGCCTGGAGTCCCTACGGGGGCTACTGCCGATCCCAAGTCCGGATAAAGGAAGAGAGTTGTGCATGGAGTTAGCGACCCCATCCCGCAGAAAACTAACTCGCTAGAAAAACACTCACCAGAAAAAATAATTCAAACCATTTAAATTCTGCCCTGGGAGTCAGAAGGTCTTCGTTTAGAAGAGTTATGACGTCTCATGATGAAAGCCGAGTTCCTTCGGAAGTCATGAGGCCGATGCCATTTTTTTGAAGCATGGAATGCTCGTACAGTGTGAAAGACCGAGAGGGTCTTCCAAATTGCTGCAGAAATGAGGAGATACAACTTAGAGATGCTTGGGACCAGTGAAACACATTGGACGCAAATTGGACAACAACGACTAGCTTCAGGTTAGCTGCTGTTTTACTCCGGCCATGAAGAAGTAAATGCACAAGGAGTCGCATGGATGCTATCCAAACAAGCACAAAATGAACTTATAGGATGGGAATCTCATGGACCATGGATTATCAAAGCCTCCTTCAAAACAAAGAAAGAGGGTATTACAATGAACGTCATCCAATGCTACGCGTCTACCAACGACTACAATGAAGACGCTAAAGATCAATTCTACGATAGGCTGCAGTCAATCGTCTAGAAGTGTCCAACAAAAGACCTGACCATCCTAAATGGACAACACCGGATATGATGAGATCATGGGACGACACGGACTGGGAGAAAGGAACGAAAATGGTGAGAGATTTGCAAACCTATGTGTCTTCAATAAACTGGTCATAGGCGGCACTATATTGCAACATAAACGCATACACAAAACCACATGTACTTCATCGGATCACACTACGCAGAACCAAATCGACCATATCTGCATCAACAAAAACTTCAGGAGGACGATGGAAGACGTGAGAACCAAGAGAGGAGCTGATATAGCATCAGATCATCACTTGCTGTTCGCCAAGATGAAATTGAAACTCAAGAAGCACTGGACAACGGGGCGGACAATATCCCAAAAGTTTGATACGGCTTTTCTTCGGGATAATGACAAACTCAACAAGTTCAAGATAACCCTCAGCAATAAGTTCCAGGCCTTTCATGATCTACTCAATGGAGAAGGAACTACTATGGAGAGCAACTGGAAAGAGATAAAAGAGGCAATCACTTCAATATGTCATGAGGTTTTGAGCCAAAAAGAAGCACTATCACAAGGATTGGATCACGGTCGATACACTGGATAAGATTCAAGAAAGGAGGAACAAGAAGACAGCAACCAATACCAGCCGAACAAGAGAAGAAAAAGCCAAGGCACAAGATGAGTACACAGAAGTAAACAAGGAAGTGAAGAAGAGCATCAGAACTGACAAACGTAAATATGTGGAAGATTTGGCAATGACGGCGGAAAAGGCTGCCAGAGAAGGAAATATGAGACAACCGTATGACACAACAAAGAAACTCTCTGGAAATCACCGTAAACCAGGACGACCAGTGAAAAGCAAGGAAGGCAAGATAATCACCAACATTGAAGAACAACGAAACAGGTGGGTAGAACACTTCAAAGAACTCTTGAATCGACCAGCCCCATTGAACCCACCCAACATCGAAGCAGCACTCACGGACCTCCCAATCGATGTTGGCCCACCAACAATTGAAGAAATCAGCATGGTCATCAGAAAAATCAAGTGTGGCAAAGCAGACGTAGCGGTAATTGCGAGGATACTCCACATTCATTTCAGAAAGATTTGGGACGAGGAACAGGTACTAAAAGACTGGAAAGAGGGACTTCTGATCAAAATACCAAAGAAAGGCGATCTCAGCAACTGTGATAACTACAGGGGGACCACTCTTCTTTCAATACCAGGAAAAGTCTTCAACAGGGTATTGTTAAACAGGATGAAGGACTCCGTAGACGCCCAACTTCGAGACCAACAGACAGGATTCAGTAAGGACAGATCGTGTACAGACCAAATCGCAACTCTACGGATCATTGTGGAACAATCAATTGAATGGAGTTCATCACTCTATATCAACTTCATTGACCACGAAAAAGCATTTGATAGCGTGGACAGAACAACCCTATGGAAGCTTCTTCGACACTACGGCGTGCCTCAGAAGATAGTCAATATAATACGGAATTCCTATGATGGATTAAACCGCAAAATCGTGCATGGAGGACAGTTGACAAAGTCGTTCGAAGTAAAGACCGGTGTCAGGCAAGGTTGTTTACTCTCACCCTTTCTCTTTCTCCTGGTGATCGACTAGATCATGAAGATGTCAACATCTGAAGGGAAGCACGGGATACAGTGGATAGCTAGGATGCAATTGGATGATCTAGACTTCGCAGATGATCTGGCTCTTCTATTGCAAGTACAACAACAAATGCAGGAGAAGACAACCAGTGTAGCAGCAGCCTTAGCAGCAATAGGTCTCAATATACACAAGGAGAAAAGCAAGATTCTCCGATATAACACAGCATGCAACAATCCAATCACGATTGACAGTGAAGATTTGGAATATGTACAAACCTTTACATATTTGGGCAGCATCATCGATGAACACGGTGGATCTGATGCAGATGTGAAGGCACGGATTGGCAAAGCAAGAGCAGCATATTTACAACTGAAGAAGATCTGGAACTCAAAACAATTGACAACCAACACCAAAGTCAGAATTTTCAATACAAATGTTAAGACAGTTCTACTGCATGGGGCGGAAACCTGGAAAACTACGAAAGCCATCATCCAGAAGATACAGGTGTTTGTTAACAGTTGTCTATGCAAAGTACTTCAGATCCGTTGGCCGGACACTATTAGTAACAACCTACTGTGGGAGAGAACAAATCAGATTCCAGTGGAGGGAGAAATCAGGAAGAAACGCTGGAAGTGGATAGGACACACATTGAGGAAAGCACCGAACTGCGTCACAAGACAAGCCCTCACATGGAATCCTCAAGGCCAAGAGAAAAGAGAAAGACCGAAGAACACATTACACTGGGAAATGAAGATAGACATGAGAAGAATGAACAAGTATTGGATGGAACTAGAAAAGAAGGCCCAGGACAGAGTGGGTTGGAGAATGCTGGTCGGCGGCTTATGCTCCATTGGGAGTAACAGGCATAAGTAAGTAAGTAATGTATTATGAAATATTTATTCAAGTCATAAATATTTGGCAATTGGGATTATATAACTGAAACGTAAAGGTGAGTATAAAAATAGTATTGGCATTCTTTAATCAACTCTACTTAATGCTGAGACAGAATTCCATATGAAAAAAAGTAATGTAACCAAGACCTAAAGTGGACTTATGAAAAAATACTACATCTGTGGAATTTATAGAGTACTTATAGTTATTTCTTTCAATTAGAATATACAAAATGAGTGGCAATTTTTCCATAATAAAAATTCATATTAGCTAAATTAGTCACTGAGCATGATTAGTTTAATTTAGAATCGTAATGCATCAACCATCTTATCTTGACTGTAATGCACTTAAAATGTTCAAGAATTGATTGTACTATTCAACTGATAGCTGCCGATTATTTACAGTTAATCTCATTTTGTTGATTGAAGGTTTATGAACTTCGTAAAGACAATAAGTACATTTATAGTGTACCGGTTAATAGTATGGTTTATATGTGTATGTATATGGAAAGGGTAAGCGCGTGGGTTAGCATAAGAAACATAAGCTGAAAAACTGTCTGCCTTATATCTAACAAAATCAGTGGACCAACCCTTCAGGTCAAAGATATGGTGGGGAATACGGGCTAGAGGTGACTATCAATATTCCCTGTCAGAGTGCTTATACGTAAGTGCATGCCATGAATTGCGTGAAAGAAAGTTTTTACCAGTGATATGAATTGCACTGTGTAAGAGATAGCCAGTAGTACTAAGTATATTTGAAGGGAACGGTAACCATTTACCATCCGAGATGGGTGGGTATACCTATGTGTATGTAAAGTGATGCATATGTGAAAAACTATGTTTCCGGTATTCTTGTAGATTATACTTGCCCCTGGTGCGACGCCTGCACACCAATACTCAGGGATTCTAACGATTTCCCCAAGAAATCACGTCTACAAGGTGGGTTTGTGGGCCCCGGAAAGCGGCTTTACCGAGTGAGACTTCACTGACCTCAAATGATTGTGACATCGTACTATTTAAACAACCGTACTTTCATATCTTTAAGGCAATCGATCTCCAACTGATTAAAACCGCTTATAAAGAGATTTTTAATGATATTAATCGCCAAAGACTTAGATAGGAAAATATTTTGCATTACCTTTACATGAATGTCTCAACTGTCAACTGATTATATGAGTGCCTATTTACATGTCAGGGCATAATTGGATGCCTTCTTTGTGTACTTTCTTTATGACTTCCATAAATAACAACATAGATTTATTCAAGTATATCCTCCACTGAATGAGTCGAGCCTCAGTGCTTAGCTTCTGATAATCCATAATTTTGTGAACCGGCATCACATATAAACCTGGTCCGCGAGAGTTAACAGTTAAAACACGTGTTGTAGAAATAGAAAATATCGTTGTCATTTACTGTAACAGGTTTTCGTAATTTTCATAAGTAGAAATGCCCCATATAAAGTCCGAAACATCTTATTATAATTTTGATTTAGTAATTACTCTTTATTTGAAGTTACCAATGTTATAACAAAATATATATTTCAGTAAATATGCGTTAGTAACGAAGATATTCACTACGAAAGAGACCGAGAAAAGGTTTACAAATTTATTCTTTATAATTCAAATGTAAACATACAAGTATTTACTTTGTTTATATCAACACATTGAAAACAAACGGTGACAGTATCATATTCCATAACTAAATAATTGCCGATAGTTTGTCTTAGTACTTAGTGAATTTTTATGAAAACTTAATTTATTATTCTTTTTTTTTTAAAAAAAAAAGTGTGAATCATCAGACCATACCTAGAAAATACTACCCCGGACTACATGAATTTTACACATTTTATATTTATAAATAGACATTATGTATTATTTCTAGATAGTTGTTTGTGAAAAAAAAAATTGTACGGAAAATAGTCATATATAACTGATGTATTTGTACTAAACAATGTTTTATATCATATTAACATTGATTTTACATTAATTTCTCAAATCTAATCTTTTATATTTCAGTATTTATAAGATTTAGGCGATTGGATTACTATAATGCATGAATGTACATCTTTAGAATCATTATATTTGCTATGGTTGATGTATTTACTCTTGACAGTTAATTCATTTATCATTAAACTTTACTAAATTGATTTTTTTCATTTAAACAAAGTAATTCAGGGACTTGTGAAATATAAGTTAGAACGGTACAATTTATACAGACTTGTTTAAATATAAAAGGATATTGTCATATATAATATCACAGCATTAACTCTATTATGTTAACAGAAATTATCTATCATAATAAAGTAAGGATTTTATGAAACCAAACTCATTTGGACTGATTTATTCAGACGGTTATTAACGCAAATGTAAAATTTGATAAATCAAATGAAAACTCAATATTTAATTAAAATAAAAGAAATGTAGTTACTAATTAGACGAAATTACCAATTAGGTGATTGTAGAAGGTAATCAGATAGTGTCGGACAGTGATTACATTCTGGTTAGTACTCTTTAACATAATGTGTTCGGAATCACTTTTACATTAATGGCATGTAGTTAATCAGACCTCAGCTGAGTTGATGTATAACTTAAATATTTAGTTTGACCGGCAACATAATAGTATCATATTAGTTTTTGATCAATGATCGTATTCTGTGAATCAAACTATCAATGGATTCATGATTTCAACCAGTGAAATTTCTAAAATCTCCACACAATCCCTTCTGATATCAACTAATGGTCTGCAAATATTCATGATCTTAATCTTTAACATAGTGAACATATTGAAAATTTAGTTAAAAGAATATGATTAGTACTAAGAAATAGACAAATATGAAATTAATTTGACAGAAATTGGGCGTCGAGTATAGGAAGTCATTATATGTGAAAATTATATTTGAAATAATCTCAGCGATTAAAATTTAAATAATCCCAACGTTTCGTCTACCCTGACGAAATCGAGACAAGTTAGCTGGACGAAACGTTGAAATTATTTAAATTTTCAATCGCTGAGATTATTTCAAATATAATTTTCACATATAATAGGAATAATTATTTGTTATATATTTGTATGAGTATTGTTTATTATATTTGACTAAATATTACAATTTCTAAATCAGAAAAACTATTTCTAGAAAGTTCTAGTTTTATGAACTACATGATGAAATTTAAGAAAATACATAAAAATTGATAATACATTCCAATCTGTTAGAATACTATAATATCTAATTAGATTATCGTTTATCATAAAAATATTAATGTGAGCAAAAATAAAAATAACACTTTGTCACCTAATTGTTAAGTATCTAGGCACACTATCATATACTTTAAAGTATCATCATAAATCATCTTTTAGATAATAAGAGTTTACTTAGAAAAAAATTTTTCCGATCATTCTTAAATTTTGTCTGATCATTCTTTGTGTATTGGAAAAGTAAATCTTTTTCAAACATACATTAGAATAATTAAAGAAAATTAAAAAGAAAGTTCTAGTATTCGTTTTCGCAATTACTTTCAGTAATGAATCTAGACTTTTCGTGCCTATCGACAGGATAATTATAAAAAAAGAATTAGATTATCATATATGAGAATATGAAGCCTCATAAAAACGATTTAATAATAGTAAAATGAAAGAAAAACAAGTTTTGTTTAGGATGAACCAATGCCCTCTTTTATTTTTACTGTCTACTGCCTTTCCTTCAATCGGCATTTCGTGTAGATGAGAGAATAAACTTTCATTTTGATCAAAGTATAATTAATAAAATATAATTTTTCTGTTTAATTAAATCTCGGTGAAAACTAAACCATATTCTGTAGGTGATGTTGTTGATAACAGAATCGTAACAAGGTTGACTAATTTATCTTGATACTTAAAACAACAATTATGAGGAAGTATGGTGAAAAGGCTAAGTAATACATTCAATTTCACTTTCATCGTCTGTCTTTCAATAGATGAATCGGTTATGATCCTTATATTTTAGAATTTTCTTGACTGTTGTTGTCTTGATAAGAAATCCAGCAGTCTAGAGATCAAGCGTTCACATGCGAGATCAAATGTTCTGGGTTCGATTCCTGAGTGAGGAGTGGTGGATACGTACGACTAAATAGTCTCATACTCCGAAGAAACGGTCAACCAGTGTTTTGAGATTTTTAATGATAGTCTAACGTTTATCTTTTCAAGATTTATGTGAAAATATCATATGTTTGCATAAACATTAAACTATTGGATGTCTTGTAAATTCATTTCAACAACTCTATTCCTAAAACTACTTGATAGTAATGATAAATAATGGCCGTGAAACAGATGGATTCATACTTAAACTAGCTTTGTACAATGGAAATTTTGTCGATATAGTCACTAGTATCTTCTATCATGCCATTGTGGTTCTGATCGTTGGGTTTCTCATTATGTTTAACTACGAAATGTCACTAGTGAATTACAGTACTGGTACTGCATGTTATGTTCAGTGTAATCTAGTCACTAAGTATCTTGATAAGCTTATACAGAACTTGTAGTTTCGACAGTGCAATGCACACCATAAACGGTCAGCTTTAAGGTATCTTTCTTTGTTTGTTCTCATCCTATTTACAATGTACAGTTGTCTCAGATACTATTTCACGAGATTGTAATTTGTAGGTAATTTTAAATATTCATCAGAAAATTGCTTTTTCTACTTATGTTTATAAATTATTGTTTAATCTTGAGCTTCTTTCTATAATTATTCCCTGAATGTTTTTGTTGATTATCCATCTATGTTTGATCCGAATGTTGAGAAATTGGAATATTTCCATTTTTGTACCAAGTAAAACATTTATCCAATTAGATTATCCTGTCCTTTGACCTAATCAGCAGTACACTGGATCGAATACATGTATTGAAATAATGTGGAGTAGACAATATAGAACACGAAAAAAGAGAAATTATGATGGTATATTTTTATTTTGAATAAAACAAAAATATCTCTTCTCATTTTACTTCAACGCATATAAAGATATTAATACCCTTGTCTCAATATTTGTTATAGCTATTCGTTGTTTGTATAACCCATTTTAATAGCTGAAACCGAAGTTTTGTATCGTAGCTGATGTTCATCAGCCGAGATACATTTACAAATTAGAAGAAAACTCTCTTTTTTAGAGAAATATGGATTTATGTTACGCCACTCCTCCACTGTAGAAATTTTCACCGTAATAATCAGGTGGTATATGAGTGGATGCAAGACCAAATTAAGTACAATCACAAATTAATCTAAATAAACCAATATCATACTATTCATTCTTCATTGTCAGTTGCATTATATCAATAAAAACATTTAAGTTTGTTTTCTTTCTATACAAAATATACTTGATGAATCAGTTAAAACACAATATTGAACTAACTATAAGATAAATAATGATGTATATAGATAAAATCAAACATTTAGACTTAAGGAATTACAATATTATGAGATGTATATAGAAATGCGTGTTTGTATGCATGTGTGAAATAGATGAATAAATTAAATTCATGTTGATCCTTGTTGTTATGATTAGTGTATTATTAATCATCAAGTCTACAATACTCTTGTGATTTCAACGAATTTGATTAAATTTACAAAGGGTATGACAAAGTGAAAAGGAAATTTAATAGTAGTTCAATGTCTACATTGAACAAAACATAGAAATAATAAAACTACTACTACTACTAATAATAATAATAGTGACAGTGATGAAGAGCAACTAAATGAAAAGATAGAGTGACAAATATCATATATCTTTTAAAATTACTGTACATATATATATATATATATATATTCGTTTGTGTGTGTTTTTCCTAGTAACACATATTTTACAATAACCTTATACATACATTTAGAAAAAATCTCCAGGTATAGTACCATCTATGAAAAATGTTTTGATCTGTACAAATCACTTTATAATATCAATTTGATTTTTAAACAATAAGAAACGGATAGCATATTATCCCGAAAAAAGAGATATTATGTAATAATTATAATGATATGATAAAAAACCGAAGGCAAACTGTTTCATGTTATAAGTCATTATAAACTGAATAGTTTTTATTAAATCTAAAAAAGAAAAATAACGGACAAGTTTGGTGGTTAAATACTGATTTTTATCTGGATGATGCTTGATATGTTCTGGTTGATAATATGAGAAAATCACCAATTGTATGTATTTATATTTTAAAACGAAATATATTTTTGTGAACAACCTGTTAGTAAACAGCATTCGTGTTTCATAATTTATCCATAATTTTAGATGAAGCTTATGTATGTGTTCAAAGTCTAGGTATTTGATCTAAAAGAAGTTGATTCCAAGGTAAGAGTGTCTGTAGGAGACGTATTGATAACGTCGTTTCTTGCACAGGATTATAATTCTCTCATTTTTGTCAATAAGGACTGTCAAAGAGTTCGAATCATTTCTAATAACATAAGTTACCATAATGTGATTTATTTTGATAAGTTCAATGTTTCTAGATAGCTATTTAACAGTATAGAATTGAAATGTAACGGTTAAACTTTGTGACTGATTTGGTAGATCAGAGACTGATAGCTCATATCAGGTCTCTATATTGATAGTTCATCCCTCATAAATAAGGAATTTGTCAATTTAAGCTGTGACAGAAAGATAAATTAGTAAATCATCCATTAATTAGAAACTACAACCTTAAAATTGAATATTGCACATATAACATTGACAGTATAAATTAGTGAGTGATTTTTTCTTGTTTACTCGTTGATTGGATGATTATTTGGATATTTGTGTTAAACAAACAAAAGCTTCGACATTTCCTCTGTTTTCTTTGTTCTAGGTGATTTATTTATTTGCGTTCAAAAAGAAAAAAACAGTTGTTACGTTTACTACTGTTATTCTCTTAATCCTAATTCTGTATTCTAATACATTTCTATGGATTACATTATATGATGTACTGGATTATATAGTTGAATGAATTTGCGTCAGGAAACTGTCAGTTTTACTGGAGGAAGTAGAAGTAATATCGTGGTGTTTTGTTTCTAAACAAAAAAATTGTACTTTCATAAGTCACCCCACTGAATTATGAATATTTCCATTTTTCCCGATTACTATTATCATAATTGACACAAAGTTTTACTTTCACCGTTGTTATTGGTATTGTAAGTAAAAACAGAAGTGTATTCTGTTTCATCGAGTCTTTAGCACGTACTTCTTAAAGGCTTTCTTCTGATTTATTTTAATCACTTCATAATTTATTTACATTGGTGATAATAAAAATTAATCAGATGGTTTTTCTACAAAACATTTAATATTGATAGAAAAGCCACTGAAAATACAAAAAAAAATTCATGTCATTCAATACCCCATAGTTAACAAATAGTTTTATTATCATCTCAAAGCAAATCACTGATTGTGAAAATTATAATTTATCAAGTAATTCAAAAAAAGATGTATTGACTGTTGTTAGATAAAATTGTGATGAGCTCCTGGTGACTACGAGTAGCAGAACAAAGAATATCGAACGTTCAATGTTCATTGAGTCTTACCAACGACCGTATTAACTGTAGTGGTGGGATTAAAATCCATAAGAATTTCAAAACGTATTAACCTGGAACAACTTTATGTATAGTGATGAGGTTTGAAAAATGCAGTCTTTTTGAAAAGAGATTCAGAGAAACAATAAGTATTCTCTTCAGTAGGATTAATTTATAATGTAAAAGGACAGGTTACCAACTGGGAAACATTTTAGATTGCTGGAAAAATTAAACAAACATCTTTAATATTAACAACATATAATTTCTTTCATTTAAACCACTGTTTCATGTGTCAGTACTCAAGTTCTCTATACTAACATAAAAGGTACTAACCTGAGCTGTTTCAAAGTCCTTAACTACTCATCATTTGTGAATTATTCGGACAAGTAGTTGACTTGAAAAAGAACGAATTTTTTTTGAATTTATCAAGGGGGACAAAGTATATGAACTCTTACATACTTTCCATAACCTGACACAACTTGTATATGCATTAGATAAATTGGTTTCATTCTTAGAAAACAATTATTATTTTCGATTGTACAGTAGTAATTTATTATAAAAATAAATGAAACTACTTTTTAATATTTACAATGATTTAAATCAGGACAAGAATTAATAGTGATAGTCAGTATTCAAAAAATCATACATGATATTCAGTTATTTCCTATGATATCTGTCAATTAAACATAAACCTATGATGAAACTGTGTTTTTTTGTTGGAAAAATGGATACCCCATTGATTAGTTCTATCATTTAACCTGTATTGAATATAATTCCAAATTTCCTGTTTATGGCCCATTTATTGATTAGTAATGTTCTAAATAACCAACCTAACGTTGTCATGAGATGGTTATTATAAACAAACTTATTACATAGAGTAATATTTCCTTCAATCATATGACAGTAAATAAGACTTTCAAACAAACTTTTAATGAAGTTATTAAGTATGCAAAAAAAAATCATTTACTTCATGTCACAAGATAATTATGGAATGAAAATGGTGATATTATTGGAAATTTGAAGGTAATCAATAAATGTGATGGAATCTAGTGTCTCGATTTTAATGATCGTGTTCTATTCTTTCTCCTGAGCTGTTGAGTAAGAGGTTGAGATCTTAATATGCAATGTTTTTGATGCCTTTCTAGATGATATCGGATAAATCAGAATTGAGTTAATTTATATTCATCCAGAGACAATAAAACACTAAGATCATACTTATGTTGAGTAATCTAAGTTTATTTTTAGTTTTTCAAAATCTTTGATAATCGTTGAATAAATATTAGAGAAATTGTCATATATTAATTATTGTTTTCCTTATAACTGAATTGTCACCATATATTAACAATGTTGTTCACTAGCCTGATTCGTATGTAATCTAGCCAACTCATTTGAAAGTAATCTTGACCGATCAGCTCCTCGTAGTTCTTATTAATTACCTTCTCTTTAATTTATATGTATTGATTGTTTGAATTTTAGACCACAGAGTTACTACTCAATTATCAAGCTATCTAAATTCAGTCAATCCATTACCAGTGGCTAGGTGAACAACGTGATTATATTTGAAGTGTGCGGTACAGGATTGAGTCCCGACGTGCAAATCAACTCTAGGATGCATGGTACATTCAGCTGACAAATCTCAAATAGGATGAAACCCGTGTCCTATATTCTTCTTCCAGTCAACATCTATTTTGGGTTAAAAATATCTCTTCAGTAATTGTGAAGCAGGATTTTAATATGTTTAGTTTATATACATTCGGCTAACTACGTATACCATATTTTCTTTAATATCTAACATTTTATTACAATCTTTTGGGAAAAAATGCAAATATGTTGATATATCGGTTGTTTTATGACTGAGTATTTATTTTCACTTATGAATAATTAAGAATTTAAATGTACCATCATTTAACTGTAGTCAAAATTAAAGAAATCTGTGTTGGGGTACAAATAGAAAATTCATGCAGAAAATAATATTTGCTATTTACTTGTACCAACGTGGCGTATCAGTTATTTCGATAAAGTGTGAGAAGAAATTGAATTAAACTTTAAAGGGATTATTAAATCAATAACATAGCATGACTTTTTTGTTATTCTTTGATTTCAATATTGACCTCTGTGGACATCTTATGATATTAACTAGTTTTTCAATACTTTATTCAATGTCCCATTTAAGTACTGTTCACCAATGACCTCGATAGGGATCGAGGAATAGCAGAAAGCTCATTAATCTTAGGTCACTGTATTGTTATTCGATTAGTTAGCAATCTAAGTTCAATCATTTCATTACCACCACTGGGATCTGTGTCACACAGTTAAAGCTGAACTATAGCTATAGATTTTCATTACAACTTCGGGAACTCTGTCATAAGTCAAGACGCTACAGTAAAATAATATTATTATTGATATTTACCTATGAAGCCACTTATCATGTCTGACTAAATATTTTCATTATCTACAGTAAGCCTCAGGTTAGAGATCAGTTCATGTGTAAGAGCTTATTGAATTCATGAATTTATTGAAAGCATGTAAATGACAGTGTTCAAAACTGTACAGCATAATGAGTAATTATTTAAATCTTTTCGAAGTTAAAAACTATGTAGAATACTGATGAATAATATTGAGCTTTCTTACTGATATGAAAGATCATTTATCATAGTTTAGAATGAACATAAAAGTCAGTCTATTAGTTTGGTTTCTTTCACAGTACAAGAGAATATTTCAAACATCTGTTATTTCAATGAAAAACTACTTCACATGAAGTAATTGTTTTGGAATGACGGTTTGTTTATTAAACATGTCATACAAAGGAGTAATTTTAATTATTAAATTTTATTTTGAATATAATTTATGTGATTCAAGAATTTGTTAACGAATAATTAATAGTCAATTACAATATAGTTCAATAATCAGCATTATTAAACAATATAGAGTACGAACGCTTAATTTTTCTATCAATGTCTCAGTCAGATATTTTAAGTTATTTTATCTATCGCTTAAATTAACAGCAAATGGTGAAGTTTTAACAAGATCTATGGATGAGCACGCTGATCGATCGACCCCATGAATCTGACCACCCCGAAGGAACTAGAGAAACATGACATTGGATACTAGTCAATGATTATTCGACATGTACATCACAGTTTTAAGGAAAGTTTGTCAAAATCTAAAGAGCTCTATGGGTATTCCTCTGTCAGTAGCACTTCTTGACATGGATTTGAATTTCAGTTTGATCATCGGTTTCTTCAAGATAGTATATATCACTTACTAACAATTATCGACTATCATAAAACCTAAATCAATTAAAGCCTTTTACAGACAGACTATGACCATCTATTTATCTACTAGAATTATAAGTAAACTATTATAAAGACTAGCGTTTTATCCGTATAAAGTTACAATATAAATATCCATCAGAACAGAATTCAATTCCATCCCTCAACTTCCTTTCTACTATCCCTGATTATCTATTGAACATTTGTGTTCTGTTGTCATATTTTATAACAATAAACTGTTTTCTCGTAACTATTCGAATAGATGACGTTCAAATAATTTAATCTAAGAAAGTATTAAGTTAGTCAGATTACAAAAGAAACTGTGACATTCATTCTTGGTTGTGAAGATCAGCTGGGACGAAAATGGTGACGGATCATTAAAATTTCTTAATAACACGTTATGTTCCTAATCGATAGATTTACGTTCGCACTATTCGTGATACGTATACCAAAAATACTATCTATCACTTCTAACGAAGCTTATAAGAACAATTAAAGAATACGTTGTAGATATGCATAAAATAAAAACTCATCCATATCAGAATAATTTTTATTCGCATATAATTAACGGTCATGATTTTCTGTGACAAGTTTATCAGCTCTGCTAGTTTAGAACCAAGATATAATTCTGATAGAAATTTTACTTTATTTATAATTAAGTGTTTTTCAGACCTCTTAGTTGAACATTTAATAATCATCGACCCAGATTAAGTTCCTCTTCAATCCATCCATATTTGTAAATAATACACCCTCACCATCTGAAGAAAGTGTTTAAGATTTAGAGTTCAATTTTGACTTGTTGATCAACAATATTATACCAAGTTCACCATGAAACTTGAAAGTTTTGTTTTCAATCTCGTATTAAACAGTGAATGTGAACTGCCTGATAACTTTTAAACTAATTATGAGAAAGTCATTTTTATCCTGATTATCAAAAATGAAATCACTGAAATGTATAGATCAGTAGAGACTATAATCGACAAGAGTATAGTATAGTGTAAGAAAGGAATTAAAATAACCTCGACGAATTTCAGTCCGTTATTGTCCAATCAAAAAATAGCCAAGGTAAGTGAATAGTGTATGGAGAAAAAATAATACTGCAATGAGTGTACAGATCTTATATGATTATTAGAGTCGCCTAGAGGTCTGTAAATAGTAAAAATGATGTGTAAATATGTCTATATAGATATAGAAATTCGGTTTCCTCGAACCCCTCTAATGATATAAAAGAGTATTTAAAGTCTCTAAATCGTTCCTAGCTAACATTTAGGATATTGAAGGTAGGGCTAAGGTTTGATTTAGGATTAAAGATTTAGAGACGTAATTGATTTGATTTATAGAAACAACTGAAAATTTGATATGGTTTAACACTTTTTTCTTTCTTTATGAGATGAAAATATAATCCCCAGTTATGATTTTATACATATTCAAAGATGGATTCCATAAAATTATCTTTTTTGAAAACGTTTATTCAAGTATTCCTTAACAGCACTGTGAATAAAATTATAGAAGCAAGTGTTTAATTCATCTCTTAGGAGGCAACCTATAGATATTTTCAAGACTTTGAATAAGAATGTACTATTAGCAACAAGTCTCGTGGAGATTCTAGAATTTTCAAAGTTTGAATCATCAAATAATCTTAATTAGACAACCACTAGACAGTCGTTTCGTTTTAGCATGGGACTCCTCAGCAGTGCGCATTCACGATCTTACACGCGCAACTTAAACTCAGAAATTCCGGTCTTAACCTCCAGACCACCAAGCTTTCGTCAACTGATGCATATGTCTGAGTTCAGCCAGTTCGCCGCATTTTACGACCATGCATATAGAGAAAACTTCCTTTTAAATGTTTGGTTAAAAAAACGATTATTATCCTTCTTCTTTCAGTTACTCAGTTAATTATTCAGTATTATTTTTATCGTCATTTTGAATTTATATAATTATTCTGTTATTCTACAACTCGTTCAGTGTTATTTTATTGTTGTAAATCACACATACATTAGATGTAGAGCCATGATGAGATAACTCCTTGAAAAAAGTTTCTTCTCTCTATTTGGCTTTCCATTTATTAATTACGATTAATTGTAAAGTTTTACCTTCAGTATAAACCAGAGGATGGTTCAGTGCCAGTTAAAGTATTAACATTGCGATGTATGTAAATACGATTGAAAAGTTCCAAGAAAGCAATCGTTGTCCGTTTCTGTTGTGATCTGCTATTCAAAATATTTTATGTTTACTATTCTGCTTCATGCAACATGTGGATATAATTATTCTATAATTGGGTAATAACGTATATGTATTGTTAACCGTGATGTCTCCTTCCGTACGAATAGTTCCTTCAAAAAACATCTTTAACATATGTACTTCTGAGAATAAAATAAAAATTAACCAATTATTTACCAGAGATAATTACCACATGACTAAATAATCAAAGATAAAGTTATCGTTATGGGTCGGAGAAAATATTTGTTTGCGCAATGATAACGAATCCAGCAGAAACAATCACAAAAACAATTTTAATAGTTAAGATCATGAGGCAATTGAAGCTAGGCCACCATGGAAAACCTGAAAGCACTGGACAGTTGTTTCATCCTACTGTAAGACTCCTCGGCAGTGCTCATCTTCGACCAACAAAATGACTTTATTCAGAAATGATGACCAACAAATAGATATACAGATAAATAGTCATAGTTGTGTTGGTGTAGTTCTAACTCAATGCATAGATGATTAGAAAACTAACATCAATTAATGCTGTACTTAAGTGTCTATATTTGGTTTGACTGTTAGCATTTCGAGTAATTTTAAGATGATAATTCACGGAAATTTTTCGAATGATAAACTGGTAATTATGTCTATGAATAATTTTATCCTGACTGGTAGAATTAGGCAGAGTGTTTTCTTTTAAAATGCTACTGAGAAGAAAAATGAGGGAGAATGAATCAGATATTTTTTGAGAACAAAAGGTAGGTATTAAGTCACCAAGTTATTCACAAAGTTTTGAATACTTTCGGGGAAAATATGAAATTATCAATGCTATTAAATTAGATACACTACTAAATAAATTAGAGCCATATGACCTTTTCATCGTATAGTGTTTTTTTTTGTACATTTCATGTGATTTGGTTTATTTAATGTCTCACGAAACAATATATACAGAATGATGATATATATGGAACTCCATAGAGCTTCTGTGCTACATTAAGTCAAAGTTTGTCGAGTCACATATTAAAGCGATGAAATATTCGGACATCAAAACTACTACACGAATAATTTCATATTAAGTTAGTTATACGTTTGATGAAACTGAATCTTTTAAATGAATATAAATTAGTGATTTAATTATTATCAAAGCTCTATCATACAAATCTAGATAGAAAGATCAAAATATCATCTTATATAAATTACTGTCAAATCTAGCTGTCAACAAAACTCACTACACAGCGATGAAATCAGTAAACAGATTTAAAATCCAATGTCTCTCATGATTCATAAACCAAATAATTATTGGTTAAAACATATTTAGAAATAAATTTATTATTATTATTCATGTTACATCTAATAAAAAGTTTTGAGCAACTGTAGAAAATTTATTTATTCACTTTGTTAGTACCGTTACTTATAAAACAGCGTATGAATAAGTCATATGTTTCTATACGATTCCATTAGGCTAAAATTAAGAAGTAGATAATTTATTCTGTTTAAACAACTAAACACAACAGTGCTGTCTTTCAAAATGAAATTATGTTTATAAATATATATCTCAAAGTTTATTTTTCTAAGAATCAACAGCTAGTGTAATTACAGTTTCGCTGCATATCTTGAAAATCCAGTGTTCTATCCAAAGTATATGTAGGTAAACTATTGTTAATAAATTGTTTACCATACTTACAATATCTTATAAAACCATTTATTTTCGATGAAATGTTGGCTACGTTGGTCAATTAAACTGTTACCTCTTCTTTAAATGCCTTGTAGAGGTTGTATGGAGTAAAAGGAGACATAGATAATCAAATAAGTATTGGACATTAGCACTGAATAAAATAACTTATAGAAAAAAGTTTAACTAACTCAACTAACAGATTAATCAACTGTCAAATTGTGTAATTCCGTATTTTCTCTTATAAACCTGACTATTATACTAACTGTATTACTAATAATATCTTAGATATATTTGCTAGCTCTATTTAATATTGCTTAGGGAAATATACTGTACATCTTACCAGTGATTTTCAACATTAGTAAGATTCCAAATAAATGGATTACTTTCAAACATTAAATATTACTCGATCGGCTATTAAATTACATCACCCTATCATTTAGAATGATCTTAATTTTTTTGGAATATTTAGTAATTTTCATAGAACTATGTTTTTCATAGCTATTTGACTGTAGTGACGATTAATGAATTGAATTAAACTGTTTGTTTAATACTTAAGGGAACTTATAGTTCTGTGAGTTAAGGTAAATAGAAAAATATGATTATTTTACTCTTTCCTTCTATAATTACATGTAAATAGTATTTACATTTA
Organism: Schistosoma spindalis; assembly: GCA_946903255.1. Classification (NCBI taxonomy): domain Eukaryota; kingdom Metazoa; phylum Platyhelminthes; class Trematoda; order Strigeidida; family Schistosomatidae; genus Schistosoma; species Schistosoma spindalis. The sequence goes on along the minus strand of OX336420.1, from coordinate 70,606,940 downwards.
AACTTTAATTCTTGAATCTGATATAACAATTTAGTAATAACCAATGAGAACTACCATTAAATTTTCTATCGACATCAAATGCAATGAATTTTCATATATCTATGGACTTAGTTATCTTAAAATGAAATTTTTACTTATTTCAGATTGTCGGTATAATTGTCATTTATAACAACAACAAAAAAAAACTATATATTAAATAATTATGATCAAATATATGAAATCAGTATAGATTATTATTCTTCCCTTGTAGTATTGTCAAATAAACAGTAAACTATATTCATATTATTATTGATATGACAATTCATTTATATAACATAGATGTAAGTCTCGATACACTGACATTTATGTACATTTTTTTTTACTGAATGGATAATCTCAAATTGAACAGAATTATGGAAAAACAAACAAACAAAACAATCATGGTGATCTTATCAATAATATATGCATGTATCTGTAATAGAGAAATAAATTATATATATATATATATATATATATATATATATATATATTTACCTATATATGTTTACCTAGTGATAATAAATGATTTATATTTTTTTTATTTAAATATATACTATTGATGTTTTTAATATGATAATGACAATAAACATAGTAGTATAAATCGTTTATTTTTTTCTAGTGAAAAATACATTCACCTGGATATTAAAAAAAATTAAAGGATTTTGTTCAGATTAAAGTACTATGAATGTATTTTAGTATAATTAGAATAATTTACATGTAATAATTATTAGTTACATTTTATAAAATAATAAATTAAGGATTAGGTTTTAAATATTTCAATGCCTCATTAAATCAAGTTTTGTTGTAAGTATAAGGGAATATATTATTTTAAAAAGATTACTTGAGTAACATGAATGTAAGTTTTCTGTAAATAAAAAGAAATTGTTGCATATGTATGTATGTAATAGGTTTTTAGAAAAGAATAATGAGCTAGTTAATGTAATCATTATTTCGAATTGGCAAGAACAAGATTCAGTATATAGTAAATTATGTACATTTAAAAAAATGTTTATCAGCTAATTTAACTTCACTATAATAGTTAGCTAGATCAATTGGATAAAGTGAATTATAATTGAAATGGAATGTATTTAATTATAGAAAATGTTGATTGGTTAACTGAAGTGATGTGTTTTGTTAACCTAGAAACAGATACCATAATTTATCAAATACTGTCATGTTAAACATATAAGTTCATATGGATTTATCTGCTTTGACTTACGCCTATTATCCCTCATAGAGAAGCATAGGTCGCCCATTATGATTTGAAGGTAAATGATTATTTACATTTTTATGGAATCAAGAGATAAATGGAATACGCATGTTATTGAGCTGAATGATATTCTCGAAGTAAATGGAACTCATAAGACAGAGAGTCAAGTAAGATAAAGTTGAGAAAGGCAAGTATACACAGAAGATAATGAGATCATAAATGTTGAGCTGATAATTAAATAAATAAAATTTAAATGTTTATTTGATTTAGGTTTAGTATAAATTAGAAAAGAAGACTACTTTAATTTGTTTATTAGTTTCAAACTTTTATATTTTGCTCAGTGTTAATAATTAGGACTGAATTGATCAATATCTGTTGGTACGTGAGTTTTTCGGACAAGTTTATAGCTGCTATGTTTCAGTGATCTAGCGGATAACGTTCTGATGTTCCAGGCAATGAGCGCAAGTTCCCAATGTCAGCCTGAATGTCAGCAATAAAATTTAGATACATTTATATAGTGTCTCAAATAATAAAAAATATGCATCGTCGATTCTACTGTTAGCCACTATCCAAACAATTGTAAAATATATGTATCTAAATTTGGGAGTTTTCTGGCCTTTATAAATTTTATGATACTGCATAAATCCAATAATCTTGAAGTTCAGACATATAAAATGGTTCACTGAATTCCTAAAATCAGTAATATAAAGTTTTGATGTATAACAGAGGAAGGAATTTTGTCATCAAATTACTTTGAGATAAAAAAACGTCATTTCATCGTATACAATTTGAATTAATTGTCACATAAAAATCAAACGTAAAATAATGTATAAATAGCTGTGCTTTGTGCAAGGATATCCTCTAAATATCAAAGCTAGCTATTTCCAGAATATATTTTTCCATTGATTCATAAATACCTAATTTTATTCGAATTTCCCAAATAAAGAAAATGTCATATGTTTGATAACATAAGAGCATCATGAATCCATGCATGAACGAAATACATTACCGGCGGCCTGCTTGAATATCTGGGCTACCTGTTCCTCCCATCTAGATATTTCGTCAAGTTATCTGTTTTCTTGTTTGTTTTAACACATTATTATGTCTATTGAGCTCACAACCTATTCAGGCGCGTTTATGAAAAGTCTACAACTTTTCGCTGTACGGATTACAAAAAGGTACAACCAGAGACATCATGGTGGCTTGGAATATGCATTGAAACGAATGAACAATATTCAGATGTCGATTACCGAAATTCTAACATCTAACTGGCCACCACTCAATATGTATCTTCAGGATCGATCAAGATATAAGAAAAGGAAACCTGTTGAAATACTTTATGCTGAGAATTCTATATTGTACCAAAAATATAATGTTGAATAAAGCTTACAATAATAATATAAGCAACAACCAGTATTACAAACAATGAAGAAATATCTCTTAAACTTTATATTATCATGAAACAAAATCACATACAACATGAAGACATTCATAATAAGGATCAGATAATATATTGTATTTCAATTGGTAGAGACAGGTATTTACCTCAGTACAATGGAAGATGATTGTGAAATGCCGTGAATTGGTTGAAGTTAGATATTAACACCATCGGATGCCGACCAGCTCAGTGGTTTGGAGGTTAAGCGTTCATGCGCGAGATCAAAGGCTCTGGGTTCGAATCCCGCGGGCACGATTGTGGAGTTCCACAGTATAACGAAATGGCCATTCAGTACTTTCAGGTTTTCAATGGTGATCTAACACCAATCGATTCATGATTTCACTCCGAAACTTAATAATCTCCACAAACCTACACTAATAATAAAATAAACCTCTTTTTCATATTTAAAAACATATTTTCCAAAGTTGTTTAAATTCAAACATTGACAAAATTACTTATAAGTATAGTTTATTTATTAAAATCTAATTTATTTGTCTGTTAAATTTTCGTTTATATTAACAGATGCTTATTATATTGGTTAATTAATTTATGTGTAAAATATTTTTAAAATGAGTGAATTAATTAAGATTTTACTACTATATGATCTATTTAACTGAATACATGTGTGTATGTGTGTTCTTATGGTGTAATGAAACTGGTTTTCTTTTTTTTAATATTCTAACTTATCGGAAATGATTAAAAGTGGTAAAGATAAAACATTAATTTCATACAAAGATTCATTGAATATCATGGTTTGAATAATCTAGTTTGATCAATGTAGATCGACCAGACTACTCGATTGTTGTATATACAGATATTGTAATACGCACCTTAAAATATTATCTATTGAATAGTACAATAAAGAAACAGATGAAAATTAATCCAGGATTGAAGTGATCATACTAATATGATTTTATTGACTTATTGCGTTAGTATGATCAATATTCAGATTTCTAAGATCATCGGCAGTGGTTTCAGATTAAATTGATACTGAAAAGGAAATTCTGAATACTTTGTTATAAGTTTATATTTAATTGACTTATTAATCATCTTATATTTGAACAACATTATCTATTCTCAAGTGTTTTGTTATGTTTATAAATTTTCTTCTAGACTACAGTTTTTATGTTCAATAATATTAATATCTGAAATATTTTCATGTTATTTATCTGTTCATTATAGACAATTACCAGCAAATGATTGAATAAATGTATAGTAAACGTTTACATTATTTTACGTTAACTAGATTAACCAAAATAAACCAAAGGAACAAGTCAATACTTATTTCTGAATTGTAGAGTTGCTTTTATCAAAATCATTAGTCTACACCTCCTTAAAATTTTATAAGTTCAAAGGAAAATAGTTTTTGATTACATTTTGATATTAAAAAGTTCAGTGTATACTGTCAGTTTATGAATGAGAACGTTTAACCTCCAAACCACTGAGTCGGCATCCAACAGTGTCAGTATCTAATTTTAACCAATCCACGATACTGAGTGACTATCTTCCATTGTCCATGGTAGATAACAGCCTCAAACTCAACACAGTTGAATTTCACTGATCACGGCTTCTCACTAGAACTCGAAGAATTACCTCTCGAAGCTAGTCACTAGTAAGCACATAATAATTATCAATATAGGATTGTGAAGCTTGTTGATTTTTGATTGAGACCAGGAATCGATCAATATTAAATAACAAAATTACTTATCTAGGAAATATTAATAATAAATTCCCATCACACCATTTAGTGGTCAATTTTTTTCTTTTAAATCTAGATTAAAATGAACATACACAAATATTTTTTTCTTTCCTACTTTGTATGTAAATCTAGATAAGATTAAATAAACAAAGATTATTTCCTGATATATAATTTGGAAATTAATCACTATCATTTTATTAGGTTTACAATATAATATGGCAACGGTTGATTATATACATACATTATATGGATAAAGTAATTTTGATCATAAAACTGTTACTCTTGTTCTACATTCTTGAATATAGTACCAGTCGATAAGAACTTTCGTCTAAATTTGATCGAATAGTTTCACAGTATTTTGGCGCTGAGTTAATGTAAGACATTAAAGAGGAAGAATGTATTTGTAAAATCTCAGCGAAAGAATTTGAAGTTCAAGCTTGGACCAGATTTTCAGGAGAGACGTTGGATTTACTTCGCTGAGATTTTACAAATACATTCTCTTTAATAGTACCAGTCAATTTAAACTCGACACTAGATGAAGTAATAATGATAATATAGTGAGAATTCTTATTTGTTAGATACAATTTTTAAGAAAAAATCTATCAGATCAATTCAATTTAAAAGTCCATCTTTTCATCATGTAGTTAATAGTCTTGAAACAAATTCCTAGTTTAATTCTGAATCAATAAAAATTTTGATTTCAATCACACTAAAAGAAACCAGACGAATAATGATAACAAGACTTTATTAAAGTGTAGGATATGGTTAGGTGACATTTCCTGACTAGTATTATTTGTGATTTTTTCTTCTAAATGATAGGAATACTACGTAATTTTTGCCTTTGAATGGTTACATAATTCTGATCAAAACAGAATCCCGAAATTCGATACATCTAAAATTGTAATTTTTGTAAAGGAAATATTCTTTCCTTGATGACTTGTCCCGAATAAAGCAACAGTTCAAATCGATACTGAATATCACGGCTGTTACCATAGGATAGGATGAGATACATAATGCTCTAGGAACCATTAAACCCACTTTTAGAATCTCCTGACATACCATTGATTTAAATGACCATCCAATTACTCAGCTATGGACCACAAGTTTTGTGCACAAGCTAATGATTCAGATATGCTACTGGAACAAAGTAGGTGGTGTTTGATTTGAACTTTAATAACTTAAGCGATTTTAAGAATAGGGAAACCTATATGAATTCAACAGTTTGAATTTATATCATTGGTCTGCAATGCGAAATACATTCAAAGGCTAGAATACTCGACTAATCATGATAAACTCCCATTTTGAGTATTTTAGTCTACATAAGTCAAAATAATGACAAAGTTGAATTAAATCAATGTTTATTAAATGAATACAAACATAACTTACATTTAACACGGAAAAATATTTGAATCAGTCAATCAGTGAACTATATTGAAGAAATACATTCGTGCAAAACTGAAATTTTTTTTAGTTACCTTGTTTATACAAAATGCATAATTAAATCTATATTTAGCAGGTGGGCGGTCTAGACAAAAGAGCATGGCGCCATTCTATATTTTAGACAGTAACATACATGAGTCCTAAATTTGAATGATAGTCTGATGAAGTTACGAAGCAAAAGCGAATTAAAGGGTTATACTGTATAAAAAAGTTCACACTGTGTTTTCAATTTCGGCCAAAAAAATAAATCATTTAACAACTGTCTGTAACAGATAAACATTGAATTAAAATTAATAAGGGAAAAGTTTAGGAAAATTGAAATCAGTTAAATAAATAGATAATTTTAAAGACAAAAAGAAATTTGACTTACAGATTTCAACTTTCTTTTTGTTTTTATGCAAATAAATAAATAACGTTAAGAAAGATATATAGGCATAAGAAAAATGTACATTTTGAAGCCATTAAATACGTATGTGTAATGTATGCTACTTATGTCTGTCGACATAAGTAGTATGTAACACCAATCAGAAGTGAAATACTTGTCGAAAGGAGATTGAACTGAAGAAAACAAAAAGGAAAAGACAGAAGAATCGAGAATTGAAAGAATTATGAAGAATGTGAAGGGCAATCGACGGAAGATTTGCAAATGACGTATTTACTGCACGATTTTCACATTTTGCAAAACAAATTGTACGGTGGCGCAATTTCGTCGATTAGTTGAAGTTAGACATTAACACCGTTGAATGCCGGTCGGATCAGTAGTTTAATGGTTAAGCACTTGCGCGCGAGACTGATAGATCCTGGGTTTGAATCTCGCGAGGAGGGGCGGGATCGTGGATGCGCACAGCTTAAGAGTCCCATACTATGACGAAACAGCCGTCCAGTGCTTCCAGGTTTTCCATGGTGGTCTAGCTTCAATTGACTCATGATTTCAATTAGTGAACTTTCTAAAATCCCCACAAAACCCCTTCTGATAATTAAACAATAAATCGTTCATCGTATACATAATACACTATTTTATACTTCCGAAAACGGTTGTTTTACTGTGATATTCATAAATGACTTGATATACATAGAAAGTCAATATTTAACCATTTAGGCAGTATTTAGTATAAGATTTACCATAATTATCGTTGAGTCTGTACAATTAAGTTTATATTCAACAAAAAAGGTTTATTAAAACCAGCTAAGAATAAAAAGTATCACCTTTCACCATACATAAGAAATATTTTATACAACTACATTTAAGTTACAACTTTCAGTAGATGGGTAATTTAACAACATGTGATTATGCAACACATGATAGTTTTATTTGTTCCTGTCAAATGAAAAGGTGTACATGGGTTAGAATTTGTCTGAAGACTGTAAATATATGTTGTGCATAGATTTATTCTCATGTCAAATACAATGACTACTCCCTGATAATAAATCTCACATATCGGTTGTTTTGAGCAACTAATTCGTTTAAAATGATTCTTAAACATTACAGTAGTCATTATGTTGAATTTATGTTTAACTTTCTCGTTGACTTTATCATTACTTATTGTGTAATCTTGAAACTAATTTGTTTTGTTATAGTTTATATCATATATTACCAGTAATTTGTTTTCCTTATTCAAGGAGAACAAATAAATTTAAATTTAGTAGTTGAAATCATGAGTTAATTGAAGCTAGACCACCATGGAAAACCTGGAAGCACTGGACAGCTGTTTCGTCATAGTATGGGACTCTTAAGCTGTGCGCATCCACGATCCCGCCCCTCCTCGCGAGATTCAAACCCAGGATCTATCAGTCTCGCGCGCAAGTGCTTAACCATTAAACTACTGATCCGACCGGCATTCAACGGTGTTAATGTCTAACTTCAACTAATCGACGAAATTGTGCCACCGTACACCACTGTCTTCAGTGAGTTGATATCTTACAACAGACCTGGTTGAACTCCACTGTTGTCGACCAAAAGATATCTGTAAAGTTCTTTGGATGTGGATCATACATTTCAGAGAACATTAAACTAAAGATGAAAGGGAATGGTCTTACATTTGAAAGCTATATTCTTATTAGTTCAGTGATTAGTTGGTGATACAAAAAATGATACTTCGTTTTCTTTTTTCATGAAAATTCCTGTACTAAGTAATATGAATGAAATTCTTTTTAAAATAAATTCAACTTTTTTTCATTTTATAACAAACAGACTATTCCTAACCCTAACCATTATGTTTATATACAATACCTTATACAATAAAAGCGATGGTGATGCATAACTTTCCATTATTAATTTAAAATTTCTCTTTCATCTAGTGACTCATTCAACTATGTGATATGAAGAAAATAAATGTCAAGTAAATAGGTTAGTCAAATATCTTTTTATAAAATCTATAATACATTTTATGCAGTTCAAACCAACTATCAGTATTTTTTTAATTTTAATAATTAGTCAACTTCAAAAGAATAGGATTCCATGTGGAGGGAAGGGGAGAAGTAAATTTTACCATTAGAATAAGGATAATTAGAAATACATTAGAATTTCATATTGAATACTAATTAATATTAGAATATGATATAGAAATAAATATCAACTAATCAACAATCTTTATCTTGTAGACTTTTGTTTTTGATATACTTATATATCAAGGATTAGAAAACAAGTAGAAATTGTATGATTATATAACGACAAAGACAAATTATCAGTCAAACAAAATTGTCTAATTAATAAATATTAAAAAAAAGAATTATGGATGACATAACGTATACAATACAAAAATGCTGTATACATATATACTGTAATATAAAATGTCAAATGAAAATATTTAGACAAGACATTCGTATGTCAACCTTTAGATATCATTAGAATTAAATAGAAGTAACAATAAATATCATTTATAAACATTATTAATAGTAAATGATAGTTTCATGTATTTTATATCAAATTAATTATTCTAGTGACCTTTGAGTTTATGTTTCTCTATAGTTTAGTATGTAAATATTTTGATAGTGTTATGTGAGAGGAAATTAGTTGATAAACTGTGAAGATAATTGAGATTAACTGTGAATACATGAATTACATGGATGATATACGTTATGAATCAATATTATTTTGAGATTAGGGATTACTGGATACTTAGTACATCCTAGGGAGAGACTCCATGACAGTGGAAATATGAACAGTTGAAATTTAAATTGGTGATCTAAAAGTTACAAGAGAGTTGGATTCCCTGGGTTTATTACCTAGTGGGTTCGTGCATTGATGTGCTTAGGTGTTCCATATACGAATAAAAAACTTGTTCGGTTGTCCATGGGCTTAAATGGTTTGCCGGCTGATAGCAGTCAGTGAAGTACACCAACTTCACTTTTTATATGTTGAACTTTAAACGATGAAAGATATTCACTTTATTATTGAAAAATAAATAAACGTAATTCAGGTTTGATATTTTACTTTTTGAAGATATTAGTCATTAAAGCTATAATCTAATGTAAACTCTTATTAATATTTAATTGACTGCTACAACTGTTAAATCATTATAATTAAAATTATATTCAATTATTCGAACTCTTTGTTTGAATGAGAATGGAACTCATTATTTTATTTGGGATCATGTATCAATTAATGTTAGACAACCGTTGAAAACCCGGGAGCACTGAACGACCGTTTCGTCTCAGTATGGGACTCCTCATCAGTGTGCACCCTTGATCATACTCTCAGGGTTCTAATCCAGGAAATTCGATCCACTATCCCGCGAGCGTGACTGTGAATAGGCGCTGATGAGTAGTCCCACAATGGGACGAAACGGCTGTCCAGTAATTCCAGGTTTTCAATGGTGGTCTAACATGAATCGATTCATGAACTTAATCAAAAGCTTAACAATATCCACAACTCCAAATTGATCATTATTTCATTTTACCTAAGTATTTTATTTTGAAAAATCAATAAATTTAGCGTATTTCTTCTTAAATTGTTAATAGATTATTTATATCTAGCTGTTCCAAAATCTTTAACATTGAATTTATTTTGATGAGTCAGTTTAACCACACCTTCTAACAGAATATCAAAGGTCACTTGAATTCAATGTTTAAAATGCACTTTGTTAATAATAATTAGTCTTTAAACAAAAGACTGGTATAAAACAAAAATGAATGGGTTTAAGTCTGGGGTTCATGTGGATTTATTTAATTTAAAGAAGTCTGTCACACGAAATAACAGATTTGAATTATTATCTATGTGACATATTCAAGTTTTTTGAGTAATGCAAAAGTGTCAACCTATTCACGCTACGACCAACAAAGGGCCTAGTATACACTAAAACAAACTTGTTATATTGTTTTATGGACTACCGAAAACAAAGGGTATTAAAAAATCATTTCGTCTCACGTTTAGACAGTATATGTACTGATGAATCAGCACCAGACCTTCAGTTTTATTCAACTAACCCGGAAACTTTAAATCTTAGTTCTCTATATTTTCCATAGACTGAATCAGAACACAAGATTGGCTATTTTATAATCATATCAGGTGATAGTGAGCAAAATGCAGACTATGGTGGTTTAAGATGATGAACTATCGGTCAACCGCAATTCACCAGGTTATGCCTAAGTAATTTTAAATAATTTATACAAAGTAAATATACTGTTAACATCCACATTTATATGTTGCATATATATATATATATATATATATATATATATATATATATATATATATATATATATATCAGTTTATTGAATATTTTTGTTCTTACTTTGGGCAGTTTAAACAGTATGTGTTGCTGTATTGAATTAGTCATTATTCTGTTTAAATCAGTAGTATATTTTTGAGTAATGTTTAGTTATATGGTAATCTATTATTGTAATATATTTGACTCGATAGAATTGTGAAGAGAGATCCTGTTTAGGCGAAAAGATTAATAATCTGTCTTACTGGTTACATCATCTTCCCTACAAGTTATCTGTTCAATTATGAACGCTGTCTATTAAATTATTTAACAAAGATTATCTGCCTCCGTCCACGTGATTGTAAATAATTTATGGAATGTGATAAGCAGATTTTCTTATGGTTTAATAAGAGTCTTGATCTAAAAGTAATAAAAAATTAGCTTTCATTTCAATGACCTAATTCAAATTAAGATACATTTATTTGAGTCTAGTTAAAGTACATATTTATAAAAAATGCAGGTGAACAATGAATAGTTAGTTACATTTGGAAAAGTTTGCTACTGAACATTGATTGTTACAAATAGGACGCAAAGAGTGATGGTATGGTACTTTTAAACTTTTAAATAACATCGCAATATTTTAATTTACATTAGGAAGACTTTTTCATTTCTGCATTTATTTTACTTTTAATTAAACTGCCGCTTTGAACCACAACCATAATTTTAATTGCTTCTGTGTCAGGTTTTATTGGTCACATGAAGCGATTACTTTTCAAAAACATCTGAAAACATTACCCGATGTGTCTTTTAAAAGGAGGATGCAAAACAGTCACCAGTTCCATACAGGAACACTTAATCTCCTCTGGACACGTCTCTCCAAGGGAGTCTTCCTTCAGAATAATATAAACAATTAAAGGAAATGGATAGAAGTGAAGCCGAATCAAAACTTATGCGGTGCTGAGGTCCTCAGTTCAAATCTCACGGGGAGTGGGATCGTGGATGCGCACTGCTGAGAAGTCCCATACTAGGATGAAACGGCCGTCCAGTGCTTCCAGATTTTCCATGGTGGTCTAGCTTCAATCGACTCATGATTTCATCTTTATTTATTATATTTCATTTCAAGTTAACCAGTCAGTTAATCCACTTATCAGTACCAACAGTGATAAATCATCACCAATAACAAATGTGACAAGAAATTATTAAAATGTTTTACTAATCAATAAAACATGAAAGTATTTAATAGTAAATTCAAAGAAAAGAAAAAAAAACTAATAAAATTTTTACTCATATATGTATATAACTCAAAACTTTTTTATTTCCAAATGAATAATTAACATGTTATTAATGACAAAACATTATTACCATTTAATGCTCATACACTCAATTATACCATCAATGTTATGAGCCAGTTGAGTTTACTTTTAACATACTAAAACACAGATTAAATTGTTTATTTACTTGTTTATTTAATTATTTATATTTTTGTTTATTTATTTAAATAATATAAAAGAAAATTTCATTTAAATCCATTGAATAACACTTCATTTTACTACTTATATATTATAATTATCAACAATGATATATAACAAAATGATTAGGACAGAAAAAATGTAATGCCTTTTTGAATATTATCTCATTTCAAATGTCTAAGTTTTACAATGAATATAAAGTGAACCACTTAAACTTTAACATTTAATGATAAATTTGTTTTTGTTTTTCTTTCTAAGTCTTAAAAACAATTAAAAAATTTTAATTAAATTAAAAATATTTCAGAATAAACAAAATCTTCGAGATAATCATATTATTAAGCAAATTTATAACTAAGTTCATCAGTTTTGTTACAGAGATTTAATGAATCTTAGACCTGATTTATTATAGAATAAAGTAAAATAATGAATGTATATATCTAATTGCAATATTCATAATGTTTATATCTTAAGTTATATACAAAAATTACTTTCATAGTACATAAATTGATAAGTCTAGCACTGAACAAATTTAGTATTTTAAGACTATACAATCTCTGACGATTATAGAATGTTCATACTGATTGATCATTGATTAGTGACAAGTGTTATGTTTTTCTGGTTCTTATTGGTCATTAGATACGATTGACTAAGTTTGAATATTTCCACTAGTCTAAGTGACTCATTATTATGTGAACTGTTTTGATTGTAAATAGTAAAGAGAAGTTATTAGGAAGCACAGTTAGTACGTTCCAGCAAGTTACTTCTAAAAGAAAACTGATGCTGGTCAAGATTCTTAAACCAGCTATCATAGTTGACGTTCTCTGATGTTGTCGTCAAACTATTGGGGCTACAATCAATATCAAACAGTATACACAAAATGAAATCTTCTAATTAGTGATTATAGTGAAACTAGATTGATAGGGTTTAATCAACGCGAATCTAAAAACAGATGTGATGTTAGCTACTAGTAAATAGGAATAAGAAAAATCAAACAGGAGGGTAGTTGCCACCTAAATGTTTCGTTGGTAATACCTCTGATTTTGATACTGGTTAGAACAGACTCCAGTTTTATGATGACTACAAGAAACGTTACATTGGAATACATCTTATATTTTAGACAAAAATTTAATACTTGATCTAACTACTATTTAACCATTATCTATAAACAAAATTAGGTGAGGTTTTTGAATTACTCGAAAATGAATTTAACAACTAGTTAATATCAGTTGAACGATCATTGAAACTGGATTGAACTAGATTTAATTCCAGTCAATAATTGATGTCGTACTATTATCATCCAGTGTTGTATACGGATAAATGTTATGCTTCCAAAAAGGAAAAGTCCCCAGATTATTACTTCCAGGACTTTCGTCTCAAAGTTAGTCATTAGTTTAAGATTTTATTTAGCTAATAAGGAAGCCAACTAAAGAACTATTAAGCTTATTATAGATATATTAAACAGAGATAGATAAGTTATTTGGATGACAAACATTTAATTTTTGATGGTTTCAGATTTATTAGAAAGTAGATTTTGTCTACATTCGAACGTTAAGCGGTAACAACGATGATAATAAATGGTAACATCTTGTAGTTCTTCAGTATTATGAAACGTAATTCAGTTAGAAACATTGTAATTATAAAAACTCGAATTTCGACAGTTGCAATCATAAGACTCTGTAATGAAAGTTTTCATTCTCAGTAAATAGCTAGTCAGTAAGGAATCTGACTCATCGATGAACGAGAAGGATCCGACGCAGAAATGAAGGTAAGGATTGCCAAATCAAGGACAGCATTCCTACAGTCAAAGAATATATGGAACTCAAAACAACTTTCAACCAACTTCAAAGTCAAAATTTTCAACATCAACTTCAATGCAGTTCTACTGTACGAGCTAAAACATGGAGAACTACTACAACCATGATGAAAAAGTACAAGTATTTATAAATAATTGTCCGTTGACCAGATATCGTCAGCGACAGCCTACTATGAGAAAAAAAACTGGGTTCCAGCTGAGGTGGAAATTAAGGAAAGACGTTGGGGTTTGTGGGTGGGGCATACATCATGGTTATTCATCAAACTGCATCATAAGGCAAGCCCTAACCTGGAATCTTGAAGGGAAGCGGAAAAGAGGAATACCAAAAAACACCTGAGCAAGTGTGAAAACTACAGAGAAACCACACTACTGTCAGTACCAGGACAAGTCTTTAACAGAGTGTTGCTTAACCGGATGAAAGACGCAGTAGACGCTCAACTTCGAGATCAACAAGCTGGATTCCGTAAAGACCGGTCGTGCACAGACCAAATTGCGACACTACGGATCATCGTCGAACAATCAATTGAGTGGAACTCGTCACTCTACATCAACTTCATTGATTATGAGAAGGCATTTGACAGTGTAGATAGGAGAACGTTATGGAAAATTCTTCGACACTACGGGGTTCCTGAGAAAATTGTCAACATTATCCGGAACTCATACGACGGACTACAGTGCAAAGTAGTGCATGGAGGACAGCTGACAGATGCATTCCAAGTAAGGACCGGAGTAAGACAAAGTTGTCTACTCTCTCCCTTCCTCTTTCTTCTTGTGGTCGACTGGATTATGAAGACCTCTACATCTGAGGGAAAACACGGCATACAATGGACAGCTCAGAACCAATTAGACGATTTAGACTTTGCAGATGACCTAGCCCTCCTATCGCATACACACGAACAAATGCAGACAAAGACAGCCAACATAGCAGAATTCTCTGCATCAATAGGCCTCAAAATACACAAGTGGAAAACCAAAGCCATCAAATACAACACGGAGAACAGCAATCCAATCACGGTTGACCTCAAAACTCTGGAAGACGTGGAATCCTTCACATACCTGGGAAGCATCGTCGATAAACAACGAGGATCAGATGCAGACGTAAAGGCGAGGAAATGGCAAGGCAAAGCAAGGGTCTGACTCCTGTAATTGAAGGACACTTTCAACCAATATCAAAGTAAGAATCTTCAATGCGAACGTTTATCAGTAAGTTCTACTAAGAAAAAACGACGGAAATTTATAGGATATACATTATGGAAATCACCAAACTGCATCATGAGGCAAGCCACAACTTGGAATCCTAAAGGGGAGTGGAAAAGGCGAAGGCTAAAATAACACACAATATATCGAGAAAGAGAAGCAGATGTGAAAAGCATGAATAACAACTAGAAACAGCTGGAAAGGATTGAGCAGGATAGGGTAGAATGGAAAGTGCCTGTGGGCGACCTATGCTCCTTCACGAAGAGTAACAAGCGTAATTAACTAAGTAATCATGATTGTATCTTGTACATAAACAAAAAATTATTAAAAAGTTAGTCGGTTTCTTAATTTGTATCAAAAAATCGAAAGATTTATTTAATAGTTTAAACTATTTCCAAAGAAAAGAAAAACGATTCAGATTTATAAGACCTACAATCAGAATAATTTTTATTCAGAAAACAAATCAATTGACCTTTAATTTGTTATAAAAAAGAAGTAAAGAAAAGAAATGGACATAATAATAATAATAATAATAATAATAATAATAATAATGTATAACATTATGAATGTCAATTCTTGTAGAACTTAAATTCATCTCGAAAATCATAAATTTTACATTGTGTTTTAGACATTTTCAATCACTTGTTTCATAGTAGAATACTATACGAAGTATTCTTACATGGTATATATATATATATATATATATATATATATATATATATATATATATATATATATATATATATATATAATCTGTTTCTTGTTTAGCATGTAGAGATAAGTACTTCTTATAAATAGAAAAATGGTAATCATGCATAGATTATACTCGATAGTCAATCATACAAAATTAAACATACATCTTATAAAACATGACACTGAAAAAAAATTAATTATTGGACAGAGTAGACATTTTCTAATATATATATTTAATATCATATCTGGTGGGTTAATACTCGTTCACAGCAAGATACAAACATTTTATAAAGTGAATAACTACTAATAATCAATTCAATGTTTGTACTAACCGCTAAATAATGACAAATATTTAATGTGTTAGATATTCAAAAAAAAAATAAATATGATGGTTTCTTCCAAACTTCTTTTTTTCATTAATGAAGTTGATATTTGTTTAGTCTATATCGCATTCAACGTAATCAAATAAATATGTATGCAACACGAGTACAAACCCCAATTATATACAATCTAGTATGTATTAGACAGTTTAATAAATTATTCGATAGTGAGTTTCCTTCTGTTTTTGTTTACATATTATTATGAAGTTAGTAAAATGAACACAATACAGTAAACAAATAAAGTTAAGATGTAATAGTTTGAAGATTTCAAAGTGTACTAACTTTTATTTTCTAATTATCTTGTGTTAATTTTCAGTACAATTATATGTATATACCATTGATCGGATAATTGTAACTGATCACAAAAAAAAACTGAATTTGTTTCATTTCCTAATCTTGTATCTATTGATGAATAACTAATTGAAAAAATTTTTTTTCCGAATATCAATAAAGTGCTTGTCGTAAATTGTACAAACTTGACCTGAAAATAATTTTAGAAATAAAACTAAAGTTGAAAGAGAATTGTTTACATCGAGATTTCTATTCTTTAATAAACTTTATTTAGTTAAATTGGTTAGTTGACAAAGCTTGATATCTGGACGAAAATCGGATTCTTTCTGAACAGCAAGATAGATTTAGAACAGGTTATTCATGTCTCAGAAAATTATTAGTAGCCCTTGAAAGTTGGTATGCTCATAAAGATCATAAATTACTTATAGACGTAACCTATATTGACTTTAGCAAGGCTTTTAACAAAGTTCTTCACAACCGACTGTTATATAAGTTAAGTAATATCGGGATCGGAGGCAATTTATTAATGTGCATGAAGGACTTCCTAGTTGGGCATCAAAAAAGAGTACGGGTGAACTCAAAGATGTCTAGCTGAGAATCTGTGTTTAGCAGAGTGCTTCAAGGTACAGTGTTTGGGTTAGTGTTTTCTTCTTGTATGTAAATGATTTTCCTAGTCTCCTATCATAGTCAGTGTTGCTATTTGCTGATGATGTCAAGATATGGAGAACGTTAAAGGTAAATGTGATAGTTTAGAGCTTCAAAATGGCCTTGAGAAATTATATAAACAGTTCAGAATTTGGCTATCACCAATAAATACTTCCAGTCGCATTACGATTTACGTTGGTCACCAAGGTACATATACATACATAGTAAATAACGTTGATCTACCTGTTGTCTAGCCACACAATGACTTAGGAGTCATCGTTTGTCAAGACTTAAAAACTACTGCCCATTGCCATGCAACAACCACCAAATGTTTTAGAGCCCTATGGCTTATACATAGAGCCTTTAGCCATGTCTATGCTGAAGCCTTTTTACACTTTGTATATACTACTCGTTCTTCCTAAACTCGGGCACTGGATACAAGGGGTTAGTCCCTGTCTAAAAAGAGACAGTGAGCTGTTAGAGAAGGTTCAAAGCTCCTGTATGATCCTCGGCTGTCTAAATTAAACCTATTTTCATTGTCATATACAAGAACCAGAAGTAACTTGATCACAGTTTTCAAATTACTTAGTAATCAATTTGCATATGATATGCCCTCATTTGTCTTGTCTTCCAAAAGAGAGAATTTACGAGGACATTCCAAAAATGTTCACAAGCCCAGAACAAACTACTTGTCAGCTGACTATCGACTTTCCCATTGAAATATCAACGAATGGAATTCACTACCTCAACACATGATTATAGTTCCATCTGCGGACGCTTTCAACAACAAGTGGGGTTACTTGAGTAATGACTGTTGCCAGGACTAACTCAGGCCACCTAGTCACCTGTTGTTTCCAAACTGAAACTGAAATTACTTTTTAAACTATTATATAACTTTATTTCTTGATAATTTTTTACTACTTTATTAAACGAGGGAAGACTTAATTAATTCAATACTTAAACACTCTCGTTAATTTTAATTGCATTGAAATAACACTTTTCTACCGATAAATTACTATGTTCAATACTTGAAATAATTTGATCACTTTATTAAATTACGCAACCACATCTCATTTCATTTTCATAGACTTTTGCACTCGATACATAAATAATTTTGGTTATCTTTTGTAGTTTATAACAGTCCTCTATTTTACTGTAGACTAATAGATGTGATATCATCGAAAAGAAAATTTTGTTCATCATTCAGAAATCTTCATTCTTTTTAATGAATCAACTGATTTCTTACATTGAGTTCACCAAATTCTATTGAAATTTATTTTCTATTTCTGATTTTTCAAAATCAATATCAAATTTATTCACGGTTGTATAATAACAAGAAAAATTGAACCATCATTATCGTTTACATTTGTCAGTTCATTATTATTGATTTTAAATGAACAGAGAGGTAATTATTATCCTTTAAAAAGTTACAAAAAACAAGCTTTTATGTTTACAGATATTCTCCTTACATATATAGAATAATAATATCCACTTTTATGAAGTTTATACAAATTAAGTAATGATTAAGTAGAGCCAACATTTTGAAAAAAAAGATACAGTACATTTAAGGAGTTGGTATTATTGAACAATAATCATTTTATAGACTCTTTATTTGATTCAATATATAACTAATTGTTAAATTTTACAATGAACTATCAAATTCTGTCCTATATTTACTATAACTCTCCGTTAAATTACATAAACAAATGGTAATAAACATACTCCATTATAAAGAATCCTATTTAGTTTTATACTTGTCAAAAGTATTTATCGAATTGAAATCAATCAACCTTTATTTCACATCTAAAAATATCAATTACTGGCCATCTATCTAATTATTATAATAATATTAAAAATTAATTAATTAATCAGAAAGCGTTAAATATTTGACTAAGAGTTAGTATAAACAATTATAAACGCATTAAATAAGGTCAATCTAACCTGAATAATAGAATTTAGACGATAAAATATATTTTGTTTAGTAAATTAGTGTTACTCTTTATAACAGTAGGACTACCATTACTATTACTATCACTACTACTACTATGATGATGATGACCATTGTCATCAGGTCATTATGATAAATAAGGACAATTGACATGATTCAACTGAATATTCGATAAATTATTGTCCATTAATTTATACAAGAATAATAATAATAATTCACTAATCTTAATCTCTTTGATTATCATTATAAATAAATCTCAAGTATAGATTATCCCTTTAAATACAAAATAGGCGAGAGATATATAATTCAAATACTATTTTAGTTAGATAATGTCGTATAAGTAGAAGAGGATTTTATGTTTTGATAATCATCTTGCTTAGTGAAAATACATATGTGTGATTTTTGACAATGATGTTCAAGATTATTAATCAATCGAAAATATCAGAAATAATGTGAATGAACACTGTACAAGATAAAGCTCGCTTTGTGTTGTCAATGACTGAGGGAATTTTAAAGATAAGAAGGATTTTATAGTAGAAAAACAATAAAGTTATATTAACTTATTCAGAAAATCAATTAATCAGAAGATCGGGTTAATCTCGTGAATTGAGTAACAGTTTACTTTCATTACGAATTCGACCTTCATGAACACTAAATGTTTTAGGGTACAGCTATAATAAAACATCAAAACGTCTAATCTAATCATCTCACCCATTAATTTACATGTAGTATTTGTCTGCATTATTATATTCTGTGATGTAAACTAATTAGGTTATTATTGAGTAACTTATTGCTAGTAATTTCATAAAATCAACTAACTTCAAAATTTTCCTGTCCAGATCATAAACAATTCTTTATGAAACTTATATTTCATGTATATTTTAGCTCTTAAAATTAAATATAATCACTCATTTGTATTGACATCATGTTTTGTCATAGCTTGCGATTTTTAAACTGATCACTTATATCATCATACGAGAACAAATACGAAAAATTTTGATCTAGTAGTTATCATGTGATCACTGAACAACTGAATCCATTGGTTCATAGTTTTAATTTCAGTTAATCAAGTTTAATTTAACTGACTATACAAAGCTCTGCATAACAATCATTTTAGATAACAAATCGACAGGAAGTAAACAACGAACAGAATCTTTATAGTTCCTTACTTGACAGAAGAAAAAATGGAGTGAAATTAAATAAAAAATGATATGGAAAGAGATGAAGTTACTGAGAGAAACTAGTGTAATTTAGTCTAGAATATAAGATAAAGTGGTTAACAAGATGGCGTATATTGTTACTGTAACAGTGTGTTCTCTAAGAATTCGTAGTAAAGATAGAACCAAACTTTATATAGAGGCATTTAACCATTTAGAATCGAAATTAAAGTATTCGATGGGCGAATAGCAGCCTTGATTTATTTTAGTCAATTCAATATACAAATGAATTTGAGAAATCTCAGAAATGCAATAAAATATATACTAAATTTTAATCGTCCAACAGATGGGTTGGAAATCATTGTGCTCGTTGGAACATATGAACTATTGTCAACAATTCTTGTAAGTCCGACTTACAAATTAAACCTAGTGATAAAGTTGTTAACTTGGAGACCACATGTTAGGAATCTAAGTTGATTATTGGTTCATATTCTCCGTGAAGTTCTGAGTTTAAAAATGAACTAATTTTCAAATATGGCGTAAATCAGATTTTGATTCAACAAACTATATGTAGTGTCATTGATGTTATGAGTGCATGTAGTGACTATCAACTTTGAAAAATTGGGGGGGGGTATTTATTTAAAGATTGTAAATTAGTCAGCAATAATATTCTCGGAAAAGTCACTTAAAAATGCAGTAATAATTATTTACATTTTTATCTATTCATTATTTTCTCCCAGTATTATAAACTTTTAGGCAATCAAGAGAAATGGTTTTTATTTTAAATGGCTAATAAATGGTACTGAATTTCACACGAAACACAAAACAGAAATAATTCACTTTTTAACAGAATAAAAAAAAAACAAGTATTTATTTGTTTTTAGTAGCACAATAATAATGCTTCTATTTTAGGCAAATGAAGGTTAGAATTAAGAAAACATAATATAGTCTTTTAGTTTTTTCAGTATACTGGTGGACGGCCTATGCTCCTCCACGAGGAGTAACAAGCTCAGGTAATTCGGTAAGTTTCAGTATCAGTGAATAATCTTAACAACAAAAGCCTTGGAATTTCTGAATATAACCAAAAATAAACAACTGAAATATTTGAATCTTTTTCATTTCCTACATTAATACTTCCATGATTTGAATATTTTTTTATTCAACTGCTGACACTGATTCATATTCTTTTTTTTTATTGTCAGTTATTTACGTACATAGTTACATATTATTTTAAAACATTGAAATAGAAACAAAGACAAGATGGAATTATAGTTAAAACACTGAAAATTACAGTTACATCTTAAAGATAGAAATTCCGAACCGAGAAGAGCAACATCTTCATTAGAAAGTAAATTATAAAGTATCTTTGATAAATAGAATATGAGTATTTCTATTAGGCAACTTCAGAAAGACAGTTTTGTAAATAAAAGAAACAGAGTTAATAGAATCATCCTATTTATTCAACCTAGTAGATAAATGAAATTATTTTTGAAGCCTAAGATTGAAAATCAGTAAAAAGATGCTTCAAGTTACAGTAATATTCTAACTGATATTTAAATATTAGTGAGAAGCTGTGACTAGTGGAGCTAATCCGTGTCGGGTAAAAACAGTACAATGGAAGATGGTCACGCAATTTTGTGGATTGGTTGAAGTTAGACACTAACACCATTGCATGCCGGCCAGCTCAGGGGTCTAGAGGTTAAGCGTTCGCGCGAGAGACTGAGGGCCCTGGGTTCGAATCCAGCGAGCGGGATCGTAGATACACACTGCTGAGGAGTCCCGCAATAGGACGAAACGGCCGTCCAGTGCTTCCGGGTTTTCAATGGTGGTCTAACATCAATCGGTTCATGATCTCAATCAAAAGCTTAACAATCTCCACAACCCTCAAACTGATAATTAGAGAATATGACATGAGATATGAGATTTTGTTTTTGAAATTCGTGTTATTTTTAGTATTGGAAACAGAAGTACTACATGAAAAAAATAGCTTAATTTGGCGAGGAAGATTTGTAATAACACTATTTCTGTACACTTCTGTGTCATTTATATACTTTACAAGCATACAGTAAGATTTATTAAAATAAAGCATACAAAATCAGCTACTTATAATCAAAATTTTTAAAATTTAATTACTGTTTTATCGAATAAAAAGTAACAATTTGTAGTGGTACATATTTTAATTTAAAATGTACTTACATATAACTTAATAATATGTATAACAGCTAAGTTATAGCCTAGAAGTTAGATAAAATAATGCATTATATTTTGTTACTCAACACTATATTTCCGATCCGAACAAAAGTAGTAACCACCATCTATTTTATTACTAATTAGTATTCCGTTAATATTAAATGAACTTTTAACCACTATAACATGAGTTATAGCTTGGTTTCTTAGACATTCACGATGCTTTTTTCATTGTACTTTCAAAGTGAAACTTGTCATAACAAAATGTTGACGTATCATAAAATTAATTTTCAGTGTTCATTTTCTTTCAGTGTTTATGAGATTTTAACTAGGAGAAACGTTAGTTGATAGATTAGCTTTTAAAAGCATGAACTCATTTTTATACTTTTAAAATACTTGTTATAAACTAAGTAAACGAGATCAGTTTTAGCAATTATAATATCAAATAAAAGTAATTTCTATCGTATAGAACCAGTCATAATCAACAGGAACTAAGTAGCTGTTTTATCTTATTTCTACACTCTTGTCAACTTCACCAAAGTGGTTTAAATTTTAACGGTGTATTTTTATTTTTAAGTAAAAAAGCATATAAGACAATATGTATGCGTACTGTTGAATTTAAACAATAAGATACCAACACCTTAAGATAATGGAGTCAAATAAAATGATTTATAAATTAATGGTTAGTGATATTTAGATTATACATTCCCATCCATAAAAAATATGAAAGGATTGCAGGGTATTTTTGGGTTGTAAAAAGTTAATTTTCTCAAATATTGTAACTTATTGAACAATATTGTTTAACACATTAAGTTGCATTATCCTACTCAAATATTTGATCAATACTAATTGCTTTTGTGTCCTTTGTCACCATAGTCAATAAGAGTTTCAGTTATATTACTCCGCATATAATTGAGAAAGTTCAGTCAACAAAATTTCCCCAGAAGAGTAGATGAGCGAAAGTGACTGACTAATTATCTGCCAATGTTTTTTTTATCTAATTCTTAAAAAAGCTGGAAAGGATTGTCCAGGACAGAGTTGGCTGGAGAATGCTGGTAGGTGGCCTATGCTCCTTGACGTGGGGTAATAGGCGTAAGTACGTTAAAATCGCATTTAATTTGAACTATCATCATCTGTTTTTTAATATACGACTAAGAAAGAAAACATTATTCTTTTTTACTATACTTAGACATTAGATATGTACTGTTCCTTTAGCTTTTTTTCACCAGAGAAATACATAGTTTCAAAATTTAAATAATATCGAAATCGAATATCGAGTTATGCCTAGATGACGTTGAATAATATAGAGTCATTAAGGCCTTAGTTCATACTACAGTAAGAAATTATGAATAAATTGACATTGTTTACTTCTTAATGACTGAATAATATAAACTATGCATATACCACTAAAAAGATGAAGGCAAAAGCCTTTGGAGGCTTTTGTGTCTTACCATGTAAACATACACACTTCTACTTTGTATTTTATAAGTTGGTTTTAAGAAATCACTTTTTCGTCTGACTTAAAGAATGGTCTATTATTTTACTCACTTATTTTTGTTATCCACCTTATTGTCTCCTTCCCGCTTCGTTTATAAAGCAGAATATTTATATAACTACGAGTGAAAATTATAATCAACAGGTAATCTCTTTAATATGCTAAATACACATCTTTATTACTAAGATTCAATCGGCTATATAAAATAAACCAACTAAATATACCCACGGATTCTATTACCTCAAAATATTTACGGTGAACAACATATATATTGTCCTGTGATATCTTTTTAGTAAACGTCCTTTGTTTCGATAAGTAATGTAAGTAACACACCATCTCACTAAACCTCTGCATTTATGTAGACGAATTAAAACATGGCAGAATCTTTAAAAAAATTTTATTTCATTGGTTTGATAAATTAATTATCAACTTCATTGCACTGAGGCTAGAAAATAAGATCTCTCAACTAATGTATGATAAACGGTCTACAAGTAAATGTTACCACACTAATTTACGCATATTTGTTGTGTCGGTTATTATGTTAAGCCCATATAACTTATTCTAGCTTCCGGACAGCTCAATCCATTCATTCTACTTGAGTCACATTTTGACCTTGTTAATTATTCGCTTATCAATCTTGACTGTTTTTATATGAGCGCATATGTGTGTGTACATTTCTTATCCCATTACTCATAACATGTCTGTAACTATAAATATTGATTAACGTTTGGTTAAATGGGGAGTTGGTTTACCCGCCATCTCCACTACGCGTCGTTTCTTTTCTTCCTATTCTATCCGCTTCATATACAAAATATATGTATTCAAAAGTCCATTCTCGTCATTTGAATTATGTAATTCTGTTATTGACTACTGTGATTTAAGTCAATGATTATATACGAGGATAGGCGACATATATATCTCAATAACAAACATTCATACGATCTAATTGGAGTCAGATCCTGGGCCACTTAAAAACCTTGGTAATGATACTTACAAACTCATTTGAGTAGATTAAATTATTTTCTATTACTTTATATTTTCAAGCATTACAATTTCTATGATCATTTCGTCTAATTTTTTTTTATCATTGCCAAAGTTTATCTGGTAGATAAATTTCAATTATATGAACATTAGTAAGCAAATATTATTTTGAATTCTTGAGAAAATTTATTAGAAATAATATCGTCTTAATTGTATAGTTTACTTTAAACTTAAGTCATAAGATTTTATTAAAATATTTTACGTAACTAATGAAAAATGTTTTTCATTATAATCAAGTATGAATACAAATTAATACAAAATTAATTCATTACAACTAGTTAAACATTGACTAATCCTTAAGTTTTATCACTCTACATATAAATGGAATTACATTGATTGATACATCAATTTAAGAAAAATATTAATATGAAACTAATTTATACAGTTTATAAATGTTTACGAATAGATAAATTATGATTATTTTTTTATTCTTTATAAGGAAAAATAAATGAAACATAAACCAAACTAAATAAGTAATGATAGTACTTATAAGTAAACTGAATCATAATGAAAATAGATATTTTGTTTGTTTGTTTGTTTATTCTTTTTAAAATTCAAATAAAAATGAATCATCATCAGCGTCAAAAATTAAATAGAACATATTCATATTGAATAAAAATATAAAGTAGTACTAAACTGTACTGTATTACTGTATAGACTCGATGTTGTTTAAAAAAAAAAAAGAAAACAAAATGTTGTATTTCAGAATTCATTAGACTAATCAATCTCTTTAATTAGTTTACTGATTTATCACCATTGTGATTATCATGAAAATGTTTACTAATAATTGTATTATTTTAAGAAGTTCATTGATAATTTAAAGAACTGTTGGTTCAATAGTTTACTTAAGAAGGTATAGATTTGTTTCAGTTACCATAAAAACCATGATCTACCATTGTACAAATGATAATCCTATATATTTATTCTCGACTTTAAATTAAGAATAAATTCGAATGAATCACTTACTAACTAAGTTACTTACTTACATCTGTTACTCTTCGTGGAGGAGCATACGCCCTGTCCTGGGCAATTGTTTTGAGCTCTTTCCAGTCGCTATTCATCCTTTCCATATCTGCTACGACTTCCCGACGTAATGTGTTCCATGGCTTTCCTGCTATCCGCGTTCCTTCAGGATTCCAAGCTAGGGTTGCCTCATGATGCAGTTTGGTGATTTCCGTAATGTACTTATGAATTACGCCCATATATTTTTTGATTTCTAGTAAATCAGGTCATCTATTTATCTGTATGTGAACATCAACAAAGAGATAATTATTACTTATTTACTTACTCTTGTTACCTCTCGTCGAGGTGCGTAGGTCTTCCACCACCATGCTCTATCCAACTCTGTCCTGCTCAATCCTTTTCAGTTGTTTTTGCTTGCTATTCATCCTTCTGATAACTGCTTCCAATTCTCGACGCAGTGTGTTCTTTGGCCTTCCTATTTACTGCTTCTCTTCAGAATTTCAAGTTGTGACTTGCCTCGTGATGCAGTTTGATGATTACCGTATTGTTTGTCCCACTCACAAACTCCAACGTCTTTTTCCTAATTTCCTCCTCAGCTGGAGCCTAGTTTGTTCTCTCCCACAGTAGGCTGGTTCTGATTGTATCCGATCAACAGACATTTAGTATCATACGTACACAATTGTTTACAAATACTTTTTGAGCCAAATTTTTTTAAGCAATCAATGTATGAAGTTCCAAAGATACTTTTATAATGCATACATTTAAAATCTTGAACATACTATTCGCTTTTACAGCTTAATAACAAATTATGAAATGTAAGTAATCTCATTGGGAAATTTTATTAGGGACCATAGAGCTGTAAAAGAGACCGGAGTAAAATGTTCTTTTTTGTATTTCATTTTTCAAATAGAATGTCATTTCTTGAAATGTTATGTCTCATGAAAAATACCTGTTTAAATAATGTGAGATGAAACTACTGCATATGGTACAAGAAATATAAGATAAGGCACTTTTCTTTTACGTTAAGTCAACTGACAGGGAAATAAAGTAATTTATTGAATGATGACAAGTACAACGTAAGTACGAGAACTTACTAGTTGTAAAACTAGATTTGGTTATAAATATGATCAAAATAATTAGTTTTTATCTTCCATCATTTCGTTAATTTTTGAAACATTTCGTCAAAAGACTTTTTAAAAAAAGGTTTTCATGATTGGATGCAATGATGTTTTTGTAACAATTAGAGTAATCTGTATTCTTTTCTCCAAGATGCTTTAGAAGGGACACCTTAACAACATTTCCATTCACATAATATAGTATTTAATATTGTGTGTACGCCTTAATTTATCATGACATTATTATTATAGATTTAGGCTTCGTTTCATTCTCTCTTCATGTGTTTTAACTCAAATTCAGTAATTTATGAATTATTCGGAGTTAATTAGTGTTTCTTTGATAAGTATTACTTACGTAAAACAAACACATACTATCGAAAACTTCCTTCGATCACACTGAGTTGACAATAACTACCCGTATAAAATGTAAGTGAATGATTCTTTTAACATTTGTGATATTAATTGAAATTTGAATCATAATTCACAGATCATTAACGGCTATCCTCAACAGTCATTCAACTGGTTTTACCAACCTATAATATTTAACACATTTTAATTAGAAATGCTTAATTTAATTCGTTTAGAAATATTCTAGGAATATTCCTCAAATTTAGACTCTTAAACCTGCCGCATGAACATAGTAGAGTCAAATTGATCAAACATATATGATTTAAATTTATCTATGTCATTTAAGCTATACTCAGATACCAGAATGATTCAATCACAATATTCATGTTGTGTATTCATAAATCTTCAACGGTAACAACATTGAGCTACCCAACATTACTAACCAAAGATTAGATAATAAGATATTACACTGAGATAGGAACTTAATAAAATTTACATTACTACAATTTAAATAATAATATAATAGAATATAATAATATATGATACAATTACCTAAGTGATATATAGAAACTATATATTATCTAAACAATGCAATTTTTACAATTAATTAATGGTAATCCATGTCAATAATGAAGTTAATTAAGCAAAAAGGCGTATAGTTCAATTCTCAATTAATTCAATGATAAAATTAAATGTCGTTAATGAATAGATAATAAACGTAGAAAAAGAACATTTGAAAATTTATTATAATTCAATTTAAGGACATATTATTACACAGGACTACATAAAAATCGATTTGTTTACTTAATTCTTAAATAATAACGGAAATAAACTAGTAATTTGCTATTATTTTAATGAAGTTATTTATGAAAATAGTTACATAAATGATTTTATTTCATTAGATAGATCATTCATTTACTAGTGTACATTTATAGTTTGCTGACGACTTGAAACTGGTTTGTTTTTAATGAAATTATTCTTGTGAAAATAGTTTGTTAAATATACTGCAATAGGAAGGTAGATTGCAAAATGACAGAATCATTTCAGTGTTCAAAGTTGCATATTTTACGAAAATGAAATTAAACCGAAGGTATCATAAAAAAAAAATAAATTTGTTTTCACATGGATAACTAACGGATATTTATTGTTTATACTCTGGGGTTTGAGTAAATGTCAACTTGGGCTCTCATATCAACTTTCTTGAATCTAAGTATTGATACAAATCAGAATTCATAATCTTGAATGAGCTGAAGCTTTACAAGATGCTGTGCCTCAATTACATATTTCTCGTACCTTGGGAGTGATTGTGTCGTTTAAAGAAGTTCAAAGCTCCTTTAAATTGAGATGTCACCGTTACAATTTATTATTTGTAACATAATTACATGAATCGGGTGCTATATCAATTTGTGTAAACTTAATTACTTAACTGCTTATTTTGAACGTTGGAACAGTCGGTAACTGAGAAACACTATGACAACAAAATGTATTTATTCAACAATATACCCGGTATTTCACTTGAAACTATCATTTAAATTTTACTAGATCATTGGTGAAATAAACTTATTGATGCAATATAGCAATCATGGCACAATCTTTCGATTTTAAATTAAAATTCAAACACCTAATGGACATTAACAAAAAACCCCGAAGCAATAGACGGCCGTTCCGTCATAGTATAGGACTCCTCAGCAGTGCGCATCCACGATCCCGCCACCCGCGATATTCGAACCCATGGATGCGCACTGCTGAGGAGTCCCATGCTAGGACAAAACGGCTGTCCAGTGCTTCCATGTTTTCCATGGTGGTCTAGCTTCAATCGACTCATGATTTCAACCATTGAAATTACTAAAATCTCCACAAAACCCGTTCTGATAATTTACAAAAAAGCATTTTTGATTGTTTCAATTATTAAGTTTTTGATTGAGATCATGAACCGAATCCCACGAATGGGATCGTAGATGCTCACTTCTTAAGGGTCCCATGATAAGACGAAACGGAAGTCCAGTGCTTCCAGGTTTTCAATAATAGTCTAACATCAATTGATTTATGGTCTCAATCAAAACACATAATGGTTTCCAAAACCTCATACTGATACTTACTGTGCGCTCACTAGTGACTAGCTACATGAGGAAATTCTCAGTGTTCCAGTGAGAAGCCGTGACCAATGGAGCTAATCCGTGTCAAGTAGAGACAGGTATCTACATTACTACAAAGAAAGATGGCCGCGCAATTTCGTGAATGGGTTGAGGTTAGACATTAACACCTTTGGATGTCCGCCAGCTTAGTGGTCTAGATGTTAAGCGTTCGCGCACTAGACCTAAAGCCCTGGATTCGAATCCCGCAAGGTGGGATCGTGGATGTGCACTGTTGAGGAGTCTGACAATAGAACGAAACGGCCATTCAGTGCTTTCAGGATTTAAATCGTGGTCTAATATCAATTGGCTCATGATCTCAATAAAAAAACTAAATGATAAATGAATTATTGTTTCACAATTTATGATAATAAATTGAATATTTATTACTTTATTCTTAAGAAAGTGTTAATTTTATGAGTTAATAAATAACTGAATAGAATAAATGGAATATACTATTTAAATTTAATCTTGAAATATAACAATTTAATTTAAATAATGAAAGATAAAAAATATAATCTATTTTATATTAAAAGTATCTAATGTTTGTTTTATCGATCAATAACTTGAAAATAAACTGATGAGGAAAAATAAAACATGAATATTCAAAAGATACCCTATAGTTATTAGTAAAAGAAACTAAACATAGATGTTTCATATTGAAAATGTGAAACTATATTTCTAATCTATTTAAAATAACTAAATAAAAAGTGTATTATAATCAGGTTTACTGTAATATCACAAAACCAAAACCAGTTATATAGATATCACCAAACTGCACCACGAGGCAAGTCACAACTTGAAATTCTGATGGGAAGCAGGGAAGAGGAAGACCAAAAAACACGTTACGTCGGGAAAATAGAAGCAAATATGAAAAGGATGAATAACAGCTGAAAAGAACCGGAAAGGATTGCCCAGGACAGGGTGAACAGCCTATGCTCCTACAAAAGAAGTAACAGGAGTAAGTAAGTAAATTAAAAAAAGTAGATAGAAAGTAACTATATCAGATGAACCATTACTATTCCTTTCTATTGACCTAACAAATTCTTTTTAGGTAAATACTGAATTGTACCAAAAGTTGTTATGTTCTATAGTAAGACTAAAGAATCTCTATTTCTATTTAATTAGTTTCCTTTGATTTTGTTGAATGTTAATTTGGAATTGAATAACTTTCTTTGATAAAACCGGTGTTCATTCAACTGATACTCATTATTTGATTCTTAGCAAATATTTTTGTTCTGAATTGAAAATTTTTATCTTTAGTTAATTAAATTACCTACTCTATAACAGTGGTTTAGCCGATGTTTAATTTTAACTCTGAATGAAAGCAACACACAGTCTTTACGAACTATCAGACATCTTTGAAAAGCCGTTTCTGGATATTAAACCGTAAGAACAATTTCGGAAGAATATTCAAAACACAATATTTTATAAATATTCTATATTCTTCGACTATATGCATTGTCAACCAACATAATTATGTTCTACTTCCGCACACTATTGTAAAGAAGGTAAATTTTTCAGTGCTACATGATATTCAGTTACACAAGTTTTCTCCCTTATTGACGGCTTGATTATTTAGAGACTGTAAATCAATAAGGTTACGTTAAGTTAACATCGAATTTGATGTCATAATTTTCCCTTATCAACGATCATCATTCCAAAATAAAATTATCTAGACAAAATAGTATTAATGACCTTTAAACTCCAGTATACGTTTAAGTTCACTTAGCTATTTACTTTTAAGTTTCATACTATTAAAATATTTAAAAAATACATCCATGATTGGTATACTTACTTTTATGAAGTCTTACTTTCGTCTAAAATAATCACGTTGATGTTCATTATATCATAAAATCGGATGACTTATGGAGGATTATTAGTATATCAATATCCACCGAATTATCAGAGTACTATATTCTAAATAAAATGACGTTGGCAGATGGATGATTTAATGGTTCAATAAAGTGTATCTTGAGACGTATAGTCACTTAATGACAAACAGTTTTAAGAAACAGAAAAAACGGTTTGGTTTATTTGTTCTGCTACATTTTCTTTTTTTAATTTGTAATGTACATGCGGTAGCCTATGATAAGATAAAAGAGTGTTACATCATTAAGGTACATTACCAAAATTGTCAAACCTTTTCAAGTATCGAATGGAACAGTTATTTAAAGTTCAAGAAGTGTTGTACGATTTAATAAAGTAGACAAAAGCTGTCAATTGTGTACAAGTATTGAACATAATTTATATAAGAGTCCTAAAAAACATTAGAAGTAATAATTTGTAGAAAAAGTGTAAAACATAACCGTTTAGTTCACAAGTTGAAAATTTTGAAACTACTTAGCACTTACGACTTGTAAATTCAGAGAGATGCTAACACCACGCGAGAATTAAAGATTAAACATGACTCTTGCATACCGAGATCAAGCTTCGATTATCAAATGGTTATACCTTTACATATCAATAAATTTCTATTACAAATCAACTTCGACTCAGATCTTCTAACTTTGTAGATGATCTTGAATGAAGACTCTCGTGATGGCACATAGCTGTCTTTGACCATGCGTCCAAATATTAAACTATTGCTTAACCTAAATCCTCATTTAGATTGATATTCAGAGTAGAACTTGGATATACGTTTGAGAAATGCATTTCTTATACATGCATACTTAGTACGGTTAATATAATCAAGCTTACTAGAGCAAGTAGAGTGATAAATGGATATCGAGTTGACTCAAAGCCGCAGTTTATCCTTGACACTTCTATGAATGGGTTTCTTACTGGGGAAAACAATTCAAAGCCTTGTTAGATAAAGGGACTTCCTCAGGTATTTATGTAGTTTCTTTCTCAATACCTCTAAAATCGTATCTTCATTCAATTCATTGTTTCCAAATAAAACTTTTTTTGGACTGATGATAGTACTTTCCATTTGACGTTTTGGTCTATATATATAAACCGTAGAAACCATGGGGATTTTCATAATACCTTATTTTAAGTCATCAATGTCTATATCAATGCTGAAAAATTTCCCTTAAATCCTTACTTTTTATTTTAATAAAATATTCTTTCAATAAAACTTTAAAAAGTTAAAATCAACTTGCATATACGACTAAACGACCCAAATCGTTGATCATTTTTTGCCATTTTATATGATATAAACATTTTCAGACAGATTTTGTAGTGAAAACGTACTTTGGCATTTAACGCACACACACACAGACACCAATATTTTGTAAATAGAAATATTAATGTTGTATTATCATGCTAAATAAAAAAATTCTTTTAAATTAAATGTCCACAGAAATATTACTGTTTGAAGATAATGTCGGACTTGTAGTCTTGTTAGAACAAAAATGCCCACTAAATTATGTTAGAATCTCCTGCTATGCAATTATTAGCATTCTTTGACATTTCAATTAATACTTTTATAACACTAGGATTTATTACTGTTAAATGGAACTGAGTAATATATATATATATATATATATGTCGGTGATATCAAATCGGAATATCTTAGTTACCAAGATATTGTTTTGTAAAATCTAAGGAACATTGTCAGTGAATCTATTTTTTAGCAGTTTCAAAAATCTTTAGTCACAAAAACAGCTTTGATTTCATTCGAAACTACTTTTTAAAGATTTACGCTTATTTAAACAACATTAAATTAATAGTCAGAAATGGGTTTTGTGGATATTATAGCAATTTAATACCTGAATTCATGAGTAAATTTAATATCCACAAAACCCTTTTCTGATTATAATTATCATATGCTCATTAGTGACTCGCTTCAAGAGGAATTTCCTGGAGTTATAGTGAGAAGCAGTGATCAGTGGAGTTCAACCGAGTCTGTTGTGAGATAGCAACTCACTGAAGACAATAGTGTACGGTGACGCTAATTTGTGGATTAGTTGAAGTTAGAGATTAATACAATTGGATGCCGGCTAGCTCAATGGTTTAGTGGTTAAGCAATCGAGTGCGAGACCAATAGGTCTTGTGTTTAAAGCACGCACTGTTAAGGAGTCCTACAATAAGACGAATTGGCCATCCAGTGCTTCCAGGTTTTCCATGACGGTCTAACTTTAAATTGGCTCATGAATTAAACTATTAAATTAAATTAATAGATTGAAAAACAGTAAACTTTAAAAAATGATTGACTAATATTCTGTAAATTCATACAATATTCATTCAATAGGATAAGATAATTGTAACAATAGTTCAGAGGAAAGATAGTTTGTTTCATGAACTAACTGTAACTGAACAATTACTGAAAACTATTGAACACTTAATATTGATCGTGTCCTATATATCAGATTTCTCAAAAGTCCATTCGTATGATTAAATCAAAGATCAAGATAATTTTTTTCAATTCTACCTAGTTTTCAGTGTTTGTCTAGTTCATTTTAGTCTATAAAGTAAATTACCTACACTGTTGCATTAAAATTCAATTAGATCAGATAAATTTCATTAGAATAATATAAGTAAATATTTGTTTGATTTTTATCTAAATAAATATCCAACTACCTTTAAATTAAAATTTCTTCTATTATTCTATTGAAAAAAATAAAATATATACAATTTTATAGAATAAATAATTTATTATCTTTGATAACTATACAAAATGCAAATACACTAGTCAGTATAATATGTATACTTATGGAATTGCTTAAAACGTTTGATAGAAATATACTAAAACATCTATTAAAAACTATTTATAGATTATAATAAATTTTAAAGTTCAGACATACAATTTACTATTCTGTAAATTATATTATTTTATTACGAAAAAAATAGTAATTTATTATCCATTAAAAAAATCTCAAATATTTTGTTTGATGATTACAATTACAGTAGAGAAAATTTATGCATCTAATCACGTGAGTACTCACTATTCAAATACTAAAAGGCAACACTATATATACTTCGATATCTGAGGGAAACTACGGAATACAATGGACAACTCAGAACCAATTAGATGATTTGGACAGAGTAGATTGAGAGTGCTGGTAGGCGGTCTATGCTCCTCCACGAGGAGTAACAGGCATAAGTTATATATATATATATATATATATATATATATATATAGAGAGAGAGAGAGAGAGAGATTTGTATTTAATCGTGCTGCTCATCATTTACTTTCATTCAACATTTAAACAATTGATTTCTTCCATGAAATTCGTGTTCATGAGTCAATTATAATATTCTTAAGCCTTGTATTTCCATTTATAAATATTAATTTCCTTTATGACTGATCGTTTTGCAGATATTCTAGATAATAAAAAGAGTTTA
This sequence comes from Schistosoma spindalis, assembly GCA_946903255.1. NCBI lineage: Eukaryota > Metazoa > Platyhelminthes > Trematoda > Strigeidida > Schistosomatidae > Schistosoma > Schistosoma spindalis. The sequence goes on along the minus strand of OX336420.1, from coordinate 70,572,326 downwards.
ATCAACTGACTTTTTTTGGATTTAATATAACAAGATTTTACTTTAGCTGTACTGCTTACTATTGATTTGCTCCTTTTAACTGTTGTGCATATCTGGATTATTTACTGATGTAAAACATAGTAATGATGTCTCTTTTTAAAACCATTATTTTGTAATGTGCAATTACTATCAATTTGTGTATATATATTCATGAATATACTTTTCAGTACATGTTTATCAGAAAGTTTTAATAACTAATTCATAAAAAATTTCCAATGAACATCAACGTCATATGCGGTAATCACAATCATTAGACCAACAATTAGTTAAAATTATAGCTTATAAGATTAGCAATAAAGTAGATAAACTAAATATAAAGAAATTTACCACCAATATAGATTAGAATTCATAAATGGATTAAAGTAATTATAATAGAAAGAATAAAAGACATATAAACAAGATAATTAAAAGTATTTATTCAACCTACAAAAAATAATTTTATAAAAATTATAATGAACTTAAAAGATAAATGCTGTTTTTCCTAACCGCATCATAATTATAAAAAAAGAAGCAAAGAATTTTGTTAAAATAAACAAAAGGAGATAGAATATCTTTTATTGTTATCATTATTATTATTATTATCATTAGCATCTATGCAAATAGACATACTGTAAATAACTACGCCCAATAAATGTATTATATTTTTAGATTACTTTACTAAATGAACATAAACAATATATATTAAAAGATTATTGTAAATTTACCACTATACTTTTACCAAACAAAATACATTTGACAAATTCATTTATTCATTTGAATGAATCATCAATATACATATAGAACAAACAACTCATCTGTAGTGTTTACAATTTTTTGTAATAAACACAGAAAGAAAAATAAACTTGAGAATAATCGAAAAATAATATGAATCACTTAAAGTTATCTTATTTACAATAGAATATAATCATGACAAAGCTAAATCAAACAGTTGTGATGGTATTTATAGCAATAATGTACAAAACTTTAGAAGGTCAATTCATTTTACAAGAATTTATTATCAGATAAATATTTTCTTTCAATGTGAACCGTTGGATGCCAGCTGAGTGATCTAATGGTTAATCGCTCGCGTGAGAGACTGATAGGCCCTGGGTTCGAATCCCGAGGGGGGCAGGATCGTGGATGCGCATTGTTAAGGAGCGTCACACTAAGACAAAACGGCCGTCCAGTGCTTTCAGGTTTTCCATGGTGGTCTAGTTTTAGCTGACTCATGATTTCAACTATTGAAATTATATTAGTCAATAAATTATCTTTAATGGGAAAACTTCAATAATGAATTAAATCTTTAACCAGAAGGTCTCTTTGTACAATCAGAAATATATATATATATATATATATATATATATATATATCAGTTACTATTCTGTAAAGTCAATCGGCAAAGTAAAAAAAATAAAAAAGGAAGATGTATTAGCATATAAAATCAATTTAAAGTGTGCATGATCATTTCTATTCGAAACAGTAAGAGCACCTTAAGTGCCAAGTCACAATCATGTCTTTCGATAAAAAAATGACTTTTATTAAGTTTTTCTTATTTTCTTTTTGTATATGAAAGACTCATATATTACTACTTATAAAAGAAATATTTATTTTATGACAAAAGTATCAACTTAAAGATGATAAACTGAGTGGATTAATTTTTTAACAATCTTTTCTCCCTTGAAATTATGAAAAACATAAACATTAAAAATGCAAATATTTCATTGAATATCTGGACAAAGTTAGAAAATGTTAACAAAGAGAATTTATTTTTAGATAGTATCATTTTCTAGGGCAGTATGACCGTATTTATAGTTAATCTAAACAATTCTGGTGTGGTGCGCGCTACTTATGGGGACAGATATAGGTAGTAAGTTGCAGAGATTAAAAGTGTAATGCTTATTAGCAGAAAATTAAATGAAAGGAATAAGAAAGAAGAACAGAAAGCAATCGGAATAATAATAGAATTGGAAGAATAATGGATTATGTAAAGGACGACACAAGGAAAATACGCAAATGATGTATTCAGTGTATGATTTTCATATTTTGCAACAAGGAACTGTGTGATTTTGCATTAATTACTTAAACCGTTCACTACACTGGTTATTTACCACCACTAAAATCTTCATTTAAAATGACTCATAACTTAAGATGAACTGGTTTCTGAGGTAACTAGATAACAAAAATGTTGATAGCGGAGTTTTTGACATCTATTAGTCTAGGCTTAACTGTTGTGTTTAAACGGCTTATATCCATTCCATTAGTTCACCAAACACCTAACAACCCGTTGTTACCTTGTGAATGGTTATGGGCAGGTGTTCGCTTGTATTCTTTGCCTTTTTTATGACCGCTGAGTGGGTAATCATATCTCGATCACGTATAATACTTTCAATCTTATTACCTTTCGGGTATTACGTAACTTAAAATGATGATTAACATTTAGTACATCTGTTATTGATGAGATAATTCTCTATTTTTCTGCAGACTGAAATATATAGGAAATAACTATGAATGCGATTGTACTGCCTTAGTATATAGTTTCGTAGAAAAAATTTCTTCCCTAAAAAATCTTCAATTTTGTTCAGGAACACAACAATAACTTTTGTAGTATCAAAACTAAACTCTTAAATAAAGTTTATTCTTGATTTAATTAGCAAGCAGCTAACTGTACATTTCCTGTGAAGACAAAAGTATTGAATAACTAAGAAAATTCAGCTGACACACATCTGTAATAAAAATCATGCAATAGTCAATAGTTTTTACCTGGATAAAAATGTTTAAAAATTATCAGAGCTTGTCAGTAATATGGTTTCCGCGAAAAATCATTCCTCAACCACAAACCATATCAATTTGGAACATAAATCGTGATTACACACATTTTTATACATAACGTTCCTATTTGAAAGATAATTGTAGGATTTATCTTGTTTTTACATTTATTTAGTTGTGAACAGTATGTGGCAAAAAAGTACTTGTCATATGAATTAGTTATCATTAATACGTATTTAAAAACAATTATGATTTGCTTACTCACTGCTTGTCGCTTAAAGTTATGCAAAATGTTAATTTTTCATAAATAACATACAAGTTATCTTTAATTATCTTTTAGCTAATAGAATGAATGACTAAGTAAAACAGTTGGTTAATTTTTCAAAAACGATTAATAGTAAATTCATGTCTCATAATTGTTGACTAAGTGGTGTATATATATAGAGAAAGGTGAGTAAAACGTCTTGTTTTGACGTAAAAAAATGTGTAATCACTAAATCAGCTAAATCGATACCATTATGTTAACGCACTTTCTAGTTCTTTTAATATTTTCATGAATGTTTCAATATTAAATTCATAGAGATTATTTCTCAATATTTATGTAGTAGAATAATTCCTAATTATTTTGAATGATTTCTCCATGTTGCCTGTATGTTCCATCTGAATTAAATGGGCTAAAATGGAGCTGTTAACGGTTTCGAATACATCTTTACTGAACCACACTAGGAGGTCCTCACGAGCCCGAATATACAAATTCCTAGAACATCTGCCAATATTTCAAATGAATAAAAAATATAAGTACATAAAGATAAGGAAACTTTCTAAAACAAAGCACTATGTAAAGTTAAGTGAAATTTTTTTTTGATTAATTGTAAAATAATCGAAAGAAATCAATGGAAATTTCTTGATCTGATGAACCTTCGAAAAATTTTAAACACAATCATGAAAGAAGACTTTGCAGTATTGATGCTACGAGTTATTGCATATTACATTATATATATATATATATATATATATATATATATATATATATATATATATAACATAAATAGCTACAAAGTTGTTGTCCATTAATTTCAGTGTAAATGAATCATCTTGACCATTTTTAGAACATACGTTTATATAAATATTTTCTAATACATTTCGTAAACAGAAAATCGTACCACCAAAATAACACATGAGTTACAAATTAACTAAATACATAGCGAAGGTATAATATTCTAAGGCAGCATTTAAAAATACTTAAAATATTTCCCTAATGAAATGAACACATTTTGTTTTTGTATTTTCACTTAAGTATGTTTATCTATTATAGAATGTTACAGTATCTATTACATAGAAAAATAAAATCACTAAGATACATAAATTTTTTTCTAAAAATTTACGGAAATACTTTTCTAATGGGAATTTGCATTTAATTTATTAAATTGTTCAAATAACAATAAATTTATGAGAAATAATGGATAAATATTGAATAAATTAAAACTAAGCAAATGATATATACTATTGATGTTAATTTAAGTATTAAATATCTATTTCATTTGAACAAATAGCTAATATATATAAATGTTTAAAATGTACTTGAAACTTTGGTAAAGATATAAAATATTAGAATAAGTAACTAAACAATATGGGAAGAAAGTGTAATTAGTTTTGACAAAATTACAGGACACCTTGTATTGTGGATAAAAATAGAAATTTAAATTGGTAAAAAAAAAAATAAAATGTATTAGTGAATCAGTTTTCTAAAGATTCAAACATATTAATTAAAACTAGATTAAATAATAACAAAAGTATTAAAAATGACTATCATTCCATGTATAAAATAAATATTCATAATTTCTTATTTTCTACAGTTACAAGTATAATGTTAGTTTTTTTCCGAATATAAACATGTAACACTTGATCATAGTTGACTCATGATCTCAACCACTGAAATTACTATAATATCTACTAAATCCATTCTGATACTAATCATTATATGCTCATTAGTGACTCGCTTCAATAGGAATTTCCTGGAGTTATAGTGAGAACCAGTGATCAGTGGAGTTCAACCGAGTCTGTTGTGAGATAGCAACTCACTGAAGACAATAGTGGACGGTGACGCTAATTTGTGGATTAGTTGAAGGTAGAGATTAGTACAATTGGATGCCGGCTAGCTCAATGGTTTAGTGGTTAAGCAATCGAGCGCAAGACTGATTGAACCTGTGTTCGAATCACGCGAGGCTGAGATCGTGAATGCGCACTGTTGAGGAGTCCTACAATAAGACGAATTGACCATCGAGTGCTTCCATGTTTCCCACGGTGGTCTAGCTTCAATGGACTTATGATGTCAACCATTGGAATTACTATAATATCCACAAAAACCGTTCTGGAATAAATAATATTTAAACTTATGGAAATGGTTCAACACAAGTAAGCATTAATATAACAGTGTATGGAATAGATCTATGATCTGTTTATTACTGAATTACAATTTGGAATAATCTTATATTCAATTTCCTATAGACACAAATGAATATCGATCATACCGATTCCACATATTATTTAATTTTTTGTGTGGTATTTTTTTGTAATTTTTTTCCATTTAAACAGTCAAACATAAAAATAGAATAAAAAAAATGAAAATTCAGTGGGGCTTTTTTCCAAAAAGAAAACAAAACAAAATATCATTTTGTTTTTAACAAAATACAAGAAGCTTAACTGATCTTTTTTTCAATGAAAAGAATCCAAGTATCACATGGTGTTTTATTAAAAACAGTAGGAATTATTGTGATAGTAATAGTAATAGTATCAATAGTGGTGATAGAAATTAGTTAATCTAATTGTTTATTTTTGTTTTCCTGTTGATTTTTCTTTATTTACTCTTCATAGTTATTTGTTCTTTAGAAATGAATATATTTGAATTTAATCAAAAACTAAAATAATAAATAAAAACACATATGAAATGGGTTGACTAATGGTTGAATTATTTATATGAAGTAAATTAATTTATGAATATGAATAAAGTGATATGCTTGAATTAAAAGTATAATACTGAAAATTCCATTATTTGAAATTAAAATTAATGTGGTTACTTATTTAGTATTGATTTATTTTTAAAAATCCCTTACTATCATGATAAAATTTCTATTAGTTTTTTCAATCAATCTATCAATTAGAGGTTAGAAAAAAATCAATAAAATTTAAATAAATCTATATAATTCACTTGGTATTGTCTCAGAGTGAACATCAACTCTGAGATACAGGTTTATTCAGCTGAATAGTCTCAAATAGGACAAAACGTGCGTCCTGGATTCCACTGCTAGCCACTATCCATCTTTGCTTATAAAAATCTAAATAATTTTTCAAAACATGAGAACACTTCATAGACAAATATATTTAACCGTAAATTACATTTTAAATTTACTGCTCGAACAAGTGAATATGTGTATCAATATATAGTCATTTAGTAATCAGTGCAGTTACAAAACTGAAGTCTCCAGTCATCATGTTGTTTAGAAAAACCCAATGTAAAGATGTTGATTTATTCGTACTTATAAAGAATAGTTGTCTACTTCTTCTTAAAACTATTCTGTGTAAATGAACAACACTAAGGTATTGTTTTTGGATGCTATCTCTTAATAAAACTCATTTACTTTGTATACTTTCTATCCTTAAAAAGTGCTGGTTTCCTTTCATGCTAATGGATCTTATCGTTTGTTGAGATATAAATGACTTATTTGAGTAATTCTGCCACTATAACTATCACTACTGGAAACATTGTTCTCTATCTGTCTATCATACATGTTCACTGTATAACACTGTTAAGAATTTTAGCGGTCTACAACAGGCATGAAGACAAGAACAGTAATACAGAACGAATCGTAAAAAAAATTCTGTTTAAATAAAGGAATAGATTTATATAATGGTCCTATCTAGTAAGTTTGATTCCATTGATATAAACATTGAACCATCTGCTGAAAACATTCAACTTCATTTAAGTGTCAAAAAGAATGTTCCATACATATAATAATGATAATTCTAAATTAACCAGCAATAAACTAATATCATTTCACTGTTCTTTTAGTTTTGGTAATTAACATTAAGTGATTTAATTGTTTTATCAATACTCATTACACAATTAATTTATAGACAAAAATTTTACTCTCTTTGCTCTATCGAAAAAATTTTGATTTTTCTTCTATTCTGTTAATAATTTTTCTTAGATTTATTTTTTACAAAAAGAAACTGAATTACTGATAATAAATTCAGATGGAATATAAGTAAAGATGGACAGTGGCTAGCAGTGGAATCCAGGACGCGCGTTTCGTCCTATTTTGAATAACTCGATAACGTTTGAAGCGAATGCTAATGGGTTCGAGTCCAAGAGTGAACATCAACTTTGGGATACAGGTATATTCAGCTGGATTCCACTGCTATCCACTACTAGGGATTAAAGCAACATCAAGGCAATACGCACAGTATGCACATATACAAATAACAGACTGTTCAATTGCAGTCCTAAACGTTGATGGAAAAATTCAAGTAAACAATACCAAGTGAATTGGAACGTAAGTTGTCTTTTTTTCTTATATTTATATTCATTAAAAAATATCTATGAAATTTTAATTATATTACTCGGTAATTTTTATTAACATAGTTACTGATAACATAATCTAAATATAGACTCATATGAGTTAGCAATGACTGAGAGTATGGTAAAATGTAATATTATCAAGCCTATAAAAAATTGACTGATTGTTGTAAAGTATACCGGAAGACAATAAAATCACCTCTAGAGATAAACTTCAAAAGAACGATTATATTTTAAAATGGTTGTTCAGTGTGGCCAGATGCACACATTTCGCTCACACAAAGAATTATTTAATTAGTTGTAAACGATTCCTAGGCGTAATCTTAATGGCTGAATTCAAAGGATTCTATTTATAATTTATCGAATGTTATATTTACATTACTTTTGGATTCAATCAAAAGACTGTCTAAGTAACTTGAGTTGCTTAGAATGATAAGTTTCGTTAAGCTACCTTAGATCAATCCATAATGAGTAGAAGTTCTAATAGTAGTGTTAAGACTCTAAAATACCTAAGTTACACAAATTTTACACGTATGTTGTAAACGTAAATTTCAAATAACAGACTGACTAAAAAACTTTATTCAAACTAATATAAACAGCCATACGGTTAGATACTCTTTATTTAGTTAATAATGAAGAAGCAGAATTACTATTTTTAATTAAGTAAACATCAAACTGAATCTTCGAAGCCAAATGCACTAAAATTCTAATTACAATATCTATAAGATATTCGAATAACTTGTATGGAAATTTCATAGTTTAACTTGTAACTTTATTTCTATCTATAGACAAAAAAACATCTTAAAAACATAAAAACTGTTAGTCATTATATTATTAATGACAGTTAAATGAAACGTCATTATTCAACCTTGATACATTTACATATTACTCGTTTTTCCATATTTTTGAAATTTAACATGTAAAGTACCATAAAAGAAAATAGATTCAAAAAAAAGAAATAAATAAACGGACATTTTCTTTTCACGCCTTAATTGGCATGTGTAACCTTCACATCAATAATTTCAGTTTACATGGTTCAAAAAAGAACTTATGAAATCTTAAATGTTATACAGAATTAAAATTACAATAATTACTCAAAAAGTTGTTTTGTTTTTGAATTTTTTATTGTAAGTTGGACAGTTTAAATCTCATGATGAAAATTTAACTGTCAGTTGTCAGTTGGCTATTGAATCATTAGTTCTAGTAGACGCAATATGTTCTACTTAAAACTTGTAAAAAAAACAACAACAAAAATACCATAGAACTATCACACTTCAATAACTTGTAAAATGTTATTTAATAATAACAATATCAGTGAATTGGACATGGACTGAAATAAAACTAATCACTGAAGTGACAATACGATATATATATATATATATATATATATATATATATATATATATGTCATACTACATGTAATAATCTGGAATGAACAGAACATATAAATTTTAAGTTAATATAAACAGGAAATTTAAAGAACAACCTCAGTTGTTGAATAAGTACTAAAGAAAACTTACCTTGAAGTCCATCATAATTTCTAACCAATTCAGCAATAGAATAATTATTATAGTGTGTATTATCCATTGAATTTGTATACGAACTAGACGAAATATTATCATCATCATTATCATTATCATTCGTTGAAATATTGGATAAGTTGTAAATTTTATCCTTCCTCATAGTATATACCTAAAAACAAATTATGTATTTTAGTTTATGATAGAACAACGAAATATAACCATTATATGCAAAAATTGTATTTGAAATAATTTCATCCCTGAGGAAGTCAAGACGATTTTACAGGACAAAACGTTCAAATTATTTAAATTTCAATCACTGAGATTATTTCAGAGATAATTTTTACATATAGTGGCTTCTCTATATTCGGAGCCCAATTTTTGTAAAACAATTTAATCTAATATTAACGGATATTCGTACAAATGAAATCAAATACATTTAATCAGTAGTTGAACATTATTCTTGTTTGGATTAAGAAGGAACGAATCGAGCGAAGAAATTTCTTTCCAATTAGTTTTCCATCATGGCTCTAAACTAATATATATACGATTTACAATAGTGAAATAATGCTCAATGAGTAGATACGAGATTGTAACACACAGGTTAAGAAAGGTGGTACAGAAAACATTTAATGCAGCCAGACTGAGTGCCATCTTCTACAACTACCCCACAAGAAAAACGGCCAAGAAAGACAGATTGCCTGAATTCGCTAAAACCATATGTATTTATCGACTGAACTGATCCTGTGAAACCAGTTATGTAGAGCCTACAATTCGACAAGTCCGTCATCGTATAACAGAACACCATCCGTCGTGGTTGAGCAAAGAACAGGTAAAACTAATTAGGAGTTCTATTCTCGCTCACTTGGTTGATACAGCTCATCAAGTTGAACTGAATAAAGCTTTTAAGGTTATCTACCATATTCCATCAAATTTGCCACATGGTTTACGAGTGCGTTTTTTTGCACATTACTGGGGCCATCGCAATCCATGTTCACAAACCTAATCTTTGCATCCAAAAGAAGTTTGTACAACCACTTTCGCTACCTTGGCCATCGGTATAGGGGCGTTTGTAGCAGAACATTGGTAAACTATTTTCGTGCTTCCTCCATTTTGTTTTTGTTTTTTTGAACGTTGTATTTTCATATTCTCAACATTCATCTCTCGATTCCTACATAACTACTATTCTACTGACCATCCATCAAAATATTGTGTTCCTTATCTTTTTCACACTATGCAACGTAGCAGCTTCTTGATTTTCGGACAATTACTTTTATTATTATTAATCCTCCTTCTTCCAATTACTCGATGTCAATTTATAATCGAAATGTCATCATGTAATTATTACGCAACGTATATACTCGACGAGTATTATTTCATTATTGCAAATCACATATAATAGTGTAGAGCCATGATGGAAAACTAATTGAAAAGAAATCTTTTCGCTCGATTCGTTCCTCCTTTTTTACCAAATGTCAAAATGAGAATTTTCACTATATTGTTTGAATTAATTAGTAAACGTTATGTAAAATTAACTGACTATTTTTTATAATACTTCAATTTAAATTTAAATGACAATTAAACTTATAAATGTAGACTAAACATAAAATTTTCTTTCAAAATGATTAACCTTAGCAATGGTTACAAGAATAAAACTGAATAAAGGCAGTTGTAGAATAATTACTGACATCTATTATTTATATTATAAATTGAGACATATTTTCAAATTCGCTAACCCAGTGATTAGTACATTGATTTTTGAAATGATGGTTGTTGGATTTCAATAAATACACTTTTTGTATCGCAAAAACAAAACCATAGATTACTGAATATGGCTATAAAAATAGTCATGAAGATAGTTTGAGACTGTATCAAAACATTCAGACACTAAGATAATTAAACTGAAAAGTTTAATCTGCTGAATTCTTAATTAGGAGTCTAAAGATATCATACTAGTTTTAATACGTATAATTTTTAGTCTGATTCTATATCAAGTTACACATACCCACGAATGAATAGTGTCAGAAAAACATCAAAATAATATTTTAGTGATTGTTAGTTTTCAATTACTGTCTGATAAGTGTTTTATTATGACAAAAATCAACTCCGAGAGAAAGAACCAAGGTATAGTAAAAACCTGAATCATTCGATTGTTTGCCTCTCACTTATGTATATGTACATTCGTATGGAGGATATTAATAAAATTTTGCACATTAGCAGTTCGTTGACCATATATAAATATTTGTGAAGGTTTGCATTTTTTCATTTTGATTTTTAAAACTAAATTTGAAGAATCGCTATCTGAGTATCGACTACTCAAACGGAGACTTGAATGCTTACTTACGCTTGTTACCTCTCATTGAGGAACATAAGCCTCCCACAAGCATTTTACATCCAATTCTGTGCTGGGCAATCCTGTCTAGCTGTTTTCACTTGCTATTAATCCTTCTGATGTCTGCTTTCCATCCTCGATGCACTGTGTTCTTTGGTCTTGTTCTTTTTCGTTTCTCTTCAGGATTCCAAGTTAGTACTTGCCTCATGATGCTGTTTGATGATTTCCATAATGTATGCCCTATCCATTTCAAACGTCTTTTTCTAATTTCTTCAAATGGAAGCTGGTTTATTCTTTCCCACAGTAGGCTGATGCTGATGATATACAACTAACAGACAGCACCTTGCGAAGATATTTGTTTATCAATACTTGTACATTTTTTATGGTGGTTGTGGTAGTTCTCCAAGTTTCAGCTCTGTATAGTAGAACTGTCTTGACGTTCGCATTAAAGATTCTGACTTTGATATTGACAGGCCGTTGGTCTGAGTTCCACATGTTCTTCAACTGTAGGAAATTTGACCCTTGCTTTTCTAATCCTCGCCTTTACGTCTGCATTCGATTCTCCACGTTCATCGATGATGCTGTCCAGATGGGTACGTAAAAGATTCCACCTGTTCCAGAGTTTCCCCACAAAGTATGATTAGGTTGGTGTTCTTCGTAATGTATTTGAGGATTTTTCTTTTCCTCTTTGTGTATGTGGAGGCCTACTGATGCGGAGGCTTCTGATACACCAGTTTTCTTGACCTCCATTTGTTTGTGTGCATGGGATAGAACAGTTATGTAATCTGCGAAGTCCAAATCGTTTAGCTGCATCCAAGCTTCCCCTCAGATATTGAGGTCTTCACAATCTAGACAAATGCCAGAAACAAAGAGAAAGGGGGAGAATAGACAGCCTTGTCTGGCTCAGTTTGTCACTTGAAATGCGTCTGTCACATGTCATCCATGCACAGATTTGCAGTGTAGTCAGTCGTATGGGTTCTGTATGTTGATAATTTTCTCAGGTGCACCATATCATCCAAGAAGATTCCATAATGTTCTTTCATTCACACTGTCTAATACTTTCTCATAATCAAGGAAGTTGATGTATAGTAACGTATTCCACTCAACGTATTGTTAACGATAACTAGTAGTGAGGCAATTCATTTTGTGCACGACCAATCTTTATGGAATCCGCTTTGATTATCTGGAAGCTGGATGTCCATTAAGTCTTTCATCCGGCTCAGCAATACTGTTGAGAACTTTTTCTGGTACCGATAGTAGTGTAATGTCTCTACAGCTGAGTTCTCACACTTGCTCAGACCCCTTTTCTCTGGTGTCTTGATGAGATATCCTTCTTTCCAGTCTTTCAGTTGCACTTGTTCTTCCTCCCAAATCTTCCTGAATAGAACGTGGAGCACGTTTTCAGTTACTTTTATGTGTGACCTTGGTACTTCGGCTGGCATATTGTTAGGATCCCATCAAAAGTTTAGTCATTTTTTGTGATAAAGATTACTAGTCACATCAAGAATGAGTATTTAACTCAGAACTCGTCAAATATGTGTTTGATCAGCTCAGTAAATATGACTTTCATTTTCAAAGCGATTAGCGGTGTAATCAGAGTTGACATCAACACTTTGATATCGACATATGTCGATGATAAATTTCAACAAACGTAACTTATATCTCAAATTTCACTATAATATGATAATATTCAGAATACAATCATTTTTTATGTTTATAAATCCACCATAAATATTGTCAAGCTAACTAACATTTATCTTACAAAACTGATAGGCATTAATTTAAAAACAATTTATAAACTAGTTATCCATTTCCAAGCTGAATATTTATTACAGTAGTAAATCTTATTTTTGTGCAAGATTTCTAATTTGTTAAGAATGTTCTGAACAAAAGAATCATGGATGAGCACTGCTGAGGAGTTGCTCAAATATCAAGTTCCCAGTGTACTTAGTCTATTTTCAATGCTTATTGGTAGTTGTCAAACTGTAGTGTTCCAACTGGTCATCAAGTTCTCAGTGGAACTATTAGTAATAGGATAGCTCAATTGTTCCAAACCGGAAACCCAAATAGACATAAATGTTCTTATGAAGATTTAATAAATATACAATAGTATTTCACCGTATACATCATACTAATTTATATCTTCCTATTCAGGGAACGACAATAAAAGTATTGTTTAATGCCATGTATTTAATATCTCGGTTTAAAGACTTGATTACATGTAAGTAGAATATATTATAAGACAACATTTTTCACTGAACGTAATGAATTTTCTTAACTTATCTTTATTGAGTGACACATTATACAAAATAACTTAGGTTATATGGTTTTGTAGAGATCGAAGTATTTCTTGAAAAATATTTTAAATATAGAATTGAATTTAGCCAAATAACTAATAGAAATAACTGTAAAAAGTAATTGTTAGTGGAACAACACAATGTATTAGCTTCAAAAAGCATGACAACTATTTTTTATCTACTTACCAAGAATATCTTCTAGGTCTTCTAAGGATTATTTCACTCATTTATTAATGTAAATTAAATAAGAAAAAACTACCTTTACAGTCAAACAGATTGATCAGTAAGCTACCGACACAATTAAATTTATGTTGAATGGTTGAAAAATTTTAATACATCTCCAGATATAGGTTGTTTATTTACTGAATACGATCATTATCACTCAAAATTAAAATCCTTACAGCTATGGTTATTTAAGACATAAGCAAATAATCTTTACTTTAACTGGATTATGTACATAGGATACTCAGTACCTTAATGAACATTATTGGCGTCTGAAGCGAAAGATGGTAGGTTTGGTTCATCCATCCAACAAGGAAATTATAGCATGAACTATTCACCCTGGATTCCATAATCCATTTATTCTAAATTTCAAAAATTGAGTAAAACTATTTTCCATAAATCAAATTTCGTTTAAGTCAGATCTATTTTTTCTCTTTACATGAAAATACATTAAACAGACAAAATCATTTCAATATTTGACATATTTTATCTGCAAAACTATTTATTAATTATTTGTCCTAAAATTATTCGAACTATGATAATTACTTTAAATTATTGTGATTTCAATGTGAACTTTTTGTTGTTGGACAGAAGCATCTATTGCATTAGACTTCCATTTCTGAGACAAAAAACTAATTTTCGTTAATATGCTATCACTTTCATTTTAAAAGAAAAATATATTCTTTCAAAAGAATGGCAATATTCAGTATACTTGATGTCTCGTGCAATTATGCGGTAGGCGGAACCATGCAGACTACTTACCATTATATATATATATATATATATATATATATATATATATATAAAGAGGACTAAAAGAACAATAATTTGATATATGTGTTAGTAAAATAGATACTACTTGATATTAATTCATTGAATGAGCACTAAACAACCAATCACATGTCATTTATATTAATATTATAATTGGCAATAACACATATCAGCTATAAATTTGTTCACATGACAATATTCGTTTTATTTCATAATATAACCTTACTACTAACTTTCAAAGGGAACAGACAAAACTGACCAATAATTATTTTAAATGGTATACAATAATTATTCAAAATGAATTTTAAAATAGCTGGATCAAGTACTCATTGAAAAATATACTTTGTTGTGTCATAACAGTTACTATAATTTATGAATCAATCTGTTGATGAGATATTGTTATTTACACTGGCAGTTTGTAAATTAGTTACATACAATAGGTTTTAACCAATGAGTAGTGAGTATCATTCAATTAATCTCTATCCGAAACCCAACTATTATTCATTCTAAATAAAAATTTATAAAAATCAGTGAGTTAAGATTTAGTTTCTAAGTTTTTTTAGTAATAAATAAGCTTAGATATTTCCCTCCTTATTTCAGCTAGTGTATATTTACATGAGCTTATTGAAGAGAAACGTTGGGTTGAGGTAAGTCATGGGAAACGTATTGTTTACGCAATCTGTTGGTTAATGACAATGATCAGTCTACAAAAGAAAACATGTTTTTTAACCATTAGTTAAAGGTATATAGAGTTATAATTCATAGTGGATAAAAATAAAAATAATTTTTAATATAACATTGGTTTTGTACTTAACATACTCTTGAAAGATAGTCAATTTTTACTAAAATAACTCACCAGTAAGATTTTTAGTGAGGATTTATAATGTAAAAATACAGTTTTCAAAATAGATAAAATGCCTTACCTAGAAAATTTCTCTGATTAAATATAATAAAAACATATGATTTCAAGGCACTCAAATGTAAAACATATCTTCAAAAAAATGAGAAAAATGTAAATTTGACAAATTGTAGTATATTGTCTCTGGGCCGACTATTATGCTTCACACTTTTTTAATGGTAATCAAAAACTAGCTTTTACGCTAGGGAATTATTAAAGTAGAACCCAAATTAATACAGTCATTATTAATGGATAATTAAATTGAATGGTTTTGAAGTTACAAAGTCTGTGAATGGTAGCGGTTAATAAAGTACTCTATGCAGATGTATAATATTTTATGCGAATTCGCTGTATGAGAAATGATCTATCATACTTTAGTCTTCATCAGTATTCTGTGTATTTTTAAGGATAACGTTTGTTAACGATTTATGACAAAGTGAATAAATTTCAGTTTGGTACCGATAAAAAACTGTTGATTATTTGATCTATCAAATTGTGAGCTTTCTCAATGGAAATGTGTTTTTTATTAATAGTCCAGATGACTATTGTCAATTATTAAGATTTGGATCAATTAGCATGAATTACTTACCTATAAATTGTTTGGATAACACTTCTTATCTGCTGGGTTTTTTAATACCGTTTGTTATCCAACAAATATTTCTAGTAATCCATTCATGAAATAATATACACCAAATTTAGATATGTAAGACATAGGGTTTTTTTAATTGCAACGGTTATCAAGCACGGCACTATAATAATGTAAACTTAAGGTTACTCAGTGTAAGTTTCCATCCATTTTTATACATCATAGTATGTGATTGAGACCCATTCTCATTCTTTAGAAGTAAAAGAACAAGCCTAATTCTGATTTAGAGCAAGAACCAAGATATGAATGAAATAAATTATGAATGTTGAGATCATTTATCGATTAATTATGAAACGACGTACCTATTTTCCACTATTAACTAAAAATTAACTATTCTAAGATTCTTCACTGATATTCGTTACAGTGGTTTGTAAAATGAAGAAAACCGTTACATTTTCAATTTATAACAGTAGTTTTTAGGATGGATAATGAAAAACACTGGCCAGTAAACTGTTTTTGGCAACTTTAAGTTTGTGAAATCTGAACTTGAAATGTACGGATAATAGTGTATCTAATAGAATTATTGTATTAATAGTGAATTCTATATTAAACTACCATTTAGAGTTATATTTTTTTCAACCTTGAATAGCTTGGTTTCCTGCTGGGAGATTATCTGTAACAGAGCCATTCTTAATAAAGAGTAGACTATATAATGTGTAATTACTTTCGGAAAACTAGTTCGAAATTTAGAAAATCTCACTAAATTCGCATTGATTGTTTTGAATTAAAAATCATAACATAGATTTTAATAAGCCTATGAAGAGATGAACCATTTTTATGTTATCATCAGTATATTATTTAAATATACACTAAAGATTTTTATTACCAGTAGATGAATATGTAAACTTATAATCAAACTATAAGAAATAGGCAAGTGAACTACATTATAACATGAATGTAGTTAAGCCTCATTATTTCTTTGAAGGATTTAAATAAAATAACCAACAATGTGTTCATATTTTTCGAAAACAGTTGCTAAGAAATAATTGCGTATTGGCATATGTATGCAAGAAAACTTGTTCTAAGCTACAAACTTTTACATAAGATTTTAAAATACCCTAATGAGACGCTGTAAGTTAAATAAACATGATTATTACCATTGATGAATGAAAGGAATTTAGTAACAATTAAGGCACTTCACGGTTAGATGCATTAGTAATTTGGGCATGCTAACACAATAACATCATTCATTCGTTACAATTAATTTGTTCACACGTTTCAAAATATGGGACATATATATGTATATATATCCATTGCATGGATGTGATTTTGTGGGAACCGCGGCCCAGCAGGATTTTGTGTGCATCTCGGTATTGTAAAAAGAGCAACTAAAGGACTTTTAAAGATTTTACTTATCTTTAATAGGTAGTCTACATGTATACTAGGTAATACACGGAAATTCATCAGAGTATTTCTTGGTATCAGTACAGGTATACCTACCCTCTGAGCAAATATACGTTACATGCACACCGGTAACACACAGGTTTTCCCCATGCATTCCATAGTATACATATAGGTATATTCACCCACTTAGGTAGGGTACATGTTCACCGCTCTCTATGAAACGTATTTGCTACAACAGACTGTCTTTCACACATTATATGCATATCATTCAGCCCATGGATAACGCCTTAGTACCTCCTGGCACGCACATAAGCATAAAGATTCTCTGAGGGGAGGTTGTTAGTCGCGTCTACCTAGTATTTGCAACCATATCTTTTTATTATGTCTTCGACCTGATAGATTAGACCGGTGATTTTATTAGACATAAGGCAAATAATATTTCAGCTAACGTTTCCATTATACGACAACACACACGCCCTCTGCATATACCTAAATACATGAACTACATAGACCCAAGTGCTTCTGTAATTATTATACATATGCATACACATCAGGTGGCCCGGTGTGGTTAAGTGAGCCTTGAGTTAATCAAAAATACAACGGAGTGGGTTATTAGTCCAATCTCCATCGACCACCTAAGTTGGCTTGCAAGGTGACCCCTACTATGCAGTAGCGCTGAGACAAGGCCCTAGGTGGGATTTTGCTGCCAATAAATAAAACCACAAAGATAATTGTTGAAACTCTGAAAGGCTGCATTCGACGATAAATCCCTTGGATGTGATAAAGTACTTTGCCACTGTAAGCAGTATTGATATGCTAGTTCCGACTAACATACTCTACGTATTCAGATAACTTATTGATCAAGTATGGTTTCATATATTTAGTTATAAAAAATATCCACTTTTTCTTGGATAATCTTACCAATTGTATATCTAGGCCAAAGTTGTCCGAGCAAATCTTTGATCAAGTGGTTGAAATTTATATAATTTAGTTAAATCACAACTCTTTATTACGTAAGGATATGTAGTTAACTTTATGTGTTGTGTTTTATATATTAAGCCACTTATAAGGATGCACAATGATATTGATGATAAGATGGCAAAAAATACTTCCATATTATACAAAATGTATACAGTGCTACAGCATTTACGACTGACTAACGTGCGTTGTTTTGAGTGATATTATTATAGATTATTTAAGCCGTGTGTATATACTTAAGACATGAAGCCTAAGCATTAATATATCTATTTGTTAATAGTTGGTTTGTTTTTCAAATGTCTTTACTTTTTTAAAGAAAAATCATAAAAATGACTAATGACTATTTTAGTTATCCGTTTCCTATAATTAGTAAAGTACATTAAACAAATACTAATTACTGACAGCATGGAGATTGTTTTATGCATAGTTTTTATTCATGCATTATTACTCAATCAAATATTCATAGATATTCATAAAAGTCTGCAGCTTGAATTTGAAAGTTTGTAACTAGAATGAAAATTAGATTATGATCTAACTAATGATTAAATAACATGAGTGAACATCTCCAATGGTTATATCTGATCTACCTGTTTAAAAAAAAGGCTCACGATTAAAAATCACATAAATAACTAATAGGCATTGGGATGGATTATAAGTTAGTTTCAAAAATGGATAATTTGTAAATAAATTGGTAAACTATTGTAGGAAATATAACTAATATAAATTGTAAATACGAGTTATACATTGAAATCAATAAGATTGTTATGAAATTCACTAATGCTTTAGTGATTTATAGAAAAATGTAAATTATTTTCATTGGTCTCATCAGTTTTGTCATCAATAACAAGAGGTGTCTTGTCAATTAGAGATAGCTTACATAACCAAATCGCATCCTTCAAAAAGTTTATTGTACTGTAAGAAATTTGTATCATTTATTAAGTTTAATCTATAACTTCTGATTGGTTATTAAAAAACTAACTGAAAATTCATCAATCGTTCTTCCTCTGAGACCGGAGGAGCTAAAAGCATAAAGACTAGTGTTTATCAGTGAAATTTAAAAAGCATTTCATTGTAGTTTTATTTGACATAAAACACATACCTTGAGTCACACTAGAGTTAAAAGCAGTAGGAATGAGTGTTGAGAATGACTTAAAATTGTGTATTGAACAAATACATAATACCTCATGGGATTATGTTATATTTCGTTTTATGATTCTTGATGCCCAGGCAACTTATAAATAAATATTTTCGACCTCATTATTAACTCAAAACCTTCGAATAAAGGTTTCATAATTTAACTATTGTCCATACAATCAATCTACAATCACAATTTGTTTACTCTTTTATGACTAAATTTGTTATTTTCCCTAAAATTCTGGCCATTCACCCAACGATGCGTTTACGCTCACTATGATTGATAAAATAAATAAAAAACTGGTAATATACATCTGTCAAACTATTCACAATCAAATATTCAAGTGAAGGGGTTGTAGTGGAACATAAAATAAGAATGTGATTACCTTTGGTTGTTTTTGTTATCAAACTCTTTGCTTATAACTAATAACCACTAAAGAAAACTGTCAGATATTTTGATATGCCGAAGAAGGATTAAAACATCTAGTTGGGCTACTTATACTGTTGTCAGATTGAATAGTCAGTAGCGCTTGTAAAACGAAAATGTTTTAGGTAGCCATATGTCATAGATCCATTTTTATGTCATGGGTCATTGAGATAAGACTGATTGAAATTCGACAACAACTTCAAATTTTCCAGTCAGATAAAATATACAAACTTTGATTGTTGTTAACAATTTCAGTTATCGTACAACCATAAAACGGTGTTTTTGATATTGTCTCTCAGTTAAATATTTATCAAATAGAAATATTACAGCTTTAATAACCACAATCAAATAATTTACTAAAAAAGTCACAGTGAGTAAATTATGTGGTTTCAAATCGTTTTGAGAGAACTTTCCTTAATGCAAATCTGTCTAATTTCAAACTATCATACGGTAAATAGAGTCCCTGGATTTAAACTTTCTTAAATGATTCGCTTTAGGCAACGAGGAACATTATTAATGAAGTACACGCATTGTTATACTAAATGTACTTGTGTATAGTCAAAATGAAAAACTCAGACACTAGTTATACTGAATTCATTTAATAGAAATCAATTAAATTAATTTGAACTATTTTATATCTCCCAGTCATATATATGACTTTCAAAAATAATTGTTATTACTCAATTTCGTTTTTAAAATATTTATATTGTTAAATGTATATGTGTTTCTTTACTACTATCTAACGTAAATCAGGACATTTTTCGAATATACAGTTTATCTTAAGGTTCGGCCACATTTTTATTATATCGTTAACACGTAATTTTGAGTATGGAGTTGTAAAGATTGTCGAATTTCATTGAAGCCATACATTGATCTAAGTTAGACCACCATTGAAAATCTGGAAACATTAGACAGATGAATTGATTGAAATTAAATGTCAATACCTCTAGATTCTAGCTCAGTTCTCTAAAGTTTAGGCGTTTGCACGCGAGATCGAAGGTCCCGGGCTCGGTCTCTTAATGAGCGTTGCTGAGGAGTTCCATACCAAGACAAAAGGGCTAACCAGTACTTCCAGGTTGTCAGTAGTGCTCTAACTATATTCGTTCATGATTTCAATTATATTTCTAATTTAATTCACTTGAATTAATCTGAATAGTCAAATGATTTGACTTTAGCTCTAAAGTTCTTACAGACGATTATCAAAGGAACTATTCAATAGAATTTTTCCTGACAACTGTTAATCATCAGAAATTCCTTGACATTGATACCATCTACCTCATATTGAAATATGGAGCTTAACAAGATCAAAGCTAAATGCTAATTATGATGTTATTATCAGTATTATTATTCAACAAATAATTATTAGTATGGGAAGTAAAAAGTACTAAAAACTATACTCCCATCCTAAAATTACTTGAAATATTATTAGGAAATATCAATAAATTGTGTTTATTTTTTCTATTGAAAAGCATAGTCTCAAACATTGATTCATTTCATATTACTCCTAGCCAAACTACACAACTGTCGACCAAAATAATTCTCTAGAAACATTAGAATGCCAAGTCACAGCAGGTGGATAAATATAATAGTATGAAATATATTTAGTAAAATATTTGTCCTATCACAATATCGCTCTTTACTTAACTCAAAATTACACTATTTTAAAGTGAATATCAGTATGTACTAGCTTATCGATATTTAATAAAAGGTAGTCAGTGTACCTAGTGATTCATTTCGCAAACGTTTTGTAACAAATATGTAAAGCAAACAATGAATTTTTTCGGTGAGATTGTAATTTATGGACAACCTTTGAGCGACGCTAAAGTAACCTTGAGAGTGTCTACCTACTTACTGGGTTAAATGAAGGTTATAAAGGAAGGATTATAATTCACAGTCGATGGTTAGGTTTAGGAATTGGATTTCTGGTTTTCATTACGAACTGACATGAGCTAAAATACCAAAACACTATTAAGCTAAATGGTTGAATGGATTTCTCACCAAAATTTAAAACCTTTTATCCTATATCTGATTAGTTCGTTCATAAATTATAGTCTAATCTTTTTTTCCTCATTTACTATTTAGACTAGATTAGCTTCAGCTGCCATTTTAACTATTCCATTCATGTATGATAACCTTTGATTGGTACATTAAAAAAGAAAAAAATACCAGCGTACCTAGTACCTGTGTGGTTTCACCACAAGATTGAGCTGCACTATTCAGATTGTAGCGTTAAAGCCTATATTATTTCTGGTTTCCTGTGAAGCGGGATTGAGCTGCACTTCAATGGTTATAAAATTTAAGCCTGGGCGGTGTTTAGCTCTCATGTTAAACGGGATTGAGTTGTACTGTTTTGGTTGTCACATGAGAGTCTAGATGATGTCTGGTTCTTCAGAAAACCAGTGTAAAATTACCCTGGCCCACGAGGGTATATTACATATTTATACTAATGTACTAAATTTCAGCATAATCAATAGTAAATATCTTAAAACTTAACTTTTAATTTACAAGATCTAATGTGTTTCTTTTCCGATAATTCAACACAATATACTTTTGAATTAAAATTAAACATTGTATCATCCTTACAATTTCAAAACAACAAAAAAATGTTAATATTTTTAATAGCAACTTGTATTGTCATTTATTTGCCGATATTTTGTTTTAGTGTAAAAAAGACTTAGTTTTTTTTATTAAAATGAAACTATCGTCACAAAGTTTATGGAATGTAACATGATTTTGTAATTTAGGAAATTCTTTCGAGGTTTTGTTTTAAAAAAACAAGACAAACAAATGTGATAATACTCTGAATATATACTGTATATAAAACAGGTAGGTAAATTGAAGAATAGTCATCCCTGATGTGAATAATTAAATACAAGCCAATTAATCAAAACAACAACAACAAAAAAAAGAAAATTTCCCCCTACTTCTATTGTAACATTTGAAATAAGACAATAGAATATTTATTTTCAATAAACTAGGCATGAAAAAATTTTAAAAAACAGCCTATAACAAAATGAATATGAATGAATTCATAGAAAAATTGACAAAAAGAGGAAAAGAGAATAAAATGGGAGAAAAAAAGGGTAGATGAAATGCCGATAATTTAGATTTATCGATTATTTTTGCATAATGTAAGATATGAATTAATCTTTTATTAATAAGTACTATTTTTTTAAATATTATCTTGATTTTACAGTTTTTGATCATAGTATATTATCGATCAGTTAGTTAACAATAAAATCACTTATTTTCACTGACAATTATTTATTTTTAATTGATTAAAGAAGAAATTTGAGGTTAAACTTGTTCTATAAGTATAAACCTAAAGTAACTAAACTAAACTAGAATTCTTGTAAGATAATTAATGACGAAAACTTCTGTGTATGTAAAACATATTTATGAAGTTGACTTAGCCCTAAAAAATTAGTTGACAATGATATATTAAAGAAAATTAAACCGATTCTGTTTCTTATATAAATCTGTATGCAATGTGAAAGGCAATATAACAGAATCTCTGAAATAGTAATTTTAAAATATTATCGGTTCCAATAATTTGGATTGGAAATATTGTTCATGAGCATAGTTTATTCATGAAGATTACAGGTTTTCGATAATTGAGAAATTCAAAACGCTAACATTGTCGACATATAGTCAGTGGTAAAGTCGAGTATATTGTCTTAGATAAAAAAAGTTAATGTAGTTTATGGCATAATGTTTGGTAAAATTTTAATTTAAGTGTAAATCTAAATTAAATATAAAATATATAAACTACTATATAGTAGTATCATTTTTTACTAGTATGTTTCTTAAGACTACTTACGTAAGTAATGATGTTAGTTAAATTGACTGTTAGTAATATATAATCTAACATAGATTTTCAAGGTTTAACAGATATCACATGTAACTTTAGGGCGCAAAAATTTTATTTTATTTTACTCACTAAATAATTTGCCTCGAAATGTGATAGACAATATTCTAGAACTTCCTTGCATTGTTTACGAAATGTAGAGACATACGATATGCCAGTTTCTAAGCCTGAAGGTGATCTAAGAACAAACACAAAATTATGTGTTAATCCACTCATAATACTAATAAACTAGTGTTTTTTAAAGATATTTTACTCTACGAGTGTAGTTAAAGTATTTCTTATTTATAGAAAATTTTAAAAAGACATCACTGGTATTTAGTTAACTTTCAATCAGTTGTATAACAGAATGCTCATATTGTCTCTCATGTAATCCACAACAAAATATGCCAGATCCTTGTTTTAGTTACTAGACCTACTGAACATGGTATCTGCTAGAACATCCTCCCCTAAAATTAACGGATTGTGTTAAAGATTTGGTAATTATGTCTACATCTGCAAGGTACTATCTCGTTTACATGATTGAATCTTACCGTGGTCAAAACTACTGTCATGACATTTGTCTCAATGGAGCAAACAACTTTAGACTGTCCATATATATGGAATAGGTCTCTTGTTTTCAATGTTCCCACTTTCTGTTTATTAGAACAATATAGAATAGTTTGTCGAAACATTAACATCTTAGGTTATTTGCAAAAGCTTCAATATTGTCAACACTTATAACTCACATTTTGAAAAAGCTCGAGAGTTAATGATTATTTCTAGTTTATTTGTACGGTGCAGTTACACCATTATTTCTTAAATTGAATGTCTCACCCGACGAATGCTGTTAATAAAAAGCTATTTACTATATAAAATTTCTTACTACAAGAATTTTGATGCACATTATTATCAAATATATAGCCTCTCTCTACTTGTTAATCAAACATTCTAAACTATATGAAAAGTAAGTAATTAGCACCCGAATTATTTTATTAGGAAAACTTATTTGTCCACTCTTCATAAATTACTAGCGTTAATATATATGACGGGTTTAACACCTTTTTAATATCAAATTATATCAGTTTCTCATCAACAATTAGCTTTGTTAGAATTATTTCGTATTTATGGATCACTTACGCTTGAAAATAGTAAATTAACTAACCTTTTATAAGCTAGATGAATTGGATATTTTAATAAGGTATTTGCAAGAGCCTCTGTCAAGTGTGATAATATTTGTTCTTTTGTTTTCCCATCAACCTAAAATAGAAATAGATCCGACAAATAAGAAAAATGTACAATCGAAAGGAACATCAGTATACATAATCTCAGTCAGTAGTGTTAGTAATATTATTTACTAAGTATATTCATATGTTAAATCGATTTATTCTCACTTTTCTATCTTACTATGTTAAATTTTTCCTTAATATTGATAAGTTCAACTGTTTCATTTTTATATGTTTATCTCTGTACATTAGCAACTGAAAGTCTTTATTGAATGTGAGAAATATATTTTGTTATTTATTAATATGGTTTACGTTATGAATAAATCAGTTTCTTTTGAAGTTATTTCATGGCACCAGCACTATACAATTTTCGTAAAACTACAAATTGTTTCTTCATAAATGCAGTGTTAAAACTAGATTATGTAGTAAAAGAGTAAAATCTTGAGACCAAATTTAATTTATTTCCTGTGTGTTATTCAATTAACTGTATGAGATTAATAATGCAACTTAAATTCTAGATAGGTAGCTTCAAATGAGTTTCGACTGTGATATGTTTTAAATGTCAAACAAGTAATCATTATCAGTAGTCGATAACCAAGAGATTTTCTTTAACATTAAACTAATTAAGACCCCTATTTTTAAAGTTATTATACTAGCTAAACTTAGAAATATCGGATTAAATTGCATGTGGATTTTGTTCAGGATGAGTGTTGAAAAAAATTCTTAATAAGAGCAATATTTGAAATATTAAACTGAAAAGATATTCAGTAATCAAATATCATCGTATTCAAATATTTTACATTGTGTATTCTAATCATATTTGTCGTCATACACTTTTGTATTAAAACAAATACAAATGTGACTGTGTAGTTATTTATTCAGACTCGTTTATTATCATTCAATTAGAGAAATGTCAGTGAATGCTAGAAGTCATAAAATTCAATTTCGAAAGCAGTTATCGTTTGGACAAATCTCATTAGTTCGTATCATCAAGATTCTTTTCACTCTTTCATCAAGTTTAATATGTGAGTGTTAAATCAGATTTCCAATTCCTGAACAGGAGGAGAATTGTGAAACGTGTGATAAACTTACACTAACTTGGGTAATAAAATTTATTAAAACGATAAATTTGTTGTAAGTATTCTTAGTGCCTTATCAAATTTGTTTGTAACATAAAAAGAGCCAGATATTTATTTCTATGGGGGTTCATGTCCGTGGATTCAATGGAGTTATAATTTCTTATTCACTGAAGGTGAGATTCAGTTTGAACTATCCAGTTGTAATTTACAGGTACCAGAACATACAAAGTGAGTTTGGTTTCAGTTTCACAACAATCTTAGTATTATAGTCTATTGCATAATTTGATCAGCCATAAAATTGAGAGTTTATTGAATAAACACGACTATGGCAGTTTCACTATCTTGAATGCTCATAAATTTGCTTCTCAATGCATGAGAAAAATCAAGAACCAATCGATTACATGAACTAAATAATAATAATAATGATTTATCTGAGCTAAAATAAACACCTATGAAACCATAGTAGAAGGCTTTGTAACTGATTTCAAGAAAAAAAAAACTAAAAACAGACAGTTTATTTGATAGTATTTTATCCTGGAATTTAAATAAGTTATCATTATCCATATCATTAATATAAAGTAGACTATTTCCTCAGATTTCAATGTACATAATTCCAGTAGGAAAAAATCAATTAATATTGACAAATGATCGATGGCGTCTATTTATCTTCGAGTAACTAGGATTTCCTGGAAAACAATATTAGATCATACAATTTTATGTTAAAACCGGGAAGTAATAATCAAACAGTATATTGATCACAACTGGTCAGTTTAAAACTTTTGTAGAATAGAATGACTAGTTATTACATAATTGAGAAGTAATTTTAGGGAAATTGGCATGTTACTATATTCAAATGAGTAATGTGAAATATATACACTTTTTTCACCTCATATCTCCAAGCGTAGTATTGATGATTTCTCGAATTCTTTTTCAAGCTACAAAAGTTTATATGCAAGATAACCGAAAAAATTGCAGCTCAAAAAGTATATGGGTATGCAATTAGATAGCACCAAATAATAGCTAGAAATAGAGAAAAAGGGTAAACTAATATGTCAAACAAAGCGAACATTATCCTGAATGACGATAAAATAACAGTCGTTATTTACTGTCTATGCTCAAAATGAGAACCCATTTCGCTACAAAAATATCGTACAGTTTTAAAAAGATATTCTCAACTAAAGGGACCATGTTATAGGTTATTGTATTCATAAAGCATAGATGATGTTGTAATGAGCCCAGAACAGAGTTGGTTAGCGAACCCTGGTCGGTAGCCTATGCTTCAGGAGGTGCAGCAAGGGTAAAGAAGTAAAATATGAGGTTAACTGCTGTGGAAAGTTTGCCTAAGTAGCGTTCCAGTACAGATCAGCGAATTTATTTTGTATCGATAGTAATTTCTAAGTCATACTCTTTTCTGCAAAGTATCTGGTTTATAGACATAGAATTTTAGAAAATTTAACACATTAAATGAATTTAGTAACTACATCAATCATTACACAGCTGAAAAGTCGTAACACTAATTTTTTCCCAATTTTGTTGTAATCATTTAACCATACACTTCTCTTGATTTCCAAATTCTTTAGTTCTTGTTGTCGTCACTTTTAAGTTTCAATTCTGTTTTTATAAATTTCTAATACAGTTTAAATATCGCACAAATAGTTTAGCTACTCGTTAATAAATATATGAGTAGCGACTTCTTCAATGTTGTCTCTGTTTGCTCAAGTAATTGTATGGTTGTCTACTGCAACTTAAAACAGTATTAGCAAACAAATATGTCTCTGTAGAAACGGTTACACTTATGTCCGAAAGTTTGAATAAACTATTACAGGTATCAATGGTAATTGACAAAACAGCTATTCAACTATATTACCTAGGATGTTTCTATCTTACTTTACATTCATCTACAAGGCTGAGAACACCGACTCGCAAGTAACTACAGCTTGATATTCAAACGTACACATGCACCCTAAATACGAGAAATGATTTATTGGTTGTAAAATGATCATATCTGAAACAAGAATTAACTACTTTATCACAAAACAACTCTAGAAATTTTTATACACTGAAGCATATTCTGTACAAGCCATAATTATTTTTATATTGTAGAAAATTAAAACGTTTAACAACACCCATAACGTATAAAAGTCTGAAAACTCTTAGCCAATCCCTCACTGGTGTAATAGCTTGGTGCTAAATGTACTTAGCTTTCGACCAGTGAGTAGAATGTTGGAACAGCGCTTTTCCTAATTCAGTTTGACCTGTCTAGTGTCAATAGTTCCGGGACTTAGAATATAGCTTAAACCCGACAGCATAAAGCTATACTTGGTAAACAGGTTGAAATGTAATCAACTGAATACAAACATTGCTTTTAGTATGCTTTATAGGATCAATGAACATGCACTTAACTGATTTTCTGTACTTCTACTCTCTGTATTGTTTCAGACAGACCAATGGAGATTACAACTACGTTACCAGAACAACTGACACCCACTATAGAAATGACTGACTTAAAATCGTTTAAAGACGTTAGCCATCGTTGGATGGGCTCGATTGAAGTGTCGCTCATTCTAGAGCACGTGTTTAAACTCAGATCGCTCTCTGGTTCGAGCACGTATTTGTTTTCGTCTTACTAAACGTAGAGAAGTCACAGCAAAAAACCATTTAAAGTCCAGCTTAATGATGAGAAAGTTAAGAGTTTACTTCAGAAATAACTAGAGAAGGTGCTAGCCAAACGTGAAAATGATATCCACTTCGAAGCAACCTGATACGATATCCAAAAGGCTGTGGAAACATCAGTGACGCCTGCTAGTAACTTAAACCAAAAGGCTGGAAAACTCAGTGGATTTCAGAGGCGACGAGGATCGTAACCAGCTTAAATGTAGGCTAGTTGAAAGCCTACGTAATGATCGTCAGCAGTGGTGGGTAGCGAAAACAGAATAGATTAAAAATGCAGCAGCGATAGGTAACAGCAGACAACTGTTCAGACTTATCAAGCAAATGGATATTACAAATACGGAAAATGAAGGGACTATTATTCACTCAATCCAGGAGACTAGGCCAACGGGCAGGCCACTTTAGGGAACAGTTCAACTGGCCTTCAGCTACACTTCAGTTACCCATTATCTCCCAGCAACCTGATGTAAGTCCTCCAACTCTTAGTTGAGTTGAAAAGGCTGTAAGTAATCTAAAGCCAGGGAGAGTAGTAGAGTCCAATGGACTAGCCCTTGAGATTTTTAAGGATGATGGTCTAGTTTTAGTAGTTAACTGAAAACTGGACGTAATTCCACCTGACTGGTCTCGATCATTGATCGTCCCAGTTTATAAGAAATGACAAAAATCCCCTTGTATTAATCACAGTCAATCTAACTAATAGTATCTAAAATATTAGCTTCAATAAGACTTCGATGTCTAACTAAAGCTCGTGAAAAGTAAACCCCAGAAAGTCAGGATAGTTTCAGACCTGGGCGCGGATGTGTAGATCAAATACTCACATTCCGGCAGATGCCAGAACACAGTCATACTTTTCGACGTCCTACTATTCTTTGAAATTAAGACAGCACTCTACTCTGTTGATCGTGAGGTTCTACGGAAGTTTGTCGATGAAAGGCGTACCAAAGAAGTGCATTAACCGTGTACAGACTCTCTACTCAAACATTACTGGTCGAGTCAAAGCACATGATGAACCGTTGTCGGAATTGGTTACTCCGAATTGTGTTCATCAGAGTTGTCCGCTTTCTCCACTTTTATTTAAGTTCATCATAGATATGCTCTCAGAGATAACACTTTCATCGTCTGCCTTTCCAGGGATTGACCTTACACCAGGAGATTCACTTGATGACTTAGAATACGCAGACGATACAGTCTTCTGACCACCTTAGGCAACAATGCAAACATGTTTGGTATGTGGTTGTCTCCCGCCAAATGTAAAATGTTATTTCAGGATTGGCTTGGGTCACCGCCTGAATTAGTGATAGGAAGTGAAGTAGTTGAACGCAACCACCACTTCACGTCACTACTGATGTTCTGGTGTCTGACGAAATCTCGACAGGACTTCAGAAGGATCGAGTGGCCTTTACTAACTTTCATCACTTGTGTCGGACGCTAGATATCCATCTTTCAACTAAAGGGAAAGTCTACTGTGCAGCAGTTCGCTCCGTTCTACTTTATGGATGTGAAACATAACCATTAAGAATAGAGGATATTCGTAGTTACTAGTATTCGATCATAAGTGTCTACGAAGCATTGCTCGTGTATTTCGGGGCCACGGAGTAAGCAATACACGGGTTAGGAGTAGAGTACTGGGTAAGGACGTTAAATTGACTGATGAGGTAGTAAATCGTCATCAACTGAGGTGGTTGGGACATATGTTTCGTATGTTCAACCACCGCCTATCTTGACGGGCAATGTTTACTGGTGCAGGAGTAGGCTGGAAAAACGCTGGGGGCGGCCAAACTAAAACACGGAATCGGTCAATAAAGTCACTGACAATTGAACTCGGCCATGTAAGTAGGTATGGACCATCTGGTTAGGGTCTTCGTGATTATCGTAGTCAATAGTTAGAGACTTTGAATGACATGACTGAAAATCGTTAGGAATGGCGCAGGTGTGTCCATTTCTTGTCTTTTCACGATTCCAAAGATTCTAAATTCCTCATAATGTTTTTCTGTTTTGGTTTCGTTAGTTTATATTTTCTTTACGAGCAGTGTCTCTGATGCCTAATATTTCCTATTACCTCTGATACTGTTACTACCTCTACTATTCTGGGATTTGGCCTGACTTCATCTCTCTGTACTATTGGGGTATGGCAACTTGAACCGATGTACATACGTACAGGTTTTACTTTGTGACTCACTGACTAATTTAAAACGTGTTACTTCGATGAGATAAATTCATAATTTAAATCTAATTTAGGTGTTTTGCTAACAATAAAATCTAACCAAAAAGAAATCAAACGGAAATGAAGCACAAAGTACTTTGATAAAACAAAATGTCCACTTTTAATAAAACTAGTTCGTTTATACTACTGTTTAGTGATATCAAAGAATGTAGTCGATTTTTCCAAGACAGTAGAGGAACTTTAAAACAAAAAGCATTTATAATCACAAAATAAAAAAATTATGTATACATTTAGGGTTGAAGATATAAAAGAAATTTTCGGATACATAGTTTCTGTAAGGATAAGGAATAAAATGTATTTATCGTTAAAAGGAGAGAACAAATGTAAAAAGATCTATAAAAATAAACATGGGAAGCATTATGAGAATAGAAAAATGGTCAACAAAAAACATTTCGGAAAACAAGTCCACAAATTATATACACTTATAAATTTAAAAATCTGTAAAATAGTTTGCAAAACTAAAGGCATAACATAAATAAAAAAGAGAGGAAAATCACCAATAAATGGAAGTATACAACAAACAATTTATGATCATTTAAAGCTATACAATCAATGAAGAAACTAATCAAATTTTCTTTAATACAAACTAAATGAAGTTTATTACTCACTGAAGTATTGTCAATATTATTATGTTTAAATGACTCTGATAATCCAATATCGGTTAACTGAATAATATTATGTTTCATACTAAATGAACGTCCCAGATATTGAATAACATAATTAACAAATGTACTGGTAGATGTGAGTTGATGAAAACCCCGATGCAAAGAATTTAATTCATAAACAAAATTATCACATAGTTGATTATAAACCTTCAGACAGAATAGAAAAAAGCATGATGAAATTATGGAATGATTTTAAGACAACCACAAGATATAAACAGAAAGAATATTTTTATAACTTAAGTCAGTCAGTTAATGTGAACTATCTTAACATTCAGCAATCAACCATATCACTTGTCACAAGTTTCAAGGAAAATCCCTCAAGTCCCATTGTGAAACAATTTAAGCAATGGGATTCAACTATGTATGATACAGGTATCACAGATAACAATGGATGATATTTATGTAAAATTGAGAACTGACATTGTTGACACAGAGTTTGTCTGTACACTGCAAAGTTAATACACTTTAGATGCTTATTAGTGGAGCAGAAGCTTATTTTACTTCGTCAAAAAATCTTATCAGATAACTTTTACGTAATGGATTTTGTTTTCAGTTAGTAATGAGAGGATCCGCACAAAACAAACCTAATACTAATGATCGTGTGTTCACTAGTGAATAGTTTTGAAACAGATTTCCGGGAATTCCAGTGACAAGTCTTCACCTCCAAAACTTAGCCTATTATAAAGAGGCAGTAACTTGCTGATAATATATTAGTTATATATGATGTGAATTATTGGAATCTGCTTTAGGAATGAAGTTGTGTACGTGCGGACCGCTAAGGAGTTTAAGACTATAGTGAAACAGATGTATAACAGTTGTATACAGTTGCATAATAACTCTCTCAGTAGTTTCTTTTGTTCAAGCCAATTCACAATAAGTGTGCATTTAACAATTGCCTATTTTTTGATTAATCAACGTCAAGCTAATAACATTTTCAGTGAATTATGAATCGATGAAAAATATCAGTAAAAAATCGGACACAAGTAATTCTCTGTAGTTATGTTACCTTATAATATTGCTAAAGGTCTACAAGACATTTAAATATAATCTCCATATTAAACACGTGTTGGTGCCCTTCGGTGATTATATTTTGCATAGTGCCTAACTCAATCCTTTGCTTTTGAAAATAGAGCAGTCATAGTCTTACACTAGGATCTTATGTGCAAAAAATACAGAGCACTGAATCATATGGGTGCATCACTGTAAGAGCAACTTACTTTGATGACTACTGATCTAAAAACGATTCAATTTGACCGCTAGACGGTTGCTTCCAACTGATTCTTACATGCACGATGTATGCCGACAATTACAGATAAGAACGTATTTCATGGACAAATAAACTGAAGGAAAACATTACACTTTGAACGTACACACATTCAAGATATAGCCCACGAAAGTTCACTTACGTTATTCCATAGTGATTCTGGCAACAGACTGTCACGTTTAAGCATCTTTATTAAGAAATTATAATGCTTCTTTTGTTGAATATTTTTAGATAATACAGGCAAGGAATTATCTCCATATGATGATATGTTGACAGTAACACTGTTAGTGGTGTTTGCAGTAGTAGGAGCTTTTAAAAGAGGTTTTCTCTGTGTTTTACGGCTTTTATCATTATTAATATTATCAAACAAGTGTTTCAACTTTTCATTCTGATATGGAGCATAATTTGTAGTTAGTAGATAGTAGGCCAAATTTTTACAATGATCTAATGACAACATGTTGATGACTGTATAAATGAAGAAAATGATAATACTGATCAAGATATTTTAATAAATTTGAAAAGAACTTTAAAATATTCTTTTTAATCCATGTAAACTCTACTTTCAAACTAAAATAAACTTATAAATAAATAATATATTTGTAATATCCCAATGAGTAGAAAATTAGATTTTCTGACGTTTCAGAGAATTAATAGGCATTGTTCCGTTGTACTATTTAAACTTGGATTAATTTTAATTTGGTTATTTATTCTCTGAAGAAGTGACTCACACTAAGTCATGAAACGTCAGAAAGTCTAATTTTCTACTCATTGGGATATTACAAATATATTATTTATTTATAACAATCAACCCAATGCTCAATTTATTCGAAATTATCAAATCAAACTGTAATTCGTAAATAAAGAAGAAACGAATCGAGCGAAGAAATTTCTTTCCAATTAGTTTTCCATCATGGCTCTAAACTAATATATATACGATTTACAATAGTGAAATAATGCTCAATGAGTAGATACGAGATTGTAACACACAGGTTAAGAAAGGTGGTACAGAAAACATTTAATGCAGCCAGACTGAGTGCCATCTTCTACAACTACCCCACAAGAAAAACGGCCAAGAAAGACAGATTGCCTGAATTCGCTAAATCCATATGTATTTATCGACTGAACTGATCCTGTGGAACCAGTTATGTAGAGCCTACAATTCGACAAGTCCGTCATCGTATAACAGAACACCATCCGTCGTGGTTGAGCAAAGAACAGGTAAAACTAATTAGGAGTTCTATTCTCGCTTACTTGGTTGATACAGCTCATCAAGTTGAACTGAATAAAGCTTTTAAGGTTATTTACCATATTCCATCAAATTTGCCACATGGTTTACGAGTGCGTTTTTTGCACATTACTGAGGCCATCGCAATCCATGTTCACAAACCTAATCTTTGCATCCAAAAGAAGTTTGTACAACCACTTTCGCTACCTTGGCCATCGGTATAGGGGCGTTTGTAGCAGAACATTGGTAAACTATTTTCGTGCTTCCTCCATTTTGTTTTTGTTTTTTTGAACGTTGTATTTTCATATTCTCAACATTCATCTCTCGATTCCTACATAACTACTATTCTACTGACCATTCATCAAAATATTGTGTTCCTTATCTTTTTCACACTATGCAACGTAGCAGCTTCTTGATTTTCGGACAATTACTTTTATTATTATTAATCCTCCTTCTTCCAATTACTCGATGTCAATTTATAATCGAAATGTCATCATGTAATTATTACGCAACGTATATACTCGACGAGTATTATTTCATTATTGTAAATCATATATATTAGTGTAGAGCCATGATGGAAAACTAATTGAAAAGAAATATTTTCGCTCGATTCGTTCCTCCTTTTTTAACAAATGTCAAAATGGGAATTTTCACTATATTACTGCAATTCATTTGCACCAATTACAATCTCATATATTTGACGTCAAGCCACAATTTTGGTGTGATGGATGGTACTAGGAAGATAGTATTCTGACTACTGCATACTTTGGTTCGCTCAAATCGGAACACACAAGTTAGTGCATTTTCCAACAAGCGGCGCTAGCGAACAAATCGAGAAGATAATAGAAAAAGTTGTAAGTAATTTATATATAAATTCAAGTGATTTTAGGGCTGTCTTGTTGGTCAGGTTATTGGAATATATATCATTCGCTTGCGAATCCTGTTTTGGTTTAGGAAAAATCGAATCGAAGTGTAGTGGTTATGGAATTCAATACAGTACAAAAAAATAACAAATGGTAGTAAGTTGTCTCATTATCCAAACTGAAATAAGTACAGCACAGTGACAATCTGCAGCCAAATAGTCAAAAGTATATTGTATTATTCATCGAGCAAACTTCTCAGACCGGATTTTAGTTTGTTATTCACTCAAAGATTCCTTTTGATTCGATTCATAATAATCCATGTCGATTTACTTATTTCTTCTGGATGAAAATCGTCTAAACAAAGAACGACGAACTTGTGTGTGATATTTTACGTTGCACACTTAGACTGTTTTCCAAAAATATATTACGATAATATAAAAATAAATATCGATATGTCGTTTGAATTAAGTTATTTATTTATTTCAACACACAAATATTTGTACAAGGGGGCACCAAATATATATGCGCCACACAAAACAATGAGAGTTTAAAGAGGAGGGAAAAAAGAAAGGAGGGTAAGGAGCGTAAAAAAAGAACAATAAGGAACAGATTAGTGTAAGGTAGTGTAATAATAGTAATAATGGGGGAAACGGAAAGGTACAATCAGAAGAAATCTTTCAGTTAAGGAAGAAGCAACCGCTTTTTATGAAGAAAGTAAAAGAAGGTTACAGCAGGATCGCCACTGGCTTCTATTCTGAGCCATATCTGATAACGTCTCTAGCCACTGTGTTACACCATCTCTCAGACCCCAGCCAGGGAGTCGTGAAGGACCAACACAAGCCAGCCCTTTGCAGCTTTCTTTCATACCACGACACCATGTCATACACTGACCACCTCTCCGCCTTTTCCGACCAGTCCCAGAGTCGGCAAATAGTGCACGACGAGGAATTCGCTGGGACGACATTCGTAGAACATGTCCAAGCCACCGAAGTCGGTGTTTCAAGATGGTGACACCAATTTGACTGTCGTCTCTGTGCCCGAACACACGATGCCGAACCTCTGCATTACTAACATGTTGTTGCCACTGGATGTCAGCAATCCTTCGGAGACAGCGATGATCCAACACAAAGAGTCGTCTAACATCCTCAGCTCGGAGAGGCCAGGTTTCACAAGCATAGAGAAAAACTGCTCTCACCGACGCGTTGTAGATCAGACCTTTTACAGCCAGACTGACATCACGAAGGCGCCAAAGATGACCAAGACTGCCATAAGCCGCTCTGGCTTTCACTATGCGTGAATTGATCTCATCACTCACGCCACCACCAGCACTTATGCAGCTACCCAGATACACAAACTTCCCGACTACTTTTATCTGCACACAATTCAGAGTGAGTACATTATTAGAATCCTACCAGTCTTGCAGAAGTACTTTGCACTTCGAAGGTGCAAATCACATACTATACCTACGGACATTGATTGCTAACTGATTAAGTGCGGATTGCATGGCTTGGGCATTATCGCACAGTAGGACAATATCATCCGCATACTCAAGGTCGAGAAGTCTTTCTCCAGGCAACAGATCCACACCGCCATTACTTACATCCATCAGAGCTGTTTCCAGAATGTCATCGGTGGCAAAGTTGAAGAGGAATGGTGAGATTGGGCAAACCTGCCTAACTCCACTGCTTGAATGGAATAGTGGAGAAAGGTGGTTGCATGCCCTCACTCTGCCTGAGGTGTTTGTGTATAATGCTTTCAGGATGTTAATAAACTTCTCAGGCACACCCTTCTTCAATAGACAATCCCAGAGAACAGTTCTGTCCAACGAATCGAAGGCAGCCCTGATATCAAGAAACACTACGATTGTTGGCCTTTGATAAGTATGGCGGTGTTCTAACACTTGGCGGAGGGTAAAGATATGATCAATACATCCTCGACCAGAATGAAACCCGGCTTGCTCCCCGCGAGTCAATCGTTCTCGGGTTTTGAACAACTTACGAAGTATGACGGAAGCCAATAGCTTGGACGCAATCGGAAGTAGACTTATCCCCCGATGGTTGTTACAGGAACGACGTGAACCCTTTTTAAAGATAGGGACAACTATCGACTCATTCCATGACGTTGGTACACACTCCAGTTCCCAGACCTTTGTAAACAACGTCGTCAGTCCCTTAGTCAGAATGTCACCAACATCTTTAAAAAGAGCCGGAGGTAAGTCATCTGGGCCCGGTGATTTGTGGCGTTTCAAGAGTTGGAGTTCCTTGCGGACTTCCGCCTCATTTGGTGGATCAGTCGTCACCGGCCATGGAGGGCAGGACAGTCTGACCGATGTTGCCGGAGCAGTAGGCCAGTTGAACTGCCCTTCGAAAAATTCTGCCCATCCTCCAAGACGTCGATGGATGTTAGTGATTGGCGTTCCGTCATCCTCGCAGATTGCTTTGCTCACACCAGACTTCTTGCTGCCAGCGGCTCGGATGAGTTGGAAGAGCTTCCGGCAATTACCAGATGCAGCTGATGCTTCCAGCTCATTAGCACGCTCCGACCACCAGGCTTCTCGGTCCTCACGCAAGCTTTGCCCAATTTCAGTACGTAACATCCTTCGTTTGTGGTCAAACTCACGGTCACCCGGAGTAGACCGGCGGGCTTCAATGAGTTGCAAGGAACCAGAGGAAACCCAGTGCTTATAAGCGGGACGTTTCGCGAACCCATAACTGACTTTACTCGCCATTTTCATGGCGTCATGCAATTGCAACCAATGCTCATCTATACTTTTTGGTGGAATGGTAGCTAGTCTAGAAGCTAGCTCGGTTCGGTACTTACTAGCAACAGAAGTTGCAACCGGCTTGCTAACATCAATCCTTTGGTGGCGGTCACTTCGTTGGCCACTAAAAAGTAAGGTAAGATTGGCGCAGACCAGGGCATAATCAGAGTCCAGATAGGTACTCCAAAAGGAGCGGCAGTCTTGTACACAACCGCGCCAGCGGTAGCTGATCGCGATGTGACCAGAGTCCAGGCTTGAGATGCAGAGAAAGGACGCCAGGTGACACATCGGCGATGACTGTGCCGAAAGTTAGTGCTAGCCAGAAACAGGTTGTGGTCTGTGCATAGTTGCAGTAGACGTTCCCCGTTATCTGTCCTGCGACCAACAAGTCCCCATCGGCCACCTAAACGACTCTTTTCTGTGCCTAGACGCCCGACCTGAGCATTCAAGTCTCCAGCTAGTACTGTCGAACGCACTTTCTGGAGAACAAATAACTGGTGGTAGAATGCATCCTTGATTGCATACGGGCTGCAATCTGTCGGGGCATAGGCGGAGATGACGAAAGGACATCGTTTCTCACGCCGACTTCTCACTTTGATGGTACCACAACCTGTTTCTGGCTAGCACTAACTTTCGGCACAGTCATCGCCGATGTGTCACCTGGCGTCCTTTCTCTGCATCTCAAGCCTGGACTCTGGTCACATCGCGATCAGCTACCGCTGGCGCGGTTGTGTACAAGACTGCCGCTCCTTTTGGAGTACCTATCTGGACTCTGATTATGCCCTGGTCTGCGCCAATCTTACCTTACTTTTTAGTGGCCAACGAAGTGACCGCCACCAAAGGATTGATGTTAGCAAGCCGGTTGCAACTTCTGTTGCTAGTAAGTACCGAACCGAGCTAGCTTCTAGACTAGCTACCATTCCACCAAAAAGTATAGATGAGCATTGGTTGCAATTGCATGACGCCATGAAAATGGCGAGTAAAGTCAGTTATGGGTTCGCGAAACGTCCCGCTTATAAGCACTGGGTTTCCTCTGGTTCCTTGCAACTCATTGAAGCCCGTCGGTCTACTCCGGGTGACCGTGAGTTTGACCACAAACGAAGGATGTTACGTACTGAAATTGGGCAAAGCTTGCGTGAGGACCGAGAAGCCTGGTGGTCGGAGCGTGCTAATGAGCTGGAAGCATCAGCTGCATCTGGTAATTGCCGGAAGCTCTTCCAACTCATCCGAGCCACTGGCAGCAAGAAGTCTGGTGTGAGCAAAACAATCTGCGAGGATGACGGAACGCCAATCACTAACATCCATCGACGTCTTGGAGGATGGGCAGAATTTTTCGAAGGGCAGTTCAACTGGCCTACTGCTCCGGCAACATTGGTCAGACTGTCCTGCCCTCCATGGCCGGTGACGACTGATCCACCAAATGAGGCGGAAGTCCGCAAGGAACTCCAACTCTTGAAACGCCACAAATCACCGGGCCCAGATGACTTACCTCCGGCTCTTTTTAAAGATGTTGGTGACATTCTGACTAAGGGACTGACGACGTTGTTTACAAAGGTCTGGGAACTGGAGTGTGTACCAACGTCATGGAATGAGTCGATAGTTGTCCCTATCTTTAAAAAGGGTTCACGTCGTTCCTGTAACAACCATCGGGGGATAAGTCTACTTCCGATTGCGTCCAAGCTATTGGCTTCCGTCATACTTCGTAGGTTGTTCAGGACCCGAGAAGGATTGACTCGCGAGGAGCAGGCTGGGTTTCGTTCTGGTCGAGGATGTATTGATCATATCCATCTTTACTCACATTCTTGTTTTGTTAGAGACTAGTCACCTGTATAAACATACAATGGTAAGGTTATTCTACAATCAGAATTGGAAATTTATGTAGATAGAAGTAAGACTTACAATCTATAAAAATTCTCTGGTAAATCAATCACTGTGTTGGAGTATTTGAACTTTTCAGCCCAAAGCAATAAAGTTCTTCCAAATTACGGTACCGATTTTCATGCAAGACAGTCTAAAATGCAACAGTGCAAATGTACAAGATTTAATACTGAGTGTGCAAGATGTTCTGTAAAGAATTAACTGTAATCAACTGAGAAATATAGACTCGAATTCCCGTCAGATTGAGTTTTGCGATAGGATGTGATTGACAAGAAGCCGTTAAATTAAGCTTCATGTATTTTAGCACGACTCGCAATGTGGTGTTAAGCTTGATTCTATCGTGAATTAAGCCTGTTAAAGGAAATGAAGGAACCTGGATTGAGCTGGATATTTCTAATGAACATCTACTTAGGTACTACCTAATTGAATGAGCTATCTAGTGAGAAGACTGGCCAATGTAACGCAAGGAGACATTAAATTCAATGCAAAACATCAAGACATTTGGCGTAATGATAATTCTTAGGAAGATAAGAAGAAAGAAAAGTGCGAAATATGGGCAGATAATTTTTGGCGAACTAGCTGGTACATTTTAATGATTATTTTTCAGGCAGTCATATTATGGGAATTGCATAGCCTTAATTATAAGCTATCTTTTTAGCTTACTGACTATACATTTGTTACTCAGATTAGAATTAAAAGTATCTTAGTTACGTATCTATTAATATTTGTGCTATGGCTGTGTTGTGGTCCTGTTTTTTTTATTTAACACATTGAGTTATGAATCTAAACAAATAAAGATAATTTCGACCACTCCTTGGGGTTCTTAGTGTTTTAACTGGAAGCTTATGAATGTGGAAGTTTGCAATGATTATTGATTCCATTAAAAAATTGGGTAACGGGGCTAGTAAGCTTACTATTGGAGGCGTAAATAAGAACATAGGAATAATATAAACAAAGTTAGAACTACTGTTAACAATAATCAATTCTAGCAACAATAAATACTTACTAGTGAAGAAGTTCTACAAACTGCAACACAAAATTCGAATGCATCTGTAGCTAATTGTAGATGACGTTTATTGTTAGCACTAAGATTTTGAACTTTATCCCACAGGGATTTCTTAAATGTAACATAAAAGAGAAATGCAGCTTAATATTTGCCTACTTGAAAATAAAAATCGAATCAATTCGAATTCTAAGCAAAATGAAACTCAACGACTGAAAGTCAAACGTTCTGACCACCGAGTCGACATTGATTCGTCCAGAATTAAGAGAACAGAACGCATACCATTAAAAGTCACCACTGGTACCAACCTATATGGATACTTGTAAATTAAGATGAACTGTTCATGACATTGCAGGAAATCTTTTGGAAGACAGTTTTGATGGAGTCGAAATTGAGATTTAGTAAAGTATTTATCAATAAGTAAAATGACAGTTCAAGAATATCGTTTATTAGGAATTTACAAAAATAAGAAAATGGATGGCCAAAACTTGACACATTGAGTTGTAGTCATGATTGAATGAAAAATATTAAAAAAGGTAAGTTAATCACATGCAGTTTCAGTCACGCCGGATTAGTTGAATGTTGACCACTGAGTTTTGTTAAATGTAAAGACTACGTTTTAGCCTTCTAGTTGTTACGGTTTCTGAGAATCTCAATATGACAGAAATGTGTTTTGTACTCGTTATTTCGAATGTCCTTACTTGCATGCCGTGTTCAGGTGGTGTGCAATCAAAATACAAAAACTGATTTTGCAGATACATATAATATGTGTATACGCATACCTCAAAACCACAATTAAGTTTTCGTGAAAATATTTCTGAGGTCAGTGGTATGTTTTGCATACTGGGTTGAGGCTTCTATTCTATTTATTGGCTTCCAATATTCAGAGCCAACCCAGAAATTTGTTAACCAAGCTCAACTTAAAGATGCAAATCCAATTCAATGGTTATGTTCCACAGAAGAGTCTACATAGAAGTGTATCTTTTACGAACTATCAAAACTAAAGTTAAACAAAAAGTTTTCTCGCTATGGGGTTGTGGAGATTATTGAGTTTAAACTTACATTAATTCGATAATAACGCACATTTGGGCTGCGTCTTATCCATTTTATAAGAGCTAAAGGTGACAACTAATTGTTTGAAAATTGATAGATAAAACGGGAACTGAACTAAAAACCTGTAGTTGAAGCTTCAGATGTACTTGTTTCGAGACATTTAAATTTTGACAAATAGTAAAGAGCACTACAATAGCAAGCTGTAACTTACATTAATTGGATTCAAGCAGCAAGAAACACAATGCTCGTAGATAGAACAGCAGTGGTTAGACTTGCATGAATGACAAAAAAAGCGCTGTGTTAAGTTTTGAAACGGGCAACAACTATTCGTCAGGAGATTAAAATAATTACACAGATATCCTAGTTCGTCAACAACGAGTATGGGACTTTGTTTTGTATGGCGACAAGTAGAGTTCGGTGATGAGGCCCTAATATCTAAAATACGAGTTAAACAGGAAAAATGAATCGACATAAAATTGAAGTAAATACAATCAAAGTCGACTATTTACTAGGACATAACTGCCTTTATTTATTCGACTAGAACATGACATTAATCTATGGGAACAGTGAATGTTGGTCCGGCCCGAGTACGAAAATGCAAGCCCGCTGGAAGCAACTGCCAAGACTGCTGAGAACGATTAAAAACCCTCCATGAATATCGCTTAAAATCGCTGAAAATTATGCATAAACATTCATCTTCTACCTCTCCGTAAATCTTGAATAAAATATCACTTTGCAGTTCTTATCCTACATGTTTGACGATTTTCAGGCATTTACAATTTAGGCATGTTACTGCTGCTAGTTGTCGTAAATAAGAAATATTTGGGGACCAGAATAACGTTTATAAGCTAAGTTTTAATTTTTCTTCTTGCAATATTAATATTATTAAGTTAACTCGGTTGTACGTTTTTGTTTTATTGTCAGTCAGCTACAGTCAGTCAGTAACAACGTGGAACTTCGTACGTACGTACATCAGTTCAAGTTGCCATACCACATTGACACAGAGATTCAGTTATCGATTCAAATCCCGTAGTGGTAGAGGTAGTAAAAGTATAAGCAGTAATCAGAAACATTAGGGTTTGAAGATGTTATTTAAGGAGTATAGTCCAGTGGAATATATTTGGAAAGAAAATAAAGGACATGAAGAATTCAGAAGACTAGAATTTGGGAGAACACAAAGAGTGGATGCACCTGCGCCATTACAAACGAGTTTGAGCCATAACATTCAAGGTCTCTAACCATCGGTTGCTATCGTCTCACGGATCCCAACCAGGTAGTCTACACCTACCAACATGGCTCAGTCCACTTGTCAGTGATTTCATGGATTTGTGCCATGTTATGGTCTGACCGCCCCTAGTTTTCTTCCAACCTATTCCTACGCCATAAAACATCGCACGTCGTGGCAGTCGGTGGTCTGGCATGCGCAACACATGTCCCAGCCATCTCAACTGATTAAGTTTCACTACTTCATCAATTGATTTGCCATCCTTACCTAGTACCCGTTTCCTAACAACTGAATTACTTATTCGATGGTCCCAGGATATACGAGCAATGTTTCGAAGACACCTATGATCAAATGCTAGTAACCTACGAATATCCTCTACTCTTACCGGTCATGTTTCATTGCCATAAAGTAGGACGGAACGAGCTGTTGCGCAGTAAATTCGTCCTTTGGTTGATAGACGGATATCTCGCCTACGCCACAAATGACGCAAGTTGGCAGAAGCTAGTCGAGCCTTCTGTATTCGTGCTGAGATTTCATCACACACCAGACCATAAGGGCTGATGAGACTCCCAAGATAAGTGAAGCGGTCGACACGCTCAACAACTTCACTCCCTATCACTAGTTCGGGTGTCGATGCAACCCAATCCTGAAGCAACATTTTGCATTTCGAGGGGGAGAACCGCATGCCGAACATGCCTGCATTGTTGCTCAGAGTGGTGAGCAGACTCTACATTTTGTCAGCGTCTTCACCAAATAGAAATATGTCATCGGCATATTCTAAGTCAACAAGTGAATCTCCCGGCAGAAGTTCAAACTCTGGAAATTTAGATGAGGAAAGTGTGATCTCTTAAAGAACGTCAACGACAAAGTTAAACAAGAATGGAGAGAGTGGACAGCCCTGACGAACACCACTTGAGGTAATCAGCTCTGATGACAGTTTGCCATAAGCTCTCACTCGACCAGTTGTGTTCGAGTAGAGAGCCTGTATAAGGTTAATGTACTTCTTTGGTACTCCTTTCAGTGACAAACACTGTCTTAAGGTCGAGAAATACTACCATTGTGGGGCGTCTGAATGTGTGTCTACGTTCTAGGACCACGTCCAGGTCGAAAACCAGCCTGGTTTTCTCTAGTCTGCATTTCACGAGCTTTGGTTAGACGTCGAAGTATTATTGAAGCTAATATTACAGACACTATATTAGTCAAACTAATTCCTCTGTGATTGTCACAGGAGGACTTTTGTCCTTTTTTATAGACTGGCACAATCAGTGATTGAGACCAGTCAGATGGGATTACGTCCAGTTCCCAGATTCTACCTAGGACCTCAGTCAATTTCGCTGCTAATACTGGACCGCCATCCTTAAAAATCTCAGGGGTAAACCTGTCAGGGCCTGCTGCTCTCCCACGCTTCAGATTTCCTATAGCTTTTTCAACTTCGTAAAAGTGGGAGGACTTACATTAACTTGCCATTCAGGTAGACTGGAGATCGTGGGGAAACGAAGTGTAGCTGAAGGCCAGTTGAACTGATTCCTAAAGTGTTCTGCCCATTGATCCAATCTCCTGGATTGTGAATGAATAATATGTCCATTTTTTCCGAGATAGTTTCGCTAACAGTTGGGTTCCTAATACCGGTTTCCTTAACAAGTCTGAACAGTTGTCTGCTACAACGTAGGATCAGCAACATATGTGCATCGGTCCAAGTTAACATACCTTATTAGCACAACAAGATAAACATTAATTCATAGTAGTTACTTCAAAGGTAGTAATATATAAAAGGTTGTGTATAAGGATATAGTTCAGGAACAAAGAATTAGAAAGAAAGGTAATTTTGATCTCACGATTTAAGGTAAGACAAAGAGTGTATTAACCTACGCCATTGTGATCGATTCTGAGCCATGTCACTCAGT
This sequence comes from Schistosoma spindalis, assembly GCA_946903255.1. Classification (NCBI taxonomy): domain Eukaryota; kingdom Metazoa; phylum Platyhelminthes; class Trematoda; order Strigeidida; family Schistosomatidae; genus Schistosoma; species Schistosoma spindalis. The sequence continues at coordinate 70,527,513 of OX336420.1, read as the reverse complement.
CTCCAACCATTGGTTACGATAGTCACACGGACCCTAACCAAGTAGTCTGCATCTAACAACATGGCTCAGACTAGAAGTTAGCGACTTCAATGACTGATGCCAAGTTTTGGTTTGGCCACCCCTAACTTTCTTCTAGCCGTCTGCAACACAAGTCATCATTGCGCGTCGCGGTAAACGGTGTTCACGCATACGTAACACATGGCCCAACCATCTTAGTCGATTAAGATTTACAACCTCATCGACTGGTTTACCGTCATTTCCTAATACCCTGTGTCCAACCTCACTATTACTTACTCAGTGATCCCAGTAGATGCGAGCTATATTTCTAAGATATCTGTGGTCAAATACTATTAGCTTACGAATATCTTCTACTCTTAGTGGCCACGTTTCGCAGCCGTAAAGTAGAACAAAACAAACTGCCACGTAGTATATCCATCCCTTAATTGATAGACGGATGTCTCGCCTTCGCCATAGGTGACACAAGTTGGCAAAAGCCAGACGAGCTTTTTGAATCCGTGCAGAGATTTCGTCAGACACCAATCCATTAGGGCTGGTCAGAAGCTGTCGACGCACAGAGATGCAATTGTCGATTCATATCCCGTAGTGGTAGAGGTAGTAAAAGTATAAGCAGTAATCAGAAACATTAGGGTTTGAAGATGTTATTTAAGGAGTATAGTCCAGTGGAATATATTTGGAAAGAAAATAAAGGACATGAAGAATTCAGAAGACTAGAATTTGGGAGAACACAAAGAGTGGATGCACCTGCGCCATTACAAACGAGTTTGAGCCATAACATTCAAGGTCTCTAACCATCGGTTGCTATCGTCTCACGGATCCCAACCAGGTAGTCTACACCTACCAACATGGCTCAGTCCACTTGTCAGTGATTTCATGGATTTGTGCCATGTTATGGTCTTTATTTATTTATATTTATTTATTTTAACACATAAGTATAGGTACAGGGAGGCACCAAGTACATATGCGCCACACGAATCTCAATCGATTTGTGTGAGGGCTGTGATACTGCTCGGGTGCCCAAACCGAAGCAGGTGGTTTTCTTAGGGGGCCACACTACGAGCCTTCGACCTGAACGTCTGACCCACAAGGCAGTGGAGCATCGTGAGGAGATGCAGTCCCATGGTAGCCGGTGACCAACGATTGGTTCATACGCCATTTGTTCCTTCAGGATACTGGAGCCCATGTGCACCAGTGGTTTGGGGTCCGGTTAAAGCGCCGGACATTCGCTTTTCGTCCTCTCATTTTTGTAAACAACACCCCCGCCACGAGAAGGCAGTGAGTAGGACTTCCCTGGCAGAGGCTATATAGGCATGGCCATGTGAGAGCATTTTGAGAGGGAAAGCGGACTCTCCCCACTCTCGGCCGTACCAGGGCATTTGGGGTCTGACCGCCCCCTTACTTTCTTTTAATCTACTCCTACACCATAAAACATCGTGCGTCGGTGCAGTCAGTGGTTGGGCATACGTAACGTGACGTTCAAATGTTGATGCAGGCCAGTCCTGAATCAATAACTTGCATTTAGGAGAGAAACGCATCACAATCATCCAGGCACTGTCGTGCTGTGCTACCAAGACTCTAAATTTTATCAGCGTCTTCACCAAACAGGATCATGTCATCTGAGTATTCTAAGTCAATAATTGAACCTCCTGGTAGGAGATCGATGCCCGAAAATTCAGTCGATGAGGACGTTGTTACCATCAGTGTCCATGAAGTTGAACAAAAATGGACATAGTGGAGATCCCTGACGGACACCATTTGAGGTTGTAAAAACAGATGACAGTTAAACATAAACTCTGATTCAACTAGTAGTGTTCTAGGTAAAGAACCTTCACAAGATTTATGTGCTTCTGAGGTATACCTTTCAGTGACAGACACTGCCACAGAGCCTCTCGATTTACAGAGTCAAATGCTGTTTTTAAGTCAAGAAAGGCCACTATTGTCGGACGCCGATAAGTATGCCTGATATAAAATTTGACGGGTTGTATCGATTCCCATTTTGCCATAGCTTATGTTGATTATTTCAATGTCTAGTACGTATGGAGTGCATTGTTTACCAATTTGAAGGAATTCTAAACAAGCAGTATGCCTGATGAATAAGTTGTTGTAGACAAACAAAGAATAGAAAACAAAATACCTTTCTCAAACCTTGTAACTCTTACCGAAGTATTGCAGTTCAGAAGAAAAACCTTTACGTTTAACGATGTTCACGCTCCTTTTATGATTCTAAGGTACATGTGTTAATAAAATTTACTCACAAACATTATATATGTAGGTAGAACACAGGATACATATGACTATAACAAACGTGATGGCCAAAACACGAGAGTGAGGACGTGTCATGAACTTGCAGAGATGTGACAATGCTTATCGCTCATAAGTTGTCCTGAAGAATGGAAAATCTGGTCAGAAATCAAAAGTCCATAAAGGCTACGACTAAAAACCTAACTTGATGACAAAAGAATTCGGTGAAATCTTGCAAGTGTATACTTAAAATTTATTAGTAAAACAGACTTTATGGAATTAACGCATATATTGATAACAACAGTAATGAAAAATATTCTGTTAGTAGTGTGGTTTTGGATGAAATGAGGAATCCTTTGTTGACGAGGACCATCCTGTGTATATTTGCAGTTATATTGTTGTTGTACTAGACATTCTGGTAAGAAGCTAGAGTCACGTTAAAATTGTTTGAAATAACTGACTCCAGCTTCTTAACCAAAATGGTTAGTACAATAACAATACAAGCAACTAGTTCCCTTGATAAATTCGAATAGTGTAATAAGAAGATGAAAATCATTGGAACTATGTGATATATTAGAGCAATACATTTCGAGCAATCTGATCATACATATACTTGTTAAGGATATCTATACGTAAAGTTCAGTTTATATTTGAAGGCGAACACTTGCCAGATTGATGGGGTCAACAAAGGATTCCTCATTTCAGCCTAAACCACACTGTCGACAGAATATATTTTTATCACTATTGTTTTCAATATATGCATTTAATCCACAACAGAGGATAAAAGTTATCTGGCTAAAGTCTTATGTGCTCTACACAGGTTATCAATTCTGGAACCGGTGCTCCCTCTATTAACAATCTCCCAGAATTAGATACCAACCTGATGAGGAAAATGCAGTTTAGAAATAGAAGGTAGAACCAAACGTGATGAACATGGAGCCAAACATTGTTACAAAAGTGGGGCTAGATATAAAGTGAGGAAGTATATTTCGCATTTAAAAAGGATTAGGTGATATTCTTGTAGCACGAAATTTTAAGGCCAGTGTGTTTACGTTAGGAGTATAGGGGTTTTGAGTTAGTGTTCAGAAGCTTTAGTGTCAGGAGTTAGATTTTAAAAGATACAAAGCTGATTAAGTGTCTATACATATTACACAACTATGAACTCCAGCTCAACTTGTCGATACGTAGCATTAACAACAATAAGAAAGCTCGAAAATCGATGTCAAATTGTCTACGTCTGTAGTTTCGTTCCTTGCACCAAGTAGTGAATTACTGGAATTTTCTACAAGAACACGTAATATCAGCATATTCTGTCGATATGTTCAAAACGATATTGGACCTCCACAGCGTTACAAGCTGCAGGGGTTAATATAGGTCGATAGACCTGTCCTTATTACTGAAGACTGAAAAAATTTAAAGTTCTTAACCTGTGATTCTATTACTTTATATTTCAGAACTTTCCCACGCACTTAAGAAAAAAACAACGACGGTATATATGGCGATCACCGATTATTGTGGGACAAGAAGTTTACTAACGTAAAATCAGACGAGACTCTAAGCAGCATACCTTAAGAGTTTGAAGCAAAAATAGGGGGCCACAACACTGATCACCTGGGTGCCACATCGTTTAAATAATTTGGTGCGTTAAAACGCAGTTAATGCCAAAAAATAACTTATTTCTACTACCATTAGGAAAACTGCTTTTATGTGTGTTAGAGTGTGTGTTTCTATCCAAACACTATTATGCATCTAGTCTTACTTCTCTACATGACTGAATTCAATTTGATTTCTCAGTTTGTCAGTGTAGGTGACCATGTCTTCAGTCTTTAGTTTCCAGTGAAAGAATGAGAGGTCACTCGATCTATATTAATCCTTTCGGTTTTTTGTTACAGTGAAAACCCAAGGTATCAACAGATGATGGTATTAAGTATTCTGGTAGAGAATTCCAGTAATTCACTACTCACTGTGAAAAACGGAGCTCCAGATGTAAACGGCATGGTCTAGGTTTTTGAACTTTATTGGAATACCCTCTCAGATAATCATTCCTAGATTAAAAGAAAATATAAGACATATTAATGCCAAAATCGTCATTCAGTATATGGTAATTTCGTATTAGGTTACCTCCTGACCTACAATAAGATAACGGAAATAGGTTGTGTTACAGCCTATCTTCTCAAGACAGACCAGAAAGACTTTTTATAATTTTGGATCCTTGCAGTTGAACTCATTCTAGCATTACCGCTCCATGCTTGAAACGAGGACTCGTTACTTGAATCCCACCTTCTAAAAGGGTTCTCACGAAAGTCGGGCATAATACCCAGAACATTTCTCCTTCCAAGTAGTGAAATGACCTACGAATGGCCTGAATCTTTGAATAGAGACAGTCTTACGATCATTGCTTTTAATGACTTCTAGATCATTAAAGTTTATTTACTTAGGAAACAAAATTTTACATATTTTGTGGTGATCTGAGTCACCACAGTTATTTATCTACATCAACAAACTCTATTGAGAATTAACTTCCATGACCATATACCCATCCATGCAACCAATGAATTTGTAGTGGCAATGGGCTCTAACACGAGACAATATGGGAAATAGACATTCAACATTTAACGGGGAGAAATACCCTTGGATGGAGAAGGCGAGGACCAAGGAATGAATTCGAGTTGGTCGGATGGCATGACTCTAACTTGCAGGCGTGGTCTCTGCTGAATGTTAACTTATATCTTTCGCTCATATTAAATATATTATTCTATCTCTAGCCTAAGCTTGTTTTCCATCATGTATTGGTAGTTGTTACGATGCAGTGAGTTGGTGTAGACGATGATGTAACTTCCACTAACGATCTTATAGATTAGGAAGTTATATCATGACGAATCTAAAATTTTAAGATCAGGTCTATTATTAGAGCAGTACTAATATCATAGTAGGCCATAATTCTACAATTTAGGTCATTCTGTAATACTACTAACTTCGCCTGTACCTCTTCTAGGGTTATTGCCGGTCCCAATCCCGGGTAAATGAGGTTGTTAGGCATGCGTTCGGCAACCTCATCCTGTTGAAAACAACCTTGCTAAAATACGCCAACCAGAATGAACAAGTTAAACCATTTAATCTCTGACATCCATGTTGAAGAAAGAATTATGACGCCACATGACAAAAGCCGAGATACTCCGGGAGTCACAAGGCTTGTGCCCCTTCCAACAACCAAAGCAACAATTTTAACAGGTGCATTGGACATCCAGACAATGTGGGAGACCGGGAGGACCAGTAAAATAGCGACGGAAATGAGGAGATACAACTTGAGAGTTCTGGAAACCAGCGAAGCACATTGGACACAAACTAGACAGCAAAGGTTAGGTGCGGGGGAGATGCTGCTGTACTCCGATTACGAAGAGAAAAGTGCTGCACACGCTCAAAAAGTTGCGCTGATGTCATCCAAAGAAGCACGTAGTTTACTTATAGGATAGGAATCGCATCGTTAGAAACTTGGAAGAAGGGAATTACAATGAATGTTATCCAATGTTGTGCACCAAACAATGATAGCAACCACAACAATAAGAAGCAGCTATACGAGAGTCTACAGTCGATCAAAGCGAAATGCCCAGGAAGGGATCTGACCATTCAGGTGGGAGACTTAAGCACCAAAGTCGGAATAGGTAACAACGTTCGTGATGATATCATGAGACGACATGGACTAGAAAAAGGGAACGAGAAAGCTGATAGATTTGCAAATCTACGTTCATCCAAAAAAATGATTACAGGGGGTATAATAATATCAATAATATTCCCCGACAAATGCATACAGAAAGCTACCTACATCTCACCAGATCATGCCAAGGAGAACCAGATAGACTGTATTTACGTCACTAAAACAATAAAGTCAATGGAAGAGGTGAGAACAGAAATAGGAGCTGACATAACTTCAGATCACTACCTGATTGTGGCCAAGACAAAACGGAAGCTGAAAAAGCACTGGACAACTGGGGAAACAGCATTGCAAAGGTTTAATATAGCCTTCTTACGAGATACTAACAAACTCAACAAATTCAAGATAACTCATAAAAACAGGTTCCAAACCTTATAGGATCTACTCAAAGTAGAAGAAACTACTATCGTGAACAACTGGAAAGGAATCAAAGAAGCACTAACTTCAACGCGTCAGGAGGTACCGGGCCATAAGAAGCAACATCATAAAGAATGGGTCTCTATCAAATCCCTGGTCAAGATTCAAGAAAGGAAGAACAAGAAGACAGCAATAAACAACAGTCGAACAAGAACAGCGCAAGTAAAGGCACAAGCTGAATACACAGAAGCAAACGAGAAAGTGAAGAAGAGCATTAAACCACACAAGCAGAAGTATATGGAAGGGCTAGCAACGACAGAGAAGATAGGTGCAACAGAAGGAAATATGAGACAAATATGCGACACAAAGAAAAAGCTAGCTGGGAAGTATAATAAACTAGAGAGACCGATCAAGGACAAATCAGGCAAGCCATTCGCTGAGATTCAAGAACAGACGAACATGTTAGTAGAACATTTTGAAGAGCTATTGAATGGATAAGCCCTAATGAACTCACCAGACACCGAGCCAGTATACACATTCATATAACTGTCACTGCACTAACGGTGGAAGAAATCAAGATGGCTATCAAACAAAATACCAATCGAAGCACTGAAGTCACGCATAGAATTAAATTCAAAGATGCCCCATATTCTATTCAGAAAGATTTAGAAGAATGATCAAGTGCCGGTAGACTGAGCCGGATGAGAGGTTTGGTAGACGCCCAACTTCTAGATCAACAGGTTGGACTCCGTAAGGATCGGTCATGCACTGACCAAATCAAGACGCTACGGATCACTGTTGAACAATCAGTTGAGTTAAACCCGTCACTATACACCAAATTCATCGTATATGACAAGGCGTTTGGTAGGGCGGATAGGAGAACCTTTTGGAGTCCATTTCAACAAAGGAAACGAAGAGAAGGTTAATTACTAAGAACACGGAAATGTTTACTCAATTCATATTCAATATTTCTAGGCCCGACTGAAGAAATACAGCCTATTATTAATCCCTATTTTCACTTCAACTTTCTCATCGAATTTTCACTTATGATAAAGCATTATTCTATTAATCCTCTGATTAATGCTTACATGTATTATCTTGTTGTAATGTTGATCATTACTCATAACTTGCTAGCTCAGTCGATACTAATAACTGACCATCTATATTAATTATTAACTATGATGGTTGACTGACAAGCTTTAATAGAATTTATATGCTTCAGCGAAATAAACTTGTTAAAACATCGAGCTCAAGCGAATATAGTCAATAAATGACGTAAACAAACATTGGCCAATAACATGACGAAGGTCTGGATGGTTATCTGGACCTAATTCTTCATATTACTTCTTTGCTTAACGTTACACTCTGTTTAAAACTATAGACTATCCTGTAATACCTTTTCTTCAGGCCACTGCCTGCCTAATTCCCAATTTACGAGTTCAATTACCAAACAACAAGAATAATACTCTAGAAACATGTAGTAAGTTCAAGTTATAAATTTTCCTCAATCATAGGGTCATTTTAGATGGTTTGTAGAATTACGGTCTACTATGATATTAGCACTGCTCTAATAATAGACCTAATCCTAAAATTGTAGATTTATCATGATGTAACTGCCTAATCTATAAGATCTTACGTGGAAGTTGCATCATCGTCTACAGCAACTCATTGCACTGTAACAATTACCAATACGTGATAGAGAACAAGCTTAGGCTAGAGATAGAATATATTTAATATGAATAGAAGATACAAGATAACATTCAGCTGGGACCACGCCTGCAAGGCCGAGCCATGCCACCTGACCAACTCGTATTTATTCAATTCACTGTTCCCGCTTTTCTTCATTGTTCGGTATTTCCCAGCGTTAAATGTTGAATGCCTATTTTTCGTATTGTTTTGTGTTAGGGCCCAATGCCACTACACTACTCTCCCACCAGAATCAACGTGACGTTGCTTCGATACCAATTTGAGTGGGGTTTATCGCGCGCCGGAGGTTACCAAGAATGATAAGAATCCTCCGGGTATTGATAAGCTGAAAGATAGATCAGAAAGAACGAGGCAGAACCTGGTCGGGAAATACATATATATATCAATTTTAAAACGCCTAACACGATTAAAAAGAAAATTTAGGTAAAGATTATTTGAGCTAAACAAAGTGGGATTACAATAATAAAATGATTCAGTATAAGTATATTTTAATAAAGTGCCGTAAGATACGTAGTGATATCCGTAGGTTAATAACATTTCCTGTTTAGGAATATTAAAAGCAGCCAATATTAGAGAAATGTTAAAATTGGTATTATATTTGGTCTAAATTATGAAATCAAATAACGTATGTGCCGGTAAGTTGTCCATGCGTTGATTTCTAATTGCATCTGTATTAGTAGGCTAACTGAAAGAACAAAAGTATAAGCGCGGAGAATTCCAACTAGTGTTCCAGTTAGTTTGATACGGTTTATTTAGATATGGGCAGATTTTCTCGACCTCATTTTTACTTGACCGTGATAGAATTTAGTAATACAACTAATACATATGAATTGTTATCAAAAATTTTTAAATACGTGAAAAGTAATAATTATGTGGATTTTGGACAGATAGATAAGAGCGATTCGTTAAACATGAGTGTATCCGTTAGAGATATGCTCTAGACTCAATGTTCTGATTTGCCATAGACTATTTATTTATATTCATACCTATCGGCTGATGGTACATACAAGTTAGTTGCAAGTGCCCGTTTAGATAAGACGGAATGCTATTTCATTGAGATATAGTGATTATGAGTTATTGAAATCAGTTAGGCCTTTGTGCCACCTTTCTAGGTGATGTGGTGCTGCAAGATGTATTCGTCTAAATAAGTTTTTACAAGATAATTAACGGTGAGTGATGCTCATGGGATTACCAGGGAGAACATAAGTAGTAATCAAGGGGAGTACAATCCCAACTCATGTCTATGATAATGGCTTGAATTTTAGTCAATGTTGGGGTAAATTCGACATTTATGTTTTCAGTTTGCAGGAGATTTGCTCGACTGCTTATACTGATTGTTTGCATGCATGATTGTCTCGCTAAACCTCCAATTAGACTGACAAGGTTTTGAGATATTTACTAAATGAGCAACTGATAAACATACTGTAATCATCCGTAGTGAATGAAAAGAAAAATAACACTACTTAATGATAATTATAAGTCGATTTGCTGACCGATTTGTTAATAGTTTCGTCAACTTTATCAATCATATTACGTGATTGTCAAGTCATGACAATGCTTTATGACGATATCCTGAAACCATTATGTCTAACTAATTATAGTGTTGATTGAGGATCAGCCGGTGGAAAAAATAGGTATTGTTGCTTCAGGTGATTTGAAATTATCAGAAATTTGTAGCGTTGAAGAAACCGAGCCACCTAATTATATTATAATTTTCAATTCAAGAATATACATCTAGTGTTAATTTTAGTAATAGGTTCCGGAGTTTAAATTTTAAATGTTTGTTTAGCCAACAACTACCTGATAGTTTAGCTATCATACTAAGGCAGTATGCTAGTACTTAAATTTGTAACTTTATTATCTAAACTATGTTTGTCTTTTTATGTTACTAATATGGTAGACCGATTTACAAACCCAAATACGTATAGCAAGAATGACTATAATGGGTTTGGTGAGAAATGCTAAAGGCGATTCAAATGACTTTCGAATTCAAAAGGCATGGAGATATAATGCAACGCATTTACAGGATAGTTTAACATGCAGGTTATTGATGTATATGACAAACATTGTCAGAAAAATAATTTTAAAGTTAAGACTGCTTATGAAACTTCAGGCAGGATTATGATGAGTTATAAACTTCCCATAAGAGGTTCCTGTATTTAGCATAGTGGCACTTACAAATATGTAGCAAAACCAACTGGAAAATATTTAATGTTCAGTACAAAAAAAAACATCCAGTAAAATAGTTAAACTCGCCTTTATTATTTTTCGCTTCCAAGTAATGATGATTTGAATTGGACAGTAATTCGAATCTGGACTATATACGAGATACTGTCGACTAAATTCTTGGATTAACCCAGCATTGAAAACTGGATTTGTGTAAGTTCAAAATTAACTTAAGCTAAATATGTAGCATTGCCTGACGAACAGTCTAAACGAGATCTAAGATTGCAGGAAATTTATAGTTCAAACTCACCGTAAATTTCTAGCATTTGCATTCTGTTTGGCCATGGAACTCAGCAATTGGAAGTTAGGCAGGCAGTGGTCAGAAGAAAAAAATATGACAGGATAGTGCATAGTTCAAGACAGAATGAAGAGTTACGTAAAGAAACAATATGAGGAATTAGATCCAGATAAATATTTAGTCCTTGATTTCATGGTTAGTCAATGTATATTGAGGTTATTTGCAGGTCATATTTGCTAGAGCTTGATGGTAAACTAATTTTATTTCGCTGAAGCATGAAAATGCTACTAAAACTTGTTAACGAACCATCAAAAGCTAATTAGTTAATGTAGATGACCAGTTTTTATTATTGATTGAGCTAGTAAGTTATGAGAACTCATCAATATAACATTACGATAATACATATGAGCATTAATCAGAGGACTGTTAGAATAATGGGTTTACATAAGTAAATATCTATCGAAAAAGTTAAAGCACTTTAACTTTCCATGGAAATATGAATGAAGAATAAGAGGTTGCGTTTCTTAAGTCGGGCTCACCAATGTAGAATTACGGTCTACTATGATATTAGCACTGCTCTAATAATAGACCTAATCCTAAAATTGTAGATTTATCATGATGTAACTGCCTAATCTATAAGATCTTACGTGGAAGTTGCATCATCGTCTACAGCAACTCATTGCACTGTAACAATTACCAATACGTGATAGAGAACAAGCTTAGGCTAGAGATAGAATATATTTAATATGAATAGAAGATACAAGATAACATTCAGCTGGGACCACGCCTGCAAGGCCGAGCCATGCCACCTGACCAACTCGTATTTATTCAATTCACTGTTCCCGCTTTTCTTCATTGTTCGGTATTTCCCAGCGTTAAATGTTGAATGCCTATTTTTCGTATTGTTTTGTGTTAGGGCCCAATGCCACTACAGGTTCATAGGGTGACAACCACATGATTATCTGAACTCTTACACATGTACTATTTGTCGTAATTGGTCTTTTTATACGTCAAATCCATCCGATAATTGAAATACTGAAAATAATCCAGGCGAGTTTTAAATATTTTTCTGGATATTTACTGTTTTTATACTTAACATATATATGTTTTCACTTAGACTAGTCGTATACATTTCATACAAATCATTCCCAAAGCGTTTTTAGTATAAAATGTACTTAATAGCTTCATACTACAATATACTACCATGAAAAAGGTGTTGTTTACAGATGAAACATATTAGACTTTTAAGTTATTTGACATAACTTGGTTCTAAATGCATTTGCCACATATTCATAAATGTCACAAACTAACTTCAGTAATTTCTTATAAAATGTCTATATTGTAACACGTCTTGTTCCTCACCATAGTTCTACAAGTCGTCTTAACTTTACAAATTTTTTCGGCAAGTTTATTATTTTAAAATTATTGTACTCTCCACTAACCAGCACGTTAACCTGGCCTGAATATTTGTTACGTTATGTCACTATGCCTTTTAAGTTTAACAATCATTTAAATCACCTTTAACATATCTCACTAAATCCATCATAGTCGTTATTGCTATTCGTATTTCGGTTCGTGAATTGGTCTATCATATTAGTTGCCTAAAAAGGCGAACGCGGTCTAGATAATAAAGTCACCAAATCTAGATACTAACTTACTGCACTAGTACAATAGCTAATTTATCAGGTATTTGTTGGTCAAACAAACATTTAAAATAGAACCTCCGGAGCCTAATATTAAAATTGACACTATGTAAACGAATATTCTTGAATTTCAATTTATAATATAATCGGGCAGATTGGATTCGTCAACGCTACAAACTCCTACTATTTATGAACCACCTAAAACAACGATACCTACTTCCAATTGGCTAGTGCTCAGTCAAAACTACAACTAGTTATTCTTAATGGTTTCTGGATGTCGTCATAAAGCATTGTCATAACTTGACAATCACGCAATATGAAATTGATAAAACTGTTAACAAACTCGGTAGACAAACTGGCTTATAATTATCACCAAATAGAATACTCTTCGTCGTTGTCTTCGTATGTTACAGATGAGTACAGTATGTTTGTCTATTATTTGCTCGTTCAGTAAATATCTTAAATCTTTTCAGTCTAATTGGAGGTTTAGCGACACAATCATACATGCAAATCATCAGTATATGCAGTCGAGCAAATCTCCTGCAAACTGAAAACACTGTCGAATTCACCCCAACACTGACTGGTTCAAGCCATTATCATAGACATGAGTTAGGAGTTGTAGTCCCCTTGGTTGCAACTTATGTTTCTTTGATAACTACATGAGTATCACTCACTGTTCATTATCTTGCAAAGATTTATTTAACCGGAAGCATTGTGCCATTCCACATCAAATATAATCACGGCACATAAACTTAGTGGATTTCAAAAGCTTATAATCACTATATCCCGAATAAGTCGTTTTCCACCTTATTACAAACTTCATACTTTCAACTAACTTGTATGCACCATCAGCCGGTAGGTATGAATATAAAGAAACAGTCTATGGCAAACCACGGTTATACTTTTGTTTTTTCAGTTAGTCTACTAATGTAAATGCGATTGGAAATCAGACTATATGGACAGCTGACTGTCATAAATGCTGTTTGACATCATAATATAGACAAAATTCAATACCAATATTAACATTTCTACAAAATTGATTGTTTTTAATATTTCTTAACAGAAAATACTCGCATCACCTATAAATTAATTTATTAACCAAAGGCTATGACTACTCATCTTAAGGCGGCCTATCAAAATATCACGAAATCATTCTTAGTTGTTGTAATCCCTCTTTGTTCAACTACTACATAATCTTCACGTAGATTTCCATCTTTCAAGTGTTATGTATAAAACCAACCATTTTAAAAATAACACGTGTATTCCTCGATCAGTTGTTGTTGCTTTCTTTCCTGATTTCGTTTCCGCTTATCAATACACGGAGGGTTCTCGTCATTCTTGGTAACCTCCTTCATGCAACAATCTCACTCAACTCGGTATTAAACCAACGTCACGTTGATTTTGTGGGAGAGTAGTGTAGTGTCGAAGGACTCGAACCGCACGATTTTAAAGACGAGCATATAATTATTGAAACGACTTATAATCAACAACTGATAAGAAGAGAAGGTTAACTATGAAGAACGTGGAAACGTTAATTTAATTCATATTCAACAGATGCACTTCAAGTGGGAACCGCAATTGGACAAGGTTGCCTACATTCTCCCTTCCTCTTTCTTCTGGTGGTTGGCTGAATTATGAAGACCTCCACATCTGAGGGAAGCGTGGAGTACAACGGACAGCTTGGATGCAACTAGACGATTCGAACTTCATGTACACACCAAGAAATGTAGGCCATGACAACCAGTGTAGTAGCGGCCATTACAGCAGTGGGCCTCAACATACACTTGGGTAAAAGCAAGATTCGAAAATACAACACATGGAACACCAACCTAATCACACTCGATGGAGAAGATTTGGATGAGGTTGTTAACTTGAAACGCAACTGGGAAGTATTGTCGATGAACGTGGAAGATCTGATACAGATGAAAAGGCAAAGATTAGCAAAGCAAGGTCTACATTCTCATTGTTGAAGAACACACGGAACTCAAAACAACTTTCTGTCAATCGACATTAAATTTAGAATCTTCATTACGAACGTTAATATATTTCTACTGTACGAAGCTGAAACTTTGAGAACTACCACAACCGTCATCAAAACAGAACAAGTATTTATGAACAATCGTCTATGTAAGATACTGAATGTCCGTTGACCGGATACCATCAGTATCAGACTACTATGGGAGAGAACAAACCAGCTTTCAAATGAAAAGGAAATAAACAAAAGACGCTGCAAATGGATAGGACATTGCTTACTTACTCCTGTTAATCCTCGTAGAGAAGCATACGCTACTCACGAGAATTCTCCATCCAACCCTGCCCAAGGCAATCCTTTCCAGCTCTTTCCAGTTGTTATTTGAGAATAAATTATTATTAGTATCCTTTTCACAACTGCTTCTATTTCCCGACGTAATGTGTTCTTTGACCTTCCTCTTTTCCGCTTCCATTCAGAATTCCAAGTTAGCACTTGCCTCGTGATGCAGTTTGGCGATTTCAGTAATATTTTTCCTATCCATTTCCATCGTCTTTTCCTAATTTCCTCTCTAGCTGGAAGCCGGTTTGTTCTCTCCCGCAGAAGGCTGTTGCTGATAGGACATACATTGTGAAAAGCATCAAACAGCATCATGAGGCAAGTACTGATTTGGAATCCTGAATGTAAAGGGAAAAAAGGAAGACACACTCTGTCGAGAATTCAAAGCAGACATCAGAGGGATTGACAGCAACTGGAAGGGATTGCCCAGGACTGAGCTGATTGAAGAGTTCTGGTCATCAACCTATAATCTTCCATGTGAGGTAACAGGTGTAATGAAAATTAACTGCAATACCATTCTATGTGACATAATTTATATAAATCTCCGAATACTTTCACCATTTAAGAAAGTAGATCAGATGAGTTTGCTTTAGTTGGTAAGTCATTTACATACAGCAAAAACGAAAAGGACCGAGGATTGCATTTTGGCGAAATCCAGTTTTTACATGTTATTAGGTTGGAAAAACCTCATTCCCTGAATCGTCTTTGACCATTAAGAAAGATATCAATCAAGTTTATTATTTTATAAAAGATCCGCAAACATTCCCATTTTGATTCTAGGCTCAGGATAGAGACCTTGTTAAAGGTTTGACTTAGATCTATAAAAATTGCGTCAACAGGAATATTTTTATCTTGCACTATAACCGAATTTTCTCTTGCTATGGGCGCATTTGCCAACCATGTAAGGCCTTCCTGTGGTTTTTGTACTAACAGATGATTCGCTTGTACTTGATTACAAATAACAAATATGATACGTTACGTTGTGCTCATCTGATTTTATCTGCCTTAAATTTCACTTTTTCGAGGATTATTGTTAATACATTAGTTGGAAAACGTTTATTTATCATGTGGGAGTTGCGAATACATTCAAATTCTGAAGCTTTCGAAGATTACATGAAAAGATTTAAACTCTGAGTATGACTAGGAAAGATGTTAAGTATGATGAAATACTGGTTGTTTTCCTTACATTCTTCAAGAAGGATGTCTATACCTTACTAAAGGCTTTTCATTTCCAGATAACCCTGTTTTACCCCCCTACGCAGCACTCAAAAACTAATACCAAATCTTGTAAAGCGTACTGGTTTGGAATGCCATGAAGGAGCGGAATTTCATAAAATGATTCGTTAGAACAACTTGGTTATAGAATGTATCCTTGAGTGTCATTTTTGCAATTAAATTCACGCGCAGCAGTTTGATCGACTAATAGCGGGCTTTATAATGCCAAATCTGAAAGGTGAACTTATACAAATGCCGAATCGTTCCTTTCAAGATAATAGGACTCAGTGTACTATGTATGGGGTTGTGTATAAGATACGCCGCCACGATACGAAGAATTCTACTGTTACTTTTTGTACTAACCTGGTGTACACTCAAAGTCATGCAGGCAGGCGTTTATTCAACGAAAGTCCACGTTCTCGTGAAAACATAGATAAAACTTCATTGAGGATTATCAAAGCAATTTACAGAGGTAGGCACAGGTTCGACAAATGTTTGTCCTGTAGTAGATTTCATGTGTCTTTCGTCACGCCGAATGCTTTAAGTGTAGTAAAATGAGACACATCAAGTCAGTTTGTGAAACTACTGTTCATTTCGCCAACAACAGTGTCAGACTTCGTGAGTCGTATCCTATTTGAGTGGTTATAATAATCATATACTATCCTTATTTGAAACTTTGAATAACCTATTTCATATTCCAAAATACTTATTTGTCCAGTGGTTTTTTCGCCATTATATTGTCGACACTGATGGCATCAAACCCATCAGTTCAGCTGGAAAGTTGAAATCAGTTAATCTTCAATCACAAATTGTGAGTCTTTCATCACTGAATGTGGACCACCTAACCTAAGCCCAGAAAATGTGAGAAAACTTCGAGGACAGTTTCCCTCATTGACCATTAGACATGCTCAACAAGTTATTGTTAACTACGTAATCGAAGCGCGATAAAATACGCACACTTCTGAAGCCCCCTCACTTTGATAGGCAAGCAAGAAATGAGTCCATTCCAGTTTCTGTATTTAATTTTAAAACTATCGAGAACATTCTAGATTATGGAGAGTCTATACCTATCACACGGGTGGATAGATACGTGAATGACATAAAAAGAAGAAATGAAGCAGATCACGGGACCTGGATTCCCGTGTAGGACAAGGCGGTTGTAGTATTCGTACAAATGCCACATAAACCTAAGCTAAATCACCCATGAGGCTGAGCCAATTGTATGCTGTATGACGCATCACTTAGATAGTCTTTCGAAAAGAATGACCATCACAGCTTGTTTAATCGCGCATCATTGATAGGTGCATGAAGCAGTAATTCTACCTCACACTTGTGTGATCTGTTCTTGCTAATACGTTTCTTCAGTGATGTCACGTTTATTCCGTACAATTATCAAAGTAGTTACAGTAACTAGATACCACGAAGGAGTAATCCATGTTAAGTACTAAAGACGACGTGTAACTTCGAAATGGACAGAGCTTTTGCTCCACATTTTCCTATGTCGCATACCATAAGATAAAAACAAGTTCTTAAAGCCTTCTGGTTTCGACATCTAACGAGCGCCTCTTGTCTGTCGTAATGAACAATATCTTGACAGGTTTGCGATCACGTAAGTATAAGTTACTATTTCGTTACGCGGTTTCTTCGTTTTCTATATTATTTGCTATGGGATTGTAGACAGTTTGACAGTAGTATCGCTATTTGTTCAGAATTCCGGATTTGAAGTTAATAACTTAAGTTCAGCTAGATGACAGTTATTAACTAAATATTTCTCTTCTGTCTGAAAAATAAAACTAACCATGATATCCTTTCAACAGTTTGGTAATTTTGATTATTTCAGATACATGTTTGGCAGCATTTTTAGGGGCTAAATACTCATATCCGCCCAAGTTGTAGTGATTTAAGAATGGGTATCATAAGGAAAGTAGAACCGATCTATTCAGAAATGCTGAAGGGTTCATGAGACAACTCTTTCCTCAGACAAGATGGTTCGACCAGCATTACTCGTTCCATGAAACTACTGTCTGATGGCTTATTGTTAATCAAGAATCATTTATTCATATACTTTGATGATTTTTTGACCTTGAACTACCATCACCAGTGGATTATATTGAAGATGAAACTAGGGACTGTAGCGTAGCATTCAGAAGAAGTGAAGAGCAGGTTAACCTCAAGTGAATACAAACGTTTACCGTTCATTGGATGAAATCAGGGGATGTGATACAGACACAAAACCAGTTCCGAAGTTTTTTACGAAGCCTTATAAAGTCCGCCTTAAAATAGAAGGTATTTAGGCTTTTGAATATGAAGGACTTAAGTGCGACCTAATAATTTAGTACTGTACTTGAAAACCTCCAGCCACTTTGGTAATTACGTTAGTTCGTCCTCATTTTAAAACTGGCCAAATTCCTGGAAATTAGAGATTCAGAAAAGTAAGCCAGTTTGTAAGCATACAATTAACTTTTGATAATGCAATGAGAAGACGAAGTTTATCAGAATTATATGATATATTAGCGCAATACATTTCGAACAACCTGATCACACATATACTTGTTAAGAGCATTTATATATAAAAATAAAAGGTCAACTAGACAGGTTAAGGGTAAGTCATGACAAAGGAAAAAATATTAAAGTACACAAAACAAATGTGATTACCACTCTGGATAATAAATCAGTATTACCAGGGTAGGTTTAGTGTAAGGACAAATTGTTTTTGAACACATAAAGGGGGTTTTAGTTTCCGTATAGCCAAGGCTTCAATAAACCTTAGTATACGTCCTTGAAGGCTTTTGTATAACACTACAAATGCTGATTTGATCTCGACCTTATGACCCGTCTCAATCAAATGTTTCGCAATGGAGGATGATGTCTGTCTATCCTGTGATCTTATTTGACCATTGGAATCCATTTGTTTTTGCAACCATTTTGGTATGTGTTCTGATAAACTTCGTCTTCTCATTGCATTATCAAAATTTATCAAAGGGACTAACTGTTTTAAAAATACAATTTACTATCTACGAACAATCGAGTTTTAGTGGCCCGGGATCTGACACCAGTTATATCACATATTTGATTGTTATTAAAATATACATGTTGGCTATCCGTGTATGAAAATATCGACTAGTTAATAGCGGAATTAAATAAGCCGAATACGAGAATGGATTTTGAATGTGTATATTTCATACACTTATTGATTTGAAGAGGTAATCAGGGAATGAAGCGTAGAGAAGAGAGCAAAGTGGAATAACGCGCAGTGGAGAGGGCTTGTGAACCGACTTATTTCAACCAAGTGTTGATCAATATTTATAGTCACACAAAGTTATGGTGCACAGATGTGATGTGTCGGATAATATGTGTACACACATACGCTCATATAAAAACAGTCCAGGTTGATAAGTGAATAAATAATAGAGCCAAAATGTGACTCAAGAAAAATGGATAAATTGGCCTTGCCGGAAGTTGGAATAAGTTTAATGGGCTTAACACAGCCGCCGACACTACAAAGTAATAGTACTCCTTAGCGGTTGAAGTGGTCTAAACAACTTCCCAGTGATTCTTAAACAGGAATACTGATATATTCTCGAGAACACAGAACAAAATGTCATAGTACTTTTGTTCCTTCTTGTTTCACATAATCAGGCTCGCGATCGGGTGGATCAACGTTCAACTGATACCAGGTATGAAAGCTCATTAAACGTAAGCTTATCTGCCCAACTGAATCAGCACCAAATATGAAAAAAAGCTATTGAAAAATGGTTCTATAATTGAGACTGAGAGCTACTCATGGATAAATCTTACGTGGGTATCATTTTTACTAAATGTTTTGTTGGATATTGGATTTGTTTAAAATTTCTAGTTAAATAACGACGTAGGACACAAAAGAGTGAACACTTCTAAAATGGCTAAAAAGAGAGGAGAGATTGCACTGCAAGAAGAAATTGTAGACGAAGATAGTTGGAACGCACTTCGTATAAAGCCAGGGCTAATAGGTATCCTGCCAAATGTTTCTTAGTTTTTTTCAGTTGTAGATGTCTATCAAGAATGGTGTGGTCCTTGTTCCGCTGTTGTTGGTCTGTTCAAACGACTCAAAACAGAACTAAACGACGATTTATTGCATTTTGCTGTTGTAAGAGCAGATACTGTCGAAACGTTTGAACTATATCGAGGGAAATGCGAACCATATTTTTTATTTTTTGGAGTGAGTTGCTATATTTCATTTTAACAAAACAGGGTGGATGCCTTGTTGCAGCAGTAAAAGGAGTAAATCCTCCAGAGCTGGAGCAATGTGTCTTGAGCAAGTTGAAGCAGGAACACGACGTTATAAGTGGTGAGGCTGAAAGGGTTGAGGTGGACTAAGAATTGTGTTTTAAATTGTCTCATAGGTCCGCGATCCTATGGTTATCGCTAGGGAGCGGAAAGAGGCGGAGATTAAACAAAAAAGGGAGGAAGAGGAGGGTAAAGAACTTTATTTTTTTAATCTTGCTGAAAAATTTAAATCAAGAGGTTGAACAGGAACTTACCTTAGCAGTACTAAAACCTGACGTTGTTCAGTCTGGAATAGCAGAACAGATTATCAGAGAAGTTAGAAACAAGTTCCAATTTGATTTTGTTTTAGCTCGAAGAAAAAGGTATCCAAATACTTGAGAGCCAAGAACATTTATTCACCACTGAAGAGGCTGAAATTTTCTATGAAAATGTTAAAGATCAGCCTTACTTTCAAGATCTTGTTGAATTTATGACATCTGGTCCAAGCAAAATTATAGTCTGTGCATTGAAAGGCAAGCAAGGTATTATCGAAAAGCTAAGGGGACTGGTTGGACCGTCCATTTTTGAAAAGGATTCAGAGGAAATGAATGAAACGTAAGCGATGGTCGCAATATATTTGATGCTTCCTTTAAATCCTGATTGTTAAAGTTGGACCCCATAATTTAGAAACAAAAGAGATTTATCTTTAACTAATGCAATAAGCGGTAGTATTGCATATAATGTACCTAGTGGCGACTCTTAGATGAGTTTAAATTTTTCTCCAATAGTACGGCTGGACAAGCACGCAAAGGTAGCAAAAATATCGTGGTCTTATGTGAAAGTAATATATTGCAATAAAGGTTATGTTCACGAAACGTTTTAGCGCATCTGTTATTTTATATAAATACCACTATTTTTTAGAGATCATCTCATTCCTAACTTTTTGTTCGAAATTATCGACTTAAATTTAATACCTCTCTGTAAATTTCCTACAGTCTTACAGTTAAAGGGGCTGATTTGTATTTTGTTTTGCAAGCGTGAAATACTTTGATGCATGACTTTTAATTATAAAGGATTTTCCGACAGAAACACTATGGGTAATTTTCTTAGTTATTTTTATGAAGGTCTATAACTGCAGTTAGACAATACGTCTCTTGAAAGATAAATAATAGGTCACGATTTTCAAGCTTTGCTCAGCCTAATCTTTTATCAGGTTTACGTGAATATGTGCCAAAGAACCAACATAACACAGTGTAGGGTAAGGCTTGCCTGTGTAGCACCATATGTTACTTGTGGTGAGAATTTTTGACGAAGTTAATACGTATAATATCTACTTGGTATTTAATACTCAGCGAAAATAATTGTGCATTTTTAAGTAGCACAAATTGAGGTAATATAACAGAAAACTGATTACTTAAGCCTATTTCTCACTTCCATAGTATGTGATAATGCCAAAGAACTGTATATTCAGATTCTTTGATATTCCAATACAGTCCAGGTGCTCACTCACATCATAATAAATTAATCTCCATATTGCAGTGATAGTATCGCCTGTCAAACTTGTGCCTATTCTTAATCTAAAACGAGCTGATAGTTTTGAAATTGCGTATGACCTGTGTTTAGAAAACTAACCTCCACATTATGTTGACCAGACGTGATGCTTGAACGAATCAAATTATCATTATCTATAACATTTAAAATATGCACAGCCTATTTAATAAATTTGCTTCTGATCACCTGGTTATGATGATTTATTTTCAAACTCTGAATAAATGTAAGCTATTACATCCAATAACAGAACTGATTTTAATTCAATATGAAATGACTTAGATTGTCCTGATGTTGATTTTCTGACTGAAACTTGATTGGCAAATGAAGGTTCTGTGCAGAATAACCTGATATTGTTATTGTGATACAAGTTAGTGTAAAATAGATGGTGTTTTAAGCGAATAGTATTGGCTTCCAGTCTCAAAGTAAATGTCAATTCCAAGATGCGGTTACATCTAACTAAAGAGTAACAAACAGGACGAAACATGCATCTTGGATTTCACTGCTAACCACGATCATCTTTTCGATATTAAAGTTGATTTTAATAAAAGGTCAGTTTAGGATTAAAATATTTAATTTGAATATGTATTAAAAAAGCTTGATTCTATTGTATCATCTGGTTAGATAGCTTTTGATCATGATTATTTTGAATTATGTTTTACCTATCCGGTAGTTGGTTTAAGTTGTATTAAGTACGGTTCTTTTTCTGTGAACCGTATCTTAGCATAATGTTCTGTTATTTGGAATTAGATTAATAATTGCCTTAATGAATGACTATCGTTCGGCCAAATTACATTAGAGCGAGAAGTCAATATGATAGCCGAATTAAAGTTCTTAATAAGCAAGATCCCATAACGAAGTCTCTTTTAAGGAATATTCCAGGTGCACTGCAATTATTATGAAGTGTTTGGTCGGAAAATGCTGCTACATTCTTGACACTGATGAATAATGTTTATGTTTTATTTAGAATAAGAGCAAAATATGGTACTGGAATAATCAAGAATGCGATCCATGCATCAAACTCTAAAGAAGAGGCTGCAAGGTATAGTATTCAAATACTTATTATTATATATAGATGGTTGCTCTTAGATTTTAATTTTCTGGTTCTAATTAACGTATAGTTTATTTTTTAAGTACTTATGAACGTAAACTAGATGACAATGAATCTTGAGGCTGGTTTTATGGTGATCTACGCTTTTCTGTGGGCCATTTATTAATTTTGAAATGTGCAAATTCTCATGATAGGTTTTTTGTCTGACTCAACTCAGATTTTGTAAGCAGTTTAGAAGAAATTATCAACTAATTAATAAAAATCAGGTAAAAGTAAGTTTGGAAAATATAAACCGCATTTAATTCGACATAAACTTGGGAACGAATAGAAAGTATAAAATATCACTTCGCAGTTATTGAATAGGTGATTATCTAAGCAAAAACGATTTATTGATTTCGTCAAATTGGTATATATTTTCATTAGGTCTAGTTAGCAGTTTAAAGTTATTTTACTGGCAATTTAACAACACCTTATGAAAGTTTAATAAATTTCAGTAAGAATATTTTATTATTCATTTATGTTAACTTGGAGTGTCTAGTACTGTGTTAAGCCGATATGGGCTGTTCTAGCTTACAGATAGACCGATTTATCCATCTTGTGTCACACTTAGACATTGCAATTATTCGCTTACTGATCTTGATAATTTCTGTATAAGCGCGCATGTGAGTTGCTTATCCTATTCATCACATGTCTTTAGTTTATGTATGGTCATAAATTTTGCGCCATGCTTGATCAAAACGAGTTGGCACACTTGCCTTCTGCTATCTGCTTTACCTCTTCATTTCTCTGATTGTCGGTTTGGATTAATGAGTGTATGAAATATATGTATCCAGTAATTATTCTCGTATTTTTCCTATTTATTCCGTTATTAACTAACGCAAATTAAGTTGATAATTACATACGAGGTTAGCCGGAATGTATATTTTGCTAACACCATCGTCGGAATTGCGTTTAAATCAGTGAGCCACCTTCCCAATGCAATTAAAATGATGATGATGAGTTCGTTGCAGTAATTTCCAGACTGTCTTACAGAAGTTACGTTGTAAGACACGTTAGTTAGTTAGTTGAATAGTGACTTCTGAAAAGTGCAAACCACGAATGCAAATATATATGGTTTCTCTGAATAGTTAACGCTTAATAAAAAGAAATGCTTTTGTCAAAAGGTATAAATTTATTGTCGTCTATTTGCAAATTATGGAGTCAGTTTAGAATACGATTTAAGAATTGCTTAAGATTACCTCAAAAATTGATGAGAAACTTTAATTTGCTAGGACAGGCTCTAGGTTAAATTGGAAAAAAGTAAGAGTATTTTATGTAAGATCGTAAACCAATCAATGTAAGACCACCATTGAAGACATGGAAGCACTGGACAACCATTTTGTCCTAGCATGGGACCCCTGAGCAATGCACATCCAAGATCCCGGACTCGAATATGGAAGATGGTTGCACAATATCGTGGATTGATTGTAGTTAGACATTAAAACCATTGGACGTCCCCTCAGTGGTCCAGAAATTAGACGTTCGCAAGAGATCGAAGGTCCAGGGTTCGGGGTCGTGTATGCGCACTGATCAGGAGTCCCTTACTAAGACAAAAATGGCCGTCCAGTACTTCCAGGTTTTTATTAGCGGTCTGACATTGTTGATTCATGATTTTAATCAAAGCTCAAAAATCTCCACAACCCTTTACCGATAAAAGTATTTCTTTTAGAACTGAGTATTGATTTTATAATTTTGGTTTACAGTAACATTTATGAGGAATAAATTCTGTTGATCCCGTTTGCCATTTTTCTAATCCCTGCCATATGCTCTCTCCGCTTATTAAACTTTTTATTGATTGAACTCTTTGGTTTGTTGATTAGGCTGTCAACTGGATGATTACGGAAATTACATATTTGTGTTAGTCAGTTCGATATAAAGGTGAATGAGTAATTATTGACGAAACTGATAGCTATTTTCTCCTTCTAAAGTTTTCATTCCAAACCATAGGTATTTCAGCCAAGGATTTTAAAATCGGAGTTAAGTTGGGCTTTAAGGATATCTTTGATTCAATATATGATTGCTTAAAATATAAACCAAAGGGTTACTAGTTTCATGCTGCTGACTTCAGTAATTATAAGAATAATCTTATCAATTTATTTTAGCGATTTTATACAAATTAACTTGTACTATGACAACAAATAGGTTGATGTTTATTGCCCATTCCTTAGTTAACAAACTTCAGGCAACATTGTGGTTCACAAAATAGAATAATCAGCTGTTCTGTAAAAAATGTTAATGACTGGAATTTTATTTCCTGATAAAAATATTGTCTCATTCCCTCTACATACCGTTCCTGTGGTACTCAACATAAAGTGTGCATTTCCAGTTTCAGATGGTAAAATATCAATTTGTATTAGGTTTTACTTTCTCATTTGGTAAATGAGAAAACTACCATATGTCACTAGTGACATTAAAACGATCAGTGTTATGTGATGGTGAAGGTAAAATATGATTGGTCATTGAGCATGGATAAATAGATACAGTCTACTGACCATTAAATATGTGATTTCACCTCATGGAATTGGTTTCGATTCTGGACTCGTTGAGAATTACTGCATGTGTAGCAACCCCATTCTATTAATGTATTATTTGTCTACCCAACTGTGTTAATTTCCATATGAGTATGATTGAGCGTGTGTCTGCACTTCAATCCCTATTCTATTCCCCATTGGTTGTGACACATAGATAATCAATAATTTATCTACACTTGATTGATACTCAAAAATATATATGAATCTTTTAACACAGACACGCACTTTGATTTTTGACTCACTCGGTGCTTGCTTGCTGTATGCTTGCGGACTTTACCAAGCTTTCACAATAAACTATCTCTATAACTGATTTTTGGGCTTTTTAATGATCTCGAGTAAAATCGATAATTCTACTAGGAGATTAAGCCTGTATTAAATACTCGGTTAATGAGATATCTTTATTTGGAGTCGAATATAGAGGAAATTTATTTTAACAAACTCGGTTAACCTCTACAAATTGGTGAGCCCGACGTGATCGTGTGTAACAAAGTATTGTCTAATCTGTGCTCTGATTATCTATTCTGGGTCTTGTATTCTGGTTCTGACATAATATGACTAGTCTTATTATCGCGTTAACGTATTATCGTAGTATTCCTTGAGTGAGAGAGGAATATAAGAAACATTCATTATGTCATAGAGAGTATTAACTCTTTCAAGAATTAATCATGTGAATCCTGAAGTTATTCAAATAATGTGCTCAATATAAGTTTATGCATTAGTCCACTAATCCAAAAATGTAAAGCTTTTGATGGGTGAGAGATTACAATTAGAAATCTTTTTATGTGTTTATGAACAACCTACATCTGGTTGCTTATATTTATACTTTCCCACGTACGACATTATATAGCTTATATCCAATAGTCTAATATATTTTGTAGTTACATTTTAATTTGTTGGAACAAATTATAACAATTTTAAGCGTTTGAAACACTATTTGGGTTAGTTTATCGTTTGCCGATCAAATTTGATGTATTCAGTGTCTAGTCATAATCTAAAATGTCGTATCAGTTTTACCTCATATCTATAAAAAATAATAACATTATTATTTAAGTTTATCCTTATTTAGTTATTTAAGTTAAAAATATGTACTTTCATCTTTGTTTCTTTACATATTTGGCAAAACAATCGCTTAAAACAAACAGAGAACTAGCGTTTTTCTATCCAGGTTATGAGCCACCAGTTATTACAGTGAAACGTACCCAATCAATTGGTAAGGGATATGAAGAAACAGCTTATGGTACTGGAAAACATGGAATCGAACGAACAGTTGCAGTATTACGGCCACAAGCTTATGAATTATATAAAGATGAAATAGTAAAACAAATTAAAAATGCTGGATTTACCATAGCACTGGAGAAAGTTATACAGCTGACTAAAGAACAAGTAGAAGAATATTATAAGGAGCATATGGGACAACCATATTTTGGGGAATTAACTACTGTAATGTCCAGTGGTCCATGTTTAGCTTTATTATTAGCTAGAGAAGTAAGATTATTATTTTAAAAATAGTCAAATGAACTCAGTCATGAGAATTTTCCTCATGCTTACAAAAGCTAATCATACAATTGTTATTAGGAATAAAACGGTGTTTGAAGTTAACATTAAATAAAAGACTAGTGTAAACTTATACTTGTCTAGATTATCTGACTATTCACTCAAGTAAAATCTTGTGAGCAGACAACAAATAGATACAAGAAACACTTTAAAAATTTACTCCACGGATAATTCTAGAATCACAGAGTAACCTAACCCACTTGTCAAGCAGCTGGAGTCTGTCTGGAGGTTATGAAATAAGTAAATAATGAGGTTCTAGAGAATTCTTGTTTTGTTTCTATTTAATGTTATATCAATACCTTAGATTGCCAACTGGTAAGAAAGGAGTTTCTGTACTTTATTGATTTATTCTGCTAGATAATCTGAATAATCTTAGTGAATAGTTCATTTTGTTGTTGAACTACACAATATATATCAGTTAACCATTTTAAATTTATTAAAAAAAGTTTTAAAAAGTTATATTTTTATTAACCGATAACGTTTTGCAGTCAAAAGCCAAATTTTATCCTCTAATATCTCCATAACTTAGTAACCAATAGTATTTTTCTGATTTGTTTTCGTTATTTAATGAACTCTGTTTGGTTATTATTGTAACAGTTCAATCAGTGAAATAAGATTTTATTGTCTTATTACCATGTAATAAATGTAATCAAGGCTTAAGATGTATAATAAGCATTTCTGGAAGTTATTAAAAACACTGGATTACATATTGGTAAAGATAAGTTGTTATCATGGGAATACAGGTTAAGTTACATTTGAATGTGAATCAGTCGACTAAAATTACTCCTAACCTATCAATAATAATCTTTAAGAAGCAATTTTAAGATTTTAAAACTAATTTGGACTGTATTCCTCTGGTCTTTATTTAATTAAATTTATCTATTTGTAATGTTAAGTAAAAATTTCATGAAGAATAGGCTAATTACAGATGAATTTTTAATGCAGATGTTATTCCAGATTTACTTGAGTATTAAAATAAACTACATTATAGTAAGACTTTAGTTCAACTCATTATTGATGTTAACTCTTTTATCTATGGTGATAAATTGGAAAGCATAGACCATTCTATTTTTTTTTTGGTTTATTAACTTATATAAACATTATTATGCTTCTATTTTTCTTATTTTGAATTAATGATTTTCATATCAACTTAGTAGATTTCAAATTTCATTTATAAATAGGATGCTGTCGCTAAATGGAGAGAAATGTTAGGGCCAGCAAGTGTTAATGAAGCCAAATCTACAGCTCCTGGATCATTACGTGCTCAGTTTACCATGAAATCGTCGACTAAAGTGACCAGTGGGAAAGATGAAGGAATCAACCTTATACATGGATCAGCTAACGATTATGAAGTGCAGAAAGATATTAATGTATTTTTCCCGCTCGAAGAGACAATTGCAGTGATTAAACCAGATGCATATGCTAATCGAGATGAAATTATTGAAAGGATTGAATCAGCTGGTTTTCACGTGGCAGCACGTAAAGAAACGACTCTTACCAAGGATATAGCTCGAAAATTATATGAAAACTGCTCTGGTCAACCATTTTACAATGATCTAGTTAATCATATGGTCAGGTGTGTCATATTATTTATCAAAGAAGTACATTTCATTGTGAAACTTGGAAATAATGTTTGAATTTGTCAAAACCTTAGTACGATAACAGTCGTTAGTGGTTAAAATTGAAATGCGGTTTACGGTTTTTTACCTTCTTTTAAATTTGACGAAACAGCTGTCCACCTCTTCCCAGTTGTTAACGGTATATATATATATATATATATATATATATATATATTGGTTAGAAGAAAAATGAAATAAAACCCCTTGATTGACATACAGAATTGGCAGATGGACGTAATAATAATATACTTAAAACTAGGCACTACTTTTTTATACATTTTGACCCAACTGTTTTATATTCGTTTTCAGTTGTTTCCTAAAAGCAATTGAGGATCACCAGAGAGTCAGTTTAAATCATGAATCAAATGAAATAAGTGGTTCTCGTGGCATATTATTTACTACCTTACACAGTACTTCACCATGATTGGATAAAACCGTATGTCCGACATACACTTTCTATATCCCGTAATAGTATCTGTATAAAACCACTAGTAAGTAATTTCACGTGAAGTCAGAACTCTTTTCGGAGGAGGTAAGGGAAGACTCAATCTAGTATTCGTTGAAGAACTTTAGGGATGTATTTTGAAGAATATATCATTGATAAGATGGTATGTATGGGGGACCAAGTCCTCTTTTAAGTTTTTAGGACACAGTTGTCCCTCATACCTTAATTATCTGTAATGCCAATACTAGAACAATTTATACATAACTTATTATAAATCCTTCCTTCTTTCTACCATCATCAAATTTCCTTTGTCTCTTTGTTCTTACGTAACCATGATCTTAACCAATATTAGCATTAAAATTCTCATCAAAATTTTATCAGTTCTTTTATTAAGTATCACGGACCTTATCAGTTCTTTAGTCGTATATCACAATTCATTTATTTACTAATTTATACCTTCAAATATTATGATTTCCCTATCAACTTTTTAATTGCTTCGTTTATCACTCGTCATTATTTTTACATGTAACGGTTTTATCCAACACCGTGCCACTTGGTCGGCATTGATTTTATCATTACTACTAAACATGCATATTGGTGTAGAGCTAGGATGCAATTAAAAAGAAATATTTCTTTGGTCTGTGCATCTTTTTCTAAAAGAAATAGACTAGTGCAGTGAACAAAAACACCAGTGGAGGTAATCGAATGTATTTGACGCAAAATTACAGAGCATCTCAATAAAATCTGAGAACCATATAGTAAATCGTTAATTTGTAAATGTCAATCCATCATATCAGACTTGACTGTTCCTGTTGCAAAACATCAATCCATTGTCTCAGATTTCATTATTCATGCGTTTTCATACCAATTGCGTTTCGTTCCCGTTCTTTCCTCATTGACCTTCAACTGAAAAACATTCTATGCCTGACCACCGTTATATACTACTTGTGTGGATATAAGTAACTCACACGACACTATGCTTTCAAATTAATTCAATTTAACATATTCACTATTGGTGATAAATTAATTTACTTGTCCAGATGATCCGCCTAATACGATATCAAGAAAGCATTTTGACCCTTCTTAAGTAACTATCTCTTACTGAATGATGAAAAAGTTACCTGTGATGTCAGATGAGCTTTAACTCAGTAACCCGGAAATAAGCTCCTTAACCATTACAATATCAATGATAATAGTCTACTCCATTTATTTTGGTTCAATAAATCAAACGATGTAGTCAGGTCTGAAGGAATACATATTAAGTACAACCAAGTCAGTAAATCTACATAGGTTACCTAAGTTATTAGTAAAACTATCTAGGATGCTCATAACCTGACAATCTAGTGCTTCGCATGCCTACACACTGGCGGTACTAGCTAATGTAAATATCAGTTACAAAAAAGTAGAAAACAACTGTTATTTTTGCCTATTTATACCTGTAGGTTAATACATCAACTTTTTTCTGGGAAAAGTTGGATGATATTGAAGTATGTCACATAGAACTTGATTAATACGTAAGATAAAACCAAAGACCAAGCTTAGAATTTAAGAGTCTTCATTCATTAGATTAAGCTGTTCTAAAAATAACGACAGGGGACTATGGTAGTCTTAAAGTACTGGTCAACTAACTAACGTTGCTAAATTTACGTAAAGACTTTTTAAAGGAGTTTATTAACTTGTTTTATTTTATTCTTAGTCACTTTTTTTAACCAGGCTATCTGTTGATTACTTTTAAATACAGTGGTCAAACTTTGTTCATGGTTTTAACGAGAAGTAATGCGATTTCCGGTTGGCGGCAACTGATGGGACCAACAGATCCAAACAAAGCATCTGACGAATCATCAGAAAGGTATCATTATAAAGTTAATTTATTTACGGTGATTGATAGGTATATGATAATATAATCTTAAAACTTCCAGGGACAATTAATAACGGACTCATCCACTTTTCTGTGAATGATCTGAAATTATATAACTCAAAGCATTTGATCACTATTCACGACGATCAGCCAGGATGCTCTAATGTCTGTTTATGACTCAGAGCCAAAGTTAATGATTTTATTATCTGATACAGTAACTTCATTTGGAAAATGCTAGCGTTACTGGATTTCGATACTACATGGACCAGAATCTCACTTTGGTAAACGGATCAATATCGTTTAGAAGTGAACTATCGACTGGTAGATGCATTTTATTATCTATATAATGTAAGGTGAAAGCAAAGCTGTACTTGTACTTAGCATTGATGATCCTTATACCAACAACTGATTCAGTTGTATATCCACTAATAAGAAGTAAGCTAACTTCTCAAATTTAGTTTCGTGAAGCTGAGAGAGATTGAATTTAGTCTAAATAGATCATGAATCACTCAGAAAGTGTATAATAAATTTACTTAATATGAAATATTTTCACGTACAATCTACTTTATTCCTAAAAAGAATAGTTTGCAGTTTTGCATCTGTATTTTTCACTTGATATATGGCTAAATTTTATAGACTTTCCATTCGAATTTCTTAGGTTTGAGAGTAATTTATTTGTCTGCTTTTAACTTCCATGAATGAAAAAATCTATCGTATTTGTTTTTCTAGTATTCGTGCAATTTATGGTAGAGATATTCTTCGTAATGCAGTTCATGGATCATCTAATAAAGATGAAGTTCAACGGATTCAAAATTTATTATTCACCGGCATCGAAGCTAATGAAGAAAACCGTAAGCAAATCATTAGAAATTTATGAAAGTGTGTGATGAGTAGTAGTATTTTTCTAATGTAATTTGCTCGCTAGCAATATCCAAACCTGTTCAAGTCGTACTCTGATAGCGACGAATGGACAGAGATCCGAAGACTATGGACATACGTTAATGTACTGTTATAACCTGAATTAAGCTCGCAGTAATGTACAAACCAACTACCGTTTTACACAAGCTCCACAAATTAATCAATCGTAATTAAGTGTGTTCTAGAACTTACATTTGAGTTTCTATGACGTCCATTATGATCTGATTTTTACAACTGTTTAGGATTCATATAAAAACCTGTAAAACGTGACTCATCCAATTGTAATGGCCACCTTGATGGAGTCGTCCAGTCTATCCATTGTAATGACACTGTCGAGATTTATCAGCTGAGTGAACTGTTTTTTGCTATCATACCGTCCCGAAAGATTTAGAATCAATGGTGATTAGATTGAAATCAATAGATTAAAGCTTAATGGAGAAGTTCTACTGACGACTTCATTGAGATGTGGTGGCACTACAATTTTTCCAGAAGATAACCAGTATTTTGAATTATACTGACTTGTACAGACAAAAAAATGGGTTACGCGCAGTGGGTTTTTATGATAATTAGGAGTATTTGAATTATAGTACTAACTAAGAATCCCAGAAATAACTCAATTGAATCGAGAAGTACTACACAAGCTTTAACGAATGTACTGTATTTGAAATTCGAAATCAAGCATTTAACAAGTACAAAAGAATCATTAGTTCATTCAAACACCACAGTTTTACACATATCTCACAATAATTTGTTAGTTGAGTTTATGGGTCAATTAAAGCTAGACCACCATTGAAAACCCGGAAGCACTGGACGGCCGTTTCGTCCTAGTATGGGACTCCTCAGTAGCGCACACCCACGATCTCGCTTGCGGGATTCGAACCCAGGACCTCCAGTCTCGCCCACGAGCGCTTAACCTCCAGATCACTGAGCCGGCCGGCATCCAACGGTGTTAATGTCTAACTTCAACCAATCCCTCACTAGTTGCTGTGTGGATGTTTTGAACCGATTGTAAGGTTTAATCAGTACAGATAGCTTGTATTTGTAAAGTTTTATCTATGGCTTTCCCAGACTGTTCTCCAAACTATGTATTGCAGCTCTCAAGATTAAAATCCTGTATCAGATCGAATAATGGGTCTCTTTATGCGAGAATTCGAGATTCTGTGCCATGAATTTTTGCATTACCTATATGAGGGATTGAAACTACTTGCATCTATGCCAAAACCTGTATTGTTTATGACTGACGGAATAACTTGGAAGCGTTTTCATATTTCTATGAAACAGGTGAATTAATGAAGTCCACAAAAGCCCATTCGGGAAATAAGCAGAAAAATCGATGATTTATCAATCTCAAAAAGCTACTACCACCAAACTAGCCATACGCCATCCGTTTGTTGACTAGATTATATTATGTAAAATGTTGACGTACCAGCCATCATTGAATG
Source organism: Schistosoma spindalis (assembly GCA_946903255.1). NCBI lineage: Eukaryota > Metazoa > Platyhelminthes > Trematoda > Strigeidida > Schistosomatidae > Schistosoma > Schistosoma spindalis. The sequence continues at coordinate 70,494,598 of OX336420.1, read as the reverse complement.
TTTAAACTTTAAAGGTCACACTAATAATTTGATGAGATCAGTTTATAACTCGAATAAGTCTGATCACACAAATGATAATGACTGCTTGTAACTGTCCGTTGACTTCTTAAATATCCATTATTTGGCTACAAAGTTTGAATAATTGGTCTGCTGACTTCCATAGACAGTATTGTTCACTTAAAAAAACATGTCATGCGTACTTTGCCGATACTGTGTATACTCGCTTGCTCACGTCTGTTATCCTTTGTGGAGCATAGGCCTCCAACCAGCCCTGTCCTGGGCTCTTCTTTCTAGATGGCTTCAAGTGTTATTCATTCTTTTGATATTTGTCTCCAATTCCCGGTTCAGTATGTTTTTCGGTTTGCCTCTTTTCCTTTAGCTTTGAAGATTCTAAATTGGGATGTAGTTTGTGATGCGGTTTGATGAAAGTATAAAATTCGAGTCTATAAAATAAATTTAACTATTATGATCATCGATTTATTAGTTACGCTAGTAAAAAGATTCCTTCAAAGGACAAAGCACAATCATTCAGTAAACAAGCCATCAGAAATTCATGCTTATTTGTGCATTGATCTCCAAAAAGTCGAATTTTAGCTATGTTGATGAAATATTATAAAATTATAGTAAATAATTAGATATGCTTCTCATTCCCTAATTATGTAAATTTACTGTTACATATATGATTTATTCAGTTGATGTGTTATTTAGACTCCTGTTATTTTCTTTCTGTCTTTTATTTAGAAACGATATCGTCAAGAAGTAGTAGACGAGGTCAGTAAAGTGACATTTTATGCTAATGGAATATTGAATTTTTGGTGATCTGTCCTAAGATACTTCGAAAAATCTGGTAACATGATTCCTTATGAAATATTTATCGTACATACATCTGAATGCCAAGGTTGGTTGAAAATCACATACGCTGATTTCATCCAACTTTAAACCTAACTTAAAATAGGTGATCAGAGTTCAAGTTCTTGTAGTAGTGTTACTCATCAAAGCGAATAAATCCATAAAAACAGATAGCGAAGTCGATATCAGATGAACAAAGCGATTATCAGGGATTTAGATAATCTCAAGATCAACACTAAACACCGCTACTTACTAAGATCCCTTTATAATCACTCATTTAATTCAGTAGTGAATGCTGAAAATATTCAATATTCTAATTTCTCAAAATTAATCACTGTTATCAAGTAAATCACAAAGGAAACTGAGAAATTAGAAGTTTTATGCGTTAATTAAGGCTTGAGTGAGTTAAAAAACAAAAAACACTTATTTTGTGATATTTCTAAAGTAATTCAAGAGTAAAAATCAGAATAAACCACTATTTTCCATACCCTTCTTTGGAGGATGTTTTTACCACACTATCTGGTATCTATAAAGAAACAAGATTTTAATGGATATTTGTTTAATTTAAAGGTGTTTTCCATTATGAACTTTCACCAGCTGCAAAACTCTGAGTTCATACTTAGTGGTCCGATAGTATCACGCTTGTTTATAGACCGGAATTTGTTTGTTTTAAACCCAGGTAGTGTCATAAAAGTGCACGACTGAAAAGTCCCGAAGGATGATAAAATAACTGTCTATAGCTCCCTGATTTTTAGCGGATCTCTTAATAATATTGATTTATTTTGAAAACTACATACAGTTTGGTATTCAAATGGTATCCAAATCAAACTATGTTTTCGTTAGAAGTGGTAGGTAAAATTTTTATGTTCTTTTGTCATCAATGATGATTGTAGTAGTCTTGTATGAACTTGAAGCACAACAAGTAATAGAGTAGTCACAGTTATTCATGAAATAGTTGATAAGCATACATTGTGAATAGCTTCAACTCTTCGAAGTTTAGATGTGCAGTGAGAACTCGTTTACTTTTTCTTTCCTATCTCAGAAAGCAGTTGATAAGTTTTAAAGGCTTTAAACTCTTTCAGCTGTTATAATTAGTAGTTATTAAAGGCAATAGAAAACGTGTAATTATTGAACATACGTGTTATTGTTTTCGATCCACTCAACTATAGGTCCATTAACACTGTTTACTGTATACACCAAAACGATAGATTACCCAAATAATATTGTCATACATTCCCAAAACTAGTTATCCAACTACCAAGAAGCCTAATTAAGTAGTCTGTAGGATTCTGCACTGCTCGGATTTAAAAACTCATATGATTATAAACATAAAGTAAACGACTGAGTCACCACAAGTAAAAAAAGTAGAATATATAAAAAAGAGGACATTTATGATAATAAACTGAGTTTCAGGTTTATGATTAATTTACTGTAATCCATGAACAGTAAGAGGCCTTGCAATGGTTGATAATTAAAATAAAAGCTTGATATTAGAATGATATTAAAATTTCATAAATACACAGTAAGTATATATAAAATGAGTTCCCAGGGGTTGACTTCTAAAGTTTCGTGGTTTTATCTATTCATTTCGTCTTAGCAATATAAACAAAGAAACTTTAAGCTTCATGTGAAGCAGAGGTTGGTTTATTTCGTCAGTTACTAAAGTCTATCAAAAAGAATAAAAATATAATAAAATCACTCAACATAATCAGTCTGTTATGTCAGTTTATTTCTAAGAAATAAATGATCAAATATTAGATGTATTACTTTCGCAAAAATCACTACGAACATTAAAACTAATGCCAAATGAAAAGCGAAACAAATCTCCTTGCCTTTATTGGGTAGTTATAACCAAATGCCGTATCGTGAAGTAAATATTTTGATACTACATATTACCGTCATAAGCTCAAACATACGTATATCTCTTAGCATAAGATAATTCTTCCCTATTGTATTGATGTACTTACAATTTTATTGGGTTTTTTTTAAGATTCAATAAATGAAGAAATTGATATGGATAAAGGTTAGTTTGACATCAATATCTGAGATAATAATAATAATAACAATAAAATTTATTATAACAGTTTCTTAAACATTATAATAATTAGTAATCGTTAGTTTTATTCTTTATTTTGTAACTTCTGAGAAAGATTATCTTTCTTAATGATGAATTCCATGAGATACATAAAGTTAGTTTCATGATCTTTAGACGATTCGTTTCAATGAAGCTACTTAGAGAAAACATGAAATACAATATTGCGTTGTTTGTTTTAGTTTCAATATTTAGTTTGCTAAACGCTATATCTGATCAGCAATTGATCCCTGAATACCGGAACGGCTAGTATATAGTGTGTAAAACATACTTTTATCTATTATTAGCTAGTAGTGTTTGATAAGAATCTCAAAACACTGACTAATGTACTATGACTGGTATTAATAAGCTGTTCTGTATACTTTCCATTACGTATATCTACAGTCTAGAAAATAATACAATACTTCCATTTATAATGATTATAGTTTGAAAATAATGTTAAATATTAAGGTTCACAAATTGTTAAATCACTCGGTATTTGTATATTAGAATTGGAACAAGTAGGGTTGAAAATAATAAATATATTTTTTGTTATATTCCAATGAATAGAAAAGTTGTATTTCTGACGTTTCGTGACTTAATGTAAGTCACTTCTTCAGAGTAAATAAATAACCATATTTGGTTATCTATTAACTTTCTACCCAATGCCCAATTTATTTGAAACCATCAAGTCCAACCTTAGCACTGTTACTTAAAAGTAAAATTGAACTAATTAATTCCAAATGTTTCATAATGCAAGTGGAAGCAACATTATTACTTCAGAGTTAAATCATTGATTGAGATCATAAATTGAGGTTAAGCATTTGCACGTGAGACCGAAAGTCCTGGGTTCAAATTCCTCATGCGAGATCGTAGATGTCCCATGCTAGGACGAAACGGCTATCCAGTGCTTTCAAGTTTTCACCGGTGGTCTAAAATCAATCAATTCATGATCTCAATCAAAAACTTAACAATCTCCACAATAAGATTGTTTTTTTCACACATTTTGGTCAAATATATGATAGATCATTCTATGTCAAAAAATATAAGTAACATTAGTGCAGAAACTGTACTTAAAACAATTTACAAACATTAAAACTGACATTGTTTAAACAAATTGGGCATCACTAGTTTGCACACTGTTAGATTACTTGATTACTTTCAACTAATACATATATGAATTATAATTGTCATTACGTTCTCATTACAGAGATTCATATTTCTTTGATCTATTTTTATCGTTATATTATTCTCATAGGATTAACAAGCATTTAAATCATTACTATTATTATTTACTTATTTTTTTTAATTTAGCTCACTCATATGCAGTTAAAGAAGAGCAAGGTAGGAACACCTTAGTTTATAACTTATTTATATATTTAATGTACTTTAGATAAGTCACTTATGAAATTACTTCTCGAATACTGGAATGATGTTTTCTCACGTGTATGCACAAAAATATCTTTAGCAATTAGAACTATAAGTTGATCAACATTATATAGTTATAAAGATAACAATTTTGCGTGAAGGATTTTGTGAAGAATTCCTAATTTCTTAACGAGAAGACATGACCTATGAAATAGAGCGTTTAGGATAGGTATTAGGCGTAACACTGGATGATAGGTTGGGGATATCACAAATCGATGATATTAAAAATGTAAATCATTGGATAATAACCCAGTGGTTTAAAAGTAACAGGTTTAACATGAATCCTGAAGGTCTGGTGTCGGATTAATCTTATGTTCTTTGGTGTTCACTATTGGAAATCTCAAACTAAGAAGCTACCATAACCGTCTTTTAAAGTTATGATTAAATTTCTGTCTTTATATCCGTTCTACACGTCTTTGCATTTTACAGCTTTTTAAAACTGACAAATCATCTCGAGCAAGTTGTTGTCCTTATTGATTCTTAGCTGTATTTCAATTGACTTTTAGTTCGTTATTTTAAACAACATCGTTTAATTTATACCCCATTCGAATGTAATACATTTCAGTCAATAATTTTATACTACTTAGATAATAGTGATTTAACTAATTACGTGTTAATCATATACATACACACTGACTAAAGTGAATTAAAATTAAGTAAGGTCGTTAAAAGCAGTTCATTCCAAAAATAAGTTTAAGTAGGAAATTAATCAAAGTTGTATGCAATATTCAAAATTACTTACTTACCTACTTACTTACTTACGCCTGTTACTCTCAACGGTGCACAGGCCGCCGACCAGCATTCTCCAACTCACTCTATCCTGGGACTTCCTTTCCAGTTCTGTCCAATTTTTGTTCATTTTTTTCATGCTTGTCTCCATTTCTCGATGTAATGTGTTATTTGGTCTTCCTCTCCTCCTTCGGCCTTGATGGTTCCATGTGAGGGCTTGCCTTGTGATGCAGTTCGGTGCTTTCCTCAATGTGTGTGTGTCCTATCCGCTTCCAGCGCTTCTGCCTGATTTCTTCCTCCGCTGGAATCTGGTTTATTCTCTCCCACAGTAGTTTGTTGATAATAGTGTCCGGCCAACAGATTCGAAGTATTTTTCGTAGACATCTGTTAATAAACACTTGTATCTTCTGGATGACTGCTTTCGTAGTTCTCCAGGTTTCCACTCCATACAGTAGAACTGTCTTGACATTTGTATTGAAAATTTTGACCTTGGTGTTAGTTGCCAATTGTTTTGAGTTCCAGATGTTCTTCATTTGTAAATATTCTGCTCTTGCTTTGCCGATCCGCTCCTTCACATCTGCGTCGGATCCATGCTAACCAGAAAAATATTTAAAATGAAACCTCACAGTTTAAGTAGTTAAGTATATATAAGTAGTTTTCATCATAATCTACACAAATCTTGTTAAATCTAATTAATAATTCTAAAGTAATCAGTTTAAATGAACACTACGTATTTGATTTTTACTAATGAAGATTTTAAATGGAAACTTATATTTTCTTTAAATATTTGTATACATACATATATGTATATGTATATTTATAAAAGAACCAATACTACAATCTGATCAACGTGTAGTTATGGGTAAGACTCTGTTGTTAATAATTTGTGCACAAGCCAGTGTAGATTTTCATAATTATACACTTTGAAGTTTTCTACATATGTAAATGTAAATGTTTATATGTATATTCTTATTGGTTAGATTTCTATTAGTGTTTGTGTATTTTAGAAAATTATTAAAACTTAATTATTACAATTGACAAACTCAAACAAAGTAAATGTTTTTTTTTTAATTTTAGAAGCTGAATCAGCTAGATCACAAGAACATGAAGAAATAAAAGGTAAAATTTATTTTCAGTTTATGTTTATACTTTTATCAAAATGTTTAGCGTCATTTTAGCGAGTTTGTTTTCTACGGGATGAGGTCGCTAAAACCATGCCCAACCCTTCTCCTTTACTCGGGCTTGGGACCGGCAGTAACACTAGAAGAGCTACAGACGGGAACTTCTTCGATACTATGGAGTTCCTGAGGAGACTGTCATACGACGGACTACAGTGCAAAGTCGTGCATGGAGGACAGATGACAGATGTATTCCAAGTAAGAACCGGAAATATACAAGGCTGCTTACTCTCTCTCTCTCTCTCTTCCTCTTTATTCTGGTGATCGACTGGATTATGAAGACCACAACATCTGAGGGAAAACACAACATACAATGAACAGCTCAGAACCAATTAGACGATTTGGACTTCGCAGATGAGCTAGCCCTCCTATAGCATACACACGAACAAATACAGATAAAGACAACCAGTGTAGCAGCATTCTCTGCATCGGTAGGCCTCAACATACACACGAGGAAAACCAAGGTCCTCAAATACAACACGGAGAACAGCAATCCAATTACACTTTGTGGCGAAACTATGGAAGATGTAGAATCCTTCACATACCTGGGAAGCATCATCGATGAAGAAGGAGGATCAGATGCAGATGTGAAGGCGAGGATTGGCAAAGCAAGGATAGCATTCCTACAATTGAAGAACATATGGAACTCAAAACAACTGTCAGTCAACCAATATCAAAGTGAGAATCTTCAATACGAATGTCAAAACAGTCAATTCTACTATACGGAGCTGAAACTTGAAGAACTACTACAACCATCATCAGGAATGTGCAAGTATTTATCAATGGTTGTCTACGCAAGATACTCAACGTGAATTGGCCGGATACTATCAGCAACAGCGTTCTGTGGGAGAGAACAAACCAGCTTCCGTCTGAAGAGGAAATTAGGAAACGAGGATGGAAATGGATAGGACATTATGATAATTAGGAGTAATTGAATTATAGTAGGAACTAAGAATCCCAGAAATAACGCAATTGAATCAAGAAGTACTACACAAGCACTAAGGAATGTATTGTATTTGAAATTCGAAATCAAGAATTCAACAAGTACATAAGAATCATTAGTTCATTCAAACACCACATCCGCCACAGCTTAAATTGGAGTCTAAGTGTCTGCAATCAATTTTACGTCTTCTTCTTAAGTTCATCCTGTGTCTGTCCAACAGTGTATTGGATAAAGACTCTGTATTATCTAGAATGCACTCATCAGTATTAGAATTAACAACCGAAATCGGAACAGACTCACTTGTTTCCTGGGATTGTGTACAATCATCATGTCGGTTGAGTACTGAAACTACTGCTACCTAGAATTTCAACCATAGACATTCAGACTATCCTCCACCACGAAATAATGTTGGATCTTCATATCCCCAAGTTATGAATAATGTGGCTTCATTTAAAACATCTTTCTCAATTTGACTAGAGTAAACACTGGAAGTGACTTTATTATAAGGATAAACTACAGTTGATATGGAATCATCTTAATTGTAATCAGAATCGAGTTCATTTAATACTCATACTTCGCACTGAACAAGTTTTCCACAAGGAACAAATGCATTATGAGGACAAATAATATTTGATATGACATCAAGATTTGATTCTCCTCAAATAGTTTCCTTAAATTTATTAAGAATGTCATTGTAGAGTAAAGGATCATTAGAAAAATCAGCATCAATTAAAACTACATCAGGTTTTCGATCATGATAAGGTTCATCCGAAATATTTTCCTCAAGAGGAGGCCAAAGAACACAATGCGTCGGGGAATAGGATCAGATATGAAAAGCAGGAATAACAACTGGAAAGAGCTGTAAATGATTGTTCAGGACAGGATTGGATGGAGAATGCTGATGAGCGGTCTATGTTCCTTCACGAGAAGTAACAGGCGTAAGTAAGTGAATACAACGAGTTGATTATTGCTAGATAATTCATAAAAGTTCCAATCACAGAATACGTGCATTGTATACATCAATTCTGAAGGTGCGTCAATAAAGAACCATCCTACTCTTACAAATATTTATATGAATTTTTTTCAACAAACAATCAATATTCACAAGGGAAGTGCAAATGAGAAATGGTTGTTCTGATTCGACTTTCTATAGAATTATAGTTTATTAATCATCACAACTCTCGTAAATATCGGTCTCCATATGTTCTTTATCTTTTTTAATTATTTGTTTGTTAGTCGATGTTAGTTGTTTATCCCTGGAAATTTTCAGTATTTTCACCTATCTAGTACTTGTTACAGCTGTTACCTAAACTATTGCAAAATTTCTTTCATCAAACCAAACACATCTATATAAGCTGAGACTATGGGCCTTGATATCACTGCTAGCTCCATTATCTCAGCTTATAATGCTTGTGGAGGAAGGCTATATCGAGGCGATTCGTACGGAATGAACTATAGCAACTATCTTATAATCAATTTCTATTATGGTTAATTTTCGTTAAGCTCTTACATTAACTTACTTAACAGACAATGATATTTGAATAGTAACGATTCGCATATTTCTTTGTGCCGTTATGATCACCAGATCACATGACGGACTCTGGCTAAAATATTGATTACTTAAGTATCACTCAATGATTCATCCTCCTCCCCATGTATATATATATATATATATATATATATATATATATATATATATATATATATTATTAGTCCTTGCTTTGCTGCGCCCTTGTGCATTTTGACCATAAATTTGCCTATGTAATTGCTCGTATCTACTTATTCGCCTCTCCTCTTCAAATTCGCTCGATATGCTTACAGCTTTGTGATCTGCGCCATACATTATTAAACCGTAGTTGCCGCTTCTCTTTGCATTCTGATTTCAAACACCGTTGAGTTTTATGTAATACGGTTACGAAGGTGATTGGTTAACGAAGCAAAGCCACTACAGCATATATGCCAATAAAAGACTGATCAATTGGAGTCTTAAACATCAATGAGAAGATTCAATCAATCAGTACAAAAATAAATAATGCACGTCTTCACTCTAAAAGATAACTAAGACACATTTTTAATGTCTGTTGACTAGAAAATAACCATCAGAATAAAAAATAACCAATTTAACATTGCCTGTTAAGTATCAACCATCATAATTCCGTTACATATATACATATTGATATAACTTTTTTAATCCTAGGAGTTAGACTAGAGTAAATTGTTGCTAAACCAATAAAAACACACTCAATCTCATAGTTTTGATCTCTTAGATGCCCAGTTACAAAGCAGCTAATCATTTGCAAATAATTATCATTTTCTGTTATTAACTAAATTTGATTAATACATGATTTCATTTTATTGTAGAATCTGATCATTTGATTTGGGGACAACATTTTCTTCACTTGAGTTTTAACTTGTATTGATAAATGAAAAGATAAACAATAATTCGATAATTTAATTTATGATTTTATTGTTTCATGATGAACGATTCACTTTTAAAAATAAAAAAAACTTGATTTTTTTTCTGGCTAATTTATTTAGATGAGGAAAATATGTTAAATACACAAGAAGTAAATAATGAAGAAAACACACAAGTAAGTCCTATACAATCGGAGAAGCAGCAATTTACAAACTCTGATAATAAAACACAACATGAAGAAAATGAATTAAATGAAACCGTAATTGATACAATGCCAATAGGAGAAAGTGTAAAAAAAACTGAAACAAGTAGTTCTAGTTCATCAGGTAAGAAATAAGTAAGCAATAGTTTTTGAATATAACGAATGGTAATGATTTATCTTTATGATGAATTTTATAAAAACTCATAGTTAATCAAGTTATTTAATGTTATGAAATATTGGATGTTAAAAGTAGAGTGGAGTACTAACTGTCGTTATGTGTACATTTGTCATTAATAAAGGCCGAAATCTTTTCATCATTAGACTATACTTCGAACCCAGAGAATTTTGAAATATTATATTTATATTCAATATTATCTTTTAATGAATCGCTCCTACAGAGCTCGTAACTACGTGATGAAGTCATTCTTGTTCAATAAAACTAAAATTTTTCAATAATAATGATTAGGTTAGTAATGAATAACCACACGATATCTTACAGTTATCTTCCATTATCTTCTCGAGTTGATCAAAGTTAGACACGTAAACTATTGGATTCCGATCCAGTAGTCCAGGACTTGAGTGGTCGTTTAGAGGCCTTAAGTTCCTGGATTCGGTCCTCGGCAGAGTAGTGAATGTTCATTGCTAAAGAGTCCCATACTAATACGAAACAGCTATTCAGTGTTTCCTGGTCTCAGTAACACTCAACAATTTCCATAAATTTTTCATACTGATAGTTAGTAGTTATTTATGGGTGGTAAGCAAGAAATTTTATATATGGTCTTTTTGATAATTGACACTAATCAATAATGTGCGCCTGGCGCATCCCTTGAAACTCCAACTCGCGTTACAGACAAAAAGATTACCACTGGGATATTTATGCTACGACTAACCTCCTGCAATACTGAGGTGTTTTCATACTGAGTGGTAACTAATGTTGTCATCATTTGGTCCTCACTATGGTCTCCAGGAATATCGGGTTGCTTATTTAAATAATTATTAATGCACTCACTGCTACCTAATTTTTAGACCCACGAGGCCTAATTATGCGAGGAATAAGAAAAATGTCATCAAATGAATCAGGCAACAAATTAATTCATTGACAGGTCAGACGCATTCAGTTTGACCAAAATAAATTGACATTAACATTATTCAGACGTATTGTGATTTTGATTGTACTATTCTGCATTGTTTCCTTTGTACTATTTATACTTGTGTTAATTTAATTCGGTTATCTACTTACTCCGAAGAAATGGCTTACATTCAATCACAAAATATTGGCAAAAATATGTTTATTATTAATTTTCTGTAGATACATGTATAATCAAATAAATGTCAAAAAGCATAATTTAACGCGATACCATTTGAGAATATATTTACGGAAATGGAATGGGTATCTGTTTATTGGAACATTAGTAGAACAATATAACTCGTATCGAATGGACTATTATTGTACTGATAGATTTCCTTCCTTAAGAGATATCTGTCAGATAAACAAAAAGGGATCATTCATTAGTGAATGCCTATTTTGTCATATTTTGTACAAAACCTAAGTCTCCTTAATTAGAAATAGAAAGTTGTAAATTGAATGGCTGTATTGTTTTTATACTGACCCGAAATCTATAATCCTTGATTTTTTTATACGGTTGAACTAAAGGTTGGGTTCACAAAACTCAGGGTAAGTGAAACTATCGAAAATGTGTACCTTGTGACTACCAGTTATACTTCAACTCATATCATTTTCTATTATAAGGCCTATAAACTATCAGGTTATAAAACACTTAATTATTCTATTCAGCTTAAACACTTGTTTATATCACAACACTCGTTTAAAGTCTTCCATTTGATATACACTTTTATGTTAACATTCCTCCATGAAATATATGTTTTATACTTCAAACTGAATTTTGTAATTTCATCACGAAATGTGAAAATTTTTTCACAAAAGTTTAGTCTCTTTTGATGATGCACCATACATTTGTTACGCATTATGCTTTCCTCTATACTTCTGTTATATATTTCATTATTGTACTGAGATAAACAACACTGACAATTAAGTTCCTTCACTGTTGTACACTTTTTCAAGCACAATTAGTGGGTATGTAAATATGTGATGTTTGTTTTAGCATCAATAATTGAATAAATTAATGATTTGAGATTATTTTACGTGTAAATGGTTTGGTAATCACTTGGTTTACTAAAAAAACATACCCCAAGTCTAAACTATTTGGTAAATTCATCTTAAGTCTAAACCTACCTACTGTTTAACAATAACCTTATCATTTTATTATTTAATTACTGAAGAAAAACTATTCATGGTTTGACAAATAAAAATAGTCTAGTTACAAACAAAAAATCAGTAAAACATTCTACAATTGCATCTTCATATTTACTGACTACTTTGATTTATAATACTCAGTATCTTTTCTGTCAAATTAGTTTGTTAACATTCGGGTCTTCGAATGAACATTGCTTACCTTTTCTACTTCCATTCTATTTAAAAACGAGCTTTTACTTAATTTACAATTGAGTGGAGATTGGATGTAAACCTATTGTTATATTGTTATAGGTCAAGGATAACTAATCAATTATTTAAATGTTCTAAATAGTCCTGAATTTACTCAGTAAATGGATTAAATAAACAGTGAAATGAAAGTTTGCCACCTGTATGACAAATACATTACTTGTTCTTAAAATTGGTATTACAATAATACACTACCAAAATCTAGTTTTGACTAGTTAATAAATACCTAAACTCCGTCTGGTGCTGGTGAGTGGCCTATGTTCTTCCACAAGGGATAACAAGCGTAAGTAAGTAATAATCACTTGAAGTTTATACCAGACTTATCCAGTTACTAATTACTAACTGTTGAATGTATGCATAGTTGTCACAGTTTAAACTGTTAAATTATAAAATGTAATAACTCATAAGTTAGTGATAAAATTTCATATTTGTTAATTAGTTGTTTGTATTAAATCTTATGTTAATTTTATCTTACAGATACATAAATACTGAATCAATGAGAAAGATTCAAATGATTTTGTATACCTTTTTATAAAAGATCAAATGTACTAAAATTCAATTGTTATTTATTATAATAAAGATTATCTTTTAAAAATGATTCTACCTTATATCGATGAATTAATCACAGAGTGCTGTTATTGTTCTAGTGTTTTGCTAAAAGAGAATATTCTTAGTTTCATCGCTTAGCCCATATGTCATATTGTGTCTCACAAGTTTTTACTCTTTGTAAACCACCTAGTTTTGATAGTCAATTTTCAAATACTTGTTGTTCAATAAACTTATCTTTTAAATAACGAGTTACAGTTTGGAATAATTTGTTGATTTTAATTGGGAACAGTCCATTAAATATTTTACAATCAAAGAATTTTATGCAAATAAGTCTGTAGGTTGTTTCTTTTTCTAACATAAACTCAATGTAAATGTGTTCACTACTTACTCAAGTCTCAAACATATTTCTTATTTTGTTAACTTCTATTACTCCTATTGCAGCACAGGCCTCCCACCTTCATGCTCTATCCAACTCAGTCCTACACAATCCTTTCTAGTTGTTTCCAGTTGCTAATGTCTGCTTCGAATTATCGACGCAGTGTGTGCTTTGGTCTTCCTCTTTTCCGTTTACCATCAGGATTCCAAGTTAGCACTTGCCTCATGATGTAGTTTGATGATTTTCACAATGTATGTCCTATCCACTTCCAACGTCTTTCCTTAATTTCCTCTTCATTTGAAAGCTGGTTTGTTCTCTCCCATAGTAGTCTGATACTGATGGTATCCGGTCAACGGACATTCAGTATCTTACATAGACGATTGTTCATAAATACTTGTTCTGTTTTGATGACGGTTGTGGTAGTTCTCAAAGTTTCAGCTTCGTACAGTAGAAATATATTAACGTTCGTAATGAAGATTCTAAATTTAATGTCGATTGACAGAAAGTTGTTTTGAGTTCCGTGTGTTCTTCAACAATGAGAATGTAGACCTTGCTTTGCTAATCTTTGCCTTTTCATCTGTATCAGATCTTCCACGTTTATCGACAATACTTCCCAGTTGCGTTTCAAGTTAACAACCTCATCCAAATCTTCTCCATCAAGTGTGATTAGGTTGGTGTTCCATGTGTTGTATTTTCGAATCTTGCTTTTACCCAAGTGTATGTTGAGGCCCACTGCTGTAATGGCCGCTACTACACTGGTTGTCACTACCTGCATTTGTCGGTGTGTATGGAAGAGAAGAGTTTGGTCATCTGTGAAGTCCTAATCGTCCAGTTGCATCCAAGCTGTCCGTTTTATCCCGCGATTTCCCTCAGATGTGGAGGTCTTCATAATCCAGTCAACTACCAGAAGAAAGAGGAAGGGAGAAAGTAGGCAGCCTTGTCCGACTCCGGTCCTCACTTGGAGTGCATCTATCGGCTGTCCTCCATGCACAACATTGCAGTATAGTCCGTCGTGTGGATTTCGGATGATGGTGACGATCTCCTCAGGTGTACCAAACTGTTGGAACAGACTCCACAATATTCTCCTATCCATGCTGTTAAATGCTTTCTCATAGTCATTGAGGTTGATGTGTAGTGGCGAATTCCATTCAACTGATTGTTCGAAGATTATTCGTAGTGTCGCGATTTGGTCTGTGCATGACCGATCATTACAGAATCCCACCAAGTTGGGCGTCTACTGAATCTTTCATCCGGCTTGATAACACTGTTGAAAACTTTTCCAGGCACCGATAGTAGTGTGATGTCCCTGTAGTTCTCACTTCTTTAGTATCTTGATGAGGTATCCTCCCTTCCAGTCTGTTGGCACTTCATCACTCTTTTGACTATTTCTGAATAGGATGTGGGGCATCTTTGAAGTAATCTTTATGCGTGACTTCAGTGCTTCGATTGTTATTTTGTTTGATAGCCATCTTGATTTCTTCCACCGTTAGTGGAGTGATAGTTATATGAATGTGTATACTGGCTCGGTGTCTGGTGGGTTCATTAGGGTTGATCCATTCAATAGCTCTTCAAAATGTTCTACTAACATGTTCGTCTGTTCTTGAATCTCAGCGACTGGCTTGCCTGATTTGTCCTTGATCGGTCTCTCTAGTTTATTACACTTCCCAGCTAGCTTTTTCTTTGTGTCGCATATTTGTCTCATATTTCCTTCTGTTGCACCTATCTTCTCTGTCGTTGCTAGCCCTTCCATATACTTCTGCTTGTATGGTTTTATGCTCTTCTTCACTTGCTCGTTTGCTTCTGTGTATTCAGCTTGTGCCTTGACTTGCGCTGTTCTTGTTCGACTGTTGTTTATTGCTGTCTTCTTGTTCTTCCTTTCTTGAATCTTGACCAGGGATTTGATAGAGATCCATTCTTTATGATGTTGCTTCTTATGGCCCGGTACCTTGTGGCACGTTGGAGTTAGTGCTTCTTTGATTCCTCTACAGCTCTCCTCGATAGTAGTTTCTTCTACTTTGAGTAGATCCTATAAGGTTTGGAACCTGTTTTTATGAGTTATCTTGAATTTGTTGAGTTTGTTAGTATCTCGTAGGAAGGCTGTATTGAACCTTTTGTAATAACGATTTTTAAATAGCACAGGCTGTAAGCGGCAGACAAGATCCAAACGAAAAAAAATGAAGTCATCCGTTTAATGTTGTTTGCTTTTATCTTCCCATCGATGTTTAGGACTGAAATTGATCATTCTCTTGATGGTATATGTCATCCTTTGCGGATTGCCTCGATATTGCCTTAAGTCGCAAAGATGAATAGTGGCTATCAGTGAAATCTAGGACTCGCGTTTCGTCCCATTTGGATGTACCTTCATCTCAGAGTTAATGTACACTCTGGGACTCGAACCCAGTACTGTTAACTTCAAACGCTATAGCGTTATCCACTTAGCTACTGACTCAAACTCATGCTGATGATAAACATTTGCTCACTAGTGAATAGCTTCGAGATAAATTTCCTGGAGTTCTAGTGAGAAGCCTTGACCAGTGGAGTCCAATCCGTGTCGAGTAGAGACAGTTATCCACCTCAGATAATGGATGAAGGGTTGCACAATATCATAAATGAATTGGTTTTTTAGAACATGAAAGTGTAATTCAAATGAAGTAGTTTTTATGAGTGTTAATGATTTAGGAATATTGAAGACGATTTCATCTCAGAGTTGATGTTCACTCTTGGACTCGAACCCAGTACCATCCGCTTCAAACGCCATCGCGTTATCCACTTAGCTACTGAGTCCCGATAGCCACCTGCTTGTGCAATGGGGTGAAGTTTAATTCACTTGATATTGTTTTACTTGAATCTTCCCATTGATGTTTAGGATTGCAATTGATCAGGCTCTCATATTGACATATATGCATACTGTGCGTATTGCCTCGATATTGCCTTAATTTGCAAGCATTATAAGCATATTCATACCTCATTTTTTTGGAAGAACTAAAGGTCGGTTTCATAAATGTGTTTTTTTTAATAACAGTCATCGTTGACTTCAAAAGATTTAGAGGGAAAATTGATGGCCAGTATTTTTACAAGTATAAATAAACTGTGATAAAGAAATGGAGATCATGACCCATTAAGTAATAAGCTGTCTGAAAAATTCGACGAATCTTTACTTCTGAAGTCTGTGGTTAAAAAGCAGTATACATTGAGTAATCCAGTTGATCTAGTGATGCTAGTGTGATGTTGGTTACTATTGAAAACCTAAACATTCAGATACTTCTCTACTTCCAACCAATACATGGCTATCTCTGTAAATATGCTTACTTGATCACATGAAATAATTTTCATAACAAACTTCTGAACGCAGAATCATCAACAATCTAATAGCCAGTTCCTATCGTGGACCTATATCATCTAGAAAATTATTGAAAACCACTGAGGATTTGTTTCGCACTAATTTATAGCTTCTCAACAACGCGTATTTATAATCCTGTATAAATTGTGCTTGTGGGAATCAACTTCTCCAAATGATCTTAGTCCATCATTAGAACCGTTTTCATAATAAATAAATCCCCGCATCATCAAATTGAATGGTGTTTTTGTGCTTTGTTTTCTTAAAGTAGAATCTGGATTAGTCATAAAGTTAATGCACCGATTTAAATATGCATATGAAATTAGTTATATTGATATTTATTTTATTAAACACCATAACATCCTTAGTTTCTTATTTGTCCGTTTAAACTATAATTAAATGAAATTAGTATTTATAGAGCCCTTTAGATAATGATAGAAAAAGAATAATTTAAATTTCAGTACTAATGTAATCGAGTTTCTGTAATGAAACTTGACTGAAATAAGCATATGGTAAAATAATCCATAACTGGTATTCATCAAAATTAATAATTTACAGTTTTTACCACTGTAGATTCATGAACAAGTTAACGTCAATACTGATCATCTCTTCGTGAATACACTGAATTCATAGTTGTATACTCCTCATTGTTTAAATGTTCTAAGCCAATTTGTGAATATTTCAAAGATAATAATGTACGACATTTTATGCAGATATTTCCAAGATCCAGCTGACATATACTACATCCATGTACATTTCCAGAATATTGAGAAGCATTCTCTATCGGTTTCTGTTTTTTTGATGGATAACTTTCTTTATTGCACCAAAAACATGTAATACGTTTGATACTAAATCCTGCTAAAACATGCTTTATTTTTGGATTATTTGTAAAACAGCAACCATGTTTATCAGTGGTGTCTCCCGATGTATATTTGAAATCATTAAAAAGTTTACGATTATTTCGTATATGAGCGCGTAACCATGAAGCCCGCTGATTTGATCTTTCTGGATAGTACCAAATCATAATTATATGACGCAATCTCATAATATATACCTGGTACATAAAATTAATGTATACAAATTACATAATTCCAGTATGATTATAGTCAATATAATAATAATGGCTTAACATTGTCGCCAGTCGGCTTATTAAAAATTCAGTCTGCTGCGTATATGAGTATCATGATGAAGAACTCTGTCTCGTTCTTCTAAGTTCCACAATAGTGAATAGTTATGTTTTTTTAGGTCTAATTATCATACATGACAAAGTTGAGCTATTTAAAAAACATTTATTTAGAAAATCTGATATATACAATTTAAAAAATCCGTTTGAAAAATTACGACCCAGTACTTGTTTTCAATCTATCCACTACTATCAAAAACTGTTTATTGTTGTCATTTGTTTAGTAGTATATAGTGATAATTCGTTAAGGTGATAGCTGAATGGTGAACTTACTTATCAATTATCATTTAGACCCTTACACTTTGTAAATACGATTGGAATATAGAATATATACGACCTGTTTAAAGCTATGTTCGAATTATCGATCAAATAAGAATAGGGCTGTCCAGCTAGTTTATTCTAGAAAGTAATCTCTACAAGTTTTAGCTATACACAATCTTGCATAAGACTTATAACATAGTAAAACAGAATAATTAATTGTTTTCTTTTTACCTATATTTCTTACTTGCGTGTGCTATCTACAATACGAAAATTCTGTTTAATTCTCAGTGATTTAAGTTTTCTAAACCTGACGATTATTATCTTACTTACCTACGCCTGTTGCCTCCTCGTCGAGGAGTATGAGCAGTAATACTCCTAAAATGAAATTCACTTACACTGAAATTTTTCGGAAACTTTATCTACTCTACAAAAGATCAGTTGTTCAATATATTTGTCAAAACTGATATAAATGAAGAAGAATCATATATAGATTATTATTATTATCAGTATTGGGTTGTGGAGATTATTAAGTTTTTGATTAAGATCATGAACCGATTGATGTTGAACCACCACTGAAAACCTGGAAGCACTGGACGGCCGTTTCGTCCTATTGTGGGACTCCTCAGCAGTACACGTCCACGATCCTGCTCGCATGATCCAAACTCAGAACCTTCGGTCTCGCGCGCCAGACCACTGAGCTGGCTGGCATCTAACAGTGTTAATATCTAACCTTAACCAGTCCACAAAATTGCGCGACCATCTTCGATTGTACTGATCTACATACCTGTCTCTACCTGACATGGATTAGTTTCACTAGTTCACAGACCATATTTTCATTGAGAAATCTTACAATTTAATTATTATGATAAGTTAAGTCGTTACAAAAACATTTACATATTTCAATGTGAATCATACTTACTTCAATTAATTGGCTTATAATCGTTAGAACTAATAATGTTATAACGATTATATTATCATTGAAATCCTGTGAACTTGATATTGGGTGACAAACTGTAACATCATTATTAATTATTGTATCTTTTGAGTGAATTAGTAAATCAAGTATATTTCTTACAATATTTTCATAAAATGTTCCACTAACAATAATTGATTGATATGGAATTTTATTAAATATTTCAGAACTGAAATTTAAATTATCATCATTATGAGAATATCTTGTTCTAGGCTGAATGAAATCATTTGAAATTAAAGAGGTCAAGGAAAGTAAAGAATTGTGTATAATTTGAATAAGTAATATAATTATAATAATTAAAACTATCCATACATTAAACAATGTGTTTGAACATTTCATTTTATTCTTTTCATTGTGACTCCAACTGAAACTAGTTAATAATTTATAATGTTTCGATTCATTATGTGTAAGTGGAAACGTTGAAGGAATTCCTTGTAGAATTGCTTGTTTCTCCTGAATATTCAAAAAAAAACGAAAGCATGTCATTTCATGGATAAATAGTCTTAATCTATATTCGTAAAATTAGCATAAATACATATACATATATGAAAAATTGATTATTGTTTACTGTTTTTTTTCATATATAAAAATAAATAATGTTTGAGTTAATATGATTGATTTTCTTCAGTCACCTATAATCTCTATGTAACAGATTTTATTAGGAAAGAATAAATTTTCTAACATTTAGCTATTCTAAAGCCTGACTGAATATCTTGGACTACCTATAGTTGTACCAATATGTTAAGTATAAAGTAGATTCTCATAGTCTTACAACTTATTGAGTAAATATATTTTCTTTAATGTCTAAAGCTTTAGTAGTTTCCAGTATATCCAATAAAGTGTCTCTATTCGTCTGAAATCTATTTTAAAATATCAGCAGTAAATGAGAATATTATTGAAGCATAAGAAGTGGCAAGATTGAAGAATTACTTCTGACATTCGAAGATTCATCACTGATGGTGAGTGACAAAAGTAACTACAAAACAGAATCATATCGGTGAATAGTGGCACGGTTAGATTATTTCTCTAATATCTATCAAGTCTTAACAACCTTATCTGTATTACACATCACATTCATACCACATACATACATCTTTGTTATATTAATTGATAATCTTTATTTCTTGTTATTAAGTTAATCACCACTTGCGTGTATCAGTTTTTACACATAGATGCTAGAATTTAAAATATTTACTACATAGTTATTGGGGGACAATAACACCAATGTGGAAATGATTCAACCAGTGTAAAGACTGAGTAAGCACATATTACAAAAATCAAATCTCTTAATCTGCTTAGCTGAACGCAGAGTACACACAAAGTAAGTATATCTCTGAAAAAACGAATTCATTTAACTAACCAAACTTCAAAATACCACAGAATAACGAAAGATATCAAGACGATGAATATGAACTAACTAGGATTAAATAAATGTAGACTAAAAAGATTAAAGATGGGACATATCTGAACCAATGTAATCTATTTTATGCTATGTCATCTAAAGTCCATCATCACTAGTTTTTATCAACTGGGCACCTACAAAAACTTGTATCTATATTACTACAAAAGGACATAATTAATAACTACTACACATATTAGAATCCGGTTGTCATCTGTTTACTCTTGATTTTCCTCTCACTGCTTCGTCTTAAAACCCGCTGATTAATACCACGTGCCCAGTCACCAATCAGAATCATAATTATAATTTGGTCTGTTATTTACTTTATAGCTTAGTGTTTCTGACTTGGACAATTACAAGTCCGGTCTGGGTTATTTACTTTGTGTCAATGACTACGATCTTTCTAGTTCACTATTCTCTGGCTCCTCTCTATATCTAGTCTTGAGTTCAGAAGTAGCAACCAGCCTTTATGATATTTATATTTTAAACAGACATGGTTTATATACAGACATACTAGACAGCATCATACCGTAAAATGAAATATAACAATATTTCATGAACAAGCCGAAAGTGTCTAAGAACAGGGTAAACTGAGTAATCAACAATAAATTAGAAAAAGTATTGTTGGGATGGCCACCGAGAAGCCACCCACGTACATAGTCGATTGACCAAGTTATCGATTAACTTATCGATCAGATGTTAAGTATTTGAATAGCAGTCAATTGATTAACTTATTGATGAATGTTTAAGAATTTTTAAATGACAATATTGATTATATATATAATTTTGTATAAATACGCATGTTTGATTGTATATTTTGATTCTTGTCAATAAGTGCTCACAAACGTCTTTCATCTTCTTACTTGCGAGCGGTTGGAGGTTATAACGTTCGAGTTTCATCCGTTATAGAGTCTTTTCGTGCGTATTCGAGTAGAGAACTTAACAGTGGCGACGGGTTTTACAATCAACAATGCCAATTACCTTTAAACAAATAGAATCTTTGCTGGAACGTCAAGAAAAACGATATGAACAGTTCCAGGAGCGTATGCTGGAGATGTTAGCGAAACAAATGAATCTGAATAACAGAGATTTTACTGATGATTCATGTAATACGCATACAGACTCGATGATTAATTTCATTTAGGAATTTCATTTTGATGGCCTAGCTGGTGTGACTTTCGAGTCTTGGTTCAAGAAGTATGAAGATTTGTTCAAGGTAGACCTCAACAAACTGGATGACGCTGCCAAGGTCAGAATACTCTTGAGAAAGCTTGGCACGATTGAACATGAACGTTATAGTAATTTCATCCTCCCAAAGAATCCAAGAGATTTCTATTTTGATGCAACAATCGAAACTCTGACGCAAATCTTCGCTGAACAATCATCTCTCTTTAATATTCGTTATCAATGCCTCAAAATAACGAAGTCAAGTGAGGATGATTGGGTAAAACATGCCGGCCTAATAAACCGTGAATGTGAACGATTCAAACTATCATCAATGACGGAAGACCAGTTTAAATGCCTCGTATTTGTGTGTAGCCTACAATCTCCCGAAGATGCTGATATAAGAACCAGAATCTTAAGCAAAATTGATCAGTGCCAAAACATCTCACTACAAGAAATAACTGCAGAGTGTCAGAGGTTAGTAAATTTGAAACATGATACCTCCATGGTCGAGAACAATAGCCGGCCGTCATACGTGCATGCTGTTAGTGAAAAGAAAGACTCCGGCTCACAAAAACCATACAGCACAGACAACCAGCCCTCATTTCCTTGCTGGTCATATGGAGGTTGGCATTACGAGAAGTTTTGTTCATACAAAGAATATTTCTGCACTAAATGTTACAAAAAGGGTCACAAAGAAACCAGATGTAGAAATAAAACTCGCAGACGTTACTCTTCACAAGCCTATTCCAAGAAATACAGATCTGGTAAGAAAACGAACAAAATATTAGTATTTCATAACCAGACAAGAATTCACCGCCGAAGAAAGTACGTGACCGTGTACATGAATGCACACCGTGTCCGTCTTCAACTTGACACAGCATCTGATATCACCCTAATCAGTCCAAAAACTTGGGAGAAAATTGGGAGACCTACAGTTCACCGAACGAAGCAACTAGCGCACAGCGCATCTGGAGGCAAGCTTAATATTGTTGGGGAAATAACGTGCAATGTTTCGAAAAATGAGGCAACAACTAGTGCAACTTTTTTTTTAACCAAGAACCCGGCACTCGATTTATTGGGTTGGATCTAATAGATGTATTAAAATTAGCAGATCATCCTCTCAACAATATCTGCAGCCAAGTCAGAATCAATAACCCTTTAGAGTCAAGTCAGAGAAATGCCGTTATAAAAAGGCATCATCACGTGTTCTCAGAAGGGTTGGGCGAATGCACGAAAGCCAAAGCACTACTGACTCTCAAGTCAACATCTATTCCTGTTTTTCGACCAAAAAGACCTGTACCTTATGCTTCTCTCCCAGTAGTTGAACAGGAACTAGAACGGCTTCAAAAAATGGGTGTCATTGAACCTGTGAGTTTCTCCAATTGGGCTGCACCGATTGTGGTGGTCAAGAAGTCAAACGGCAGTGTCCGTCTATGCGCAGATTACTCTACTGGACTCAATGATGCGCTAGAACCCCACCAGTATCCTTTGCCTATAACTGAGGATCTTTTTGCTAAGCTGAATGGAGGCAAGGTGTTTGCAAAACTGGATTTATCAAAAGCTTACTTGCAGATTCCTGTCGCGGATGAAAGTAAAGATCTGCTTACTATAAACACTCACAAGGGCCTATTCCGATATAATCGGTTACCTTTTGGAGTCATAACGGCCCCCTCCATATTTCAACAGGTGATGGATACTATGCTACATGATCTCCCTGGTGTTGCAGCTTATCTGGATGACATAATAATTATGGGCATTGACAGAATAGACCTAGAAAAGAAGCTCGACCGGGTGCTATCGAGAATAGCTGAATATGGATTCCGGCTTCGTGAAGAAAAATGTGACTTTTGCATGGAGAGAGTACGCTACCTCGGTTTTATCATTGATAAGGACGGGAGAAAACCAGATCCAGAGAACAGTCAAGCTTTGGAAGCAATGCCGAGACCGACAGATGTTCCCACACTTTGATCCTTTTTGTGGCTAGTGAGTCATTATGGAGCTTTTATCCCTGACCTTCATCGTTTACGTGCCCCACTAAATAGTCTTTTAACAAAGAACGCAAAGTGGTGTTGGTCTAAAAGTTGTCAAACTGCTTTTGAGAAGATCAAGCAACTGCTACTCTCGGATCTGTCGTTGACCCACTATGACCCATCCCTACCTATTGTAGTGGCATCAGATGTTTCAAACCACGGCATTGGAGCAAGCATTTCGCATATCATGCCTGATGGGTCTGAAAAAGCTATCTCACACGCTGCCAGATCTTTGACAACGACCGAAAGAAACTATAGTCAAATTGAGAAGGAAGCCCTATCAATTATCTTTGCAGTAAAAAAATTCGACAAGATGTTATATGGTCGAAATTTTACCCTATTAACAGACCATAAGCCACTGCTTGCAGTTTTTGGGTCGAAGAAAGGGATTCCTGTTCATACAGCTAACCGACTCCAACGTTGGACAACCACACTTCTGGGTTACGACTTCAAGATCAAGTATTAGTCAACTACCGCTTTTGGGCAAGCTGACGCGTTGTCAAGGTTAATAGGCTCCCAATCAAAAACCCCAGAGGAAACCGTTGTAGCAAATATAAAAGCCGAGAAGTTCATCGCGTATTGGTCGACGCAATCGATGGACTTCCAGTAACTTTTGAAATTATCAAGAAGATTACTGAAAGTGACAAGACATTGAGCACAGTTAAATGCTATCTTACGACCAAATGGCCAAACAATCGTCTTGATGGAGAACTCTTGCAATATTTTCGTCGACGGGACTCACTAATGATTGTTGACTCGTGTATTATGTTTGGTGATCGAATTGTTATTCCGAAGTTATTACGCCACAAGGTTCTCAAGCAGTTCCACAGTGGCCACCCTGGAATCAATAAAATGAAATCGTTGGCTCGTAGTTATGCTTATTGGCCGTCAATGGACAAAGATATCATGAATAAATGCCGTAACTGTCCATCATGCATTCAAGCTGCTAAAAATCCTTTGAAATGCGAACCCCACTATTGGCCAACGCCTGCAGGACCCTGGGTAAGACTTCATGCAGATTTTGCTGGTCCAATCCATGGAAAAATGTTTCTAATTATCGTAGACGCATTTACTAAGTGGCCAGAAGTATATACCATGCCAAATTGTACAACGTCAGAAACAATCCACAAGTTGTCTACCTTATTTAGCTGCTTCGGAGTTCCAGAGATCGTAGTAACTGATAATGGCTCGTAATTCATTGCAGAATCGTTTAAGTATTTCTGTAGCGCAAATGGAATAACTCATCTTCGTTCTCCGCCCTATCATCCGCAATCGAACGGACAAGCAGAACGCTTTGTGGACACCTTTAAACGAGCACTACTGAAAGGGGGAGGCGAAGGGACAACTGGACAGGTAATCACAAAATTTCTGACAACCTACAGAACCACTCCGAACCCAAATGTTCCAGACGGTAAGTCTCCTGCCGAAGCCATGTTTGGAAGGCGTATTCGAACCGTTTTCAACGCCATGTTGCCATCGAAATTAGTGTACGGGCACAATCAAAATCCAAATATGCGGAACTTTAATGTCGGCGACGAAGTTTTTATTAAATCCTACACCGGAAAGAATCGATGGGAGCCGGGAAAAATTGTACAAAAATTAGGAAAAGTTCTGTACAGAGTCCGAGGAACTTTTGGAACATGTATACGACATACGAATCAAATCCATAAGGACAAAAGAACGATGCAGACTCGAAATAACCGGCCAAATTTCTCGTTAGAGTCAACCTTGGACGTACCAACGATACATATACCCAAGGACACTGAAAGGAAGCCTCGGATAAGGAAGACGACAAGAATAATGAGACACCACCGCAACCCAGTTGTCAAGCTACAAATAAATCCTAGAAAGAAATCTTATTCGGGGGAGGTGTTGGGATGGCCACCGAGAAGCCACCCACGTACATAGTCGATTGACCAAGTTATCGATTAACTTATCGATCAGATGTTAAGTATTTGAATAGCAGTCAATTGATTAACTTATTGATGAATGTTTAAGAATTTTTAAATGACAATATTGATTATATATATAATTTTGTATAAATACGCATGTTTGATTGTATATTTTGATTCTTGTCAATAAGTGCTCACAAACGTCTTTCATCTTCTTACTTGCGAGCGGTTGGAGGTTATAACGTTCGAGTTTCATCCGTTATAGAGTCTTTTCGTGCGTATTCGAGTAGAGAACTTAACAAGTATATTCCTAGTTAACGAGTTAATCGAAACCTTGTGATAAATAGAATATATATACATAGTATTCTAGTTACTAAGTGTTATAATTCTCTCTTTTAACAACCCAGCTATTGTTATTGCTTAGTAATCTTGGTTACCAATTCACTCGACAAGTCCCTAGATCAGAACACGGTTGAACATGAAAGAAATTATATTCCATATAAAAAGGTTAGATGGAAGTAAGTAGAACAATAGGAAAAACGTTATTATATAGTTTTTACATGATAAGATTCTATAGTGTTCTCCAAGTATTGACTAGCACTGATTAGATGAGAATTCGACAATCAACGTGTACCAACGCAATCGTGTATTGAGTATGCCTTAATCCAATCTATGTTCCGCTAACACAAAGTGATTATACAACAAAATTATAATGAGTAATAATTCGAGAAACCGGTTTCAACCTTTACAATATTTGTTCCATTATAACTTTTACCATATGCTAAAACTGAAGCCTTAATACATCCAATCTAATAATAACAAACATCTTACTGAATAATCTTCAACACTATGATGTAGGTATCAATCATAATCACATTTATAAATATTTTCATGAATAAATCAATAATAAAGTGTTTAGTAATTAAAATTAATTTGATTTTTTTAAATTATAAAATATCAAATTACCTGTTGAATATATTCTGAAGTTATATAACTATTCTCAAATGTGATTTGACTCAACCATAAATTTCTAAATACAATTGCTTTAATAAATAATTTTATCATAGTAACTAATGCCCATAAAAATAAAAACCATAAAATAAATAATTTTGTTTCTTCAATATAATTTATAAAACTATTTATTTGCTTTAAATCAATAATTTCATTATCCATTTTATGAATCATTTGTTTAGATTCATTAAAATTCATTATTGTTGTTGTTATATTATCATGTCCAATAGTATTTAATATGTTTTCTATTTTATTATTTAAATTCTTTTTTAATGTAATATTTAAATGATATAATATCATTTGATTATAATTATCACATTCATTAGTAGATATTTGTATTGCATTACATATATTATTTTTATAAAATATTATGTAATCACATGAATTATTAGGGATATCTAATTCATTATTACATAATATATATGCTTTATTAAAAAAATTTCGACATAAATTATACACCTCATCAGTATTTTTACATGAATTATATATAGATTTAATCCATATATTATTATTGTTTATTATTGTAATTAATTTTAACGTAAATAAATGAATATTGAATAATGTGTTACGTATATTATATAACATAGAATTATATTCATTTATTAAATTTTCAATTGAAATCTTTAATACATTTAATAGAAAATCATTTAACTTGTTTAAATTAATTACATTTAAATAAGTAATATAATTAAATAAACATTTTATTATTTCAAAATGATATAAAATATTTAAAATTAATTCAAAAATAATTATATAAGTAGCATACATTAATAATAACCATCTTATATAAGATGTAGTTAAATAAGATAATATCATGAATGTAATACATTGAATATCTAATGAAAAATTAAATATTAAAAATATTATAATATAAATACTGAATAATATTGATATATATAAATTATAATTCAATATATTAATAAATAAATAATAGATAATAATAATCATTATTGTTATAATAATAATTATTGTTAATTTAAATAAATAATTATAAAAGATTTTTAATAAATTATTATTTAATTTAATAAATAAATAATAATAACTATTATTATTCCATTTTTTATATTTTGATAAGATACAAAATTTATTATAAATATTTAAATATAAATCAATTAAATAATAGAATGGTATGCAAAAAATAAATAATTTTTGTAAATTATTTAATTGTTTATATTTATTCCAATTTCGTTGATTAATATAATCAATATTATTTATTGTAGCTAATTCTATTGATGTTGAAGATGGTACAGGAAGATTTATTAATTGATGTTCTTTATTTATAGTCTTATTGAATACATTATTATCACTATTATTGTTATTATCATTATTAGGGCAATATATATTATTATTATATTTATATTCTGATTTATATATAACTGATGTTTTATCAGATTGTAAATTTATCCTATCACATTCAATTTGTTCTTTATTTGTCAAATATAATTTTAATGTAGTCATAATTCATTGAATGTAATTATTTGTTAGTTATAAATAGATTAAGTAAAATATATAAGCAACATTTTTAAAATAATTAGTGTTATTGAAAATCGATTGTTGATTGAATCAATATTGGGTCACATGATCAAGCTGTTATATAATAATCATAATAATAATAATGAGGTATTGTAACCTCTACACTGAAGATTTATTTATATTTTTATAGTAAACGGAATACACCCATTAGGATATTAAATAAGAAATATTAGTTCAGTGAAGAGTTCTCTTTTTTCAGCGAATTCATTTTCAAAGCTGTACAATCGCAAATATATATAGTTCTTTTACAGGATGATAATAATACTAATAATAAACTTCTGTTAGACATTATGATAGTGAGGTAAAATAAACAAAGGTAAGTTTAATTATCGTTTGATTGTTATATATATTAGCGATTGTACAGCTTTGAAATTGAATTCGCGGAAGAAAAATCTTTACTGAACTAATCTTTCTTATTTATTTATTTATTTATACAATACAATAGTATTATAAGCAAAGATGTATAGTGGCTAGCAGTGGAATCCAGGACGCGCGTTTCTTCCTATTTGGGACTCGTCAGCTGGATGTACCTGCATCTCAGAGTTGATGTTCACTCTGGGACTCGAACCCAGTACCGTCCGCTTCAAACGCCACCGCGTTATCCACTTAGGCACTGAGTCCTGATAGCCACTTGCTGAACAATTTCAGTCCTAAGCATCAATGGGAAGATTCAAATAAAACAATATCAAGTGAATTAATACAATAGTATGTTTGAAATGTAAAATTGAAAATAAAATTGTCAAAGATGGTTTCAACTTTAAAGGTTGGAATTTATGAAAATGTTATCATTGTGAAATAAGAAAACTTTGTAATTTTGTACATCAACTTTAAGAAGCACATAATTAGTGTAAAAATAAATTTCAAGAATGAACATAAAATTCTTATTATGATTTGACACTCTAAATCAGTTACAATAAGCATATGCTAATTTAGAGTTTTGGCCAACTAATATGGAATTGAAAAGAGTGATAGCGTAGTGAACAAAAACACCAATGGGAACAATCGAATGTATTTGACAGAAAATTGCAGAACTTGTTAATAAAATCTAACAACCATATTGTAAATGTTCAATTTTCAAAATGTCCATCAATTGTCTCAAATGACTCAGACTTCATTCTTCTTGCATTTTCATACAAATTGCATTCTGTCTTCGTTCTTTACTGTTCGATCTTCTTGTCTCTCTGCTGCCAGACATTCTGTTCACGAATAACATCATATACTACTTATGTCTACATAAGTAGCACACACCACAATAGTGGTTAGAAAGGTTTAGTCCCAAAAACTGAATAATTTGTATACACATTATACGTTTATGAATATATTACTAATCCAAATAATGACATGTGAGTAGGGATCTTCGCAACGTGAATAATTTATTTGCATGAAGAGTAAGATTAGTTTGCGCCACATACCTACCAGTGGCATTCAGTCGTGCGGTCTCTTCGATGTTTGTAACATGTGTCGTACCTGTACTCACCCATTCTATCAATTCTAGATTGATGTTTCACCTAATTTCGAGTTCATTGACACTCTGAAACATTACCCTTGGTAAATCAGATACATAGTATATTTTATTTTTCTGCACAACGAGATTTATTGTTAATCAAAACAGCTGACAGATGAATTCCAAATAAGTACCGTTGCCAGACAAGGCTGCTTACTCTCTCTCTCTCTTCCTCTTTATTCTGATGGTCAACTGGATTATGAAAACCACAACATCTTAGGGAAAACACGGCATACAATGAACAGCTCAGAACCAATTAGACGATTTGGACTTCGCAGATGAGCTAGTCCTCCTATAGCATACACACGAACAAATACAGATAAAGACAACCAGTGTAGCAGCATTCTCTGCATCGGTAGACCTCAACATACACACGGGGAAAACCAAAGTCATCAAATACAACACGGAGAACAGCAATCCAATTACACTTGGTGGCGAAACTCTGGAAGATGTAGAATCCTTCACATACCTGGGAAGCATCATCGATGAAGAAGGAGGATCAGATGCAGATGTGAAGGCGAGGATTGGCAAAGTAAGGACAGCATTCCTACAATTGAAGAACATATGGAACTCAAAACAACTGTCAGTCAACCAATATCAAAGTGAGAATCTTCAATACGAATGTCAAAACAGTCAATTCTACTATACGGAGCTGAAACTTAAAGAACTACTACAACCATCATCAGGAATGTGCAAGTATTTATCAATGGTTGTCTACGCAAGATACTCAAAATGCATTGGCCGTATACCATCAGCAACAGCGTTCTGTGGGAGAGAACAAACCAGCTTCCGTCTGAAGAGGAAATTAGGAAACGAGGATGGAAATGGATAGGACATACATTATGTAAATCATTGAACTGCATCACGAGTCAAGTGCTAACTTGGAGTCCTGAATGGAGGCGAAAAAGGAGGAGGCCAAAGAACACAATGCGTCGGGGAATAGGATCAGATATGAAAAGGAGGAACGACAACTGGAAAGAGCTGTGAAGGATTGTCCAGGACAGGTTTGGATGGAGAATGCTGATGAGCGGTCTATGCTCCTCCACGAGAAGTAACAGGAGTAAACAAGTAAAACCGTTTAGTGTGCTCCGTAAACTCATTAGTCATTTATAATTAATAGGACTGACCATCACTAATAATTAATGAACAACCCAATGATATCAAAATATGCTGTCAACGTCTTTCGTTTATAATATAAAAAGTTTTAGTAAATGACGTGGGACATGACAAATAGTGATTGACGTTACAGCCACACATCTCACTAAAAACTCACTGTACTTTATATAATGTCCTATGGGGCATATAATGTGTATTATGAAGTCATAGCAGATGACAAAATCTTTCTTATTACTCTTAAGTCATTAATTGTTCAAATGATTTGTCTTCATCAGATAATAAAAAGACTAGGAGTGAATAGATTTGTTGAGTTTATTCACTGCAAATATTTAATTGATCAGCGGAGACTTTTTGAACACATAAGAACCCTGAACACCCGTTTCTTTTGATCACATCATCCAGTACGAAATTGAACGCAGGACATACCTGACTCGAATGACACATAATATTGTTGAACAACTCTTTCGTTCTCCAGTTGCTTGTACTTACTATTTCGTTTAATTCTTACTATTGCTCAACTTTCACTTACAATACAAAAACTTTTAATTGGTCTTCCAACCTCTATTAGTACTAATAAATCATGATTGATACTGAGCAAATACATCATACTCTGATAACATATCATTCTGAATATTGCTAGGCTGTTGAAAAATATTTTTCCCGTA
Source organism: Schistosoma spindalis (assembly GCA_946903255.1). Lineage (NCBI taxonomy): Eukaryota > Metazoa > Platyhelminthes > Trematoda > Strigeidida > Schistosomatidae > Schistosoma > Schistosoma spindalis. Next base: position 70,463,265 of record OX336420.1, on the reverse strand, counting down.
CGATTAGACTAATCTATTGAATAGATATTTATGAAAACAGTTTATTGATACACTTGAGAAATTCTAGTACTTCAAAGTTTACTTATCAAAGAATCTAGTTTCACTGAAATGAATTTTTAATTAATTCATGAAGTCATTTTCCACATATTTTGGATTTTACTTACACCAGAGAAAAATTATTCATTGATTACAACGTCATTTTATCATAGACTTTTAATAAGCAATGAACACTATGCATATCAGTGTTGGTCAACAAATCATGAGGATTAGTTCAGATTTTCTTGCTTCATGTACACATAGTAAACAAACCCTCTTTGATGATGGTCACCTGAGTTGACTTATTTTGGATGCATTACAATTTACAGATACTTACTTACTTACGCCTGTTACTCCCAATGGAGCATAGGCCGCCGACCAGCATTCTCCAACCCACTCTGTCCTGGGCCTTCTTTTCTAGTTCCATCCAAGTCTTGTTCATTTTTCTCATGTCTACCTCTATTTCTCGGCGTAATGTGTTATTTGGTCTTCCTCTCCTCCTTCGGCCTTGAGGATTCCATGTGAAGGCTTGTCTTGTGACGTAGTTTGGTGCTTTCCTCAATGTGTGTCCTATCCACTTTCAGCGCTTCTTCCTGATTTCTTCCTCCACTGGAATCTGATTTGTTCTCTCCCACAGTAGGTTGTTGCTTATAGTGTCTGGCCAACGGATCTGAAGTATTTGTGTAGACAACTGTTAATAAACACCTGTATCTTCTGGAAGATGGCTTTCGTGGTTTTCCAGGTTTCAGCCCCATACAGTAGAACTGTCTTGACATTTGTATTGAAAATTCTGACTTTGGTGTTAGTTGCCAATTGTTTTGAGTTCCAGATTTTTAACATTTGTAAATATGCTGCTCTTGCTTTGCCGATCCGTGCCTTCACATCTGCATCAGATCCACCGTGTTCATCGATGATGCTGCCCAAATATGTAAAGGTTTGTACATATTCCAAAGCTTCTCCGTCAATTGTGATTGGATTGGTGCATGCTGTGTTGTATCGAAGAATCTTGCTTTTCCCCTTGTGTATATTGAGACTTATTGCTGCTGAGGCTGCTGCTACACTGGTTGTCTTCTCCTGCATTTGTTGTTGTACTTGCGATAGAAGAGCCAGATCATCTGCGAAGTCTAGATCATCCAATTGCATCCTAGGTGTCCACTGTATCCCGTGTTTCCCTTCAGATGTTGACATCTTCATGATCCAGTCGATCACCAGGAGAAAGAGAAAGGGTGAGAGTAAGCAACCTTGCCTGACACCGGTCTTTACTTCGAACGACTTTGTCAACTGTCCTGCATGAACGATTTTGCAGTTTAATCCATCATAGGAATTCCGTATTATATTGACTATCTTTTGAGGCACGCCGTAGTGTTGAAGAAGCTTCCATATGGTTGTTATGTCCACGCTGTCAAATGCTTTTTCGTAGTCAATGAAGTTGATGAAGAGGGATGAATTCCATTCAATTGATTATCCAGTGTATCAACAGTGATCCAATCCTTGTGGTGGTGCTTCTTTTGTCCTAGAACTTCATGACAAGTTGAAGTGATTGCCTCTTTTATCTCTTTCCAGTTGCTCTCCATGGCAGTTCCGTCTCCATTGAGTAGATCATGAAAGGCCTGGAACTTATTTCTGAGAGCTATCTTGAATTTGTTGAGTTTGTCAGTATCCCGAAGAAAAGCCGTATTAAACTTTTGTCCGCCCCGTTGTCCAGTGCTTCTTGGGTTTTGATTTCATCTTGGCGACCAGCAAGTGATGATCTGATGCTATATCAGCTTCTCTCTTGGTTCTCACGTCTTTCATCGTCCTCCTGAAGTTTTTGTTGATGCAGATATGGTCGATTTGGTTCTGCGTAGTGTGATCCGATGAAATACATGTGGTTTTGTGTATGCGTTTATGTTGGAATATAGTGCCGCCTATGACCAGTTTATTGAAGACACACAGGTTTGCAAATCTCTCACCATTTTCGTTCCTTTCTCCCAGTCCGTGTCGTCCCATGATCTCATCATATCCGGTGTTGTCCATTCCAACCTTGGCATTTAAATCTCCCTTCAGAATGGTCAGGTCTTTTGTTGGGCACTTCTAGACGATTGACTGCAGCCTATCGTAGAATTGATCTTTAGCGTGTTCATTGTAGTCGTTAGTGGGCGCGCAGCATTGGATGACGTTCATTGTAATGCCTTCTTTCTTTGTTTTGAAGGAGGCTTTGATAATCCTTGGTCCATGAGATTCCCATCCTATAAGTGCATTTTGTGCTTTTTTGGACAGCATCAATGCTACTCCTTGTGCATGTGGGGCATTTTGTTCTTCATGTCCGGAGTATAACAGCAGCTCCCCTGAAGCTAGTTGTTGTTGTCCAACTTGCGTTCAATGTGTTTCACTGATCCCAAGCACCTCTAGATTGTATCTACTCATTTCTGCAGCAATTTGGAAGACTCTCTCGGTCTTCCACATTGTACGAGCATTCCATGTACCTAAATAAATGGTTGCTCTGGTTGTCAGAAGGGGCATAGGCCTTGTGACTTCCGAAGGAACTCGGCTTTCATTATGAGGCGTCATAATTCTTCTAAACGAAGACCTTCTGACTCCCAGGGCAGAGTTTAAATGGTTTGAATAATTTTTTCTGGTTAGCGTTTTTTTAGCGAGTTAGTTTTCTACGGGATGGGGTCGCCAACCCCATGCCCAACCCTCCTCCTTTATCCGGGCTGCGGACCGGCACTAGCCTCTGGAGGGGCTCCAGGTGGAGTTACAATTTATAGATGTTATCTATTTATTAATGTTTATGTATTGACACACGTGAATATGGACTATCATCATTATTATGACTGCTTAAGACAACACTTGTTCTTCAATACTCAACATGATGTACCATGTAAGTTTTAACAAGGATTTTAGTAACATTTTTCTATAAAATGTATATGTGACATTTATTAATTTTCATTCCTATATATTGGTAGTTTGGAACTTCTCATTGATGTTTAGGACGGATCAATTACAGTCCTAAACATCACTGGGAAGATCCAAACAATCAATGTATAAGGATGAAAATTAAGATTCAGCAAATCGCATAAGTCAATGGCTATCCGGATTCAGTGGCCAAGTGGATAACATGATGGCGTTTGAAGCGAAAGGCATTAAGTTCCAGTCTCGGGGTGGATATCAGCTCCAATGCTGTCAATGTATGAAAGTACAAAGGGGTACCGAATACATGTGCGTCACAGGTCACTTTATTTGTGGGATGTGATAATTCCCAGGTGCCCAGACCGAAACAGATGGTCTTCTTAGGGGGCTACACCCGGAGCCTTAGACCTAAAGGTTCGATCTACAAGGCAGTGGAGCAAAGTCAAGAGATGCAGTCCCATGGTAGCCGGTGCCCAATAATTGGGTCATATGCCATTTGTTCTTTCCGCATCCTAGAGCCTATGTGCGCCATCGGTTTGGAACCAGGGTTTTCCAACTCCCCTATTTGGATCCTGCATATCCACCAACCCGATTAAAGCAACGGGCATTCAGTTGACAAGTCCCAGATAGGATGTAACGCGCGTCCTCGCTTCCACTGCTAGTCACTATTCATCTCTGCTTAGAAGCATTTATTAGTTGTTAATCGGTTAAAATAATTATTATTTTGTTTTTTTACTTAAAAGATAATGTGATTCTGTAGTATATATGTTATATATATAGTCATAAAAATAGGTTTACTACATGGTTTATGCTCTTTATTAACTCTTGCTAACCACTGCAATAGAAATTATTTACAAAGCATAACCATTTAGTCATATTTTTCTTTTTTATATGTACATTTATTCTACTTCGGTTGATTAACCAAACTACTCTGTTGTTCATAGATCATCTGTTTTAGTTACGGTACGATACGGCTGGGAAAAAGAAAATACATATGCTCTTGTGTTTAAGTCTAGGAAGCATTCTTAGAGTTTAAAATTCATCAGTAGCGAATGAGATAGGTTTGGGCCTACAATTTATTGATTGAAACTCAGTTGTTAAAACTACTTAGATGTAACTTTAGGGATGAAGCGTCGATAGTTTAAAGGCAATTCACTTACTGAAATCACAATAGTATCTCAGAGATGAATCAAATTTTTAATATTCTTACAAGACAGAATAGCTTTGTTTGATAATAGAAAACATTTTATTTACGAGTTTACAAAGTTTTTTTAATATTTGACATACATATTGTAACAGATTGTTGTCATATTGTTGAAATAAGTAACTTTTCAAGTATTGAAATTTTGATTATTTGGATCATTTGTAAAAACATTATATGTCTTTTTCTGTAAGTTTACCAGAAGATATTCAAATATGCTTATTAATTTGTAAATAGCGTGCATTGATATTCTCTTTTTCTTCATCTGTTGAATAATGTTCAAAATCTACTTCAACAGCCATAGAAAACATTGGTGTACGACATAATAAACATATATGATTCAAGGCTATTTGACATGCACGGCAAAAATAAGCACCACATTCTTCACAACGTGTGAAATTCTGTTTAAATTCAACTTTTTTTGATGGGTTCCCGTCACTACCACAAAATGTACAAATAATGCGTTGAACTCCGAATAACTTAAGAAAATATGCTACACGTGGATTACGGCATAAATATCTTCCAAATCGTGACAAATTTTGTGATCGGTGATTTGAGGCGATATCTATTGTTTTAATTTTGTGTATAATACGATTATATAAGCCACGGTTATTTCTTATATGTATACGAAGCCAGGCTGCACGTCTAGCTGCTATCTTTGGATAGTACCATATCATGATGACATGTCGAAAACGCATAATAAACACCTAAGAAAATAATAATAGTAGTTTACTTAAAGTAAAAATCTGTGATGAATGACTATTTCGTGCACAAACTCTGCCTTAGTTATATTATAGATGTCATTACTAAAGACAGTGACAAGTCTGAGAACATGAAATTTACCCTTTAATAACAAACGATATCTTGCGGAACAGAATTCCCTACTAAAATACACCAGTTCTCTCCGCCCACTTTACGACAAAATAAGTAATTACCAGGGATATAAAACTGAGAAACTAGTTATCCGATGCTACATTTTATTTACTCCTGACTTTGTATGTCAATACCATAACTTGACTTGAAAATCTTTAGGATTTCTCAATTTTACAAGCACCGGCTGGAGTATTCATATAATTCGGTAAAAACCTTTACACATCAGGACATGTTGATTTCTGATTTTTATTCGGTCTACTTTAATTAACTTAAGTAAGAATATAGTTACTAGTTTAAGTGAGTTTACATCGCGTATACTGTGTTTTAATGTTAATTTGTTGAAAGCAATCAGCAGGAGATATAAATTCAGACTTAAGAGACTCCAGAAAAAACGTTTATTATAAAATGAAAATTCAAAATTTTATTGTTTATCTAAACGATTTTATGAATACAAACTTCATACAGAAATTAGCTATAAATCACTAACAAACGAACATCTGATATTCCACAACAGAATCGTTACACTTTTTTTGGAAAATACTTGTTTGAACAGGTCTAATATTGCTACTTATTAGTGTAACTATAAAATATAAATCATTTTAATTAAGCTAATGTAAACTATGATTTTTAAATGAATATCTTCAGTTACAGTGTCCCCTTCCCGCCATTACAATAAACTCACCACTGTGTTATTCATAAAGGTTTGTGTAAATAAGTTGAATTAAAATTTACCTACTAAGTTACAGTTGATTGATCACTGGGTGATGATCAAGGTCAGGTCCTTCTTAGTGCAGATCGAATCCTATCGACCAAGTTACAATGTGACTACTAGTGTAGTTTACACGATATTGCGTGTACTATGTTGAGCTAAGATGATGAAGCTGGGTGATATGGGGTCTAATCAGTCAAGGAGCATCAGTTCCTTCAACATTACAGGTACACCATGCTGACGAGTGCCAAGTAGCACGAAACCTAGGTCCAGAATTTCTTGTTGACTACCTCCAACCACCATCTAATTTTAACTACTATTATTTATAATTCACTCATATATTAGAGCTTCAAAGCTTAATGTTTAAATAGATGTCCATGGTTTTTCAGATACTTTGCATTACCAACATGTTTCAGATGTTTATCACAATATGTTAAAATGAGTTAGTGACTGACCACTTCGATTGCCTACCGTCATATTAAGTTATAAGCTGAATATGATAACAGTTAGTACATAATTAAGTAAAAAATAAATTACTTTAAATTTCAATGAAAGAAAGTTGGTGACGATCTATCAATGTATTCTACATTTTTTCTAGTGTCTTTATTTCTAAGAAAAAATATGAAACATACTAAAAAAAGTTATTAGTGGAAAGAAGACTTTCATTTAATAGATCTTCAGTTAGTATTATTTATTCTTTGTTATAATACAATTCAGTAACAGTAGGTTATCAGTGATTTTCTTTATATGCAAATCGTATTTTCATTAGATGGGTGTTTTAATGTCTTCTCATAATAGAACCGGATTTAAGTATTATAACAAATCTAACTTCATGTTAAATGAACTTATGATGGTAGAGAATTTATTTAACAACTATTGTGTTCAAGCAAAAACAAGGATATGTCTGGATCAAATGTAAACGTGCTTTTGTAAATTCTTGAAAACAATGTATCCTTCTAGTTTTTTTATTTACACTTACCAATTTACATAAGATTAGGTTTACATCTTAATATGAGAATACTAGTTGCCTGTACTTATCATGATGACTTAGTTCATCACGTTTGTAGTTCTTAGGCTTATCATGCCCGCTCATATCATTAGTCAAGAATAGCTCCAGATTAACAGTGGAATTAACAATAAGTGTTTCCATCTATTTTACACTCATCAGATGAGTGTGAATCGTTATCCATGCACCACACCACTTTAGTTTATATAAACCTGATATTAACTTCCTTTAAATGGGTTAAGGTCTATTACCTATTCACTGTAATTTGATATTCATATACTGAATTTGATTAAAGTCAGTATAAACTTGACTAAATGAAATAAATTTACATTATTTTTCACAAACTCTTATTCGTGTATCATTTCAACTGATCAATAAAAATCTGCTCTTACAGTACAAGATTTGCCTATTTTACTTTAGTAACTGAAAGGCTTGCATTCCAACATTCACAATATGTCACACTCTCTATGAAGACATTAGAATTGCAAACTAAGTAGATTTTCACAAGGATCTTAACAAATTACTAGTTATCATTCAGTGATATGAGATTTTAATTGATAACAAAATTAACCAATCAACTTGAAAATTTGATTTACTAAGAATGATTGGTAATATGAATTTAATTAATTAAAAATGGATCATGAACTATAACAAATCAATAAACAACAGATCTATGATTGTTTCATCTCATAATACTGAACAATCAATTGCATCCACATAGTAATTATCTCTTAAATCAAACTTAAACAATTTACTCACTTGAAAAACAACACTAAAATATGCTAAACTTAGTAATAAGCAAATAAAAGCATATCTGTATAAATCTGGTGGAGTTAATGTTGGTCGACAAAGTGTTGCATCTATGTTTAATGCAATATTTTTCAATGGATTCATTAAACTAATTAATGATTGTACAATATTTGCAAATGTTGAATCACCATCAATATATAATTCATTTGTTTGTTCATCGTCTTCTCCAGTAATATTTTCAAAATCAGAATAATCATATAAAAACAGAACTGACATAATATTAAAAATTGTATACATTACATAATCAGTTATCATAACTAGAATAATTGAAGTACTCCATGTTAAAAGCATTAAAGAACTGAAAACTGCAGATTGTTTTTCTGATACAGTCCAGCTAAAACTTGATAGCTTCTTGTAAAATTTCTTTTCTTTACGGATTAATGGAACTGTGGGAACTAAACCTCGTTTGAAGGCTTGTATTTCCTCAAACATAAAAATTAATAAACGAAAAAAGGATTAATTATGATGTCTGTGAATATATGAAATTTTAAGAACAACTTTCAGTGAGACAATGAATAAAATAACTAATATTGATCTTCAAAACTTAGAATGTGTATCCTCACACAAATCAGTCAGTTAATACTAACCAGTCCATAACCTCAATCTTTAATCGATAATAAAGTATTTTAGTAAAAAATGTTCTACATAGGTAATAAATAAAAAAAATGATGTGGAGTCTTTGTTAACTGTGTGTAATGTATAGTATAATGTACCAATTTTCAAAGTATATCAAATAATATTTACATTCCAAATTAATATTCAAGGTTTCAAAGATTTACTTTTTCAGTAAAATTATTAATTGATAGTATCGCTACTGTTTTTCGGTTAGTTTGTAAACAAGGTTGGATCTATACAGCACAGGATCATTACATGTCATTTACTTCTGAACATCAGAGACTTATTTTTGTCACTACTATTATAGTCCTTATATGCATTACGAAAAAAAGTTGGCAAATTAGTAATTACGTGATGGTATCTAATTATTTCACCAAGAACATATTCTAGTACAACTTTGCTATTGTTATTCAAGTTAACAAATCTTCAAATAATGCGATCGATATGAATTACTACCAAATTATCTTTACTAACGTGTATATTTCTTATATCCAGATAATACTGTGTAAGCATGATCAATCTAATATGTGTGGATATTCTACATTTACTTGAAATACAACCAGGATCAAAAGAAAATGATCAATGTTTTCACTAAAGCTTTTCGGTGTCAATTGTTCATCATATTATCAATTTTGAAGTATCAGGTCGTTGAATTTGTATTTAGAAACATTGTTAGATTTATCATGATCACATAATTTTAAAAAACCTTGTCATTTCATGAAATTTGTAAAGTTAATCTACGGTTCTTTATAAATTTTCATATCTTAACTTTACATTGTGTCAAAAACATTCATTTTCATCAGCTTTATTTTCAGCTGCTTCATTCCTATAAAATAATACATACATATATCTTTTCAAATAAAGAAATCTAAATGAAAAATATGCTGGAAAACTTTTATATCCTAGTGAAAATTAAAGTACGAATAACTTCTGAGACCTATTAATGGACTAATATTATCTATATATTCTTATTGTATAACTATTTAGTAGCTAGATTGTATATATCTATATTCCCCTTATTATAAGTTTCACTTTGACCTATAAATCATTATTATACAATTTGCTGCTCTTAAATTATACTCATTTATTTGATTACCGTCTCCCACGTTCACAGCCACTTCTTGGCTTTATTGTGTATGAATGTTATTCCCTATTTTATGGTGCGTTGCGGTCTGTTTGTTTAGTATATAAACCTAGTATGTTTGAAATAAATTATTCACATAGTAAAGGATTTTGTTAGCATTCTGGACTCAGCTGGACGGGCTAGGCGAGCAACGGACCAATAGGACGCTAGGCTGATCAGACCGATCAGACGTCATTGGTTTAGTACAGTATAAGAACGAATAATTGGTGAATAGATTACGTAATAACTAGCGGGCCATAAAGACACAACAAAAACTATATAAGTACATGATGATAAATTGGTGTAACTAATAATTTGCATAATATATAGTGATGTATTTGTAAGATACTTATTATTCAGTTATATTTACAACTCACTTGTTTAATAAATTCATTGGTTATATATACATTATCATATGAATCCTTTGACAGCCAACACTTTTTAAATATAATTGCTTGTATAACTAATATCAACATGGTGAATAATGTCCATGCTACTAAAATCCAAGATAAGATCAATTTCACAACATCAATAGCTTGTACAAAATTATCCATTCTTTGTTGAAGTTTATTTGATATATAATGATCATTATTGAAAATAACTTTTATTTGACTTAAATTTCCAAAAAGTGTTAAATTTTTACTTCCAATCAAATCGATTATTTCATTAAGTTGTTTAGTTAATTCTATTTTTGTCGTAATATTAAGTGTATCTTCAAGTACTCTACCTTGTTTTTGACATAAATCTGTAAATGTTTCTGATGAAACACAAGTATCTTTAGCAAAAAATCTGACAAAACGACATAGACTACTTAAAATCTTAAAACTATTAATACAACTGAAGTAAATATTATTAAAAAATGCTAAACATTGATTAATTAAAGCAACTTTATCTTCACATGATATAATTAATGAATGTATCCAACTGGCTTGACTTTCCATGACATTAGTTAGTTGTATAATGGAAAAATTAATTTTAAATAATAAGTTTCTTAAGGTGTTAAGGATATTGTTAATACTATCAATAATATTTTCTAATTGATCTTTTAGTACAATGAATGGTGTTTGAGTTAATCTCTTCAATAACATCATATTTGTATTCACTTGTGCTATGATACAAACAATGGAATTACGAAAATTACCTGAATTATGTAGAAAATTTAAACCAGGTCCACTGAATGACATACCAGTTGCATAGATTAAAATTGCCCAACGTAAACGTGTAGCAATTATATATGGAAATGTTAATAATGTGATACATTGAAAATTTTCAGAGAACGCTAAACCAAATACACTTACTAACATGATGTAAGCGCTTAATAATGTAGATAAATATGGGTTCCCTGAAAATGTGATCATAAATAAGAAATATGTTATGAACCCTAGGCTTAACCCAAAAATCAAACCTAAAGTATTTTTTACACATATCCTTTGTATGTTCTGAAATGGTCTCCATTTCTGTTTGTGGTATAATGTAATTCGAATACGATATCTACGACAAAACTTCCAACATAACTGACATAGATAATACAGTGGGATTAGTAGGTATGGTGGTCTTTGCAATTCATATAAAGCTGCTTTTATTTGTTGTTCATCTAGTTCTATTGACTCAGAATGTTTATTTTTGAGGGAATAATCGTGTTTATCTTTTCCACTCCCTTCATATCCCTTTTCATGAGTTCGATTTTTACAAGTATTTGATCGATTTTGAGATGCATCGTTCATTCGTCTTGCTCCACACCAGGTTTCTTCTTCTGTAGGTTGTGCTCTTACCTCCTCATTGTTAACTATTTCAGAGCTTACTTCTTTTTGATTCATTGTAGTTACTACTTTCAACTTTTCAGCATATTTTACCTCCTCTTTACAAGTAAATCGGTTGGCATTCTCATCTGTCTTTCTATTTGAAACTGCATTATTCGAATTCATACTCAGTAGTATATACTGACTAATTAAAGGATTTCTTGCTTTGTTTCACCATTCACGATACCAAGTTGAATCATCTACATTACGTTTGGGAGATGTCTTACTGTCTAACTTATTTTCAGCTGATATAATGTCACAATCAATTGAATCTAATTGGTGTTCACAAAGCTTATCGTTGATTTTCTTCAATGAAAACATGTTAAGTTGGCGGGTCAAATTGCTGAAGAACTATAAGTATGCATCAAAATATTTTATCATAAATTTCTGCATAACAGAGCTATTTAAAATCAGAAAATCAATAATCAGATGTTAATGGAATTTAATTAAACGTCTGAAGTAAACCAGTAAACTGATGAAGTGAATTACCAGTCACATTAAAAAGTAGTTCTAACAAGCAAAAGAGAACAGACTTCTATGATATAATTTAGAATGGTATAGAATATATACATATTTTGGACGAAGCGTTTCCTGAACATAGTGTGATTTGTGCTACTGATGTCGACAGAAATAAGTAGTATGCATCATCAATCGAAAGTGAAATGTCTGGCGAGAGAAAATTAAGAAGATCAAAGAAAAAAGAACGAGAACAAAGAAGGATTGCTATGGAAACAAAAGAACAATGAAGTCTGAGACGATTGACTGACATTTGCAAAAGGAACAATCGAGTTTGAAACAACTGATTGACATTTTATAAATGAAGTATTTACTGTATGGTTCTCAGATTTTAGTGAGATGTTCTGTAATTTTGTGTTCAAATGCATTCGATCGTCCACATTTGTAGTCTCACTCACTACATTAGCAAAAGTAGTGAAAGGAAATTTTCAATTGTTAGTTCTCGAAGTTACTTTAACTGTAAAAGAGATTGAATTTAGGCGGCAAAATCCCAAAAATTTTTATAGATTTTAAAATAGTCATTTGCACACATTTAGAACTTGAATAGACTAAAAACACAGGTTCATTAGTTTAATAGATTCAATGTTCCGATTAAATCGAGAAGTCTGACTTGCTGAGAAAAGTTAATCAAACATAACTTTAAGTGAACAGCTACAATTGGAATCACTATAAGATGAAAGAAATGACAACTTGTACGTAAATATCTGGGTTAGCACAAATTATTACTAGTGTTACGGTTATTTAGATTTATGATAGGCTACATCAGATTAATGTGGTATCATTCTGTGGATTATTTATGGGTATTCAGATGTGGCTGGAATGAGAATTTTTCATAGACTAGACTATTGATAATCATATCTAATACAAATGTGTTCTTTAATAGTATAAATACACACTAGATAGTGATACTAAGAGTTCCATTGTATTTTTTGATGAAATAATTTAATTTGTTCCTGTTGATATTGTGTTTTTTTTAACTTACCAGGTCATTTTAAGTATTTATTGGTAGCTAGCAAGAAGTCTTGATCTAGGAATTCCTGCTAATTCTCGCCCGTTGTCTAACATTCCCATACTCAAACGGAGAGAGACTTTTATGAAGCTTAACCTCATTCAAAATGGAACGTTTAGGAAAAATATGAAGTTAATTTACAATATTAGACATTATGAACATGCTCTCCTTTTTTCGTGATCAAACAATTTTATATTTCTAAAAAGAAAGGAGGTTTCAATCAATATAACTATGACATGGACATATTAAGCCCTAACAACAATAGTAGCACTACATTATGAAACTGTAATTTGTGTGAAATCTTAGACAACATGTGCACTTTAAGATTTTATTTGAGAATTAGTGTAATTTTACCTAATAGCTGTATGACTTAGAAACTCGTAAATTATATATATTTATTTATTTATTGAGTAAAACAAAAACTTAGAGCAGCGTTTTAAAGCTGCCGTATACAACATGTGAGAAAGTTTATTTATGAGGTTGCATACTTGATAGCTTGTTACTTGTATAGCTACTTCTGTAGTTAGAGTTCCTTCATTTGTTCTAAAACTGACATTGAGTTACAAGAAATATTAATATCCGCTACATCTAAATGCAAGCGATATGTAAAGTATAAGGAGAGGGCATTATAACAGATATCCTTGTTTTCAAGTGATGAAACTTGTCATTCTTCTATGCGCAATGTGTCTACAACAATTTTAAGCAATAGACAAATGACCAATTGTGTCTCTTTGCCAAAATTCTTTCTCTTACTGATTTGATTATTATCCAATAGCTGTGTAATTAATTTTATATTCTTTCTGTCTAAATAAACTACCACAATTAATCAAAGTCAATGTATATTTTAGTCTGACTTAACAATCGTCACTAAAGCACTTGTAACAAATTTTCACAAATTGATTTAAACTACTTATATTTGTACCTAGTAGTAAAATAAATATGTAGACAATTAAGTCAATTTTGTTAATGAATGAATTTATTTCAAACTGATAATAATGAAAATAACGAATTAATAATAGTAATAATAATAATAATAGTAATAAAATTCACTAGCCATTCTGTTCTCTTTTTTCCAACTTTATTAATATTCATATTAATAATAATAATAATAACAACAACTTTGATGGTTACTAATATTAATAATAAGTACCCTGTTCTCCGTTTGAAATAAGTTAATTGTGACAGAAAGAAAAAAAAGACAAACAAACAAAAAAACAAATAAAGAGATAAAAACTAAAAACTGTCTCAAACAAAAATCCTTAAACCAAACAAACAACTAATGAAATTTCATTCTTATTTTCTCAATGTATCATTCAATTCAATTATAATCATTATTGTATTATACAATATGTCACTAAATGTTTCATTCTTCGTTATGACATAATTCCTCATTAAATTGTTTCATTTCATTACATTTTACTGTTTTCATAGTCATTTGTCATCGAATACGCCATATATATATATATATTCATGGAAACACTTTAGGTAATAATGATATTATAATTTTAAAAATTTTTACATAATTTCTGGCAGTTATCAAATCGTTTTAGTTTGTGTTTATACTCTGTAATTGATACTAATGATCATACAATCTAACTGAAAACAAACATAATTATCTATCAACAACCAATTCGTGTTTAGGTTTGTATTGTTTTTGTTTTTATTCTTAAAAGAAACATTTGACTTGTTCATAAAATACAATGAAAGAATAATAATAATAATAATAATAATAATGAAAGAGACGTTTTCATTTGAAAGAAAAAGAGCAGTAAGTAGTGTTCATAGTAACTGTTGTTATTCAGTCAATTATCATGTTTAAGAAAAGTTACATATTTGTTCATATTTATATATATAATGATTTCTGCCTCATGAAATATCCAAGTTTTACTTATGTACAAACACAAAGAGGGAAGGGAAGTAAAGAAAGAGAAAATAAAATAAAAACTTTAGGAGTAAAACATGAACAGTAAATGAATTCTGACTTTTTATGAATTATGATATTGAAATGTAGAAGTAGATTTCGTCATTAAACCTGTTGATGGTGATTTAAAAAATGATAAACTGCTTTTATTGATATCGTTACTATTATTATTATCACAACCGTCATCATCATTTTCTGTGCATGTATCACCGATATTACCAGTTGGGATTGCAGTGTCATATTGTGAATGGTGATGATGATGTTGATTATACTGGACTGGATAAATTGATTTAGAATTCAATGACTCTTGTATGCCTAACTCTGTATGTGTATAATTCAGATTATTCATATCACTGGGAAGATTATAAATTAATTGATGATTAGCACTATGTAAAATCGATGACTGATCAGTATTTGTTTCTTCATTACGATTTAATAGAGTAGAACCTCGTAAACAATGCATAAACTGTTCATTTTCTGATTCCAAATGCCGATGAGAATGTCGATGATGTTGAATATCTTCGTCTGATGAACCAGACAATGAATCAATATTTCCATTATCTATTTGTAATACAGAAGAATTAAATCTTTTTAATTTATTTGTCCAACTTGAAGGAAATGTAGTATACTGATTTATAGTATTTAAATTATTTGTAAATTGATTAGTTGATATAGGGGTAATATTTGACCATTGATCAGTTAGATAACATGATAATTCTGTTTTCTGTTGTATAGATGACGATAAATTATCATGTTGTTGTTGATGATGTAATGGAATTGTTGAAAATGATGTAACAGGAGTATCATTTACATCTGATGTAGAAAAATCCACTGAACGATTAAATCCGGAATTTGGTCTTCCAGTTGGATTATTAATAATATTAGGATATGAATGAGATGTATAATTTAACTGATTCAGACTATCATTATTATTATTTTTGTTAGTATGACTGTACCTCAAATTGTTCGAATGTACATCAAATGATAATAAATTATTTGAGTTGTTTATATTATTAGATAAATAATTCGAATAATTTTGTGCATGTGATAATAGCATTGATGAATAGTTCTGAGGATAATTTGATGATGAATTTGTCATCATCATCATCATAGGAATTGTTGAATCATTTTGTGATTGTATTCCATAAGAATCATCATTATTTAATGTGTTTAAATGATCTCGATCATTATTCAAAGTATTGTTAGTATTATCATTATTACCATTATTATTATTATTATTATTATTATTATTATTATTATTATTATTATTATTGATTAAATCCGACTCTAATAATCTATTGGCTAATAAATTCATTTTACCATTATTATTAGATTCTATTGGTAAATTTTGTAGAACAGGACTAAATTCTTGAAAATTACGTTCAGATTTTGTATGAATTAAATCATTATTATTATTATTTATTTCATTTCTGAATAAATTATTATCTACTGACGTTTTATTATTGATCGATTTATTCATTACATAATTCTTATCTATTCTCTCATTTCTATTATTATTTTGCTTTTGTTGAACACTATCTATACATTGATCAATATCTTTTGAGGTAGAACATGTTGATGATGATGATGATGACGATGATGATATTGATGATAATAATAATGGAGTCAAACGTTTAATAGTTTCATCAGATTGTTTTATCGATAAATTTTCATGTATTGAATCATATTTACCTGACATTGTTTGTGTTAAATCTAAAAATGAGGAAATGAAATAATCCACACAAAAAAATTTTTATAAAGATGAAGTTATTCATGAGAGAATATATCTACATTGAAATTTATTAATGGGGTTTTGTAGCTTAAGTTGATGTCTTTGGGAGTGTTATGTTAATAATGTTATCTAGAATAAAAACAAAAAACTTTGAAATTAAACCATCCACTATCTAATAAACATTTATGAATATGAACAGTGTTGTCAATAACTTAACTGCTGGTCTCATATTTTACCAACTGATGATAATGTGTCACAACTAGTCATGAAAATAGACGACATAGATGGAAGAAAACTTATGTTAAACTAGACAAACAGATTTATGTAATAACTGTAATGACATAGCACGACATTTGGATATAAATACTTTGATAATGGATATCAATGTAAATAATTCACGTCACAGGATGAAACACGTGTTCTGGGTTCCATTGATAACTACCATCCATCTCTGTTTATAATACTTGTGACCTAAGACAATATCGAAGCGATCCGCACAGGATGCACATATTCCAAATGAAACTGATTAATTACAGACCTTAATACTAATGAGAAGATTCAAACAACCAATATAAATGAATTCATAGTATTGTTTTGAATTGTGTCTTTTTCAGTAGAGTTTGGTTAGTCATTATCACATCATCAGCTAAATGTCATATCATCAGATCCAAATGAGAATATTACTCCAACACTTACAGTGTATGTCATCTAAAATTTACAAAATCACTTATTTTATTAAAAGAATTATTTTACTACTTTCAGATTAAGTGTCTTTCATCAGCTTCAACAATTTACAGTATTCATTTTGGTTCACAGAGAAATATAACATATCTACCTTTAATTTTTGATTGTTCAGTGTAATCTACAGTGACATAAAGTAGTGGTGATGGAAATTTATGTTTCAGCTGAAATGCATCATTGTGTAATGGATTCTTAACTTTAGACATTTTTTCAGTTCTAATGTGCGTATTTTTTACATTGACAATAATGAGCCATCAACTTTTATTGTTTATTATTCCTCGTTACACAAACATGTATATTCCGTATATGCTGACCAATTCACTGATTCGTATTTTCTTCTGTTCCTTCCTCATTTTCACACTTTTATGGTAGGTAAATGAGATTCTGTGGCTTGGATTATCCATATCTTTCTTTGCGTCTCCTTGAAAACAACTAAACATCTATACCAATAATATACTAACAGCCGGGTATTTCAACTTAATTGTTGAGATTTTTTCTTTTAGTTGATCCTTTTTATTCGCTTTTAAACAAAAATCTCATCATATTCTTATTGGTTTTTACGGAGGATATGAATCTTTGAATAATAATAGTTCTATATTTCTAATTACGCACTAGCCATTGATACGATTTATTTATTACCTGATAGAGCAGAAAAGTCGATCACATTTCGAAAATAACGAAGTTTTTTGTTCATAAAGTAACTAGTTTGTTCTTGATCGAGGTTTTTCCAAGAAAACTTGATCAATATATAAAGTGTACATAAATGTTTACATTCCTTGTTTTCAGTTAATTACTATTGTTATCTCTTGTTTATGAACAGTTAAAAGTAATATATGGAATAAATTGATTCACCTTATTGTACTATAATGTTTGTTACAGATTTGTTTGTGTTTATAAAAGATAAAAATTGTAGAAAGTAAAATTACTCCTGATGAGTATTCTATGACATGAACTATGCAGAAACAAAAACTCTATTTAAGTGAAAATAAAATTTATGAAAAGTTGAATAAATAAAAATGGAATAGCAATATTGACTTATTTTATGAAGACTGATTGATTATTCGTACAATATTATTAAATAGCTAGTGATTTACCTGTGCTCACTGTAGGAGTGGAGCTGAATGGATTCAAACAATGGCTTGGATTTGATGTAAATGAAGGGTTATTATTTGATAAACTTGATGAATTAGTTCCGTTTTGAAGGACTTTATTGTTGCACATTTCCCTAATATTGTCATTTATATTTGACCGAACTTTTGTCGACGATACACCAGATTGAAAATTGAAATAAAATTTCTGTGAATTCAGTAAATCCATTCGTGTATCTAGATTCCACAAATCAGATGAAAGCTTGCAATCAAAATTTTGATTATGTCCAGGACTTTGAGGTAGTGTGACAGATGATGAGTCATACGTTTGTGGAGTGTAAGCACATTCGCCTTGTTGTTTCGGCGTTGAACTTATTGACGTGTCACTGATTACTTCGTCTAAAGAATTAGGTCTTCCATCTGATATACGATAATCAGTTCGTGTTGTATTTGGGTTTGTATTGACGCTGTGACTACTATTTGTAATATTAATGCCTGAATTGACTGCAGCGGTAAAATTACTGCTACCAGAAGACACTAAACCAGCTGCTGCAGGATGTATGGCGGCTGCAGCAACCAAACTTGCTGGCCAAAATCGATTGTTTGAAGGTCTAAAACATTAAAACGCAAAAGAAATATAGTTGTAGTGGACCACTTTTGAATTATAATTCGGTTTTTGCTCGAAACAGAGTGTTTACTGAGATAACATCGGCCTGATAAATTTGTTTATTTGATGGTCGTAATAAAAACCAAAATAGACTACTGATATTTTGTATATAAATTCACTTCAAGACCATAAAATGTGAAATTAAGTCTTAAATATTTGTTTCGTGGGGTTAAGAATATACCTTTACTGCACTATGAGCATCATATTCCATTAATGTTTCGCGTTTTTGTTTTCGAGCATTAACAGACTTCCTAATGTTACATCATGTTTGTAAATAAAATTGAGTCAAAGAAAACGAAGTAAATACCTAATAACATGCAACAAGATTTATACTGATAGTGAATAACTCGTCCTGCGCATTAACTACTAACAACCTGTAGCAAATGACACAAAGAGCCACTTTGAACAAGAAATAGCTGTTTGTAAATTTTAAAATCCCTCTTTAAAACTTACCACTCACACTCATTTGTAAATCTTCACAAGATTCAACTAGGTGCTGAGGAATTCTGTCATATCTGTTTTTGGATCGATAGTTAAAGCTATTCAGTATTTGATTCTTAGAAAAAGCTAAGTGTGATGGTTAACAAACGGCACGACTAGGATGACATTATTTTTATCTGTCAAATGAACTACTCATTAGTAGTTTATATTTTATGAAAACTATTTGCAAAGTCAACCAATCTTTCAGGTCATTAAGTTATCAGTCCGTTACTTTTCTGATATCCATTCCCAAAAACTATGGGTCAATGATTAAAAAAAGGCCTGTACTAGCATTAAAGTGTGACTCATGTATATTGTGCTGTTCAATTCCTTTCCTAACGTTTTTCTCAACTTTCCAACATCCTGAACAATGTATACTAATGTCAATATTCTTAAACATATTTCATTCCCGGAAGTTAAAAATTCAGACAAATGATTTCTAGTTTTATTTAAAACTTGTTATGTATTTGTATGCGCATAGGCAATCGATTATATATATGCATATATCTACTTCACTTTCTGGTTTGAATTTTCTGATACTGTTTGGACTTTCAATGAATATATTCATTCTCCTCTAGTTTTAATTGACTAACTAAGCGTAAATCAATAAGATTACAAGGTCATATGGAAGTAAACGTTGATTATTTATCTGTCTATTTAGTTACTTAGCTATCTGATTTTATTGCTACTTTCATAATGTTCATATTAGTCATAACAATTTATGATTGTTATCGTTATTACTATTATCATCATTATTATTATTACTATTATTATTGTTATTATTATTATTATCATTATTATTGTCATATACATTATGTTGATGATGAATAATTATATGTCAAAAAGTAATGCACTATTATTCTTATAATATTCATCAGTTTGTGCACCTCTATGTGATAAATTATGAATAATAAGTAGCATTAGTTACACGACTATGTTTGTGTACTTTCCAGAATAATAGATGACAAAAATACCACATTTTCATGTAGACCATTATTACTACTATACGAATTGTTTGTTATATTTTCATGTGAATATATAGATTTTCCAAGAAATAACTATTAGATAATGATTTGGTCTACATTTATCAAACATTTTCGGACAACCATTTCATTAGGGGAGAAACGGTTGACAACTTGGTTCACTCATGCAGAGACTATTTCATAGACAATAGGCACGTAAGTGAAACGTTTGAAAATATGCTCTCGTAAAATAAGGAACACCCTATTCCTCATATTAAACAGATAAACGAACGGGACAGTATATTAAAGTAAACGGAGTGTTGTCTACAAACTGCAGTGCATAAATTATGAGAAACATTGTGTTAGATATATTGGATACTTATCAAGACTTCATCTCTGCTGATTTAGACACACGTAGTCAACAAGGTTGCAGAAACTATTCAAATCAAACAAAGCAAAAATACAGAAACAACCCTTTTGAATTGCAAATTATTTTACCGTGTCTAGTTCAATTAAAATTTTATTGCAGATCTTGATTTACTGTGTTCAGTAATCTCTCTTTTTGGTCAACCTTGCAATTTCATATTTTGTCCGGAGAGTATTATCTCACCTTACCTACAAATCAATAAATCCATGGACCGCTACTGTGACTGAGTACTCTGTCAGCTTGATTAATGAAAGGAATTAAAATGAAGAAAACTACCAACTATATATCGTTAACATCACTGAAAGATATTAATCAGCTTACCTGCTTGTTGCAGCTTTTTTCTTCTTACTAATAACATGTGATTCATTACAACCCATGGAATTGGACAGTCTATCTGATGATCCATCTACATTATTACAATTGTTTCCATGTGGTACAAAATTCGAAGAATCTAGCATTGGTTGCAGAATACGTCGTCTTGCATTAATAAACCAATTATTTACTTGCAATAACGTTAAATTTGTTTGGCCTGCTATATGTCTTTTCTCATCTTCTGTTGGATAAGGGTGCTACAAATAAAGGGCGATAAATACATTAAGAAACCTTAATGTCAAACTCACTTGGAACATTTTTACTCATCATTATATATGTTTTATTACTTTTTCTTTGAATTGGAGTTATATTTGTTTGTCAAAGCCATTGCTAAGGTTATTTACATTTATTTCTTATACCCTGTAACTACCAACTAATGGACAGCGAATGGTTGAACAGCTTAATAGCCAAGTTTTATACTACTAATACTCTATTAATCCACTGTACTAAGTATAACAATCCTAGCATAATTGTGTAAAAACAATACCATAATCAGTTGATACAGAAGTTATCTTAATGATGTAGGAAAGTATAAGATAACAAAAGAAGAAAAAAGTTTTGTCTAATTTGTACACATTTATTCAACTGTACACATACACATATATATGTGTACAAATACGTACATATAGAATGGCGTACACCTGTTGATTATCTCAGGCTTAACACCTAATTGTAGAACTGAATATGGGAAGAAAAGAATAATAGAAACTGTTTTTATAAAATCAGCAGGACAAAGGGGAAAAAAATATTCCAGCTGTTCCTTTCTCTACTATTTATTTGCCAACAATGACCTTATTGTGTGGATTATACATGGTGTCTTTTTGTATTCCACATCATTAAAACCATATTGTAAAAGTGGTGAAATTTTGTTTAAAAAAATTCCTGTCAACATTTTAATAACTGAATGTAATTTTGACCAGAAGAAAATTATGATTGTGTGGTTATTGGGATTGTCAAGTTTTTGATTAAGATCATGAATCCACTGCTTCCAAGTTTTCAATGTTGGCTTAACATTGATCGGTTCATGATCTCAATCAAAAGAAAATTTGTTGGCAATCAACAAAGATCAATAATTACTGATCAGTGATCACTGTCTATTTATTTTTGTCTCAGTAGTATTACACGTCTATTATGAAATCAACCCTTTCAAATTGTATAAAGATCACTATAAATAATTGACAAGATATTGATAAATTTGAGTCAAAACAAGTTTTGTACAATTGATCACCACATAGTAATCACTCAATTGTGAATACATCTCAGTCCTACAAGAAATTAGTTACAGTCCGGATAACCTATTGGTGACATCTCTTACTGTAAAGCTGGATAACACGGAATCGAATCCGTTAGAGAGCATCAGTTCCATGAAGATTACAGATACACTTTGCTGACGAGTGCCAAATAGCACGAGATCCTGGTCTCAGGGTTTTCTATTTACCACCTGCAACCACCAACTTATCTGAACATTTAACTTGTTGTATATTATTTCTTAGAATTAATAATCATATTTCAAATAATATTTATGAATTCAGTCGAGAATTCATTAGAATAAATTATATGAAAGTATTTTTTGGAGATTTTAGTAATTTCAATAGTTTAGATCACGAGACAATTGAAGCTAGACCACAATAGGATGAAACGACCGTTCAGTGCTTCCAGGTTTTCCATGGTGATCTAAAATCAATTGACTCATGATCTCAACTATTGAAATTAGTAAATTATCTTTTAATGTAACTTGATGACTTTTAATATCCAAAATAATGAATAAAAAATAACTTAATTACATTTATTATATATGAAAATTATATTTGAAATGATTTCAACGATTAAAATTTAAATAATTCCAGTGTTTCATCCAGCTAACTTGTCTAGATTTTAATTAATACCCTGAAGAATTCCAGACAAGTTAGCTGGACGAAACGTTGGAATTTCAATCGCTGAGATTATTTCAAATATAATTTTCACATGTAATGACTTCTCTATACTCGGCGCCTAATTTCTATCAAACTATTCGTTTTACTCTTGACGAATATTCGTATAAATTAATTTCATTTAGTTTTAATTATTATAACTTTGTTTTAATAACGAAAAAAAAAGGACTTAATAATCTTAAGTGGGATTATATACAATAAGACAACATAAATTTAATATTCTTCATGAATGATACTTTCTTCTAGTAGAAATGTTTCAACACATAATAAACTTTGAATATCTTTATATATGCTTATAAGTTATTATGAATATATATGGGTATAAAGGTGTGAAACTATCTGCCTTATTGTGTAAATGAACTCATAGAACAAATAATTACAAGTAATACTGTTAATATTATTTATAAAATATTTAAACTATAGGAAATGATCATTTTTAAGTGGACAACAAAAGAGAAGAATTATGTGAATGATTAAAATTTAATTAAAAAAAGTTTTTAAAAAAATTTTAACTTTAAGATTTATAATCACATCAATAAAGGGGTGTGTACATATATATAAGTTAATCTATCATCCAGCGTTATAACAGTTACTTATTGTGACATAATGTTCGATTGAAAATCTGTTTTCATTAATTCTATTATGTATTCAATATTAAACAGTTTATTATATGAATTGATCTATTAAGTATGGTTATTGGTGATAAGAGTTAAAAGACGAAATAACAACTGAATATTAATGATATTTTTTTCAAATGGATAGCTTTGATATATTGAAACCTTTCATTTGGATAGTCCCTTAGTTATTCTGTATATCTAGGAGAATATAGATTACAAAAGTATTATATATTTTGTGGTGTATCTGAATGATTAGATACTTCAAACATAACTGAGTAAAATATACTTTTTTCTCAAAAAAAAATTAAAACCTATATGACTTATCAATTACTTGCAATCAATGAATGTAAATATTCATTATGAAAATTTAAAAAAACAACGTTACAATCATTTTTTCAACCAGAGTTGAACATTTAATGTATTGGCTAGTGATTACTTTCTAGAGGTTATTCTTACAGTTCCAGTAAGAAGTCATGATAGATGGAATTCCTTCAATATCGGGTATGAAGTAATTACTCATTTATAACACTTAAAAGGGAACCTAGGACATGAGATTGAACACACAACTATCAAGTCTCAAACAATGAAACCAGTAGTTAACAGTTTTATCTTAAATTTTAGTAAAAAATAAATGGAATAACCTTCATTTAATCAATCAAGTCAGAGATCAAGCCAAACAAAAAAGTTGAAATAATAAAATGCTTTATCAAATGAACGACAAGCATACATTTTGTTCATTTACATTCTAAATACATTCACCATAAGGGAAAAATTCAGTTTCTATTTAAGAAATATATTCAGTTACAACACTAAAGAACTAGAATATGGATATAATCATGATGCATTTTATGTGTGTAGCATGGCAACATGCCATCTATCCTTGACCGAGAACAATAATAATAACTATTATTATTATTATTATCAATAATGAATTTAGATTAGACAAATAAGACTTAATTGAGAATAGAATTTATTTTAAAATTAAAAAAACATCATCCATGAAAATAATACACAACTGATAATTATTTGTTTCATTCAGAATACAATGTGATTTTAATGAATAAATAACTAAATGAATTTAGTAGTTACTAGAATAGTGAATTGTTTATTAATCTACATGCATTGTTTAAAAATTATTTTCCTATATATATATTCTCTCTCTCCCTCTCTCCCTCCTCTCCCTCCCCCCTCTTCCTCTCTCTTTCTCGATAAGTATTGCTAATGCGTGTTTATGTTGATTCATTATATGTATGTGTATATGTATATATGTGTGTATGTGTTTGTTTGTGTATTTACGAATGTGCGGTTTTCTAATAAATAGATAAATAACAAAGAGATGAATAAATAAATAAATAAACAGAATAGTCAATGGTCATAAGAAGAGTTAAATGTAAAATGAAAAGAAATTCATGATAGACAGGTGTGGAATATTAGTAAATAAATAAATAAATAAATAATAAACATGAATAACAATTAATTATATTTAATTGAAAGCCTATGTTGAAATATTTGCTATTTGCCTCTGTCTTCTTATCTATATTACCAAATGCTTATGATTTCTACAGTATTAACAATTAAGTATCATAGTAACTCATATAACTTATGAAGTAAAGCTGGTTTATACATATCATTAAAGTCAGAAGGGGTATAATAACGAGATATTTCTAGTAAAATGTTCAAATACATTTTATTTATTATGTGAATTAAATAGTTGAAGATACATGAAACATTCCAGGATCCCTATAATACTTATGAATGATTATCATAAATCGATTAAATTTACTTTCTGTCAAAAATGATTTTTGAAATTTACTAATTTACTTGTGAACATAAACATCACTTTGGTATTTTTAAGCAAAGATAGATAGTGGTTAGCAATGGAATCCAGGACGCGAGTTTCGTCCTATTTGGGACTGGTCAGCTGATCAAATGCAGTCCTAAATAACAATGAGAAGATACAAGTAAAACAACATCAAGTGAATTTAAACTCCACCTCGTTGTACAAGCAAGTGGCTATCAGGATTCAGTAGCTAAGTGGATCATGCGTTGGCAATTGAAAGGAAAGGTACTGGGTTCGAGTCCCGGAGTGAACATCAACTCTGAGATGCAGGTACATTCAACTGACGAGTCCCAAATAGGACAAAACGCATCTCCTGGATTCCAGTGCTGGCCAATATCCATCTTTGTTTATAAAGCTTGTGACTTAATGCAATATCGAGGCAATCCATACAGGATGCACACATGCCAACACGAGACTGATCAAATGCTGTCCTAAATAATAATGGGAAGATACAAGTAAAACAACTACAAGTGAATCATTTTGGTACCTAGTTAAACTTGATCTAAATTATCCCGAGAAGGCATGCATTAGAACAATTAAGAAATTATCATTCATATAATGGTCAATGAAAATACTAAATTAGTGAAACAAAACCGTAGTTTTGTGTTGGATTTACAACTAATGATTAAATTTCATGAACTAATAAACTTAGTTCATCAATATGCAATCTCAATGCGCATTTTATCTTAGTCAAATTTTCAAGTACAGATTTTATGATTCATAGTTGGATTCATGAGTCGATCTAAGTTGGATTGCCTTTGAAAACTAGGAAGCACTGGACGAGCGTTTCGTCCTAGTATGGAACTTTCCAGCTGGTGTTTGGCGTGAGATAGTTATTCATCTTAAGCGATGGATGAAGGGTTGCGCAAGATCATGGATGGATTGAAAATAACCATTAATACTAACGGATACCAGATCAGAGGTCTAGAGGCTTTTCCGAACTGAGTTATATCAATAATGATTTTCAACCATTTACATAGTGGGTACGTTTTCCCGGATGTAGTGCATGGAGTAACTGAATGACATTCAAAAATGCGAGTTTTTTTTGTTTGTTGGTATAATCCTATACGCGTTGCATGGATTGACTCAGTAGCGTACCAATCGACAGGTGATGTACTTCAATAACCAATTAATCATATAATGAAAATAAAGTCAGTGTTACATTAATCCCCTGATAATTATAATATCAATGTTAGCTTAAAGTATGTTGATAAATTGCAATCACATTATCAGTACAATTCAACTTTAATAAAATATTTGGTCTAGCTAAAACCAGTTCATGATTCAAACCATGAAAATTGTGAAAAATTACGAAATTATCATACAAGTGTTAATAATATTATTTACAGATCAATGTCTTCTCATTCTTGACATTCAGGACTGCCTATAAATAAATAGTTAGGACTTCAAAAGTGTGATTTTTGTTCTGGGTAAAATCGACTTTATTTCAGTGTGATTTCTCTTCAGGATAATATTCTTTGTCTTAATTTGGTTTGAATTTTGTTCAGAATAACATTTGGCATGGGTTTTTGTAGTAATTCTGTGTATTTCTCCTGTACGTTATATATTTTTTTAAACTAATCACTGAATGTGAGTAGAATCGTCGTATTTTGGTAGAGACAATGAAAATGTGTATCAGCTTGTTCTCTCTATCGGAGTCATGTAAATTACAGCTGTACTCTTTTCAAAGTAATCAGTAATCACAATTATAACGTAATATATATTATACCTACTAAACGATTGGTTGTAAGTGACTCATTAACCTAGTGGGTAAACTGTTTGCATTGGATGTAATGAGTATAAAATCTATAACTTACAGTGGAAAATAAGATAACCACTTCAATACATTTAGTTAATGAGTCTAAAGCAAAACGCACTTACTGTATTTCATTGCTAACAACTACCACAATAATAATTACGGTGTTAATATATCGATGAATGTGTAGTCACTTGTCTGTCTAGAAACTAAATCTGTAACACAACAGACAGACATGAAACATTTTCATTATTTAAGCTACTGAAACAGGTTCAACTTGTAGCATCAAAAAAAGCATCGGTCGATAGACTGTACACTCTATACATTATAATGAATTTTTTTCTTGATAAACCAAAAGAATTTGATAATTTCAATCTCCAAGGTTGTTACCTGAAAATTTTTTTTGTTTTTAACTTATCGAGAATGTATAATTCAAATATTGAATAGTCTAATATTAAACAACACGTTATTTCGAAGATATTATCTAATTTTCCCACAACATAACTATTAACATACAGATGAGGTAAATAAAATTTTATGGAAGGATATGAATTGTTATTTTCTCAAAATTCAGAAACATCAAAAGCTGCCATTAAACGCAACTGGATTTTGTAATCGTGGCAGTCTGCTTAGCGACCAACTAGAATGGAACGGGAATTATTATATCCACTTTCTTTGTAAGCAATTGCGGTTGGCATTCTTCGTTCTGTTTTTCTTCCGCTATTTCGTTTGTGTAGCTACATAATTGTTTTGAGACTGAAGACAATAGTAACTTGTTGATAAAAACATAGTTTACAGCACAACCATCCTTTCTCCAGTAACATTATTCAATGCTGGTCTGCTTGAAAATAAATTAACGGTGTGACTAAACTTACCATGACTTAGGACATCATTCCAGCATGCAATGAATGTACGGCGTAATGCAGTCGAAAGTGGTGAATAAAAATTATAACCAGAGCAAAAGTTAAAGCATAATCTTGTTCTTTAATAAAAAATACATTATAATATGACAAATTCTGTGATTACATGAATGTAGACATGACCGTTATTACACCGGGCGATACATTAGGTTTACGTGGAAATGTTGCGTTTAAATTCACCCGTTTATTCGGTTATGTGTAGTGTTAAGTGTGTCTGCGCAAACAATGAAGAAACTATCTTAGCTCTATTAATGTCAACTGTAGCTCAGTTACTTCGTATACAATCGACTATGTTTTTTTAACTATTAATTTCATGAAGGATAGTTAATAATTATTGACGTATATCCACTACATTGTATAATCTGTGGATTTTGAAATCATTACATTGATTTAAGGGATTATCCTAAGGTAAGATAATGTACACTAGAGGTTTAGACACTTCATATTTATTAATAAAATGGTTGTATATAATACGCTTCTTTTTGTAACAAAGTTGACAGTAAACTTAAGCAAATTATGGCGATTATAAAACATGCATTATATAATTCTTATTAGTGTTATTGACTACATTTCAAAGGTAACCCTTCAACAAATAGCTTAACCAGTTAAGTATTAATCAGATTATCTTACATGGTAATAGACGTCTAAGTAAAAGTGGTATTTAACTGAAAGTTCTGGGTAACCGAGAAAAATATACGTTATAAAATAATATAAATTGGAGATTTCCGTATTATTAATAGGCACTGATTAGGTGATTTTATTGTAGGGATAGTTTATTACTTCATTACACTGCTGAAATAATCTACTAGTTTTCATATCATTGGTGATGTAGCGGTGAATACATCCTCAAAATAAATGGTTCTATAAGTCCTCATAATTGCTGCTGACCACATTAGTTTTACTAGACATATCCTAGGTGTAGGCATTTGGTTAAGCATCACCACCAGATCTCCATTCGGTAGGCCATGCTAAGTATATCTCACAACCGCTGGTCAGCTTAGCTCATATCTTTCAAGTATATCTTCAAACTTCTTCATTCTTGACTGGGTTTTGGTTCTTCAATTACAAAGTTGTTACGAACAATAGTGTTGTCATTGTGACCTTTAAAGATTTATCAGTTCAATTTATAAATTAAATCTATGAATTTCACCATTCTTTACCAACTAACAAATATCTTAGCTTTCAGTCCATGATTTAACTGCCTAACATCCGAAAATTTTGTCCCAAATTTAAATAACACTTTGTCTGTTGTAGTTTCAGTAACAAAACGGCACGATGAAAAGTCTAATAACATATACTAAGAAGTTATGTATTCACTATTAACTAACTTTGAAGATAAATTTCTTAAGTTCAACTGGGAAATTATGATTGATTGAATTCAACTCTGGATATCAAACTGATTTCAACATAGATGATTGTCACGTTATGACGCGAATTAACCGAAGTTAAAAATTTGAACGGTTCAGTTCCAAATTATTATTACCTATGAGTTAAGATCTAAAGTTTCCAGATCGAACTTCTAACAAGATTGTAGGTGTATACTAGAAACCCTTAAACTCAAACAATCATTTGTTCTGAGTTCTTAAGGTTTTCAATTATTCATCAAATGAAATCAATTTATAACATAAACAATCTCGAAAAAAATTAGAAAATAAATAAACACACACATAAATTTCTTTTCTCGAAATTCCAATCTTTTCCAGAAGTTAAATATACTATAAACATTTCACTTCATGTACATCATTACAACATTATACTTTGTATATGATTAACAAAACTAACTTTGCACGTGAATTTTAATTACATTAAAATAAAAGAAATTCATTGAGTCACAGTAGTCCATTCTTATTTAAAATTCTCACAGCAGGTTAGCAGTGTGTAATAGAGAAATTTGGTAATAAATATGATCCAATGTCTATATATGTCATATTTGTTTTATTAGTAACAAATTTTTCTGGTTTCCTTTTCTTTCCTCCTTTTTTTTTGAAAATTTACCACAATTTCAATTTATTACATCTTTTATTTAGTTCTTATTTTTATGTATATATTTACATATACATGTGCTTCATTCCTACTGTGATTTCATTTCAATTACATTATACCTATACTTACATGCGAGTACACATGTGTATACAATTGATTATACAAATTCCAAAAGATAATATTCATTGAAATATGTATTTGAGTAAGATTGTATTGTATATGTCAAAATGATCATTTTAAATTTTAAAAAATTTTTAGTTGCAAATTTAATTTACGCTTCCCGCTGTTGATTGGAATAAACAAATAGAAAGAAATCAAATGAAGTTAATAGTTTCTATTTAATGAATATTATACGAGAAGAACAAGAAGAAGAAAATAAGAAAGAAAGAAAGAAAGAAGATGAAATGTTATGATCCTGATCATGTAAAATTAAATAAAATGATGACTAAAAATAGATTTTAACGAGAAGATAATCAAAATTCATGAATGACAGGAAATTTATTTTTATTTTCTTCAAGTTTTAATTAAAAATAATCTTCTTTTATTTTTTCTTTTATAGAGAAATAAATGACATTTGTTGATATATAAACAATGGATCTTATGTAAATGTTGTATATTCTATTTTATGATTAAAATAACTAACTACTATGTGTAAAATTAATTTGTCATATTATTATTTCATTAAACGAATCAACAAAATTTAGTAACATATAGGTGTATTAGTTCTGTATTTAAAGGGTTAATATAATTAACCATTCATCATCATTGGATTGTATTTCAAAGCATCTATAACTAAAGTCAGGTCTCTTAATATAAGGTTATATACACTTAAGGGATAAACTATATTTGAGTGATCTCTTGAGCTTGTACGATCAATGTGAGCGTAGGTAATTGAAAGAATGTTTAGTTTTAAGAATGAATCCAATGTTGGAGTTGATAAATTAAATTTACGCGGCTTCATCATGATGATTTTTGTGTACAAAACCTAAGTTTTATAAGGAGATTTGTTCGTATAACGTTATAACATAAACCCTTTCTTTACATCTGAATTGCTTTTTAGTAAATTCTAAACTTATTAAAAAGTTTTGTTAAACAAAATATCTCTGATTTTTTTTACTAAACTGTACATAACCTAATTGTTATTAACAAACTATTAAGTGAAGCATGATTAACCATAATGAAATTAACACCAAGTAACTTTTGATGAAAAAAAAACGACTCCATTTACATCATATAGTTAAGAGTGTTAAGAAAGAAATAATAACGTACCATGTGTTTTATAAGAAATGCTGATCACTATAGCTGTGACATAATATTGTGAATACATTTATTTTTAGATACTCTAAAATGAACACTCTTTAGAAATGATTAAAATTCTTCTTATGGATGTCGAGTTTCAAAACAGTGTACTTTTCTGTTTCTATTTATGAATAAGTTATCTAAAAGATTAGAAAGTGGTAAGCAAAAGTTCTTATTGACATGCTTGAGTTCCTTTTCGAGAATAATAACATAAATTACAATAAAATGATCTATAAAAGATTTCAGTCCATAGATAATTTAAAAATTATAATCATCTATAAATTGTAATTGTTTATCATTCAAATAATATCATTTTGTATCATTTCTAGTTCGGATGCTTATTTGTTTATCGTTTAAATAAACTCTCTTACTAAACATCATTATTTCGTTAACTCAGATACATGTCAATTTAATTATTCCTATTTGTTCGGTTTGGTAATCAAGCGAAACAATTTTTTTAAAAGAAAAAAAAACTGGACAAAAGTCATCATTGTTTATTTAATTATTACTGAGAGAAAAAATTTGTCCTAATTTTAATACCCAGAATATATTCTCCCTGTTTAACTTATTAACTATTCATTTATTATATTATGACATTTAGCTTCACAGAAGTTGTTATCAAAATATCAAACAAAATATATGCAAAAAATGATAAATATTAGTGATAATTTTTTTCTTTGGGAGAGAAAAGGTTTTGCTAACTTTGAATACATTTTACTAACAAATTATCTAATTTCAATGATTGAAATCATGAGTCAATTGAAGCTAAACCACCATGGAAAACCTGGAAGCACTGGACAGCCGTTTCGTTCTAGTATGGGACTCTTCAGTAGTTCAATCAGGTCTGTTGTGAGATATCAACTCACTGAAGACAATGATGTACGGTGGCGCGATTTCGTGGATTGGTTGAAGTTAGGCATTATTACCGTTTGATGACGGCTCAGTGGTCTAATCTTTGAGCGCTCGTGCGCGAGACTGATAGGTTCTGGGTTCGAATCTCGTGGGGAGCGGAATCATGGATGCGCACTACTGAGGAGTCTCATAATAGGACGAGACGGCCATTCGGTGGTCTAACTTAGATTGACTCATGATTTCAATTATGGAAATTTATAAAAATCTCCACAAAACCCCTTCTGAAAGGGATTAATTGTTTTAATTTTTTTTATTTGGTTGTTTAAATTTGTTTATTTATGTTTAAGATTGTAATTGATCAGTCTCTTATTGATATATGTACATCTGGTGCAGATTGCTTCGATATTACCTTATGTCACAAGCATTATAAGCAAAGATGATAATGGTTAATATTGTAATCCAGGACGAACGTTTCATTCTATTTAGGTTGCAGGTACATCTAGCTGACAAGTCCCAAATAGGATGAAACGCGCGTCCTGGATTCTACTGCTAGCCACTATAATATCTATTGACAACTTAATTAGTTTATTTATTTGTTTTAAAATACTAAGAAATATTCTCTTAATTGACATTTGAAACGTATGATATTTAGTTTAATTAGAGTGATTTGACTTGATTTTTTTATTCTTAAATGGAATGTAATTTAATCAAGTTATTGTAGACTAATTAACTTGGTTTCGATGATACACACTACTGATTTAAACATTAAAAGTAATATTCATCTCTCAGTTCAGTGGGTTTACTTTTGATTTTCATTTATTCTGTTGAGCAACATCTTACTACAGATGAGAGCATTGGATTGTTCACATTTAAATACTGAAACATATCTCTCAAGTAATTATTAAATCATCATGTGAAATAGACTTTCGTGTTTATGTGTAAGTATTTTCATGGGTGTTTATACTGAGAGTTGATATTATTACTGTGACCCAGTTAGATTCACGTGACAAATCCGGAATAGAATGGAAATAACATCCATGATTTCACTGTCAGCTAAAATCCCGAACTTAGATTTTATAGTTTGCGACTAACAACTTCACTTGTTCTTGATCACATGTTTCGCAAACAAAGTTGATGGATATGAGTAGAATATCCATGCTTTACATGGTAAATTATTGCATAAAACCACCGTATTACTCGTTTAAAGTTCACTTTAACAAATGGTTGTTCAAACCGTAAAACTGTGATTATATTAAAATACTAGGGTATTATCAACTTATCATCTCGTTCATTTATTTTCATACTTAATTTATCCGCAAAATGATTTGAAAAACATTTCATGTGGAGGTAGCTTGTAGTAGAATAGTTAAAACCTGTGAAAGCCCTAAACATCAATGGAAAGATTCAAACAAACAATATAAAATGAATTTAATCTTCACCCAATTACACAAGCTAATGGCTATCAGGACTCAATAGCTAAGCGGATAGCGCAATGGCATTTGAAACGAACGGTACTGGGTTCGGGTTCAGGAGTGAACGCCGACTCAGGTGCATGTACACCCATTGACGTGTCCAAAATAACACGAAACGCGTATCCTGGAGTTCACTCTTACCCACCATCCATCTTTGCTGTTAATGCTTGTGACTTAAGGCAATATCGAGGCAGTTTGTATAGGATGCACATATGCCAATAAGAGATTGATCAGTTGCGGTTCTAAACATCAATGGGATAATACAAGTGAACCTGTGAGTAAATGTTTATATCAGAATTTCTACTCGCTATTTATAATTGCATCAACTAAAAAACAAATTACTAATTTTTCAGGTTGAAAAATCTATTTATTTATAGATTGATTCGGATAGCAATAAATTATAATGTTAAAACACTAACTTAAAAACCAAGTTTCATTTTTATCGACTAAATTCCTTACATTTTAATCATCAACACAGCTATCTCTCTCGGCACACTATTTTGTGGGAACATGAATAAACTAACTAAACCTGATTGACAGATTATATTAAAAAAAGACCAAGAATGTGGGCAGCATATATTACCTTTATCAAGTTTAATGCCGTGTATGTGTACGTAAAACGCTGTACCCCTATATACCAACTAGTTTAAAATTATGCTGAATACTTGTTGACAGGATCCAACTTAGGCATGCACACCTACATGTATATGTACACAAACACACAAGTTTATATATGATTATAAGTTTTCGTGTGGTAAGGAAAGTTAACCACTTCCCCAATTACAAAAATAACAAAATCCCCGTAACTTTTCTTTTAAGAAAGATCAATCATAAACACTTGGCTTAATATATAAAAATACCTATAATCAATGTGTTACATGCTGCTTTACTAAGGAACAAAAATAACGCCAACTGTGCCTAATCCACACATGTATACATGTATATATATATATTAAAAAACAAGCCATTTTGTAAATTATACAAATATATACTTGTATTATCAACGTGGAGGAAGAAAAAATATGGTAAAAGAAAGTGGAAGATTAATTTTTTTAATGAACAACAGCTGGATTCGCCTCTATATAGTTGGTATTGACTAAAGTCCCTTCCCCCGTCTTCCAGACTCTCTATCTCTTACACATACTTCCAAACATCGTTTACAAATATGCACACAAGAACTTTACTATTTCCTACCTAATGCACTTCGACGCACTCTATGTGTGAACAAATTTAAAATAGAACAGAATCATTTGACTAATTATGTTAAAACACGTTTCCGAGGCTTAGTAATAAGAATTTCTAGAACCACTTTATCTATTTTCAGTTGTTTTTTCTGCAAAATTTGTTACTTATAAACAAACATCTTATTATGAATGACCACAGCTTTTAGCTAGAATTTCATGACGTAAATTATCGACTTTCTGCAGGATAATTGTCACTGAGACTTAATAAAATATGCTATATAGTGACAGTAATATAAAGTTATCTAAATCCTTTTATTAGAAACTAGTCTGATTGTATATGGTCCTATCCTAAGAATTATGATACATGAATATTTACCATGTTATCATCTGAAGACACGTTTAGAACATAACTGGTTAATGAGACTGAAGGTAGTGTTTGTAACTACCGTTATTCAGGTTTATCATTGTACCTCATATTTTCTATCATTTATCAACTCATTGGAATGACACCAAATTCTAATAGATTCACATGAGATATTATTCGTCTTTCTACACATTTTTTTATCGAATAACGGAGTACAATGTGTAAGTTATATGTTCATACATGGAAAATGATGGACACGTTTCTTGTATTCTGAACTGTGATATTTGTTTACAAAAATACGTACTAAAATATTCACCAAATAACTATCTTTCCTTATCTATAAACTATTGGAATCTACACAAAATAACTGAAGCTTTCTTACACGTCTGATGCTTATAAATATGTTCCGCACACATGGAATGATAGTTAACAGAGATTATATATGCGATCTCATGATGGCTATCTAATGCTTATTGGTTTACAATATTTCCTCAGATGACAAAAGTAGCTTGTGTATTATAAATTTATTTAGTGTCCAAGTTAAAATTTATCTGATAATTCTGTCTGGATACATTAATTTATGAAACGAAATATTCTTTACAATGTAATCAACATTACTTTAATAGTCTACATCTGAAAATATAATTAGATTGTTATAAACATACAATAATAAGTATAATTAATATCTAAGTACTTAAAAAGAATGATGAAATTATCAAGTATACCCTTAAATTACTGAGATATTGAGCTAAACATTTCATGCAACGGTTAGAAATATTTCTTGAATGTCTAAATAGTAGTAAGTGAAGTAATTTGCTAATCTATCATCTAGGTTGTTTGAAAGTTGATTACTTTAACTTATCAGTCAACGATACAAGATAAATGTTGAATATCGGTTAGTTCAAATAAAAATCATAATAATTTCGTATAAACATGTTATAACATATAAAATATAATTTTTTGGCGTTACACTTGAATTCTCGTTACTATGGTGATTTGACTAAAGGATTTTTAAATGACTTTATATTATCCGTAAGAAAATTGGAAAATTCGTAATTAATAGAAAGCAATTTTGTTTTTACTCAAAGTAATCAATTTAAAATATGTAGAATTTATGATCTCATAAAGTCAAATGTATATTTCCATATGAATAACTTTCACTGTAGGGTATAAAAAACTTAGTATTTACATATTTTACTATAGTTGGATGAAAAGTAACTGCTTAGATTCAATGAAATTTGGAAGATCTCATCACAAGGATTATATATGACACGATAATTTCTAATATCTATTCAGTTCAAATGTCTTTCATTTTCCATTATAGACGAAAGCTTTATCGTCTCATCTTAACACCAAATGGCAATATGCTATTAAGAGAACAGATTCACGTCCTCTGCATTACCGGACGATTTAAAAGTATCATGGATAGAATAATTTAGAATCTATTGAATTCACTCGATGTTGTTTACTTGTATCTTCCCACTGTTATTTAAGATTGCAGCTGACCATTCTCTTATTGGTATATCTACATTCTGTGCGAACTGCCTCGATATTGCATTAATTCACAAGCTGTATAACGAAAGATAAATAAATAACAATGGAAAGATACAAGTAAATAACATCACGTGAATTTAAAACTTCATCCCATCTCACAAGCATGTAGCTATCAGGATATAGTAGCTAAGTGGATAACGCGATGACATTTGAAGCAAACGACACTGGGTTCGAGTCTTGGAGTGAACATCAACACTGAGATGCAGGTACATTCAACTGACGAGTCACAAATAGGACGAAATGCGCATCGTGGATTCTACTACTAGCCACTAAATGTCGTTAAGTTAGAATCTATTTGATTACAAATTATTTTATATTGTTATAATTAACCAATATACAAATAATTTAATAAATAGACCATTGAAATTTATTTTAAAACTGTTTAAAACAATTTAGTAAGATCTATGCATTCATAGATGGATAAACTACAGTTACATCGTAAAATAGCTATATTACAGTTCTAGCGTTTAACAGTGAAATAAGAGAAGTTATCTATTTGAAAGTAAAATATTTTATTGATTAAACACTATTTCAATAAAGAGGCGCATATATGTCTATGAAATGAATAGAAAAACAGTTTTTTTTGCCTTTACATGTTTATATATATATATATATATATATATATATATATATATATATATATATATATACAAAGTCTACTTAAGCTTGGATCTATTTAACGTGGTAAGTGATTGAAGTAAACAGGATGCACACAGATTTATCTATATATACATGCTTAATCGTATACACATGAAAACGGTTCCATTTAATAATACTTCCAGTGAACTATTTGTTTGTATGTGAGTACTTCTGTGTGTGTTATACAAAGGTATATAATTGTGTATGTATGTCTATTTGTAAGTAGATTTTTAATCACCGATAGAAAAAATCCTTATACATCCCAGGAAAATGTATCTTTCCTTCTTCCCAACTTATTTATCTATTTATCTATCTTTCCTAACCCTCGTTTATTATTGTTTTTATCCATCTTACCTTGAAGAATTCTAGCTGTCCATCATCACCATCATCGTTTATATTGAATAATAATAATAATAATAATAATAATAATAATAATGAAAGCAATAATAATGATGAATAATTACAAGACTATCAAAGTTGGAAGGGTGAGACAGTAAAATAGCGGCAAGATTTGAAATGGAATGAATGAAAAAATAATAATTACTCTTGACCAAATATGGTTTATTTTTCACTAAATCAATTGATTACAACTTTTATTGAAAACATTAAAACTTTTTTGTTTCATTAGGAGAAATTATGATTTAACTGAATTGATTTATTGAATCAAGTAATTTATTATTATTAATTTAGAAATTGATTGACATGAATCTGATAATTAATTATTATAATTCGACAGATGTCATTGGTGCCAAGTTTGAAATCATTATTTAAAAGTAAATAAAATCTATTGAACTAAATTACAATTATTATTTTACTAGTAGGTAGGGGTATAACATAGAATGTGTATGTTTCAAACTAGCTGAATCTATCTATAATCATAAACTAATTGATTCATCAATAATTATCAACAATAAGAGAGTATAGACATTTATAATAGATCATTTCCACCATATTTTTTTGCATTAAATTGTGACTTCAGCTAATAATTAGTTATGCGGATAATACAATGGATATGGTTAGATACCCAACGGAAATAATAAGAATAAAAAACAAGGAAGTAAACTTGTTAAGTCCTGAATAGGATAAAATGTTTGTCTTGAGTTCCATTCCCTAACCAATATATAACATATGTAGATCATTATCATAGTATGGAACTAAAAAAGAAAGACAAAATGTGTATTAAACGTGCTCTCGTAAGAGCATATTTCACATTTCAGAATTTTTTAATCAGTGAGGTTATATTTAGCAACCATTTAAATAATAGTGTGATAGTTATTTTATCTTATTGAATGAAAAGTAATTACACAAATGTTATAATATCTCGGTTATGAGTGAATTTGAGCCAATTGACTTAAGTGCATTACCCAGGTAGTTTGACAAATAGATTTCCAAAATCTAATTTAAAAATTAAGTTTCATGTAGCAGACTAACAGCTTGTAAGAAGCCGTGGTACAAGAACTCATGCATATCACTCCACAGCTGTTAAATTCTGGAGCTAAGATGAAGTTGCTTTTGTATTGTTGGTGTGGACTCCTGTGGTGGGGTCTAAAAAATGCCTATTATCAATAACGACACATTGTACGTAACCGAATCTAGATAGGCGTCTATATATCCTTCAGTCGTCTGTGTATATATATGGTACCCAGCTGCATATGTCTCCACACAATTGGTATCAGGGTTGCATTCTGTCGGTTTCTGACGTGCCGGAAGTGACTCTTTTGGAATGATTTATCATATATATCAGAGAACTATCAAGTATGTTTGAAGGACTAATACTAACCCCGTTTTCTCCCTCACTTTCTTCTCTATTGAATTCGCATTTTCCAGATACCATTTTGTTGATTAGTAAGATTCTCACGATTGCTCCGAAACATTGATTCAAATTCGTCATCTTTACTACACGTATATCTTCACAATACTCACGCCAGTCAACTGCCAATGACATAACCTGTCTTAGTTTAAATCGGGATTAAACAAAAAATGTCCTCATCCCTGAAGACTTTTTCCTCCAAAAAACAACGCATAGGAATACTGCATCATCATGATAGTCTAGACACTCTGTCAATCGTCTGAGTACCTTTATAATAAATAATGGAGCTTCTAAGCAATCCCGTCTGTTGTAGCCGCTCAACTATAACTTCCTTCTTGAAATCCGCTGTAAAACGATTGTATGTGTGCATTAGGTACTGAAATAGGCCTCATAACTCCGAAGTCGCTTATTAGATTTTGATTGGTTTTTGTCTGTAATTTATATTCTCGTCACTAGTAAATATGAGGCCAACCAGTTATGAAGTGAAGTAAATACCCAACCACTGACGTTGAATATTAGCTATGTTACATAACCCACTGACTTGAAATTTAAGAAAAAACTACTGAATTTTAACTTTATAACTTTAAGTAATATATGACTATTATGTAGTATTGCGAGTGTTTACTACCGAAAAGTCTTAACGTATATATATATATATATATATATATATATATATATATATATATATATATATATATATATATATATATATATATATATATATATATTAGTCGATTTTATAACTTTTCATCAGTGTTCATTCTTGATATAGGATTTAACTTAAACCTTTCATGATAAACGTTGATCACAATCATTATTACAAATCATTACAGAAACAAAAGACCGGTAGTAACCTATTTAAGGTTAAAAAATTATTAACTCAATTACTAATCAGAGAGGGATTTTGTGGAGATTGTAGTAATTTACTATTTGAATTCATGAGTCAATTGAAGCTAGAACATTATGGAAAACCTGGAAGCACTGGAAGGTCATTTTGCCTTGTTATGAGACTCCTCAGCAGTGCGCATCCATGGTCTTGCCCCCCCAGAAATTCGAACCTAGGACCTATCAATCTCACGGGGCGGGGTTTTGGGTGCTTACTACTGAGGAGTTCCATACTAGGACGAAGCAGCCGTCCAGTCCTTCCAGGTTTTCCATGGTGGTCTAGCTTCAATTGACTCATGAATCCAGTTGTCCAATTACTAATTTTAATTAAGAAATCTTTCGAAACATAGACTGATTGAGAATTAAATTATATTCTATAGATGAATTTTGTGTCATTATCTAATTTGTGAAAATAAAATCTTGAAGATGTGTTTGCTTACTAATTAATTTAACACTAAGCCGTATTATGTAAAAGTAGAAATAAACAGCTGTTACCAATTCTATTTCTTACATATATATACGACACCAATTACCTTATTTGTAAATGAAATGTTTAACATTTAAGAATAATTATTTTTGTAGGATATTCATTTAGAATTTTATTTTACTTTCGGTTTTTATGGTCATATGCTTTTAGTTTAGAAGAAAAAAAGAGTCATACAGTGTCCTTAATTAAACATTGTAATACTATTTATTAAGGACATGGTCAGTGAAGGGGTTAGATTTAGTTATTCGATAATAAGAAATATACAGGGTGTTATGTTTGTCTTCACCGAATTCAAACTTTAAACTATACACTAACTTGCTTGTTGTAATTAGTAAAACGTAATCTTAAATTTAAAAAGACCACTTACTGACTTTGGTTCCTAATACTCGTTTAAGATAATAAACATTGTGTTATATGTAATACATATTGAAGTAGAGAATGTTATATTGTATTGTTACCTCAGTTAGTTAATTTTTAGGTAATGAAAGGTGACCACTAACTAATCTAATCAATCTTCTTATGAACGTTCTCAGTTAAGCTAACCGAACATTAACTTTTGAATGACTTATATCTAAGATTAGAGAGCTATGTAGGTACTTAAATTAGCAAATATATCATCAAAATCCTTGTTTCATAGAGAACCTGAAATGTTTGGTATATACTTTAGTTGTGAGAGATAAGAACAACTGTTCTCAGTATTCAGTGCTTAAGCCGAATGTGATTGCATTGAACGTAAAGTATTTGATACTTTCCAGTTTATTGATTAATCAAATAACTGTATTCCTATAAGTTTAATAATTATAAAAGATAGACAACTTGGTTACTGTTTATTGTTCTATTTGTAACATGAATAATACGTTGTCTGTTGATTTGTCCAGAAATTTTTATTGCTGCTCCCTAAAATATCACTGTGACTCCAATTCCTAAATGCGAAAGTAACCAAGATAGAGCAACTGTCATTTTTCAGATATATATATATATATATAT
Organism: Schistosoma spindalis; assembly: GCA_946903255.1. Lineage (NCBI taxonomy): Eukaryota > Metazoa > Platyhelminthes > Trematoda > Strigeidida > Schistosomatidae > Schistosoma > Schistosoma spindalis. The sequence goes on along the minus strand of OX336420.1, from coordinate 70,421,706 downwards.
ATATATATATATATATATATATATATATGGATCTTGATTTTCAAGATATTAAACACCGTTATGTTCATTGTTGTTGAAAGGTGAAAACTCATGTAATATTATTTTACATTATTAAAAGTAAAATATATAGGGAAACCTAAAACGTTTGATTTTTAACAAATTCGAGATATTTAGATTGGTTAGTTGATTAGTGTTTTATCACTAGTTAGCTAAGACTGAATGAAAAATAGTACAGGGTCAATTATGATGGCAATATAATCAATTTATCATCCTTAGGCTTCTATTTTATTTATTAACCTACGAATTGCTTCTTTTATCTATTATGCTGTTGCAAAATTTGAAAAACTCCGATTATTTTATATAAATTCTAGGTTAGTTAATAACTTAATCAAATAACAAGTTGTGTGAGGAGTTTCGTCTAATCATCATTGTCTATTAACACCAGATAAGAAAAACATGCCTTAAATAAATGAAATAATGACCTATCTATAACAAGTTTATTCGAAATAATCTTCCCAGGATAGAAAAAATAGAACATCCAAAGTAGGTGAAGATGGATAGTGGCTAGCAGTGGAATCCAGGACGCACGTTTCGTCCCATTTAGGACTCGTCAGCTGGATGTATCTGGGACTTCACTCCGGGATTCGAACTTAGTGACGTTCACTCCAAATGCCATCTCATTATCTATTTAACCGCTGAGTTCCGACAGCCACTGGTTTTTGCAATGCTTTTGAATTAAGGCGATAAGCACAGTATGCATATATGCTAATGAAAGACTGATCAATTGCAGTCCTAAATATCAATGGGGAAGATTCATGTAAATAATACAAAGTGAATCCAAAGTACGCACCACAATATTAATCAGTATATCAGCACTTCAATGTTTTGATTTTGTTCAATACTTAAATTATTTACATGCATATATAAATAAAGGTAAACCATTAGCCTCACGAGAATTTAATACAGAGATGGTAAATTTAATGTATTACTAATAGTAATGTTTAATAAACAGTGGTAAATCAATATTTTTTTCTTCTAAAAATCGATCTGCATGCATTAAGTGTAATCATGTGGATTTAAAACAATCAACTTTTTACACATTAACCTAACTTCTTTTTTTTTCTTAAAAAAAAAATAACAACGGTTCCTTATAATTTAAGCTGATGAAATCAATAATTCCACTTTTCGTTATGTCATACCATCTTGTAAATCGTTATATTTAGAAAACAATCAAAATCATTGTTTAAAATACAAAGATAAATCTTATGAAAAGTTTGAGACTTCATAATGTAAGCTTTTTACCTATTTTAGAACTAATTCAGTCTTTAGTTCAATACGACATAATTATTATGTATAATAGTGACATGAAATTCATTAAATATTAGACTGGCAAGATTCATTTAGAAAAACTTGATCCATTCAATATTTTAATTATGACCATTTAACATTAATTATTTGAAATTCTTTAGACTAGGATATCAAAACTTCACAGTGAGCCTGGTTTCAAACAATTCTTCAAATGGTATTCACCAATTTGTGCTAGAAACTGATCTTTATTACTTTACTGAGTTATTCTAACATGATAAAAGATTTACATGAGTGATCGCGATGGTAAACGAATTCTAATTGGTTATTGTTTGTAAACAATACCTGTAGTAGATAGATCTTGTTCGGAGTATAAATCAAAACCAGGCAGTATTTAACAATTTTGACGTCCTATTATGAGACTACTCAGCGGGCGTGGAACCATAACTCCATCACTAGTCCAGAACGAAAGCTTTAGGTCTCGCACTGAGCCACTGAACCATCAGGTTGACACTTAGTTAATTCATGATACAGAGTGAAGATAGCGCTTTGTTAATGGTGACAGCTACCTCACTCCTACATAGATGGGTGATCTCAAAATAGAACAAAATAGCTGTTTAGTAATGTCTAGTAATGTTTGACCTATCATTATATTTCAACTAATTTCAATTTGTAAAGAATACCACATAAAAATTAAACAATCCTTCTTAAAACATTTACATCCAAATTATGATAGTTACACGATAATTATTGTTTCATCGACACTTATTTTGAGGCGGTAGAATTCACCTTAATGTTTTAGTTATTCTCTAACGTTATCATTTTGATCTGATAACAATAACAACAGTGATAATGATAATAATCTATAGTTTAATTTTTCAAATTATTTTTCAAGGAGTAGTATAGATAATTGACAGAAAGACAGTTAATTAATTGAATGAGGGATTAACAAATATAGAGAGGAAAATAGAAAGACAGAGTGTATCCAGTTTGTAGAAATTATTCCTCACACACACACACACTCATGAATCTTCAGCGAAATTCACAGGGTAGAGGAGGCCCAAAAAGAGTTAAAAATATGATAGAATATTTACACAGAATTTTCCCTGTAAGAAAATAATTATCAAGAGTAGAAATATTTCCAAGAACATAGTTACAATCTTATTATGTGTTTACTATTGTTAACTAGATATGATTTTTGTACACGTGAAAAATAGTATTTTATCGAGATTTTTCTTTATTCTTTTTCTTTAACATACAAGTAATTAGACTACTCATAATTATTATTATTGTAAATTACATTCACCACAGGTGGTTGATTCATTATTCATTCCAAATTATACATTGGTTTTTTCCCTGCATGATCGCTTGTTTTTTTCTTTACTGAGTGTCTTACACTGTTTGTTTTTCAATGCATTATTATTATTATCATCGTCGAGTTAAACAGTGATTAATTATATCACCCGTATTGTCTTTTTTTTTATAAAATCATCTTTAATACAGGTACTTATAGTAATAGTAGAAATAGTATCATGTAAATTGATAGGTATATGATAGTACTAATCATGAATATGGTCCCACTGGTTTATATCTTACTCTGTTTATAAATGATACCTATAAAGAGTATAATTTTAGTTAGAATGACAACGCGTTAGGAAAGATAAAGTCCTACTGAGATACACACATAACCATATGAAGATTTTTCTCTCCTTCTCTCTATCTCTCACTGTTCACATTTTTTGTTATTAAATCAAATCTAATCTAATTGAATGTGCATTCAACTTGGCTCTATACGTATACGTGTCTGATCCTACGTTGTAGATGAGTGATTGATTGACTGACTAATAGTGCATTTTTTTCTTAAAAATATAAAAGTTTTCATTTACTTCAAGTCGTATAACTGGTTTAAGTTTCCTTATTTTACATTCTCTAACAAATAATATAATAAGTATTGTTACATAAAAATAATAAAAACTTGATGGCTAAATAATATAGCATATTTTTAGTGTATCTATTAGCTTATTAAGCACATTAAACAATCGAAAATTATCCTATATAGAGTGAATTTCAAATCTTTAGATTCAACACACAATCGCTCATCACAGGCGAGTAACTAACATACTGTATACAATCAGTGAAATACAAATAAATATATCACCAGTTTGTAGTGAAGATTTCGTCTAAAATATATATGTGCAAAACCATTTCAGTTAATGATAATAACCATCTATTCAATAATGATTTAAGATTGATTTCCTAAAAATTTAAGGAAAAACTGTAATCTAAGGTGTAATTCATGTAGGATATGAGATAACAACTATCCTATATCAGAAGGGGTTTTGTGGAGATTGTAGTAATTTCAATGATTAAGATCATGAGTCAGTTGAAGCTAGACCACCATGGAAAACCTGGAAGCACTGGACGGCCGTTTCGTCCTATTATGGGACTCCTCAGCAGTGCGCATCCACGACCTCGCCCCCTGCGAGATTTGAACCCAGGACCTACTGGCTTCGCGCGCGGGCACTTAACCACTAGACCACTGAGCCGGCATCCAACGGTGTTAATGTCTAACTTCAACTAATCCACGAAATTGAGCGACACATCCACCATTGTCTTCAGTGAGTTACTATCCCACAACAGACCAGTGCTTCCAGGTTTTCCATGGTGGTCTAGCTTCAACTGACTCATGATCTTAATCATTGAAACTATCCTATAGTCAAAATTGTATTGTATTAAAAGTTTATCAAAGTTTAAAAAAATTGAATTGGTAGTCTCTAATTCAATAATTAAAAGGTTCTTGAACAAACTAAGTGAACTGAATATTCTTGTCTCAATCTTGTTATTAGTTTAGGATTACACTGTACAAAAGATTCCATAGAGAGATCTTCACTACTATCTAGTTTTCAATAATTTGATCAAGTTTTATTTTATTTAAAAATTCAATAATATTTATCAAGTATTTCAAATCTCATTTATTGATTGCTAAGGAAGTAATCAATTATTCAATTCTCAATAAATTTTATTCTTCAGTTTCATAATGTTATTACAAAGGTAAGTTATTATGTTCAATGTTAAATGAAATGAGGAGCCAGCTAAGTCCTTCGATCTACATTTTGTTTTATATCGTAACAATTTCCTTGAAATCTAACTACACTGAAGTTTCAGTTTATTTTAGCCCTAAATCGCTTAACACTTTAAAATTTCAGCAGTTTATGGGATTAAATTACATTCTTATAATAATTTTAATGGTTGAGATCATGAATCAATTAAAGCTAGACCACCATAGAAATCCTGGAAGCCCTGGATGGTCGTTTTGTTCTATTGTGGGACTCCACAGCCGTACATATCCACGATCCCGCCCAGCGAGATTCGAACTCAGGACCTGCCAGTCTCTTAATTCATGATCTCAACTATCAAAATTACTATAATATCCACAAAAACCCTTCTGATACACCCTTATAAGTTTTGTAGAGAATACGCTACACCGAAATGGATTTGTATTTCAACATACATTCATATAAATAAATTTACACACACAAATCTTTCATTCTAACTTCAATGAGAATCAATGTTTTCATATTCTTTAATACATTTTCCAGATTTACAATTATAAATGTAAATTTCCCATTCCATTCAATCTTCATAAATCAATTAACGTTTGCTTCACTAGTCTTAATGTAAATAAAATTTTAAACAGAATTATTCTGTGAATTAATTTATCAAGTTATAAATCATTTTGACCTTTTATTTCTGTGAAATACTTTGACTGACATTTCATAAACTGCATTAAGGACAATGGACATGACTGATATTCAATTGAATTACATTTATGTAATGTTGATCAGAATAATATGATTTATACAAACATTTAGAATAAAATATTATTGTCAACTAAGTGAATATACCATCTATTATGGTTCAATTCATTTTAACCGTAATAAAACCTCGCAATTAAAAACAAAATATATTATATCAACAGGATTATACTGAGGAACTTTTTTTCTCAACGAGATTACTTTTTTTATTGTAAGACTTTCAAAGTTTTGCTTGACATCATCGTCAGGTGCAAAACTGGGAAATAAATAGGTTATTAGAATTTTTCCATTGGTAGTGAACAGTTTATTATGTCCACATAGGTTGTGATTGACTTTTATATGTAGTTTGAATTTTTTTGTCAATCGTTAAAGATCCATGAATAAATCATCTTATTCAGGTAAAGTATAACCATAAAAATATTAAAATCTTTCAGATGAATAAAAGTAATCAGTAAAAAGAAATGGGTTTAGACATTTATCGATAGTTATGTGATATTGAATCACATAAAGGCGAGGATTGGCAAAGCAAGGACAGCAGTCCTAGAGTTGAAGAACATATACAACTCAAAATAACTGTCTGTCAACCAATATCAACATCAAAAACAGTCAGTTCTACTGTACGGAGCAGAAACTACAACCATAATCAAAAACGCACAAGAATTTATAAATAATAATAATTGTCTACGTAAGATACTGAATGTTCGTGGACCGGATACCATCAGCAGCAGCCTATTGTGGGAGAAAACAAACTAAATTCCAGCTGAGGTGGAGATTAGGAAAAGACGTTGGAGGTGGATAGGACACACATCGAGGAAATCGTCAAATTGCACCATGAGGCAAGCACTAATTTGGAATCCTGAATGTAAACGGAAAAGAGGAAGGCCGAAGAACACACCACGTCGGAAGTTGAAAGCAGGAATGAAAAAGATGAATAGCAACTGGAAAATATTGCTCAGTGCAGAGTTGGATGAAGAATGCTGATGGGCGGCCTATGTTCCTCCAGAAGGGGTAATAAGCGTAAGTAAGTAATTAAGTGATATCGAATAAAATATACCGTAATATAGAGTTGCTCAATTGTTTGAATACTAAATGGACAAAATTCATTCAACACAGTAATTTAAACAACAGACTGGAAACGTTTTTAACATTTCCTCTTCGTAATTCTTCAATCGCCCTCTCTTTCTAGCAACTTAAATCTCATTTAAATATAAGATTCGAACATAGACAAGAAGTGATGATAACATTCTGTTGAAGAGATAATGATAACTACTCAAAAATACCGTGTAGTTTTCCTTATCAGTCGGCTACCATAAAATAGTTGGCACCAATTTTTGTTAAAATTATGGGTTTTTTCCTTTAATTTATTAGTGTGAAATTTAATAGTTTACGGTTCCAAATCTAATCATTGACTTACCACAAGATGTTGAAATAGCCATTGTTTCATAATTTGAGTAGCACGTTTGGGAAGTACACCACGTTTTTGCTTTCCACCAACACATAGTCCATCCAAACTAGCATGAAATGCTGCACTACTTAAAGCAGTTGATCCATATGGTGAAAGAAATGAATGCAGCTGGGATAGTGACTCATCACATGAAACTGAACCATCTTGAACAATAGATTTATCCATAAAATAAGGTGAATTATAATTAGCCATATTAAAATTTGGAGTATAGCATGATCCATTCATATCATAACCTGTACGAATATTGGGAAGTGAATTGGAATGTAAACAATCTGAACGAAGATTTTCTACATCAGATGAACCACATAAAGATTCATCATCTAATCGACTGGATAAATGACGTTGATATCCTGGTGGAATCTAAAAAGTTGAACAAAAGTAAAGGCTTGTCAATTATGATACATAATTACCATTATCGAAATTTAACTTTATAGTTTAAAATAAATTAACTATTACGCACGGTTTAAAACGTTAGAAAAATAATATAAAATAGTAAATATCCGAATGCGTGGAAAATTAAATATTTGACACTTCACCACATAATGTAAATCGTTTCTCCAAAGAATAACTATTTCAAGTTAATACAAGTTTCAGTGATACACGGAACAAATCAAATCAAGTTTTTTATTCACGTATGGAAATCTAATTATGTGAATGCCATGCCATTCGGGTCAAAGATGATTTTATATAAAACATGATTTGTGTATTCGTGTATATTTAAGTAGGTGGGAACAAATGTGCTATTTGTAATGTGGTCGAGTACTTTGATCATTATGAGTACTTGATCAGTGATTATGAACAGGTTAAATGTGACTGTTTTGATATATTGTCTATGTGAGTAAAACATCTTATTCAGTTATAATATCAAGAATTTTTAGGATATAGCAATTTAGGAAATGAGTCAGCTACTAGTCCTTCTCCATAGCTAAAGAAACCTCTTCGAATTATTTGAACATGTTAAATTTTGATTCCACGTTGGTTGAATATGGAATGAATTAATAATTTGATAAATCGATCCTTTAGTTCAGTAAAAATACTTATTTTTTGGTGTTGCTTTAGTGTTCGTTAATTCTTCTGGGAATTCCTCTAAGGTTACTGATGGTTCCGTGGCCAGATAAAGGAGTACAGTGGGGTTTAGAGCCAGTAATCCTACATCATAAGAAAGAACCCCATTATAAAACTCTAAATAAGGTATCTTTAGATTGCTTAAAAAACGGTATATTGTTCTTGTGTGCAAATTATTAATAGTCATGCAAAGTTGCTTTCATGAATTAAAAAGTATTTCACTCCAGTGTTTAATGCATATTTTTATGGATAGCTTACGATTTATGACATGAACAGTTTCATTCTCCCATAATAGTTGGTATTCAGTAGTTTAACATCAGGAGAATGAATGTTTTATAAGTTAAATTCTTTCGTCCTCATCCATTCTAATGATGATTAACTTATATAGTAGAGAATACCGTTTCAATACTTGGCCTTGCGTTTAATAGACATGATGTAATTTGTACAAAATAAAACAGCAAATTAAATGAAGCATTCACATGTTCCTTTAATTAGAAAAACAAATGAGCAACAGACAGGATTCCTTTCTTACTAAAACTACTTATAATAAAGGAAATTTTTCTTAGTTACATAATATATTAATTTGACGCAATTATCGGAAAAGGGAAAAATTCGTTTTACGGGTTTGTTACGGTTGTCATAATTGCATAATGCAGTCTTAGTATAGGCTGTCAATATTTGCTTAGACAATTTAGATTTTTAGATATAAAAGCTAAATAAATGATTCTGCTCATCCAACTAGAATGTTCTATCAAAATGTCACTTAAATGTTTAATCAGAATTCTCAGGTGGAATAAGTGCCTTGTTAGTCTTTTTAAAAAAAACTTTATGTGTTATACATAATCTACCATGAACAATATCGTTCTGTCATGGCATAAATATAACATTTATATTATCAGATTTCTATACATGCACATAATACTTAATTTGATATGTTCTTTGTATTAATGAAACTTGTGTTAACATGAAAAAGTTATTTATTCTTTGAAGAAATGATTTACACTATGTAGTGAAGTGTCAAAAAAATTAATTCGGATATTATTGTAAATTTAAATAAACATTCATTTATGAGTAGTTTTTTGCAATAACGAAAGTATGAAAACTTTTGTTCTGAAAGTCTCTAATGGATAAACTATAGTATATTGGCAAAATGTTACTCACAACTAAATGAATGAAATATACTTTATTTTCCTACTTAGATTTATCTATCCACAGAAGTAGCCTTTGTTTGTATATTCTTTGAAGTTCCTCATCTGTAAAGAATGTGATACATTCTTGATTAATTTTAGTTATCGGAGATTGATTCCAAGATATCAGTACCAAATTTAGCAACACTTTCACCAATCAGTTGAGACAATTTTCTTCTTCTTCAAACAATTCTGGATAATCAGGAGTTTTGTGGAGATTTTAGAAATTTCAATAGTTGAAATCTTAAGTCAATTGAAGCTAGATCACCATCGAAAACCTGGAAGTACTGGATGGCCGTTTCGTGCTAGTATAAGACTCCTCGGCAGTGCGCATCCACGGTCCTGCCCCCCGCAAGACTGGTAGGTCCTGGGTTCGAGTCTCGCCGGCGGGATCGTTGATGCGCACTGCTGAGGAGTCTCATATTAAGACGTAACGGCCGTCCAGTACTTCCAGGTTTTCCATGGTGGTCTGGCTTTAATTGACTCATGATTTCAACTATTGAAAATTCTGGATAAGTGTATTGATTTATTAGATCAAATTAATATAAATCACAAATAAAATGTTTTATGAAAGTGTGATTAGTGATATCAGGATTTCTTTTCTTTAAATTCATCCAACTTTCAATCTCATTCATCAATCAACTACAAGTCATTTTGATGGATATATAGTTATGGTAGAATTAACTAATAAACTTCTTTTTCAATATATCTGTCGTTGGATGAGACAATCTCATAGAAAACTATCATTAAATGTCTTAAAAAACTGTATGGGCTATATCATTCATATATTAAATACAGATTTTAAAAATATACGTTACTTTATGGCAGAATAGAAAAATCTATCATATATTCTTAACTATGTAGTTTATTATTTGAAGTTAGTTTTGTATTCAAGAATATCAGTATGCATTCATAGGCTTCTTGTAACTGAACTTCCCATCAATGCATGCATAGTATGTGTATGTATGTAAAAAAAAATAAAAAGAATTTGCATATTAAAATTTAAAAGTCAATAATTGTTTATATAAATTTTCCTCTATTCAACCATATTTATTTTGTAAAAAAGAAAAAGAACTTAACGTATAAAGTAGTAAGTAATGGAATCATATGGGAAAAAACATCTACATTCTCTATGGCCACCTACTGTGTAGGAAGCGTTTTTTTTTTTAAAAATGAAAAAAACGAAATACGAGTAGCCCTAATCAGATGTATTTTCTATTTTTGTGGAAATGGATTTGTTAAAAGTGTTATGATAAATGAACTGGATCATTTGATATGTGAATTCTAGTTACAGTGACATTTATTCATCTACTTATATACAGACATATTTATGTTTCATATACTGTCAGTGTATATTGTTTAATCTATTAGGTTTAAGTCTTGAATAGGAAACCAGTTGTCCGTATTTATTTTTGTGGACTATATTCAATTGTTTGGTATTTTGAAACTAATATTCCTATTACAATTACAGTTAATAACGAACAGTAGTTTCTATTCACTAATATGTTACTTCTGTATTTTGTAGCTTTCTGACAAAAAAAATTGAGACAGCTTCCGTAGGAAAAATGATTGTTGAGGATTGAATTATTGTGTAGTTAAGGTTATAGTTTGCTAAGTCTAATGTAGATTTTTTTAATCAAACGAGTGTTGTGAAGGTTTCGATTTCAACTGTGTACCAGTTTAAACATGTCTACTTCAGATTGAGTATATAATAGGAATATAAGAAAGATTGTTGTAGTAAAGTATTCGTTGGACTTCTTACTGAAATCATATCAAATCGAGGTCTATCAACAAATTATCCAATTCTTCGCAGGTCAGTTCGATAAAACCATGGTTAGATGACTTGAGTATTTATAACATGGTGATAGGCATAAATTTGTCAGGAAAACATCAGAAGTACATTAACTTAAACCTGCAGATTCAAAGTTACACATCATGATGTTTTAAAACTAATATTATTAATAATAAGTATTTAGCAGAATCCGGTCATCTTGGAATTGGGCTCAGTATATTTACTTATTTTCATAGTTCACATTACGGATTGAACTTAGTTGGACGACCAATGTAAATCACGTGGTATTGAACAACTGTTTCGCCCGAATATGGGATTTCTCATTAGTAAGCATCCATCACATGAGATAAAAACTAAGACCTTCAGTTTCGCGTGCAAACACTTAACCACTGAGCTGGAATTAAATTATATATATGTCCAACTTCAAGATAGTCATGCATTAGCATAAACTTTAAAACGGAACATATGTCCAGTGTTAGCTAATTTTTAACGGTTATCCAACTAAGATCAATCCTTTATCAAAGCTATGAAAATGTAACGATCTCTAAAAACCGCTTGTACTCATACTTATTTATTTCCGGCAAAACCGGACTATATGACAATTTAAGTTAGTAATTAGAAAATATAGAACACATGTCAGTAGTATTTTTAATTTAAATACTTTTATGTGTACCCATAATTTAGATGCTGGACAACACTTATAAGCATCAATCATAGGTCATTAGATAGCAAAATTTAATTTTCACTCTGGATATGATATTGTATTTTGATATTTTTTCATTGAGAATTCATATAAGTTTAGTGTTGGTTAAGTAAACTCATATTTCCATGAACAAACTGGGAAACATTCGAAACTTTGATTAATTATGGTCATATCTTGATGCAATTATATCCATATACATCTGACATCAAACCGTAAAGTATTAATCCTTTTTTTAGAACGCCAGAAGGAGGTTCATTCAAGACCAAGTGTGAAATATTATGTCATTTTATTATAATCCTACTCGAGGCTGGTCAGTGACTGAACAGACCACTGGTAACATCATTTTCTGTAACCCTGAGTGAGGCTCATTCTAATTCCACAAGAAGTAGCACATTGGATATATAGCTTATTGTCTAGTAACCTAGGTTATGAACTGAATGCAATCTCAACTAATTCCATTTCTCAACTATTGAATCAATGACTTTTTAATATTTACAAGGGCTATGAAAAAAAATGACAAGTTTATAAAGACCAAAGTCTTTAAAAGTTCATGTCAGAAAAACGGCCAGAGAAATCTAAAACTTTCATAGTAACTGTTTCATATTTGTCTCGTACATGCTAAGTGTAATTAGACTGAAACCGATTGTGCTTAAGGTTCTCTGACTCTTTTAAAGTAACGTTTGGAACCTAGTCCAAGTAATCAATTATAAAAAAGCGTTTATATTTTGATTTTATACTTATTAATTCCATGATAGAGTAATCTACTGGAAATAGAATCCTTGGTATTTTGCTAAAAAATAATTAGCAGTAGTAGTGAATGAACACTCGAATGTGGAAGACCAGGTTGATGACTGATACACAACCACGCAGTAAGTAAAATGTGAAAACCATACATCAAATGCATCATTTGCACATCTTTCAGTTGACCTTTACTTCCTTCATGATTCCTCCAATTCAGTTTGTATTCCAATCCCTTTATGTTTTCTTTCTTTCTTCTCCTTATTTTAATCTTCCTTTTCTGATTGGTATTACATACTACTTATGTCGACAGACATAAGTAACATACACCATAGTAGCAGTAGCATTTGCACGATATATATATATATATATATCGTTTATAATTAATGCTTATAAGCATAAATCTAACTTGATTTATGTGAATAAACAGGAATCAATAATAGAAGTGACTCCATTCCTACTGTATTTAGCTTGAAATGTTGTCAAGTAAGCACATGCATAAACATTCCTAGCTAAGTCATGAATTCACTTGCACATACAAATATACAAACAATAAATGATTGACATAAACTATCCTCTCACATAAACTTATTTGAAACTTGAAAAACCAAGTGTGAATTTGTATACAACTGTTGTTATTCTATAATAGCAGAATAACGTATATGTGAAAAAAATTGGAACTAAATTTAAATTTGAATAACCGGAAAAGACATAACAAAATTACCATATCAGTTGGTCCAGGATGACAGGATAAATTTGGTCCTAGCATATGATGGTGGTGATGATGAGGATAACGAGGATTGTAACAACCCGGTGCAACTGGAGAAACAGCTTCAGATTCTCCAGGTGAAGATGGTTGTGAATCTAATTGGTTAATATGAGAGAAAATTAAGGGAAACTATTGAAAATGTTTGACTAGAGAAATTTGATAGATTATATAAAAATACTTGATTAAATTCCTGACATTCCCAAATCATTTTAACTTTTAGTATTGATTCGACATTTCATGTTAAACATTTTTTTGAAGTATCTACAAGTTACTGCAGAAGAAGATTTAATGTAATATAAAGTTTTTGAAAGAAAATTCTATAATAGTGACCTGCATATTGACTCCGAACAAACAGACTAATCTAAAAATATGGTGTAAATGAATACTTTCTCGAACATGCCATAGTCAGCACATAGGGTCACATTAAAGCTCCTCACTGATATATTACATGGAGTACATCTGGTCAAGTGTTGTGATAAATTATATTTGACAATTTATGAACGGGCGTTAACGACTTTTAATGTTTTTTTCTCATTTGATTATAATTTGTCGGTTCTCAGTCGATAGGGAGTAAGACATTTTGGCAAAGAATAGATTTTTTATATTCTAAAGTATTGAGTCTTGGGATATTCTTTATCTTATCATAGAAAATTATAGCAAATTTTAACTTGACCAAATTATTGATTGTTACGTAAGAACGTTTTCTCACCCTCAAATAAGGATCGTAGTAGAGTTATTGATCACAAGTCCGGTGAAGAACTTAACTATTCATTCATAATGAATACTAGCAATACGGAAATAAAAATTGTTTAAACAAGGTTGCATAAATTTGCCTTATGAAGAATCGATCCATCACTAAACACAAGACCTAGACCACTTTTTACGATTATTTCATCAGTCTCATAATAATATATACTATTTTCAAAACCATCTTTATTAATTGGAGTTTTGTTAAATTATTCATGAGTCAGTTTGACGTACTTATATCACAATGTAAATGTTCAAGATGAGACCTGTTTCAGAAATTAATAAAGACAATGAGAAAATATAAACCTTCGGAAATAATTTCATACCCGGTGAACAAGTTAGTAAATACCTAGATTCAGTAGATCAGTGGATAACACGCTAGCATTTGAAACGATAGGTACAAGGCTCAAATTTCAGGACGAACATCAATAATAGGATGTTGATACATTCAACTGGCACTATTAGTCATAATTCAAATTTAATATAAATAATCTGTTGCATTCATTATTCACCATAGCTAAACCTTATTACATTTCATGTAATCAAATAGATTCTAACTTAACGACATTTAGTGGCTAGTAGTAGAATCCAGGACACGCATTTCGTCCTATTTGGGACTCGTCAGTTGAATGTACCTGCATCTCAGTGTTGATGTTCACCCCAAGACTTGAACCCAATCCCGTATGCTTTAAGTAATATCGCGTTATCCATTTAGCTACTGAATCCTGATAGCTACCTGCTTGTGCAATGGAGTGAAGTTTTAAACTCACTTGATGTTATTTACTTGAATATTCTTATTGACGTTTTGGACTGTAATTGATCAGTCTCTTATTAGTATATGTACAACCTGTGTGTATTGCCTCAATATTGCCTTAATTCACTGAACTGATCAAATACAGTCTGAAACATTAATGAGAAGATTCAAGTAAACAATACCAAGTGAATTTAAAATTATAAGTATTAATCGCGTATATGTATATAACAAAAAGACGTGAAACTGGGGAAAAAAATAAAATCAAAAAATAATTAATAGGAGTAAATAATTCAATGGTGAAAAAGTAATTGCAAAATCCCATTAATAACTATTAAGTTAAATAGGTTAAGGGTAATTTATTCCTGAGGCGAAAAAAAATATTATTTACATAACTTTATTCAAGGATGTCATCAGAACTGGACTTTAAAATATATTCAATATTACCATTCCTTTAAAAATAATTGAAATATATTAAAAGATATAAAAGCTTATTATTGTATTCTTTAAATTATAACCAATAAAACGAAATAAGGGCTCATACTGAGTCAGTAACTTATCATCAAGGTCACTAATATGAAGGAATTAAATAGGGAAATGGTGTGTAAAACAGTGCATACGCTACTGAAACAAATACAGATGAATTTGAAATAGTTAACAGAAATAAACTTTATCATATGCGGGTAGGATTTTTTGTTTGTTTAAAAGAATCATGCACGATTATTTACAAATTAATTTCATCGACTCATATATATGTATATATATATATATATATATATATATATATATATATATATATATTAAAATGGCACAAGTTTGAAATTACAAAGAGGAATAAATCTATCCATTAGTTCAGTGTAATTCACCAACTAGGACCTTATCGCGTGTATTACTAATTCAAAATATATAAATTGACACAATAGCTTTGTAAAAAAAAATAAATATAATATAAATATTTTGTTTATCTTTTCACTTAAAGGTCATAGCACTTATGAGGCGTGGTCACTAGAATTCTATCTTTATATTTATTTCTTCCTTTCTCCATTTACTAATATGATGTTACAAAGAGAAATGATTTGATTATAGTGATGACGGTAAAGATTTTAAGGATGATATTGATAGGTTGTTGTTAAAAAAAAGAGAAATTATCAATAACCTTTCGTGTTTACTAATTCATTCTTATGTAGTCGCCATCTTTACAATAGTGCTTGTAGGTAGGTACACATATTTATCCTGTATGAATATAAATAAAAAGACGAAAAAAATGAAAAAAAATTTCTCAAGAATAAACTCAGAAACACAGATCAATAGTCAAATTGCTGTTGTAATAAATGTATGGTACTAGGATAGACAGATGGTGATTATTTGTTTCGAAAAACATAGTAAATAATCATATGATTGTAGTTACAGCATTTAATCAGTAAATAACAACACAACGATGTATCCCAATAAAACATCTGATAAACTACTAAACATCAATCGATATTGTTTCATTTTTAGTTTTAGGATAGAATTGAATCAATATAACAAGCATAAAACTATGAAGCTATTAACATAGAAAGTCATCGATATTTCATAGTATCATAATGCATGGTAAACTGATTGATTCAGATATCATTACATACCTGTAGAGATTAATGATTATAATGTTCTAATCACCATTTATTTTGTTGTATGTAGTGTTTTTAATGTGTTTTTACTGGTAAAATGTGTTGTTTTTTACATTAGTATTCATTCATTCAACAGTTTGGTAAGATTGACAAAGTGTTATTAACACTAGATGTTAGTTAATTTCTTAGTTTATTGAACTCACATTTAAATCCATAATTAATATGAAATTTAATCAACTCCAAATAACATTATCATTATCTAATGTCACTAACGAACATTTTCAACTATATGTAAACATAATTATAAAGGATTTGTAGCGATTATCGAATGTTATTAGAATCACAAACCGGCCTAAGACATATAACGATTGAAAACTATGAAGGATTGAATAGCTGTTTCGTTTCAATATGGGACTCATTTTCAGCTAGACCAAGGGTCGGACGATGTTATGATATAGTACAAACATTATAGTCTTGATCTATTCGAATCATAGGCATTTTTTTCTGATAATCAATAATTATTTTTAGATGATAACAGTTTTTGATGAAAATAAAATCGTAACATTGGAAAAATCGTAAGAGTAACAGATAAAGGATTTTTTCAAAAATTTTTCTTAGATGCCTTTACCACTTAATTTATGATATATCCAACCAAAATATGAAGTTGTATTGAAGATCTATGATGATATAGGAATCAAACTATAAAGTATGATCATCTAAGTTATTTTTAAAATATCCCTAAATTAATCATACGTGGAAAAAAATACTGAGTAAATGTTAGGCCATTTACTTAGATCCAATTCTATTGATTAAGATTTATCCTAAAAACTATTATTCTATAATTTAAAATAAGATATTTAATTTATACAGCAAAGCATAGTAACATATTTCATTAATAGATTGTTGTACAACGAGTAATCCTATGTAATATATCTGAATCAAATAGTATGTCAATAATGGTTGACATTTTTACTTGAAAAACTGATCGTGAAACAACTACATTCACAAGCACTTAGATTGAGTAATACTAAGGAGTGATAAACGAATATTTTTTTAATCCACTAAATCACTATTCTGGACTTGCTAATGATAATTATTCTATTATTCATTTGCTTAGTATTTATACGTCTATGTTGTATGTTATAGGTAGTAGGATTGAAACAGCATTTTTGTAAACCGACGATTGAACATACCTACCGACAAAATTTGTACATTTTTAGCAGTCGGCAAAAATAAATACATCACACTGATGTTAATGAAATGTATTATTGAATCAACTGATTTCTAATTTGATGAAAATTTGTTTGATATTTATTAAGATTAACTCTCTAAAACCTACGTTATTAATATTTATAAGGGGTAGATGATGTTAGAGGTGTAGTGGGCATTATTCACAAAGATGTTTGTAAGTAGTATAGTGGAACATGACCTCGAAGTTGCAGCAATTTTGAGATAGATTGAAGAGCATCAGTACACGGCGTTGACAGAGCACTTTGAGGCCAGTCGAGAAAATAGTTTAGATTTTAGAATACATCGAATTACGCAAATAAACCATTGAAGGCTATGTATATGTTTTATGTACATATTTCATAACTCCGTGCATTTAAATTACCTTACTCCTGTCTATTGTCGTGTTGTACGGAAGTTCTTTTCATTTTCAAATAAACTATAATCCAATGTTAGATAGAACCCTGAAAAAATGATTGATGACTACATACATTGATAAACTGAAAGAATATTTCAAAATCAAAACCCCTTTTATTTGTTTCGATCATGATAGAAGTCTAAGATGACATGCAACACATAAAATCAGTACAGTATTTCAATAGATAGTTTTCTCAAATAAAAATGAATAATTTCTTAATTTATATTTAACCTATATAACTTCCTGTGTTACAAATCAAGCTCATACATGAAAAATAATAATGTTCATTCATTACGAACATTATATAATATTATTACTATTGCACTACACAAGTAACTATGACAATGTTTACTAATTACAGTATACTTCTTTGTTTAAAAAAGAAAACAAGAAGGTGAGGACTAATAATCTAAAACTGGATTATAACAATAATGAAGGTATACGCCATAAATTACTATATTCAGACAGTCTATTTTATTTATTTATTTATTCAATTCAAGACAGTCCTAATGTAAATGGATATTCTAAACAATGAAAAAGCATTAACTAATTTTATACGAATTCTTTTCAAACTGTATAGGGTTTTCTATTGAGATATATTAAAGAAATTAAAAAGAAAAAATTTTTTTCGTTTTATGATTTTCTTTTGTCTGCTTATCGAAAGTTACGCGTTTGTTTTTCATTATTATTTTCATGTATGTTTGTACGTATACAAATGTACGGGTGTGTATACTTTACCCCGTATCCAGTATACTGATTACTATTTTGTCCATTATTTGATACTTTACGTACATAAATATACATTCTATATACTTATAAACATAAGCATATACGTACTGATTTTTTGAAAATCTACAAATGCTTACAACGACAGAATAATCATAATCGCGTGCATAAACTATACATATATATATAATAAAAGTAATTTGTCCGAAAAAAATGCACACTTGAATGTCAATCATGATACTCTTTTTCATTGTCAATCATAATGATCCTAGTATTCTAGCATCATTTTACATTTCAATCAGTCATTCAGTAATTTACTAAGTAATTCATTAGCCTTCTTATTTTTTAAACTTAAAGTTGAATGCAAGACGGGTAGTGAATGAAACGAAAGTAAAAGAGGGGGTACGTATATCGCTATATCAATGTAACTATTTATTCTTCATTTTTTAAAATAATATTTTTAGTATTTTCTGTATAGAAACGATTTACATGAACCAACTATGATTTATCTTGGTTACATCATCTTTATTATTTTAATGTACATAAGATTTTCTCACTTAACTGTATCTTAGACAGAAATAGAACTGATAGTTTTCATTTCATGTTCAAATCTATTCAGTATAGAGGGTTTATGCTTATTATCGAATTTCATACTCTACATCTTCGAATGATCATAGTAAAATAGTTACTGAAAACTAAAAAGTAGTGGTAATATGTTTCGTCGTAATGTTGGATCCCTCAGAATTAAGTGTTTGCTGGGGGGTCGAGCCAAGGACATTCATGAATTTCAAGTGATGCTTAACATTTAAATCACTAATTAAGTTTGGCCGAAAACGAAAAGACTAAATGGCCTTAATTAATACATATCTGTGTTTTCTAGTTCATATAATCCACAGAACTGAGTAAATTAATTGTAGTTAACAAGCCTCAATAAAGTTAAAATTTTACCATCAATCAGGTCTAGTAATAAAATTTTGAATTTTTACCTTGCTGTTTAGAGCAAACCAGTAAGTCATATTCACTGTTTTAGTTCAAATAATTTAGTGGAATTTGGAGTGAATATTGGTTTTCTCTAAAAGCTTGACGAAGGCCGATGATTAAGAAACGAAACACTAGTTCATTAATTCCATAAACTGTTGATATTTACTGAATACTTAAGCTTATAATTTACCTTTTCTTATTGATTAAATTATTATTGATCACTGATTTCCTATGCATAATCGGATTTTTCATCCAGTAGTTTACAATTATGTGTTTTCGTTTTTAATAAGAATTAAAATTTGTATGCTTGATGACATATTAAAAGAAAAAAAAGCCGGAAAAGAAAAATGTCATGGAAACAGGCTACTAGTTCTTATGTTGCTAATATTAGTATTTATCAATATAATAATAATGGCAATAATAATGATGATAATAGTTTTGTCTATAGTTAAGGTCTTGTCCTCGTTGTGAAATCGGCTTCCGTTTTATACTTTATCCGCCCAGTCGATTCAGTACATTATATTCATCCAGTTATTCATCTAAGCAGCCACTCAGTCAGCTAGTCAGTCAACTTCTTTCGTTCGTCCGTCCGTCTGTTCATCCGTCCTTCCATATATTCAATCGTCTATTTATTCATTTTTTTCATGGCCCTCCCTCAAATCTACTATAGTACCAGTGCCACCATCACGAACAACAACATCAGTATGAATATAGTTAAAAATTAAAAATAAAATAATAATCTAATATTATATGAAAGTGATGGCGGAAATAAATACTATTTCAAACATGAAATAAAGACATTCAAAAGTGTGAGTTGAAAATTGTGACACACATATATGTAGAGAGAGACATATTTAGTTAGACATATAGACGAAGAATATAAGTGAATACGTGTCGGCGTTCGCTTCTCAGAAAAGAATAGCTATTATTATTACCACTACTATTATTATTATCGTTAGTAGTAGTAGTAGTAGTAGTAGTAGTAGTAGTAGTAGTAATGGTAGCAATAGTAGTAGCTTCCACTTCACTGTAATTTGGACTACTAAATTATCTATATGTACCCACATGAAAACTATCTTTTTTCTTTTCTAAAAAAATTGAGAAATTCTAAAGAATAAATGTAACTTTATTTTAGCTTATTTTAAATAATAGTGATAATAATCATTATTGTTTTCTATATAAAACAAAATAACAGAATAATAAATCGGAATAAATTCTTAATAATATTACTTGATTAAATGAATCCATTATACGTATGTATCAAGTACAATTTAGTTAAAAAGTATTGTAGGTAACTTTACATCTATTTTGACTCCTTTTTTTGGTTTTTTAATATTCAATTTGTTGAGAAAGTTGTTCACAAGAAATCATAACATGCTAATACTGTTCAGTCAATAATTTCACTCAAGTTAATATGACAGATAGAAGAAAAACAAGTAACCGAAAAGTGTTTGAATGAAGCAATGTGTAGTAGAAGATTTATTTTTGTTTGTCTATTATTAGTATAATTATTAAATGACTGAAATAACACAGAGTTTATAGAATGAATATATTATTGATAATAACTACCTATTATTAAAGATAATTTAATTAAGGAATTCCGCGGGGTTTACTTCTAACCACCAAGTACTAAAACAAGCCATTGACAATTAGTCTTCAGCTTCTGAATCTATTGGTTATATTAAAATGTAGAATTTGTTCATCACTTATGACTAGCTATAACATTGAGTATTATTAAGTGATCAGTTAATACAGACAGAATCAAATAGCTCAATGATAATGCTTTTGATCGTAATAATTGTTGATATGGATCTGAATTTCTGCTGATTATCGAGTTTCTTAATATTACTGGCAAGTCTTAGTGAAAAGCTCCAAACAGCATGAAACTTGTGTTGAACTTGTAAATGATTGCATTCAAACAACTATTACAGTAAATTGACTCAAGTTATTATGTTCGAATGAAGTGATAACAAATATGAATGCAGTAAACTAAACAAGAATCAGGAGAGACAACACAAAAACAAAAACAAAACTAAATGAAAAGCAGTAACCAAAACTTAATTTGTTCAAAAGGAAGTTACATTACCAACATGGACTTCGAAACCTACCTAGAGAATTGTTAATAATTGATTTTCAAAATTACATATAATAATTCAAAAAGGTTATCTATATTTATATGGCAGTAGAATACTTAGAAACTTTGTAAATCATTCCCCGGTTTCTATTATAATATGAATGTATGCGATAAATGTTCAGAACTTGTCAGTCAGTACATGTTTAAAAAATTCGATACAGATGAACGCATTATTTAAAAAATGATATAGATACGATTCAATTAGATTTGTGATAAATTTCAAGTTGATTGATTTCCAAACAATTAGGTGAATACTTGAAGGACTTTTGTAGAGACTGATATAACTGGTAGGTTGTGTTCATCATAGTTGTGACTAATAGACTTCAGATATATCAGAAGTGAAACAATTATTATTAGTAGTCTTGGATGATCGTTATGCTATATTATAGAATAGATTGAAGTAGAAGTTGTACTACTGGCAACTGACCTAACGGTTCTAATGGTCAACCATTCACTTCTGAACCTTTAAGTCCTGGATTTGATTCCTGGCGTGCCAGTGGGTGAACACTACTGAAGTGGCTAAGATAATTTGAACCTATGCACTCAGCTTAGCTCAACAACCAGTGACTCTATAGATCAATACCAATATTGTTCCTCAGTTATCCAATAACGTTGACTTGTGTTTACAATTAACAGTCTTTCAGAATAAAACTCATTTATTTTGTTAAATTAATCAAACAGTTAATTTTACTTTCATATCAATAATAGAAACTAGACGAGATTATCTATTCAAAACTATGAATACCTAACTGCATTGATATTTTCCACATTTTTTAATATAACAATCAAATTAAACGTTATTTTATTATTTTAAATGTTACTTACCATGAATAAGTGGATCTGATTGAAATTTTGATTTTAAACTGTAAATATACCGGGAACAGAAATCTTTACATAATTCATTTACTTTATGTAATTCCAATAAATGTATACGTAATACTTGTATAGCTTTAACGATCTATTAAAATGAATTGAATGAAAAAAATTATATAATTAAGTATAATGTATTATTAAATATAATTTATGATTTCAATAGTTGGGATAAACCACCATGGGAAACCTGGACGCACTGGACGGTCGATTCGTCCTAGTATGGGGCTCCCGCACCTTGCGAGATCCAAGAGGCATTTCCTGGAGTTCCAGTGAGAAGCCGTTGTCAGTGTAGTTCAACCAGGTTCATTGTGAGATAGTAATTCACTGAAGACAATGGTGTACGGTGGCGCAATTTCGTGGATTGGTTGAAATTAGACATTAACATCGTTGGATGCCGGCTCAATGGTCTGGAGGTGAAGCGCTCGCGCGTGGAACTGAGAGGTCCTCGGTTCGAACCTCGCGAGGTGTGGGATCGTGGCTGCGCAACGCTGAAGAGTCTCACAATAGGACGAAACTACCGTCTAGGGCTTCCAAGTTTCCCATGGTGGTCTTTGATTCATCCAGTTCATGATGTTTCTAAATCCATAAACAGCAGATGATTTAGCCACTTTTATACTCGTTTAACGATATCTAGTAACAATAATCAACAATTATAAGTAAAGATAGATAGTAGCTAGCAGTAGAATTCAGAACGTGGGTCCCATCTTACTTTGGACTTGTCAGCCGGATAAACCTTCATCCCCAAGTTAAAATAAACTTCGGGACTCGAACCCGCCATTGTTCACTTCAAACACTATCGAGTTATCCACTTAGATACTGAGTTCAAACTGATCACGAATACGATAAAACACGAGTTCTAGATTCCACTGCTAGCCATCATCATCTCTTCTTATAATACTTGTGAATTAAAGCAATATATAGAGGCCATCAATTACGGTCTTGCTTAATGTAGAGTGAAACACCTTTATATTACAATTATTACATTATCAAATTAAAATAACCATGATTTTTTTATTAGAAATATATGTTCTCGTCAATATATTCATTTACGTAAATCACTGTACACACTCTTAAAATACATTAATATTGAATCAACAAACGGGAGAACTATTTATTTATTTTTAATAAAAACTTACAGGTTCCATTAAATTATTTTGTCAATAACCTATGGTCATTTAATCAATAGATGATGTAAACATACAATGTGTTTGAATAGGAACCATTTTTCTTAAAAAATATATAAATAGTTACACTTCTATGAGATAAATGTTAGTTCATTAAATATTTTATTATCGGATAATTTAACACTGTTATATCAAGATATTTGAAAAAAATGTACGATTATATTGTGGTGTATGCTACTTATTCTGACAGATATAAGTAGTATGTACTACTAATTTGAAGTGGAATACTTGATAGTAGAAAATTGAATTAAAGTGAACAGAAAGGGAAACAAAAAGCATTAACAGAATTAAAAGAATCATGAAGTATGTGAAAGACAATTGATAGGCAATATGAAGAAAAAGTATTTAATGTATGATTTTCATATTTTACCAAAGCACCGTATAATTTTGCATTGAATAATAAATTAGTTTTCCCCATCTGTGTTTTCGTTCACTACAATGTGATTAAAATACATAATTCCGAATATATATTTATTTAATTTATGTACTAAGTATACGATCGTCTAATTAGGGTTGAGCCATACTTTTACGATTAAGGGTTAGTCATACTATTCGGTTGTTTGTATAGAAATATGTAGTGCATGCTCCGAACTAGTAACACTTGGTTGAGACTTAAATGATTTAAACACTAAAAAAGACTTTTTAACATGGTAATTTTGTAAAGGGTTGAAGTGTGCCAAGTAGGCTAGACATACCCAGTTAATCTTACATAATCATGTATTATATATAAAATGCAAACTGTGCAATTAGTATATTTCCTCTCAGTGATAATGTATAACCAGTGAATGCAAATTATTACCTAAACTTCCAGTTTTTTTTCCACAAAAACAACAGAATCCGAAATTACTGAACAACAAACCATTTATTTACCAACATTCTTGAGGGTCAAACTAGTAATGCATTTGATGAACCAGCGGTTTCGCTAAGTAGGCTAACAATTAATTAGATCTACTTCATTTGTGCATACACCATTTCAATAAAATATCAAAAATAATAAGATATTTGATCTTATTACTTATGTATGGAGGTTACAAAAAGAATCTTTTAGGAGGAGATTTTATCAATAGATGAACTAGAGAACGGAATTTGGTAGTTATGTGTTTTTATACTCAAATTGAGTCAAGAGTTTTGATGAGAGCATACCTAAACGGATGTACGTGAAGGTTATTTCAGACTTCCAACTTCATGGTTGGTAGTCAAGTACTTTAACTGCTATACTACAACTCCGTCGGTGAATTATAGAATTGTGTGAATTAATAGACGAAAAAAGCCTGAGTTTCTCTAGTTTCAGTGATAACGTTTTCTAGATGATAAACATCTTAAAAAAGAACAGTTTGATTTTATACTTTTCATGTACTTCCAGTAGTGTTAGTATTTTAAAACGAGTCCTTTATTTCATATTTTCTAATGGAATATCGAAATGAAATATATGTCAAAAGATATTAATTGTACTTAGTTAATTTGGTGTTTTAGTTAAATTATTAGTGGTTACATGATGTCTAAGCACTCAACAATCCTGGATTGCATACAAGTCATTGGAGTCTGGGTACACATTTTCACATTTAAACACTTATTTGACTGTTCGCTATAATTTCCGCATAATTATAAATAACGTAAATGAATTATGTATGAGAAATCATTAAAGCGTAGATGAAGAAAGGAATACAAAAGCAGTCAGTAGAAGCCTATATATGCTAGTGTATTACCATTTCTTAGGTCGAGATTGGTTAAATATAGATATCCGATTATATTCTGAAAATACACTAATAACATTAGATTGCTTCCGTTGGTAGGTTTCTGTTGAGTAACTGTCTTAAAATATAGTTGTCACCATTTCTAGCCTTCAGGTGACTAATCATTTACTGATTGTAAATCATCTGAAGAAAAACATGAACTCACTAAACGACTAAATAAGGTAATAATGAATACTTCAACATTTATTTAGTGCGAAAAGATTAACTAAGCTGGATTTTGAATCAAAAACTATATTCTGATAGTTTATTATATTAGAAATAAGGATAGCTACTCTTTGATTACGTCAGTAGACATCTGAACAGTTTGACTCTTAACTTAAGAGTACTCATTATGGGACATAGTAACAGAATATTCGAATTTTTTAAGTATTTAATATGTAAATTAATAACCGTTTTAAAAATCTAAAATATTTTATTATTTTCATTGACTGAAGTAAAATGATCTGACTGTGTAACATACATACTTTCTGGTATAGATTTATATCTATCTATTCTAAGAATGGAATTTATCGCTTTAATCACTTATATAGTTATGTGTTACATAATACAATATTCAAACCTTATTGAGGAAATATATCTTGCACTTTACATTGTAAATAAGTATTTAACAAACTAGGCAATCAATACTTGGTTTATATATTAGCGAAGTGGTGTTCGTCAAACATCATTTATTTGTTCATAAAGTTGGCCTAGAAAAGTCAGTCAGACTAAGACTCATTTTCTCGTACTGATGACAGCTTGAGTGCTTCGAGAAAACAGATAGGGCTGAGATTATCGGTAACGTTCTAATATTCACTGATTGTATCGCACTTTCGGCCATGTTTCCAGTTCCATATTAGGTTAATGCTATTGGTGATTTTTATTAATGACTTCATTTCAAGCGATTGCTGATATCTGCAACAATCTACTGTGTACACAAAGATTGTATCATGGACCGACATGGCAGGTTAAAAAACACAAGTATAGTAAAGTTTAGGGCTTGATGTAAAATCTTTTGCAAAAATTACAATTTGATGTTCTAAATTTATCCATGATACTTCTTCATTTGAGATTTGATTATTTAGTTTCTTATACGTTATACTAATGGTTGTTTTGTTAAAATCTAGTTGAATTTACAGCTAATAATAAATGAATCCCTGGAGTATTAGATTATCTTTCGTACACAGTAGAAATCAGATGAGATTTACAGTTTTAGTTCGTTGGATTTACCGAAACTATTGAATTAGTCTGTAGTAAATTTCATATGTGTTTAATTGTAACTCAGGTTTGATATATCCATGATAATATTGTCATTATTTCTATGGTACAACAAAACTAAATAAATGTAAACCACGAACATCTGCTCTAACCAACAATACAAATTCGAATGAAGTAATTTGAATAGAATTTCACATATTCAATATGGTTTAATTGGATACATCCCAAAAACAAGATAAACCCATTAATATCAAAAGGGGTTTTGTAGATATTATAGTAATTTTAATAGTTCGGAATTATGAGTCAATTGAAGCTAGACCACCATGGAAAACTTCGAAGCACTGGACGATCGTTATGTCCTATTGTGGGACATCTCAGTGATTAGAATGAACGAATCACAATTAAAGTGCTGTCATAAGCTGTGAATATTTAACTTCAGTTTATTACATTATTTTAGGTTTAATTACCAAATGTTTGTTAGTTAATTAAGCTTTTCGTTTTATCATATTTGTTTATATAGATAATTATAAATCATGTCTAAGTATCTACAGTTTGGGATATTTTATTATTTCTTGAGTATATTGTGCTTGTCGAAAGAACATGAACGTAAGTTTTATTTCACCAAGCACCTTTTAACAAGGTAACTGATTCATTACGTGTAAGCCGAATCTTCTTCTACATAGTTACATTAGTCTCAAAGAATAAGCAAAAATAAGGCTAATCAACATTCAGTTCTACTGGAAGTACGTTGCACATCGTATAGCATAGTGGTAACATGTCAAACTTTTAAGCTTCTTATCGTCAGTTTGTTTCATATGTACTATTAGCTCCTAGTTAAACTAGTTCAGTGATGAAATGATCGTAGCAAGTTGTTGAAATATCTGAATCATAAAATATGTATTGAATAAATCAGAAATTCCATATAAATCTCAATATCTTTCATTAAGAACAGAAAACAGTTTCCCCTGGAAATTTGTCGACTCATTATATTGTATAATATCATAAAAGAAATACATAGTCACTTGTATTATATTTGACACGTTTAATATCATTATTTTTACTTAAATAAGTAAATTAATAAACACGAGCTGATTTTTTCGGACAATAATCAGCATATGCTCACTAGTGACTGGCTTCAAGACGTATTTAGTGAGAAGCAGTGACCAGTGGAGTTCAACCGGGTCTGTTTTGAGATAGTAACTCACTGAAGATAGTGGTGGATGTGTCGCTCAATTTCGTGGATTGGTTGAAGTTAGACATTAACACCGTTGGATACCGGCCGGCTCAGTAGTCCAGAGGTCAAGCGCCCGCGCACGAGATTGATATTTTCTGGGTTCAAATCTCGTAGGGGGTGAGATCGTGGATGTGCACTGCTGAGTAGTCCCACAATAGGACGAAACAGCCATCCAGTGCTTCCAAGTTTTCCATGGTGGTCTAGCTTCCATTGACTCATGATCTCAACTGTTAAAATGATTTTTATAAATTGATTGTCAAGTGAACTATTCAATGATTAAAACTTACAATGAAATTAATTTAGAAAATAAAATTTAATTATACTTTAATCAAACATTATTTATAACTTACTAATTCATTTAATTCAGTATTATTACTTAAAAATTGAAATCTTCTTTCATCATTAAATGTACAATTTAATTTTCTTAATTCATCATCAGCATCAGGATCAACATCATCATTTGCTACGTAATTGGAATTATTTTTATGATCAATTGATTTATCACATTTTAATAATTTACGATTTCTATTATCATTATTATTATTATATACAAAATTTGTGGATATATCATTATTTACATTATTACTAGATAAAAAACAATCACTAATATTTCGTACATTTGTTACTGAATTAGTTTTATTAGTAGTATTAATAGATGATATAGCATTTGTAGTTTGTGTTATAGTAGTTGTTGAAAGTTGATTATTTAATGAATGATTTGTATTATATCTCGAAGAAATAGTAGTTTTTACAGTATTATTACTATCAGTGATATTGATTATATCTTCTGTACTTTTATATTTTTCATTACTTTTATTTAATTTGTCACGATTCAATTTTAATGAATTTGATTTTAATTCATTCATTTCATTTTCATCATTATGATCACTTTCTGTTTGTTGTTGTAATTCTATTCGACGTTGAATATATGAAATTAATTCTGTATTAAAAGTATCTAGTGGAGGTGGTGAATCAGGTCTAGCTGTAGCTAATTCACATTGTTGTAATAATAAAGCCAACAGAGGATAAAGTGGATGACTACAGAAAAAAAACAAGTCCAATGTAGAGAAAAAATATATATATTCAAGGAAACTGTAAATTTAAACAATACATTGTGAATATTATATAGAAATAATTTGAACTATATTTTCATTATTAATTAATATCGTGGACGAGCATTGCTGAGGAGTCCCGCAATAGGACGAAACGGCCGTCCAGTGCTTCCAGGTTTTCCATGGTGGTCTATCTCCAACTGACTTATGATCTTAACCATTGAAATTACTACAATATCCACAAAACTCTTCCGAAATTAATATTTATTGGACAAGCAATGACTTTGATGCTAGAAATCATTAATTATGGTAATAATAATAGTAATAATCCCTTGTTCAATGGTGTAAATTTTAATAGAATAAGGAATTATCAATACCAATTGTGTAATATTATAACAGATTTCTGTCTATCATGGGTTGAATTTTTAGAAAAAAATTATTTAAAGACAGATTTTTTAAATGTTTTTACTAGTCAGTATTTGTCATCCATGCACAATCACAAGAGAATTACATAACAATTCAGATGCAATAACCATTTCTTTCACCATCTACTGGACCAAAGATGAATTAATTTCATTGTATTGGTTGCTCATTTTCTTTCTCAACGATTAGGGGGCAGAGGAAAATATGAGCGGGGTTGCATACAGTTAGTAATGATAATTATTTGGTTAAAATGAATCCAAAACACAAAGGTTGATTGAAATATTTATACAGTTATAAATAGGTAACCGATAGGTTTAGTCATAGTCATTTCATACAGTCGAATTCTTTGAATATTATGATTGTATTTTTTGTTTAACTGGTATTTGAAATTAATTATTAAATTCAAATAATCGATAAAGTCCTGATGTGGTCTAGTGATATTACCATGACAAAAATATTTTTCCCACATAATATAATAGTTAATATACTAGCACCATATAGATCGATAAATCTACGAAGTAATTCTGGGAACAGATTAAAGATTTCCACGAAAACCCAATATTTTTTTATTTTAGTTACTAAAATTCATAATACAATTCACAAGTTAAATATTTTTTTCCCTCAGAAATAGATTATTACAATTGGGTCTATCTAGAAGTCAATCATTTGTCGTCGAATAGACCATTGATTTTTGATAATTCTTCAAATAAAATTGTTTAATCATGTTAAGCGAAGTTTAAATAATTCACTAATTGAAATAAGTAACTAAATGTTCAGTGAATAAATCATTTCTTTAAATAAATAACTATATTTCTATGTCGCTTGTTTCAAGTACTTCTAATCATCTTATGAAATCATATGTCATCTTCAGTGTAATTCGGTGCAAGATTACAATTTATGGACGAACCAACCACGTATAAGATAACAGGTCTCAGATTTGGGCGCGGAATTCATTCATTCGGATAAATAGAGTTTTGGCATTATAACTGATGTCAGTTTGTGATGAAAACCCTAAATCTAATTTTTAACCTTAATCATCAACTGTAAATCATAATTTTAATTCCTCATACAGGTTTATAACCCTCATTTGGTTCTGGTTATTAGGTGAACACTCCCGAGGTTAGTCTAGTGTAGCTCAAAGGTCGTCCATAAATTATAGTCTCAGCTTAGTCGGAATAATAAGGTAATTAAAAATATATCCGTGTAATTTGTAATTAAATTGTCAGTGAATAGAGTGATAAACAATAAATTATTTATAATTGAATTTGAATAGATAACAATTAGAATTTGAATGCTTTAATTACTTTTCATATTGCATTACACTATCGTTTGTTTGTTCTTTGTCTTTTCTTACAACATATAACCAAAATCATATTAACTAATAACAAATAATAAATTAATCCAAGCTTGTTGAGAATAGGACTAAATTTGAGAATTTTAAATTTAATGAAGTAAAAAACGGACAGTAATAGTAGGATTAACTAACCTCATAATAAACTTTTTGTCAGCTTCTAGTTCTGGATCATTTTGTTGAAGTTGTAATGTGGTAACAATTGGAAAACTGGAAGTTTGGAAAAAAACAAGAAGGAACTATGAATTCTAACTAATCTAATTAAGACATTTCGAAGAATAATTCAATGACATGTAAATATGATGTACAAAGTAAAGAATTTAAGTTTCATCGAAAAACGGTTATATGGTGAAATCTAGTTTCCAATGCCTCTCTAACTGATATAAAAAAACAAGAGAGGATAACTTCTTATCGAATGAATCCCACAAACTTCCTGTCTTTATAATAACCATGAGCCCACTAGTGACTCATTATGACATGAACCTCGGAGATCCAGTGCATGAATGTGGTCAACAGAGGTCAACTATATAGGTAGTATGATTAGCATTAATGATTTTATTTCGAGCCATACATTCACAGGTTGATGGCTTTGTTATCAAGTAGGAAAAGAAATTTATTAAACATAATTTTTATACCATGATTTGTATTTAGGTTATCGAACAATTTCAGTTATTGTTTTTAACATTAATTTACAATTTACTCGGTAACATTTCGAGATAAATGAAGGGAGAACTTTTTAATGAAAAGGTTAAATTACTGTAATTCAGTTATGTACTACTGATTACAATTTCCAATATATTTTTTAATCCATAAATGCTTATGTGATGACTTTTCAAAACAATTAAACATAGTAATATTAATAAGCGTTCTGTCAGTTTACCCTATATCTTTGAGCAATAATAAGTTACATAACTTGTGATCTCTATGTTTTCATTGCTTCTCTTACATATCTTACAATTCCCAGTTCATATAAAAGAGAAATAATTCCTGTAAATTCCACAATTTACAATTGGCTGATCACTGGTGGTGATCAATGTCATGTATGTCAGGTCCTTCTTAGGGCAGATCGAATGCTATCGATCATGTTGCAATGTAACCACTTGTCTAGGTGACTCAATATTGCATTCACTATGTTGAGATAAGATGGTGGTTGGAGCTAATCAACAGAGAACCCTGGACCTTAGTTTCGTACTACTTGGCACTCGTCAGCAAGGTGTATCTGTAATCTTGAGGGAACTGATTTGCCTAATGGATTCGACACCGTGTCACTCAGCTTCACAGTCAGAGATGTTACCAATGAGCTATCCGTGCCGCGACCGACCTCCTGTAGGACTGAGATGTATTAACAATTGATTGATCACTGGGTGGTGATCAATGTCATGTATGTCCTTCTTAGTGCAAATCGAGTCCTATCGACACGGAATCGAATCCATCAGGGAGCTTCAGTCCCCTCAAGATTACAGGTATACCCTGCTGATGAGTGCCAAGTAACACGAAACTTAGGTTCAGGGTTTCTTGTCCACTACCTCCAACCACTATCTTATTCCATAATTTATTATGATTAGTTAGAAGAGAATTGGTTAAACGAGGTATTACCACTTAACTACTTGATAATGATTGAATTTTTATTTGATTAAAGAAGTTTGTTGACTAATCTGATTGTTACCATCTATGATATTATTCACACTGTTATTTTGGTATGTGATTCAGTTATCAAAGAATTTTAGTGAAGTAATATCGAAATATTTCTAATTATTTGTTTCATGCAAATAGAATGTTTATTATATAAAATATATCAAAACAAAGCAGCTTCAAATATATAATGCTATAATACACTTAACCTACTATTCAATAAATTAATCTTACTTCGCGTTAAATTCCAAGTTCACTATCCTCTATCAAGACTATGGTGACGCAATTTTCTTATCCATAAATTTTTGTTACTGATAAAGCTTATCAGATAAAAGATTTTTCCTTTTAACTAATTTGAAAGGAAATGACAGACAGCATTGATCAAAGTGTTAATGATCACTTAGTGATGTAATCACTCATTGAACTATAACGCACCATTGGAAAAGTTTCTACTACTTGATACTGTTAAAAATTATGCGAAGAATTCACTGTTAAGTAGTTCACATCAAAAGATAGTGCATTTTATTCATATAAACTTTATTATCAGTAAAACATTGTCATTAAGATTTTATTAACACCAACACGGTATTTAATCGTAAAACCAGACCTGGAGAATAGATTACATACATTTCTTAGAATTAATGTAATTAATAATAGTGAGAAGGATATCAATGATCATATAAGGAACAAATTGAGAAACAACTCTATTTGTACATACTTCGCTAAGAAAGTTAATGTTGAGTTAATCACCTTTAGCGTTTTCCTTTGTTGTTTGTCTTAAACGATCGGACTTCCTAGTTTTGTATGTTTCATTGAAATAGATTATTTCTTCTATGGTTTATCAAAGAAAATCATTTCTCTTAGCTTAATCACCTGAATAACAAACATGCACTTCATAAAATACATAGACTGTTGTTAGTAGAAAAACTTAGAAGGAATGTTTCTTCCTAATTGGCACACGTCAGATAGATTTATCTGCATCATTGTATTGATGTTCACATTAGGATTCACTGAAAACGCCAACCCATTATCCACGGAGTTAATAAGTTCAAATATGCACCAAATTGTTAAAAGGGTATGATATTCATTATTATTATTACTAAAGTGTTTGAGTCATCCTCTAGCTAATATTTAATCATATTAAACTTATGAAATTAAGGCGATCCATCTAAGATATATATATTCCAACAGTAACTAATCAAAACTCAATTCTAAACATCAATAACCGGACAATTTAAACTCATTCTAATAATGTCACAGATAAATAAGACAAAATTAATCAATAAAATATACACAACAATGAATTTACAATTTCATAATTATTGTATAATTTTAAGGTAACAAATAAAAATCAAAAAAGAATCCATTGTATCTAATCTATTTAAATACATAGAAGAAGAACTGAATTTCCTTTTTCCTCAGTTTTTCTATAATCTCTAAGTTAATCATGATTGACAACATCAAAATGAATCTATTTCGTTTTCATTCGTTTATGGTACGATAACTTATTTTACTCTAAACAATATTATAAAATATTGATTTGTTGTTGTTGTTGAAATCATAGAATGAAAGGCAAAAATCTCAATATGTCCTTTAGGTTTTTTATATAGGTACCCTCTTTGATAGGATAGAACATATAATAATAATAATAATAATCAGTTGAGTCCCAGTAATTAACGATTTAGGCATTAATCAGCTAATAGTAGGTTAAAAGTTGTGCTTCTTTATACTATTATCCATCATTTAATCAGACATTATCAGTTAAATCACTAAAAAAACTTAAGATTCCATAGTCGACATTGAAGAGCAGTACTGTGATAGTCAATTCATTAGATATAGTGTTTCGATTTTAGTTAATTCGCGGATTGGTTGAAGTTGGACTTTAACGTCGTTGAATGCCGATTCAGTGATCTAAAAGTTGAGCGCTCGCGTGCGAGACTGATAGGTCTTGGGTTCTAATCTCGCGAGACGGGATAGTGGATTATGCACTGCTGAGGAGTTCCATACTATGATGAAACGGCTGTCCAGTGCTTCCAGGTTTTTCATGGTGGTCTAGCTTTAATTGACTCATGAATTCAACTATTAAATTTTTACTCTAGCTAACAGAAGGTAACATAATTGTAAAGGATACTTATTTCTAGATCATCGATCAAAAATTTTTTTTACATACTTGTAAGTATTTAATGATGTACTTTCTATGTTAAATTTTATGGTTGATTATTAATACTTACGATCAGACGTTTATCTATAAATATTTGTAATTTAAATCATAAATAGATGTACACTTTATGAGAAGTGAAATATAAATTGAATAATGATGCATTACATATTCAGTACCATCAACCATATGATTTTTTTTTTGGTATATATTATCAATAAACTCTGTACTAGTAATTCTAATAAGTATCATTATGATGAAACACCTTAAAACTAATAAATCATAAGACATATTCATATATAAGAGTAATGACGTTATAAATAATTCCTATTTTCAGTAGGGAATTATATGGAGATTTTAGTAATTTAATAGTTGAATTCATGAGTCAATTAAAGCTAGACCACCATGAAAAACCTGGAAGCACTGGACAGCCGTTTCATCCTAGTATGGAACTCCTCAGCAGTGCATAATCCACTATCCCGTCTCGCGAGATTAGAACCCAGGACCTATCAGTGTCGTGAGTGAACTCAACCTCTAAACCAGTGAGCTGGCATCCAACGATTTTAATGTCTAACTACAACCAATCCACGAAGTTGCGCCACCGTCCACCACTGTCTTCAGTGAGTTACTATCTCACAACAGACGCGGTTGAGCTCCACTGGTCACTGCTTCTCATTAGAACTCCAGGAAATACCTCTTGAAATCGGTCACTAGTGAGCAGACGATGATGATTATCACAAGAGGGTTTGCGGAGATTTTAGCAATTTAATAGTTGAATTCATTAGCGTTCACGAGCAAGACCGATAAGTCCTGAGTTCAAATCTTGTGTGCCGGATCGTGGAAGTGCAGTTTTGAGGAGTTCCATACTACGACGAAACAGCCATTCAGTGCTTTCAGGTTCTCCATGATGGTCTAGCTTTAATTGGCTCATGAATTCAATTATTAAATTCCTATTTTATACTGAATTACGCAACATTTTCACTTAAGTATATTTAAACAACTATGTTCAAATATTATAAATAAACATTTATGAAAATTCTTCGGACAAAAAGAAATTGTAATTATGTCCTTAAATTCTTTTACTGTGCAGTATTTACAAGAGTTTGTAAATTGTTAAAATAGGATACGTGTTGGAAAGTTTGTTTCTAAATTGGAGGTGTTTAATGTTTTGATTAATTTTAGACATTTGATATCATCATTACTAGTTAGCTATTATTGTTGTTATTTGTGTTGTTATAACAATAGTGAAGAAAAACAATTCAGATTTTATTTATATTTGACTTATAGTTTACTTCTTTTTAATCACTTCTCTCAATGCTCTTTCCTTATTGTTTCATTTTTGTTTTGTTTTTTCACATCTTCAATGTAGGTGTCCATGATAAGTGATAATTTGAATAATATTTTACAATAATTGGTCATGTGAAAAACTATATAAAAGAATTACATCTAATATCGATCGATTCATGATCGCAATCAAAGGAATTACGCCAAAAATATATTTATAATGTGATAATAAATTATATAAACACATTGATGTTGTAGCGGTAGGTTCACTACTGGTTCATCTTCTAAAATAACAGTTAAATGGACAATTCGAAGAACATTTTACTTCAACCAATGATCTAAAATATCTATTTGTATAAAAGATATATGTATAATATATTCATCGTGTAACGAGAAAAGTAACTTCATTGTCACCCTGGTTAAGTTGAATAGTTATCATCAATCAATTGAATATGTAATGGAAGTAAGGATTGATTCGAAAGTTCACTTCCTTAATAACTTATTGAAAAGAAGGTTAGACAGTTTCCCACAATGATTAATTTATCGAAAACTAACTTGGAATAATTAATATACGGATTTCAAAAGCTAGATCACATTTTGCAATAAATATACTTTAAATAAGAGTTTAATAATGAAGATAGTTGAAGAAAGTAGTCATCATTTGAAATTCGAGTTACATGGAAACAAAATTAGAATGACAAGATAAATCAACCTGGCTAACTTGCAACAATCTGAGTTTAATTGAAACATGTAACAAATGTCTTTGTTCCTTAAGAGTAATTGAATTCTGAAATTTTAAACAATAAAAATTATATTACTATTCAATGTTCATTTAGTTTTCATTATCTGATTGGCTAAAAGTGGGAAAGATACTGAAATGATTTTATTTTCTTCTGTAGGTTATTTTGTTCATAGTTATAGAAATCATATAATGTGAATATATTTCTTCAGAGCCCACTCAATTAAATGAACTGAAGCATTACGGTTAACAAGATAAATAAACCTTAGAAAACTGCTGAAAACCAGAAGACACTGGAAAGCTGTTTTCTCCTAAGCACGGATATCCTTAGTAGCGTATATCCAAGATCCTACTGAGGATTTAACCCATAACATTCGGGTTTCACAGAATGCACTTAACCTTTAGACAATTAGGTTACATTTCTAACTTCAGTCAGCTCACGATACTGTTCACATATCTTCCAATTCAATTGGTAGGTAACTAATTCATACAGATGACATCTTAAATAGGCAATTCTGAAGATCCCTGTTCATGGATGTAGTAGCTATCCAGTAGTTTCTGGTCTTCAATGTTTGATTAACTTAAGTCATTCCGTAATATTAACTTCAAAATTTAAGTTTTTACAATCGCCTTACATTTAACTTCAATAGTTTGCTAACTTCTCGTTAGATGCTATGTAATACAAATGATTTGATATTATGTGACATTATCATTTATGGCGGAATACACTGATATAACCTTATGATAATAACGCTTTCCATTATATCTATTATTTACTAATTTATCAGTAAAAAAATCGAACAGTAAATCTGATTGAATTATAAACGAAAGTAATATTTTATGTATAGTGATAAGTAGTATTAGTTAGAATTTGATTTTTTTCAAACTATCAGTGCACGTTTTTAAATTCGTTAATAGTGTCAGTAAACTTTCCATTCTTTAAATTAACTTCTGTAGAATGTACTGTTTTGTATGCTATTTATGTCAACAAACATTAGTAGTATGTAACAAAAATCATAAGAGGAATGCATAGCAGCAGAACGTTATAAGAGCCGACTTGAAGAAAACAGAAATATAAAGGAATTGTGACATGGAAGAAACATACAGAATGTGAAGGATAAATGACGACATTTTGCAAAGTATTTAATGTATGGTTCTCATATTTTACCAAGAGATTCTATAATTTTGTATTAAACGATAAATTGGTCCCCCCCATCCAACATTCTCTTCCACAATAGTGCTACTGTGCTGTAAAACGTATTCAGTCATAAATTAATAAAAAAAGATTAGAATAGTGTTAACAGAATGAGTTTTAAATATCTCCTGTAAATAATTTTTACTGCTGACTAACACTGTACTTCATAACGTTTGTTTGGTCCTGTTTGGGCCTCATTAGTTCTAACGATAATATATTGATCTGTTTATTTAAAGTATACGAGTCCAGGTAAAATAGAGCATCAAAAAATACACTATAAAAGTATAGTGAAAATATAGTGAGGAAATAAAAAATTGAAAGAGTGATGTAATTAATTAAATATATGAATCAGAATACGTCTGTTGTACTAACATAGTATTATTATAGTTTTGGTTGAGACTAAGAAGTGATCAACTTGCAAATACAGAGAATATCCAAGGATTTATTCAACAAGTTCAAATAACAATAGTCACTGATCAATTTATTCCGTATATCTGTCATTCGAATGTACAGCTTTTTGCTATGAATAATATCATGTTGACACTTTAAATATTTCCCGAAAGAGATAAATATTTTAATTTTAATCAGTAACAGGAAGAAATATATAAACAGTGATTCATTTGAACGATTAAATAAAAAGTTATATTATCTGTATATTATAGTAAATATTTTAACACTTAATCATAACATATGACCAGCATATTTATAGTGTCCGATATTCAATTGGCATAGAACTGAATATTTAAGTGTATACAAATGACATATTTCTATATAATGATGCTCAAATATCATAATAGATGCTTATTTAAATAACACATCATTTAACAGGTAGTTTCTAATATTGATCAATTAAACTAAACTAGGTGACACTAAAATACATTTTATTTCGCTGTAAATTAGTTTA
This sequence comes from Schistosoma spindalis, assembly GCA_946903255.1. Taxonomy (NCBI): domain Eukaryota; kingdom Metazoa; phylum Platyhelminthes; class Trematoda; order Strigeidida; family Schistosomatidae; genus Schistosoma; species Schistosoma spindalis. Next base: position 70,383,293 of record OX336420.1, on the reverse strand, counting down.
TGTTACTAAGTATCAACAGATTGAAATAACTGATTCATTTCCTCTTGGATTCAAAGTCTTATCATCTTATGCAGCAGACAAATGCCTTATTGCAGATTCGATTCAATTAACTCAATAAAATTAAAATATTGAATTGTAAAAAGAAATTTTGTTTAAATATACATTTTTTCCATAGCTATATACATGATATGAATATCTCGCATATTTTAAGAATATATTATCATTCTCAGTAATTGTTATTTAAAACTTATACAATTACAATGGGGTAAGAGAAATTACAACCTGTCTTCTTCCCCAAATGCCCTGGTACGGCCGAGAGTGGGGAGAGTCCGCTCTCCCTCTCGAAATGCTCTCACATGGCCATGCGTATATAGCCTCTGCCAGGGAAGTCCTACTCACTGCCTTCTCGTGGCGGGGGTGTTGTTTATAAAAATGAGAGGACGAAAAGCGAATGTCCGGCGCTTTAACCGGACCCCAAACCAATGGTGCACATGGGCTCCAGTATCCTGAAGGAACAAATGGCGTATGAACCAATTTTTGGTCACCGGCTACCATGGGACTGCATCTCCTCACGATGCTCCACTGCCTTGTGGATCAGATCTTCAGGTCAAAGGCTCGGGGTGTGGTCCCCTAAGAAAACCACCTGCTTCGGTTTGGGCACCCGAGCAGTATCACAGCCCTCACACAAATCAATTGAGATTCGTGTGGCGCATATGTACTTGGTGCCTCCCTGTACCTATACTTATGTGTTAAAATAAAAATAAAAATAAATTATATTTAAACAATCAATAGAAATGATCACCTCATAAAAACTTAGCTTATTTCCAAGTAATTTGAAGAAAAAGTCTGTTGAGCTTTTTAATAATACATTTAATTATATACTTACACTGCGATATAAATAATGGAACGAACTAATGTAAATATAATCTGAGATACAATAAAAGTTTAGATAATCATTGTCATTTTATTATCCGTTTTAATATTTTCACTAGTCTCAATTCTAATCATTTTATCGAGTTAAAAGAGAATAACCAATGTATCCTACCTATTACAAAGTATTATACTCTTTATAAGCAAAGATGGATAATAGATAGCAGTGGAATCCGAGATGCGCGTTTCGTCCTACTTGGGAGTCATCAGCTGGATGTACATGCATCCCAGAGTTAATGATCACTCTGGGATTCGAACCCAGTACCGTCCGCTTCAAACGCCATCGCGTGATCCACTCGGCTACTGAGTCCTGGTAGCCACTTGCTTATGCAATGGGGTGAATTTAAATTAACTTGATATTGTTTTACTTGTAGCTTTCCATTGAGTTTTTAAGACAGAAATTCATCATTTTGTTATTGGCATATGTACATACTGTGCGTGTGCCTCGATATTGCCTTAATTCACAAGCTTTTATAAGCAAAGATGGATAGTGGCTAGCAGTGCACCAATCGAATAAAACCAAATTACAGATTATGTCACTAATTATTACGCGTGTATCCCATAAATTTTATCAATGGATTGCATATTAGTCAAACATTCGTAGATAATAGAAACTTTAGTGTTACCCTACAGAAATGTAATCTTCCTTTTTGTGTTCATAATAATTTTCAAGCATTTTTTTATACTCCGGGATGTTATTAACACTTTATAAGACAACCCATATGAGTGTTATGGTCTTTTAATTAACATTCTCGTTTTATTTTACAAAATATACTTAGAAATGCACTTAGCAATACGAGAACAATGCTACAATGTCATAAAATTTATATTATGGTAGAATATGTTTGTATTCTTTTATTAAAGAGATCGTTTAATTCGAAATCAGTGGTTCTAAAGTATTTACATAATATTTGACCCTGAATCTATTAATAAATTCTCTGTTTTGTAATGTAACATATTCATTTACTTAAATTGAAACCTGAATATCTAACAATGGTAGAAGTAATAAAGTCTATGTATGAGCAGATTTCAATTACATTTCTTATTAACTTTAGGATTACGACTTATACAATGATTTAAAAACAGCACATTTTTCACATATATAAGCTTAATAACAAATTTACATGCACATGCTTTATTGATCGTAACGTTAGTTTCAATGTACTAAGTTGATTTGCAATGGATAATATCATTCAGAAGTAATCGTCTCGCAGTACGAAAGATGGTCAGTGAAATAGAGGTAATATAATTGATCAACGCATTCTCTGGCAAATTAAAAGTGTCATCTTGGTTCATTGTTTTCAGACAAAACATCTGTTATTATTATACTCTAACGTCAAGTTTTCGGAACTAACGAAGTGAACAGTGATAATCCACAAGTATGTCGTAATCACAACAATACTATAGTGTACATATAAAGTATTACTCATATAAAACCTAGTATTCTGAAAATTTCGAATTAGACTATACTTCAATGATTCAATTTTACGAATATGTTAAATATGAAGAAAATGAGACGAGATTTATATTTTCTGGAAAATTTCCTCTGTATGATAATCATCTACTTGTACTTTGACTAATGTTAGCACTGTAGAGTTTAGTAAAATCAATCAAAAATGTATATACAAATTCATAAGGTAAACTTTAAAAACCCATCAAATGTAGCCAAATCAATGTTATTGTTTATTTACAAAAAAGGGCTTCAAAACAAGTAATTTAATGACTGTCCTTTTTACAGAAGTGATGAGCGAAATGTGATTGATTAGCTTTTTAACAATAATGTATAATCGATCATTAATAATAATAATAATATTATTATTATTAATAATAAAATCCTTTTGTCTTACCAGATGTCATCTATTTCATTTATATCTATTTACATCAAACTTGCATCCTAGTGGATTTGTAATATTGTACTAATCGTTTGTGTTACCGTACTTTTTAAAGAGCAAAATTTATTCTCAATAGATTTACATATACGATTACAAAAACTATGTAGTCTTGTAATCAATACGCCTAGTTGTTAACATCTATTTATGATTCATGGGGAAAAGTGTCTTTTATATCCAATTTAAGTTAAATATGTACCAATTACAAGATCCTATTATTTAATAGCCTTCAAACCAATTTTATGAATTTCAAGTGACTATAATATGTTGATTAACTTGAAGTATTATTGATTAACATACAACTGTTTGTGTAGCCGTTAAAATTGTTTCTTCCTTATAGCATATGAGCGTGGAAAAGTGTCACCATAAATAAATGATCTTAATAGTACGTCCATTATTTTAAAAGGATTTTATCATCATATATCTCACAGCAGCCTGTCTTTAGTTTTCGGTGATAATTGAGATTATTTACTAAGCAGATGTTTATTTAGACCTAAATAGGACCCACCATTTTTGTTTGTACATTAGCTAATAATATCGTATGGCTGCTTAAATAAAAGCAGATTGAAAGAGATTTTATTAATGTAATATTCGATCGATTCAACTATACATTCACCTCACTAAATAACATTATAATTTCCAAACTTATAATTTTATAGTCTGATAAAAAACTTATTTGTCGTGTACAGATCTGTATACTTGACTTTGAATTACGCTTTAACTTTGGAGGTCAATGATACTACCCGTTTCACCAAAGTCAAGTAGTTAAAGAAGAATTTAACCATATGATCTTATAGTGCAGTATTATTGATTGAGAAGATAAACAGTACTTGAGGGAATTATTTCAATGTTGTAATCATGAATTTGACTTCATACCTCTAACAAGTGGGGATATATATATAAGCGAAGATGTACAACTAACAGTGATGAATATTCAACAGTTTACACAGAAGAATAAATAACCGTATTCAATTGATATTAGTCTACGATATTATTAGTATGTGAAGAAAAGTAGCGGTAAATAAATATTTAATAATTTTTTTTGTCATTCACAAGAAAGTAATGACAATGTTTATTTTCAATGGCAAACTTTCTTAACATTTTTTAATAAAAGGAATTCTAGTAATCGGAGAAGACAAGTATTTAGATCATGTACTTTAGATCATCTGTCTATTTCAATTCTATGCCTTTAGATAATAAAACAGACTAGGTAAACTAAGGATTTTTGAATTTGATAGATGAAAAGTCAAAGTATTATCACTATAATGAATTATATTCAATAGTATAATGTTCATAAAGGTAAACATAATTTGATCATTTAACATTTGGATATTATTTTGATTTTAATATTATTCATTTTAAACAATTATAATTTTAGATTATCTCTAATATAACTAAGTTAATAGTCCCATACTTTTAGATGAGAATAAATATATTAATTGTGGATAGAACACACACTTCGGAAAGCACCTAACTGCGTCACAAGGTAAGCCTTCACATGGAATCTTCATGGTCGAAGAAGAAGAGGAAGACCAAAGAACACATTACGTCGAGAAATGGAGATGGACATGAGAAAAATGAACAAAAATTGGATAAAACTGGAAAGGAAGGCCCAGGACAGAGTGGGTTGGATAATGCTGGTTAGAGGCCTATGCTCCATTGGGAGTAACAGGTGTAACTAACTAAGTAAATATATTAATTAGAGTAAACTGGTATTTTGTGTTAAGAACTATGTTACAATCAGTAATCTACAACTTTTATTAAAATTAAAAATACATATGTGTTTCTATTTAAATTAAATTATTATTCATATCAGAAGAATTTTTGTGGATATTATAGTAATTTCAGTCGTCCTACGATAGGGCGAAACGGCCGTCCAGTACTTCCAGGTTTTCCATGGTAGTTTAGCTTCCATTGACTAATGATCTCAATTATTGAGATCAAATTATTATTCTTTCATAATTCATTTGAATGGTTCCATAGTTTTACATCTTAATGTGCATTTGTAAAAACAAATCCTGTTTGATAGTTAAATAGTAATTAAGATGAAATTATGGATATTATTGACAATAATGCACCGTATGTACAAAGTTTTGTCATGATTTAGAAATTATGAATAGATTAATGTATTCAACTTAAATCAATATTTGTTCTGATGTTTTAAATACTCTTTATTTATACATTTGGTGCAATATTACTTACTACTTACTTACGCTTGTTATCCCTTGTGGAGGAGCATAGGCCACCTACCAGCACTCTTCATCCAACCCTGTTCTGGACAATACTTTCCAGTTCTCTCCAGTTGCTATTCACGCTTTTCATATCTGCTTCCATTTCCCGACGTAGTGTATTCTTCGGCCTTTCATGTTTCCGTTTCCATTCACGATTCCATGTTAGCGCTTGCCTCGTGATGCAGTTTGATGATTTCTTCAATGTGTGTTTTATCCACATCCAACGTCTTTTCTTAATTTCCTCCCCAGTTGAAAATGTTTGCCCTCTCACACAATGAGCTGTTGCTATTGGCATCCGGCTAACGGACATTGAGTAACTTGCGTAGACAATTGTTCATAAATACTTGGACCTTTATGATGATGGTTGTAGTAATTCTCTGAGTTTCAATTTTGTACAGTAGAACTGTTTTTAGGTTAGTATTAAAACTTCTGACTTTGATGTTGGTTGACAGTTGTTTTGAGTTCCATATGTTCTTCAATTGTAGAAATGTGGTGTATTTGAACCATATCAATATCTTATGTATTCAATAAAATGTTAATAATCACTAAATGGATTTTCTGAATAGATCCAGAACTGTTTCAAATATTAACATAATTGAATATATTTTCGTATACTGCTTTTTTCCTAATTGAAATGACAGCCACTCTATATTGTGATTTGACTCTATTTGAAAATCTGAACTTATATATTCCAATTTAGTATGTCATTTATATTTTACTAATTTGGATATTGAAAGTATTTTAGGTTTATTCTGACTTCATGATACCAGTATTTGTACATTGATGGGTGATTTCAAATTAGAACAGAAATTTTATTACTTAATACCATTTAGTGAATAATTTATGATAAAAATTAATTTTAGATAATCAGGATTAATACTGAAAAGAATCTTTTAAAGTTTTAGGACTTTCCTTCTCTTTAATGTCTATTCTATTCAAGTAGTACTTTTCATTATGAATGTCAAATGGTGTACCAGTTTTATTTGGTCGTAGGTAATCATAATCAGCACGTACTAAATATATGCACATTAAATTACATCTAACCTAATAAGAACAAATCAATATGTCATATTACTTACCTCTGAATTTCTTGCATTAGATTAGTAGTTGTAGAGGATACATGACAATCTTGTGTTTCTTGTGATGTATCTAGAAGTCGATTATGATTAGGCGAAATTCCATTGTTTGTTCTTCCTCCACGAAATCTTAAATTATTATGTGTTGAATGATGATGATTATGATGATGACTTGACGATGTATTTATTGTTCTACCATGATTATTATTACTGTGATTATTAGTAATAACATTATTAGCGGTAGTATTTATTGGTGAAGAACATCTTCTTCGTGGCATAACTAAGATGAATATTGATAATTATAATGATAATTAAAAAATGATTACCATCCAAGCACAAATTATCATCAATAAAATAGCGTATATTATATAGAATTTTTCTAAAATTAAATATAGTCTGGAATGAATGATATCAGAAATAAATGATAAAAAGTAGTTAATGCTTTCTTTCTGTAAATTTTGTATATTCCCATGAATAGTTATGAATAAGCATTACATATACATTAGCATATTCAATGTAATAAAGAAATAACAATATATACAATTTTGTAGGTGGATATACATATAAAATCCGGTCAGTTGAAAAGATTATATATTACTGTCCAGAAATAGTTCATTTCGATATTATTTATTTTTAACAATGCTTAAGAAGAAGAGAAAAAACCCCTAGACATTTTGTAAAATTTCTTATATTATTTGTTGTTATCGTTGTTGTTGTTATTATTATTATTTACTATTTTTTGTTATGATTATCCCCATCTATTTCCGTTCGTTATTTTCTATACTAACTGAGTGAAGCGACTTAATAAAACACCTATCCGTCAATCATTGGATTGTTCATTGCAGAAAAAAACAATTAAAGAGAGGGGGCTCAAATACACACACAGATATATATATATATATACTTGATTTCATGCTTGAAGATGTGATCATTGAAATTTTCTTACCTGGTTGGATTGCGTTTAGAAATGCACATTAAAAACTTATTGTAAGCGCATTATATTTACAAGAAGTTTGATTTTATAAGCCACACCGACGCTTATATTAATTTTCATTGGTTTAAATCGGATTAAATGGTTAGAAAAATACATATCACTCTGTCTATATTCTTCATTACTATTGGTTGTAATATTGTAATTAAATATACAGTAATATTTCAATAACAACAACAAAAAAAAAATCTAATTCAACTGTCAATCATAAATACAACATAGGTCGCCCAACTGATTTTTCTTATAAATTATATAAATCTATAGAGTTATTCATTCATCTAGTAAACATGCACATTAATCAAGCATGAAAACAACCTGTCTGGCATCTAGGCTAAGTATACACTAATATAATCTGTTTAACATTTTTCTATGCACCCAGATATTATTATTATTATCATTATTATTATACATAGATGTATATATGTATACATCTGTGTATGTATTTACCAAAGTATTTTCTGCTTTCAACTAATAGTATACTAAGATCCAAGTGGTATGTATAATCTTAACAGAAATTATTTACATTACTGTAAATTCAACGTAATTCTTTTTTTCCGCCCATAGTAAGTATTTTTTTTTTGAGCAGAATACTTAAAAAAAAAGATCATTAATGAAATTCCATTATACAATTTCAAGTGACAAAATAATGAATAAACATAGATTTACAATTTTATATTTAAGTAAATTATGCATATTATTCATGATCATCAAATGTTATTACATAAATATTATTTAGTTACTTGAAATTAATAAATTCCTAAGATTTGGATCATATTTAGTATCTTAGTAAGTAAATACTGATGTTTATGGTCCAGTGATATTTAAAATTTAAGTATATTTAATTGGTAACAAGAGAAATGAAATATCGTCCTTTTTGTATGTGTGTCGTTAGTGACGAAAGTATGTTTTATTTAACTATTTTATATGTACGATAAATTCAACATCTCCGCTTTATATCAACTGATATATCTATTGATTTGGATTTTAACTCTTTCACATCAATCATTTCAATATTTTATTTAAAATAATTGAGATCATGAGTCAATTGAAGCTAGAATATCATGGAAAAACCGGAAGCACTGCACGGTCATTTCGTCCTATTGTGAGATCCCTCAGCTGTGAGAGTTCGCGTGTGAGACTGATCGATCCTGTGTTCGAATATTGTGAGGTGGGATCGTGTATGTGTATTGATGAGGAGTTCTACAATAGGACAAAACGGCTGTCCAGTGCTTCCAGGTTTCGCATGGTGGTCTAGCTTCAATTGACTCATGATTTCAACTATTGAAATAACTATAATATCTAGAAAAAGCCCTTCTTATATTTAGAATAAAACAAACAAACCAGAAGGCAAATGTTAGTAATATTTAAGTATTTTTTTCTCCAAAGTGACATTATGTGTACTTTTCTGAAGTTATCATACTTTATTTGAAAAACAAAACGATAAACTTGTTATAAATTCTATAATGTATGTGGGGATAAATTCCTGAAATGAAAGAATGTGGCTTTGGAACATGTAGAGCTTATGTAAAGAAACAAATGAGCTTTATTGATAAGCGTTTGTGAAGAAAAATATTGAAAGATATAGAATTGTCATTTACTGTTTACAAGTATGTGACTAGTTGAGTTATTGTTCTATGATAGATTTTATTCCGGTGGATTACGAAGAGTTTTCAATGTTACCAATTAATTTAATCTTAAGTTACCTCAATGATTCCCCACGAAGGACTCAAACACAAGACCTTCAGTCTTGTATGTGAACACTTAACCTCTAGATCACAGCCAGCTTTAATGGTGTTAATGTCTAAATTTAATCATTTCACATGGTTTTATAGTAATAAATTTATTATCATTATTATTAATATAATATACAAGGAAAACGTTGACAATTTGTTGACGGAACTTGGAAATATGAACGATGGTACTTCAGCAGAGCAACTTAGTCATATCTTACCGATATCAAAATTGTACAAATTGTGCGTTTAACCTCATCTAGAATTATTATTCATATATATTACTGAGGAATTTTAAACTAGAACGTAATATTAAAGAGAAAGAATATATTTGTAAAATCTCAGCGAATGAATTTGAAGTAAATCCAACGTTTCGTCTGGCAATCTGGTCCAAGCATTTTCAAGGAAATAGTTATACTATAGTTATGCTGTATTTTCCGGTTGACTTTAAATTACGATGAAAATTAGCTTCATGATTGATTATTTAATAAATAAGTATTGACTAAATAAAACACTTGAGAATTTGTTAACCATTACCACACACATACATGTACCATACCACTATTTTGACCTAAAGTTGAACCCTATATATATTTTTTAATGAACTATACTCTTAACGTTACTATTCACAGGGTAATTTTAATAGTCATTTATTGAATGAAAACAATATTAAACTAATATATCATAATAAATTAAATAAATTCACTAATTCCTATTTTTCGTTTATTTATAATATTGTTTCTACTCATATATTACTTTACCATTACTATTACTATCACCATTATTATTATTATTATTATTATTACCAATATATTAATCTGTAAAAGTCCAATAATATTTTCTAAGCATTTATAATATTATTTTAATTTATATGGAATTATAAATTATTTATTCATTATTGTTATTACAATATACATTAATATAAAAATTAATTGAACTAAAGAAATAGTTGAACACGTATCGACATGTTATAAGATATTGGAAAAAAATCGTAATAATTTAATAGAATATAATTTAATGAATAAATGAACTGTGTTCTCTGTGTAGACTATTTCTGATGTGAATGAAGCTATGAATCAGTAGTAGTAGTAGTAGTAGTAGTAGTAGTAGTAGTAGTAGTAGTAGTAGTAGTAGTAGTCAAGATTTGTATCCACAACGGTTGAAGTAGTTTGACAGTGTATCTGATCTAACATAAAAAGGGATGTTATTTTCACTTCATAGTCTTATGTTTTCTTATTGAATTGAATACTGTTTTTTTATGATGTTCTAAAAAAATCCAGTGTTTATTTTTCAGAATCTATAAATAATCATTTAGATAACTTGGATAAACAACTTGTTTGAGAAAGGGTTTTATTTACGAAACAGTTGTCAATAAAAGGAACATGCAGAATTTTTTTTTAGAAATTTATGACACTATAGTTCCGTTTTGAATTTGTAACTCGTAACACTACATAACAACTGATCAACATATGACAAAAACCAGGATATTCACATGTCGTGTGAACTACAGTGATTTTAGACTACTTTGTACGAAGATGACATTCTACACTCTAACACTTGCAGTCAATTCATTTTATAAACCAATCATCCAGTTCTGACAATAATTTTGGCTTCTCATTAGGATTTCGGAGAGATTCATTCAAGAGCTAGTTACTAATATATACAAGATCATTATTTAAATGGCTATTATTCAGAAATTTGTTCTCATGGATTATGTGAAAATCGAGACCCATTAAAAATCAATAAAATCAGGGGCCAACAGTTTGTCTAAAACTCTACATGTTACTGAACTTAAGACCTAAAAGTTTTATAGTTAGTGTGATATAAATCAGTTAATTAGTTCTAATGTCTACTGGTCCCTTATTTATAAATTCAGACAATTTATGTTTATAAATATCGTACAGATCTTGAAAAATTATCTACTTTAGTCGATAAATGGTTTTCGTTTTCTCTGTTAAAAATAATTATGTTACGTTACTTATTTTGAATTCATGGACAGAAAAAAAGGTAACATATGTAGAAATCATAATTAAGTAAACTTTGATTGTAGTTTAACATAGATAAACTAATTTATGAATGTCATTCGGCGGTCTATGCTCGATTGGGGATGACAGGCGTAAGTAAATTCCAGAAGTTTATTGTCATACAAAAAATGAATTTTTCAGTTTTTTGAAAACACACCTGTTGATGATCGCTTAAATAATATATAAAGGAAACTTATGCCTCTTATCTATCATTTAAATATCCATATTGTTTATGTTTATTAAGGATTAAGATTAAGTTTAAATTAGTCACTGAAATTCTGGTAAAAATACTTGAATAAAGTAATTCAAATTGAACGAAAGTAACTAATTGAGCCATTAAACAATGTACCGCTCACTGAATAGAATGTTCCTATTATGAATGTCATTTACTATAGTTGCACAGTCGTATTTATAGGTATTTTACACATAATAGTCTATAATAAAATAGAAAATTATTGTGTTATCGACAGAGATGACAAAAGTTGATTGAACATTCCAAATATTGAACTAAGTAACGTAATAATAACAAGAATATGGACGTCAAATGGAAGATAGATGTGAAAACTGTCTACTTGATAAAGAAGAGAATAATGTTCATTAAAAATGACTTACAAAAATAAGAGGGGTTGTTAGGACCAGACTAAAATAAGAAGCTGGACGAACCACTTCTAGACGCTTAGACAAGTTTTGAATTGATAAATTACCATATCTTCCTATAGGAAAAAAATTTCTTGTCTAGATCCCCTTGGAGCTGGTACTTCTGACTTATTGAATTATTATGAAGATTCTGGTGAAGATAGATGATCAGAATTTACTAAGTATACAACAAGAGATTTATTTGAATTTAACTTTAGATAATCATGCTATGGAGTCTTCGGATATGTGTTTGGAATGAGTACGCTTTGTGTGTAGTCAAAATAACGTTCTTCTCAGGACCAAGTAGATTGTTAGACACACATTATGTTCATTTTCATGGTAAATTTTTCAGTTATCCTGTTTCAAGTAACCTGAAAATACCACTTTTATTATGCATCTTATACGTGAAACCGTATGATTGTAAAAGCAATACTTCTATACTAGTTGTGAATTTCTTATTTGAACAAAGTACCTTACAACAGATATTGTAAGCTTATCATCATCATCATGAGAAAGGCAACAAGTCATATATATATATATATATATATATATAATGAGTCAATTGTTAACAGTATGGTAAATTAATGACAGGTTTGGGGATTTATTATGTATGAACAAACAAACTTTACTTACATTTACTTTTTAGTTGAAAAAAGTAATAGATAAATTGTATACAGATGATTATAGAAATGTATATATGTTGTCAGTGGTTTTCTCTCTCATTCATTCTCCTATATCTTTTTTCATTAGTAAACATTGTCTTTATGTACTCCAGTCTGTTTGTTTGTTTGTTAATTTGATAGTAAGTATATGCGTATTCTCTATGATAAAATAATTCTTATATTATCAGCAACATCTTTTCTCTGTGTGTATTTTTTCATTTAAAAAAAATATTTAAGCTTATTTTTCTTCCCTTATAACATTGTTTCAACTGTCAATCAAACATCGTTGACGATCTGATGTTTCTTTCCATAAATATTAATAATAATAACAGTATTCTAATAATAATAATATCAGCTGTGTTGTATTGTTAAGAGAAAATGTAGTTAATTCTAGTAGTAATAGTAGCAGTAGGAGTAGTTAAAGTTGCGGGAACACAAAATGTTGACAATAACCACAGATAATAATAATAATAATAATCAAGATAGAAAGAAAACAATCAGATGAGTTCTACCTGCAGATGGTGAAATTTAATAAAATAATTTATTTTATTTTTAATGAAAAGAGATAGAAATTGTATATTAAGAAATGACCTGCATTCATAAGATGTATATATCGATAAATAAAGGAACAGATCTGTTATTTGAATGAGATAACGGATCCAGTAATGTGAAATTACTTTTTGGTTTTAAATGTGTATGTATGTGTATAAGCTTCAATAAGTAGATAGTTGGATAGTTTATTTAGGTTTATTATATTTGGTAAATTATAGAAGGTTTTCAGTTTATATACAAAAACTTAATATTCTCATCATAACAATCAGTTGATGAATAATGTTTTATTTTTAAGTTAACCAATTACGTCTGATACATGTAGATCATTTTTATGGTCTAGTTGTGATCACAACTTTGAAGATACTTGATCAAACTGCACTACAGACAAAATCAATATTTACAAAAGAAACATCCAATATCTATGAAAAGTTATATGAACAGTGTATCTGCGTATGTGACTTCAATCGTTTTAATTACTTGTGGCCGATTGATGGTTCTTAATGAGTTCGAATTATTGATCTGATGATAGGATGACTGGTGATTAATATATGAATCACTTTATAGACCGAAATTACACACGTTTATATAAAATACTTTAAGCAAAATATGTATGATTAAAATCCTTTTAAAACATCAGTAATTGTTGGATATCGTTTTTGTGGGTCATTAAAAATTTATGAAATCGGGATCTGATTTTCTGGTCTACTTCTCAGCATATCAGGGCGAAATTCCTCGACTTAACACTATAAGTTAAATAGATCTATTGATGTTTTTCTATAAAGAATTTGATAAAAAGGGCTAAACTATTACATCTCTTTAAATCGGTTCCACTTGAAAACAATGTTGAAAAATAGAATATCGAGTATAATATATTTATTCGGTTAAACAATGAAAGCAAACCAGGTGATCTTGAATAAATGTTACATACAAAGAGATAACATGAAGAATTTAACGATTATGATTCATTTTCTGTTTTGAAAAATCCAAAATAAAAAAGAATTTTTACATCCAACCAATAGGATAAAAGACTATAAAGAACAATCTAGTAGACTGAAGGAAAATTATGTCCTTAGTTACAAACTTCTTTATTTTTTTCAACAGTTACCTTTCCTTGATGTTCTAAGTGTATGAGAGAAGATAATAGATTATTAAACATAGTAACTCAAAGTCATTAAGTTAAAAAAACACTCAACGATTTCTAATTATTATATGTTGTAAGTAACAAATGAGAACCTAACAAAACAAAGTGAACTCATTCCCGAATATGACGAATTACGCATCCTGAATTCCACTGTTAGCCGCTATCCATCCTTGCTCATAATGCTTATGAATTAAGGTAATACGCACAGTATGCACATATGCCAATAAGAAACTGATTAATTGCAGACCTAATCATCAATTGTAAGATTCAAGTAAACAATACCAGAGAATAGTGTTTATAAAGTCTGGGACATTCCTACAAATTTTTATGTTCTATATTTATTTTGGTTAATAAACTATACATGTTAACCTTATAAGACACTCATATACTCGTATAAAAAATTAGAATTCTGAGCAGATTAAGTGCTAAACAATCCATTGTGGGTGATATACTTTCCTCATTCACTTTTGTAGGAACACGTACTATATATCATATAACTCTTGAGATATAGATCAATCATCATCATCATCACTATTATCAACACAAAGCACAGGTTCATCGACCTTTGAATTTAAGCAATTCTTCAACTAATATCAATTTATAATGAAATCTATCATCAGAAGGGATAGGTTTTAAAAATTAACATCTTAATTGTGTAATAGTACAATTTTCAGATTTAATAAAACTATAGTCTTAAATCTTATAATTAAAGCCTTTTCAACATAAAGATGTTTAAGGTGAGTTTAAATACCGTCAAAAAAAACAAACAAATAATTTAAGAAATATACTGCGGTTTAATTTATTACACTGGTCATGGCATGGATACATATACATATACACGAATGAATGTGAAAGTAAAAGAATATTTGAGAAAAGAATTACTAGTTTTGATGAAATAACATTAATAAGCAAATGTGAACAATCCAATGGTAACAAAGTTTGATTTACGTTGTTTGTTAAAATTTTCTAGTACTTTATACTATTTATATGAAACAAGTTAGATAACAATAAGAATATCATTATGTTTATAAAGTATTCCACAAATACTAAAACAATGGGGTTATTTCAATGAAATTCAACAATCTCTACAATACCTTACTGATACTTATCATATTTTCTCTAATGACTAGCTTCGAGAGGAAATTTATAAAGTCCTAAAGAGAAGCCATAACCAGTGGAGCTAAATCATGTTGGGAGTTATTTAATTTTAGTAATTGTGATATCTATATATGTAACATCATTTTCAATGTCATCTATACATTCATTAGGAGAACATCAATTGGAAGCAATCGGAAAAAAGGTACACACACAGATAATGAATAAGAATATTGAAACAATGATGAAGGAACATCACGACTATAAGTGGTCATTGGATGAATGAAATGTCACTTTATTCGCTATGAATATAATTATCTGTGGTCACTTGTGATAGTATATTAGTGGACCTTATTAATGAGGGTTTGAATTATTCCATTATTTACATTAAGGATTTTCAAATAATCTTTGTTAGCATATGTGTATCCTATGCATATTGCTTTGATGTAGCCATAATATTACCATTTATTTATAATAGATGGATTTTGATTATTAACATAAATCAGAACTAGAGTTTAGGCATTCTTCATTTACCGAATATAACTACTCTGAAAATTTTTGGGTTCAGACCATCTTAAACCAGTGCATACTTCCAGCAAGACAAAATTCCTTTATAAGCAATGATGTATGGTAGTTAGCAGTGGAATCCAGGACACGCGCTTCGTCACATTCGGGACTCGTCGGCTGGATGTACCTGCATCCCAGAGTTGATGTTCACTCCGAGACTCGAATCCAGTACTGTTTACTTCAAACGCCATCTCGTTATTTAGGTAGCCACTGAGTCCTGATAGCCACTACCTTTAGTAATATATATGAAGTCCAATAATTGATAGAATGTATACGGTTAACCATGCTCATAAATAATTCTAATATATTAACTGAGTGTAATCTCTTTTTATGAAACAAAAACAAGATCAACAACGTAATGTAATATTTCAAATAAATATTAATGAATAGGCAAATAAAATTATACATTCTATAAATGATTGACAGAAATAATTTCTGGGAAATATTAGCATACCGAAATGCCATAGTGATTATTCATGCTTTGCTTTTCTATTGTTTACCATCAACAGACCCACAGATCAATCTATTTTTATCTAATTACAGAATTAAATGGTAAAACAATTAAATAAATACACTTTCTGTTCAATTATCTTTTTTTGTATATTTCTATTGTATTTAAGAGAAGAGAATGTTAAATGTAAAACTGACCTTCTAAAACGTTTACTTTCCAACTCTATATGGATAGATTTAGATAATTCAATGTTTTGAAGTCTGTCAGTTGAAATAAGATGTCAAAATTCATGATGTAGAAAATGTCATCAAATACAACTCTATATTTACATTTTACACATTTTATGGAATACATATAAAGATATCCGTCATTTCTCATTTTCTCCCCCTCTTTTTGTATACAGGTTAAAATAGACTTGTAGTAGACTTCTGTTTGATGGACCACCCGGACATTAATACTGTATAGGTTGAGGGCGATACAGAACAATAGGAATAAACAGCACAAATTTTGAGTTTTACAGAATAATGAAACACTGGTTTTCTTTTGTGCAGTGAGCTCATCTTTACTGATAAGGAAGCTTACACACTGACAAACAAATCAGTGACACTTAAAACTATATATATATATATATATATATATATATATATATATATATATATATATATATATAAAGAGAGAGAGGGAGATAGTACTGCCTACAAATCATGTTTTGTACACTAAGTTATCCACTTTCTGTCATGATAACAAGTGAGTAAAACAGAAAATGAGTGCTGTTATTCTAGTTTCACATAGATTGATGTTTTCAGAATTTGATTAAATGACATTAACAAACATCGAAATATGACTGATATTTTCGTTTGGTGTTTGCTATTCACCCATCTTTTTTTACAAAAATGAAGTAAATACATTTTTTGACAGACCTTTTATTAAAAATAATTATATTATTAGTAGCGATAGTAATGTATTTACACCCACTTGTATTTCACTGTATTTGGATAAACCACATATCTTCAATAGATAGCTTGGTCATATTACAATACTGAAATGAAATGGTGATTGATTATTATTGACTTACATGTTCACAATTTTCTTTGCTATTTATAGTAACAACAACGAAAATAAATCAGAACCAGACATAGATTCAAATAAAATTATCACTGTATTATTAAGAATACAGTAAATATCTGTGTATTCAATTAAAATATAATAAAAATAAGGTGCAACATTTGTTCATTTTATTTGGTAAACTATAGAAAAATGGTGTACTTATTTCACATTTTCTATTTTGTAGCGTTTTTCTTCCAAGTTATATTTTTCTGTCGTGAAATAAAATGCACTGCTGAGGAGTCCCATAGTAGGACGAAACTGCCGTCCAGTATTCCCAGGTTTTCTATGATAGTCTAGCTTTAATTGACTCATGATCTTAACCATTAAACAGTCATTGTTAATATTAGGGAATTTTTTCATTCTAACTTTGAATCTCTTGAATAGCTTATACTTATGATCTTAATTTGAGATGAAATATATAATCGTTCTTTTTCAAATAACAGTTATATCATTACAATGAATAAATAACTGATCATATTATAGTGAAGGAGAACATAAGTGGAGACAGTTGAATGTATTTGAACACAAAATTACAGAACGTATTAGTAAAATCTGAGAACCATACAGTAAATACTTTATTTGCAAAACGTTAGTCAAACGTCTCAGAATTCATTGTTCTTTCGCTTCCACACCGATCGTTCTCTGTTCTCGTTATCACTTCTTCAATCTTCTTAACCTTCTGCTGCCATGTATTTCACTTATCATATTAAAATGAATCAGACAAAAATTATGTAAACTGTACAGTAAGGGAATATTGAACTACTAGTGTTGACTTAAATGAAGTGAATTTATTCAGATTTGATATATATTACATTGAAGACATTTTGAATTATCAATTAATGTCATTTGAAGTATTAATGTAGTTCAGATTGTGATAAATCAATGTTTCATTTAGATTTAAAACTTATCAAATCTATATACCCTTAAACTCATACAAGATTGACCTAATGAATTTAGATATTACAAATTATGTAAGACATTTTAAAACCTCACTTTTTTAACAATTAGGTTGATTTACAATCGTCTTCCAGAATGATAGGTTAATCGCCATACCATTCTTAACTTGCACTACTTCAAAGATGACAATTCCTCACAAGAACTGAGAAAAATTATACACAAATGTAACCATGAATCAATAAATCGATGACTTTTAATATACGCTTTTATAACATTCAGTTTAAAAATTATTACATTAAAAGTATGCTCATAAAATTTTTATACTTTCAATCATATTAATCTGCTCATTCTAAACACTGTATATTTGTTACATCCTTTACTTGATTAACGAAGAATACTATATACAACTAACAGCGCCAGGATGTGTAGAACACCAAAGTCACAAAAACAGAGGACATAAGAAACAGGAGGTGATTATTTGATAAGAACAGAAAAAAAAATGTGCGGAATAACATGTGTATTTATAGTTATTAGCGTTAACTATAACATTAATATGATTCAGTCAATCCTCAAGAAGGTTAGTTATGCTACCGTCTAATCGTAGTACGTCACATTGATATTCTAGAAACCTCCATCAGGTTCTGATTGAGTAGAAACTCTTTGATTCTTTTTGGGCCTCTAGAGAATCTATTAAGCTTTTAAAAACCGCCCCAACAATAATAAATGATCATTTATAGTCAATTTTAACCAATCTAAGATATAAATGATTGTATATCAGTTAAACATAATAAGTTATGCGGTCTTTTAAAATATTTTATTTTTTTAATTTTTTTTTAAAAATAATATAAATAAATTCCTTTACTTTGTATTGGAAATTTAAATCACTAGTTAGTTATACATGGTATTATTTATTAACAAATATAAAATGATCAAAAATGTACTTGTATTTCAGTGTCAATCTCATTTTGATTGAAACATTAATGAAAAAAACTTGCATTAAAAACAAACAAACAAACTTGTTTACAGTTTACGTGAAATAAGTAGTAATAGTAATAATAATAATAATGATAATAGATATATATTAAGTGAATATCAAATGTTTATGTTAAATATTAACCTTGAAAGTATTTTAAACAAACTTAAATAATTTCTACTTTCTTTTAAAAAATGTTTTGTGAAATATCAACTATTAAATCTTTTCTTTTGTTTGTAAAGGAATTTTTTAAAAGAACTTTCATAATACATATAGAAGTGGTCAGATATATGTGTTTATCAAATATAAACTATTCTTTAAAGTTTAAAACATAACCATATTTATATCAGAAGGGGTTTTATGAAGATTGTAATAATCTCAATAGTTGAGATCATGAGTTAATTGAAGCTAGATCATCATGGAAAACCTAGAAGCACTGGACGGTCGTTTCGTTCTGTTGTGGGACTCATCAACAATGCACACCCACGATCAAACCCCGTGAGAATCGAATACAGGACCTATCAGTCTCGCGCTCGAACGCTTAACCTCCAGACCACTGAGCCGGCCGGTATCCAACGGTGTTAATGTCTAACTTCAAACAATCCACGAAATTGCGTCTCCATCTACCATTGTTATCAGTGAGCTACTATCTGACAACTGACCTGGTTGAACTCCACTGGTTACTGCTTCTCACTAGAACTCCAGGAAATACCTCTTGGAGATAGTTCATAGCGGGCATCTGATGATTATTGTCAGAAGAGGGTTTGTGGATGTTATAGTAATTCAATAGTTGAATTTATGGAAGCTGGCTCAGTGGTCTAGAGGTTAAGCACTCGCGTGAGAGACTGATAGGTCTTGGGTTCGAATACTGCCAGGCGGGGTTGTAAACGAACACTCCTGAGGAGTCCCACGATAGGATGAGACGGGCGTTCAGTGCTTCCAGGTTTCCCATGGTGGTCTAGCTTCAATTGACTCATGATCTCAACTATTGAAATTACCATACTTGATAAAGTAAGTCTATTGTTTAATTATTTGACTTTATGGAAGTGTTCAATTCTGTTGACCAAGAGGTTCTGCGGTAGTATTTGTCGTTGAAGGTGTACTAATAGACTATTTAAACTTTACAAGGCTTTTTGATAGATTACTATTAGTCAAGTCAGATTTTATGATGAACTGTTATCAGAACTGTCAGCCTCAATTGACATTTATCAGGACTATCATCTATTCCGAATTTTATTTAATTTAGTTATCGATGTCCTCCTAGAAATGATGTTCCATTTAATTAAATCTTTAGGAGTCAGTCTCCTATCATGAGGGTCGCTCATTGACTAAGAATACTCAGATGACATAGTTCTATTTGGTGAACATTCAGACAAAATTTAGTCGTTTTATCTTCGTAAGTAATAATCCAAGGATGTTTACAATTCGATTTTCTTCCCATAAATGTAGAATGTTGCTTCAGAACTGGTCTGTACCAAAACTTGAACTAGTGATAGGGAGTGAAGTAGCTGAATGTGTCGATCACTCCACTAATCTCCGAGGTTCGATTAGCCCTAGTGGATTGGTGTCCGACGAAATCTCGACACAAATTCAGAAACCTTGATTAACCTCCGTCAACTTATGTCACTTTTAGTGTAGACGAAATATCCACCTGCCAAACAAAGGGCATGTATACTGCATAGACATCCTCTCTGTTTTTCTTTGTGGTCGTAAGTTAGACGACATGCCGTGGTTGGATGTTTTTTTATCCTAGGTGTCTTCAGAACATTGTTAGTGTTACGTAAAATGACTGAGTGAATAATGTTGACGTTAGGCATGTGGTACTACTCAGAGAGGAGAAATCATCTGATTTGGTTGTGAATCTCCACATATTGAGATGATCAGGACATATGCTATGTATGCCCAACAACATGCTCATTGTAAATTGGTGTAGTAATAATTTGAATGAAAGTTAGTGGGGTATAAATCAAGACAATATCAATCCATGGAGTCACTGACTGTTGGTTCGAACCAAGGTGGTAGATGTAGACTACCTTGTTGGGGTCCGAGTGAGGATCGCAATCAGTTATTGGAGACTTAAAATAACATGGACTGGAATCATTTACATTAGTCCAAGTACATTCATTCTTTATCATTCTATCTATTTTGAATTTCAGTATTCCTTCATACATGCCTTTCCATATTGTCTTTCCAAATTTTATTTCAAATAGTCAGTCGTTCTTATTGTCACTACTACCGTATTATTTCGATCAATTTTACAACTCATTTTAATAATCATATCTCGTTGTGGTAATATTTGCTATAGGAATTCGTGATAACTCATAGCATTTTAGTGTCATGCAAACTGACTGTTACCTAGCATGTAATATTTCACAAAATAACTTAACTCTAATTGACATTACTCATATTATCTCAGTTACATCTCTATAAACCATTGAATTCCTATATCCAGATTTCTCATTTCTCAGAAGAGAATTAATAACCTAATGACTTACTTCATTTGAGTTGATTGATGCTTAAGGTTCTTAAATCTAAGACGACTTTTCACTCCAATTACACTTTTTAATAACTGTGTGAGATATTTTTCCGTATAGGGTTTGTGGAGGTCGCCGAATGTTACTGAGATCACGAACCAAACTAAGTTAAACAATCATTGTGAGGTATGTTATAATAAATATAGAAAATATGGTTGTGTCTATTCTTATGTATATTGTCATATACAATAATGATAAAAATGAAAATCCTTTTGACTACTTAGGTTAAAGATACCGGTTTTGATAAGTGCTGAATTATTAGGAGTGATAGACAGGAAATTTTGGATTTTTCTCATAAGGTACTTATCTGATGTAGAGAAAGCCTTTCCTTTCTCGTGTATATAAATTCTAGTTGTTAGGCTGTCAACTAGTGTAAGTGATCTAGTAATGTAAATTATCAGTTGCTAGGTTAATAGTCCAGACATATACTGTATCGCAAGATAACATAACGAAATATTGAACAAAGTAAAATTTAAGGCAGACTACGGTGTGTGTGCGAATGGCATCTTATAATTATCGAACGTAAAATATATTACTCAACAGTTTGTCATGTGTTACTTCACGGCTGTGAAAGATAGCTTATGAAGACAGAAAAAAGCGCAAAATTTGCTAGTAATTGACCAGAGATCAATCTGAAGCACCGCACCCGTATAATTCAACCTAAAGAGGTATAAGATATTTTAAGCTACTATGAAACTTCTTAGAAGTAAGTACCCATAATTCTGATAGGAATCGAACCTTAAACCTTCAGCATTCACAAAGGATGAGTAATTTACAAACCATTGAGCTGATGTTTAACAATATATGCTTCGAAATTCTGTAAAACAATTGTATTTTTTGTCCATATAAGTTTCATACTATCCCAACAAGGAAAATTTGAGTGAATTAGTTTGTTTTTTTTTACTCAAACTTAGTTCATTAAAACTTATTATACATAATGAATTAATATTTTTATAAAATTTTCAGAACTTTTGAAAACAAAAAGTTCTGCAAAATACAAATGGAAACATTTAAAAAAAAAACAAAAAGCAAATTGATTCACTATCTCAAAACTTTGTTAGAACATGAAGTCATGTGTAGTGAACGTGAAAATATTTATTATAATCATTATAAAATCAGGGTGGTATTATTATTTAATTAGAAGAAAAGAATATATATATATATATATATATATATATATATATATATATATATGATGTGAATGGGGAACCTATTTTTCTATTTATTTATCTATCTACCTATCTATTTAGTACTAACAATAATTCCTTATTTATACAATCCATTGCATTTATTTATTTCTTTTACAAAGGTCAGGGTCATCAATAAATAGAAATGAAGTTGACATTGAGTTTCAATGAGTATTATTATTATTATTATTATTATTATTATATTTTCCGTTTTGATAACAATGAAAAAGAACAACAAAAGGTTTTTTCTTTATTTTAAATAAACCAGTTATGGTTTATGGTTCACATAACAAACAGTAAATTTATAAAAGTGCTATTCTAATCGAAAGTATCTTTGAATAATATTTATATTCAGTGATGAATCAAAAATCAATTATATGGACTTTAATTATCAAGGTCTTTTATTCTACCAATCAAAAAAATAATAATTTATTGTTTAATGTATTTCATTTAAACGTTAGAGGATTTTAATAATTTAATGGTTGAATTCATGAATCAATTAAAGCTAGACCACCATGAAGTTAGATATTAACACTGTTGGATGCCGGCCAGCAGTCAGTCAGTCAGCTACAAAGTAGGACCAGGCACATATATTCATCGGTCCAAGTTGCCATACCGCATTAGCGTAGCAAGATAAACACTGGATTCATAGAAGCAGATAATTCAATGGTGGTAATTTATAAAAAAAGATTGCATACAAAGATATAGTACAGGAAGAAAGAATTAGAACGCAGAAAGAAAAAAAACATGAAGCGATTTTAATCTTATAGTTTAAGGGAAGACGGATAGTGTATACACTTACGTTATTGTGATCGATGTCACCAACAGTCTCCAACCATTAGTTACGATAGTCACGTAAACCCCAACCAAGTAGTCTGCATCTACCAACATGGTTCAGACCAGGAGCTAGTGACTTCAAGCACTGGTGTCACGTTTTGATTTGGCCACCCCTAACTTCCAATCATCCCTAACACCGGTTGGCATTACACGTTGTGGTAATCGGTGTTCAGGCATACGTAACACGTGACCCGACCATCCCAGTCGATGAAGATTCATAACCTCATCAACTGATTTACCATCATTCCCTAATACCCTGCGTATAACCTCACTATTACTTACCCTGTGATACCAACAGATGCGAGCAATATTTCTAAGGCACCTGTGGTCAAAAACTTGTAGCTTACAAGTATCTTCAACTCTTAATGGCCACGTTTGGCAGCCATAAAGTAAAACAGAACGGACTACCGGCCAGCTCAGTGGTCTAGAGGTTAAGCGTTCGTGTTCGGTACTGGTAGGCCTTGGGTTCGAACTCCGCGAGTGAAATCTTGGGCGAGCACTTCTGAGGAGTCCTGTACATAGACGAAACGGCTGTCCAGTACTTCCAAGTTTTCCATGATGACCTAGCTTTAATTAACTCATGAATTCAACTGTTAAATAATTTGTTAAATGTAGAATCTTAATTATTTCTGAGTTTTAATCGAGATTAGGAAACTGTATTTACAATTCTTTTTAATGAAATTTTAGTGACTCTAATGATTTTAAGGAAAATAAGGTAAGAATTAGTCTATTTCCATGGATTTATACTATGAATTTCAAGTTAATAATTTAAAGGTTTACAAGAATAGATTTAAATATACTATTCAACGTAATCTGTGATTGTAATTTATGGAAGGAAACTTTTGAATAAGTAATATGTAATATAGTTTCATCCATTGTAAGTTACAGCCATTTAACCAACTGAAGATTGTAATATTTTGTAGTACAAGTACGGTCTGGATAACAATAAATACTCCTCTGAACATATTATTTGGACAATATATGATGATAATAGTAATAATACGCTAATTAACTTGGAAGAATACACAAGTTAGTTTGTGAAATTTAATTAACTTGAAGATGATTTCATTGTTTGAAGTAGTATTTAAGAGCGAAAAAATTCTGTAATGTTTATAAATGCTGTTACTTCTATAGACTGCCAGTCTCTGGAAGTGGCCACCAAATTTGAATGTTGCAAATGTAATAACTGAATCCCTAGACATTTATACTACTTATAAGTTAACTAAGTCATGCATTATATATCTGTGTATTATACTATTCATCAGAATATTAACGCTTAAATGTCACCAAATGGTAAATTTGTTCAACTTAAGTACTCTTATTAATGAAGAAAAGAGTAAAGAATAGTTGATTAACACCATTTAAAAAAAAATAAATCTACTAGTTCGAAATGGAAATACACTGCTCTAACAAATATAATGAACGAGTTTACGTAAGACATTGTCTTTCATGGAAATTGAAACGAAAATATAATGTAAGTATACATAAATTTAATACAACTGCAATAAGTTCGTAATTAGAGAACAGAATTGATTTAATAATCTCCACTAATTGTAAATCTTTTCATTGAAGATTATCAATAAGGTGTTCCATATGACGACGTATATACCATGTGATTTTATTTCGCGAAAAGTAGACACATTCAATATAGTGTTGTTCTCTCTTATGTAAACTATATTATTCTTCAGATAATTTTTTTTGACTTGAGTGTTAAGTACTTTTAATAAATGATACAAGCATTTTGATCATATATTCAATTCTGGAAATACGTTATAAATAACTGCTAGGAAACTAGAAAAATATAATAATAAAGAGATTACAACTATTACCATTTATTCATATATCCCTTAATTCATGATCAGTAGGAAACCTAAGACTTGCGAGAACTACCTGTAGTCTGTAGAAAACTGATGCCGCACCTTTAGGGTTCAAGCTCGTATCACACAGTCTCACAGTCTGAGGTATTACTATTAGTACTATGACTGACTTCCTGCAACACTGAAATATTTAAATTGCCTGATAAGTGAGTATCAGAAAAAAATCATGTTTATCTAGACATTACTGATAATCGAACTAGCACGAAGTCTAGGTCTTGGATTTTCTGCCATTCGTCTCTAACCTCCCAACACCAAAACATAGTTCACGTGATGATTGGTCGAATAACTCAGTGGGTAAACTTTTACGTGATTTGTAGAATTCGACCAGCACTTAGGACTAGATATATTTGACTTTGGTTAGCACTCGGTGGTTAATCAATGTAGGCTTAATAAATATTTTTTCGAAATTTTATTAATACGTTTCAACAAACACTTTAAGCTGTTTAACCTCTGTCTTCCTAGTTGAAGGACCTTCATTTATAAGAATTATAATGTTTCGTGACGAAAGCAGAAAATCCTCAGTCACGAGTCTATGGCCATTTTAACAACCAGAACAATGATTAACACAAGTACATGGAATTTCTGGGCAATGTGGAAGACTGGGAGGATCAATCAAATAGCTGCGAAAATGAGGATGTACAACTTGGCGGTAATCGGAATAAGTGAAACCTATTGTATCCAAACTGGACAGAAAAGATTAGATTCACGAGAGGTGCTGTTGTACTCTGGTCACAAAGAAGAAAATGCTCCAAACACTTGGGGAGTTGCTCTGACTCTGTCAAAAGAAGTATGAAATTCACTTATAGGATGGGAATCTCATAGGACCAGGATTATCAAAACATCTTTCAAAACAAAGAAGGAGAGAACCACAATGAATATTATCCGTTGTTATTTACTCACAAATGATAAACACCAGTTTTATGAGAGGCTGCAATCGATCACATCGAATTATTGAGGAAACTACCCGATCATCCTCAGAGGAGATCTAAACGTCAAGGTTGGAATGGACAACACCGGGTATGAAGACATAATGAGACAACATGGACTGGAAAAAATTAACGAGATTGGCGAGGGATTTGCAAATTTATGTGCATTCAACAAAATGGTTATAGGTGACAATATATTGCCCCATAAACGAATACACAAAGCCACATGGGTATCACCGGATCACACTACAGAGTGCCAGATCGATCATAGTTAGATCACTAAATAATTCAGAAGGTCAATGGGAGACATGAGAACCAAGAAAATATTTGATATAGATTCAGATCACCACCTAGTGGTTGCCAAAATGAAACTGAACCAAAGAAGCACTGGACAACTGGGGAAATAGAATTACAAAAGCTTAATACAGCCTTTGATCTAGATGCTGGCAAACTCAACGTGTCAGGAGGTTATAGGCCGCAATAAGCATCATCATGAAGATTGGATCTCCATTAAAACCACGAAGAGAATTCAAGATAGGAAGAACAAGAAGACAGCAATTAACAACAACCGAACAAGGAAAAAGTCGATTTACAAGCTAAGTACATAGAAACAAACAAGCAAGTGAAGAGGAGCATTAGAGCCGACAAGCAGAAATACATGGAAAACCCAGCAACAGCAGCAAAAAAAGCTGTAAGACAGAGAAATATGAAACAATTGTATGACACAACAAGGAAACTAGCAGAAAAATACACTAAACCAGAGAAACTGGTCAAGGACAAATAAGGCAAATTACTCATCGAGATTCAATAACAGAGGAACAGGTGGGTAGAAAACTTCTAGATCAACAGGTTGGGCTCCGTAAGGGTCGGTCGTGCACTGATCAAATCGCGACACTATGGACCACTGTTAAGTAATCAGTTTAATGTAATTCGTAACTATACACCAACTTCATTGACTATGAGAAAGCATTTGATAGTATGGATAAGAGAAACTTTTGGAGTCTCCTCCACAACGTTGGTATACTTGAGGAGATTGTTAACATTATACGGAATGGATGCGACGGACTACACTGCAATGTCGTGCGTGGAGAACAGCTGACAGATGTATTCCAATTAAGTACCGTTGTCAAACAAGGCTGTCTAATCTTCCCTCTTCTCTTTATTATGGTGGTTGACTGGATTATGAAGACCTACACATTTGAGGAGAAACACGGAATACAATGGACAGCTTGCATGTAACTAGGAGACTTAGACTTCACAGGTGACCTAGCTCTTCTACCCCATATGTACGAACAAATACAGATGAAAACAATTAGTGTAGCAGCAGCCTCTGCATCAGTAGGTCTCAACATACACAAGGGAAAATCAAGATCCTTAAATACAACACAGAAAATACCAACCCAATCGCACTTGATGGAGAAACTCTGGAACAGGTGTAAACATTCATGTATCTAGGTAGCATCATTGATGAACAGGAGGATCCGATGGAGATGTAAAGGCGAGGATAGTCAAGGTAAGGACAACACTCCTACAACTGAAGAACATGTGGAACTCAAAACAACTGTCAATCAACATTAAGTTTAGAATCTTGAATACGAACGTCAAGACAGTTCTGTTGTACGAAGCTAAAACCTTGAGAACTGCCACAACCGTCGTCAAAAAGATACAAGTATTTATAAACATTCGTCTACGCAAGATACTCAATATCCGTTGACCAGAAACCATCAGCAACAGCCTACTGTGGGAGATAACAAACCAGCTTCTAGCTGAGGAGAAAGTCTGGAAAAGAAGTTGAAAGTGGATAGGCCATACATTATGGCAATCATAAAACTGCATCATTCAATTTGTCTCTAAAGATTCATTAACCCAACAGTTTTGTATTACCGCTTTTACTTTCATAGATAATTATCATTTCACCACGGTTGATGCTTATGGATACTGATCATTATGTAATTATATCCATAACAGAATATTTCCTTAATACAATCATACATGTGATATATATGAATTGCATTTGGTTTACTGTGGAGAATAATTGTAGTTACTTTTTACAATCATATAAGACCGAATCATAACATTACAGTCTTTTTAAGGATTATTACGTTCCTCTACAAAGTGATCCTACTTTTTCTATCTTAAACAGTTAGGAAGATATAAACCCCCCAATAGTAACGTTTTAAAAACATTTCAAAAACACAAATCAAACTGAACTATACTATGCAAGTAGTTTAACATGCTTATTCCCTAAGTGTAATTGATTGATTGATCTAGTCGTTACTAAGTGTGGCATAAATGGGCGTTCACTTTGAAGAACAAACTCCTTACAAGAATAATAACCATACGATCATTAGTTTAGGGTAATTCTGGAAATTCTAGCGACGAGCCTTGGTCAATATAGTTTGATCATATTGGGAGTTAGGGACTTACCTACTGATGACGCTTGATGATAGTTTCTCAACATCAAGGACTGGTTGAAGTTAGAAATGCAAACCACTGGATGCTGACTAAGCGGCTGAGGGCTGACTGTGAGACTGGAAGATTCTTGGTCAGATCCAACAGAAATCACATACTAGAAGGAAATAGCTATCATGTGTCCCCATTTCCACTGATTGTTTAAATGAAGTCGGTTTATTATGCAAACTATAAAACTTAAAAATGGTTCACAAACGTCTTGTACCTCTAATAAATTGTATATTTTCATTAGGATTTGTGAACAAAATACTAAGTACTTTGCTGACAGTGACGGGCTTCAAGGGATATATCCTGGAGTCCTAGTGAGAAGCAGTAACCAGTGGAGTTCAACCAGGTCAGTTGTCAGATAGTAGCTCACTGATAACAACGGTAGATGGAGACGCGATTTCGTGGATTGGTTGAAGTTAGACATTAACACCGTTGGATACCGGCCGGCTCAGTGGTCTGGAGGTTAAGCGTTCGAGCGCGAGACTGATAGGTCCTGTATTCGATTCTCACGGGGTTTGATCGTGGGTGTGCATTGTTGATGAGTCCCACAACAGAACGAAACGACCGTCCAGTGCTTCTAGGTTTTCCATGATGATCTAGCTTCAATTAACTCATGATCTCAACCACTGAAATTATTAAGTATTTTGTTGAACAAATTCAGTAATTATGTTTTTCTAAATAGGATATTGATTACTTCTTTCTGTAAGGGGACTACTCACCATCTTAATCTACTAATCATGGCGTTTGCTAATGATATATATAACTAGTTTTCAAAACAGACTAGAAGTTTTTTTACAAACGAACTGTTATTACTTAGAGAAAACAGTTTGATCTCATTCTTAGTGACTGACATGGGTCTATTTACCGAGTTGAACTTTTAGGTAAGAGATGATAGTTTACATCAATAAGATTTAATCGTTAAGAGAAACACCCGTAATACTTTTACTATGTAAAAAATCTGAGAATGAACAAGCATGAGATAAATAAATTGCATTTTTATGATAAATATTTTCAGAAACCTTGATGAAGCGTCAAAAAAATTTATATAAACTTAATGTTGATAATTCATTTGGTGTTGTTTTACTTGTATCTGCAATTGATCAGTCTCATGTTTGCATATATGCATCCTGTGCGGATTGTCTCGATATAGCCTTAAGTCACATGTTTTTTTAATGTTGATAAGTTTTTAGTTATGAAAATACTTGCATAATCTTCATTTTACTTCGGTATATTTGTACTATTTGTTAATAATGAAACTCTGAATTACTGGATTACTGGATAACTGTATTTCCATCAAGTCGAAGTAATCTTTGAATAAGACTATCGTTACAATATGTTCTTTTTAAAAAAACGCAATCTACTTCAATAAAACTTAAGTTGTTTGAGTATTATTTTAGTTATACTTCATAAAAACCGTATAAAAATAGACATATGTCTATATTCGCTTATAAGCTAATACATTTATAATAATATTTAAGTAGACGCTTGAATAAGTTAAATAGATTTATGCAAGTAAACAAAATTCTTCTTCTACTTTTCATAGATTGGCACCATTTTATTTTTAGAAAGCGTAATAATTTAGTTATATTTTGTAGATTAACATATGAATTTCCCTTTCAATATTCATTTTTAATATGAACAGTTAATAAGTTTTAAAATGTAATAGATAAGGGAAGTGAATCATAAGTAGAGTAATTGTATGTAGCTCATAGTGAATAATTATTGAGAATATTACTACTTTGAATAATATGTATATATTTATATACATATCCAAATGTAAAAATGCTTCATTCTTTTATTTACTACCTCACTATTCTAAAGAACTCATATTAATGAGGAATATGATAGTCAGAAAACAATACAATATATACATACATAATGAAATTTTCATTAAGTAAAGTAAATAGCTCTATTTCTTTCTTGCAGATCTATATATATATATATATATATATATATATATATATATATATATATATATATATATATATATATACATAACAAAATACTAACATTTACTGATTTAGTTAGTTAAATATTGAATAAGTTTGAGAAAGGTGTTCAGGGATTATGTTGATAAAAGTTGTAAAATAATGTAAAGAACAAATTATTGTTACTATGATTGAGATGAATAATTAGTAGTGGAATAATGTCGATACAAAAGAAATTAGAAATTGTTTCCTTATACTTCTTATTTGTCGGTATAATTAGAATTATTTATTTATTGTTTCTTATTTGAACACTTTTTTGTCGTCATTTATGTCGTCAGTTTTAATCTCTTGGTGTAGGCAGTAATTATAACAGATGTAACAGTAGTAGTAGTAATAGTAGCAGTATTAGTGGTGGAGGTGATAGATGAACTACGAAGGATGTGTATATAGGTGTGTGTGTTTATGATAGGTGAAGAGATAAAGTGAGGATGGAGATGGAAATTTTTAGTATATAAATAAGAAAATTGGGTGTGAGATTGAAAGCATTGACAGGTAATATATTCATATAACTAATTTATATATATATATATATATATATATATATATATATATATATATGCCGCTTACTTCGGTTGCTACTACTACTGATAATAATAATATTCATAATGGTAATTATATTAATCAAGTCCCTAAGGACAATAAAAGACGGCTTATTTTGACTTTAAATTTTCTACAAAGTGAATTATTATACTCATTATAAATATGCCTCTTTAATATGACACATGTTATAGATATACGATTGTTTGGCTTGTAAAAACAAATGAGAAAAATGAATATATATATATATATATATATATATATATATATATATATGTTAAACTAGACATAACTATCTGCACCTATTAAGTATGCTTTATCTAGTAGTTATGGTTACTGTTTAAGTCGATGCTTCAATTTTTCACCTAAATATAATTCACTGTATTAACTTTCTAAAATACTGTAATGATTATAAATTTCAATTAACTATGAATATATATATATATTTCTAATTTTTAAGTTATTCATGTCAATTAACTGCTACATTCTAAACTTTTCATTTGCTTCAATAGTCAATGTTTGTTTGTTTTTTATACAATAAAACAAATTCCTCTCATAACAGTGAGATTATGTAGACAGATTGATTTTTCTTATTTACATCATATTACTACTTATTAGTAATATCTGTATAATTATGAAAATATTTAATTCATAGCTTGCAATTGAAAAATAGCAACTCAATGAAAATTCATTTACATTCATTAACATTTTCCAAATTAAAAATACTATGAAATATTATTCACAGTAGATTAGGTCTTATTTTAATTTAGGTTTATTTTTCTAAATCAAAGTCTTCTCAAAGTAACTTCATTTTATCATGCTTATAATTCAGTAGTCAGTTATTGATATTATAGTTTTATAATGTTAGTAAAGTTGTTTCATATGATAAGTTATTGGAATGGTGAATGTTATGCATTAAATGTTTCTTTAAAGTTTTATGAATAATCAGTACAAAAATAAATTTAGATATGAATAAATAAACTGAGATAGAATTTTTGAACAAAGAGATATATCTCTCTTCTTTTCCTTTTAGTTGAGTTCAGTTGAGTTGGGTCGTCAGTACTGATACATGATTTAGGAATAAAAAACTGTGTCACAGCTCTTTAGGAAGAGCCTTAAGTGTCTTTTGACTAGTGCTAATCAATGTTTATTGGGTAATATTTGCTAGATCACAAATAGGAAATAGTTTTTGAGATGGTGAGGAAGATTTGCAGCTCAAGTAGGTGATTTAGGTGGTGTTTTGTTATATGAGCTGGATGATTTGGTCGTGAAGCTTTCATGGCTTCTCTGAACAACATCAGCACAAACTTTGGGTAGGAGTAGAAGGACCACGAAAGCTCCACCATCAAACCATCTAGCTCAGATAACAATACTCCACCAAAAATAAAAATTTTCTTTACAGTCAAATATTTTCACAGTCATATCACTTAAATTCTATGAAAATTGCTTAAAATGAAGTTTTGGTCAATTGAATGAAGGAGACTTTTTGGTTCATATAACTTCTTTCAATGGCGTATTAAATATATCATTATAAGTAATACTGGTTCTTATGTGAGAGTAAATGTTTCCACATGATTAAAAACTAACGGATATTCAAACTGAGTGCCCTAGATTAATTAAAAAAAACCTTATTGACTCGTTGCAGAGATAAAGTCCTTCTTATAACTGTCGTATAAATGATTTTTTAAAATCCTACTGTAAACTTTATAAGAAGCTGAAAAATTTTTTCAAGTGTCAAAACTATTATTACTTTGAAGAATAATAAATGAAATATAACTCTCAAATCAATAACATGCATTTTATTTTTAGACATTTCTCAGTAACATAGAAACACATCTCTTAAAGTACATATTGA
The DNA here is from genome assembly GCA_946903255.1 of Schistosoma spindalis. Taxonomy (NCBI): domain Eukaryota; kingdom Metazoa; phylum Platyhelminthes; class Trematoda; order Strigeidida; family Schistosomatidae; genus Schistosoma; species Schistosoma spindalis. The sequence goes on along the minus strand of OX336420.1, from coordinate 70,350,140 downwards.
CCTTTATCTAAAATGACATTACATACTGCAATATTTTTTAATCATTACATTTGTAGAAAATGTATGTTTATAACATTTCACGTAGTTACTAGGTAAACTCTTTTAACAATAGACAGTACTACAAGGATAATCTTCATGTATTACAAATTATTGGAAAGGAAAAACGTTATCATGAATAAAAGTCTTTTATGTATGAGTTCTGTTTTCAGCACTTATATATGAGTGAGTAAAATTACATATTCTGGGATGAGTGAATACTGTTCTAAGGATAGTTTGTAGATAACACTTGTTCAATTACATGAAATTTTTCAGTATTCGTCCAATAAACCATGAAGTTCAATGCTAAGTTTAGAGGTTCTTACCTACATCTTCTAATCACATAGAATTCTTAATTGTCATTTATATGGTAGTAATTTTGACTAATTTAACAAGTTAGATAAAATATGACTAACATTTAGATTCTCTATACATACAAAATGAGAATATGTGAATTAAGTGAGCAACTATAAGTGAGCCTTTGATTTAAAATGTCCTCTCAGTATACACTTTACTAGTTTGACTCCTTTGAATCAACTTAGTTAGACTTGACTCTTGGCATTATTAGAAAATGTCTTCTTTCTAGCTGTAGATGACAACAAATTATCTGTAACGGGACTAAAATTTCCCACATATTCGCAGGTATAACACCGAAGTCCTCTTAGTAAGGAACTACTAGGTCCTAACTACTACGTCCTATGCAATATTAATCCTTTAGAAACTCATGTGACTTTGTAGCTATGCTACTTTCCTTGTGTATTTACGTTTTTCGTACACTATCTTTTGAAGATGACTATGCTTACAAGATTACTGATCAGTAGTATATACTCTGATAATTATTCTGTATTCTAAAATACTATTACCTCCTATTATACTTTTGCCTTCATCGTATGATATAACTTAGTAAATTCAACAACTTCTTATAGTTTTGTAGATTCTAACAAAGGTTAACAAAACAGCAGGAATAATCGATATAAAGAGTCAATAATCATACTGCTGTTGATCCAGTTAGTAATAAACAATAATCATTTAGAGAAAGATAATGAAAAAATACCGGAAAAAGAAAAGAAGACAAACAAAGTGTTATTTAGTTTACTTATTTTTATTTGGAAGAAAGGCAACACAAATAGACAGATACAAAATAAAATCATTTCATCAACTAATCAAACCACTTTACCCACAGTTTTATTGAGAATGTGTTCAACTGCCAAATTCTTCAAGTAATGCAAATTTTTGTTTTTCACTCAAAATAAATGTGAATTATACAGTTTTTATTGACTAGCTACTACTGTTTAACTAATTCTAACATTATAATTATTAAACTGTATACATTTTGATAGTGCTGTAAACAAAGTTGACCTTTTGGCAATTAAAAAAAATCAGTTTGTTTAAAGCAATTTGAATGCACCTTTTAAATATCAAGCACGGAAAACAAAGTGCATTACTAATCTTCAGTATGGGGTTGTGGAGATTGTTGAATTTTATTGAAATCGCTAATCGACTAATGTTAGACCACCATCGAAACCTGAAAGCCCTGAACGAACGTTTCATTATAGTGTGGGATTCATCAACAGCAAACATCCACGGTCCCGCATGAGGGATTTGAACCCAGAACTGTTGCTCTCTTAACTTATAGACTACTGAGCCATCATTCAACGGTATTAATGTCTAGCTTCAACCGATCCATGATATTGCGCGACCATCTTTTATTGTATTCAGTGGACAATTGTCTCACACTCGACACGGATCAGCTCCAATGGTAATGGCTTCTCACTAGAACTCCGAAAATTTCCTCTTAAAGGTAGTCGCTAACGGGCACATGATAATTTTCAGAGTGGGGTCGTGGAGATTTTTAAATTCCTGATTACTAATATTTTATAGTTGTTATTAGAAGATAATGTAGCTTAATTAACAGTTAGGGGACTTAGTTCCTTACAAAGAAAAGCATAAAAAGAACATTTTATTCGTTTTGAAGTTCCATATGAAAAGTGGTATCGCTTCGTGGTTAATAAATTCAACTTTTGGGCATTAATTTTCAGGTTTGGACCCTACTCTGCTTATTTTTGTTTAGGTGGTATGTTAACATCATCAACTTACATACAAATTGTGTCATTCAGATCATATTAAATGAAGCTGTATTCCCTAAATAAGGTACACCAATTTATTTAAACAAACTGCTTGAGGTATACTTATTTAACTGCTATTGGTAACTTTGAGTGAATGGGTAAAGAAGATAACTGAAATGTCTTTTGACTAGTAAAGTTGACAGAAATATAAATAGTTTGTAATTCAATAATTTTCATTTCAAACGGACTACCTTCATAACAGTGTTTGCAAATAACATTCCACTGCTAGCCATCATCCATCTCTCCTCATAACATACATTTTAAATCAGATATACTTACTTTAAATTCAATGTTCAGTCTTATTACAGAAAATATACATCGAGATGACTGTTTTGCAAGATCATTCGAAACTTACAAGAAGAACTAGAAATCTCTCATTTTCCTCTTAAATTGTAAATTTATAACATTTCATCATACAGCACTATGTTGCCTGAGAATAAATAAATAAATAACTAAAATTCCTTAAATTGAAAGAAGTCATTCAATTTTTCGCTATTTAATTTAAGTGGATATTACTATTATCAACCTCATTTGAACGGTACATAGAATTAACAGAATTATCAATTTTGTAAAACTCATTCATAACTATTACGATAGTCGGTGTTTATAATTTAGAAGACCAAACGATTTTTATCTTTTATACGAAGAGAATAACTATTGAGGGATCGTGGATGCGCATTGTCCAGGAGTCCTAAACTAGGACAAAACGGCCATTCAATGCTTCCAGGTTTTCAATGATGGTCTAACATCGATTAATTCATGATCTCAACCTAAAACTTAACAATCTCCACAACTCCGTATTGATAATCTTACATATTCTGATGAGTGAATAGATCTTACTTAAACTCTGCGATTGTGATAATTACAATTTACTTTGTACAAGGTGATTAATATATTGTATTTAAGTTTCATAAATTCAGATACCTAAGAAAGTGACTTATTTGATAATATGAACAAGCGTATTTCACTATAATATATATACCAAACAACAATTAGGTCATAAATTCTGTTATCAATCTATTCAACTACTGAATACAGAGACAATCAAACTGAGTTATGAATGACAAAAACTAAATACAAGTTTCTGTTAGAGACAATTACAGAAAATAAAACTAAGTTTCAGATGTTCAATCATTATGTTTAATCGATCACACTTTTTAGTTAGTTAATTAATTCTAGGGATTATTAGGTTATACTTAGAATATATCTCTGATACTATAAGTGTTTCACAATTCATTTTGTTTAGCCTTCATATAGTCAAGACATCTTAATGAAACAATACTGTTTTGTTTTAAATATAACAGGAAATGAAATTCATTTTCAAAAAGAATTTGTAAAATTGTTTGTTCATTTTTTAAAAATTATTGCTTATTTAAATTTAACATACTTTAATCATGGAAATAAACAAGAATGAATTCAATGAGTTTCTACAATGATCTTGAAATTGATTGAAATTTAACAGTCAATGAAAGTGAAATGAATTATGAACATAAATGACTTCTAACAATAGTAATAAGAATTACATTATGGAATAAATAGTTATGTATTGCTAGTCAAATATAAATATTTCTAGTTCAGTTAGTCACCTTAGTTTAAAGTTAAAATATTATTTTGCTTCAGTTATATAGTTTATGTTCAATGGTATTATGTAAACTTTAATACTCATAAGTTTTAATAGCGAGACTAAAATTTATGGATGAATCAATCAGGTATAAGATAACAGGTCTCGAATTTTGGCACGAAATTCACTTATCCATTTGACTAAATAAAGTTTTGGCATTATAGCTGATATCAATTCATAATGAAAAATCGAAATCTAATTCCTAAACTTAACCATCAACTGTAATTCATAATTCAAATTCTTTACATTAATTTATAATCCTCATATAGTCCTAGTTATTAGGTGAACCCTCTCAAGGTCACTTTAGCGTCGCTCAAAGGTCGTCCATAAATTATAGTTTCACCATTTTAATAATTGTCGACTGGATTATGAAGATCTCACGGCATACAATAGACAGATCAGAACCAAGTAGATGATTTGAACTTTACAGATGACCTAGCCCTCCTATCCAATACACACGAACAAATACAGATAAAGACAGCCAGTGTAGCAGTAGTCTCTGCATCAGTAGTTCTCAACATACGCAATTCGAAAACCAAGGCCCTCAAATACAACACGGAGAACAGCAATCCAATTACACTTGATGGCGAAATTCTGGAAGATGTAGAATCCTTCACATACCTGGGAAGCATCACCCATGAACAAGGAAGATCAGATGCAGACGTGAAGGCGAGGATTGGCAAAGCAAGGACAGCATTCCTACAATTGAAGAACATATGGAACTCAAAACAACTGTCTGTCAACCAATATCAAATTGAGAATCTTCAATACGAATGTCAAAACAGTCAATTCTACTATACGGAGCTGAAACTTAAAGAACTACTACAACCATCACCAGGAAATTGCAAGTATTTATCAATGCTTGTCTATGCAAGATACTCAAAATGCATTGGCCGTATACCATCAGCAACAGCGTTCTGTGGGAGAGAACAAACCAGCTTCCGTCTGAAGAGGAAATTAGGAAAAGACAATGGAAATGGATAGGACATACATTATGTAAATCATCGAACTGCATCACGAGGCAAGTGCTAACTTGGAATCCTGAATGGAAGTGGAAAAGAGGAAGGCCAAAGAACACATTACGTCGGGAAATAGAATCAAATACGGAAATGACGAATAAAATCTGAGAAGAGCTGGAAAGGATTGTCCTGGACAGGGTTGGATCGAGAATGCTGATGAGCGGCCTATGCTCCTTCACGAGGAGTAAGAGGAGTAAGTATGTAAGTAATTTTAATAATTATTAAACTGATATTAAGTTATAAATGATATCTTAGACTTTACCAAAACTCAGTAATTAAAATCGTTATATAAAATTTTACCTATACATAGTTATGATTACGTAAAATTATCGATATATTACTGCTATGACATCAGTAAATATGATTTTCTTAAAAATGGTTAATGGAACTGATGTATATTATTGTCCTGTTGAAAAATAAAATTTTATGGATGTCTAATGAATAGTTATTGATTACATCATATATATTATAATATGGTAGTATAATATATTATGTAATGATGTTTATATTGACAAGAATGACATTTACGTTTTAGTATCAATATATATATATATATATATATATATATATATATATATACGTTGAATATTATTTTCATTTAAATGACAACCGTTATGATGATGATTATTATAATGAAGTGGTTTGAATAACAATACTAATTTCAACGTTTAGAAACCATACTGTGAAATATGCACTTTTAGAGATAATGAACAAGTAATGTTTTGGTTTTTTTAAAAAAACTGGAGAGAATTTGTATAATGGCAAATAAATTTTCTATCAATTAGTGCATAAGGCTAATGAGATGATTCTTAGTCAAAAGCTCACTTTATAGTATAATTGAAAATGCTTCTATTTAACTATTGTGGGAGATGGTTGGAAGAAAGTTAGGGATGGCCAAACCAAAAACGCGGCATCAGTGCTTGAAGTCACTAACTTCTAGTCTGAGCAATGTTGGTAGATGTAGATTAATTAGTTGGGGTCCACGAGACTATTGTCACCAATGGTTGGAGACTCTGTGTGACATGGCTCAGAATCGATCACAATGGTGAAAGTGTATACACTCTTTGTCTTCCCTTAATAAGAATTAATGGTTCCCAACTTATGCCTCCGATTGTTGTTATCTATCTGAAAAATGTACTACCTAGACAGTTTTTGGATTAGAATACTTCAAACAATCTAACGTCATATCTGTCCTTTACGTTTAACATTGCTATCTACATCAAACTGATCATGCCCGTAAACTGACAAGTATTCTGAAATTATTTTCAGAGATATTTTTTCATTTATATATTTTATTTAAACCTAATGGTTGGTTTATACTCAATAAATACTAAGTTTATGATAGGCTTCTCCAAACTGTATTGAGAGGCTGTAGTTAGTAAAAATCACTACGTTACAAGTGAAACGTTCATCCATTGGTTGAAATGAATGAGTTTAAAATGCGATCTATTGAATTAATAATCAGTGATTAAGTGGTATTAGTCTCTTGAAAAGATCTTGGTTTTATGTATTTGATCGCTTTTGTGGTTGTTGCTGAACAATTTTTGGAATAACACCCTAACGTCGATAGTTCTTCGATAAACTTTAGTTATATCAGAACATAAACTTCAAATTATAATCTCTTAACAATCACTAAACTAATTTCCTATTGATGAATCCCCCTTCCCTTAACTACACCAACAGAAAAACTAAACATTCCGTTTTCTGTATTCTTAGTTATGAATTGAACGAAGATTTACATGTAAATGATATGTACAATGAGTACTATTAATTTTACCTAAAGAAAAACCGCTTCACTAGATATCATTTGAAAGATAAAAAATAAATGTTGGTGTAAATTTACTGTAAGATGGTTTCTCGATTAATATTAAACTAATCTATTCATTAGTTTCATTTAATCGTGTCAATAATCATTTTATGATAGTTTGCCTAGTGAGCAAATATATGAATGTCTACATCAAATACAGATTGATTGATAGTAGTTCCATCAATAAAACTGGAAACAATAGTGAAATTCATTTGTTTTAAATTGTATAGATGTACATATATGTGAGTGTAATGCGAGTGACAGATTACAAGAGAAGACAGTGTGATTGTAAGGAGACATGTTTAGACAAGTTTGAATTTACTCACTAACATACCTGCTATAAATCAAGTTTCTATATTTGTAAATCAAAACATATTCAAAAGGGTTTTCGTTGTGTGACTAGGGGACATCAATATTGTAACAGAACAGTCGTATGTCAGTCTGACTTCTATATAATCAAAGGATACTGACATCAAGCTTCTGATTAGATTGTTTCTCAATATCTAGCATATATCTAGAAGTACATTTAAAATTATTACTACAGACATAATAAATAATAGACGTACTGAGTTTGATTTTATAACAAAGACTATATTGTATATAAGTGATCTCTGCAGTCGATATGATTGTTTAATATCTGGTTCAGATTTTTAATAGAAACTATGAATTATCTGACTATACCATAAAATTGATGGATTAAAACTACGTTGACTTCTACTTAAAGTTTGTGCTGATGATGTCGTTCAGAAGAACGATGAAAACTCCACGACCAAACCATCTGGCTCAGAGGACAAAACTCCATAAAAAAAACCATGTTGATCTTTTTCACCTCTTATTGATTATAATTAAAAATTCATATTTCATATTTTAGAGGCAATAACACCAACAGAAATAATGTAAAGATGTTTCACTACTAAATCTATTCTATCTACCAGACTTTTATCGTTTCAATAAGATTACTGAACGAAACGAATTGATCTAACGAAAAGAAGAAAGGTTAGAATAATAAGGGGAATAATATAACTCCATTGATCGATTTTCTAATCTAATCACTTCATTTATTCAACTACATATTAATATTATTCAAGAAAATATTAACGAGAATATCTACATTCTTCTAAAGCAATGCAGCTAATAGTCAGTTATTGCATAAATTATTCTACATTGATTGATTGTATTATCCGCTGAAAATTTTTATCTTTAATCTGATTAATATTATTAATTTTAGTACATATGGTCATAGTTAATCAGTTAGCAGATAACAAGCATTTATTGCAGTATGATGTAATCATTAGACAAGTGTAAGTGTAAATGAATCTTTTAAGATTGTTTACACTGATTGATTACTGTTTAGTGGTCAATATGTTGGTTATCAAATGTTTAGTGCAGATCAAATTCTACTGAGGAAATTGCAGTATGACCATCAGTCAAAATATTTGACATTGAGTACATTATGTTTAGATGTTAGATGGTTAAAGAAGAAAACACTTCGTACCAAATTTCCAAAAAAAAATATATAAATGATTATTTAGGAAGTTAGTAAGTTACATTATAAAATATCTTAAACAATGAATATTTTAAGAGATAGACAACACTGAATAAACTAACGTTCAGAAATTAAGAGATAAGCTTTCAAAAGTCATAACAACTAGATGATACATCACTAATATAGGAGTTTTTTAAACTTAGAATTTCGACGATCAAAATAACAAAAAATTGTGTTCTAAGACAAAGTATGCACAAATAGGAAAAGTACATAACACATAACATTAACTCGTTTTTTCTTGTTATTCTTATCAATAACAGCTCATGAAATGATTGAAAAGACTCACTTAACGATGATGTATGATAATTAATTTCAACACAATATTTTGTCGGTTGACAGTGAGTCAGATTTAAATCAAGTTTTACCATAGTGTATAAGAGTGAATATGCTGTAAAACCGAAATAGATTGCTAAGCTAATAACGAGTTAGTTTAGTCTATTATTTTAATAACTGAATTCATCATTTGATCTAAGCTAGACCACAATTGAAAACCTGGAAGCTTCAGATAGCCGTTTCGTCCCAGTATGAGACTCCTCAACAGTGCGCATTCACAATCCCACATATGAGACTCGAACCCCGTACCTTCTATCTCACGCATGAAATCCTAACCTTCAGGCCACTGAGCCGGCATCCGACAATGTTAATGTCTAACTTCAATCGATTCGTGATATTGAGCGCAAAACTGGAGATTCTGGGTTCAAGTCCCGCATGAGGGATCGTGGATGCACACTTTCGAGGAGTCCCATACTGCGACGAAGCGGCCGTCCGATGCCTCTAGGTTTTCAATGATGGTCTATCTTAGATCGAATCATGAATTTAATAATTAAAAATAGTTTAAACATCTCACGATATTCTCGCTGATTTCTGTCAAAAATAGTCAGTCACTTACCTGAAAATATACAGATATTTTTAATAGACAGACACTAATTCTTACTTTACTGGATTTTGGATTATTCTATGGATTACGGTGAACGTCAAATTAAAAATAATCCATCTTAACAGCGCATGGTTGGCTTCAGACCTTCCAGAAAATGGACTCGAACCCATGACCTTCTGTCCCACGCACGAAATCCCGACCTCTAGATCAATGAGCCAGCATCCGACAGTGTTAATATCTAATTTCAATTTACTCAAGATCTTGTGCAATCTTTCATCCACTGTCTGAAGTGGATAACTGTCTCCACCCGACACGAATTAGACTTCACTAGTCATGACTTCTCATAAGAACTCCAAGAAATCCATCTTGAAATTAGTCCCTAATGAGCAGTTGATTATTATCAGAATAGAGATTTGTATCTAACAAATAGAATTGGAGCGTTTGAGTGAATAATGTCTAACAACTATTTACTACATTCAATTATATCTAACGATATGTAAAATTAATCAAAAATATGAATAATTTTTGTATTTCTACATTATATTAACTAGATTCAAATTCTTAATCTAAATACATATTATATTAAACTATCAAACAAAATACTTATATCGTTATATTAAAAAAACTTACTTTTGTATGTGATCAATAACATTTAAAACAAGAAACCCATTTCAGTTTTTAACTTGATTATCATTTATCAATGATAAACTACAATTTTGTAGACATAGCAACAATAACTTATGTAATGTGTTATATATTCCTCATTTTTATTAAAAATTCAATATAATTTTTGTTGTTGGACTTCTTCTTGAATTTAGTATTCTGTTAGATTCATGAGATGATCAGGTATATACATATATTTTTTTTTTTGTTTACAATTCTGTTAAATTCTTTATCTATTTATTCACACTAGCCTTAATGGTAATAATGATGCTGTTATTGTTATTGATGATGATGGTGATGGTGACAATAATGGTGAACATCATATTTTTAATTGCATAATTTGATATCTAAAGAAATGATACACAGAAATATATACATCAATTCATTATGTACATGGATGTAATTGAATAATTTTTCAACCTATCAATAAATGAATAGTTATGATTTTTGTCAAACCACTTTTGTTTAGATAATAATAATAATAATAATATTAATAAACGAAATTTATATAATAAGAATATAACCAATATAGTAGTTTTCTTTTGTTTATTAATTCTTGTTTTTTTCTTTCAAAAATGTATTATTGGTGGTAAATAATTTGTATGTGCATAAATGTGTTTGATTATGTAAACATCTATACATTAACAGGTAGATATAGGTGTAGATGTATGTATAATTTTATAAATATTTTGTTTATATGTACATTATGTCATTGAAATTATTTTCATTAGTTTCATGTATAGTAAACTTCATTTGAACTTTTATTTAATAGTCATGACATGATGATGATGACGATGATGATGATGACAAGATGAATACATAATATTCATTACTATTATTAAAGTAAGTAATACTGTTTAATAAACTTCCGGACTTTCTAAAAAAAATTTTTACAAATAAATAAAAGTATACATAAATTGAATAATATAAAAATGATAAATTAAGATGATTTAATAATTCACATGAAATGTAATAATTGTTTAAATAAACTATCATGAATATAATATATTCAATTAGTTAAAATATTAAATCATGGAAGAAGATTGTGAAGTGAATAAGAAAGTATCGCGTGAGCGGAATCGGGGATGTGCATTGATGAGGAGTCCCATAATAGGATGAAACGACAGTCAAGTGATTTCAAGTTTTAAATGGTGGTCTTACATTAATCGGTTCAGGATCTAAATTAAAAACATAATGATCTCCACAACCTTATACTGACGATTACCATGTGCTCACTAGTGACTAGCTTCATGAGGGAAGTCTCAGAGTTCTATTGAGAAATTGTGACTAGTAGAGCTAGTCTGTGTCAGGTAGAAATAGGTATCTACCTCAGTACAATGAAAGATGGTCGCGCAATTTTTTGGATTGGTTGAACTTAGACATTAACACTGTTGGGTGTCGACTCAGTGGTCTGGAGGTCAAGTGTTCGCGCACGAGAGTGAAGGCTCTTGGTTCGAATCCCACGAGCACGATCGTGGATGCGCATTGCTGAGGAGTTCTGCAATAGGACGAAACGGTCGTCCAGTGCTTCCAGGTATTCAATGGTGATCTGACGTCAATAGGTTCATGATCTCGATCAAAAATAAGAAAGAAGTTGATATCAATGAATACTGAGATGTGAAATAGTACATTATTATTTAAAAATTTGCTATTTTAATTATTTTCAGTTCATTGTTCAATTAAATTAAACCTAATAGTTATCGTAGGTAATCATTGATATATATTGATAAGTCTTACAGAAATAGACACAACTGACAAATATTACTTAATTCCATTGTTCATAGTTCCATTTTTGTAAGCTTTAAGAACATCTAGTTACCTAAAGAATATTGATAAACAGAAAGTCATGAGCCAAGTTGTTATACTTCGTAATGCTCTTCAGTAATCCACATTTTGAATATCTCGGAATGCCATATTTATATAAACTATAAAGCACTTAGGTCATAACCAGTAAATTGGAGGTATGCATTTCGTGAATAATATTTTTCTGTATATTTCCATCATTGTTTTTTCATATGATTCAATATAATTTATGTTGGTTGTGTTCACACATATGATCTACTACCGAATTTACTTCATCGTCAGCACCATCATGATTAATTCATCACGAATATTACTTCGAATTCAGTATCATACATTGCTTTGTAAATATCTAAAGCAATAATTCTATATAAGATCTAGTTAATCTTTCACCAGTGCAACTGAAGGTATACATCAAGTAATATACAATTCATAACTTCATTAACAACCAATTTGACCTTTTTGAAAGACAACCAATGTTGTTATTTTTTTATATTGACTATGTAAATGTCGTGTGAAACCATACTGGATTAATATTTCTCGCACACGGAGATTTCAAACATTCGAAGAGAATAACCATCTATTCGTGATTTGTAAAACATATAACTCACTTAAATTGTTATCTAAACTTCTAAATGGTCAAAAATTTGAAATTATTTAATATCAGAACAAAAACATCACATGTTTGAAGTGAACGGTACTGGGTTCTAGTCCCGGAGTAAGCATCAACTCTGGGATGCGGGTACATCCAGCTGACGAGTCCCAAATGGGACGAAACGCGCTTCCTGGATTCGATTACCTTGCTTAAGAAGCCTATGACTTAAGTCTATATCGAGGCAATCCGTACAGGATACACATAAGCCAACATGAAACTGATCAATTGCAGTCCTAAATAACAATGGGAAGACACAGTAAAAAAACATCAAGTCACACAATTGTTTAGATGAAATATATATGCTGAAAAAGTTTTTTTACATTAAAAAACTACTCTAATTTAGAGTTACAGTAAACAGTAGTAAGAAAAACTTGTTTAACATAACTCTGGACTACAAAATGTTTTATTTCTCTCAACCTAACTAATACACTTCTACTACAAGGATTATTTTAATTTGTTAAGTGTCGATATTTCAGTTTAAAACTGTATTTATTGTTAAATAAGTCATTTCCTCTATATGATTTGTATCAAATAGAATTGGACTATTCTTTATTGATATTGTTATTTATATTTTCTAAGTCAGTTCAGTTGTGTAGTTAATACACATGAAGTAAGGGAATGGGAGATTTTTCTTGATAAATTTCCGTCAAGTTTTCCAGTACATACCATGAACAATCAATTTTTTTAAAAAAAGAAATAAAGTAAAAAAGAATAGACGAATATTGAAATTTGAATGAAATTCTATTATATAACATATGATGGTGTAGTAGCTAGTCCTATGTCGAGCCCACCTAGGTTATTCTAGCTTTTGAACAAACCATTCATTCTTCTTAAACCACATTTCAACCCTATCACTTATTTATTTTGACTTTTTTTATGTAAGCGTATGTATGTGCATTTCCTATCTTACTCATTACATGTCTGTAACATATTTTTATCTGACTAAAAATATCGATTCACGCTTGATTAGACCGAGTCGGTTCACACGCTTTGTCCATTGCGCGTCATTTCGCTTCGCTCTTTTCTCTTCGCTTCCTTCGCTTCATCCCTCTGATTGCCTGTCCAGATCAACGAGTGTTTTGCTTCTCTTAGGCCTAAAAAATATGTACATTTTGTAGGATGTATTCTTTATCCAGAAAATTTTATTCTTGAACCAACAGCAGAGGCGAAAATTCTCCAGAAGAATAATAGCTTTTGGTTCATATGGTGTTTAACATTTCCTGCTGTTGTTTTTTTACACAAGGCGAATAATTTATGCACGTTCATTGCTAACCATTAAAACCATTGTAAATTTCACATCTTTATTGTACGTTTTCAATGGCCTTGATGTTTATTTCAATGAAGAATATGCTATTCCATCATTACATCTCTCTTACCTCTTTTTTCATCGGCATGTTTATGGTTTTGCCATGACGAAAATGTGATCTTACATCATTACTCTATAGTTTTCATGTAAATGGGTAAATCCGCTACTGAATAAAATAAAAATAATTTAGTTGGTAACAATACGTTTACAACTGTTTTCCTTCCTTTTCAAGTATACAAGATTGTCTATATTTTAAAATTAAATTGTACACTAGTAAAATGAGAAATAGGTAGATTGATCTGAATTTACTGTGTCAGAGTAAGTTCTTGTCAATAACTCAAACCTACCAAGGAGTTACTTTGTCAACCCTTAAGCCCTGATATACTGGCATTTAATACTGTCAGACCGACTTTGTTTTTACCAGTTAGAAACTAGCTGCTCTATCAATATTACTTTCAAATGAACAAATAGTAGGGTGACAATTTAATGGTAAAATACGAATAACATTTGCAGAAGGACACAAAATAAGAATACAAAGTGCACAATCTCAAGCTTAATAAATTAAAGTGTACGTGAAAGTTTATATCCGTCATACAAATCACATACAAATCAAGGACAGTATTTCTTAAAAAACGGACATTAAATACACACTACTTAGTATTATTGAGTAGTGTAACGTGTAGTAAATAATGTTTAAAAATAAGCGATGAGATTTGTAACATGGTTCTGGGCATTTCCTCATTAATTAAACATCAAGGGTTTCAAATTTATGCATTTCGCTATCAAATATGCTGCCAGTTACTAAAAAATTCTAGGTTGTTATGTGAATGAGAGAGGTCCACAGAGGATTTAGTTGAGATATAAAGAAGTATTAAATTTCGATTAATTTAACTTGAAGCATTAATACAAAATTCAAATAAACCTGATCTTATGAAAATTGAAATGATGTTCGCTTTTACAGAGGACTGTGAAGTCTGTAAAATATTAGTTGCCCTATACCTGACGTTTTATATCTACTGTACGGAGCTGAAACTTCGAGAACTACTACAACCATCATCAAAAAGGTACAAGCATGTATACACAATTGTCTACACTCGATACTCACTGTTTGTTTGTACGATACCATAAGCAACAACCTGTTATGCGAGCGAACAACTCAACTTCCAAGTGAAAAGGAAATTAAGAAAAGATTTCGGATGTGGATAGGACATAAATTGAGAAAACTATCAACCCGCATCACGAGGCAGACCCTAGCTTAGAATCCTGAAGGGAAAAGGAAAATTGGAAGGCCAAAGAACACACTACGTTGGGAATCGGAAGCAGACATGAAAAGAATAAACAACAACTGGGAAGAAGTGAAATAATTTTCCAGGACAGAGTTGGATGGAGAGTGCCGGTGGGAGACTTATTCTCCTCAACGACGGGTGACAGATATGAGTAAATAGATAAGTGTGCCTGACGTTTCATATTGACTGTGTATTCTCTATCATATAACCCACCGATCAAAATAGCAATCTATTAGTCAATGTAATAAATGTATAATTTTTGATCTCAATATTCGTTTCTGTCTATCAGCAAGTTAGTGGTGCACCAATAAATTGACGGATTATATCAAACGTCTTACAGGCTATATCATTTGCATCAAGTATTTCTAAGTCAGTGCTATTATTTCCTCAAACAAATAGAAACTCACAGAGAATTATCATTTAAATTGCTGTAAAAGTGATACAGGTTTTCATCTCTATTAATTTTTATGAATTATGCCTTATTGTCTCTGATCTTTAGCGCCTTATGTCTCACTTGCTAAATATGATCACGCTAAGCTAAACTGAATAAATACTTCTATTCAGAGTAGTTTCTTAAGGTTTTAAATGGAGAGTTTGAAGTGTTTCGCAAGTAGTCTTAACCTATAATGTAAAAGCATGTAAAAAGAGCTATGTTAGCACTTAACTTAAAGTGGTCGTTGATTAGATTTGAGCTGTCCGAGATTAGTTCCACAATTGATATACAGCTTAGTGTTTCATAGAACGGCGAGTTTTATCATATAATCCTATCATTATACAGGTGTTTATTACTGATACCTACAAAAACTTTGACGGAATTATGTTATAAATCGTTCCGATTAGACGTGAGAATTCAAATTTTTAACATTGAATAAAGTGATTATATCATGTTTGAGTATTTCTATCAGCATTAACTTATTTGTTTCTCTGATTTTTGGACACTATTTCGATAAACCTTTGAAATGTAGTTGAAAATAGCAAATAAGATGTATTTGTTACATATACTTTTCTATTTTTAGTTACTTCTCAATTGCAAAGTTAAACATTTTAGTTCCTTGGTGAATACTGTTAATAACTGAAAATCTTATGTTGTGAAGACTGATATTTCTCGTACATGTCTACTTGAAGGAAATTCAAACTTAAGAAAGAGTGTGATAACATAAATATTCTTATAATTGCTAGTAACCCTTTTTGGTGATTATAAAATTAAGATCAATGATTCCATGTCAGATTCATTTAAACATATAACATCCG
This sequence comes from Schistosoma spindalis, assembly GCA_946903255.1. Classification (NCBI taxonomy): domain Eukaryota; kingdom Metazoa; phylum Platyhelminthes; class Trematoda; order Strigeidida; family Schistosomatidae; genus Schistosoma; species Schistosoma spindalis. Next base: position 70,334,147 of record OX336420.1, on the reverse strand, counting down.
GTGTAGTACATTCAAAGGGCAAATTCCTTGATATTTTGACCATACTATAATGTATTACTTAAAACTTAACTAAGTTAGTAATAATGTACCTGATTTTACCAATCAAGTTTCTTTTTACAAATTAGTTTTGAAGTAGAACATTTCAATGAGGTGATTTATGTTTAACTTTTTATCATTATTTAAAATATTGTAACTACTAATTATCTCTTACTGAAGTCGACATGACCTTTAACCTCATATATATATATATATATATATATATATATATATATAGAGAGAGAGAGAGAGAGAGAGAGAGAGAGTATAGACTTTCATGTAGATCAATTGACGTTGATTCCTTGTTAGTTTTTTATTCTTTGATTATCACATGAAACACTTAAATCAGTATATACCAATAACTTTAATTGTGATTAATAATGTTTGTCTAAAAAAGTTACAGTTACTGTGATTCGACCTAAAATAAAGTGTACTAATTATAGATCTTTTAACTTTTATCAGTAATCAAAGCAATCAGTTATTACCATTACTTCCGCTTAGAAACAATTTTTATTACATCATTAAAAACATAATGATTACAATCTCTTAATATAAAGTTTAATATGACTTATTATTATGAGTTTATTTATTTATATATACCTGTTTTTATGCTTAAATCAGTTAATAGAGTACGTGTGATAAACAGTTAATTGACTGTTCTATTTTAGTTGATTCTGAATTGTAAACATTGATAAATATGTATGAAATATCGTATAAGTAGTATAAATACACTGTACAAAACACGAAATGTATAGTAATGAATTAATATATACAAGCAATGCAAATAGAAGTTTAGTTTTAGAATAGAAAAAGTAAGGATTTGACCAATGAATTGCAATTACTTTACTTAATAGTTGTACTCAACTCGAACAAGATATTTATTTAGCTTAAATAAATCTACTAGAACCAAATCCGAAATACCGTATAACTTAGATTTATAAATATGATATATATTAATTTTGAGGAAATATTTACCGTCATATATTACTAAGTAATTGTTGGCAATGAGTGATACGTTGAAAATACTAATCGTTATTTTTATTCAGGAAACATTGTCAGAATAATGATGATAGGATAAACAAATGGGCTTCTTTTTAAAGAATAGAACTGCTATATTTATTCATTTTGACAAAAAGTTAAATGATACATAAACAAAAGATAAATCTATCATCAAATAAACTTTACTACTCATCATTTCTAGTAATGTTAGGGTCGGTCAAACCAAAAACGCGGCATCAGTGCTTGAAGTCACTAACTTCTAGTCTGAGCAATGTTGGTAGATGTAGATTAATTAGTTGGGGTCCACGAGACTATTGTCACCAATGGTTGGAGACTCTGTGTGACATGGCTCAGAATCGATCACAATGGTGAAAGTGTATACACTCTTTGTCTTACCTTAAACTATGAGAATAAAATCGATATAAACCTTTCTTTCTACCAACTAATTCTTTCTTCTTATACTATATCCTTACATGTAGTCTTTTTTTCTTGTTGTGCTAATGAAGTGTGGCAACTTGGACCGATGCATATATGTACTTGATCCTACGTTGTAGCTGACTGACTGATTTCCAGTAATCTCCACTTGATTTTTTCTACTAATTGAAATTAATAAAACTAATAAGAAAATTTATGAATAAAAATTTTATTTCTAATAATTTTTTTCAGATTTTGCTTAAATAAATTAAAATATCAAATTATATATACAAATAATAATAATTCTTCTAAATAATAAAATAAGAAGTATTGAAATGTCATGAATAATCGATTTTTGCAATAGAGTTCATTGATGAATTATCAGAATCATAATTTATTCCAGGTTTGCGTTTTTCTCTCATCCGTCTATTTTGAAACCATGTTCTAATCTGAAATAAAAATATACAAAATTATATATATATATATATATATATATATATATATATATATATCATCAAATAAACTTTACTACTCATCATTTCTAGTAATGTTAGGGTCGGTCAAACCAAAAACGTGGCATCAGTGCTTGAAGTCACTAACTTCTAGTCTGAGCAATGTTGGTAGATGCAGACTACTTAGTTGGAGTTGTAATGAGATGTCGTGACTAGTGGAGTTCGGACGGGTCTGTTGCGAAATGGTAACTTAATGATGACAATGGTGAACGCGGGCGAAATGTCGTGGATTAGTTAAAGTCAGACACTAACATCGTTGGATACCAGTCGGCTCAGTGGTCTAGAGTTTATGAATTCGCACACGAGACTGATAGGTCCTGGGTCCGACTCTTGCGGGTCTTGATCGTGGATGCGCACTACTGAAGAGTCCCATACTAGGACGAAACTGCCATACAGTGCCCCCAGGTATCCCATAGTCGTCTAGATTCAATTAACTCATGAATTCAACCACTAAATTACTATAATATCCACAAAACCCTTCTATGATTATTATACTGACTTCATTCAATATTGTATGTTTGTTTACAGTACAGATATTTTACTATAACATATGTTAAAATTGTAATAAAATTTTTGTTGTATTCAGTATTTAACCTATAAATATTAGAAATAATATGTATTAATGCTTTTTAAACGGTGATTAGCTACCATTCATATTCATTTGTAAATATTTACAATAATGCTTGTTCGTATTGTAGTGTAAGCTACTTATTTTGACAGATATAAATGATATGTTACACTTATCAGAAGTGGAATGCCTAGCAGCAAAAAGTTGTAAAGACCGAATTGAAGAGAATAGGGATATAAACGGCTAGTAATTGTAATAACGACTGGATTGAAAGAACGATGAAGATTGTAAAAGACAAATGATGGAAGATATGCAAGTGAAGTATTTAGCATATGGTTTTCATATTTTATGAAGACACTCTATAATTACACTAGACGATAAATTGACTTGTATGTGTCCGTTTACTATCGTTCATATTTATTTGTAAACATTTACAATATTTCTTGCTCCCATGACACTCTTTTCTCGATCTTCGGAGATACTTGATATAAGAATATAATAATAATTACCCCTCGTTTTACCAAGGAACAGAGAATGAGAAAAATGATATAGCCTCAGTTTATCGTAAATTATACACATGGAGAATTGTAAACATTTAATGAAAGCTCGTAAGTACACTGAATAAGTCTGATTTGTTGATTTTAGGTTTAAGTTAACATTAAAAGTAAAATCATCATAATTGTTGAGGAAAGTAATCCTTGAAGACTATATAAACACTAGTTAGATAGCATTGATGCATTATTAACAATAATGATACAAATAATCTTGAATAAAAAGTATTTTTATTTAGTTTTCATCTCAGAATCACTTCAAAGAGAAAACAATCAAAAAACAGTATCCAACATATAGTAATCCCATTGTAGTAGGTTGCTGATGACCGAATAAAAGACTTTAGTATTTTTTTATAAAATAGGGATTGATTAGTCACTAGTACATTCATTCACAATCGAATATATCTTTCCCAATTTTTTAGTTCTTTTATAAGTAAATAGTGTCAAGAATATTTCAACATAACCAAAATATAACATCTTAATTCTATGGTTTTGATCCCGAAGTGTACAGTTATTTTAAACTTAAACAGTTACTCTGTTTTTCACGGCTTTTACAGGGTGATTGAACTAATAATAATAAGTTGATCGTTTTATGATGTGAATTGAAAATGAATGAACTACACAAGTAAATAAACTATCCACTTACCCTATCTTCTGAAAGATTCAGTTTTCTAGATAAATATTCACGATCTCTTGTCGATAAATAAGGATTTTTTTGAAAAAATGATTCTAAACAATTCATTTGCTTTGGATGAAAATATGCTCTTGCTTTACGATATTGACGAGGTTTATCTCCTGGAGATTCAGAACCATTCAAAGTAATCTTATCATTTTTATCTGTACTCATTACAGGTTTGGAATAATTTGATATAGGTATATTATTTTCTGTAGTGTCAGGAATTAAGTGTATTGTTGGTTCTGATTGATATTCAGAATCATTACTGTGATAATGTGTAGCATTATATTGTGAAATTAACGTATTTGATGGTTGAGAACTAGTAAACATTGGTTGATTATTATGTACATAACATTGATAATCATCTGTAGGTAGATAAGTTGTATGATCTGAGTAATTTGGTTGTATCAAATATTGTTGGTAGTAATACCATGCTTGACGAAATAAATTTACAAAATTTATCTGACCTGAAAGAATCAAAAATTCATTTACAGTTATTGAATATGACTGGTGATTTGTGTCATAATGGATCTTCTATAATTGTTAATGAAATAAAAGTGTCACATGAAACAAACATCGTCTACTGCACAGTAATCTAAATGAAGTCTTGAACATTGTAGGACCAGTGTAATGTCACTGAGTCCTAGCCAAATCATCCAGCAGTTGGGTCATTGAATATCGAACAGATCATCGATCCCTGTCCAGGTGAAAGACGATTAACGCGCATCAGTTAATCGTATGCGATGGACTGGCTCATGTGGTGGTGGTCTTACATTCGCCTGTATCTACTTTAACTAATATATTTCTGTAATAACGCCTTTTGTGTTGTACAGTCTTCAAAGCATCCATAGTACCTTGATACGTCAATGAAGTAATCCACGTAAAGTGCTGACCGCAAGGTGTGACTTCAACGTTAGCTGGTTCGTCACACAATTCCTGTCTAACTCGAATAGGTCTCCAATCACTCGACATAGATCATCTACTCTGGTGATCCACAAAATAATGCCAAAGTTTGTTCACATATATACCTATAAATATTTTCCATATTATAGCGTGGAGATTTTATTCAACATCATAGTTAACAAAATTATACATTATACATTAGGACAATAAATGGCTAATTATCTGATTATAATGTTTTCCCATAAGTGGTTAGTCATGATAGTTGTAAATAACTCGGTAGAAATATCTGTTATTATGATCATAAGTTATGCTAGTTTGAACCATATTGAGGTATCAATCTTTTCAAGACTGAAGATAGACCTTGGTGGCAAGCATCAAACGGAATGAAACCTAAAGTAAATCCAACCACTTTACAGATTACAGTATAGATATGAATTAATTCACAGATTATAAATTAGTTTCGGAAATAAACTAATTTCAGTTAATGGAATTATTCTGTAATCACTTAAACCTATTTAAAAAAAACCTAGTTATTTAATGAAGAAGTATCAAAACTTAGAGTTTTGTTAAACTATACAAATTAATGTAGATATCAATGCCAAGGTTGGACTTGATAGCTTTAAATAAATTCAGCATTCAGTCAGTCGGTCAGTCAGTCACCTAGAACGTAGGACCAGACACATATATGCATCGGTCCAAGTTGCCATACCTCATTAGCACAACAAGATGAACAACGGATTCATAGAAGTGGTTAATTCAGCGGTGGTAAAATGTTATGAATAAATATATTTTTATGATATCCCAATGAGTAGAAAAGTATATTTATGATGTTTTGTAAGTTAAATTAACCTTAAAAATTAATAAGGTAGTAAGAAGAAATCAAAACTATTACGAATACCTTAAAAACTGGTACATTTTACGAATATGATAAGTGGGATAAGACAGGTAAAAAAGAAAACTAAACATATTAATTCCTTAGTGTTTAGATTATGTAAATAAATCTATCCTAAATACAAAGATATAGCTGCTTACTTTTTCTTTCCAAAAATGAAAAAGTTGTCCTTAAATGTATCGAGGTATATACGGAGATATATACTTAGTGGTAAGAAAAATTAGAAGCGTCTTTCTAGGAATAATTATAGAAAAGATTTACAGTCCAGGTAGATGTTTTATTAATTTTATGGTTTCAGTACCTGGTGATTTAATTTGAGAAACTTTTATTATCACACAGAATACATTTATCAGAGCTACTTTATTAATAATAAGGTAGTTGGTTTCGTCATAAAAAAACTATTATCGAGTATATTATGCAGTCTCGCTTTATAAATCGAGCTAAATATCTGTATTTAATATTATTTATTTGAACACATAAATATTGGTACAAAGGAGAACCAGATACATATGTGGCACACAATAATAATGAGAATGGGCATAAAAAAGAACAATAACGACCACAAATTAGAGTATGGTAGTGAAATAATTGTAATAATGAAGGAAACGGAAAAGTACAACCAGAAAGAATTTTTCAGTTAAAGAAGTTACGGCCACTTTTTATGATGAAAGCAAAGGAAGGTTACAGCAGGATCGCCACTAGCTTCTATTATGAGCCATATCTGATAGCGTCTCTAGTCACTGTGTCGTACCATCTCTAGGACCCCAGCCAGGGGGTCTTGAGGGACCAACAGAGGCCAGTCCTGTACAGTTTTCTTTCATACCACAACACCATGTCATACACTGACCACCTCTCCTCTTTTTCCGACCAGTCCCAGAGTCGGCAAATAACGCACGACGAGGAATTCTCTGGGACGACATTCGGAGTCGGTGTTTCAAGATGGTGACACCAATGGAATTATCGTCTCTGTGCCCGAACACACGATGCCGAACCTCTGAATTACTAACATGGTGTTGCCACTAGATGTCAGCAACCCTTCGGAGACAACGATGATCAAACACAGAGAGTCGTCTAACATCCTCAACTCGGAGAGGTCAGGTTTCACAAGCATAGAGCAGAACTGTTCTCACCAACGCGTCGTAGATCCGACCTTTTACAGCCAAACTAACATCACGAAGGCGCCAAAGATGACCCAGATTAGCATAACCCGCTGTGTGAACTCTAAATAACTATCAATCTTATAATATTTGCCAATGGACTTCAACAATTATAAAAAAAAAATAGAAAATGAATCAATGAATATATTCAATTCTCTAAAATAACTACAAAAACTTAACCAAAGTTTTAAAAAATATATATATTTACCATGTAAACTGTAAGAAGTTTCTTCATTCGACGTTAATAATTGTTCAGGTGTCGGAATATTTGGAATATAATTTCCAGAATTCAGTGTTATATTATTAGTATTATTAATACTATCATCAATAGTACAATGATTTGATGATATAGTTTCTAAAGTTTTTTCAACAGAATAATAATTTTTTATATCTGACATATCTGAATATATTGTAGTACAATTTGTTAATTCATATGATATATGTGAATTTGTTTTACTATATTGTGAAGAATTTTCATTTGAATTTGGTGTTAATGATAAATCCAATACAGATTCATTATGTACTGTAAAATTACTCATATTATTGATTGAAATATCACAATCCATAGATAATTTTATATCAGAATTAAAGAAAACCTCTTTTTCTTTACTAACTTCCATAAAGTGATAAGATCCAAGTTATTAACTTAAATTGAACGTCTTTTATATTTTATATCTAATCACAGATTCTCTCCCTTGACAAGATAACAATTTGATTAAATCAGATTGTTAAAAAAGAAAAAAAGAACCGAATCTCATTATCTATTACATTAAAATCTGTTTATTGTTTGTATGTGAGCGTGTAAATAATAGATAAAGTAGTAATTGAGTAAGAGGGTTAAATTTTAATTGGAAAATGATTGGTTGATTAGATTACATAATATAACTATATTACGTAATATACTATTCAAAGGTTTCAATAAGTAAAAATAATAACAATATCAATTAAATATGACTATAGAATAACAATTTAAAAAGACTATGAGTAAAAATAAAAAGAGGGTATGAAAATGAAAGGAATGGCTCAATAGAATGAATGAATTCACTAAATTGTTATCAAAAGTGAAAGGCATAGAGTTTAAGATTTATGATAGTAACTATATATTTTAATAGCTGAGATAATTCAATAAGATTCATATGAATAATTAGTCATTAGAATTAATAATATAAAATCGTAAAAAATTCCACTAATTCAAGTGTGTTAAAACCACTTAATCTTTTTGATCTGTTGAATTTCTAATGTGAGAAATGACTGTTTAACATATATACATAACTACAAAAGAATAAATGATGAATAATTCAAGAGGATTGATGAATGGATAAACGTTTGCATATGTTGATATTAATTCAGGAACCATTAAATGTCAGTTAACTACCTAAAAGGGATTAAATAACTTCATAACAGTAAAAAACATAAAAAGATGATTCGATGAGAATCATATCAGTGATTGACTTATTTTCTGGTTGGTGTTTTTTAAGCCAGTTAGTTTTCTACTGGATGAGGTCGCTAACCCTATGCCTAACCTTTCTCCTTAATCCAGGCTTAGGACCAGCAGTAGCCTCAGAGGGGCTCCAGCCGGAGTTGTAACAGTGATTGGTGAAAGAGCATAATTATTATGGTTTGATATTAACTACAAAATAGTAAGTGTTATTTTAAGAATATGTTAAAAGACTGTTAAGCAGTTTCAAGGGATGTTTTTATGACGAATCACAATACAACTATATTCCGATCTGAAAATTTGAACATTTTTCTTTAGTTTTCGTTTGATTCCACATATATTTGCAGAGCATGGTCATTGATGTACTATCTAGATTATTTAGCATGTTGAAACAGTGGCAGATCTTAGCTTATGGTCTTCTTTCTCATCCTGGTCCAACAAGAGACTAATCAACTTAAGATATTTTCTATTATAAATTACAATGTTTAACTCTTATGTTGTGCTAATAACTCTACTGTAGCAATAATTCTTATAATTAGCTTTGTTTATGTTTGCATTATTATTAGTAGATCAGAACGAAGTGTAACCATATAAATGGAGCCTTCAGTTAACAAATAATAACCACAAACAGTCCAGTTACATAACTATTTCATTCACATAAACTTTAACACTTTGAAAGATTATGAATAAGATTTCAGTAGAAGTGTTTAATAGGCTTAAAGAAAATCGATTTTCTAAAAATGATGAAATATGCTGAAAAGCAAATTAAGCAAACACAAATCCAGGTTTTAATGGTTTTTATAAATTGATTTCAAAACTCAGTAATAAATATTGGCTTAAACTAAAGATAATCTTGATTATTACAGTTATTTAGAATAGACTCACTTATTGCTGTTATTTTTATATAAGGCTTAAAAAATTCTAAAGCTGAAGTTACTATCTGGTTCTTTTGTACTCTATTACTCAAATCACTATTATGTACAATTCATAGGAAGTCCAATACTATTTTCATTATCAATACTTTCGTCTTTATCGCTAAGTTTAGTAATCAGTGTCGTATTATACAGTTACTGAATGCCTGTGGGTTAACAATAAGCTTTAATATCATCAGTAGTTTCAAGTAATCTACATTTTGAATAAAACTCATACAACAAAATAGCTGAAATTCCAGTTGTTTTCAATAGATAATTTAAAAAGGAGAGAAAAATAAATTTATTAGTTGAGGTCATAGGTCAATTGAAGCCAGACCACCATGGAAAACCTAGAAGCACTGGACGGCAGTTTCGTTCTATTATGGGACTCCCCAGTAATGCACATCCAAGATCCCCACCCTCGAGATTCAAGCCCAGAAACTATCAGCCTCGCGCGTGAACGATTAACACCTAAACCACTGAACCGGACGGCATCCAACAGTTCTAATATCTAACTTCAACCAATCCACGAAATTGAACGACATATCCACCAATGTCTTCAGTTAGTTACTATCTCAAAACAGACCCGGTTGAACTCTACTGGTGACGGCTTCTCACTAGAACTCCAAGAAATACCTCTTGGAGACAACCCGTAGTGAGCAGTTGGTGATTATTATCAGAAGTGGGTTTTGTGGATATTGTAGTAATTTAAATTGTGCACCCACAACCCAACCTAGGAGTCAAACCCAGGGCCCTCAGTCTCGCAGAGAGTCCCTTATGTAAATGTCCTAGGTTCAGTTCTCAGCGGGTCAGTGGATGCTCGCTGATGAGTTCTCGCACCAGAATCAAACGTCTGTCCAGTCCTCCCTTGCTTTTTATGGTTTTCTAATCTAAATCTCTCAGTGATGTAAACTATGAAGCATCAACAATCTCCAAGAGCCTTCCAAACTAAAAGTATTTAAAGTTATAATAATTATTAAGTGTTTAATTATTGTTTTCCCTAGTTCAATCACATTACATGTTTGCTTTCCAATTAAACTCTTGAAAACCTTTTCAGATAAACCAATTGTCAACTGGTTATATAGATAAAATAAAGTAACCTTCCAAGTCTTTTGACTCTATGGATCAGAACCTATGGAATAAGAGTCAACAACCTAAATGATATGGTTTATTAGCTAAATATACGTATTAACAAGTATTTTAAAATAGTCTGTCGTAACTTCTTGATTTCACCATCTTACTTTGCTGATCATCAGAAGGAAAAGTACAATTAGGTCAGTTTAAAACAATTTAGTACTATTACATACACAATAAGACAAGTCATCGAGTATAGAATTACCTATAAACAGATTCTGTCAATATTCTTCTTACATAAAAAAAGAATTAAAATTAACAATTAGTGGAACAAACAGTGTTGATATTAATACTACTCAAATTTTTGGATAAAAATAAGTAGTTTGTAGACCTCTAATGAAGTGATTGTTAATAAGGGTATATACTTCCAATGTTATTATATTTCTGAGTTTCATTAGCTCTTTAACTTGAACGACTGATTACGTCATAAGAACAATAAATTGTAAATTTGCTGACAAGCCACTTTAAAAAAAACACACAAAGATTAGTCACTACTTCATTGGTTTTTACTAATTATTTACAAGAAGACAGTTTTTTATTTAGAATGAACTCAGATTTTATTTATATTCCAATCATAATCCTAATTCTTTCAAAACCGCCTAGATGTTATTTTGACTAAGTTAGAAGATTAATATCAGAAGGGGTTTTTGTGGATATTATTGTAATTTCGATAGTTGAGATCATGAGTCAATTGAAGCTAGACCACCATGGAAGACCCAGAAGCACTAAACGGCCGTTTTGTCCTATTGTGGGACTCAATTTCATGGGTTAGTTGAAGTTAAATATTAATACCGTTGGATACCGGCCGGTTCAGTGGTCTTGAGGTTAAGAATTCGCGCACGAGACTGATAGGTTCTGGGTTCGAATCTCGCTAGGTGGGATCATAGATACCCACTGCTGAGGAAGAAATGGCCGTCTAATGCTTCCTGGTTTTCCATGGTAATCTAGCTTCAATTGACTCATGATCTCAAGTACTTAAATTATTAAATATTTTTCCATATGTATTCATTAATCATGAATTTCTGATAGGTATTTATTACTTACAAAAATAAGAAAACGTATAAACAAAGTTTAAAGCTTTGTTAACTGACTTCTCTCTAATGTTACTGACTCCCAATAATACTATGATTACTAGTAGTAAATAGCATGATTGTTAGTTATAACTAATGAGATAGCTATGGTGTGTTTGTTTCCTTTAGGCGAATTAAATTTTGTCGTATATGAATTTAATTAAATTGTAGTTTTCATTTATTCACAAATTATAATTAGTCTTTTTTAATTATAATTTAATGAATACCAATTATGATGATGACATAGATAATTATTATTATCCCCCTAACTGACTATTCCTATCATCCTTTCTTATGAATATGATATAGTTGAATTAGTAAAATAACACCTTTTATTGCCTCTTTTATTTAAAGAAAAATAATATTTGATTTCTGTATTTTGAAATACAAAATGGCAAGTAGAATAAAGGGGTGAATAAGGTAATCAAAGTTTAATTTTTCTGTTTTCCTTCATCATTACCTTTGTACTACTTTGTTTGAACTTAATTATATATTTCTTTATAATGAAAATAATGTCAAAGACCTGTTACGTAATATAGGTAAAATGATAATATGAAATAAAATCATGACTGTACGCTTATTTATCGACATTCTCATATTATATGTATATATGTGTATGTGCACACATTTGTAAATGTGCCTACTGTATATTTATATACTTTTTATATCTATTTATTTGCATGTAACATCTAAAAGAAATACACTACTGATGTAATTATTAGTGAAATGACACGTGAGTATTTATTACAATGACTTCATCATTCGCTAATATTTTCACCCTATAACTTATCAGAAATAATTATCTGTATTATACAATCAAATAGTTTGCTTGATTTTTTCTTTTAAAAATAAGTTAAAGAATATTACCAATGATAAATAAATAAGATAGTATCAATTTGGAAATAATAAACTTTAATCGGTTTACTATAATCATGTAAGTATATCCAAATGAAAACATTCTATCATTATTTGATTAATTATATCTTGAAACAAACATCGCATCAAAGTAAAAGACACATTAAGTTACATCATATACACAGTTGTTCATTGATGAAAAAAGAATAAAACAACAACATTGAAAGGTCAATTAGATAAGTACGTTATTCACGTTAATGATAAACAAATAAAATTAGTATTAATCAACTAATTATATTGACTAGTGATTTGAAAACTAAAATATTCTACAGTTAATTAAAATAATTCATTGTATCTTTGAATCCATCGAAAAGAGAAAATTTTCTTCACTGAATTCTCTTTATTTTTATTCTACAGTTATTCTAAAATGATACTTGAATTCTAAAAAAAACAAACAACAAATAATATAGTTACAGTATACAAGTGAGAGGCATTGAGTTGGGAACCAATAGTTTACTGTAGCCATTTTATTATATAGTACATTACTTAATCTATGTTGAAGATTAGTTAGTTTGTCACCTCCAACATGGTTAATAATACAACTCATAAATTTTCAATAAGTATTTAGTGAATTCATCGTTAGGATATTAATGACTACATAATTCTTAATAAACTAGGCGATATCTCGTATTTTTTAAAAAAAATGCTACAATTTGTTTTTAGGAGTTGTAACATGTTTTACTATGAACAATAACATTCGAATAATTGATTTTTAACTATATAGTTGATTCAGGAATCGATTGAAGCTAGACGACCATGGAAAACCCGAAAGCACTAGATGGCCTATTCGTCTTAGTATGGAATTTTTCAGCAGTGCGCATATACGATCCCACCCCGCGAGATTCGAACCCAGCACCTATCAGTCTCGCACGCGAATTCTTAACCTCTAGACCGGCTTGTATCCAACTGTGTTAATGTCTAACTTTAATCAATTCACGAAATTGCGCCACCGTTGTTGAAAATGTAATTTTTTATCTCTATCTCTGATGAAGCATTTACTTGACTCTGATTTATTTCTTACACTGAAACTGATTATTAAGATGCATAAAAACCTTGTAGAATTATAATGTGGAAGAGCATAGTCTCTGACACCTACGTACTGTGGTTTAAAATATTTCATTTATCATATATTGTAATATTAAAAGCATTATTCATTGCCAGTCAACCAAATGAATTTCTATATGAGAAAAGGTAAAAGCAGCTTTAATAATTCAAAGTGTTATTTTAGTCTTCAAGAAACAAACTGACAATTTAAAAATAGAGTGATCGATTTTTGGGAGATATAAACAAGTAAAAATGAGAGGTTTTAATGCAGGCATTTTTCCTTAATCTAAATTTCTGTCATATACGGGAGAAGGAGTTTGTGGCATTTTCACAGTTTAAATCACAAGTCGATCTAAATTAACACTTACGGATGCCAGCTCAGTAGTCCAGAGGTTGAGTGTTCGCTCGAGAGACTGAGGGTCTTAGGCTTAAGTCCTGCGTGCAGGATCGTGGGTGAACACTACTGGGGAGTCCTGTACATGAACGAAACGACCCTCTAGTGCTTCTAGGCTTTCAGTGGTGGTATAGCCTAGTTCGACTAGTGATTTCAACTGTGAAAATATACAGCTTTATTACTTAGCTGAATCAAATTGAAAAACTGCGATTACTGATTGATTAACTTTGCCTAGCATCAATGAACATAAAACTGTCTTAAATTGTACCTTCCAACGCCTTCATCAGGAGGACTACACATTTACCTGTTTAGAACAAGTTGTTTTTATGTATCATCCACTTGTTTCAGAATATATCCATATTACTTTGTTTGAGCAGAACGTTTGGAAAACGCTGGAAAACGGTGTTAGAAAATACTTATGCTATTTTAGTTATCGAATTGGCGTATCATTACCGTCAACAATAAAAGACAATGTATTCTACCCCAGCTAAATAGTAAGGCTGGGTTGTTTTAGACTAAAAATAATCTATATCCACCTATACATTGCAGTTTGCTCAGGAAGAAACACTCAAGAAAATCTAATAAGTGTATCAAGTGGCACTTTTTTGTAGTAACTATCTGGGAATTTTAGCAGTGAAAAATTAACGATAAAGGAAAAAAAATCGGAGTTTTTTCGTATGATTTAGGATGCTCTCAGATAGTCAAATAAAGGCTATCCAGTTATTTCATCTGGACATTAATAATTAATGGCTTAATAAAAGACTTGGAGGCAAATGTAAATAACTCGGATGTTAACTACATACGATCTAAGAGTCAAAAATACAACCAACCAGCACACAAACACAGTGAAAACGATCAATTAGAACATTGTATCTCCCAGTTCCAGCAAGTTTCATTCTGTTTATTTTTTAGTATTAATTAACTAAACCGCACTTACCTCATCAGCTCAGTAAGATGAACACCAAATTCATAGAAGTAGTTAATTCAGTGGTGGTAATACATGAAAGAAAGATTGCATATAAGGACATATTACAGGAAGAAAGAATTAGTTCGTAGAAAGAAAAATATGAAGCGATTTTAATCTCTTAGTTTAAAGGAAGACAGAGAGTGTATACACCGACGCCATTGTGGTCGATTCCGAACCATATCACACAGAGTCTCCAACCATTGATGACAATAGTCACGTGGTTCCCAACCAAGTAGTTTGCATCTGCCAACATGGTTCAGACCAGGAGTAAGTGTCTTCAACCACTGGTGTCACATTTTTGGTTTGGTCACCCCTAACTTTCTTCGAACCATCCCCAACACTAGTCAGCATCGCGCGTCGTGGTAATCGATGTTCAGACATACGCAACACGTGGCCCAACCATCTCAGTCGATGAAGTTTCACAACCTCATCAAGTGACTTACCATCATTCTCTAATACCCTGCATCTAACCTCACTATTACTTACCCTGTGATACCAACAGATGCGAGCAATATTTCTAAGACATCTGTGGTCAAACTCTAGTAGCTTACGAGTATCTTCTACTCTTCATGGCCACGTTTCGCAGCCGTAAAGTAGAATAGGGCCAACTGCAGTGCAGTGTACTCGTCCTTCAATTGATAGACGACTTCACCATAGGTGACGTCAGTTGGCGAAAGCCAAACGAGCTTTCCGAATCCGTACTGAGATTTCATCAGACACTAACCCATTCGAGTTGATCAGAC
Source organism: Schistosoma spindalis (assembly GCA_946903255.1). Lineage (NCBI taxonomy): Eukaryota > Metazoa > Platyhelminthes > Trematoda > Strigeidida > Schistosomatidae > Schistosoma > Schistosoma spindalis. The sequence continues at coordinate 70,318,823 of OX336420.1, read as the reverse complement.
TTCCAATATAAGTGAAGTTGTCAACGCGTTCGACTACTTCACTCCCTATCCTTAGTTCAGGTGTTGACGCAGGCCAGTCATGAAGTAACAACTTGCATTTAGAGGGGGAGAAGCGCATCTCAAGCATTCTGGCATTGTTACTCAGTGCTACCAAAGGACCCTAAATTTTATCAGCGACTTCATCAAACAGGACTATATCATTTGCGTATTCAAAGTCAATAAGTGGACCTCCTGGTAAGAGATCAATGCCCGAACATTCAGTCATCGAGGGTGTTGTTTCCATCAATATGTCTATGATAAACGTAAGCAAAAATGGCGAAGGTGGACTGCCTTGACGGACACATATGAGGTTGCAAAAGCAGATGACAGTTCGCCATAAGCTCTCACTCAACTTGTAATGTTTGGGTAAAGAGCCTTCACAAGGTTTATGTACTTCTGAGGTTCACCTTTCAATGACAGGCACTGCTACAGAAGCTCTCGGTCAACAGAGTCGAATGCTGTTTTTAAGTTAAGCTAGACCACCATTGTCGGACGCCGATAAGCATACCTGTGTTCTGGAACCTGACGAGTGGTGAATATGTGATCGATGCAGCCACGGCCAGGTTTGAAGCCAACCTGATTTTCTCGTGTTTGTAGTTCACCAGTCTTTGTTAGGCGTCCGATAATTATTCAGGCTAGTATTTTAGATGCTATGTTAGTCAAACTAATCCTTCTATGATTATCACAGGATGATTTTAATCCTTTCTCATATATTGGGACAATCAGTGATTGTGACCAGTCGGGCGGGATTACGTCCAACTCCCAAATTTTAGCTAAAATTTTAGTCAACCTAGTTGCTGAAATTGGACCACCATCCTTAAAGACCTCTGGAGCCAATCCATCTAGACCAACTGCCATTCTTCGTTTCGGATTGGCTATAGCCTTTTGAACTTCAGATAGATTTGGGGGACCTACTTCAATGTTCCATTCACGCTGTCTAGGAATGGTGGGTAGTTGTAGAGTGGCTGAAGGCTAGCTGAACTGCTCCTTAAAGTGTTCCGCCCATCGTTCTAAACGTCTTTTTCCGAGATAGTCTCACTTACACTCAACTTCTTAATTACAGTACCTTTTATGAGTCTGAAGAGCTGTCTGGTGTTACCTACAGCCGTCGCCTTTTCCATCTCTTTTGTTTTAGTTGCCCACTACTGCTCACGGTTGTTCCTTGGAATTTCGGTTAACCTAGATCTGATTGGTTTTCGCTCTTCATCGTGTTCAGAGCCTAATGGAATGGGTTTACGAGAACGCATCATTGCAATATACTTAGAATAAATTCATTAGTTTTTCATAACCCTTTGGTGTAAATCATTGACAGATATCACTGCTATTTCCACAGCTGTTTGTATATCTTTCCAAGCAACATCTGGGTCAGTCTTGTTTTCAGAACTACCTAAGTGTGACTTTAGTTGTTCCTGAAGTCTACTTTTGGCTTTCTCGTCAATTAATTCAATTATAATGGGTCTTCTTACCGAACAGCACATAAACAACCCTTAACGGCGATCCGCTCCAATAGTGCTTGTTCTGCCTTCGTACATAGTGCTATGGCTACACCTGCAAGTCCAAGAGAACTAGCCATTCGGTTGCCAGATACACGGAGGGTGTATCTCGTTGGCTCTCGTTTTGGAGAGGTGAGGTCAACTGAATGAGCACACTATCACCGTGTATGCGTGTTTCAAAGACACAGAATCCATCAATGGTACGAAATTCTAGGGTTTTAGCCAAGGAGGCCAGATGGCCGATTTGACACGGGATGAGTACGTGGAAGGCTCCAATGTGTAGTTTGGAGTGAGGTTTCATTAGACTTGGGACAGTGTTTTTCGCACTAGAATCGTTGGCTATGGTGACACTTTAGGAGGAAGCCAAAAGAAGAAGTTTGGTGTCGAAGGTCGATGAAGGAGGAATAATAGGAATTGAAGAGGGAGATTGATTATAAATACAGTGGTCTTGAGTGCTGTCGAAGGTATGAGGGAAGTTATCAATTTCCAGGTAGCCCACACCGTGGAAGGATTCTGTTGGATGTACCTTAAAAGGAAATTAATTCAGAGGTGGTCATAGTGACCTGAGAGCGTGACCGCAGTGCCTGAAAGACAACTGCTTGAGGTCTGTCACACATCATATCCATGGAATATGGCGAGATGTGCATTTTTAGGGTCGACCTTTTTTAACCCCACCCTTCCTTGTAGGACTGCAGTATCACTGCTATGCTGGTTGTCTGAAGGAAACATCTTACTGCCGTCACACCTCTGTATAGTCAGCAGTACGACTTCGCCTTTGGAACCTGGGTTTGCTGCTTCTAGTCTTATCATTCTTCAACTGACCTGTCTGGTATGATAGGACCTTGAGGAACGATTGTTCTAGCCAGCATAGCTCGATTGGTTCATCTCGATATGCAAGCCCGACCACAACGTCATGATAGCAGCAACGGTCGGGTACCTAACTATATTGCAATTTATTTTATACTGGATATGAAGTTTATAAGCATATAACCTTAACGCTCATCAGTGAAATATGCCATTTGGTTCATTGTTCGTGGTACATTCTTTTATTAATAAACTTAGATATTTAAGATCGTAACATTACAATCGTCATGATTTGGTTAAGAATAAGTATACAGTTGAGTTATTTAAAAAACTGACATTCATTTATTTGACGAAACTATCCAGGTTTAATTCACTTGATATTGTTTTTATTTGAATCTTCCTATTGATGTTTAGGACTGAAATTGTCCAGTCTCCCGGAGTGAACATCAACTCTGAGATGCAGGTACATCCAGCTGACGAGTCCCAAATAGGACGAAACGCACGTCCTGGATTCCACTGCTAGCCACTATCCATCTTTCCCATCCAGGTTTGTTTACAAATTATTCTGCTAAGGTTTTAATGACTTAACTTCTATAGGACTTAATTAAAATTATTTTAAGTAAACATCCAGTTAAGATTATATTGACAAATATAAATGGTTATCAGGTATGCAGTTGATTGTGATTGACAGTTGAGCAGTGGATAAATCCAAAATCTAGCACGGTGAAGAATGATAATTTAATTTCTGCAAAGATAATATTAAAGGTGAGAAGCCAGAAAAAAAAATCGTATGGCACTTAATATTGTATGAGAGTTTAATGGTGAATAACTTTACAACAGTGGGAATTGTTTCGAATAATGATATTGAGGATCATCAATCACATTTCTTGATGAAGACATTCAACGAAACTTACAATTATTCATTTAACAAAAACTGACATTTTAGAATCCTATACATCCTAACTATTTAAGTCTACTACTGACTAACTCTTCTCTTATTTCAAACAAAACTACATAATAAAGTTGGCAACGATAAAACATGTATCATTTATTTAATATTGTTTTATTGTCAAATGTTTAGAACAACACACACACAAATGGTTATACAATCAGCTTGAAAGACTCGTTGTATAAATAAAATTCTTGATGCATTGTATGCTCTTTTTTGCTTACAAATATATTCTGAAAATAAGAAAATAATTAAGAATAAACGGTAAGATTACAATTTATGGACGACATTTGAGCAACGGTAAAATGACTTTGTATTGTCCACATACTTGCTAGGGACAAATGAGTGTTATATATCAGGTTAAGCGATTAGTATTTACAGTTGGACTTTAGGGATAGAAATTAAATTTAATGCTTTCATTACGAACTGGCATTAGCTATAATGCCAAAATGAGTGAATGAATTTCGCGCCAAAATAAAAGATCTGCTAACTTTAATCTGATTGGTTCATCCATAAATTATAGTCTTGCCGAATAAACTTTTATTTTCGACCCATGGGAGATATAGAAATGAATTATGTAAAAAGTTGATAAGTGGATTGGAATGAAAAGCTATATTATATCATATTATATGATGACTAAACTATAAAGATAATAATAAATGCATAAATCAGATTGAAGTAATTCATTAAGTTTTACAGTTATGTGCAATAAAATTTTGATGACATAATTTGTTACATGTTTATCAAGTAATTTTTAAAGTAAAATGATTATTGTTGAAATTAAAATACACATTGATATCTGGGAAATTTGAAATCTGACACTTGCTAGAATTTATGTTGATTTCGATTCGGAAGTATTCTATATTTAACTTCTCTAGGGTTATAATCATTCAGAAAAACGTGATGCCTAGTTCAGTTATGTAGGGAGTAATAGTTATACATTATAGGCTTATTAGAAATGTGTGGAATGTCTGTCCAATGTCCACAGAAACATTTTAAAACTTCCAGTTATCCTTTAGATGATAATGCTAAAATTTTACTTTGAATCAGTCAATTATTTAGAATTATTAGCTAAAATTTCCTATTACAACTGCATTAAGACTTTGACTATAAATGACATTTTTTAAAACTATCTAAATAGAAACTTCGATTTCGAAATTCTACAGAATTCTTTCAATGAGTGTTACAACTCGATTGACTAACTCTTACTATAAATGATAGATTTAACAAAGAATCAGAGTATCACCTGAACTTTATGAACAAGGAACAAACTGTAACTTGTCAAATATTTTTGCGTTTGGAATAATGAACTTATTTGCATTGAATTGAGGAAAAAATCGTGCTAATAATAGTCAAAGACTGATTTTCAATAGACAACTATTGACCTGGTGGGGGTTTTGAATGAGAAATTCTGAGGATTTACATACTGAGACCAAACAGCTATTGAATGTTTTCTGGTTTTTACTGACTGTTAAACTAACATGGATGCGTGATATAATAATAATGTTAAACTAGTAACCATGAAATAGGATTAGTAGTATAGATTAGACATTTTTAAAATTATACTCATTGAACTACAATACTTGATCTCGATGGCTGAGTTCGGAAACTCTTAAGTTATCAGACATATCCTTTGGTTAGTTGAATAGGGGAATGATTATTGATCAAAGTCTGAAGCCCAGTTGATCAAGAGTCGAGTAGTTAGTCAGAAATTTAAGGTTCGAGATTGCTTAAAATTAATAATTCTTTGGGATTAAGTTAACAGTTCTGATAATTTAAATTTATCATTTTGATTACAACGAGTTTCAGTAATTCATAAGAAAAGTTAATGAATATTTAAACACAAACAAACTGTTCAGCTTGTTTGTAGAGCAGGATGAATTAGTGATATAATAGGCCGAATGCATGAAATCGATACCAGTAGTCTCCCAGTTACAATAAATAGTCATCTAAAGATGCAGTTGTTCTGTTTTCAGAAGAATGTTTTCTATACGAGGTGACAACATGACTTTTTAAGTAAGGATGTTTTAATTGAGATCATGATACGATCGATGTTAGGTCACTATTGAAAATCTAGAAGCAATGGACGGCCGTTTTGTCAAAACTCAGTTTTTTCCACAGATCTATACTGATGAGGATGCTTTAGTGAAGAGAATAACCTTGAACGGAAAATGAAATCAATTACTCAGACTATTTATGAGTAGGCAAATTTATTATGCATACAAAGGGAGTCACAAGTTTTACAGGTGGGGATTTCCATTAATTTTCTGACTTATTTCTTGATATGGACTGCATGTAGTATGGACAAACATTTATTATCTTCAACTTATTAACTAGCTGGAGAAAAATAAAACGAAACGTATTAACTTAAGTTTATTTTACGGAAATAAGCTAGAAACCTCCATTCTTATAGTTTATCATAAATTTCATGAGATTTGTCTAGTGTTATCTTAGTGTACGACAAGTAATTTCAACTTTTTTAAAATAGAGATACTAAATTGTTCCTAATCGACTTGACTACTAACAGTGTAAATTAGGGAAATCATTCATCGTAATAAGTGTGTAGATGAGGTGGAGGGAAATGTTAAAGCCCACAAGATTCATAGGAAGGGATGCTTAATAAAATTAATATTTATTCATGATAAAACTGACTTAACCTCATATTAAAAAACTCCAACCCATAGATTTAAAGTTGAACAAATAGATACATCCCATCTCTTTAGTCTCTGAAATATCTGTACTAGTGGTATGACAGTTTATTTGCTAATATCAATTATAAGCGACAAACACTTGTGGATTTTATGGTAAATTCAGTCAACTCATTTGAATATATTTATCTAGTGATTTGATATTTGTCAGTAATGGATTGTGGAGATCATTGGAATCGCGAACCGATCTTAAGTTAGACCACCGTTGAAAACTTGGAAGAATTGGACGGTCGTCTCATCGTAGTATGTAACTCCTCAGTAGTAAGCGTCCACAACCCTGAACGTAAAAATCGGACCCAAGACCTTGGGCACCTCACGTGGATGCTTAATCTCTAGTCCACTGAACTGGGATCCACTGGTGTTTAGGTCTAACCTCAAGCAATCCACAACATTACACGAATATCTTCCAATGTCTTAGACATTAATACCGTTTAATGCTGACTCAATGTTCCATAGGTTAAACGTTCATTAGCGAGACCGAAGGTCTTGGGTTCGATCCCTATGTACAGGAACGTACGTGCACCCTGACGAGGAGTTCCACAATACGACGAGACGGCTATTTTGGTCTACCTTAGGTCGGTTCATGATTTTAATGAGATTCATCATTCATTTAAAACCTCCAACTGCCTGGTTGTGAGATATAACACTACACACTTTTATTGAGATACAAGAAAATAAACTGCAATCCCTCAGTCGAATTCTTATGAATAATGAAAAAACCAAAGCAAATCTATGAGTATTATTATTTTGGAAACAAGATCAGAATTCATACCGATGTCGACCAACCTGCAAATGGGACAATTTCATATATACTTTACTCCTTACAATCAGAACAAGTGTAAACTAAGGTCAGCCTCGAATTCTCACTTGATTTTTTGAAACTGAAAACTTTTGCCGAAAAAATTTCCAGCCTGTTTGTTTTGCTATCGTAGAGACAATTTATCATAGACAAACCACAAAAAACCAACTAACATGTATGATGTAAAACGAATATTGCATCTTTGACAAATCATTGGTGTGAGGGAAAAGATAAGCAAAATGATTAACTCCCAGGAAAATGTTGGAGAAAAGCAGTAACAACTGGTAACCTTCGAAAATATTCACGACCATCAGGATTAACATGAAGAAAATCTAATGTCAAGATGTTCTGTAACTTTGCATAGCGAAACAGAGCTATGCAACGTATAACCAAATGTGATAACTCATGAATTGTTACACTTTTAATCGTCTAGCAAGCACAGAAAGCCATAAACCAAGACAGGTGATATTTTCATGTTTGACAATAGTAAAAATAAAAAGATATTAGGAAAAGGATAGTGATCGGCAGCAGGATATAGGTGATCAGTAACAAAATCTAAGATATTCCGAAGATAGAGAAGGTATACGTCTTTGCTATTGTCATCTAGAGTATCCAGAAGGAGCTCAGGATGAATCGGTAAACATCTTTGGAAAGTACAGAGCCGCAAACGACTACAGAAACAAAGGAAAATATTCTCAATATTTAAAAGTGACTTCATATGGAGCATGTCTATCTACTCTATGCAGCATTGTCTAACGACTGTTGCCACCAGATTGTACAATTTGACAGAACTCAGCTAACATACGAACATAGCTCACAACGAAAGTCAGTGTTTCTGTAAGTTGATACCTTTTTCTGATTTACTTCTACTGTAAGTTAGCGACGCAGCTGGGTGACTAATACCGGTTATTTCTGTTAAAGAATATTCACAATAAGACTGACTAGCTTCGTTGTTCTCCAGTCTCTTTACACCTAACTTCAGCGTTAATTGTGTAGTAGTTTATGACAAAGGAGCACTTTTCAGAAGACATTGATGATCAGAAACATAGTATCATATTATTTGTCTAAACCGACAGACCTCGAGTTTACGCAACCGAAAATCTTGCGCTACATCTATGACTCATGGTAAGCATTCCGGGAGATAACGGGTGAAAATCAGTATTGAGCTCTGCACAAGCGTCACACATTCACAGTTAGACAGTACGAGTTAGGTTACCCACCAAATACCTGAGGATGAAACATTCTGAACCCGATGAGAGCAGCACTGTTACTGTTTGACAATAAATAAATACAACTAAAGGATTATTCCTAAATGGTAGGAACTATCATAACCGAACACAATCACTGAATTGAAAGTATCCAACTTGTACTGAGCAACCACTTCCCATAACTTGTCTTTCTTGGACACACTGATAAAACTAGGAAAGTAAAACTCCACCTAATGTGACAATCATATTCTTCGCATTATTCTAAGTGAACTGCGTTTGTATTTTACAATAACTTTTGCATCTTCCCCATTCATATGATGTCTATTAACTAATCACCAAGTATGTGCAATATCAATATACAAATGAGGGTATTTGACTTAACAACAATGTGAATTTGGATGAATTGTTTCAGGAAAGTCAATAAATCTTTATCGAACAAGTATTTTGTGCTCTGAGAATTAAAGTGGTCCCCATTTTCAAGTATTAGCAGTGAGACCTCAGATAAAACAGAGCCAATGCGTGCATAGAAGAGATGATAAAGGGATAATAGAAACCCTGGTATTTCTCGATGCAAAAAAATGGATAATCTATATTTTATCTGATCATAAGACAACAGAAAATACAATACATTGAACAGCTAAATCAACAAACCATATACAATTATAATTTATTCATTTAAACATCCTATCAACCACACATATTTATATCTTGGAAGAAAGTTCCCATACAAAAGTCATATAAGAAAACTGAATCTTATAAATTAAGATTATTTACAAAAATGCTTTATCAATATCACATTAACTAAGGTAATCTGATTCGTCTGAATGATCAGATTTTGTATCTGTTGTTCTTCTGTTAGCATTTGCCAAGGCACCAAAATAAACAGTCAAAGCTTTGCTTTTGAAATTAATCATGTTCAATTCAAATTCAATGTTTAACGAATCCATTTTAATTTCTCTAATACATTTGACTGAAATTTCCAGAAAATCTGCCATATTTGTATTACGAGGCAAAAACAACGCTACATTCCCATTGGTCAGCACTAGAGCTAAATACAAAGCACACCATAAATTTGTGTTGGAATTTTGAAATCTTATACTCGATAAGTTAAAACTTTCATGTTCTAAATAACTAGGCCCGCCCCATGGTGGTGACATTAGAGCAGCAGTATATCCAACGTTGTTGGTCAAACCAGATTGAGAAACGAAATTCGACTGAATCTGCTTCCATGCCCAAGTAAAATAATCTTCACAAACAAATTCAATAAGATGGCGAACGCCATAAATTTCCGCATTATTTACGGCCATTGAAATACGAATAGGATCGGATTCAATTGCAATCACTAAAAGAGGTTGAAAAAGTAAACTTTATACTCAAATTAAAAAATCCTCAACTTTCTGTTGTCTGTACTACAAATAAAAAGGTGGATTTAATAGACAACATCTGATCAACATTACAGTCAAAATAAAGGAAAAACAACCGAAGTTGATGGGTAAGATGTCCTAGACTCGTAGAGCAAAGTAATTTTGAAAAAAAGTGGTTATTATTCTGAGGATAAACGTCACTGTCTAATGATCGTTTCTGAACACAGATCAAAGGTCACACAGGAAACAGTAGTTATTCTAACTATCTAGATCATGATGAATATTTCATTCAGGTTTCCTGGAACTTGGATAGTTGATGTGCTTAATATATGAAGTAATTTCAGTGTAATCGCCCGTTCCACAGTTATAATTGCTGGTTTAAACAAATAATTCACTGGACAGTAACTTCCATGAACTAAGATAGTTGGTCAGTTGTTGCCAACTATTGAAAAAACTATATTAAATATTATTTTACAGTGGGTGATATTGAGTTGCGAGAAGCGTATTTTGTCTTGCTCAGGATTCGTCAACTAGACATAATAATATGTGTTGGTATTCCTCGTGGGACTCAAGCCAAAGACCAAACAACATGAACACTACTGTTTACCACTATGCTACTAAGATGCCAACAAAATCCTTGGTTTAACAGGCGTTAGTTGTTATTAGAGTTCAGAATCTCTTGTTATTAATCTGTAGGACCGTACTTATCTGTTCTGTCAATATGCAGGTTAATTTTACTAATGTCTTGAATTTTTAATTCAATATATTATTATTATTATTATTATTATTATTATTATTATTATTATTATTAGTATTAGTATTACTGGTAAGTTTATTTGTGCGGCTAAATGATGTAACAGCATTTCAAAAGCTTGTAAAACAAATGAAGAACTGCTAAAATAAACTAGTGATTCAGAGGCAACCCCGTATTGATAATGACATCCTGACGAAGGGACCAGAAGATAACTTCCACAACTTATTTGAATTTCCAAGTAGAATAAATAACTTGTTTTTAATTTGTGATTTCAAGCATAACTCAATCATTTGGTCACATTTTAATGTATTCCACGATTAGGACATTAATTTTTAGTAATCAACCACGGATTATCTACAATATTGTATTGAAAGTTGATATATAATGCTATTATATAATATTCAACAAATACAATTACGAACTACACTAAGAAAATGGATAACACATTACCTCGAAATCCCCGTAATGCGAATTGTATAGCATTTGATCCAGTACCACAGAAAATATCCAAGACTGTGTAACTTCCTTTTGTCCAAGGTGTAAAAACTCGATATATTCGTTTAGCCTGGTGAGCAGCAATTACTTCAGGAGTAGCACTGAATAATGAATCTACATAGGTTATTAAATAATTAATAAGTAAATAATTGTTGTATTTATTTATTTATTTTAACACATAAGTATAGGTACAGGGAGGCACCAAGTACATATGCGCCACACAAATCTCAATTAATTTGTGTGAGGGCTGTGATACTGCCCGGGTGCCCAAACCAAAGCAGGGCTGTATGAATCAATATTATGCATTCTCGGGTTACTATTTACTTATTTTGTTTGAGTATAGTAAAATTAATTATTCAAAACGAACTTACCACAATCAACTTGAATCCCAGAATCAAAACGAGAGAATAGACGAAATCTTTGAGCCCAATATTTGTCCATTGAAGGGTCAAAGTCATTGCACATCAGCTGGTTGGACTCACATGATAATTTAGGTACAGGTGGATTATAACGCCAAAAGAAGCGACAGTTGTATAAAAGGGCTGAAAAAAGACAATAATTATAAGTTGATTACAATAATATTTAAGCAAAATGTTTTTTGTGTTCTGCAAATGAAGTAAAATGATTTCATGCATTGTGCATAAGCAAAAACAAACCAAATTATAAGGTTTGATTCAATCCTTATAAATAAAGTGAAGAGAAACACCAGTCACTAAAACTTAAGGAGTATGAATGAAATATTAGTGAATTTAATATTGTATAGAGTGTATGTCGGCTGCATTGACAGTATGAACAAACATATTGTAGCAACTAGCATTGTTACATGTCAACACAATATATTCTTGCTTTTGGACAGACGAATTATTTTAACCATCTCAATTCGTTTTATCGTTCATACATGTGACCTTGAATATGTGTGTATAATTGCACGATGAGTCTAAATGCTTCATTGTATCTCTCATGCCTATAAATGTTGAGTCACATTTTAGTTAGATAGAGTAAGCGCGTCAGCCTTCTCCATCACTCACCTTAACGTCTAAATAAACGAGTGCCTCAAAATAAATCCCTTCACTTTAATTCGTATTTGGCTTTATATCAACACTGTCACTCAAACAGGACCAGTTTAAGTTACTTACTTACGCCTGTTACCCCTTATGGGGGAACATAGGCCACACACCAGCATCTTCATTCAACTCTGAACTGAGAAATCCTTTCCAGGTGCTATTCATCTTATTCATGTTTGGTTTTAATTCCTGAGGCAGTGTGGTTTTGGCCTTCCTCATTTTTGTTTCGCTTTAAGATTTCAAGTTAGTGCTTGCTTCGTAATGCAGTTTGGTAATTTCCTCAATGTGTATCCCATCTACTTCGAACATCTTTTCCTAATTTCCTCCTCAGCTGGAAGCTGCTTGTTCTCTCTCACAGTAGGCTGTTGCTAATGGCATCCAGTTAACGGATATTGAGTATCTGCCCCCAAATACCCTGGTACGGCCGAGAGTGGGGAGAGTCCGCTCTCCCTCTCGAAATGCTCTCACATGGCCACGCGTATACAGCCCCTGCCAGGGAAGTCCTACTCACTGCCTTCTCGTGGTGGGGGTGTTGTTTACGAAAATGAGAGGACGAAAAGCGAATGTCCGGCGTTTTAACCGGATCCCAAATCAATGGTGTACATGGGCTCCAGTATCCTGACGGAACAAATGGAGTATGAACCAATCGTTGGTCACCGGCTACCATGGGACTGCATCTCCTCACGATGCTCCACTGCCTTGTGGGTCAGATCTTCAGGTCAAATGCTCGGGGTGTGGCCCACTAAGAAAACCACCTGCTTCGGTTTGGGCACCCGGGCAGTATCACAGCCCCCACACATATCCAATGAGATTTGTGTGGCGCATATGTACTTAGTGCCTTCTTGTACCGATATCTATGTGTTAAAATAATAATAATAATAATAATAATAATAAATTGAGTATCTATAGTAGACAATTGTTTACAAATATACTTGTACTGTTTTGATGATGCCAGTGGTAGTTATCCACGTCTCAGCTCCATACAGTAGAACTGTCTTGACGTCAGTATCTAAAATTCTGACTTTGGTATTTGTTGACAGAGAGTTATTTTGAGTTCCATATGTTCTTTAAGTATAAGAATGCTGTTGTTGCTTTAACAATCCTCGCCTTTACGTCTGCATCAGATCCTCCACGTTCATCGATGATACTTCCCAGGTACGTGAAAGTTCCCACATCTTCCAGAATTTCTCCATCAACTGTGATTGGGTTGGTGTTCTCCGTGTTGTATTTGAGGATCTTGCTTTTTCATTTGTGTATGTTGAGGCCTACTGATGTAGAGGCTGCTACTACACTGGTTGTCTTCATGTGCATTTGTTGATGTGAATGGATAGAAGGACCAAATCGCCTAGTTGCATCGAACCTGTCCGTTGTATTCTGTGCTTCCCCAGAGATGTGAAGGTCATCACAATCCAGTAAACCACCAGAAGAGAAAGGAGGAGAGTAGACAGACTTGTCTGACAACGGTCCTTACTTGGAATACGTCTGTTAGCTGTCCTCTATGTACCACTTTACACTGTAGACTGTCGTATGAATTCCAGATAATGTTGACGATTTTCGCAGGTACTCCATAGTGTCAAAGAAGGTTCCACAAAGTTCTTCTATCCACAATATCAAATGCAATCTCATAATCAAGGAAGCTGATGTATAGTGACGAGTTCCATTCAATTCATTGTTCAACAATGATCAGTAGTGTTGCGATTTGGTCTGTGCACGACAGATTCTTACGGAACCCAGCCTGTTGATCTCGAAGTTGGGTGTCTACTGCATCTTTCATCCGGTTCAGCAACACTGTTGAAAACTTATCCTTGTACTGGTAGTAATGTAATGCCTCTTTATTTATTACACTTGCTGGAATCTCCATTCTTTGGAATCTTGATGAGGTGTCCTTCTTTCCACTACGTCGGCACTTGTTCCTTCTCCCAAATCTTCATGAATAGGATGCGGAGCATGTTTGCAATCACTTCTACGTTTGACTTCAGTGCCTCAGATGGCATATTGTCAGGTCCTGTTGTTTTGCCACTCTTGATTTATCTAATGGCCATCCTAGTTTCTTCGATCGTTGGTGCAGTAACATCTGTAAAACGGTCTGTGTATCTTGCTCCGATGTCCAGTGGATTCAACAGAGATGGTTCGATTAAATGTTCATCGAATTATTCTGCGCATCTGTTCCTCTGTCCTTGATTTCAGTGACTGGCTTGCCTTCTCTGTCCTTGATCGGTCTCTCTGGTTTGCTACATTTTCCTGCTAGTTTCTTTGTTGTCATATAGTTGTTTCATATTTCCTCTTCTTACAGCTTTTTCCGCTGTCGTTGCTAGCTCTTGCATGCATTTCCGCTTGTCGTCTCCAATGCTATTCTTCATTTGCTTGTTTGCTTCTGTGCATTTGGTGTGCCTGAAGTTGCAATGTATTCACTATTCTAAGTGATTCAACACTAATTACACTGTGTTTAGACATTAGCTGGTTAGCACTCATCAGTAAGACGAACGTGTGATCTTTAGAGGACTGATTATTCCTGTGAAGTCCAAACAGGCGTCATCCAGGTTTGTATTGAGTCATCACCACTGAGCTATTCTGGTCATGAATGATCTCTTATAGGACTGGGGTATTTATAATAAAAAATGCTGATGAAACTAAATTAGAATACTATACAGAACGATTCCCTTAAGAATAGAAACCTTATTCCAGAAATAACGAGAAAAAAAGTAGAGTAGATTCTAATTTACCCTCTAAGTTGAATGTTGGCGAATTCCAGCAACGTGGCAGATTCAGTTCCCATGCGTTGAGTACACGGTAACTAGGAGTATTGAGAACAAAAAAGATTCATATAGAGATACCTGGAACGACAAAAAAGCTGATGTGTTGAAAATTGGAAAAATAATGTCGTTAACGACACTACTGTCATAGTCTTAGTTTTTTGTACTGACTTTGACAGGTTGTCACTTACAACACACATTTAGTAAACTCAAAACCACATGACTTTTATGGTGGGAATATTATGTTGAAGTGAATTTTCGAAAACTTGTCATTTACCTTAGTCCTCACACAACAACAATTAACCATGTTGTATTAGGTATGCTATTTATCATATACATGATTGGGTGATCCTGACTGAGGTAAAGACGTCAAAACTCGACACTGATCCATGGATTGGATAGTTAAATAATAACATATAGACCAGTTAAGTGTTAAGGAACTGATAAAAATAGTAGATAAATTAAAAGTGACAAGTGGAAGTTGTGATATGGTCAACTTTATCTGATCTAACAATCCCACCTAAACCTTGACAAATGAGAATAATAAAATAATATGACCAATAATCCACTATTCGATCATTACCATTATAGGACCTGGTACGTGTATGTATTGGTTCAAGTTGCAACACTTCATATCACCACAACGAAAATAGATAAACAAGATGAGACAAAAAAAGAATTGATTTGGACGCCAATTGAAATTTGACCGTAAGGAATACAGTTTAAAAGAAACAATTTTAGTCAATAGTTAAGAATGACATTTAACTTAAGAGCTGGTGGGATAAAAAGAATGAATACTAAATTTTGGACCGACGATGTAGATGCGTCCAATGCTTACCTGGTTATTTATTGTCCTATTACACTAGTTTGATGTGTGCTATCACCTTTTCTTTTCCCTTTTAAAGTTTTAGTTACTTGCTTTACTACTGATGCATGAGACAATTTACAGTGACTACGTTCTACATTAATTTAAATAGTTTTATTTTATTTTTATTTTATTTTAACACATAAATATCGGTACAAGAAGGCACCAAATACATATGCGTCACACGATCTCATTTGATATGTGTGAGGGCTGTGAGACTGCCCGGGTGCCCAAACCGAAGCAGGTGGTTTTCCTAGGGGGCCACACCCCGAGCCTTCGACCTGAAGATCTGATCCACAAGGCAGTGGAGCATCGTGAGGAGATGCAGTCCCATGGTAGCCGGTGACCAACGATTGGTTCATACGCCATTTGTTCCCGCAGGATACTGGAGCCCATGTGCACCATTGATTTGGGATCCGGTTATAGCGCCGGACATTCGCTTTTCGTCCTCTCATTTTTGTAAACAACACCCCCGCCACGAGAAGGCAGTGAGTAGGACTTCCCTGGCAGGGGCTGTATACGCGTGGCCATATGAGAGCATTTCGAGAGGGGGAGCGGACTCCCCCCACTCTCGGCCGTACCAGGACATTTGGGGGCAATTTAAATAGTATGAAAAGATTAGAGGTACTTGACGAAACTTTTCTTCGAAATATTGTTCGACCGCGATGAAAGCATCGAGTACATATTACTATAGCTAGTCGATGAGGTTATATCACAAGATATCTCAAAATATTACGATACCTGAAGTAAAAATGTGGAGAACACTCCATAATGATTAAATCAGCTGAAGCTATTAAACACTGCTACGGAGCGCGTATGAAGCTGTAAACCATTTGATTTGGATCCTTGTAAGAACTGTAACCGGTGACCAGAAAATTTGAGCTACGTAGCTCAAGACCAATAGTGATCTCAACAGATAATTACTAATTCGTATGACGATAAACAGAAGTACGTAAACGGTTGTCATATACTCACAAGTTGTCTGACACCAACAGTGAGCTTAATGAGAATATTTATCATCCGTGCATTCAAAACAAATAATGAACAAAGTTAGACCCAAATTACATACTCATATTTTAGAAAATCTTACCTATTATTGTCATTATGGTCACTGGTAAACACACAAACCATCTCCAGTACATAACACATTCTTGAAAAAACTGAACCTGCACAAATGTATGGATCGACCAAACTTTTTAATTCTCCAGATGAACTCATAAATAATGATCCAGAATATCGAACAAACCCAAGATCAAGATCTATGATGAAAATTGAAACAGCAAACAGAAAACTTGAGGATTATCTGAAAGTTTTATTAATATTACTGATGCTACCGATAATAATAATAACGAAAACAGAGACAGTTGGGTTATGGATAACAGTATAATTCAGTACGCGCGTTTCATTCTATATGGGATCAGTTAGTTGGATGCACATGGATTCGAGTATTTACGTTCACATCAGCGCAAAACTCAAAATCTTTCGCTTCAAATACCTAATCAGTTATCTACTGAGTCCAAATAGTCGCGTACTTATGTAACGGGTGCAGCATGATGAACTGATTAAAACTCAGTTAACAATATAAACAATAGGATAATCCAAGCACATTTTATAATTATTATTTATAAAACAGAAAGAGTTACAAATAACAACTTGTAATGAATTATAGTAATGATATCATGACTTATGACTGTTTAAAAGTCATCACTAAAGATTGATGAGCTCTGAATTAAATACCGCTATGTGAGGTTGATTAACGTTTTATTAGTTTGGTAATAAGTTTTAAAGAAATATCTACAGAGTATCATTAGATGACTTATGGGGGTTTGTCTAATACTGCACATATAGGATTACTGCGGTAACAGAGGGGACACCAGATATATATGCACCACACAAAACAATGAGAATGGGAAGAGAAAAAAGAAGGTAAAGTGCGTATAAGAAAAAAAGAAAAGAACAGATTAGTGTAGTGTAGTAATAATAATGATGGGGGGACGGAAAGGTACAACCAGAAGAATTCATTCAGTTAGGGAAGACACAACCACTTTTTATGAAGAAAGTAAAAGAAGGTTACAGCAGGATCGCCACTGGCTTCTATTCTGAGCCATATCTGATAACGTCTCTAGCCACTGTGTTGCACCATCTCTCAGTAACAGAGGCGCCCCCAAATTCCCTGGTACGGCCGAGAGTGGGGAGAGTCCGCTCTCCCTCTCGAAATGCTCTCACATGGCCATGCGTATATAGCCTCTGCCAGGGAAGTCCTACTCACTGCCTTCTCGTGGCGGGAGTGTTGTTTACAAAAATGAGGGGACGAAAAGCGAATGTCCGGCGTTTTAACCGGATCCCAAATCAATGGTGTACATGGGCTCCAGTATCCTGACGGAACAAATGGAGTATGAACCAATCGTTGGTCACCGGCTACCATGGGACTGCATCTCCTCACGATGCTCCACTGCCTTGTGGGTCAGATCTTCAGGTCAAATGCTCGGGGTGTGGCCCACTAAGAAAACCACCTGCTTCGGTTTGGGCACCCGGGCAGTATCACAGCGCTCACACAAATCAAAATTGATTTGTGTGGCGCATATGTACTTGGTGCCTCCTTGTACCAATATCTATGTGTTAAAATAAAATAAAATAAATAAAATACAGTAACAGAGGCAAGTTTTATGTTTGTGTAGATTGCGATTGATTTAGTCGATACCAATAATTTGGTCCGATATTTGCTCATAAAAACGAAGTTATTGACTCTATGTCCTCCTTTCCAAGAATTAAAAAAAGCTAGTCGGTTGAGTAATTTTTTTACTAGCAAAATAACACAAAATATTTGACACGGTAATAAACGTGACTAAATAACGTCTAAAACACGGTATATGAGTTTTTCGACGTAATTCATCAGCCTTTGAAATGAAGACCTGGTTATCAAGCTATATATATATATATATATATATATATATATATATATATATATATATATATATATATATATATATATATATATATATATATATATATATATATATATATATATATATATATATGGTTAGCTCAATAAAACAAAACCTACCTGACAGACAATGATGCACAATATTCCTCTGTTTCTTTTGTGCAGTATTATCCTTACATCCGCTCGCAAATACTAACAACCATTGGTCCACTTCCTCATCGTCATAGTAATCGAATAAAATATCTTCAGACCTTGGTAATGAGCAATTTTATGTATTAAGAATCATTATTCATAATTAATTTGAAAGATAATGAGCTTACAAACATTTATCGCTTATAAATTATATAATGCAAGTTGATAAGGCAGTACAAGCGCATATATTGGGGTGTGAGACATACTTTTTGTGCCAAGGATATTAATTTTCATGCATTTTCTGAACCGAAGTAAAAGCCATATAAAAATATAGTCATTTCGATTGACAATATATCGAAGCGAAATTTCGGGAATCGGTCGATAGTTTTTCAGAAAGTTACACAGCAGATTGGTGCTAAAACCGGTGACCTTACATAGATTAGTCTTTGCAGTGAGTATGGTTTAGAAATATAACTTTTGGTGCTTAATTTTCAATAAAGTGTTTTGTGACTATGGAATGACTATCTTTTTCTTTTGATAAGTTTTTTGTACCAAAAGCCTCAAACACTGATGATATGGGATTAATTCAAGATTCGTGTGATTATAAGTACCTTTGAAGACAGAAAAATCGACTTTAATGGTCGCTGTCCTCGCTTGTCACGGGATATGCACAGTACTCATATCCCCTACAGTACTACAACAAATCTTAAAACCACAAAAAACTAACCTTATCGTTTGTAGAACATTTTACTTGTATAATATGATGTTCGTATTTCTGATGCCAACCGAAACAGACATAAAAGCTAAATCTTACGCCTAGCAGGATTTAGAAGTCGATTAGGATAAGTGAATATACTAATATGACTGCATCACAGAATCTCCAACAACGTAAAACATAAAAAAGGCGCGTTGAGTGCTCGAAATCCTAGTGGATCGATTCATTCACGAAAAAGAGTGATAGTTGATTGCCATAAGTCTTATTAAAGTTTGGAATTTACTAGTAAAAGGGATATCAAATAGAACAAACTAAGCTAACAAGTAATATATTTTATTATATTTATTTTAACACAGGTATTGGTACACGGAGGCACCAAATACATATGCGCCAAACAAATCTCAATTGATTTGTGTGAGGGCTGTGATACTGCCCGGGTGCCCAAACCGAAGCAGGAACAACTAATATCGTTAACCGTTTATCTTTCAGAGCTGTGGTTCATAGGTTAGGGACGAATTCAAAACAATTAGTCAAAAGCTGGAACTCTAATAAAGTCAGTAACAACGTAGAACTTCTTACATATGTACATCAGTTCGAGTCGCCATACCACATTAGCACCGAGATTCAGTTATCGATTTAAACCCCATTGTGGTAGAGATAGTAAAAGTATAAGCAGTAATCGGAAACATTAGGATTTGATCATGTTATTTAAGGAGTATAATCCAGTGGAATAATTTTGAAAAGAAAATAAAGGACATGAACTCAGAAGATTAGAGTTTGAGAGAACACAAAGAGTGCCCCCAAATGCCCTGGTACGGCTGAGAGTGGGGAGAGTCCGCTCTCCCTCTCGAAATGCTCCCACATGGCCACGCGTATACAGCCCCTGCCAGGGAAGTCCTACTCACTGCCTTCTCGTGGTGGGGGTGTTGTTTACGAAAATGAGAGGACGAAAAGCGAATGTCCGGCGTTTTAACCGGATCCCAAATCAATGGTGTACATGGGCTCCAGTATCCTGACGGAACAAATGGAGTATGAACCAATCGTTGGTCACCGGCTACCATGGGACTGCATCTCCTCACGATGCTCCACTGCCTTGTGGGTCAGATCTTCAGGTCAAATGCTCGGGGTGTGGCCCACTAAGAAAACCACCTGCTTCGGTTTGGGCACCCGGGCAGTATCACAGCGCTCACACAAATCAAAATTGATTTGTGTGGCGCATATGTACTTGGTGCCTCCTTGTACCAATATCTATGTGTTAAAATAAATAAATAAATAAGAACACAAAGAGTGGATGCACCCTAATAAAGATTGGACTGTTAAGTAGTAGATATCACTGATTAATGATGGAATGTAAACAATTTTCAGGATTATCTAACACAAACATAATTGTAATGTTTGGAATCAATCATACATAAAGAACCAAAAAAATACAAGGCGGATAAGTAACCAAGTCCAATATTGTATGTTAAGTACTTAGTCACAACTGTTAAGTAAGAATTGCAGATACTACCCTGCGGTGTTTTACTGCTTTTGGTGTTCGACTTCCACTCACTAAGTTCTAGGTCTGAGCCTCACTTGCCTTACTTTAATTTGGGAAACCGAGTAGTATCATTAGTCTTCACATTAAGAACGTGACTCATATCCAAGTACCTAAATACATACGGCCCTACTGTGAAAACCAAGAGAAGCGAAGTTCAAACCTATCAGTCAACGAGTGACAACTGAATAATCAGACCACCGAGTAGCAACCCGACTTTCACAAATATACTTCTTACTAACTAATAAGTACAAGTATCACAAGACTAAACATCATGTCATTTCAAGGGTTAAACACTTTTTTACCTTATTAAAAATTATAAAGGAAAATCACTACATTTTAAAACAGAAACAGGTAATTATTTTACTTATAAAAAGCTCAAAACTTTGGAGATTAAAATTAATTACTTTGCAGACTTCGGATTCACTGACTTTTGTTTATATGGCTAAGTAAGTTTGATTAGTTGATAATAAATATACGTAACATACACAACCAAAGCTAGTAGGAAGACCCAATTGTTGCATTTCGTCCAACATTTTACATAAATCATCGACATCACTACTAACCATATTGGTATTACTTTTTGAACTATTGAAGGAGAGAACATTTGGAATAGTTCTTTTAGTCGCTTGAGAACTAGTAGTTGGAAGTACGAAATTTTGAGTTCTGAGTTCATGGTTTGAATCAGATGATGAGTCACTTTCCGATATAACCGAATTAGAATGAAGCAAATGTTTTAAGGTGTAGGAGACAGATGTAAAATACTTTCTTGACTGCAGAGGCTTTTTGGTCGATGAGCAATTTACGTCACTATTGTCGATTGGGTGTTCTTCTTTTTCTGAGACGATCGCAAATGGCTGTTTATCATTTTCTTCAGAATCAGAAAAAACTATATGCTTGGATACGATTGTGGGAACCGTCTCAATAATGTTACGTTCGCTTTGCCGATTTAGCTTTTTGTTCTGGGGGAATTTAGATCCATGATTAGAACTATCTGCGTTGCTGAAATCTTGGTCCTTTTTTGATAATTCACTACACATTCGAAAACCTTTGAAGCGGTCTCTATATAGGATTTTAGAAGCAAAACTCAACATACCCAAGAAAGGCTCTTGTAAAAAAAAAGTTTATAGGGATGTTAACTTCAGGATCAGGGTAAAATTGCCACTGAGACAAAAATCGAACATGACGCATATTAATGCAAACGACAGATATTGAAGTAGTATTTAACTCCCCTTGCAAACACTGCACCTGATGAATAAAATCAGCAGATTAGGAAGTGATAAGATACAACTGTACAGAATAATTTATGATAATACAATACAGCAATAAATAGTAGTTGGACGAACTACCAAAACTCATAAAATAAAAAAATACCTAAACACTTGTCAAAAACCATAAACATGGATACACTAATTATTTGTACGAATCATTTGTACAGAGGAAAGTCAGCAAACGACCACCCCTCTGACTTCTAGTGTCTGAGTGATTAAGATATTACCTTAGTAAGAGCTCATTGACTTATGCATTGGACCTTTAACCACTGGATAACGGATAGTTTCCTTTAAGTTCAAACGAATGTTGGGTATCGCAAACGCTCCAATAATTTCGGATTTGCAACCTAGTTCATAAAGAAGTTTCGGAAAAGTGAAGAAACCGACTAGTAACCAAGCTAATCATCTTCAAGCTCTTGCTGTTTCTCTCAAAATGACGGATTTTCGCATCTAATAACGGCTTTCTCAACCGGTGCCATTCATATAAGTTCAAGAACTGGCCACGATTCACTAAATACCTGATTTTTGAATTTATGTTCGCTTACTGAAATCATTCTTTATTTGGGTATAAAAATTACATAAAACTCCTAGGGAGGATATGGTTCTCAATACAACAAGGGCACACAGTTCTTAGTTCAGTCAGTCAGTAACAACCTAGAACTTCTTACGTGCGTACATCAGTTCGAGTTGCCATACAACATTAGCACAGAGATGCAGTTGTCGATTCAAATCCCATTGTGGTAGAGGTAGTAAAAGTATAAGCAGTAATCGGAAACATTAGGGTTTGAAGATATTATTCAAGGTGTATAATCCAGTGAAATAAATTTGGAAAGAAAAAAATGGACATGAAGAGTTCAAAAGATTAGAATTTGAAACACAAAGAGAGGATGCACTTGCGTCATTGCAAACGATTTTGAGCCATGGTATCTAAGGTCTCTAACCATCGACATACGCAACATGTATCCCAGTCATCTCAAATGATGAAGTTTCACTACTTCATCAATTGATTTGTCATCCTTACCTAGTACCCGTTTCCTAACAACTGAATTACTTGTTCGGTGGTCCCAGGATATACGAGCAATGTTCCGAAGATATCTATGGTCGAATACTAGTAACCTACGAATATCCTCTACTCTTACCGGCCATGTTTCACTGCCATAAAGTAGAATGGAACGAACTGCTGTGCAGTAAACACGTCCTTTGGTTGATAGACGGATATCTCGCCTACGCCATAAATGAGGTAAGTTGGCAAAGTCTGGTCGAGCGTTCTGTATCTGTGCTGAGATTTCGTCACACACCAGACCACAAGGGCTGATGAGACTCCCAAGATAAGTGAATCAGTCGACACGCTCAACTACTTCACTCCCTATCACTAGTTCAGGTGTCGATGCAACCCAATCCTGAGGCAACATTTTGCATTCTGAGGGGGAGAATCGGATTCCGAACGTGCTTGCATTGTTGCTTATGGTAGTCAGAAGACTGAACTTTGTCAGCGTCTTCACCAAATAGAACTGTCATCGGCATATTCTAAGTCAACAAGTGAATCTCCCGGCAGAAGTCCAAACTCTGGAAATTTAGATGAGGAAAGTGTTATCTCAAAAGGCACGTCAACGATAAAGTTAAACAAGAATGCAGAGAGTGGACAGCCCTGATGAACACCACTTGAGGTAATCAGTTCTGATGACAGTTTGCCATAAGCTCTCACTCGACCAGTTGTGTTCGAGTAGAGAGCCTTTATAAGGTTAATGTACTTTGGTACTCCTTTCAGTGACAAACACTGCCATAGAACCTCACGATCAACTGAGTCAAATGCCGCCTTAAGGTCGAGAAATACTACCATTGTGGGGCGTCTGAATGTGTGTCTATGTTCTAGGACCTGACGTAGTGTGAATATCTGATCTATACAACCACGTCCAGGTCGAAAACCAGCCTGGTTTTCTCTAGTCTGCTCTTCACGAGCTTTGGTTAGACGTCGAAGTATTATTGAAGCTAATATTTTAGACACTATATTAGTCAAACTAATTCCTCTGTGATTGTCACAGGAGGACTTTTGTCCTTTCTTATAGACTGGCACAATCAGTGATTGAGACCAGTCAGATGGGATTACGTCCAGTTCCCAGATTCTACTTATGACCTCAGTCAATCTCGCTGCTAATACTGGACCGCCACCTTAGTTCAGTGCAAAACTGATGTCTTGAACAAACCGAATAATTTTGTAGATTTCCATTTATAACTAAGGCAGAGAGATTCAAACCGGACCACTTGATAAGACTACCATTATTATATATAAACCTATGGATAAAGTTCCGAGTAGGAATATTAAGTTAGACAACTGGGTTGGATGATTAAAGATATCTAAAGCTAAAATATGAGAAGGGTTTGAGATACTGAGTAGAGTATAAGATAACAAAAAGAGGCGAGGCTCTAGTGTCGCCCAACGTGCAAACACTCTAGATAGGTTATTTGAGGAGAGATTGTTAAAGATCCTGTGCTCATAACTGATTATAGTATGATATTTAATATCATGATATTTAATAACATTCGAATGAACTCAAAAAATAACCTACACTGGTATAAACATCATTAATCTTTATCCCCTTGCCATTGAAAAGTAGGTAACCAATAAATATACGAATTTCCAACTGTCTATAACATTCTGCTTATGGTGAAGGAAGACAGGTTTCTACCAATTTAGCACCATTAAGCTTAACTTTGACGGTGTTTGTAAAAGGAAGTTGCACAACTTGTTCCACAACGTTGTAGACTTATGGTGAATGAGACAGTTGAGTGTTAGGGCTTTTAGGACGTATGTGAATAAAAAAATGACCTGATATGATGGTCAAGAATCAAACTCAGTTTAAGACTATAGTCTTATCCCTGCAGGGATAAATATGAAACTTTCTGTGTAGTCGACGATAGGTGGAAAGAGTAAACTAGACGCTATCTAAATAGAAGTCAGTGAGACATAGTGTAAGATATCTTACGATATCGTATACGATACGTACGATTTTAGTCTCCCATAACTTGTGTCCCATATGAATACATTGTAAAAATTGATTAGTTTGTTTCTAATCTTATTCGCTGATGACGTAAAGTTTTGAATGAAAACATCGAATGAAAGTGGTGAACCTTACCTTCAAGTTGATTTACAAGCTCAGAAAAAACCAGCGTGACTATAATTTACGGATGACCTTTGAGCAATGAAAAGTAACCTTGAGAATATTTACCTGCTTACAAGAATCAAAGGTGATTAAAATTGGTGTGGGGAATTAATATTAGGATTTAGAGTTGGACATCAGGGTAAAGAATAAGAGTTACTTCTTCAGCAGGAACTGACGCCAGCTATGATGTCGAAATGTTATCTAGCCTTTAGGTGGATGAATTTTGCTCACTATTTAAAAAGGTTAGTGGTGTTTTCCATCACTGAGCTAATTTTATTGCTTTGATAGTTTACTACGCATCAAGACTACTGTTTTCACTTTAACTGAGCATACTTCAGTTACAGTAACGCCGAAAATACCGTTTTTTCTCGAAAGTAATTCGTAATCTGTACTTTTTGAGAACGTCAGTTCTTTTGATTGAATTTACTTTTGAGTCTAACAGTTTATCGACTTTTGCTTATTTTCGGTCATCATTCTTTGCCTCTGGGTAGTGGTTGTGTCTACAACCTAGGATACTCCTCTCTAGTAGTATCCCGAGTCGAAAAAGATTTAGGAGTCCTGGTACCCAATAATTTAAAGTCCTACGCTAATTGTGACAAAAATGCCTTTCGGGCAAACCTTGTACTAGTACCATTGAAACGCATTTTTGGCCAGTTTGACGGGAGAACTTTCCACATAATCTTCAATAGTTTCATTCGTCCCCTTTTAGAGTACGGAAACATAGTATTCCCTCCTACATTCCAAAAGGATAAGGACACTCTGGAGCGTATCCAACGGCGAGCCACACAATCAGTTCAAAGACTCAAATTCAAACCTTATGAAGAGCGCCTCCAATCACTTAACCTTTACCCATTAGAGCACAGGCGTCTTAGAGGTGACCTTCTGATGGCTTACAGTATCCTTAACACTTCTGGACATCCTCTTAAACACCTACTTAAGCTTAATCCCAACACTAACCTAAGGGGTAACACCCAGAAATTGGAGATACAACATAGCAGAACGGACTGTAGGCACAACATCTACTCCTTAAGAGTTGTCAAATGATGGAATTCGCTGCCGACCGAGCTATTCCAAGCGACTTACCAGGAGTTTTTTATGAGGAAACTTGGCCTATTCTTAAGGACTAAGGATAACATCTTATTATGAGGTACTAATTTCTTTTTTTCCCTATTATAGTTAATATACCTAGGTTCCCACCTGGATGTATTGGTGATCCCTTGCTAGTAGACACGGGAGCCTCTTCAGCGAAGTCTTCTTCTATTCCGTCCGCAACCATTTGAACTATCTGAAATACAAAAAGTTCCAACTAATTCTGGGAATCACGAGATGCTGTAAACCTTGTCACACGGTTGATTCAGTAAAAATCCAGCCTGTTGGTCTCGAAGTCGGTGCTTCTTTTGGCCCAGAACCTCATGACATGTTGAAGTGATTGTCTCTTTTATCTCTTTCCAGTTGATCTCTATAGTAGTTCCTTCTCCACTGAGTAGATCATGAAAGGTCTGGAACTTATTGCTGAGGACTATCTTGAATTTGTTGAGTTTGTCAGTATCCCGAAGAATAGCCTTATTAAACTTCTGTGCTGTTGTCTACCCCGTTGTCCGGTGCTTCTTGAGTTTCAATTTCATCCTGGAGACCAGCAAGTGATGACATGATGCTATATCAGCTCCTCTTTTAGTTCTCACGTCCTCCATCGTCCTCCTGAACTTTTTGTTGATGCAGATATGGTCGATTTGGTTTTGCGTGGTGTGATCCGGTGAAGTCCATGTGGTTTTGTGTATGCGTTTATGTGGGAGTATAGTCTCGCCTATGACCAGTTTATTGAAGGCACATAGATTTGCCAAATCTCTCACCATTTTCGTTCCTTTCTCCCAGTCCGTGTCGTCCCATGATATCTTCATATCCGGTGTTGTCAATTCCAACCTTGGCATTTAGGTCTCCCATCAGAACAGTCAGGTCTTTTGTTGGGCACTTCTCGACGATTGACTGCAGCCTATCGTAGAATTGATCTTTAGCGTCTTCATTGTAGTCGTTGGTAGGCGCGTAGAATTGGATGATGTTCATTGAAATACCCTCTTTTGTTGTTTTGAAGGAGGCTTTGATGATCCTTGGTCCATGAGATTTCCATCCTATAAGTGCATTTTGTGCTTGTTTGGACAGCATCAATGCAACTCCTTGTGTATGTGGGGCATTTTCTTGTTCATGTCCGGAGTATAACAGCAGCTCCCCTGAAGCTAGTCGTTGTTGTCCAACTTGCGTCCAATGTGTTTCACTGATCCCAAGCACCTGTAGGTTGTATCTCCTCATTTCTGCAGCGACTTGGAAGACTCTCCCATATTGTACGGGCATTCTGTGTACCTAAATAAATGGTTGTTCTGGTTGTTAGAAGGGGCATCAACCCAGTGACTTTCAAGGAAACTAGGCTTTCATCGAGAGGCGTCATAACTCTTCTAAATGAAGACCTTCTAATTCACAGGGCAGAGTTTAAATGGTTTGAATAATTTTTTCTGGTAAGCGTTTCTTATCGAGTTATTTTTTTAGTTTTCTACGGGATTGGGTTGCTAACCCCATGCCCAACCCTCCTCCTTTATCCGGGCTTGGGACCAACAGTAGACCCGGATAGGGTTCATGAAAGGAGGAACAAGAAAGCAGTAATCAATGCCAGTCGAACAAGAGCAGAAAAAGCCAAGGCACAGGCTGAATATACAGAATTAAACAAGCAAGTGAAAAGGAGCATCAGAACTGACAAACGTAAATATGTGGAAGATCTAGCAATGATGGCGGAAAAGGCTACCAGAGAAGGAAACATGAGACAACTGTATGACACAACAAAGAAACTTTCTAGAAATCACCGTAAACCAGAACGACCAGTGAAAAATAAGGAAGGCAAGATAATCACCAACATTGAGGAACAACGAAACAGGTGGGTAAAACACTTCAAAAAACTCTTGAATCGACCAGCCCCACTGAACCCACCCAACATCGAAGCAGCACTCACGGACCTCCCAATTGATGTTGGCCCACCAACAATTGAAGAAATCAGCATGGCTATCAGACAAATCAAGAGTGGCAAAGTAGCAGGACTAGACAGCATTCCAGCAGAAACATCGAAAGCAGACGTAGCGGCAACTGCAAGGATACTCCAAACTCTCTTCAGAAAGATCTGGGATGAGGAACAGGTACCAAAAGACTGGAAAGAAGGACTTCTAGTCAAATTACCAAAGAAAGGCGATCTCAGCAACTGTGAATACTACAGGAGAATCACTCTTCTTTCAATACCAGGAAAAGTCTTCAACAGGGTATTGTTAAACAGGATGAAGGACTCCATAGACGCCCAACTTCGAGACCAACAGGCAGGATTCCGTAAGGATAGATCGTGCACAGACCAAATCGCAACTCTACGGATCATTGTGGAACAATCAATTGAATGAAATTCATCACTCTATATCAACTTCATTGACTACGAAAAAGCATTTGACAGAGTGGACAGAACAACCATATGGAAGCTTCTTCGACACTACGGCGTGCCTCAGATGATAGCCAATATAATATGGGATTCCTATGATGGATTAAACTGCAAAATCGTTCATGGAGGACAGTTGACAAAGTCGTTCGAAGTAAAGACCGATGTCAGGCAAGGTTGCTTACTCTCACCCTTTCTCTTTCTCCTGGTGATCGACTGGATCATGAAGACGTCAACATCTGAAGGGAAGCACGGGATACAGTGGATAGCTAGGATGCAATTGGATGATCTAGACTTCGCAGATGATCTGGCTCTTCTATCGCATACGCAACAACAAATGCAGGAGAAGACAACCAGTGTAGCGGCAGCCTCAGCAGCAATAGGTCTCAATATACACAAAGGGAAAAGCAAGATTCTTCAAAACAACACAATCCAATCACAATTGACGGAGAAGCTTTGGAAGATGTAAAAACCTTTACATATTTGGGCAGTATCATCGATGAACACGGTGGATCTGATGCAGATGTGAAGGCACGGATTGGCAAAGCAAAAGAAGCATATTTACAACTGAAGAATATCTGGAATTCTAAACAATTGGCAACCAACACCAAAGTCAGAATTTTCAATACAAATGTCAAGACAGTTCTACTGTATGGGGCGGAAACCTGGAAACTACGAAAGCCATCTTCCAGAAGATACAGGTGTTTATTAACAGTTGACTACGCAAAATACTTCAGATCCGCTGATCGGACACTATTAGCAACAACCTACTGTGGGAGAGAACAAACCCGATTTCAACAGAGGAATAAATCAGGAAGAAGCGCTGGAAGTGGATAGGACACACATTGAGGAAAGCACCGGACTGCGTCACAAGACAAGCCCTCATATGGAACCGTCAAGGTCGAAGGAAGAGAGGAAGACCAAAGAATACATTACGCCGAGAAATGGAGATAGATATGAGAAAAATGAACAAGAATTGGATGGAACTAGAAAAGAAGGCTCAGGACAGAGTGGGTTGGAGAATGCTGGTCGGCGGCCTATGCTCCATTGGGAGTAACAGGCGTAAGTAAGTAATATTTATTATTAGGACCATGACAAACCCATTCACTACATATTGATCTAACCAGAGCGGAAGGATAGGTGTCTAACGTTTAGTTAAGGGCTAAATAAATAAAAACTGTATCAGTTTAAAAGTCACACCAGGTATGGCAAAATTTACAAAATAGTTTTAAAAGTAAAGATTGCATGGATACCTAGAGCTTGACAACTCTGTTGTCTGTAACGCCTCTTTAACCGAGGATCTCACAACCAGTCAGAAAGGACGTCAAAAATAAAGAGGTCTGTAGATATATTTGGAAATTGGTCGATGTGTTAAGAGGGATTGATACAAACTGACCAGTTGTTGTAATAAATGGTCCACAAACATTTAGGTTATAAAAGCTATATCCCGACTATGAACATTCGTTCTGTTACTTAAATATCAAGATTTCTGAAAGTACAACACTATTACATAAAATACATGCAAACGCCTTAGTCCAACGCATAAATGGTTCTTCTTTAAATTAATCATTTAGTAGAGTTCGCCTTTTGGTTGGTTGATGCCTAGACTGAAGATACGCTGCACGCTGAGCGATTTCAACAGTTAACATGTATGAAAGAATCGTAGAAAGAAAAGAGACAATATAAAACTCCATCCGATGATTCAGTAAGCTTGTGAAATACACTAGTGCTTAGTGATAAAAGTAGTTAAAACAATTAACTGTGTAACGATCGCGAGATATCGATGACCTAATAATCAAAACTAGAGATTAATCTTAGTGAATTGTGCGGTCGAATTTCAGAGCGAGTTCAAAGATTTAGTTATTACCTCAATTATTTGTTAATACCTTTTAAATAAATCTGTGCGATCTGAAAGAAACCATTTTATAATACAAATAGAATTCTCACGATAGAACAAGCTATCAAAAAGCAATACAAACGACTCCGAAATCGCTTTAAAACGCTTTACATTTCATAACGATAATCGCGACAATTCAGTAGGTGATTGGTTTATATTGGCTAAATATTCAAATATTGGCTTTGGAAACTAGGAGCGCCATTTGAAATGAAGGTCGTCCTGTCGGTTATTGTGCTTGCAATATTTGTTCATCAAGGACATGCCTTAAAGCCTGTTAGTAATTTGTTTTTATATAAATAAAGTGTTATGAGTTTGATTGTATGTGAGAGGTTTAAAAGTAAAGGTATCAGTAATCAAGTATGAGATATAAGAGACTTGGTATGGTTATATGCCTATATCGGTGTATACATACCGATATGCGTATGTTTGTACATTTTCGGCGATTTTTAAAGTATTTGATATACAGGTACGTTGTTTACGAGTACAATAGAGATATCTTAAGACGAGTGTGATTCAACGTTTGTTTAACACAAGTTCTATCTCTTTTGATACCTCAAGCAAATAATAAAAAGGAAACTTAAGCCAACAAATGGAAAATAAAAAGGACGTTCTGTTAAAAAGTGAAGGGGGAATAAAAAGTGAAACGCGCCAGATAGTTATTTCCGCCTGTCATTGGAAAATAATTCGAGATTCCTTCTCTCTGTCGCTTAATGTTCGAACTGTTATCAAGTTGTTTATTTTGCGTCTTAGTTCATTTAGAATCGTCTTCTTGTTCAGATTTGAATGTCCTCTGCTTGCTATTATTTTCATCACGACGCCTGCAATCAAATTCATTAAGAAACTGCGTGGTTAAAGACACTTATCAACAAGAAATAACATAATAGCGTGCAAGGAGACAGATACTTGAGCAAAGATCGTTACGTATTTTCATTTCAAATGCAAAGTTCCTGTGTCATTTAGAGGATCTTCGCGGGAGTTGCAGGTAACGGATTATTATATAATACCATATATCAATCACATCTATAAACAATTCAGCCTGTAATCAATCGAAAATAGACGATTTATCGACAATCAAACATGTTGCGACAAAATTGTTAAATTTTGCATTATTTCCCCATCACGGAAAAGAGGAGACGTCTTGGTGCGTTTCACTTTTATTTCCCTCTTTCTTTCTAACGGAATGTCCCCTTCGTTGCTTGCCTTATAATTCAATCCTTTTACTAGTTTTTGTTGGCAAATTATCATGATAATATGTGGCTTTGTATTTCAAAGTCTTAAAGATTTGACAACTCAAATAATAAGTAATATTGCGTTCTTAAGAGATTCCAGATTTTCTCAATACAAGGTATAAATTCTGTCCTTAGTGCCAATCAGTATTTTTCTTATGTGCTTCAAAGTATAAAATTTTAATGTCCGGTTGTCTTAGTCGTTAATTAGCTGGTAAAATTGCGTGGGTTTGGTCGATCACACCTTTTGATTCTTTTTATAATAACCCCGGGGATAGTTTCAAAGTTATGGTAAAGCTTACACATTTTATAACTCAAATCCCTATATACGATACAAAGTGTCAATACAATATCGCTTCACACCCCACAAATGGGGCCAAAGATTTAACTACTTTGTTTCCTCTTCACTCAAAAGTCTGGAAAGGTCTGTTACAAACTTGGTACATACTCGTCTAGTACTCAATAATATATAAATAAGGAATGGTCTGGCCACTTGGATACAGTACTCTAGGTGGGATCTGAAATGGGTTGAACATAAAATGTTGTAGATATATTCTATAAGGCATTTGAAAGCTCTGTGAAGTGACCATAACTATGAAAACGTTTAGCAGCTCTCGCACTACGCTGCGAAGATAATTTCAAGTCATAACTCACAATGACTATTGGGTTTTTTTTGTTCTTAATCGTATAGGAGCTGTGTATTAATGACTAAGTCGACTCATAACAACTTGTCCAGAATGAGTTCCATAGATATTTCGTGTGCTTTATCAGCTTTCGGATGGCCTACCTTACGTTTTGGCTTCTTCAAGTATGATCTTAATTTCATCAATACTCCAATGTGTTAGTCTATTTCAACTTTCTAGTTCTCTAAGATAGTACTACCTCGTACGGCTGACATAACTGTGTGATAATAGTAAACGGAGTCACTTTCAACATCATGTTACAAACTCAAATTACACTTCAGCTTGATTACTATTTGTCGTTTTGGGTAAAAATCAAACACCTGAAACATCATCGCAATGATGTATGAAGACGAGATCTGTGCAAAGTTTTGTATCCGCTGCTTTTGTGAATGATTTAAGCTCCGACCTGTTACTGCGACACACATAGCTTGTCGCTGTAAAGCGAGTTAATTGTAAGTTAGACGTGAATTGAACTGAAGGACTTATTTTTTTCTGTGATAGGCAAAAATTTTTAAACTTACCTAGCTCATATATTTCCGCTAACTGTTTTTAAATGAATGATCGTTTCAGTTGGTACTGAAAACCACCTGCTTCGGTCTGGGCACCCGGGTAGTATCTCAGCTCACACACAAAAACATGATGAACTGTCGACCTATGGTGCCCCCTTCAGTTGATACAACCACTTGACGTAGGATACCGAGTTAAGATCGAGTATCGGTTGATAAGAATGTGAATTATAACTTGTTTGAGTGCCTAAAACGTGTATTATGTATTCTCAGATACTATTTACCTTTACGTTTAGTCCTGACTAAAGTAGATTGAAAGAGTGCTAGGGGCGACCAAACCAGGACAGAAACATTCCACGAAGTCATTTACTCTTGATCTAAGTGCTATTAGTAGGTATAGATTGCTTGCCTTGGATTCATTAGCACTACTATTAATACTACTTTGGTACTCGTCTTGATAAGTTTACCTCACAATACTGGTGTGCTGAGGTAATTTAGGCCAATAGGCATAGTTTTCAGGTTGTACGTTGCTTGTGACTAGTTGAATGTTTATGTTGATAAAAACCATGGGTCAGCTTAGTTCTTATAATTTAGGTCTCCTATATATATATATATATATAGTTACAAATGCTGTCATATATGCTTTTCATTACCTAGATTATTATATTTGCTTATTTTTATTATTCAACCTCGATTTAGTCAGTAGAGATTCTAAGAGTTTACAAGGGTGATAATGTATCAAGTCATCGGTGCTTTTATATTTCACAGACCGGAAAGTTGGATCCACTCCTAACAACGGTAAGTTTTGGTCACTCTACTTTTCTAATGGCGTTATTGCATTTGATTCGATTTTTTATTCGAGCTAAAGACTTTATTAGATCTTATTAGTTCAGAATAGCCTGTTGAATTTATTAAATGTGTACCTTACATACGCAAATCAACCAATTATGTTTTCTTTCCTTATTCAATACACTTTTCGGACATAGAAAGATCGTTAAATATGAAACTATCCTTCTCCAAAATCTTTGGTCAGCAGCTTACTTATGGACAGGATATTGTGCTAACTGGATACGTTCCAACACTTCACAATTTCATATAAATAGAAATTAATTAAAGCATATATGTATTAGAATAAGCATTTCAGATTTAAATGAAGTGATTCGAATATCAACTAAGATACTTAGGTACTGTATTTTTCCAGGGCCAACATTTTACAACTTGATCGTATATGTGGATATGACTGGAGTAGCAAATCCAAACTCGTTTGAAATTATGTCTGCTCCAAAATATCGATCTCTGCTTGATGTGAATCAGTTAGTTTTGAGTTATCTTCAATTGATTTCGATTGCTTACGTTTATTAGTGAAACTATGTGCAGTTTTTTCCATAAGTGTATCACACTGCATTTTTAGTAGGACTAAATAGTTTTCTGCTTGTAATGTCAGTATCAGAGCTTTACCTAGCCAACAATGTAACAAAATGCCACTGCACTATTATGTTCCAAAACTAGCCCCAGGTAGTAGTGATATGGCAATGTTGACTAGTATATGTGGTATGGTAGTTTATAGATCTAAAACGTTGGCTTTAAAGCTACTTGGGTTTCAGCAGTCAGTTGTCATCCCTAGTCATTGAGTGATTTGTTTAATTCGGTCCGCAAATGCTCTGGTACGGCCGAGGGTGAGGAGAGTCGGCTCTCCTTCTCGAAATACTCCCACATGGCCACATGCATGCAACCACTACCACGGAAGTCCTACTCACTGCCTTCTCGAGGCGGGGTGTTGTCTACGACATCGAAAGGACGAAAAGCGAATGTCTGGCGCCTTAACTGGCTTGCTGGACACAGAGAGTTCACCTAGGAGAGTTGGAAAACCCTGATTCCAAACCAATAATGCACATGGGCTCCAGTACCCTGAGGAAACAAATGGCGTATGAACCAGTCGTTGGTCACCGGCCAACATGGGACTACATCTCTTTACGATGCTCCACTGCCTTGTGTATTAGACCTTTAGGTTGAAGGCTCCGGGTGTGATCCCCTAAGAAAATCATCTTCGGTTTGGGCACCCGGGCAGTATCACAGCCCTCACACAAATCAAGCGACTTGTGTGGTGCATGTGTATTCGGTGTCCCTTTTTACCACTATTTTTGTGTTCAAATAAATAAACAAATTCGTAAACAAATTCTTGGAAATACTTTGTCATTCACTTCTAGTTGTACTTGTTTCCTCTGTAAGTTTTGAATTTCTAATGTATTGACGGGGTATTTTCGTATGAACATAGGGTTTTTCTAGCCAGGTTTAACTTTCAGTACATTGTATTAATTTTTATCCTTCGGTATCACTCGTCAGTTACTTGTCCCACAGCGTTTCGTTTTTCACTAAATAACATAATCGTTTCTGAGATGATATATGTTTCCATTCCTTCCTATGTTCCGATTTCGGGGTGGTAGTCGGAAGATTGTTGTATACTTTCATGCTTTGGGTTTTTATTGATACTCCAAAGTATTCTAAATGATCCCAATTTCGTCATAATATATCGGTGTCCATACTACTCGTTTTTAAATCAGAACATAATATAGAAACACAAAGTTGTAATTGGTTAGTCGTTTATCAACTAACAATTTATTTTTGTAATTTTTTGACCTTTGCTTTTATCAGTTTTTTGATTTTCGTTGTTTGTGTTTTTCAAAAAGTGAGTTTTCTGGACTTAGAGATTGCAATGAATATTTTATACTAGATTATAGCCCTCCTTTCCTTAGTGATACTACAAATTAAGCTGTCGATACAAATCGATCATAAGAAGATAACCAAAACTGTGGTTAACGTTTCCGATTCTATTTGATTAAGGTCAATCCGTGATATAATTATCAGAATACAATAGAATAACATACTGAATTAATTACTGATTAAAATAGTCAAAATATGTGTTTTAAACTGAACGACTGTCATGTTGAAATAATCAATAATTTTGTTCTTATTTGCTTCTTATTACTTGACTGGTATTATTTCTTAATTTGAATTTGCTGAATTTTCAATTGAATACCTTTACTTCATCCGACTTTACACTTAGACATGAATTTTGATTAGAGTATTACGTCATTTATCCTGACAATCTCGATTAATTAAAGCCTATCCTTCCATATAATGTGCTTTTCTCATTGTAAACATGATCGAATTGCCTGTCCAATATCGAATAAATGTTTTATGAATAAAAGGCAACTCAATAATTGCATAGAGATTTTTAAACTAAATTTCTTATCATAAACAATGGTACTATTTACCTGTTTAACTTTTGGTGGTGGGAACTGAGTCCCACTCTATGCTACATAATTTACATGTTGCTCGCACTGAAGTAGATGGGGAGAGATTCAAACGTCTAAGGTAGTGATTTTAAGGCAAGTCACCGTTTTATTTACTGTCAAAACCAATATTCTACAAAAGATATAACGCAAAATCAACATTTTAATTCAGTTGCTACATCAAATATGTGAGGAAAATATAGCTTTATTCTGTTTAAGGTTATTAAACCAAAATTATACCTGTAAATTTTCCTAAGTACACTTAATAAGAATACTGTTGTATTTTACGGTATATAATTTTGTTGCAGACAAAACTGAAACTGGTCAATTTTATATCTACTAATAAAGATCATCCTTATCTTTCATCATCACTGGCTGTATCTGTTATGTGGAATAATTTTAGTGATAGAGAAATATTATCAATCAATCCACAGCTTCTAATTATTGTTTATGATGGGGAATTAAATTCAAAATTAAAAGTTATAATTGAGTCACATGCATGGGAATTATTCAAAAGATCCAGCTTATTTTTGGATATCGATCAGTTTAATGAGATAATTTATGTAAGTGTGTACTTATTTGGTCAAATTGAAGTGTATAATTTAGCTTAATTTTTACATTGATTTTAATTTCTATTTCAATGATACTCTTCATCAATCTGACCAAAATTGTTTCTGGTTTCTTTATTAAATAAATCCATGAATAAAGATTTATAAAGTGTTGACTTTGTTTGTAATCGATGCATGCGTTATGTAGCAGACGTAATTCTTCAGTTTTAGAGATTCAAGTGTTATGTTTAGAAAACTATAGGAACTAACTATCTAGCTCTTTTTCTTTTTGTGAAATTCTGTTAACTTATTTTCCCTTTTGTGCGAATTTCTACAAAAAATACTATTGTTAAGTATGCGGATGATCTTACTGTATGTACTCCGATTTCTACATCTTCATATTCCCTTAAAACGAATGATTCATTGTCTCTCATTGAACGATAGTCTGTTGTTAATGGTCTCACACTTAATTCTTTTAAGTTTCAAACTGTTAACTTAGCCCTGAGACAAGAACAGCACTTAAACACTCTAATGGAATCCCATAAGGTTTACCCTATTGGAGATTGTGTAATTAAAACGATGTCAAATGTCGCCTGTCTTGGCGCTTCCTTCGAATATTGCTTTAGCCAGTATTTATTAACTATTCGGAAATGTTAAACTTTTTATCTGACCTTTTAGAATCCTTTCGTTTGCCAATTATATCTAAACTGTGTTCATAGACAGAAAAAGAATCAGATGAAACTAGATAATGAGTATTAGAACACCGCCATACTTATCAAAGGCCAACAATCGTAGTGTTTCTTGATATCAGGGCTGCCTTCGATTCGTTGGACAGAACTGTTCTCTGGGATTGTCTATTGAAGAAGGGTGTGCCTGAGAAGTTTATTAACATCCTAAAAGCCCTATACACAAACACCTCAGGCAGAGTGAGGGCATACAATCACCTTTCTCCACTATTCCATTCGAGCAGTGGGGTTAGGTAGGGTTGCCCAATCTCACCATTCCTCTTCAACTTTGCCATCGATGACATTCTGGAAACAGCTCTGACGGATGTAAGTAATGGTGGTATGGATCTGTTGCCTGGAGAAAGACTTCTCGACCTTGAGTATGCGGATGATATTGTCTTACTGTGCGAGAATGCCCAAGCCATGCAATCCGCACTTAATCAGTTAGCAATCAGTGTCCGTAGGTATGGTATATGCTTTGCACCTTCGAAGTGCAAAGTTCTTCTGCAAGACTGGCAGGATTCTAATACTGTACTCACTCTGAATTGTGAGCAGATAAAAGTAGTCGGGAAGTTTGTGTATCTGGGTAGCTGCATAAGTGCTGGTGGTGGCGTGAGTGATGAGATCAATTCACGCATAGTGAAAGCCAGAGCGGCTTATGGCAGTCTTGGTCATCTTTGGCGCCTTCGTGATGTCAGTCTGGCTGTAAAAGGTCGGATCTACAACGCGACGGTGAGAGCAGTTTTGCTCTATGCTTGTGAAACCTGGCCTCTCCGAGTTGAGGATGTTAGACGACTCTCTGTGTTCGATCATCGTTGTCTCCGAAGGATTGCTGGCATCCAGTGGCAACAACATGTCAGTAATGCAGGGGTTCGGCATCGAGTGTTCGGTCACAGAGACGATAATTCCATTGGTGTCAGCATCTTGAAACACCGACTTCGGTGGCTTGGACATGTTCTACGAATGTCGTCCCAGAGAATTCCTCATCGTGCATTATTTGCCGACTCTGGAACTGGTTGGAAAAAGCGGAGAGGTGGTCAGTATATGACATGGTGTCGTGGTATGAAAGAAAGCTGCAAAGGGCTAGCTTCTGTTGGTCCTTCACGACTCCCTGGTTGGGGTCCGAGAGACGGTGTAACGCAGTGGCTAGAGACGTTATCAGATATGGCTCAGAATAGAAGCCAGTGGCGATCGTGCTGTAACCTTCTTTTACTTTCTTCATAAAAAGTGTTTGTATCTTCCTTAACTGAAAGATCTCTTCTGATTGTACCTTTCCGTTTCCCCCACCATCGTTCTCTCTCTCTCCCTTTTTTTTATAATTCCCCACGTTCATTACTTTTTTTTCTCTTTTCTCCTCTTCAAATTATCATTGTTTTGTGTGGCGCATATATATTTGGTGCCCCCCTGTACCAATATTTATGTGTTCAAATAAATAAATAAATAATAAATAGTACAGTGTCCAGAAGTTGACGATGGTGAGATGTCGATGCATTTGCGCCTTTGTGATTGGTTTTGAACCATATTAAAAGTGTTCCCAACCATAAATTACGATTGTCTCGCAAATTATAATCAGGAAACCTGCTCCTGTCTTCACCTCTGAGATTAACAGTCAGTGATTTCGTTGATTAGCACTGTCTTTCTGAATATCCTTAGTCTTTCTTACAGTCTCCTCCTACTCCAGCTGCAAGAGAAGGAAATACGAAACAACTACATGACAACAAAGAAACTAGCAGGAAAATGTAGCAAACCAGAGAGACCGATCAAGGACAGAGAGGGCAAGCCAGTCACTGAAATCAAGGACAGAGGAACAGATGCGCAGAATAATTCGATGAACATTTAATCGAACCATCTCTGTTGAATCCACTGGACATCGGAGCAAGATACACAGACCGTTTTACAGATGTTACTGCACCAACGATCGAAGAAACTAGGATGGCCATTAGATAAATCAAGAGTGGCAAAACAGCAGGACCTGACAATATGCCATCTGAGGCACTGAAGTCAAACGTAGAAGTGATTGCAAACATGCTCCGCATCCTATTCATGAAGATTTGGGAGAAGGAACAAGTGCCGACATAGTGGAAAGAAGGACACCTCATCAAGATTCCAAAGAATGGAGATTCCAGCAAGTGTAATAAATAAAGAGGCATTACATTACTACCAGTACAAGGATAAGTTTTCAACAGTGTTGCTGAACCGGATGAAAGATGCAGTAGACACCCAACTTCGAGATCAACAGGCTGGGTTCCGTAAGAATCTGTCGTGCACAGACCAAATCGCAACACTACTGATCATTGTTGAACAATGAATTGAATGGAACTCGTCACTATACATCAGCTTCCTTGATTATGAGATTGCATTTGACATTGTGGATAAAAGAACTTTGTGGCACTTTCTTCGACACTATGATGTGTCGGAGAAAACTGTCACAATTATACGGAATACATATCCCCAACCTTGTCTATTTCTATATGAGAGTATGTGTGTGCACTTCTTATGCTACTCATCACATGCTTGTAACTTATTTTTGTTCGGTTATGAAATATCGATCAACGCTTGATTAAATCGAGTTATCTCACTCGCTTTCTCCATTTCTCGTCATTTTGTTTTGCTTCGCTATCTGATCAAGGGTTGTACGAAATATCAGTCAGTCAGCTGCAACGTAGGACCAGGCACGTATATGCATCGGTCCAAGTTGCTATACCGCATTAGCACAACAAGATGAACACCGGATTCATAAAAGTAGTTAATTCAGTTGTGGTAATATATAGAAAAAAGATTGCATATAAGAACATAGTACAGGAAGAAAGAATTAGTTCCTAGAAAGAAAGATATGAAGCGATTTTAATCTCTTAGTTTAAAGGAAGACAGAGAGTGTATACACCTACGACATTGTGATCGATTCTAAGCCATGTCACCAAGAGTCTCCAACCATTGGTTACGATAGTCACGCGGACCCCAACCAGGCAGTCTGAATCTACCAACATGGCTCAGACCAGAAGTTAGTGACTTCAAGCACTGATGCCACGTTTTGGTTTGGCCGCCCCTAACTTTCTTCCAATCATCCCTAACACCGGTTAGCATTGCGCGTCGTGGTAATCGGTGTTCAGGCATACGTAACACGTGGCCCAACCATCTCAGTCGATGAAGATTCATAACCTCATCAACTGACTTACCATCATTCCCTAATACCCTGCGTCTAACCTCACTATTACTTACCTGGTGATCCCAGCAGATCCCAGAAATATTTCTAAGGCATCTGTGGTCAAATACTAGTAACTTACGAATATCTTCTACTCTTAAAGGCCATGTTTCGCAGCCGTATAATAGAACGGAACGAACTGCCGCGCAGTATACTCGTCTCTTAATTGATTGACGGATATCTCGCCTTCGCCATAGATGACGTAAGTTGGCGAAAGCCAAACGAGCTTTTCTAATCCGTGCTGAGATTTCGTCAGACACCAACCCATTAGGGCTGATCAGACTTCCAAGATAAGTGAAGTTGTCAACCCGTTCGACTACTTCACCCCCTATCCTTAGTTCAGGTGTTGACGCAGACCAGTCCTGAAGCAACAACTTGCATTTAGAGGGAGAAAAGCACATCCCAAACATTCTGGCATTGTAAGAAATATACGTATTCAAAAATCCATTCTCGTATTTGACCTATTTAATTCCGTTATTCACTAACGTGATTTAAGTCGATAATTTTATACGTGGATTTGGTAGTATGTATATTTCAATAACGATCAACATACGATCAAATTGGAGTTAGATATAGGGCCACTAAAAACTCGTTGTTCAGTCAGTAATAATATTAAATTGAATGTTTTAGAATCAATAGATATTTCTCCCCTCCCCACCGACAAACATATCTGATTTCTCATTTATTAGTGTGTAAAATGTTAGCGTGGTAAGATCATGATACTGTTTATTATTAGCTCACAACAGCCAATATCACCACTACTAATGGTTTTGTTAACTTTAAATAAACGATTATATAAACTTACCATATCTGGCGCATGCATTTTAGCTGTGCTCGTTTTTTATTTTTAGAGCAAGCGTTCTTATCAATTTAATATGAATATTTCAGTATCCGTTTACCCATTTATTTCAAACGCTATGGCGTTTAAATTTCTAATTTGGATTTTGTTGTATGGATTTGCTATGACTAGCATCTTATTGGGCGCATGGATAATTATTGTTAACCATGAAAAACTGTAAGTGGGACTTCGTTGTCATATGTATAATAATTAGATTTATATTCGTACGTATTATTCTTTGATGATGTTTCGTTCCTTGAGCTGGATGGTTGAGTTATGAAGCTTTTTCTGTCATTCAGGCTCACACCAATAGATTTTACTTCAAGTAGCAGTCAGGTGTTTTGTTAAAATTTATTTAATTAAAAACTAATGGCTGATAAACTCAGTTTTACTTAAATATAGACATGTTCATACTGTAGAATAATCAGAATAGTCGATGTGTAGTGATATTTCTGTATTGAGCTTTCAACAGTAACTGATACTGACTCGATCTGTGTTGAGTCAATGTCATTGATTATCATGCCAGCCATTGCATATTCCAAATTAATGTAATTTCCTTATACATGAAAAACGTGATAAAATGACTGTAAATCTTGAGATTTTGTGAAGGTGAATTGTGTTGAATCACCACAGTAATGAGGTAAGCTAAGGTGAATAATCACACTTGAGTTGTGTACACGCGTTTCAAAGACATAGCATACAGAACAAGGGACTATAATTTAACAGAAATACTTTCATCCGATTTTGGTGATAAACAGGAACTAAATCCAGTTAAACACAATCATGTGTAGTGTTGTTTTAATTTGCTAACTTTGGTTGTTGTAGCACATATATGCCAAGAACATTGTTATTGTTAATATTAATACTTAATAATAATAGTGACAATAATGGCTTTAGTCAATATTATATTTTCGATACAATTTAGAATTCTCAGCATAGAGTATTTCAACAAATTGCCTTTTTATTTGTTGATCGATCCTGACGATGAATATTGAGTGATCATCAGTTAGATGTTAGCGGTTTAGGAATCGACATCTGATTACTGTTCATTTTTTTCCGATGCACATTGCTTTACACCGCGATGTCTCTAGTTGTATTTTTTAGTATTTGTAAAGCGATAGGTTGTAAACATTTTACATACGCTCCTGAATAGGTAATAAGAATAATAAACATATTAATTTTTTAAAACAAACAATACAGATAACTTGTTGAAATATATGGATGGTAGGAACAGGTAGCCCAGATATTCAAGGAAGCCTCCCCACCATATTATTTCCAACTAAATTGTCATTAAGGTTTACTTTAATATATATGAAAATTTATTTGAGTATTTTAAAATATTAAACTAATCAAGGAAATTTACGTGTTAATTATCACAATCAATTAGATTGCACAATAACGGCCGTCCAGTGTTTCCAGGTTTTCAATGGTGGTCTAACATCAATCGGTTCATGATCTCATTCAAAAACTTAACAATCTCCATAAACCCTAAACTGATAAAAATAATGAGTAAAAAGTACAAATTAGTATTAAGAAGACAAGTACACTAATAATGATAAGAATAATACAATAATAAAAAGTTTTAGTCAATAGTTAAACTATGTAAATAGCTCATATTTGAATAAATAAACTTTAAAATCTTATTTATCATGATAATAACCACATAATGATTCTTTGTGAAGTGTAATTAATCTATCTATCTATCTATCTATCTATCTATCTATCAATCAATCAATGTTGTTATTATTTTAGTTTGATTATTACACTTTCAACTATTAAGTTATATTTTTGTATTTACAGCATTTTTGTTCTCTTTTCTTTAGTATAATGAGAATATTTTCAAGATTCATATAATCTAAAAAAAACTAGCTTATAGATTTATATTTTATTAGTTTTATTATTACTTTTTCTTTTTGCTTTAGAAACTTTGTCCTATAAGTTTAATCTAAATTATTTAATGTGACTATTGTTACTAACATTGAACATTATTAAAATTATTGTAGTTTTTATTTCAAGTTTTATGAGTAAATCATTTGTTTAGTAATAAAAAGAAAATAGATTATAAATGACACAAATAATTAGTTCTTCATTTAGCTATTCATGATACCTTTACATTAACATATATATATATATATATATATATATATATATATATATATATATATATATATATATATATATATATATATATATATAATTAGTAATCAAGTCAATATGATCCATATGACAATGAGTTAATGACAGTAAATATCTATATTTAATATTATTTATTAAAAAAAAACTATTGTATGTTTGATCAGAAAAATGAAAAATTAATTCGTATTGTTCCGTCGTACTATTTAAACTTGGATTAATCTTGATTTGGTTATTTATTTATTCTCTGAAGAAGTCACAAAACGTCAGAAAATTTAATTTTTCTACTCATTGAGATATTACAAAGATATATTATTCAATTATTATAATTGTCTATATTAATATACAAATAAAAAGTGGAAAATTATTTGTATAATTTCATTTAGTTTAATTGAATATTATAATAGAGAAGAAAAAGCGTGAATTTCTATGATTTTCACCGTGTGTAACAATTAAAATCTTGAATTATTGGAATCAATCTAGATGGTTTTTAAATACTATCTTTACATAAATTCAGTATCCAGTTTTTGATTATATGTGCAAGAATAAAGCTTCTTACTATCTTGCGATGTACTTTGCTCATTTATAGAGGATAGTGAATTGATGAACTTGTCTAGTTGCTGGCCCAATATAACTTGGTCAACAGGAGTTTTTGAACTGGTCAATACACATAGCAGAAGTTGAACTCGACGGTTCATCTCCA
Organism: Schistosoma spindalis; assembly: GCA_946903255.1. NCBI lineage: Eukaryota > Metazoa > Platyhelminthes > Trematoda > Strigeidida > Schistosomatidae > Schistosoma > Schistosoma spindalis. Next base: position 70,274,554 of record OX336420.1, on the reverse strand, counting down.
TATCATGAAGCTGATGATTAATTGCTTAGATATTGGATTATGATTTCGTTGTTTGTGCTACGTTTAAACTTCAGTTTTATTTATCTTCTTTTAAAATACAATCAAATTTAATGCTTAGTAGATAGGTCGTTTTCATTAACTCACCATTGTTTATTATTTAATGCTAACTAAATTCTATCAAGTTTCTATATGGCTACTAGCCTAAATGACTTGTTATCGGATGTATTTTTTGTAGGCAGTCGGCAGGAAACCTAGGTCTATGACTTGATGGTGATTACTTCCAACTACCTAATAATTGTTTGTTATCAATTGTAATTGCCAGAAAGTCGTTTACCTATAGGCACGAGTATACTTTATAGGTGAATAATTAGTTTAAATCATAGTTTATCCAATCTCTGCTATTCACATTCTGACGAGACAATTTAAACGTGAAGGCTATCATCAATCAGAAGCTTGTAATTGTAATAAATCTTCAATGTTTTGTTATTGATTGTATTTAGGAAAAGAAAGATTAAAACTATTATTTAGGAGTAAAAATCGAAGAATTCCTGTTGTGCTACTTTGTACAAGCACTATAAATGGCCGAAAATTATGAACTATTCGTTGTAAAAGATTGTATGAACTTATCTATATATGGGTATAAATTAGACACAAGTCTAAACAAACGACTAACACCGTGAATACATTGGGAGGTGATCACATAAAGGTTTATCAGAAATATTTACTGAATTTACTTGTTTAACCTTCATTTTTTATCTACTCTAATGAAGTGGCTTACATTAAGTCATGAAACGTCAGAAATACAATTTTTCTACTCATTGGCATACAACAAAAAATATGTTTATCATTACTTCATTTTACTGTTTTTTCATGTCGACAATGGAGTTGATAACACTTTCCAATCCTCACTATTATTATTTTCATCACCGTACCTTCTCGATGCAATTGCTTACATTTATGTTCGAGTGAATAACAAAGTATTTATGTTAAAATGAAATTTAAAATTTAGCCTACAGTGTTATTTCAACATACTGTCGAACTATTCCAGCTACCGAACACGTTGATGTGGGCCGTGGTTTCTAATCTATCAGTATTCCATGTCAATTGTAAATAAAAGAATAAAAAAAGATCGAACAGTATTATTCAAGTCAAGATTAATTATTGATCGCTAATAATCTCAAATTAATCGTATCGATTATCATGTAACGAAATATAGGTATTACCTCATAGTATCCGCGGTTTTCTCGATGAATTTCCAAATAATTCTCTGCTTATGAATATTTCTTGTTCATTTGAGCGATACCGTCGAATAATTTTGTTGGGACAGGTCTGAAAAGCACGATGAAGCCTCCAGAGGCTCTAAGGGAGCTGAAGAGATTCCGTCCAATCATAATCTGATAGAACCTTATAGAATATCAACGTGGCATGCTATTATTGGACAAGTTCATAGCTTTCCTCCTTGCTGATTGGCTGGATTATAACGATGTTATAGCCAATATTAAAAACTATTAAACCCCTGTTTTCCTGTACATTTTTTGACTTCTATCTATGAATCATTTTCCCTGCCTCTTCCGTACTTTGATTTGCGACTGTAGGGTTCTACAGGTTCGAGTGCGGATAGTTGTATACTATATTCTGCCGTAATTAAGTAGAAGACTAACAAGTTCTCTTGTAAACAACCCTTATTGTCGACCTATATATGACATTTCATTATGAGTTAATTGAATCGTAAAACATTGTGTTTGGTTGCCCTCTGTGATTTGGTTCAGTTGAACTGTAAAATACTCTACACATATATCATGTTAGATGTCATTTTACAAAATTATTTGTTCATATTTCAATCATATATAATTAAATTTTCTATTTCTTTCCCAGTGCTTGCTTCGCTGACATTAATCTGACAGATTTTTTGTTTCCGTCTTATATTATTTCCAGGTTACTAGATTACTCTAGACATCAAAGTTTGCTACCAAAGTTCAAATCTTCTTTGTATTTGTATATCATCGTGTGTTTGGTAATTTCTGTTACACTCTTGTTGCTAACTTATTTTCTCTATGATGTAGTAGGTAAGCTGTTTTATACAATGTAGTCTAATTTGATTATGTGGTGAAACACTTAAATGATATGCTTAGAGTTTGAAGCTATTCACTTCATGAAATGTTAAATGTTTAGTTCTTAGAATTACTTAAGTTTGACAAAACAATTAAGTATTGTCACTCGTTATCCTCTGTTATCTAGTGTTTGCACCTCAGTAATTGAATACACTGTGTATGTATGGGGTTTACAGTTACTTAAAACCTTTGAAACCATAAGCAAAGTGGTGGAACAAGATAAAACTTGATATAATGAAAAATTGGAATAATTCTGTCTTTTTTATTGACACAGTGACAGACAATGATCATAAATCCCCGTGAAACAGGTGTCAATTTCTTAAAAACCCGACCCTGTTATCTAGAAGTTTTCCATACGATACAAATCATGTATCATGTGCTGCAATTTTCATGGTTATTTCCATTTGGATGGCTTCTTATACAGATATTCTCTTTGAAAGCTCTTATCTTCAGCACTTTGCTTCATATTTTATAGAATATTTTATATAATTCTCCTTTCTTTTAGTATATCTCTTAATAGCACTGTTTGTACTGGTAGGCGCAAGTTCAATTTCGAAATTCCTTACATTTGTTATCCAACATATTGCTCCTTCAACAACCAAAACGTACGTCTAATTTTAGTTTCTTTTAATTCTTACTTACTGGGTCATGTGTTAATTTTATTGAATGGCAAAATGCTCTTAGTATATATATATATATATATATATATATATATATATATATATATATATATGGCAATGTGCATCAGATGTCGATTCCTGAACTGCTAACTTTCAACTGCCGATCGCTAATTACATAGGTGGACTATCTTCAATCACTATTAAGTGTAAACATATATTGTCATTGTGGTGTAATCACAATTCAAGAATCCTGGCTAAATGATTGTTTAGTATCGCTAACTGGTTTCAATATTTATCATCAGGAACGATGAAGCAATAAGAAAATGTGGCGGCGGTCTAGCCACATTCGTCAATGTGAACTGGTGCATGTTTCGAATTTTTAAAACGACTTTATCGACTGTTTAACTTTAAGATGCCGTCCACAGCACTTGAACAAATACAATTGTATTTATGTTACAAACATTTACGTAACTCCGGACCTCATATCATCTGCACTATCTGTTTTCGTTGATGAATTCACTGAATTCGCTATTATTTGCTTCAATGTTTCACTTTCAGTCATATGTAGTGATTTTAATCCATGTGATTGTAGTTTTCTTTCATAACCAAGTCACCAAAATGTAATCGATTTTCCTACTCGTTTGGATGCCCATGTAGACTTAGTTTTCATTAATGATGCTGGAATATATGTGACTTGTAAATGTGCTCCGCTGTTTAGTTTTAGTCATTGCGTTATTTGTGTTCTACCCAAAGTATATGGCAAACTTATAAAGAGTACACCCCAAATGCCCTGTTGCGACCGAGGGTGGGAGAAGTCAGCTCTCCTTCTCGAAATACTCTTACATGGCCACATGCATGCAACCACTACCAGGGAAAAACCCTGATTTCAAACTTATAGTGCACATAGGCTCCAGGATCTTGAAGGAATAAATGGTGTATGAACCAATTATTGGTCACCGGTCAACATGGGACTACATCTTTTTACGTTGCTCCACTGTCTTTTGGATCAGACCTTTAGGTCTAAGGTTCCGGGTGTGGCTTCTTAAGAAAACCATCTACTTCGATTTGAGTACCCGGGCAGTATCACAGCCCACACACAAATCAAGTGACTTGTGTGGTGCATCTGTATTCGGTGCCCCTGTGTCCCACTTGTAATCTTAAATTTTGCTTTAATGTTTGTTGTTCCTCTGAAACTATTTTTGTAAGTTTTGACTGACATCCTTACAACTAAAGCGATTACGAAGGCAAACAGAAAGAATGGACAAGGATAAAAATTCTGTCAAATTTCGAAAGCTAAATGATCTAATAAAACTAGAGATTAGACGTATAAACTTGATGTTTACTCAGAAACTCTGATTTTGTAAAATCTCTTCAAATATGCGGAAATTATTTAAAGAGCTTACAAGTGTGAGACGCACTAGTGACGATAACCAGCTGAATGTTTGTGACTAAAATAATTTTTTTCGTCAATCATCTGATTTCATGCTTCCTATATCCACAAGTCTGAAGAATAGTTGTGTTCTAATTTTCACTGAAAGTGATGTCAGCGAAGTCACTTAACTTGTACCAATGTTTAGGAACTGACGAAATCCCAAACCTTCTTTTTAAGAAGTTTGCTGATGTTGCATCATCCGTTTACGAGCATCTTTAACTAATCTTTCTCAAATAATTTCATTATAATTAAATGATAATCATTTCTTACCTGTAAATAATGTAACAATATTGAATAAATTCAAATCAAAGTCACAATTAGAATTAAATCATCGTCATTAAACAACCACTTAATAGATCCTCCTAAAAAGTACTTATACTAATTCATTGAAAATGCAAAGTCCAGCTAAGGGATCTCTTGTGAATGAATTTGTTATAAAGCTTTATATATAAATAAGGTATCAATTCCATGAGGACATATAAACAATGAATAAATGTGATAATGTAACAGAAAAGTTATATTGCTAGATTATATAATGTGAATAATATCAATAAAAGTTTGTGTATGCGCAAATAATAAGTCGTGCAGAATTAATAGGTTAACAATTGATTATTCTGTATATAGAGTAAGATAGTTAAAATGTTTTTATCACAATAATTGAAGGTATTAAAAGGGTTAAGTGAATTAAATAGATATCAGAAGCAATTATTGGGTTAAATCATGAGTATTTGAAAAATACTGAAAGTGAGAGAGAGATATTTCCAAATACAAAATAAATGTAATGAAGATAACAATAATAATGATAAGTGTAGAGTTTTGTGGTGGTGGTGGTGGTGGTAGGATTTACATAGATTTTGAAAAACGAACTGACCAGCAGAGTTTGACCATGCCGTATGTGGGACGGTTACCCACCGGAGACAATAGAAGATGGTTGTTCAATGTCATGGATTGATTGGAGTTAGACATTAACACCGTTGGATTCCGGTTCAGTGGTCTAGAGGTTAAGCGTTCGCGTGCTATACTCAATGTCCGGGATCGTAAATGGATACTGTTGAGGCGTCTCATACTAGGACGAAACGGCCATCCGGGTTTCAAGGAGTGGTCTAACATTGGTCGGTTCATGATCTCGGTGAAAACGGGAATTAACTCTAAGGTTTAATTCATTAATTTTGAAATTTAGGAGGGAGAATAGTGATCGATCAGCAGACTATTCTCATGCTTATTATGTGTACACTTATTACTTTTAATAAACTCAAAATTTAACTTTAATGTCATTAATAAAAGCTGCTGCCAATTTAATAACAAAACAAAACAATAAATATTTAATGTTTTTCACTTCAAAAGATCTTTCATTTTAGATCGAATGTCATTATAGCTTTGTGTAATACTTCATCGTATATTCCATTTTTTCCCTTCAATTTTATTTAGGATAACAATTAATGTAAAATGTTGTCGAGTTATTAGTCCTGGGAAAATATATATTCTTTCTCTAGCTACTTTCCCAATCGGTTTGGCCATAGCTGCAACATGGTTGGTATTTCGTAATAATGACATGTAAGCTTCAGTTTTATATGTCTATGTTTTTAATCATCATATATACGTATGTTCTTAATGATCATTGGCCATTCAACTTCATTGATAAAATCTAAATGTTTATGTATGACTGACTTGGGGTTTATATACTATAATCTGTTATACATATGTTAGTAAGAGCAACAGTTTTTTTATACAAATACTCAATAATTTATTTCCTCTCTAGATGTTATCTAATCCATTTGTAGTATGCAAATAGAAGACCTGTTCAGTAGGTCGTATGGCGTAATGGGTGAATATTATAGAAATTTTTAGTCAAAATCTGAGAATGTTTGAGATACTTCACATCTTTCTCAACTAAAAATTCTTACTGCAATACTGTGCTGAGCTAATGCATGTTTTATCCCTAATAAATGAAGTGCACCAATCGCCTTATTAAACGTACAGTTGTCTGACCAAGGTCCTTAACCTTCAGACCATTGAACTAGGATCAGGTGGTTTCCATCTCTAAATTCAATCAATTCGCAATCCTTCAGCTGTGTCACGAATTCACGCTGCTGAGCAGTCCCATAATGAGATGAAATAACTGTCCAGTAATTCTTGGCGTTTATTGGTTTTTTTAATTGAGGTCAGTCCGTAATGTAAAGTATCAGGTTATTATTTAGTTGAACAGATTGTAGACATGTGTTTCACCACGGTAATCTAAAGGTAACACTTGTTGTGTGACGTTAAAATCTTGGGTTTATCAGGTGAAGTTGTTCTGTTATGAAATTATCTCAACATTCATGATTTTATCCCCACTGTTTAGTAAGCTTTATAAAAAGTTTGTGTATTAATAATTTTGTCATTAGACGAGTAGTTTCGCTAGTTAAAGAAACTTTACTTTCCAATGTTTCTTTAAACTGCTTAGTTTTTTAAAACGTATCCAATTAAATGCAATTTATTAATTATTTCATCATATTCTACAAGATTATGTGTTTTGTAAAAGATATGAAATTGTTGGTTGTTGAAATTAGAATAAAAATCTGATGTAATACCGATCTTTGAGATAGAACCCCGTGTATCATGAGGTTTAATACATATACCCTTTAGATATGGAATGTTATTGTTGTATAATACAGTCATTAACTGGAAAGATGCCATTACCACTATTTAAATGAGCATTTTGTTTAAAAAACATTTTTATGAAGTTATACTTCCACATTATGATTCTCATTTATTACACTATTTGAATCTTTTATTAGAATTGGTTGGCCTTTGCAATCTGTTATCGGAATGTTTATAGTGGCAGTGATTATTTCATCTGGGTTGATTATACCATCAGTCAAGGTAATCAAGGAGTATGTTTGTGATAAATTCTACCCCATTTTTTACTTGTTACATTTACCCGTCACATTTGGTACTTGAAATTTCATACCTTGGACTGACTTTCTTAAATAGAGACTGGAAACCAGAAAGCACTAGACAAATGTCTAGTTTCAATATAGAACTTATCAAGAATGGTGATGTACAACTTCACTAAAAGTTAGACCGTTAACTTTCAGATGTGCTTAACCTTCAAACCACTGATTTTATCATCCAATGATCTACAGTTCTACCGTAATCGACTGGCGATATTGCGTTACTATCACCCGGTGCTATAGGTTGGTAACTCCCTCACTCTTGACATGACTGAACTTTGTGGTATAAAACTTAAATCACCATAATACCCTATGATTACGCTTGATGTACTTAAAGTATATTTTCTATTTAGTGCACTGGTAAATTATAATTCCTACACAACAGTCTTATGATAGCTCATGTGATTCATATATATATATATATATATATATATATATATATATATATATATATATATCACATTTAATTTCGTTTATATTCTTTGACTAAATCTCGTTTTTGACAACGCGGTCGCGAAAGCGCTAAAATACAAAATTTATATGGGACGCGCTTATTTCAAGCATCCATGTGTGACCAGACAGACAAAGCATATAGTGGGTATGGAAATCGGGCTTTAACCAAGATCGGTGACTTAGGTGTAACTCAGCTTTTGTAGTCAGATAACACTGTAAATGCATAGATACGTGCGTACTAACACACGCAAAGTCACAGAAGAGTATATGGATAAAAGTGAATAATCAATAAGACCATGATTAACATGGTTACCCATAGACGATCTCATCTATTTATGATGACTGAAGAATGGTTAGGATGATAAAGAATGAGTTGTTAGATACAAACTGTTTGAATTATTAATATCTGTTCAAAAGTCAGAATACCATCATGCAGGTGTATAAAAGCCATTCAAGTCTATAAACATCTATCTTTAGCGGAAATTTCTTATGATTTTGTCTCGATTACTTTTTGCTTGGGTGTATTTCTTTGTTGTCTGAATCCTTGATAGTTTTCCCCGTAAAATGCGTCGATCGTTCTTGTGTGTCTATTTGTTCAAATGAAGCTTGAGATTAGAGTTACCCTTTATATTTTACTTGTCATATTGATGAAAACTTCTTATATTTTTGTAGTGAGTTTGCTGTGTGATAGTTTTGACTGCTTTACTTTATTCAGCGTTAGATTATTGATAACCCTAGACCTAAGTTTCATGTTATTTAGCACACATCAGCAAGGTACATCTACAATTTGGATGGGAATGATGCTATTTGTAGAATCCAAGGCTTTACCAAAGTTGGAGACATTACTACTGAGATATCAAACATAAGGCATAGTTTTTCAAATTATACAAAAAGTAAATTTCTGATCTATTTTTCATCGTCTTTTTAAAGACAGTTTCATTTATTTCAGTTTGTTGTTCTATCGACTTATATGTCTGTGTCCGTATTACAGATTATAGTTTACAATATATATATTCACTTATGTATTTAAGTATACTTTAATTGTAAACAACCAGTCCCCTTGAGAATTTTGGATAATGTAATAAGAAAATAAAAATTGTTAAAACTATATGACATATTAGCGCAATGCATTTCTAACAATCTAACCACATCTATATTTTTATTAAGAACATTTATATTTGATTAATAAACGATCAATTAGACAAACAAACAATGTAAAACTCACCACTATGAATAGTAAATAAATATTATCAAGGATAGATTTAGAGCGAGTACAAACTGTTTCTGAATGCATAAAAAGAGTTTGAATTTTTTCTTAACAAGTATATATGTGATCAGAGTGTTCATGATTTATTACACTTAGATGTCAAATAGTTCTTATCATCTTTTTCTGGTTATATTTCGGTTGAAAACTTTGTAAAAAAATAATTTCGTGACTTCTTTATGTTCTTCTTTCTTTTTTTCGTATTATTTTCTTGTTAGGTTGGTACACTTTTGTTTACTGCATTTCTGATCTATGATATATTCTTCGTATTTATTACTCCCCTATTTATAGTAAGTTATTTATGTATTTCTAAACTAATTGGTATATTTTATAGTTATCATTTGATTTTGTCAAAAAGATTCTATTAATTTCTGTTGTCTTTTTGTAATGTTAATAATAAGGCTACTAAAGATATTCACTAACGTAAATTAATACATTTTTTAATCATTTTATATTTATCACTAAGATTTTCGGTTTGAGATTAGGATTATGTAAAAACAGTAAGACTAAAAATATCTCTAATCATAAGTTGATATTAATGAAATAATGTTGAATGACTGTTTTTCCCAACTCTGGAGTATGTACTCTCTGTAAGACATGGTGAGTGATGATAAATAGCTTACTTAAAACAAATCTGAACTATTGAGTATATGTATCCAGAAAATAAGCTGTTTTATACCATCTAAAATAATTTGCTATAATGGACTTACATCCACTTCTCATCCTGAATATGATAATGTTTTATGTCTACTATTTTCCTATCTTGGAATTTCTTAACTCTCTTTGTAGTAGGTCTTTTTATTATTATTAGTTGTTTTTGTTTCTCTGGCTTTCTCATTTTATCCCATTTCGTTGTCCTAGCGTGTGGATTATTACAGCTTGAGCAAGATCACAACTGTGTCATTCCTTACATTATCTGTATACGAACTAACGTGAATGGGATGAGGTTCGCACCTGAGACTTGCAATGTATCTAAATCTTCTTTTACGCATAGTTATTGCTCACCATCATTGATTGAGGATTTTTTTTTAGTTTAAATTTAATATGAATTCATAAATGGTTTTTATTCCACTATTTTTTGCCTACATATTTCTATCGTTCTTCATTGTCTTAATATTGTCTTCAGCATAGTCTGCATATTTGAGTACAACAAACAATCAGGTTTTAATCTGAGATTTCAGCAAGTTTACGTAGAATTCTGTCCATTGTATGTTCATTTTGACCGAGTGTTCGGAATCAGTGTATCTAAAAGTTGATTTTCGACTATCAGTTGACATGTGTTAGACATTTCACACCATATATCGAGTTGAAAATATGTGAATGATCTCACTAACCTTTTTTTAAAGAAAATGCTCCTTCATGAGCGGTTACAGGCGTAAGTATGTAAGCAAGATTGAATACCCGATCAATAGATCTTACACGAACTGGATTGTATTATACCAGACACACGACTCATGACCAAAAATAGTCAGAGCATAGACAAGACAATGCTTTATTTGACTCAATCGCAAGCAGTCACACTCAATGAGTCTAAAGTACAAATCAATAGTGAGAAGGTAGATCGCACATTTAATAGTCAGTAGTTTTTTTCTTGGTTTGTCCACATTCAATTATCAACCACATATAATTTCACTAAGCACATACTAGATAACTTAAACTTCTTTTTAATCACTTGGATTTTTTTCACAGTCAACTGCATCAACCAATGTTAGTCATTCCTCTGAGCATATCCAACTTACTAGAACACGACGTTCAACTGCTCATAGTTTTATGGAAGCCGTAGCAACTGGTTCAGCCGGTAAAAGTGGAGAACTGGTACCGTTATCATTTCGTCTACTTATCAATGAACATATAGGAGTAAATAAACACAATACCGCAATCGTACCATATACTTCTCTTTTAGGATTTGGTGATGCTGTTATTCCCGGTAAAGTTGTCAATACATTTTTGTTTGTTTTCGCAAGTAAGATTTTATTTATCGATATTGGGAGTTTTTGACGATTGTTGAGTGCTATGGGGATCACTAACCGACCTAAGTTAGAAAACCATGGGAAACCAGGAGGCACTGGAAAACTGTTTCATTTTAGTAATGAGATTTTGTGACAGTTCCCATTCACTGTTCCATCGAGTACCTATTTTAAGACTATTAGGTTTCAAGACTAGTGATCAACCTCCCGACTATTGAGTCGATATCCGATGGTTTACGTGTCTGACTTCAAATAATTCTCAGTAGTTCACAACTGTCTGCTATTGTCTTCGGTTGGTCCAAACTCTATTGATCATGGCTTCTCACTAGCGTTTCAGGAATTACCTCTCGAAATTAATCACTCGTGAGCACATGATAATTATCAATATTATGGGGTTTATGAAGTTTTTTGTTTTATGTTGTGTTTTTAAGCAAAATTTTTGTTTGTTTCATTTTTTGTATGAATTGTGATCTAATGAAAATGGTCTTCGGTTTTATTTTTACAATTCATAATCTACTACCTAAATTTACTGTCATTTGGTGTTTTCTTCGAGAATTCAGTTTCAAATATTGGGATAAAGCAAATACAACAAACGTAGTGAATTAAGGGTGAATTCATTTGTTTCGTAGATCTTTGTCAGTTTCTTACGACCTAGAAACGATGACAACAACAATTTTCGTTATTGTACTAATCTTCATTAATGCACATAGATTGGCTAAAAATGATTATTACTACTATTTCTAGGTTTTAAGCAGCTGATGAGGATCTCTAAAATAAACGAATTCACCTTATTTTAATACTCTTGTTGTTTTTACTTTAATAAAAGTTTGTCAGTGGGAAAATTTTCTTTCATTTTATGTTATTCGTTAGTAATGTATATATGTGACAACATTTTTATTATTCTCTTATTGATTTCGTTTATCGAATTTGTTGAATTTCACTGAATTTATGAACCGATCAATGTTAGACCACCATTGAAAATCTAGAAGCACTGGACAGCCCTTTCTTCCTAGTGTGGCAAAAAATGGCCATTCAGTGCTTCAGGCTTTCAATGGTGATCTATCATTGTCTGTTCATAATTTCAATAAAATTCTCTTATCGATTTTCTTGATTGTGTAATTTTAAATGCAATGCTAGTGAAATTAAGTAATCTCTTCAATGACTATGCAAGATATTTATTTCTGTGGTCTACAAATATGTATTTAATATTCACTTTATTTTAATCAGAAATTTCAGTCATTTTTTAATGAAGCATCTGTATACTTGTTTAGTTTTTAACAGCGTTGTTGTTTTTGTAATTGGTGCCTTTCATTTGATGTCCCTATATAACATTTTATTGCATCGAATAGATATATATGTATCATGTTCTTGTTTCTTTAGAGTAAAGTTATTTGTTTCATAACTTCGCATCATAATTTGTATTAGATTATGTGACAGCATTTAAGTAAGACTGCAATTCACAAGTTATTAAGTTTGGTGATTAAAAGTAAACTAGCAAAAAATCTGAATTTAAGTTTCATATTGGTTGATATTCATTAAAAAGTGAGATATCTGCAGTGCTAAGGGAACTTATACTCCAACCCGTTAGAACAGAACTATTTGGGCTATCAATAATCTCTTATAGGTTACTACTCAACAATCGATGTATGTAAACTTCTCAGTCCTACACAGAGCTTTATATTTCCAAAATACTCAGTTGGGAAGTGAAAAGTTTCTTTCGTAGATATGATAAAATCTCATAGCTGAATCATGAATGAACTTAGTGTCGATCTGCATTATTTTGAATTAACCTACCTTGAAACATATTCATTAGTACAAAAATATAAACAATCAAGTACTTCAAAGAGGAAAAATGTATTTGTAAAACCTCAGCGAATGAATTTGAAGTAAATCCAACGTTTCGCCTGGCAATCTGGTCCAAGCATTATGAAATCAAATGTAATGATTGTAATGCAACGTATGTAGATGAAACATCAAGGCAATTGAATGTGAGGGTGAAGGAACATAAACTGTGCTTAAAGCACATTCCTAAATCCTCAAATGATGTAAGAAAACTTGAGAACAAATCAACATTAGCATTACACTCGATTGAATCGGGTCATACAGTTGATTTTAATGGCTCAAGAATCATTCAAAAAGGTTTAAACTCTTACAAAGAACGACTGACAACCGAAGCCCTACATATATGGGCTAATTCAAACAGTATTAATAGGAGAGATGGAATACAATTTGCTGTCCCATGGCAACTAATAATTAATAAGTAAACCTGAACTCCTTATTACATTCTATTTATCTATATCATATTAACTAATCAATAGGTATTTCATTCAACGGTTCAAATCAGTTATCGTATCTGAATATGTTAAACAATTGACGGGAACATTAAAATAACACAAACTTTCAATTACAAATACATTCCTCTTTGAATTCAGTCTTTTATCTTGTTTACTTATCTTGTTTATTTATCTTCATTTAATGCATGCTGTGACATTTTGATTCATATCATATATAAAATGATGTTTTCTTAATATACACATACGGAAGACAATATATAGTTGAATGAAATTTCTTCTCACATCACTTACGTAGACACACAATCTGTTATATTAACACTTTTCGTTTTCACAACACATGTTTCTTACACACTTATGTAAATACCTACTTTAAACAGGGTTCACGTTGATTGGATGTCTTATTCAGTATACAGTAAACCAGAGAACCATGTACCTATTTATATTCGATAATTTTGTTGTTTGATTATATTTTCCTTGAAAAAGCTTGGACCAGATTGCCAGGCGAAACGTTGGATTTACTTCAAATTCATTCGCTGAGGTTTTACTAGTACATTTTTCCTCTTTAATGTCTCACATTAACTCGGCGCCCAAATATTGTGAAGCTATTCGTTCAAATTTAGACGAAAGTTCTTATTTAATCAAGTACTTCATCTTATTTATTTTATTGCATCATTTTACTTGCTGGACTCTGTATGTTTAAAAATAAATACATTTTAAATTAATAAGTAAAATAGCTAAAGGCTACTTAAATTATATGACTTATATACTAGTCATATATGAGTTATACTTTTACGCTTCCTCATTGAATGTCACTGTTATGATTATAAGTACATATGAATATTTATTCATAATACAAGAAATATATTAATGTCACGGTAAAAAGATGACAGTCTATTGTGTATGATTCATTTTATGGTTACTAGTTGATCATTTTCTTACTTATTTTTTTCTGAAAAAAAAAACAATCTTCAGGAATATTTATCCAATTTCTGGCATTCTATGATGCATGTTGGCGTGCTCCGTACTATCGACACTTTTTAGGTGGACTTTTAGGTTAGTTTTTTTTATTAGAGAAATTATTTCCTTAAATCTATTTCTATGGTCAATTTAATTTTTTTTTATGCGTAAAAAATACAATAAAAATGAGAAATAATGACGTGTCAGTGCTTTTACAGCAACTCTGCATACCTATGATTAGCATGTTTGCTGTTCAAACAGTCTATAATTTTCTGAATTCACTTTCCTCGACTTTTTTGACAAGGCTTTCAATTTTGTCTAAGTGTGCTGAATTATAAAAATAGAACGAAAAAACAATGTTTTTCTCATAAACAACTTACTTACGCCTGTCACCCCTCATGGTGGAGCATAAGTCGTTCATCAGGATTCTCCATCGAACTTTGTCCTGAGCGATCCTTTCCAGTTGTTATCTATTCTTTTGATGTCTACTTCGAATATTGTGGAAGTTATTTATAGCTTTCAATATTACTCAACCTTCAATACAGCATAATGACAAGATGTCTAATTTACTAACGCTATCACGTATTTCTTTTTATAAAATCTGATTAGTATTCAAAATTAGGGAACTACATTATCATTTAATTGTTCTGTTGAGTCACATCCCATTGTTTATTTGCCTCTTAATCTTTAAAAAAATTACTCAAATCATCTGAATATTCGGTAATTAAAAATCTCCATTTTTCCTTTTCCTATATGCATTTGACTAATAAATGCTTTCAGTAACAAGGGGCTTATTCAAAGTGTCTAACTAAAAACAATGTTTAATATCAACAATTAGAATATGGAGTTCAAAGTCATTTCTTTGTCACATATCTCACAAAATATGCCCGATATGTCATATTATTGTATACTTAATTCCTACTTTTAATTATCTTCTAAGTGATAATTTTTATTACATTACCGACGTTGTTATGGCACTTGCGTACGTGATAATCAATTGCAAAACATTTTATATTTCTTACATCATCGATACTCCACTCAATATATGTATTTGAAATTCCTTTCAGTTACACACACAAATACTCATACTGAAAACTATCGTATTCAGTTATAATTTATGACCTTGAACTGACGGAAATGTTTACATCCTTCTGTTTAAGTGGTATGAGAGATCTACTAATATTTAGTTTAACTACTAGAATGAAACATTCTGATAAAATGATTGTTTATTTGAAATTATTAGTCATTTTATTTTGCAACATCCTACTAATCTTATCGTATTGTTGTTGAATGATCGAGTAACAATGTATTTATCATAAATGACCTTAATTGACTTATTTTTTTTATCTATGTATGTAAATATTACCGTATATTTGAGCAAACATCACATTGGAAACATTATTGTTTGCTGATAAATTTTATTCCAAAGGAAAAAATATTTTCAATGGTTAAGATCATGAATCAGTTGAAGCCAGACCACCATGGAAAACCTGGAAGCACTGGACGGCCGTTTCGTCCTTCTATGGGACTCCTCAGCAGTGCGCATCCACGACTTCGCGCGCGAAACTAGTAGGTCCTGGGTTCGAATCTCGCGAGGGGCGAGGTCGTAGATGCGCACTGCTGAGGAGTCCCATAGAAGGACGAAACGGCCGTCCAGTGCTTCCAGGTTTTCCATGGTGGTCTGGCTTCAACTGACTCATGATCTTAACCATTGAAATTACTACAATCTCCACAAAAAAACTCTTCTGAAAAAATATTTGTTTGAAACAATCTGAATAAAAGTTAGTGTTTTTCGATTTTCTGTTCATTTGTTATTTCTTTAACAATTTATTATTGACTTTGGTTACTATTTTAGGTTACTCACTTGGTTTCATAGTTACCATCATTATGTTAAATGTTACTAATGTCAGTCAACCAGCTTTATTGTATCTATGTCCATTTACTCTTCTTGTAAGCTTCATTGTTGTTATCGTTTGTGATGGTTTGAATGAATGGAAACTACTGTGGTCAGGTAGTTTGCCTACATTGGTCGACAATACAAATATGAATCCGACTGATGATAACGAACGAGTTAATCAACCAACTGATTCCTTAGAAGTGAATAATCTATATTCAATTGGAAATAAATCGCTTAACCATTCAAAAACTCCACTAGTTCCTGAGCAATAATAATAATACTCATTGGTATAGTATTGCTTATATCAAAAAAAGAAAAGGAACGTACTGTGGCTTTTATTTCTTTCTTATCTTTGTAAATGCTTATTTTCGTGATGACTTTGTAATTACATCTGCATTTTTATTTGTATTTGTGTATGTGCGTTTCAGACATTTTATTCGTAATACTATAAATGATAGCAATCATAATATCCTAGAAACTAGTTGATTCATTTGTTAAGATGTTGTGTAATTTTGATATTTTGTTTGCCAGTGTGGCAGCTTCTGATTCTAGATATGGAAGCAAACAATTTGGTTCCCGTGATAATCTGTTGGTTGGGTAACTGATTAAGATTCCATAGCAGCGGCTCTGTTCACTCTCGCGATTATGGTTTCTTCTTTTCAATGTCGTTTGTTCCGTATATTTACTCGTAGCGCTATTGTCCTGAATTCATAAATCTCAAACTTTGGAACCAGCTCTAATAACGGACTTAATGATGAGAACTCTAATCACTACTATTCTCGTTCTTCATTCTGTTGTAGACACGTAATCTCATTAATTTGATTTCCATTTCATATCATTTTTGCCGACACACATATCTCTTGATTAGTTACAACAACAAGGGGTCTAATGATAACAGAAGATAAAAAAGTTATTTTGAGACAAAGAAAAATCTATCTACTTTACGCGTTGATACCGGATCCTATTTTATTGACTGCGCTGTAAGATATTTTGGAACTGGAAGTATCACAACGATAGCTGAGAGGAAACTACGATTCACATATTGTATCTCAATCATTCACCCAAACAAGGTATGATCACTTCTATACTACCGAGAAGGGAAAATGAAGACTAATCGATGGCTGGAAACAAAAGATACTAATGTGTTTAGGATGTAATTTAAGACAATTATATTCTTTGTATGACTGATTGAAGCGACATAAGTAAAAGTGAAAGGATTCTTATTTTTCGGAATTATGCTCTTATATCGGTCACTAATAACCCAGGACCTAGTAGAAATATGTATCAACATAATGAGAGGGAATTAAAAAGATGTGTAGCTATGCAGCAAAGTAGTGTTACTTTCTCTGATCTTAAGGAAACGAAATATTGGAAATGTAATTCAGAATGAAAGCTAGGGATAAATTGTAGGACAATAATAATACAAGTCAACAGAATTGACGTGAGTGATACGTTTAATAGATGCATTTACAAGAATGATAGTCGGAATATTCAGTTTTAGATGTAAGTAGTTTTTGTAAGCCTTGTACATTGATGCTGACTTGCAAACACTATGCGTTCATTTGGACCTGTTTCCACACGATCATAGTCTGATGTTTTCGACCAACCTGCTTTATGACAGAGCACACAGGTTTATGTACGTCACAGTTCATTACCAAGTCGCCTCGAAAAGCCAAATGAGGATCCTCTAAAGTCCTGCAGCTTATTACTCTACAATCGACAAAAACAGAACTAGTTGTAACGTTAGCATTGGCCGTCTCAAGGTGTCTTATTTGAAAAAAACTTTTATTATCTAGTTTTTCCTTCTGTACAATCAAATGATGGGAGCCTCACAGTCACTATGTCTTCAGCTATATTCAGCAATTAAAACGAAACATTGAAGATATCTGATAACCAGCCGAAAACAACGCGCTCTGGCAGAAGTGTAAGGTTTTCTGAACATTTGAACGACTACTACACGTAGAACATTACATGAGTTCTTGTTTTATTTAGTTACTTTGCATTTTATTTAGTTGTGCTTTTTATATCATTGTGTCAGACTATTATATCCCAACGAAGGTTGAATTATGAATAACTTCTTGGAACTATTCATGGGCTGCTATTACATATATTGTTATTGTATAACTGAAATAACGAGATTATATATATATATATATATATATATATATATATATATATATATATATATATATATATATATATACTATGTGCTTTTATTTGACCTATTGGCTACTATTGTACCATCTGCTATTTTTAAGTTATTTCCAATTTATTAGTAACAATCTTTCACAATCACAGCTGCTTTTAGCTTGATCTTGTATAATTGTTAGTTTCTATTTTGTGGTATGATGTGGTTGGATTTTCTTGAATATAAACTGCGTATTTATTAGATAAATGGTTCATACATTGGAAGCTGAGATTGTGTTCTGAACTCAAAGGATATGTCTGGGCTATAACAACCAATAAGGACAGAATTGATTCACTACCCTACTAAGGGAGGGGGTCAGCAGTAGCAGTAAGTAGATCCCCGAAATAAATAGTTTTGTATGTCTACGACATTAATGCTGACCACATTAGTTTTACTGAACACCCTAACTGGAGGCGGTCAGCCATATAGCAGCATCATATCAGTAGTTAGTACACCGTACTCCTCTACAAGACCTGATAGTACCATCATGATATAACAATGTACATTTATTATATTCTAATATGCAGGTTGTTATTCATTATCAACATGAAGTTCATCGACACTCTTCTGTGTATTGTGGTGTTGAATTTTAATAACGAATGCAGATGAACTTAAATGCAAAAACAGTTATCGCAATAGTAAAGAAATGATTATTAACTACCTCTCCCATATAGAGAAAATAACTAGCCATGAAGAGACTGGACGTTCACAGTGTAGCAGTAAGTAAATTCCTGAAATCAATAGTTCTGTAAGTCTTTGATATTTGGTACTGACCGCATTAATTTTACTGGTAACACGTAGCTGAAAGCTCTCTGTCCCGCATCCACACCAGATCACATGTGGGCACGTTGGGCTACGTATCTCTATTCAGCTACCAGCCGGCTTAGACCGAATGTTACTTCAACATATCGAACAACCTTCCAAACATATCTTCGAACTTTTTTATCCCTGTCTTCTGATATGATTGGGTTGATACACTTCTATTATAAAAGTGCTACTGGATGAGGTGCTTTCAAACTCCCAATTCTTGTGACATTTTTGATAATTATGCCATCGATTTCAGCAGATAATAATAGGCGGATGAATTTTCTAAAGTAAGATAACCACATGATGACAGGTTCGGCATCACAAGCCTTCCGTTGTATGAAAGTCAGACATACAAGTATATTTTGCCCAAATCTGAATTCGTCGCTCGTCACAACTCTCATCTTCTCCCTTGTTTGTCCACGAATTTTCATCTTAAATGTACTTTGCGTTTTAAACTACATAAACTATTCCTTGGGATTTTCATTACTTAAACACCCGAGTTTACTCTTGTTATTATCTGTCTTCTCATCGATCAGCACGCTATTAAAAAAGGACAGTGGTATTTTTCCTTGCTGAGTAAATTCTATTGTTTTGATCGTTTATACGTATAAAAACTACTGTTTTTCTCTTTAATTGAGTTTCTTTCAGTTAAAGTATTCGATTACATTATCGTTGTGGTTTCTAAAGTAGTTTTGTTGTCAGTACTTTTGAGTACTCTGTTTTTTTATAGTATCTGTTAGTACTTTTGGTTCTAACGATCCACAGTTTTCCACTTTTTTTGGTCATAGATTATTTTTTGTCCCTGAGTATTTTTGCATCTAGTTCTTTCTAAAACAACCCGTGTTTAAATGACTGGACAGTGCAAAAAAAGTAATTGCCAACGCCTGGGCTGTCGTTATCCTGTTGAAAGCGGCATGCAGTGCGATGAGTGCAAAGGACGGTACCACGAAATTTGCACAAATTTAACGCCTGCAGCTTTCAAACCGTTCAGTAGGAATGGTTGCGTATGGCTCTGTCAACAGTGCTGTTCGGATGCTAACAGCTTGCTAACCGAGGCCATCTCATTAGTTAGTGCTGCTAAAAAATGTTTTGGCAAAAGTGGTCGCGACACATCATCAAGTACTCGCTCCGTTGACACGCAAATTGGCGTGAGGCAAACTAAAGTGAGTTCAAAAACAGATGACTCGCACCGACCAAAGGAGGGAGAACAGTCCCCAAAGAGTTCTCTCCGCACAAAAAACTCAAGGAAAAAGTTTTCTGTCTTACGTCCTCAAAATGGTATCCAGAAAGAAACACATAGAAGCCGCAACCTCAAGGCTCGATCAGTTTCTAAAGGGACACCAAACCTGAACTCCCAAGTCATCGAAAACCCTCCGGAATCCCACAGTATGTTTGACGCGACTGTGGTTGCTTCTCCAAGCAACGTTGATGAATGGGTACAGGTTGTGAGGAAGAGACAGCAAAACGATAATAAAGGGAACCCTGCCCCTACAAAAGTAGTCGAAATATCGAAGGCTGATCACAGTAACAGATCAGTCATTTTTCATTGGATCAAGGAGAGCGAAAGCTCCGAACCAAAAACTCGTTTTGAGCTAATTGATCAACTCATGCCTCAAAATATTTTCGGAGTCACCTTGCAAAAGATGTATAGACTAGGTAGTTTAGCGAACTTGAAGCCTAATCAATCTAGACTGCTTAAAGTAGTTTTCAAATCTTCGAATGAAAGGGACACAATTTTACAGAATGGACATAAATTAAAGTGTTCGGGAATTTTTATCCGAAAGGACTTGCCGTTGGCAGACCGTGTAAAAAGACGGGAAGCCGAAAAAAACTACAAATGTGGTTAGACGCTGGCGAAATGGACCTGAACATTGTAAATTTTCGGGTTGTGAGGCTTCGTCAGAGAATGATGGCGAAGCCACTCTGGGTGGCGCACGAAGCCAATTAAATAAGCTACGGATCTGTTACACTAATGCCCGAAGCTTGCTCAATAAGCTATGGGAACTAGGTGAACAGATTGGCTCTACAGAGCCAGACATAATCGCAGTCACAGAAACCTGGCTGACACAGTTTATAGATAATATGGAACTGGATTTTGAGGGTTTCACTTTAGTAAGGACCGACAGAATACATAAGCGTAAAGGAGGGAGAGTAGCTCTATTCATTAGGAATGCTATCCCGTTTGTCATAATTGATAGTGTATCCCATGAAAGTGGGACGTGTGAATTGGTTAGTTGCCGCTTGCAATTCAAGGGGCAAGAGCTGCTAATTGGTTTGGTCTATCTCAGTTCAAGCTGTAAGGTATATGATGTCCTGTTAAACAGGCTCAAAAATTGGTCGTGAAGTGGTCGATATCTAATTCTAGGGGACTTTAATGCACCTATGGTAGACTGGGGAAATCTGCGAAACGAATCATCAGATAATTCCTTCGAGCAGGAACTAGTTGATGCGGTTATAACATGTGCCCTAGTGCAACATGTGAAAGAAGCGACTAGGTACGACCCGGACACTGAATCATCCTTACTAGATCTTATATTAACTCACTATGAGGATGACGTTGCGAACCTCCTTTACATGCCACCCCTAGGTAACCGTGATCATTCAGTTTTAACTTTTGACTTCCATATAACTGTCAATCACGAGCAAGCGTCAACCCAATCCAGACCTAACGTCTGGAAAGCAAGCATACCAGATATCATGCACTCGGCATCATTAGTAGATTGGACAATAGACCCAGAATCCTTAATTGAAACGGCTTGGGATGCATTCCTACATTTATACTTACAAGTTACCGCACCCCACGTTCCTTGGACTATATCAAGGGGGCCGAGAAACTCCCCACCATGGTTCATTAGGGAGGTCCGCATCCTTCGCCGTAAGAGAAGAAAAATCTGGGATAGATTTAGATTACTGGGGATTGATGAGACAATATCTCAGTACCGAAAAGCTAGGAATACCTGTGCCTCGACCCTCCGTAAGTCTAGAAAGCTGTAAGAAGAAACAATTGTTGAGGAATCCATAGAATGTCCTAAACGCCTGTATTCCTATATAAACCAAAGGACAAAAGGAAGAGGAATTATTTCTGCACTATGTGGAGACAGTACTGCCGCATCATTAGTGGAAGATGACTTTGGTATGGCTCAAGTGTTCTCAAACTACTTTAGCAATGTACATACCATAGAAGAACCCTTCCCGTCAGCGCATACAAACCCCCCCACACATACACTGGATAGCGTGACCATAAATGAACTCGATGTCTTTGATCTGCTAAATAAGCTTGACATAGGTAAATCCATGGGGCCCGATGAATTGCATCCTAGGCTACTAAAGGAATTATCTCACTTCGTTGCGAACCCTTTAAGTATATGCTTTAAGCTATCCGTAACGCAGGGTCGTTTACCAAAAGACTGGAAGAACGCCATAGTAAGTTCTGTCTTCAAAACAGGTACGAAACATAAACCTGAGAATTACCGACCCGTTAGCCTAACTAGTATGGTTGTTAAAATCTTAGAAAAGATTATTCCGAAAGAGCTGTTTAAATACCTCGATGTAAACCGAATCCTCTCGGAGAAACAGCACGGTTTCAGAATGAGTTATTCTTATCTCACTAACTTATTAGTCACTCGAGAAAGCTGGTGCGCTTTTAAGGACCAAAATTTACCTGTAGACGTGTCTTACATTGATTTCAACAAAGCTTTTGACAAGGTTCCGCACAACCGGCTGTTATATAAGCTAAAAAATGTCGGAATTGGAGGCAATCTATTGACGTGGATAGAAGACTTCCTTGTTCGGCGCCAACAAAGAGTACGGGTAAACTCAAAATTATCTAGCTGGGAAACTGTGCTTAGTGGAGTGCCCCAGGGTACAGTTTTGGGGCCAGTGCTATTCCTCTTGTATGTAAATGACCTTCCTCGCTTACTATCATCATCGGTCTTGCTATATGCTGACGATGTCAAGATATGGAGAACGATACGATGTAAGGGTGATAGCTTAGAACTCCAAAATGACCTGAAGAAATTACCCGAATGGTCTCATACATGGCAGCTGCCGATAAATACTTCCAAGTGTGTTGTGATGCATATCGGTCATCAAGGCTCAGATACATACACGATGAATAACACTGAGCTACCTGTTGTCCAGACACATAATGACTTAGGAGTCATCGTTAGCCAAGATCTGAAGACTACTGCACACTGCCGTGCAATAGCCGCCAAAGCTTTTAGAACTTTATGGTCAATACGTAGGGCTTTTACTCATGTCGACGCTCAGACGTTTATAACTTTGTATACAGTGTTCGTACGTCCTAAACTTGAGTACTGCATACAAGCGGATAGCCCCTGCCGAAAAAAAGACAGTGAGCTTTTGAAAAGGTTCAGAGAACAGCAACTAAGCTGACTCCCGTAATAGCGAAGATTCCGTATGATGCTCCACTGGCCAAGCTAAACCTATTCCCTTTGTCATATCGTAGATCTAGAGGCGACTTGATTACAGTTTTCAAATTGCTTAGTGATAAATTTGCACCTGATATGCCCTCATTTTTCCTGTCTTCCAAAACAGATAATTTACGAGGACACTCCAAAAAAGTTCACAAGCCCAGAACAAATTACTTGTCAGCTGATTATCGACTTTCCCACCGAATCATCAACGAGTGAAATTCATTACCTCAACACGTGGTTGAAGCTCCATCCGTAGATTCTTTCAAAATAAAGTTGGATCAACTGAGAGAACACCATTGCCAGGACTAACACAGGCCATCAAGACTCCTGTCCTTTCCAAACTGAAACTGAAACTGATCAATCATGTTTCGACCTGAGGAGATTTTCATCTCACACTTCCACTTTCTTTTACATCCTCTTTTCAATATGAAGGTTTATCCTTTATTCGGTACACGAATGTTTGAACGTTTTCGAATCGTTTGAACTAACTAATGCGGTCAAACGTTTGCAGTAACAAGGTCATTGGAGCGCGGGTTAGACAGTTTCATTGTTGGTAGCCCAGGTTGCCTCGCTACAAACGCACCATATGAAATTGACAAGATTTTCCAATGTGATTGATCCTTTTTATAGATTTTAATCAAATTCGTAATCACTATGGCTGTCTTGAACTCTAACATAGCAAAGTAATATTATTGAAAGTGATTGAAAAGCTAAGCTATATGCATTAGATCGCCACTTTGATTAATTGCATCTTTTTTCGATTATGCGTTTCACAGTATTTATCCCATTTCTATGCTTACTTTCCTTTATTATGCTGATATGCAGTACAGAAACTTCAATTGGCACACATTTTCTATTGGTTTTATTTAATGTCCGTTTCAAAGTTTTGATCACCAAAGATAACAAGTTTTGAAACATGAAAAGGCTAGTATTGTAAGGGACTTGCTAGTTTCAGTTTTATGATAAAATGAGTGTATGGTAAAGTTAAGTGATACATGTATAGTTTCCACAGTTATGGTGAACTGTATGTGAGATCACACTATATTATAGGAATTTATCCACCCTAAATTAGTGTTGAACAAACGACCTTCCAAATACTGGTCTCGTAAGTAAATTTCTGGGTCGTTGAGTTACGTAAATCATATGTATCTTAAATTTGAAAGCTAATACCATGTAGTCTTTTTTCCTAACCTGTAAGTTGTGGATTACTTGACATTACTCGTTATTTTTGAAGGTCATTTTGAGTAAGGTTGATAACTGCAGAGAGCGTTTTAATTCCTTGATAATCTTTGTCTGGTTTTCAACAAAATGATTCTATTATCATACGTTTTATGCAGCCAAATAACTATTCTGTATTTTAGAACAAAGCTTCAACCAAATCTTGTTTGTTTCACTTAATTTTTAAAGTCACTAATTGTTTGTGGTGATTCTACTTGCATACATATGCATAGATTATTGTAATGTTATTTGCGAAAGATATTTTTCGTTGTTTTGTATTTTTTACACGCAGTAAATAACTTGCTTTTTTTTATCTTAAAGTGAAATGTTTTACTTTCAGGTCCTTAATGACTTCACTAAAATACAATGAGAGGGGATATGAAGCATGTGATTGGTTTTTAAATATACAAACACAAACATCTGTCTCTGAACTTCAACCAGATCTGTTCGTCTCAAATAGCGGATTCTTGATTGACAACAGAACACAACGTTTTGTAGAGCGTTACTTCAATGCGTTCTATTTAGTTGATGTTGGTGGGGAGTTGGAAAATGATATTTGTATATTAAGACATAGCAATACTTTGTGTGTTGTTGGTCTTGCTAGTGGGCACCATGTTTTTAAAAGGTGTAGCAAGAATTCCTTTAGTGACTGTTCTTCCGTAACTCACGAAATTTTAGGATTAGATTATCAGGTAAATATTTGTTACCTTTTCTCATAAATTTTATATTGATTTTAAATCATTCATGTTGAGCGAATTTGTATGATGTTCCTTTGTTTTTATATTGAAGTTTGAATTTTTATGACATGCATTTCATCATAGTTTTAGTATGAACATGACTATTGAAATAGCTTTTTTTCTACAGTGAATGTAAGTTTGATAGTACTTACTCCTGTTACCTCTCATAGGAGAGTATAAGCGCTCCACCAGAATTCTCCATCGAACACTGTCGTCAGCGATCCTTTCCAGTTGTTGCCTATTCTTTTGATGTCTGTTTCCGATTCCCAACTCAATGTGCTTCTTGGTCTTTTCCTTTTCCCTTCAGAATTTCAAGTTGTCACTTACCTTGTGATACAGTTTGGTGATTTCCTCAATGTGTGTCCTATCGACTTCCAACAACTTTTCGTAATTTCTTCAGCTGGAACCTGCTTTGTTCTCTCCCACAGTAGGTTGTTGTTAATAATATCCTGTCAACAGAGATTGGGTATCCATAGTAGACAATCGTTTATAAATATACTTGTACTGTTCTGATGATGCCTGTGGTAGTTATCCACGTCTCAGCTCCATACAGTAGAACTGTCTTGACGATAGTATCGAAAATTCTGACTTTGACATTTGTTGACAGACAGTTATTTCGAGTTCCATATGTTCTTCAAGTATAGGAATGCTGTTGCTGCTTTAACAATCCTCGCCTTTACGTCTGCATCAGATCCTCCGCGTTCCTCGATGACGCTGCACAAGTAAGTGAAAGTTTTCACATCTTCCAGAATTTCTCCATCAACTGTGATTGGGTTGGTGTTCTCCGTGTTGTATTTGAGGATTTTGCTTGTTGAAACTTACTGATGCATAAGCTGCTGCTACACTGGTTGTCTACACCTGCATCCGTTCGTGTGTGTGGGCTAGAAGAACTAGGTAGGTGATCTGCGAAGTCCAAATATTCTAGTTGCATGCAAGGTTGTACATTGTATACCGTGCTTCTCATGAAATATGGTCTTCATAACTCAGTCAACCACCAGAAGAAAGAGAGAGGAGGAGAGTAGGCAGCTTTGTCTAACATCGATCCTCACGTGGAATGCGTCTGTCAGCTGTCCTTCGTGCATAACTCTTCAGTATAGTCGGTCCTGTGAGGTCGGTGTGTTGTTGACTATCGTCTCGTGTACACCATAGTATCGAAGAACGTTCTACAAGGTTGTCTTATCCATGCTGCAAACGCTTTTGTATAGTCAAGGAAGTTGATGTATAGTGACGAATTCCATGCAATTGATTGTTCAACAATGAACAGTAGTGTCGCGATTTGGTCTGTGCACAACAGATTCTTACGGAATCCAGCCTGTTGATCTCCTTTCTCTGGTATCTTGATGAGGTATCCTTTCCAGTGTATTGGCACGTGATCATCCCTCTAAATCTTTCTGAATAGAATATGGAGCATTTTTGCAGTTACCTCTCTATGTGACACCAGTGCTTCAGCTGGTATATTGTCTGGTGCTGTTGCTTTCCTACACTTGATTTGTCTAATGGCCTTCCTGGTTTTCTCGATCGTCGGTGCAGTGACATCTATAGAATGGTCTGTGTATGCTGTTCCAATGTCCAGTGGATTCAATGGAGCCCTTCCACGTATTTCTGCTTGTCGTCTCTAATGCTCCTCTTCACTTGCTTGTTTGCTTCTGTGCATTCGGTGTGCCTTGACTTTCTATGTTCTTGTTCGTCTATTGTTCATTACTGTCTTGTGCTTGCTATCTTGAATCTGGACCAGGGTTTCCATAGATATCCATTCCTTATGATGATGCTTCTTGTGGCCCAGAACCTCCTGACACATTGAAGTTAATGCTTCTTTGATCCCTTTCCGATTGTCCTTCATAGTAGTTTCTTCTTTTAGTATATCCCGTAAGGATTGGAACCTGTTGTTGAGAGTTATCCTGAGTTCGTTGAGTTTGTCAGTATCTCGAAGAAATTCTGTATTGAACCTTTGTAATGCTGTTTCCTCAGTTGTCCATTGCCTTTTTTAGCCTTAGTTTCATCTTGTCAACCACCATGTAGACGGTGATCTGAAGCTGTCAGCTCCTCCTGGTTCTCACATCTATTGACTTAATGAATTTCTTACTGATGCAAATATGATCTATCTGGTTTTCTCTAGTGTGGTCCGGTGAGACCCTTGTGGCTTTGTGTATGCGTTTGTGCGGGAATATAGTGCTACATATAACCGTTTTGTTGAACGCACATAAATTTGCGATTGCCTTGCCATTCTCGTTCCTTTTTCCCAGTCCATGTCGTCCCATGATATCTTCCTACCCGTTGTTGTATAATCCGACTTATGTGTTTAAGTCTTCCATCATCATGGTCAGGTTGTTTTCTGAGTACTTCTCTACGACCGACTGCAACTTCCCACAGAACTGATCTTTATCGTCGTCATTGCTATCATTGATGGGTGCATGGCATCGGATAACATTCATTGTGACTCCTTTATTTTGAAGAATGCTTTGATGATCCTGGATCCATGAGGTTCTCATCCTATATGTGTTTCTTTGGGCAGCATCCGAGAAACTCGTTGAGTATGTGGAGCATTTTCTTCTGCGTGGTTGCTGACCCCTCCCTCAACCGTCCTCCTTTATCCGCGTTAATGGCCGGCAGTAACCCTAAAAGAGCTACAGGCGGATTAAGTTTGATATAGGTGTTTTTTAATTATCTGTATCAGCATATTTAAGTATATTAATTGGTAGATCGAATGCACTTTTAAGCTCATGTAATATGTAGTTTTAAGATTTAGAAATTGACGTTTCTTTATGTTCTGGTTCTGATTACCTGTATGTATACCTAAGACATGTGATTATATCTTCCCGTATCGTGACTGCAAGGTTGAGAAATAGGTGTTCACTGTTATGTGAACTAATATTCGCTGTTCAAAGAGTCTTTCAACAGGTTTTAATGGATCACAATGTCGGTTTTAGTATTTGATTAATATTTGCTTAAAATCCATCAAGTAACAATCAAAATAATGACGCAGTGAATGGTTAATTATTGATGCAAATACGATACTATAATTATCCTACAACTCAGTTACCTTATATATTCTTGTGAATGACACTCTCCAACGGAACCTGATACATTGAATATACTCCATAATTTCATTATTACTTAATTATTTTAGGTTTCCAATGGATTAAATCGTTCGAAAAAAAATGTCAAAGGCCGTCGTAAACATGGAGGTCATGTTTTTAATAAATCTACAGATATAATAGCTTATGCTATTTGTGATCGTGAAATAAAGCATCCTGTAGTGTGTGGCATTCCAGGCAATCTTTTGGAAGTTAATAATTCCCTAGACATTACAAAAAACGAGTTTCATCCTCCTATCTCAGAAGATCTAAGCTCTTTAAATTCAAAAGTGAAGTTAACTCCTTTGATAGGAAGCGAGAGTATTATTAATGTTGGTACCTACTTATCGATTATATTGCCGAAACCAAGACCAAGGAAGGATCAAAGTGGGTGTATAATTGATAAGTCCATTGATGAGTCCATTTTACTCATTGATTCTCCTACTCAAAACTGTACAGCACTAGTTGATGATGTTTCAGAAAAGCTTGACGATTTAACCCAATTAGACTATGCAGCACAGATTGCTGATTTTATTTCACAGACATCTCTTCCTAAAGAACAAAAGGTACTTAACTGGAATGAATATTCAGCCCTTCGACATTGTACATAGATTATTCTGTGATATTATTTTTTATACTATATTTTTACATTTAAATATATAAATGCTTATTTATACGTGATTTTCTTGATTTATGCAATTAATACTATCAAGTATTAGTCACTAAACTTAATTAACTAATAATCTTGTTAATCGTCATTAAATCTTTTACTTCAATACTAATTGGAATTATGAAGAATTATTTAAATAGTGGTCCGTTTATAGGGTATAACTAAAACTGGATTCCTTCACTTATCAAGGATCTTTGCGTGAATGTATTTCAATATATTTCGTTTGAAAACATCCTTTTGGTGCGCAAAAATTGTTTGCTACCAATATCAACTTGAACATTTCATGTTTTAAAGGATGATTTTATTATTTAAGCCATTAACAACCAAACGATTATTATCATCCTGATAAATAAGTAGATATATTTGCGATTGTACATCTTTGAAAACGAATTCGCCGAAAAGATAACTCTTCACTGAACCAATCTTTTTTATTTAATGTCTTAATGGGTGTATTCCGTTTTGTTTTAGAACACTAATTATACTGATGGTTTCGTCATACATGTGTATTTTTTTTTCGTAATTAAATAAATAGAAGTAAGTTTGATCAACAATAGTTGTGGGTTTATAAATTTCAGTATATAATCTCTATTCATGAAATAGTAAGCACATAGGTCTATTTATTCTGCCATTTAGTATTCACAGTTTTTGATTATATGAGCAGTCAAACTCATTAAGAATAATATATTCGGGTGAATGGTTTAGGCCTTCTGTATTACTAACGGTAATCTATTTGAAGATTATTATTGATAGCATCAATGCACGTAGCAAACTCGAAGGTTCGTGATTTTCAAATGACACCTATTCTCAATGTTGAACCTTGCGTTTTTA
The DNA here is from genome assembly GCA_946903255.1 of Schistosoma spindalis. Lineage (NCBI taxonomy): Eukaryota > Metazoa > Platyhelminthes > Trematoda > Strigeidida > Schistosomatidae > Schistosoma > Schistosoma spindalis. The sequence continues at coordinate 70,244,668 of OX336420.1, read as the reverse complement.
CAATAATCATAATTTCGAACCAAGTCTACATCACTATATATATATATATATATATATATATATATATATATATATATATATATATATGAGTTAAGCGCGAAAACAGGTGTAATTTCGACTACTTGGTTACAATTTAACAGAATGCATCAATTGATCGAAGTGTTACACTTTTACGTCGTAAGTCCTATTGTATGGTTTGACACGGCGTTCCGAAAATGAAAGTTCGTTTATTGTTTAAAGCGCAGTTTCATATTTAAGGCAGCACTTGGTAAACTTAGATTGTTAGTTTCGGTACCATATTCGGTGGAAGAAATCTACAGAAGAAGGGCTCATAGCAGGAATAGAAGAAATATTAGGATGGGGCTGTTATCGGGAACAAGATAGACTAGGGTGCTACTTGAGTTGTGCAGGCAGTTGAACCTATCAGACCTCATGAGGTGAGAAAACATTTATTCCTGAGGGATATGACGAAGAAAATGGATTAGTATTGTCAACTCAAGGGACTTCTGTATGAGTAGTTCTCGTTACGCTAGCTCCAGTCTTCTCTAATTGGTACCAGAAATCCTTTATACAAATGGTGTATCTCTGCTTTCTCTTTTTTGATCGCTTAAAATTGTGGAAAGGTACAATCTATGAAGATACCGTGCTAAACATTTTATCACTACTGAAGCACAGTACAGTTGGTAGTTTCCTTTATTTCTAACAATAATCTCCCATGTCTGATTAATTAGATGTAAGTAATGGGAGATAAATATGAACTAATAAAATAACTCTCTGGAGTCAGTCTAAGTGGATTTTCCAGTTGACTGTTAGCTGGGTAGTTCATAGTTGAAATGCTACTCTACCCATTATTATTATTATTATTATTATTATTATTATTATTATTATTATTATTATTATTATTATTATTATTATTGAGTAATGAATGAACTGACCGTTGTTGCTACCTTGACGTGGTGGTCGGGCTTGCCTATCGTGATGAAGCAACTGAGCTATACTGGCTGGAACAACCGTTCCTCAAGGTCCTACCATGCCAGACAGGTCGGTTGAAGAGCGGTAAGACTAAAAGCAACAAAACCAAGGTCCGAAGGCGAAGTCGTACTGCTGACTGTACAGAGGTGTGACAGCAGTAAGGTGTCTCCTTCAGACAACCAGCATGACAGCGATGCTGCCTTCCCACAAGGAGGGGTGGGGTTAGAAAAGGTCGACCCTAAAAATGCACACCTCGCCTTATCCCACGGATATCCGTCTCCGGCGGTAAGGACTCAATAAGTACGGAGCTAACACAAAAATCACTCATAGAAAGGTCGTGTGTGACCGACCTCAAGCAGCTGTCCCTTGGGCACTGCGGTCACGCTCTCAGGTCACTATGACCACCTCTAATCCAATTTCCTTTTCAGGTGCCTCCAGAAGAACCCTTCCACGGTGTGGGCAACCGGGAAGTGATAACCGCCCTCATACCTCTAACAGCACTCAAGACCACTGTATTCATAGTCAACCTCCCTCTTCAATTCCTATTATTCCTCCTACATCGACTTTATACACTAAACTTCCTCTTTTAGCTTCCTCCTCAAGTGTCACCACAGCCAACGATTCTAGTGCTCAAAACACTGTCCCAGGTCTACTGAAACCTCGCTCCAAACTATACATTGGAGCCTTCAACGTACGCACACTATGCCAAATCGGTCAGCAGGCTTCCTTGGCTAAAACCTTAGAATCTCGTACCATTGATGTATGCTGTGTCTCCGAAACACGCATACAGGATCCTAGTGTGGTCATTCACTTGACCTCACCTCGGCAAAACGGAGAGCCAACGAGATACACCCTCCGTGTATCTGGCGACCCGATGGCTAGTTCTTGTGGACTGGCAGGTGTAGGCATAGCACTTAGCATGAGGGCGGAACAAGCGCTATTAGAGTGGATCCCCGTTAACAGTCGTCTATGCGCTGTTCGGCTAAACGGCTCGGTAAGAACTCGGAAGGATAGGGACACACGTCGTTGCCTTTTCGTCGTTTCTGCCTACGCTCCCACTGACTGCAGTTCGGATGACGTGAAAGATGAATTTTACAGAAAGCTGTCTGAACTTCTTCAGAAAGCTAAACGTTCAGACATAGTACTCGTAGGAGGTGACTTTAATGCCCAGGTAGGTAGCTTAAACAAAACAGAAAGACATTTAGGTGGGTATTTTATTATTCCGGCACAGCGAACAGATAATGGTGATCGTCTGCTGCAACTGTGCTCAGACAATCGTTTATTTTTAGCAAACACAAATTTTAAGCATAAGGAGAGACATCGTCTAACATGGCGACCCCCTGCACCAAACCAACGATGGACTCAAATAGACCATATTGCCATCAGTCATCGTTGGAGAGGGTCAATAGAAGATTGTCGCTCATTCTGGGGTACCTGCTTGGACTCTGATCATGCCCTAGTACGAGCACGCATCTGCTTGCGCCTCACTGGACGCAAAAGAGCCACACAAAAAAGGCTCATTAGAACCGAATCGAGTAATGAGAAAACCAAAAGTAGGTTCCAGGAACAACTGAGGTCACACTTAGGTAGTTCTGAGAACGAGACTGACCCAGATGTTGCTTGGAAAGTTATACAAGCAGCTGTGGAAATAGCAGTGACATCTACCAGTGATTTAAACCAAATGGTTACAAAAAACCAATGGATTTCGTCAAGGTCTATTGCACTGATAGATTCTCGCAAACTCATCCCATCAGGTCTTGAATACGATGAAGAGCGTAAAGAAATCAAATCTAGATTAAGCAAAAGTCTAAGGAATGATCGTGAGCAGTGGTGGGCAACGAAAGCAAAAGAGATGGAAAAGGCGGCGGCTATAGGGAACACAAGACAACTCTACAGACTAATAAAAGAAACTGGAATTAATAAATCAAGTGTAAGTCAGACTATTTCGGAAAAAGACGACACTCTCATCTGCTCCCAGTCCAGACGCTTAGAACGATGGGCGGAACACTTTAAGGAGCAGTTTAGCTGGCCTTCAGCTACTCTACAACTACCCTCTATTCCCAGACAGTGTGAATGGAACATTAAAGTAGGTCCTCCATCTCTAGATAAAGTTCAAAAGGCTATAGCTAATCTGAAACGAGGAAGGGCAGCTGGTCCAGATGGATTGGCCCCAGAGGTCTTTAAGGATGGTGGTCTAGTCTTAGCGATTAGGTTGATTAATATTTTAGCTAAAATCTGGGAGTTAGACGTTATTCCATCTAACTGGTCACAATCACTTATCGTCCCAATATTTAAGAAAGGGTCAAAATCATCCTGTGACAACCACAGAGGGATTAGTTTGACTAATATAGTATCTAAAATACTAGCTTCGATAATTTTCGGACGCCTAACTAAGACTCGTGAACTGCAAACACGTGAAAATCAGTCTGGCTTCAGACCTGGTCGTGGCTGCATCGACCACATATTCACCATTCGTCAGGTTTTAGAACACAGGCATACTTATCGGCGTCCGACAATGGTGGTATTCCTTGACTTAAAAGCAGCGTTTGACTCTGTTGACCGAGAGGTTCTGTGGCAGTGTCTGTCATTGAAAGGCGTACCTCAGAAGTACATAAACCTTGTGAAGGCTCTTTACTCGAACACTACTAGTCGGGTCAGAGCCTATGGCGAACTGTCATCTGCTTTTGCAACCTCAAGTGGCGTCCGTCAAGGCTGTCCACTTTCTCCTTTTTTGTTTAACTTTATCATAGACATCCTGATGGAAATAACGCTCTCATCGACTGACTTCTCGGGTATTGATCTCCTACCAGGAGGTCCACTTATTGACTTAGAATACGCAGATGACATAGTCCTGTTTGGTGAAGACGCTGATGAAATGCAGAGTCTTTTGGAAGCACTGAGCAACAATGCTAGAATGTTTGGGATGCGCTTTTCTCCCTCTAAATGCAAGTTGTTGCTTCAGGACTGGTCTGCATCAACACCTGAACTAAGGATAGGGGGTGAAGTAGTCGAACGCGTTGACAACTTCACTTATCTTGGAAGTCTGATCAGCCCTAATGGGTTGGTGTCTGACGAAATCTCAGCACGGATTCGAAAAGCTCGCTTGGCCTTTGCCAACTTACGTCATCTATGGCGAAGGCGAGATATCCGTCTATCAATTAAGGGATGAGTATACTGCGCGGCAGTACGTTCCGTCCTTCTATACGGCTGCGAAACATGGCCTTTAAGAGTGGAAGATATTCGTAAGTTACTAGTATTTGACCACAGGTGCCTTAGAAATATTTCTGGGATCTGCTGGGATCACCAGGTAAGTAATAGTGAGGTTAGACGCAGGGTATTAGGGAATGATGGTAAGTCAGTTGATGAGGTTATGAATCTTCATCGACTGAGATGGTTGGGCCACGTGTTACGTATGCCTGAACACCGATTACCACGACGCGCAATGCTAACCGGTGTTAGGGATGATTGGAAGAAAGTTAGGGGCGGCCAAACCAAAACGTGGCTTCAGTGCTTGAAGTCACTAACTTCTGGTCTGAGCCATGTTGGTAGATTCAGACTGCCTGGTTGGGGTCCGCGTGACTATCGTAACCAATGGTTGGAGACTCTTGGTGACATGGCTCAGAATCGATCACAATGGCGTCGGTGTATACACTCTCTGTCTTCCTTAAATTAAGAGATTAAAATCGCTTCATATCTGTCTAGGAACTAATTCTTTCTTCCTTTACTATCTCCTTATACACAATCTTTCTTCTATATATTACCACCACTGAATTAACTACTCCTATGAATCCGGTGTTCATCTTGTTGTGCTAATGCGGTATGGCAACTTGGACCGATGCATATACGTGCCTGGTCCTACATTGCAGCTGACTGACTGACTGACTGAACTCCATCAGTCAAATACCCAGTTATTTGCTCAAAATATTTGCCTGATTGCTAACTCATTATTATTATTATTGAGTAATGAATGAACACCATCAGTCAAATACCCAGTTATTTGCTCAAAATATTTGCCTGATTACTAACTCATTATTATTATTATTATTGAGTAATGAATGAACACCATCAGTCAAATACCCAGTTATTTGCTCAAAATATTTGCCTGATTCCTAACTTATTATTTTCCTGTTTTTCTTTGGATATACCGTTTCTGTTATATATTCAGACAGTAAGTAGTTTATTCATCGAAAAATTATCGACACGGTTTTCTACTCTTAATATTCGAAGTAAGAAATATGGATTTTTATGTAGTCACCATTGGACTAAACCACATCAGCAGGTTTAGTCGAATAACATTTCAAGTGTCATACACAGTATTTTTACCATAATAATGCAAACATTTTGTGTACAGCAGCGTTTAGTCCCCAAATTGTACCGATTTCTTATTGTTTATAAATAATATTTCTCTTTTTTTTAATGAGTCTATGTGGTTTAATGATAGTTGCTACAGATATGAACAATGACTTACTCCTCTAATAGATAAACCACAAAAATATGATAAAGCAACTTATATATCATATTGATTACAAGTAGTTCTAAAATGATGAAGTACTAGTACTCAAAATGTACGTAGAAACATTGAAGCTCCTGCTATAACTTGTCAAGTGAATGACAGAAGATCATATATTATGCGATATATATATATATATATATATATATATATATATATATATATATATATATACGCATAGTATTGGTCCATAAATGGATCCTAAAAATTACCATTCATTATGCTTATCGGGATATAACACCTCCCCTTCTTTGAAGATCCGGATTTTAAATTTTCCGAGTTTATCCTCCCCCGCGAAATAATGTTGGATCCTCATATTCCTAAGTTACATTTAATGTGGCTCTATTTATAACATACTTCCCGCGTTCAATAGAGAATCTGCTAGAACTGGCTGGATGGTGAGGATCAAAAACACTTGATATGAGGTCAGAGTTTGGTTCTTCTGAAACATTTGCATCAAATTTATTGAAAACCTCATTAGTAGATGATGGATCATTAGGGTAAGCAGCATTTATCGAAAATACACTAGGTTCTCGACTGCCATTTGATTCATGTGACATATTTTCTGGTAAAACAAGAGAATCTCGATAATTAGATTCGTCAGAAAATTCTATCGCAGAAAGATGAGCTCCATCTAGTGCAGCTGCATTCAGTGTACTGCTCGATTTGTTTTCTGTTTCTTCGAGGGCGGTTGCTGCGACACTTTCATGACCATTTAACAAGGCATCGGCTTTTTGAGAGCTAGATAAGTCACTGTTTGCACATGCTGTTTCAAGGATAATGGGGTTTGAATCCATTACAGGGCATGTTTCTGGAATGGACAGTACTGGACCACTACGACTGGAAGGATCTTGAATGACTGTTGTTTCCTTTAAATTGCGGTTTGTCGAGAATTCATGGAGGCTGCAATCATTTTCCAGCTCTGTGTGCAATTTAGAAATTAATCCATCCACTTCCGTCGCATCTCTAAGGCATGAGTGATTCAGCAGCTGTGTGCGTAATTTGACTAAGAACTCCAACTGTCGCTCAAATAGCAACTGTAATCAATCGGAAGGGAGAGTCATTTTCTGAATCAGCACCGGTAATGAAAAATACCTTATGACTAATTTAACAATCAATGTCGTTCAATGACACTGGCGAGAACCCTGTATGCTGATTGCTCAGGTAACTAATAATGGTCTAGGAAAGATTAGTTAATGATTATACTATGAATTTACTGAACTGTTTATATAAACCACAAATTATGTATACATTACAAAAATAAATTATGTTTCAGTATTGAATATAATTTATTGGGATATAGTAACATCCAAGTTTAAATATTACACACACACACACACAAACAAACTAATTCTAAGAAAAGTATTCAGTTTATGTGTATCAGTTTTAAGTTGACGAATGAGATTAATTAGATAATACATAACCTATTTCAATTGTAACTCTTCAAATTCACATTGATAAGTAAAATAAAATACAACATGCAAATATAATTAAATGTAATACAAAAAAAAGATTGACATTTCAAGAATAAACCTTTCCTAATAATATTTTAATTATAAGTAAAAACAACTTTTTTTTTAAAGGAAAATTCGAAAATTCAATTTTAATATTTTTTAAAATAAATCAGTAATATAAATATTAAGTTAATGTAAAGTTGAAAAATATGAACTGGGATAAAATGAATTTATCGTTTCATTGAATTATAACTGATACATTTTACATTTCTTTATGACATCCAGGTTCATTATCAGGACATACACATGTACGTGATCTACCACCATCATTTGGTAAACATATATAACGACATCGTCCATTAGAATAAGTGCATGGATTAGTTGAAGCTAAATAAGTAATTAATATCGATAAAAATATTATATCAGAAGGGGTTTTGTGGAGATTGTTGTAATTTCAACAGTTGAGATCATGAGTCAATTGAAGTTAGACCACCATGGAAAACCTAGAAGCACTGGACGGCCGTTTCGTCCTAGTATATCCTGGAGTTCTAGTGAGAAGTAGTGACCAGTGGAGTTCAACCGGGTCAGTCGTGAGATAATAACTTACTGATGACAGTGGCGAATGTGTCGCTCAATTTCGTGGATTAGTTGAAGTTAGACATTAACACCATTGGATGCCGGCTCAGTGGTCTAGTTGGTTAAGCACCTGGGGCGAGACTGATAGGTTCTGGGTTCGAATCCCGCGGATGAGGTGTCGTGGATGCGCACTGCTGAGGAGTCCCATAATAGGACGAAACGGCCGTCCAGTGCTTCTAGGTTTTCCATGGTGGTCTAACTTCAATTGACTCATGATCTCAACTGTTAAAAATATTATAATTAATTGTTTTGATTAGTTTAAATCTTAGAAGATATTACTTATGGTTGGGGTATGAAAATGAAAGTATTTATCGTGATCATAGTGATGATGCATTCCTCAATCAAGATATCAATAAGTCTGCACATAATATGCATATTATTACACACATATTCTCTTGGTTCCTCATACATTCACTTCGAAAATATCTGATCAATTGTTGTACAACTGGAACCATAATCATTGACCACACTAACATTAGTTTCATTCATTAGTCGAATTGATAAAATACAACAATGCCATAATAGAAAATATACTTTGTATTTTCGTTTAACAAAAATCCCACTTACTTTCGGAGAAAATATTTTACAGAGAAGTGATTGAAGTTGTTGATCAGGAGATTCTGTGGCAGCTAGCTCTTGAATGACTTACCAAATGAGTAAATAAACCCTCTGATGGCTCTCTAATTAGGGACTATTGGTTGAGTCAGAACGTATGAGGAACCGTGAGCAAAATAGTTAACCTCAAGTATTGTTAATCAGGGCTGCTCACTATTCTCATTTTTATTCAATTTTATCATCAATATCCTTTTAGAAATAAAATTTTTCTTCGAAAAACTTCTCAGGGGTCAACCCCCTACATGGAAGTCCGCCTGTCAATTTAGAATGATTAGATTACATATTCTTAATGAGTGAAAACAATGAAAAACTGCAGAATCCCTTAATCTTTTTCAGCAAAAATGTTAGTATGTTTCGTATGCGAAGTGATGCTCCAGGGCTGGTTTGTATTAACGCCTGAACTGATGATATGGAGTGAAGTAGTTTTATTATTTTGACCACCTCATTTATCTTGGAAGCCTCATCGACCCTGGTGGTTTGGTGTCTGACGAAACCTCGGTTGGCTCTTGACAACGTGTGTCGCTTGTGGCTGGGACGAAATGTTCGCCTGCCAACCAAGAGACGTGCATACTTTACAGCAATCCGCTTTATACTACTTTATATCCGTGAACAATAGTCTATCAAAGTAGAAGATATTCGTAGGCTCAAGGCTTTTGATCATATTTGCCTTCAAACCAGCGCTTGAATTTCGTGAAATAACCGAGTGGGCAGTTGTGAGCTTAGACATAAGGTAATTGGTAGATGTAACAAGTCCGTTGATGAGATAATAAAATTTTCACAGACTAATGTGGTTTTGCAATTTGTTATATATCCCCAACCATAGCCGATTTAAATGAGTGATGCTTGCAAGTACAGATGTAGGTTGAAAAAATGTTAGAAGTGTTCAAAACAAAAGGTGGTGTCAGTCTATCAATTGAGTGACTGATGGTGTTAGGAATTGTTAAATGTTAACTACTCGGTTAAGGTCCGCTCGATAACCACGATCAATGGTTGGATACGTTAGGTAACATGCTTCAAAATCAATCACAGCCGCATAGATCCATCTACCCATTATCTTCATCCGCATTCAAGTTCCGATACTTTCCTGTTTTGTCTTAAGATCATTAAGCACTAAACTGCATTGAAATGTGATTTTTGATGGATATTCTCAATGGTAAATGGACTTTTATGGAAAATTTGAACTAAGTTAATTCTAGCTGTAAATAAAAAAGTGAATTTTCAAAATAATCACTGATTTCTGATAAAAAATTTTATACTATTTGGTATCTAAATTAGATCTGCGTAAAATATTTTAGAGGAGACTATGGATATTCCACAACGACAGTAGTAAACTACCACCTTATTCACGAGAAGGATGATGTAAGTTGAAATAAAATGTGATTTGTCAATAGAAAAATAAACTATATGTCTCCAGGTAACTAATGTATTGCTCTAAATATTAAACTATGAGATTCAGCTTCTGATAAGATTTCAAGTTCAATTTATTCACCAAGTGTTGCGCTTAACTGTTATGTGGATAAAAGGTATGCAGCTAAATTCCCTTTTTCAGACTAGTTGTCCAAACAGGTTCTCTCATTCTATTCTAAATAAGGGTGAATTCGATCAGGATGATCCTACTCCTGTAACCTATTGCTCACAAAAAAGCTGTCAATAAATGAGTCCTAACATAAACAATTAACGATAATCTGGGTACAGAAAACTGCTTATTCATTTTACTAAAATTACATGTATTACGCAAAAAGTAAAATAAAATCAGTTATCAATAGCATGGTCAAATTTGTTTTAAAACAATGATCTTAATCAAAGTTTATTTATTAATAATTTACTATTGAATTATATAGAATAAATTCAAAAGATCTGAAATTACCTTGTGGACAATCACCTAATACTGATAAGGCTTGGAAACGATTAGAACAACAGACATAACGGACACGTATTCGGCGATCAGGATTGATAGAGTAATAGACTGTCCTAAATTTAAGGAGAAATGTAAATAATTAGAATAATTTTAGTAATATATCAAATACTTTATTGTAATAATTTCAATGATTAAGATCATGAGTCAGTTGAAGCTAGACCACCATGGAAAACCTAGAAGCACTGGACGGCCATTTCGTCCTATTATGGGACTCCTCAGCAGTGCGCATCCACGACCTCGCCCCCTGCGAGATTCGAACCCAGGACCTACTGGTTTCGCGCGCGAGCACTTAACCACTAGACCACTCAGCCGGCATCCAATGGTGTTAATGTCTAACTTCAACTAATCCACGAAATTGAGCGACACATTCACCATTGTCTTCAGTGAGTTACTATCCCACAACAGACCTAATACTTGAACTGTTAAATATTTTGATCGTAAATTTCTTTTTTAAATGAAATCGATCATACGTTTATAACGTTAGAATTATTGAAACAAGGATAAAAAAACAACACGTGTAGAAATGTCAGTCTATAAATAAACCGTTTATTTTTCATTATCTTAATATCAGTTTGAAGGATATTGATCAAAGAAGATAAGGGGACCAATTATTTAGCTAAGAGACCCAACATCACATCTGTTTTTGTACATATTCTATATTTTCTCTTGTGTATCAGAAATTCTCTGGTTTCATATATTCTTTCTGTCCCTTTTCATACTATTGGTTCATTTTAGCTTTTGTCAATACTATTATTTTCAATTTTTCCTGATGTCTCAAACTACAACGTAATTGGATATCATCCTAGAGCGCCTATGTCTGTCTTCAACAAGATTATGAGAATTCATTCATTGTAAGTAATACAAAGTGTTTGGTAAAATAGGGCCGAAACTATTTATTGCATAAAAGAAGTGGTAATATTGTACGGATGGAGGAGGAAGAGCCTTGCAATCTAGAAACAAATAGAAATGGTGGTATTTAATTAAAGCTTTATTTGACCTGAAAATACAACCTAGAATGTTTTCCAAAACGTCAAGGAATTGAGCACGAACACGAGTGGGGAACAATCGAATGTATTTAACAACAAATTACAGAACTGTTTAGTAAAATCTAACAACCATATACTAAATGCTCAATTTGCAAAGTGTCCATCAATTGTCTCAAAATGATTCAGACTTCCTTTGTTCTTGCATTTTCATTGCGTTCTGTTTTCATTCTTTACTGTTCGATCTTCTTGTCCCTCTGCTGCCAGACATTCTGTTCACGACTAACATCATATACTACTTATGCCTACATAAGTAGCACACACCACAATACGCATTCTGGTGTGAATTATTAAGGAAATTAGGATTACCCGTACTAGCCTTTTTTAAAATTTTATTTAACTAGCATTAGAAAGAAGTTATATTTCATGAAGTGTCATTTAAATTGAACTAATTCTGTCATCTATTTCAAAATGATTACTTATTTGTTAATTGTTCATTTCTTATCGCATATTAGAGTGAACTTCTAAGAACCTATAAACTGAAACGTCCAGTGTTAAAAAGTTAACGATATTAGAATGAAATAGTCTTATTAAAAAATAGCCTTTATGGAAATTTGTAGGTAATGCTGAAACTAATTAAATTTAGCCTATGGAATGAAATTTTGTGAAATTCCTTAATTGATAAATAGTATTCTTAAAAGCAATTTACTTCACTTCACTTATTATAAAAGATTATTTCAAAAGTTGATTACTTTGAAGCATCTGTCCACAATAATGTCCCTTTATATTGTGTCATACCAAAAGATGGTTCTTCAGAAGGACTAAATTCTCTTATCTTTTCATTGGTTAATATCTCTCTTCCTGTTTGACCTAATCGTGCACAATGTAGTTCAGTGACTAATCCAAACATTCCTTTAGAAGATCTTTGCATCCAGCATAATTTTCCAGCAGAATTACCATTAACTGGCGTTGCTGGTGATATACTAATTGCCAATGGTTCACCAGTGAGTTGTAATAATTGCTCCTCATTTTCACCAGACATTGAAGCCACTTGAATTGTACCATTCGGTCTCCAACCGTCTGTGTATATTGCCCAGTACATTAGACTGATTATAGTAGTAAAAATAAATAAGCAAGTAAATACATGTATATCTCAAAAAGACGAATAATTTGGAAATTTAGTGTCTAAAATGTATCGAAATTTAAACATATGAGGAATGTTTATTTATTTTACTTAACTGTAGTATTCTTACGTAAGCGCAGAGTATGATCCCTACCAATAGTTGTATAGGCAGGTAGGATTATAATTTATCACACAATTAATATGTGTAATCGTGTATTTGGAAGGTAAGGTAGATTTAATTTTAAGTGAGAGTATGCTAACACTGGAGTAATCTTATATTAATAATAATATTCTTACATTCAAGATTAGTGTTTGAACTCATAGTCATTTCGTTTAGAAATTTGGTAGCCTGAAGTTAGTTACAATAAACTTAAAGATAACATAGCAAGTAATGGAATGCATTGAGCGTTGAATATAACCAATCATATTTAGAGCCATTAACAGAAACTATAGACACTAGAAAATTAAAAGTTTATAATTAAAACGTTCGGAATAGAAAGTTCGACACCATTAAAGTACTTACAACAGCTACCACCTTATCCAATCTTTTAGAAAACGGAACGTATGTAAATATGTATAATACTTACAGATCTAACAATATTACTATGTATTCATCTATCGATATTCTATTTACTTACCCTAATGTGGAGTGCAAAGCTAGCCCAGCGAAATTTTGTTGTTCAGAAGAAGTTAGGCTATGTAAACTTTCAAGTGTATAATGAATATTTGGTTTATTTGGATTGAATACCATAATTTTTCCAAAGGCCTCTTCCCAGGCAAATACATTTCCAGACAATGAATCTACCGCCAAATTACGAAATCGGTTAAATTGAGAAGTGTATATTTCTTTTGTCACCAATTTATTTTGTCCAGAGTTTGAATTACCCCATCGGATAGTATGACCATAATCAGATGTATATATAATTCGTTGACTATTACAATCACCAACCATGGAGACACGTCCATATTTGTTATTTTCAGCTGGATAGGACAAACAGAAGTTACGAATTACGGTTAAAGGCCAAATTTAACTTGAAAGAAAATCTGCTGAAAAGTATATGCAAACTGAGCATGATGCATATGCAAGCTCCTATGATGATAAATTATGGTATCGGTAATTATTTTATAATAAATTACATGTCATGGAATTGATATTTAAATACTCCAGTTTTAAAATATTGTGATAAATTAGATTTAAACTACTTAATACTAACTCTCTTTTGCATCACCTGATTAATGCAGGAAGCTGAGATCAGAGGTTTGTGGAAAGGGATCATTTTGAAGTAAATTTTCACCACAGATTAACATAAAATGATTAATCATTTAAAACCATGGGTTAGTACCTGACGATTTTTACACCTTAATTTTGAACTGTTTAGTATTACACATCCGGGATCAAATCTGGTAACTTCAGTTATCTATCTGAGGACGATAAATATAAATTTTTAGTTCGGATTCCGGTAGTCTAATCTCAAACTTCGGTTGAACTTCCATATTTTATGACAGTATTTCAGTGCTGTTGGTAACGTAGTCAAACTGCAACGATCGCCGTTTAATTCTAGAACTTCAGGAATCCAATCCAAGATGAATATCGTATTGGTCAGATCAAGTAATACTTTAAAATGATCAAATATACCAATGAGTATATCACATAATCAATCTCATACAGATAAAATAAAAATAATAATATAGCATGTTTCTCACTATTTTACTTACCGATATTCCATAGAGTAGCTTTGGTTACATTTGAATCGGTAGATTGTGTCATTAAAATTCCATCATCACTTGTAAGTAGCACAGTGAATGGAACTTAAAAATCAAATTGATCAAAAGTTTTAAGATTATATTTTCCTTCAGTATAACATTTTGAAAGATTGTTAAAGCACTAAAGATGAATTACTACTTAAGAAAAATTTTCATGCTAATACTTACCATTTCTATCACATATTTGTTTTATAATCGTCAACAGATTTCAATGGAATATTCTGTTATATAGGAATTATTTAGATCTTCCAGTCAATTTTAACCAGGTTTCTGTTCATTTAAATGACCATGTTTTGATGAAATGAAATGATTGATAGGCATGACTTTAATAAGATTATTTGATGTGATGAATGCAAACTGGAACATCTTGAATTTTTCATTGTAAAACTGGCATCTTAAGAAAGACAATTCATTTCAGACAGAGAGCAGTGACTTAAAGCAAGAAAACTCATGATGAAATGGAATCCCAGATCCTATAAATTTGATTATATAAGCCTTTATTTTCCCTGTTACAAAACAAATTATAAAGACTTTCGTATAATTTTGATCGAAAAGTTTCATAGTAGTTAAGCCGCGTCACTGGGGAGGAAAATTATATTCGTAAAAACCATAGCCATACATTTGATTTCAATGGTACAAGAATCCGCCAAATAGTTTTACTTCATGCAAAATGAGATTAACAGTTGAAACTTTACACAACAATATTAATGGGAGAGATGGAATATTATTAACTGTCCCATGGCAACTAATAATTGATAAGTAAACCTGAACTCCATTTTACTGTTTACTAACTTAAATCGATCTTTTATTCTGTGGACAGCAATGATTATTTTTACTTGTTCCAATCAGTGCGTTTATCTGAACAATCGGCTTGATCAACATGTTTGTTTATTTATCCTCATTTTATGCATTCTGTGACACGTTTGATTCATATCATTTAGCCAATTGTTTATTTTCATCAAATGGATTTTTCGCACATTTGATGTGCATGAATATACACAAAATTATCATAACACGATTTTCTTCACTTACCACACCGAATGTCTCATACGTTGTTACCATAGTTGGACGACTTGTTTAGCGTACAGCTAACCTTTGAACAAAATACTTAAGTTTGATTACATTTTCTTGAAAAAGCTTGGATCAAATTACTTAAACACTTCCCAGTATTTTTAAAACTGAATTCATTTAATCATAAATACTAAATTAGTTCAGAGTTAAATTTACACACATACTTGCAGATTCTTCCACATTTACATCTATGAAAGCAGCAACATTCCCTGCACGGCACTCATACCTTCCACTATCAGTTATTGTAGGTTGATTTATACGGAGGGAAATTTCATAGCCGTCTTGTTGTCTAGTTTTAGTCACTATTGGTTCTTGAGCAGAATGTGGTTGAATCCACTGGCCGGAATATGACTGATCGTTTCCAGTTACGAAACATCTTAATTCAAGCGGATGAGATATATCTGTAATATGCATTACTTCTCCTTCTCCCATTATTCGAACTTTTATAGAATCTGGAAGAAACATATATAACTTTATCATATTCAATAGCAACATCATTTTTTCAAGATGACTGTCACTAATAATTTCATACAAAAAAATAGTAGGTAATAAAACATACACTTTGCTGTACATTAGGTAACATATGTAAATGATTCTGAAGTTGGACAACTTTCTAATAAAAAGTCACCTACACTAAATGTGCCTAGGTATCTTCACAAAACTATCATTTATAAATAAAGGGGTCAAGAAAGATATTTCTTGAAAAAATTAATACATTGATGATCGAACTTACCTTGCCTAACTGGAATTTGTTCACAAAATGTTTGTCCATCTCCACGATAACCAGATGGACAAATACATCTTTCGTTTTCACGATCACAAATAGCACTCGGATGACACAGCTTACAGTTCCAGTAGCAACCCCTTTCTCCATCGCCATCATAACCTGATCGACATTTACATGTTCCAGTATATCGATCACATTCCGCATTTCGTATCCTACAGCCTCCACCGCACGTAGGATCAAAGGAGTGTGATGATGTGGCATTTTGTCTACCTACACTTTCAGGTTTGCAAACAGATACTCCATCTCCAGTAAAACCAGCTTTACAATGACATGAATAAGCGCCATTAAATCTGTCATCCGGTCGACAGACAGCATCCTGATGACAATTGTCTTGCACACATTCCATACAGACACCTGTCTGAACTTCAATAAATCCACGAGCGCAAACACATCGTCCACCAACACACTGAGCTAGTTCTTTGAAAGGTATACCATTGCAATTACCACAATCTGCTGAAGTTGCTATATTCAAATAGAGATATAAAGAAACACATATATGTACATCTTCAAACATGTGATAGATAATTCCAGTTATCCTTAAAGTATTATTGACAGCAAAGCTGACAAACAACGCATTGTAAACTATCAAAAAATCTCCTTGAAATTGGGACGTACTTAGTTAAAGAATATCATCGAAATATGGTGTCACAGTGTTTAGGACTTTTAATGTCTCAAAAGGGTTATGAAGTACAAATAACTTATAAGTTCTATCATCTAACTTAGTGGAGGAATTTTATCAAGTTCTATGAGTAGAATATATCATAGTCATCCTTCAGATGCTTGCATATGAGCCACGCTTTAAGTATGAGGGCTAATGATACTATCCGGTTTCCTAAATTGAAGTAGGTGAGGAGTAGTCTGAACCTGGTACTGAATAGAAAGAATTCGAGCTTCCTAGCCGCTAAGATACCGT
Organism: Schistosoma spindalis; assembly: GCA_946903255.1. Taxonomy (NCBI): domain Eukaryota; kingdom Metazoa; phylum Platyhelminthes; class Trematoda; order Strigeidida; family Schistosomatidae; genus Schistosoma; species Schistosoma spindalis. Next base: position 70,227,922 of record OX336420.1, on the reverse strand, counting down.
TCCGTATATAGATTAAGTTAATAATGATAAACTCCCTCGAAAAAGGAAATAAGTGTTATTAAAACTACTTTCGTTGTTGAACTCGTACATCAATCGCTTAATTTGTACGTCGTGAGTATAATATTTGTTTTTCGTTACTCCCTAAGTTAAACAGCAATGAACTTACCTTATTACTTCTTTCATCTGGGTAGGTTTACAAGCTACTTCCGTACAAGATGGCGCAAATTATTTTTTTGTTGCACAAGGATTCACAGTTACGTTTTTATTTGACAAGATGAGATAACGTATATCTCACAAGTCCCAGTCCTAGTTGTTTATACTCTTTTAAACCAACCAAACGTATTTATAATTAAAGCGAAATGTTGACGGCTTTCTGAAGTTGAACTCAAACTTGCACTTCAAAAATGTTTTCGCCAATTAGTGTTAATAGAATATTATCAATCATAATATTTTGATCATGCTTGTCTAAGTATGATCAAAATAGGCGCTAATATTAAGTGGATTGAAAAAGATAGTCATCCGATCATTTGTCTGACAGTTGAAGAACTATTGCAACTTTCGAGAAGTTTCACATCCTAAAATACAAACTCTAGGAGATATTTTTGATATGGTATTGGATCTAACATGGTTGGATAGGCCAACCGCTAAAAAACCTTATTCCACAGAAGAGAGTTTGTAAAGGACTTTATATTTTTTTGAGAAATGGTAACCAAATGGATACAAACATAGAATATTTATAATTTTGCAACATAATCAGTAAAAATCGATATCAACTGGGTGGCACAATATTATTGAGGTATGAAAGGTTCTAGCAGTTAATTATTTCTGTGACAGCCTCAATAGGTTGTAATATTGGTTTAGATCAATCACAGCAGTTTCAACTTCAACTGTTTTTGTACCTTTATTTGAAATATCATGATGGATTATCTTTTTTCAGATAAGCAAACATTTATAACTGTTAGTGTGTTATTACGAGTGGTTTGTCAAATAAATATACAAGATTATATTTACCTCCAGGTATTATATTACACATCTGATAGCCATCTCCTTCATATCCGTCCAAACAGCGGCATCGACCTTCAACACATCTAGCGAACTGATGGCATTGTTCTGCCCGACAGAGATCTAAAGTTAATATTTACAAAAGCAATTATACTGAGTATAGATGGAGATATATTTGACCTCATCTACGGGTAAGCATATCATGCTATTTTTCAAAAAGTTCTGAGCATAAAACGTACAAATGCTTTGGAAAGTATATGGAAAACATTTTATTATACAAGGCAGTTGATTTCCCATATGAATATAAAATGGTTTCAAATTAAAGTTTTTTCTTTTATTGGTAACTCATTCCAAAATATGTCTGAATATGTTCTGTATGTTATGTCTGTTTGTTTTTATGATGTTATTATACGTGTTATAATGCCAATAAAGGTTGCAAGATCACTGTCTAAATAAAAATAAACATGCTTTAATTCAAGTATTTGGAGTTTGTCGGTATTATTGGGATGGGAACAGAGCTTACCACTTTGTATAGGTTGACAATTCCAATAGCCATCACCTTTATAACCATTTTTACAGCGGCAAAACCCATACTCACACTGAGCTTGGGGATGACAGCGAACACGTGCACATGGATCTCTATCTACATTAAGGTTTTATAGAATTGACTGGTATAAAACATGTAAAAAACGCTTTTAAAAACGCTTCATATATGTATATATAAATCTCTAGTTCAATACGTGCAACCCGATTACTCGATGCTCGAAATTAAGTTATAAATTTTTTAGAGGCATATCTATCAGTGTTTCACATACATTCTTGATGAGAAATATTAAAAGATAAGTTATATTAAGATTTTTGGATATTCTACAAAATATAATATATAGTATATGTACTTATTTGATGGTGTCTGTAGCACTTCTTCGAATAATAAAAATCTCAATCACCTGAAATGATATTGCCATGTTAGTTTGTGGATTCGAGTGACATGCTACAGTTTTAGCCTCAAAACTTCTTTTAACATTTGCAACATAATGGCACTTATCATTACATCTTTTTGCAACTATATTTTTGTACCTAAAATCAAGCTATTGTAACACCATTTAGTTTTGTTAACGACTTGTATGATTATTTGGTCGATAATATGTATTGTTAGAACAAAGTTAAGAACTCCAATGATGCAATGAGTACACGAAGTTTATTAGAACTATTTTGTATATTATCTCAAACCAATATAAAAAATCTGAGCAAACCTTAACTTGTTGGGTTATTTATATGTGGGAAGTAAGGATCAATATCGAAAAATTTGAAGGTAAGAAAAATAAAATAAGGAAATACACAATAAGTTCTATCATTTTGGATATTAAATCAATATTACCAGGCTAGGTTCAATTTAAGTAACAATATAAGGGGCCTAAACTTTCAAACGGCTAAAGCTTCATTAAATCGAAACATTTGCTGTAGATAAGTTTTATTTGAGTACATAAATTCTGGGTTAAGATCAACCTTAAGACTTGTTTGAACTGTACATTCGGCGAAGGAATGAGAGTGGTGTTTGTTATCTGCTTTTATTGGGATATTAAGCTTTATTTGTTTTTAGGGTAATTTTGGTACCTCTTCAGCCATTTTGAGATGGAAATCATCATTACTCTTGGTAAAGTATGAACATTTCTTTTTTAATTATAATGATCTTTGATGCATAGTGCCTTCTACTGATAACCACTTTAAAACGTCGTTATGACACGAGGCTATTTAACGCACCTCTGAGCGATAAGATGAAACAGACTTATTTTTCGGTCCCAAAAGTATTGTAGTTTTCAGCATACTCATAGGTTCTTGCTTTCTATTGGGTATCCATTGTACATCACATCACTTAACAGCTTGACTGCATCCTCGATAGTATTAATGTATAGACACGGACGATGCTATTGAATATGCCCTTCATTACATCTCATTTTTATTGAACTGGGCAATAACTACTGACAAAATATCACGCAAGTCTGGTAAATTTCACCTTTTTCTTGCCTTATCTAAACTTACCAAAGGGCCTAATTGTTTTGAATCTAAAACCTTTGTTCGGACGTTCTCTGGTGATTATAAATCAGAATTCAGAATATACAGAATAATTAGTGCAGGGGATTTGCGGAGACTGTAGTATTTTCACTATAGAAATCATGAATTGATCTGAGCTAGATCACTAGTGAAAACCTAGAAGCACTGAGAAGTCGTTTATAGATTAACAGATAAAAAATTCTTCTAAAGAAATCCTCATCAGGTTCTTAAATTAGTGGCAGGGAACTTTTTTAACTTTGCTATTCCTCTAATTTATAACACAAGAACTTATTGAAAAAATTCTCCACTTATAAGTGGCGAATATGAATTTCATCAAACGGAATTTCAGTAACTATGGTAAAGTATTTGATGATTCTGATAATGTTCTTGTCATGGATAATAAGAACCTCGTTACATTTAGCTTGTTGAATAAATTTGATTGACATACACACGGAGTCGCTGAAACTCTAGAAATGACTTATAGCCCAAGAAGATAGAAACTATATAGCATCCTCATAGTAATATTAACCAGCCGTTGATGTTCAATCATTCAGTTAGATGACTTGGTCGGCAAATAGTTTGAAAAGAAAAGAATTTGAAAATACATCACTTATTAACGAGGTTAATATTGATGGAGTCTCCTAACGTGGTGGTTAAAAAGCCCATCATGGAATGTAAAAATGACAAAGAAAAATCATAGATTTAGTTAGATATTTCGATAACATTACAATTAATTAGCTATTAACACATAAAATCATGGATAAACGGATGCTAAACATTTAACAAAAAGCATGTGCTGTAAGCAAGTAGCACTTGTTAGTTAACAAAAACATCTACACATTTACTTAAGGACAAGCGACAAAGCGACTAATTAGAGCAAAAGAACATAAAGTAAAATACATTTCTGATAGTACATTTATTAAATATTGAGCACAACACGGACAAAATCTATTTATTTAACTACTTCCAAAGAAAGCGTGCACACATAAACATACACTGACATAATCAATTCCTCATGCTAACTTGCTAATTACGTGAATGCCTTGCCACATTTACTCACCTTCACTTTTACGTCTACACTCACTGTATCCATCACCCTCAAAACCTTCTTTACAACGACAATACCCGTCGTCACATTTAGCATTTTCATGACACTGAACATTCGCACAGCGATCTGAAAATATTAACATTTCTGTCTTGAATATTTTAAAGTAGTACTGTACTTGTTGCACAGTAGAGAAGCATACTGCATATCATACACCGCATGCATATTGAAATAATTCCACGAATTAATTCATGTTGTATTTATAAATTTGGTCATAGCAGTTAACTAGAAATCTGTCACTTATTACTGAATTTATTTCAACGTTTCATTATGATTACTACTAGTTTAAGCTTAATACAACACCTAAGTTACTTTGAAAGTTAATACAGGATGTGTTTTCTTCATTTTATATGAGCTAGTACATTCAAATTATTTTTAAAGACGGAAGACATAGAGTATGATGGCTTTTATTTTCCAGAATTTTCTTCATGCATTATTTAACTATAGAAGCAGATGTGAATAATTTTATTTCAATATTTGCACATGCAAACATTCATATCAAAGAGTATAGTGTGTAGTTTAAAGAAATGATCTCATTGGAAGTTTACAAAATTATAGAAAACATTATCTGGAAAACAGTAAAAATCACAATGAAAATTGAAAGGAATACGTTGCAGTGGGAAAAGCTTAGACTTCTAGTGAACTATACATATATTTCTTGGTTTGTGGTTAAAGTTATAAGGTAAAATGAATAGATTTACAAGGTATACATCTGATAGGTAGAAAAATAATGAGTAAAAATTATAAGTGAAATGAAAAATGATAAGTAGATAGTCAATAAAGTGATTGTATAGAATGAGATGAATATATGAGAAGTTCCTCGAAATCACGTCAACAATAACATTTTTTTCCTAAACATATAATAGCGGCTTAAAAACACGATCAAAAATACCTTTGTTGAACAGAAACTCCTTTCTTGTATTTCTTTTGGGTGGTTTAGTCAACATATTCACAGTGGTTTAAAAAATGTTCCTAAAGGATCCAAGCACCTCAAAAATTCTTTAGCTATTTTCCTTTATTATCCAAATATCGATGTGGTTAAGTTTACGTTAATCTTTCGATTGGCAATTCAGCGAATTGTGGAACGACAACTTTGTTAGAATATTTCAAGCTTTCGAAATCTGCAACTGACTGTGACTACAGTACTTGCATAGTGACTTCAAAATTTTATTCTACTTTATTGAACAGAACGATAATTTTCACGCTCTATCCTAAAGTATTTTACACAGATCGTACATAGATGATACCGTAATTTACATAAGAAAGGCAAATTACGATGATTTGATGCAATACTTTAAAATATCTTGTACACAAGCAAAGTTTCGATGGTGCACATGATTTACATGACATGGTAGTAAGTCTGAGATCATGTGTAGTGTAGTGAACGAGAAAATAGTGTGGACAACCTAATAAATTAGAGAATCCATTAGTAAAACCTAAAAACCATACAGCAAGTACTTCATTTGCAAAACATCTATAAATTGTCGCAAACTTGATTGTTCTTTCATTTCCACACCAATCGCTCTTTGTTCTTGTTCTCTTCTCTTCTATCTTCTCAACATTCTGCCACCAGGCATTCCTCTCTCGATTGGCGATACATGCTACTTATATCTGTCAACATCAGTAGCACACACCATAATAGTATTTATATGAAGTTTTTAAATAAAAAATAATAAAGATGCAACGGAAGTGTTATAGTCAAGACAAACTTATATGGTTACTTCAAGACATGCATTATTCTACCTTGAGTAATTCGTTTACACTCGTAATATCCGTCTCCCTCGAAACCAGTAGGACAGAAACAGTAACCATCAGTACACTGAGCATCTGGATGACATCTCACTCGTGAGCACTTATCTGCCAGTAATGATTTGAACAATTTGTAATTAAATATTAAGTGTAATGATAAAAGTGTTGACTTATCTTTAACATCGCAGTGGACAGAATATTAAAGTTTAATCATTTCTCGACTTATGGTAAAACGCTTCATTAAAGAGTAAAAAAACTATTTTATGTTGATGCAAGTTAAAATAATAAAATGAACTATTTAAATCAAATATTGAGTACATGCATACATATCTGATCAATAGAAATGACCAAGTAATTTGATTAGTAACTTCGGACACGTTAAATAAAACTGTATGAATAGATTGTCTAAATGGTTGGATACTTAGTCCATTTTAGTTGGTAATATTATGGATAACACGAACTGATTGAGTTACTTACCTTGTTTTATAGTTATCGAAAACTTTTTGGACCACTTGAGTATGTTAAATATCATCAAAATGGTTACTTAATGTGACATGTACTGCTAATGTATAATTGATTTGTAGATTTTTATTATCAATAGGATTATTTAGTTATTTAAAGTAACTTTATTATACTCTTAAATAGGTTAACACTTCACGAGAAGATTCTTTGAAAGGAAATGTAACGGCCTCTACATAGCCTAGTCTATAAATAATTTTGTGTCGATGTAAATATGAGTGTTTTTTATATTGAATCCCTAAGCTCCATGTTACTTTACAATTTTTTATAGTTCTTCTGTCGTAATTTGACGGTAGGATAGAATAATGGACGATTAATGATTTTAATTTCGTTTTTCATTCATTGAGAAATTACTGCATTTCAGTATGTTTTTATTTATCCTCCTAATAAGCGACATACATTATTCTACAAAGAGTCAAGAATTTAGTTTCCTAGTAGGTGTTATAAATACATATTTACTTTTAATATTAGGAACTATCTATCCAAACTTTAATGAGTCTAAAATTATTTAATCAACCCTAAGTAACTTTACTTACGAGATATTAAATAGTTTTTAACTTATTAACTTAGAGTTGTTGTTTTTGTTGTTGTTTACTTGTATCTTCCCATTGTTATTTAACACTGCAATTGACCAATCTCTTGCTAGAATATGTGCATCCTATGAGAACTGCCTTAATATTGCCTTAGGTCACAAGCTTTATAAGCAAAGATGGATAGTGATCAGCAGTGGAATCCAGGACGCGCGTTTCGTCTTATTTGGGACTCGTCAGCTGGATGTGCCTGCATCTCAGAGTTGATGTTCACTCTGGGACTCTAACCCAGTACCGTTCGCTTCAAACGCCAGTGCTAGTCACCATCCATCTTTGCTTATTAACTTTGAGTTAATTAACAAGTATTTAATTATCTTATTAATAATCCTTATTCTTGTTGGAAACATAATAAACACACACAATAAACTAGAAATATTTCGAAAAATAAGATTGTTACCGCTTACCAACAACATCTTTCAAATCAACGATTTAACTTGAACTAAAGAAATGAAATACTAGTTATTCTTCAAATTATCTTTGAGATCAAATGAAAGTCCAGTTCACTTATTACTTACTGACAAAATGAAATACAAAGTGACAAATGTTTGAAAAAAGAGTAAAACAATGACTTAGTGATTTAAGTAATCAACCTTCAATTACCAGGTTACAGGTTCTGGGCTTAATAACCAATAGAAATTTTAGCTACTAAAGATATCCAAAGTATAATGTTAATGTGTCAATAACAATATTCTGTCTTATACTTTCATTGTTTCTAACCTGAAAATAAAAGGAATAGCATTACAATTAACTGGATAGAAAATAATTCAAAAAATCGAAAATAATAACGAAATTATTTTTAGAATAGAAAAATGAATCCTACCTTCTGTAACTGGTCGACAATCTGAATAGCCATCACCATCATAACCAGTAACACAACGACATTGTCCTCTATCACATGTAGCATATTGATGACATTGTACATTACCACACAATTTCACTATAAAACCAATATAATTTCAAAACTTACAATAACTGAATTAAAAAAGTAGATAATCATTTGACTCTCTGTATTCAACATAAATCATACTGAATGTAAATAAAAATCTATTGAAATATAAATTGGTTGTCAGTAATTCTTCTCAAAGGTTTTTTTCTTCATTTTACTCATCACCTGGTTTAATCATTCAGACTTGAGATATTCTTATTGACTCATGATCTGAACTACTGAAATTACTATAATATCCACAAAAGCCCCTTCTGATATTAATCAACATACGTTCACTAATGACTGGCTTCAAGATGCATATCTTGGAGTTCTAGTGAGAAGCAGTGACCAGTGGAGTTCAACCAGGTCTGTTGCCAGATAGATAGACAATGATGGATGTGTTGCTTAATTTCGTGGATTAGTTGGAGTTAGACAATAACACCGTTGGATGCCAGCCGGTTCAGTGGTCTAGTGGTTAAGCGCTCGCGCGCGAGACTGATAGGTCCTGGGTTCGAATCTCGCGGGGCGGGATCGTGGATGCGCAATGCTGAGTTGTTCCACAATAGAACGAAACGGCCGTCCAGTGCTTCCAGGTTTTGCATGGTGGTCTAGGTTCAATTAACTCATAATCTCAACTATTGAAATTATTATAATATGCACAAAAACCCCCTCTGGTATTCTTATATGTTTTAAAGAAAATTGATGGTCTCCTTTAAAGTATTACTTTTTTTTCAAAAGAACAAAATCTAATTAATCTAAAAGCTTTGATGATTGTTTAAAAGCAACAGTTAGTAATCAATAGACTACTCAATTTTTAAAATACAAAATGTCTTAGCTAAGCGATGATTTGTATTTATACATTATTGTGAATGATAGGTTTATAATATACTTGTACACTAACATGAATAATAAATCAATATTATGATGTAATAGTGACCAATAGTTATTGTTTTCTTTCCTGACTGAAAGTTTGGAAATATAAGAACTTCAATAGTATATTAAGTGTGGGGAAATATGTTATCAGAGATTAGGGATTTATGGTTGATGACCAATGAGGATGAAACAATATGAAGTAAATATCAGTAAATGAAAATTAAGAATGATAAAATATTGATGATATTATTTTAATTTCAAGCTTTAGATCTAAATCTCCCAAGCCAGAAAATGTATGATTTCCATCATTATAAAAATGATCCATCATATCCATTCATAAGAAATAATGGATTTTAATTGATCACACACAAAAGCCATCTAGATTTGTTTAAAATGAAAACCAAAGTTTATCAAGTAGGCGAATTAATTAATTTTTTTTACAACCACAAAATGAAGGAATATGCTACATGCAAATGGTTTTGTGTACGTAGTGTACAATTGCATTCAATTATTACTGAGCATATCATTGACATTTTCTAATCCTTCATAACTATCAGTAGAGAAGAGAACTCGATGTCACTTCGTTTTCTCGAAACAGTAGCAAACGAAAAACTTGGACATGGTTTACATATCCAAGAAAAGACAATAGTCAATTTGTTAATGCCTTAAACATATTCATAGCTTTGACTAATATCAAGAAAAAAAATTCTTTTTTTTAACTGGTTTTTGTGATTTTATCAGTGTTTATTTTATTATTTAATCTTTTATAAACTAGTCGTTATTTCAGATACGCCGAAACCATTCTTTCATTCATCCGCTTTTTCATTCACTCAATTCTTTAAACTTAGATAATCTCTTCAAATTTCGTATAACTAATGTGTCATCAATCAGTTTCAAATTCTAGATAATTATCATCCGATTGCTCTCAATCTTCTGTATCTATTTTCAAGGCGTATGAAACTTTTGTATACTCCTTCTATAATTATCATCTTATCAGTTTACGGTATTTAGTTAATCATTGCCTTTATGTCTTTGAAGTTGATCTCCAAATAACCTCTTTCTGTCATTAATATCGATTACTTAGTATTGCATCATATCTCATTGTTAAACTTTATTATATATATGATAATAAGCAGCTGATGAGAAACCACAAAATATGGTGAATTCATATTATTCTGCATCAATTGTTGGTTTAGATTTATTCATATTCATGACGGGGACCAATTAAATGATATAACTGTGAATTTAAAGAACACTGAAGAATCACAATAAATTTCAGTTTAGTAAATTTGAATAACCTTTATAATTTATCATGAGTATCTGATGGTCAATAAAAGGAAGAATTATACTTGAAATAATTACAGTGACTGAAATTTAAATGATTTTGCAGTTACACCCTGCAAGCCAGTTGAAACTTCTAGGAAATAATCGAAATTAAAATCTCTAGAGATACATAATGTTAAAAATAAGAATTTATTAAACAACTGATCAGTCATGTTCAAAATGATTTCTTTTCTGTACAGTAAGAATATGAATTACCCGATGTGAAATGTATTCGAAATATAACACGTTCTTGTTATGAACGATCATATACACTGATCAATGTATTAAGATTTATATATACAATTCAAGAAGAGATAGCAAAATTATTAATTAATCCGCGACAAGTTTTCACCTTAAGGATATTCGACAAACACAAATACACTATAGATATGAATACATATATATAAATTGATTGAGTCATTATTAATTATCTGGTAAAATGTTTATGTTTTAAGTAGAATAAGAAATCGGCAAAAATAAGCAGTAATAATTTTTTTAAACAATTAAATATTGTAATTAACCATGAAATCTTCTATAAAGTTGTACATTTAGTTGATTAGAATTTACTTACCACCCTCGGCTTCTCGACATTCATTGTAACCATCTCCTGTATAACCAGGATCACATACGCATCGACCATCCTGGCAACGTCCATTAGCAGCACAACGAACGCCATCACATGGATCTAGAATAGATATTTGAGAGATAGATTGAGTTGTATGTATATTCACAAGCGTATTCTAGTAAATACTTCATGAATATCATAAATATCATATTTATATGCAAGCAAAAATACTGTAATTAAAAATATTGATCAGATGAACGGCTGTAAAGGAACTGAGCAGTTGAGATTTCCTGGTCATTATAAGATCTTTAATATCCAAATGTTTATATTATTTTCAATCAATAATAAAAAGTAATTTAATTTACGAAAGTATATTCTTTTCCTTAAATGTTAAACTAAATGACATCTTTACAGATATGATGAAGTTAACATCTTATTGATTCTTATAGCTACTAAACCTTTCAGCTTATTTTCGGAATCGATGAAAGTTTATATTTTAAAAAGAATTAAACATAAACTGATCATTTTCAAATGTGTATATCTAAGAGATTTTCATAACTAGAGTAGTAGAAGTGAAAGAAACTTGTTTTAGTGTTATTTATGTTAAAAATATCAATGTCCTTATTGGTAAAATCTGTTGTTTGATAATTACAAAACAGAAACCTAAGTTTATGCTAAATAATGACTTCTTTTGTTCTGTTATTAACTTTGTACATTTGTAAACAGTAATCGATACTTGATGATTTAGTTATGAATATTTCAGATTTGTAGTTTTATGTTATTAAAATTTATTGACAACTTTAATGATAAGTTCAAATACTGAAAAGATGCAATGAATGTTATGTTAAGCTATTAAAAGATCAAAGTAGAATGATCAAATTTCTCGTGTGAAGTAACAGAGAAAGAAAAATAGAAATCCTGAATGTTTCCTGAGTTTTAATAGTAACGAAAAAGTGTACCAAAATCACTTTGAATACTGATAGTAATTTTAGGTAAAGCATAAAAATGGAATCTGTTATATCTAAAGCTTGGATTCTTAATATATTGCGTATGACTTGAGCACTCGAACGCTGAAACCCTCCAAGCCACGAATAAGAAGAGAGAAGACTGGAGAAAGTGCTTGTTAGGCAAGGATCAAAATGTACAGAAAATCATCGGTTTTTATAGATATTAGCGTTTGTTAAATCAACATTATAATTCAATCGATCTACAAGAAGGCATGTCATGCTAATGACCAATAATAGCATGCAACGTTGATATTCTAGAAAGCCTCATTGCGTTCGAGTTGGATGAAACTCTTCGGCTTTTCTAGGGCCTATGGATGCTCTGTCGTAGTTCTTGGAAGTCGTCCCAACAGAATCAACGGAAATTAAACACTTGTTAGAGCTAATTAACTTCATAAATATTTTTTAAATATCTAAGGAAAGGCTTTAATGTTTTCTGATTATGCACCTCTCAAGTGGTCAATTTTGGTGATCAAATAAACTTCCCTACAGTTGAGAAATTCGCTTGATAATAATAAGAATTGAATAGCTGATAAAATTATTAAAACAACTATCACATTTGAGTTATTCTAAAATTTCGTTGATCATTAACTACGTTAAATATTTTGTGTCACTGGTTGTTAGGATAGTAGAAGATCGTTGAATTCTGAATTGATTTTTTTGACGTTATTTATAGACACTTGGTTTGTTTGTCAGTTGATTGTGAATTCTGTTTTCTAACTTTCAATCTATTCTCATTTTATTAACTAATTCATTGTAAATTAGTGTTCAAGTGACAATTGCACAGTTTAGTTTATACAAATCTGATTAAGTTACTTTTAATCAATTATATTTAAAATGAGTGCATTCTGATAATAATTTGGTTTGTTTTGGATGTCAAATAAATCCTTGTTCACCATTTTCGTAATCTTACTTGAGTCAAACTGTTCACGATTTCTGGTTGAAGTTTCAACTTATTCTTCGTTATAACATAAACATTTAGTCATAGTTATGAAACGCAAAATTTAACAGCTCTACTTGCAGTATTTTGAGAATTTTCAGCTTGAAAGTACAAAATACATTTCATATGAATTGCCAGCTTAAATTACACCAGGGTTAACTAAACTTGAGCTTATTTATAAATGATATCTAAATACTATCCACCAATGTATCAAATTATTTAAAACGTACAAATATTCTATCATAAAAAAGTATACCAAATCAAATTAAAACCTACCGTCTACACGTGCATCACAAAAGTTAACCCCATCCCCAACGTATCCATGACTGCAGTAGCATCGATTTTCATAACATTGACCAAAACGATGACATTGAACGCCAGCACATAACTCTGTAATATTTAAGATTGGCATTCAAAACAATTATTTGTTTTTTTAGAAATTCAATAAGTTTTTTTGGAATTATGACAAACGATAAGTTAGAAAAATTCTCAAGTAAAAATATAAGTAATGTGGTATAAATACCTAGGTGAATAGTGTGTTTTTCTTCAGGAGAACCAAACATAAAGATCTACATGAATTATATAATCGTGTATTTAAATCGTCATTAATATGCTTCAATTAATACGAAATGAATGTAGAAGTTAAAGTTGAAAGCATGGACAATGTTTATCATTTGTAAACAAATAAAGAAACCTAAAGTAAATCTAGAATAAATTTAAATCTACAAGAAAACTGTACATTATTTATGAATTCCCTTATCTAAATATTAAATCCAAGTGCTATAAGAATTAAGCTTAAGGGATTTCCATTGTATTAAAAAGTACTTTTTTAACATTAGTAAAGCAACTTAGTTAAAAGAGTATCTTACTTTTAAGTGAGATCGTTTTGTTTATAATTCAATCCTAAATGTTATGAGACCAATTTTTTATAGACATCAGGGCTTTTATTATGCAAAAAATAATAAATCCAATATTTATTATTTAACAATTTTAATAGTTGAGATCATGAGTCAACTGAAGCTAGGCCACCATACAAAACCTGGAAGTTCTGGATGGCTGTTTCGTCCCATTGTGGGACTCCTCAGCGGTGCGCATCGACGATGCCGCTAAGTGAGCTACGAACCCAGGACCTGTCAGTCTTGCGCGCGGACACTTAATCTACAGACCACTGAGTAAATCCACGAAATTTCATCACTGTCCATCATTGTCATCAGTGAGTTATTATCTTACAACAGACCTGGTTGAACTCCACTAGTCACTGCTTCTCACTAGAACTCCAAGATATACCTCTTGTAGCCAGTCACTAGTGAGTATATGATAATTATTATCAGAAGGGGGTCTAGAGGTCTAAGCGTTCACGCATGATACTGATAGGTCCTAAGTTCGAATCTCGTGGTTTAGGATCATAGATGCACACCGCTGAGGAGTCCCATACTAGGATGAGACGGCCGTCCAGTGCTTTCAGGTTCTTCATGGTGGTCTAGCTTCAACTGACTCATGAACTTATCTATTAAAATTACTAAAATCTCCACAAAAACTCTCTTTTGATATTATTTAATAATTTGATTTTTTACGTAAAATGAGTCACTAATTGATGAGCATTCATAAAAACGAATGTGTCTTCACTATTAACCAAGTACAAGTAATTGAGAAATGTAATGTGTAATTCATCTAGGAGAATATATTTTCTTGTGACACTGGAATGTACTAATTTCATTCGTTGTTCAACGAGTAAACCTATAAAATGTTGATAAATGAAATCAAGTTCAACAAATCAACATCAAATGTATGATAAAAAACAGAAAAAAATTTTTGAAATAAACCATCAAATTAAAAATAAAACGGAGAAAATTTGTAGCTCAGGTGGATGATTTTGATGATGTTTTGTTCTCTGAGCTGGATGGTTTGGTCGTGGAACTTTCATAAACTTCAGGTGCTGATGATGTCGCTCAGAAGAACGACGAAAACTCCACGACCAAACCATCCAGCTCAGCGAACAAAATTCCATTGAAATAAAACGTGTTTATCATGTTTCAAATTAACAAAACTCAAGTTGAAAATATTTAAAATAATAACAAGTTTTAAAATAGAAGATTAATGACAACTTTTGAAAAATTAATATTTGAACAAAGAATATTCCTTTAGATTAATTCTCTTTAGGTTCTACAATGATATATCCAAATCGATAATCCGAAAACTGGCCAGGTTAAGGGTAAATTGAATCGTTTAAAAAGTTAAAGCATGTGAATTTAGGATTGTCAAACAAAATAGTATAAAATGGTTAATGATTGAGATCATGAACCGATTGATGTAATACCACCATTGAAAACCTCAGCAGTACTCATCTATGATCCCGCCTTTAGGACGCGCAACCTCTAGACTACTGAGCCAGCATCCAACGGTGTTAGTGTTTGAAGAGTCCCACAATAGGACGAAACGGCCGTCCAAGGTTTCCAGGTTTTCAATGGTGGTCTAACATCAATCGGTTCACGATCTTAATCAAAAACTTAATATTCTCCACAACCCTATGCTGAAAATTAATGTATATATGACTCATTTAGAATGTTAACTTGTACTTACGACCTTTCGTAGTCGCATGGAATTGTCTCTGTTATCGTTATTCACAAATCTTTGTACTATTATTATCATTATTACTATTGGTTAACATCATTATTAATCTCCCCAATACATGATTCATTTCCTTCTCATTCATCCCACCTTTTATGTCTTACTAATAATTTTTCACACAATATAGTCTTCCGCTAAACAATTGATCGAATTGTAATTGCACTATTATTTCTTTCACCTCATCTGACCCATATTTGTTCTAATCATGGATTTTAACATTTCCATATGAGCTGATTCAAGTTAACATTCCATGTGATTCATATCAACATTAACGATTTTATTCTATTTTATTTACCAATCCTAAATTCACATGCTTTAACTGTAAATGATGCGTTTTACCATTAACCTGACCATTATTCGGATTATTAATTTGGATAAAAAATGTAAAATCTGAAGAGAATTTATCGTTCAAATATTCTTCGTTTAATATGATGGGGATCTTTAAACGATAACTTTGAATTGGTTTTTATACTATTTTATCTCTAGTATTATTTTCTTTATAAAAACTATTCATCGCATACAATAAACAAAAACTGTCTAGATGAATAAAACAATAAAAAAATTAGAAGGGTTTTGGGGAGATTTTCAGCAATTTCAATACTTGAAATCATGAGTCAATTTAAGTTAGACCACCATGAAAAACCTGGAAGCACTGGACGGCCGTTTCGTTCTATTGTGGAACTACTCAGCATTGCGCATCCACGATCCCGCCCAGTGAGATTCGAACCCAGGACCTATCAGTCTCGCGCGCGAGCGCTTAACCACTAGACCACTGATCCGGCTGGTATCCGACGGTGTTAATGTCTAACTTCAACCAATCCACGAAATCGCGCCACCGTCACCATTGTCTTCAGTGAGCTGATATCTCACAATAGACCTGGTTGAACTTCACTGGTCACGGCTTCTCAATAGAACTCTAGGAGTGTCTCTTGAAGTCAATCAATAGTGAGTAGATGATTATTATCAGAAGGGGTTTTGTGGAGATTTTTAGTAATTTCAATAGTCCCATACTAGGACGAAACGGCCGTTCAGTGCTTCCAGGTTTTACATGGTGGTCTAGCTTCAATTGACTCATGATTTCAACTATTGAAATAAAAATTGTTTTTTTTTTCCAAAAATAGAGTAAATTAGGCATTTTGTTTTCTTGCAGTGTTACATGTGATATTGAGTGATATAGATGATACGCCCTTTGAGTTATCGAAAGATGATTTGCTTCTGTTTTATGATTCTTTTTTTTGTTCATTTGCTTTAAAGTGATCTAGACCAATATGAAGTTAGTTGAACCAATTAAATTACTTAGAAATGTTTTAAGATCTCGTGATTGTATAGATTTTTGGCTCAAATATTGAGTATTAACAATAAGGTAATGGCTTGAATGAAATATTTTACAAAATGATAGTCTGTTATGTAAGAGATAAATTGTTCTATTTTAGTTAGGTGTTCTATGAATATTTTCGTTGTCTATTCTGAAACTTAAGAAATCTAAAATAAAGTGTATCAGATTGTAGCTTATTGTAATATAGTCAAAAAATAGCAAAGAAATTAACTGACAACTAAACTTCAGCTTTGGTACATCGTTTCTTCGATATGATACAATTACAGTGTTCAAACAATTGTACTAAAGTCTTCAAGAAAAACGTAGAATTAATCAAAACTAATACTTTCAAGTTATTAATAGAGTATTAGTATTGTTAGACCAAACACTTTCTATTAAGCATTTAAATCAATGTGTTTCAGCACTTCAAAATAAAACAAAAAATCTGGGACAGAATAAGCGGGACAAATATAGCTACCGTCGAAAATACAAGGCCTAGTTACGAATGTTTGGGAAGTAACGGTTTTTATCCTTTAATAATTAATGACAAGATGAAAGTATAAATATATTCCTTCTATGTCTTTTACATTATGCAATGGTTACTTTTACAGTGATCTACAAAACAATCTGCAGTAACATAAAAAAACATTCACGTCGTCCGAGCGTCATACTATTTTATCGAAAATACAATCTTAACGGAACTGGCAAAATGTGACAATTATAAAGAGTAACCAAGATAAGATAAATGGACGAAATTATAAAACAATCTAGTTTAATCATATTACAGACATATCTATTTATATATCACAAACTACTTAGCTCAGGAGGATTAGTATCATAAGTAGGCATATCATGGAATGAAAAAGTCGGTAAAGAATTTAACGAGACGTAATCGGTTAGAAAATAATGCGATGCATTTTTCGTATTAATTTCCTCAGGTAATGGTATAAAATCGATAGGTTACAAAAGTAATCTCTTTATTCGTTAACAGTCTAAGAATTTAAAACTATATATATTTAGTTAGTAATTTATGTTAGATGGTTTTATGATATCAGTCATGCATCAGTACGGTGCATCTGTGACGTAAGGAAGCCTTTGTTTTCTATAGGACTCAAAGCTGTCAGAAGCTTACTGTTAGATACTTTGTCAATCAACTTTTCAGTTTCAGCTGATTATTCTCATTGGGTTATCTATCAATATAAAAAACCATAGAATAATGTAAATAATAATCGGATAGTAACATACAATCGAAACAATTATATGTTACTTAAGTGATCATAGACAAAGAATATAAAGGTTTAAAGTAGAAGTTAGAAGCAAGAATAGATAAGAGTACTTAAATGTTATGAATTTTCAAATAAAATGGATTATATATATAATATCAAAATATACAAACATAATGGATAGGCTTTATAACTTAAAACAATACCCAGCAAGATTGTATTAATCAAACCATAAATTATTGATCTGAGTCTGAGATATGAGAGTATACGAAATTTACTAAAGTATGTAAATTTATATAACGTGACAGTGAGAAATTTAGTCACCGGCTTTGAAAGTATTTGTGGAAACCTCAGTACTCATCACTGACCAGATTTTGTAGACGCGTGCTTAAACATGTTAGTTTTTCTTCAATGATTACAATCGAATGAAAAATCAAACGCAAATATTTCATTATATCTGTGTACATCGTGAACACTATTATGTATCCATTATACAATATCATCTTCTTGTTCGGTGACAGTAAAATGTTAACTCACCTTGTGAACTTTTCTGGCATTCATAGTATCCATCTCCCGAAAAACCATCAAGACACTGACATTTACCGTTTTCATTGCATTTTGCATTTTCATGACATCGAACATATTTGCAAAGGTCTTTAAGAAGATAATTTAATTGGATGAGTATTTCAAAATCTAAGTAAGTTACTTGCATGCCAGGAATATATATATATATATATATATATATATATATATATATATATATATATATATATATACATGGATCTATGCATCAAACTACATATTGTTTCAGAATTTTTAGTTAATCATGCTAAATGTACACTAGAGGCTTTAATACAATTTAGTACTTGATAAACAAAACAACCAACAA
This sequence comes from Schistosoma spindalis, assembly GCA_946903255.1. Taxonomy (NCBI): domain Eukaryota; kingdom Metazoa; phylum Platyhelminthes; class Trematoda; order Strigeidida; family Schistosomatidae; genus Schistosoma; species Schistosoma spindalis. The sequence goes on along the minus strand of OX336420.1, from coordinate 70,209,220 downwards.
ACATTGAGGATCACAACAGTCAGAAATATTAAATAAAATTATACTGGCACATAAACGCACAAAGAAAATCGAAAGATCACAGAACAGAAAAGAGGCAAATAAAAAAAGTCATCAAGAATATTAAAACAAAAAAAAGAATAAACGACAAAATTAAATCAAAAACCACAGTGAAATAAACATAAGTAAAATCTTTGTTAGCGAAGTACCATTCAGAGAAATTCTAAGGAAATATCCGATAGATAACATATGTATATAAATTTTTACACAATTCTAAAGTCTCTATCAATTCAAAATTAGGAATTTTTATTCAGTTAACACACAGAAATTGAAGAGATAGGCATTTATAATGTCACTATCTCAACTAGAATTTGCTACAAACATCGGATAAATTTTGATTACAAACATTTCACTTATTCCTTAATAAATAAAAGTTATTCAAAAGTTATGCACAAATACTCATGCGAAAACATGATGCAGGGGTTTTAATAATATTTTAAGCTCCTACTACAGTAAATTATCTTTGTATCTTACCACTTTTTATGGATTTACATTCCCAGTAACCATCTCCTTCATAACCTGCATTACATTGACATCTACCATTTTGACAGTTTGCAAACTCATGACAACGAATATTTTGACACTGGTCTGTGTAAAATATAGTAGTTTTAAGAGGTGTTAGGTTGCATGCCATTATTCAATTGATAGATTTATCACCTACATGAATTTGTCGCATCTACGTTTTATATTTAAATAGTTCTATGAACATTTTAATGTACACAAACTTAAACAGAAGACGTAGATTATTTAAAGAAACATGATAAGGGAGAATGCAAGGATCGTGTATTTGAGGATAGTTTGGGACTGTTTCAAGATTATGGACTCAACATTGTACATGGAGTTATAGCACGGAGCTGTAGGTTTTGTGGCTAGCATGATCCTTACACACCACTGAATGTAAACACATAAAGACTAACCATATTTGCATAAAACAAATCTCTACAAACTGCTTAATTAGTAACAATCGTGTAGTTTTCAAAAATCACCTTCTAGATGGATTTCCTGAAGTTTGCGTCAGTCATTTAGTCATCAGTGTCAGGAGTGAGTAAGTTACCTACCACACGCAGTTATATATAAAAACGAGAATAGCCTTTGATATACCGTCAAGATTTTCACACTCTTTGGATATTTCACTTCTATATAAATGGCATTTTATCTGTGGTGAAGTAATAATTAAAAGGAAATAGTTTTATAAACAAAAAGCTTTCTTCCCTTAATACATTCACTATAATACTCATATTAATGTGATGATCCACTTTTCATTAATAAAATGGATATTATGCACCACCAGTTGAGCTTCTCATAAGTAAGCAATGGTTTCCAATCTCGTAAAAAATCAATTGAAGGTGAATGTCACTTGCTTTGTTACGTACAAAAATGCGACATATATATTGAATGGAAGATTATGGATTTGAAATACCAATTATAATTAATGTAAAGTAATCGGATTTGTCACGTATCTGTACCTATTTTCATACATTCAGAGGTTAAGTGTTCGCGCGTGAGAACGATAGGTCGTGGGTTCGGGCACGCGAAGCAGGATTGTGGATGCGCACAGCTGAGGAATCCCACAGTAGGAAGAAAACGCCGTCCAGTGCTTCCAGACTTCCCATGGTGGTCTAGCTACAGTTGATTCATGATCTCAAATATTAAAAAGCACTATATATAAATTTGATATAACCTACAATACCACATTCACAGCGATACTCAGTTGAGTATGAATCGGAGTGAGAAATAATTCTACGTGTTGGAGGAGCACTAAAGTGTTATTCTATATCTCATTTTATTAAAGCTCAAAAATATTCATTGTGGTAGCAAAAAACCACTACCTATACCTCAGTTGATCTATACATACCCATCTTCACCGGTTAGGTATGCTGACAGAAGTGAGTTATTAGATTATCACTCAGTGCTCAACCCATGATCGGAGTGTTAGTGATTTAATCCTATTCAGGTTATTGTGTGGTCACATGTGATGTGTTCGATACCACAGTGAAATGCCTATTAAGCACTGTTCAGATGAAATATGGGTGCTAACACTCCGAAACACGTTAGAAACGGGAAAATAATCACAATCATTCGTCTATGATTTCAGTGACTACGAGTCATAATAATGAAACATATTTTAGTAACGTTCAATAATTTAATATAATTTCAGTTGAGGATGAAAATATATGAAGGTTTCTAAAAATATATATTTAGATCCGTCAGTAAACATTTATATCTAAAATTGAGTTGCACTAAAAGTGAGTAAAGGCATTCCGAATATGTAAGTGGATAATCCTATCAGATCATTAAGAGTGATTCAAAAAGATTAGGCCACTGGTTTGTATCTTACTGATTGAAGTAATAGTCTGAGATTAGAAATTCGATTGTTTAGAAGTGAAAAGAAAGAACTGTGGTTTCAAAATAACTCGTTTTCATATCAGAACTATACTTAATTTTCCACCATTCAGCATGCAATAAAACGTGAGAATGAATTATTTGCATACTCCTACCCTGCTGAATAGGATCACAATAATGTTTTCCATCTCCCTGATAGCCGTCCAAACATCGGCATTCACCATCAAAGCATTTAGCGTTTATATGACATCTCATACTAGAACACGGATCTACAATTAAATAATTATGATTCATTAGAATGTACACTCAATCTCAGAATCATTTATGTTAAGCACATTTTTCAAAATGGTCTTATCTACTTAGTGTGATATAATTGAGATTAGCGTCTCACAATTTGATCTTCTCAATAATGAACTTTAGTAAAATCTCTGTTCGCGTAGTACCATTCAGAGAAATTCTAAGGAAATATCCGATAGATAACATATGTATATAAATTTTTACACAATTCTAAAGTCTCTATCAATTCAAAATTAGGAATTTTTATTCAGTTAACACACAGAAATTGAAGAGATAAGCATTTATAATGTCACTATCTCAACTAGAATTTGCTACAAACATCGGATAAATTTTGATTACAAACATTTCACTTATTCCTTAATAAATAAAAGTTATTCAAAAGTTATGCACAAATACTCATGCGAAAACATGATGCAGGGGTTTTAATAATATTTTAAGCTCCTACTACAGTAAATTATCTTTGTATCTTACCACTTTTTATGGATTTACATTCCCAGTAACCATCTCCTTCATAACCTGCATTACATTGACATCTACCATTTTGACAGTTTGCAAACTCATGACAACGAATATTTTGACACTGGTCTGTGTAAAATATAGTAGTTTTAAGAGGTGTTAGGTTGCATGCCATTATTCAATTGATAGATTTATCACCTACATGAATTTGTCGCATCTACGTTTTATATTTAAATAGTTCTATGAACATTTTAATGTACACAAACTTAAACAGAAGACGTAGATTATTTAAAGAAACATGATAAGGGAGAATGCAAGGATCGTGTATTTGAGGATAGTTTGGGACTGTTTCAAGATTATGGACTCAACATTGTACATGGAGTTATAGCACGGAGCTGTAGGTTTTGTGGCTAGCATGATCCTTACACACCACTGAATGTAAACACATAAAGACTAACCATATTTGCATAAAACAAATCTCTACAAACTGCTTAATTAGTAACAATCGTGTAGTTTTCAAAAATCACCTTCTAGATGGATTTCCTGAAGTTTGCGTCAGTCATTTAGTCATCAGTGTCAGGAGTGAGTAAGTTACCTACCACACGCAGTTATATATAAAAACGAGAATAGCCTTTGATATACCGTCAAGATTTTCACACTCTTTGGATATTTCACTTCTATATAAATGGCATTTTATCTGTGGTGAAGTAATAATTAAAAGGAAATAGTTTTATAAACAAAAAGCTTTCTTCCCTTAATACATTCACTATAATACTCATATTAATGTGATGATCCACTTTTCATTAATAAAATGGATATTATGCACCACCAGTTGAGCTTCTCATAAGTAAGCAATGGTTTCCAATCTCGTAAAAAATCAATTGAAGGTGAATGTCACTTGCTTTGTTACGTACAAAAATGCGACATATATATTGAATGGAAGATTATGGATTTGAAATACCAATTATAATTAATGTAAAGTAATCGGATTTGTCACGTATCTGTACCTATTTTCATACATTCAGAGGTTAAGTGTTCGCGCGTGAGAACGATAGGTCGTGGGTTCGGGCACGCGAAGCAGGATTGTGGATGCGCACAGCTGAGGAATCCCACAGTAGGAAGAAAACGCCGTCCAGTGCTTCCAGACTTCCCATGGTGGTCTAGCTACAGTTGATTCATGATCTCAAATATTAAAAAGCACTATATATAAATTTGATATAACCTACAATACCACATTCACAGCGATACTCAGTTGAGTATGAATCGGAGTGAGAAATAATTCTACGTGTTGGAGGAGCACTAAAGTGTTATTCTATATCTCATTTTATTAAAGCTCAAAAATATTCATTGTGGTAGCAAAAAACCACTACCTATACCTCAGTTGATCTATACATACCCATCTTCACCGGTTAGGTATGCTGACAGAAGTGAGTTATTAGATTATCACTCAGTGCTCAACCCATGATCGGAGTGTTAGTGATTTAATCCTATTCAGGTTATTGTGTGGTCACATGTGATGTGTTCGATACCACAGTGAAATGCCTATTAAGCACTGTTCAGATGAAATATGGGTGCTAACACTCCGAAACACGTTAGAAACGGGAAAATAATCACAATCATTCGTCTATGATTTCAGTGACTACGAGTCATAATAATGAAACATATTTTAGTAACGTTCAATAATTTAATATAATTTCAGTTGAGGATGAAAATATATGAAGGTTTCTAAAAATATATATTTAGATCCGTCAGTAAACATTTATATCTAAAATTGAGTTGCACTAAAAGTGAGTAAAGGCATTCCGAATATGTAAGTGGATAATCCTATCAGATCATTAAGAGTGATTCAAAAAGATTAGGCCACTGGTTTGTATCTTACTGATTGAAGTAATAGTCTGAGATTAGAAATTCGATTGTTTAGAAGTGAAAAGAAAGAACTGTGGTTTCAAAATAACTCGTTTTCATATCAGAACTATACTTAATTTTCCACCATTCAGCATGCAATAAAACGTGAGAATGAATTATTTGCATACTCCTACCCTGCTGAATAGGATCACAATAATGTTTTCCATCTCCCTGATAGCCGTCCAAACATCGGCATTCACCATCAAAGCATTTAGCGTTTATATGACATCTCATACTAGAACACGGATCTACAATTAAATAATTATGATTCATTAGAATGTACACTCAATCTCAGAATCATTTATGTTAAGCACATTTTTCAAAATGGTCTTATCTACTTAGTGTGATATAATTGAGATTAGCGTCTCACAATTTGATCTTCTCAATAATGAACTTTAGTAAAATCTCTGTTCGCGTAGTACCATTCAGAGAAATTCTAAGGAAATATCCGATAGATAACATATGTATATAAATTTTTACACAATTCTAAAGTCTCTATCAATTCAAAATTAGGAATTTTTATTCAGTTAACACACAGAAATTGAAGAGATAAGCATTTATAATGTCACTATCTCAACTAGAATTTGCTACAAACATCGGATAAATTTTGATTACAAACATTTCACTTATTCCTTAATAAATAAAAGTTATTCAAAAGTTATGCACAAATACTCATGCGAAAACATGATGCAGGGGTTTTAATAATATTTTAAGCTCCTACTACAGTAAATTATCTTTGTATCTTACCACTTTTTATGGATTTACATTCCCAGTAACCATCTCCTTCATAACCTGCATTACATTGACATCTACCATTTTGACAATTTGCAAACTCATGACAACGAATATTTTGACACTGGTCTGTGTAAAATATAGTAGTTTTAAGAGGTGTTAGGTTGCATGCCATTATTCAATTGATAGATTTATCACCTACATGAATTTGTCGCATCTACGTTTTATATTTAAATAGTTCTATGAACATTTTAATGTACACAAACTTAAACAGAAGACGTAGATTATTTAAAGAAACATGATAAGGGAGAATGCAAGGATCGTGTATTTGAGGATAGTTTGGGACTGTTTCAAGATTATGGACTCAACATTGTACATGGAGTTATAGCACGGAGCTGTAGGTTTTGTGGCTAGCATGATCCTTACACACCACTGAATGTAAACACATAAAGACTAACCATATTTGCATAAAACAAATCTCTACAAACTGCTTAATTAGTAACAATCGTGTAGTTTTCAAAAATCACCTTCTAGATGGATTTCCTGAAGTTTGCGTCAGTCATTTAGTCATCAGTGTCAGGAGTGAGTAAGTTACCTACCACACGCAGTTATATATAAAAACGAGAATAGCCTTTGATATACCGTCAAGATTTTCACACTCTTTGGATATTTCACTTCTATATAAATGGCATTTTATCTGTAGTGAAGTAATAATTAAAAGGAAATAGTTTTATAAACAAAAAGCTTTCTTCCCTTAATACATTCACTATAATACTCATATTAATGTGATGATCCACTTTTCATTAATAAAATGGATATCATGCACCACCAGTTGAGCTTCTCATAAGTAAGCAATGGTTTCCAATCTCGTAAAAAAATCAATTGAAGGTGAATGTCACTTGCTTTGTTACGTACAAAAATGCGACATATATATATTGAATGGAAGATTATGGATTTGAAATACCAATTATAATTAATGTAAAGTAATCGGATTTGTCACGTATCTGTACCTATTTTCATACATTCAGAGGTTAAGTGTTCGCGCGTGAGAACGATAGGTCGTGGGTTCGGGCACGCGAAGCAGGATTGTGGATGCGCACAGCTGAGGAATCCCACAGTAGGAAGAAAACGCCGTCCAGTGCTTCCAGACTTCCCATGGTGGTCTAGCTACAGTTGATTCATGATCTCAAATATTAAAAAGCACTATATATAAATTTGATATAACCTACAATACCACATTCACAGCGATACTCAGTTGAGTATGAATCGGAGTGAGAAATAATTCTACGTGTTGGAGGAGCACTAAAGTGTTATTCTATATCTCATTTTATTAAAGCTCAAAAATATTCATTGTGGTAGCAAAAAACCACTACCTATACCTCAGTTGATCTATACATACCCATCTTCACCGGTTAGGTATGCTGACAGAAGTGAGTTATTAGATTATCACTCAGTGCTCAACCCATGATCGGAGTGTTAGTGATTTAATCCTATTCAGGTTATTGTGTGGTCACATGTGATGTGTTCGATACCACAGTGAAATGCCTATTAAGCACTGTTCAGATGAAATATGGGTGCTAACACTCCGAAACACGTTAGAAACGGGAAAATAATCACAATCATTCGTCTATGATTTCAGTGACTACGAGTCATAATAATGAAACATATTTTAGTAACGTTCAATAATTTAATATAATTTCAGTTGAGGATGAAAATATATGAAGGTTTCTAAAAATATATATTTAGATCCGTCAGTAAACATTTATATCTAAAATTGAGTTGCACTAAAAGTGAGTAAAGGCATTCCGAATATGTAAGTGGATAATCCTATCAGATCATTAAGAGTGATTCCAAAAGATTAGGCCACTGGTTTGTATCTTACTGATTGAAGTAATAGTCTGAGATTAGAAATTCGATTGTTTAGAAGTGAAAAGAAAGAACTGTGGTTTCAAAATAACTCGTTTTCATATCAGAACTATACTTAATTTTCCACCATTCAGCATGCAATAAAACGTGAGAATGAATTATTTGCATACTCCTACCCTGCTGAATAGGATCACAATAATGTTTTCCATCTCCCTGATAGCCGTCCAAACATCGGCATTCACCATCAAAGCATTTAGCGTTTATATGACATCTCATACTAGAACACGGATCTACAATTAAATAATTATGATTCATTAGAATGTACACTCAATCTCAGAATCATTTATGTTAAGCACATTTTTTCAAAATGGTCTTATCTACTTAGTGTGATATAATTGAGATTAGCGTCTCACAATTTGATCTTCTCAATAATGAACTTTAGTAAAATCTCTGTTCGCGTAGTACCATTCAGAGAAATTCTAAGGAAATATCCGATAGATAACATATGTATATAAATTTTTACACAATTCTAAAGTCTCTATCAATTCAATATTGGGAATTTTGTATTGTATTGTATTCATTTAATTCTGCATCTCTATTTATTCTGGCTTTATTAAAATTTATAAAGGGAAGTAATTGCATGAAACGTGTATTATGAATCCATTCTAAAATTCATTTCTCAAAGGAAATTTGTACTTATTTTATTTGCACTAATTCTATCACTTCTAGTTTTGTCTTAACGTAGGTATACTCTCAGTCTCGCTTGTTTTTCCTGTACAACCATATCACCGATTAGCCTTAGCTATACTATATAATGTACATAGAACTGTAAATTAATTGTGAATTAAGGGAGTAGAAAATTTTGTTTTTCTAACTATTTTCTACGGTCCTTACCATCTCGCATTGCATAACAATAATTAAAACCATCCCCCTCGTAGCCATTCAGGCAACGACAGTAACCATTTTGACATTCTGCTTTAGAATGACACTGTACTCCCGTACAAGGATCTGCAAAGTAGACAAACATTTTAGAAACTTAAAGAGACTATGTAAAACTATTTCTTTCCAAATAGTAACATGCATCATGTGATGTTTTCATAGGACGTTTGTGATACATGCAAGTATATGTCTGCTCGAAATGAGTGAATTCAGTTTTAGTGTCTCTATTCCCGTATAATAAATAAAACAGTAATATTTTCGGGAGAACAATGCAAATAGATGCAGTACAAGTTCATTTCATGCAAAAAGTAGTTTTCATCGAGAAATAACCAACATTTTTCTTGATATTTATTTATGTTTCAGAATAAAGTTCTCCAAGAAAGAGTATGCTCTCTTATTTGTATAGATGATGTTATGAGATGCATACTAGGGACTGATAAGCTTACCATTATCAACTGGACGACATCCATAATAACCATCACCTTCATAACCGTTTAAACATAAACAACGTCCATTTTTACAATAACCATTAGGATGACATTGAACATTTGAACATGGATCTACCGGTACAAAAACGTTGAAAGTCCAAGTATGTTTGCGAAACCGATGACAGTTTTATAGTAAAAACCCTATCTATTTATAAGCACTTTACAGCTCTAGTTTGTGATTTGCATGGTCTATTCAAGTGCATTATTAAGTAAACACAATAGTATAGTATTGTTCAGAAAATATAACTATTTGACAGTATTCGACCATTGGTATTTAATTGTCAGTAAACTGCAAAAGTTGAGAAATTTTCAGACTACACTTTTGTGTCCTATTATCTAATTATTTTTTATTAGGGACAGTTTTATACCACTTCTAATCGCTAGAAAATCCTCATCATGTTAAAAACACAGATGAAGTTTACTACGCGTCCGATGATAACTCTAAGGGTGAAAGATAACTTGACAAATGACCCAGGAATTTGTGTTCTCGGTCAAAAGACCACCTCCTGGTGTATCTAAAGCTGTCAATAACTCAATTATTTCATGGACGTAGAATCCCTAAATAATCATTAAAATCAAGATGCATAGCGAAGGAATCTCGTTTCAAAAAATTTGTTAGCAAGCTGTACAGTCGTTTATATATATGACTGTACAGCTTGCTAATAAATTTGTTAACAAGAGATCTCTTTTCTGAACTTCATGTTTTTAATTTAATTCTTGCTTATTTAGTGAAAACGTGCCATACAGTCAACATGGATCAGCCATTTTCAGTAGTGTAGCGGATCACTAGTCGTTTATCCAAACCCATTAAACTAAGAGTACTTCAAACGGCTGAAGCAAAAGCTATTCCAATCAAAAAGCCGGGGCATTACATCTGAAAGAAAAATATGTAATATATTTTATTCTATCAACAATCCTACATTTTATGACCTGTAATTGTAAATGATGTATTGACCTTTAATTAGGTTCTCCCCTTTGCAATATGAATTTGGATTTATAACTATAGAACAGGATGAGAATTTGTTGAAAAGAATATTCTACGTTTATATATCTTGTATCATTTCATAGTCTCATTTTTATATATCCCATTTCCTTCTTGTTTCAGTACCCTGTATTACTGTCATAGAAAAACTAAAAAAATCTTTTCCATTTTATTCCTGTTTTATTACTTTTCAATTCCTTTGCTTATCTGCTTTTAAACGTTACACCACAATTATTTACTGCTTTATTTTATTTTTGACCTCAATTCTTTTATGGCTTGGAATAATGATGATTTATTTATCGAATTAATTTATCTATATTCATTACATTCATAATGTGACCAAAATTTTTTAATAAAAATCTAATTTATAATAGATTTATAAGCAGAGATGGATGGTGGCTAGCAGTGAAATCGACGATGCGTATCTCGTCCTATTTGGCACTCGAACCCAGTACCGTGAGATTCAAACGCCACCAAGTTATGCACTTAGTTACTGAGTGCAAATAGCCACTAGCTTGTACAATGGGGTAAGGTCTTAATAAATATACTTGTTATATATGAATACAATTGTAATATTGTTAGACTGAAATAATTACGAAGGGACTTTTCCTGATTAATATATTTTCTTTATGCCCAGATGAAAATGATTGATTTATCGCTTGAGTTCTTTGAAGAAAGACTTGGTTCCTTTGTTCCTGTTGTTCTAGTTTCAATCAAGCAAGACTAATTAAGTGGCATACACATAGGCCAACATTTACTAACAAAACTATAAATAAAACTTAGTACCGATTCATGTATGATATATTTTGTATCGTTTCAAAAATGATTTTAGCATCTTACGCGGCAGCCTTAGTAGTTAGAACGATTAGCCCGACTTTATTTTAGAGATTGTAGGAAACTGTTTTAAGTTTTATTCCTTCTTCTTTACTTTGCCTACAATCTGTTAACTATTTGAGCGAATTACAATATGACAAGTTAGAAGCACAAATGAATATTTCAATTTTTAGTAGGAATACTTTGAACTTCTCATATTTATTCTTTAACGAAGGTTTTCCTAAACCAGTTAAAGACCATCTTTTGGATTTCTAATCCTCGAATTTATAGTGTTTATAAATTCAATCACAGAGCATCGCTTTTGTGTGATGTTTCAATAACACTGTATCAAAATAATGAGTTTGATTTACATATAAAATAGTGTTTGCTTAAAGTTACATTAGTTTGAAAGTATAAAGTACACATATTCTTGTCTAAATAAAAGTTATGTATCATTTCAGAAAAATCAGTGTTATAATATATTGATAGTTAGTGATTTTCTTAAAATCGATGCTTTACAATCCATGTTTTCTTAACACTAAAAAGGGGAACCGCATGCAACTGAACATTACCGTTTGACATTTTCTGAGTTTACGAGTTCATAGATATTTTTATATAACTCGCATGCAGAAAATTCTTACCAGTGACTGTTTGTCTACAATTATAATACCCATCACCTTCGTATCCTCTAAGACAATGACATCGTCCACTGATGCACTCTCCATATTGATGACATTTTACACCAGTGCAAGGATCTAGAGATTTAGAATGTAGAAATATTTGATTCTTTGCTTTAAAACTGGTTTTTGAAGCATCAAGTTGAAAGTACCTTTGTTTTTATTTCATGAAATTCAGTAAATAGTCCTCAAACAATAAGTGAACGCTGTGTAAACTAACAGTCACAAAAGTAACATAAACCTGGTACCATAAATCGGTTTACTCCCATGAATTTTGATTCACTTTATATTTACCGGGTCTACTTCATACGTAGAAAAGTAATTGGATCCATACTTTAACAATTTAAAATTACATACAACAAATAGCTTCATTTTAACACAAAAACTTCTATTTGATAATTTACATAATTTACACTCAAAGGTTGATATTTGATTAACGGATTTCTACATTATGCTTAGTCATATTGTTGCCTAAAGACATATTTATTAAGATATTTACTTCATGGGTACGTGATTTATATAAAAATCTAAATTTAGTTAATATGCAGATAAAACATTAAAGGAATGGAGAACAAAGTTTAAAAGAAAGGTTGTTTAGTTTTTTTCGTATATTATTACTATTGTTAATCCATGATTACAAGCTATTAAGTTACGAAATTACTTATCATTCTGTGTATCATTTAAGTGTAACTTTCAAGTAGTCATTGTTTCACTTTTTGTTCTATCAGTATTCACCACAAATGGATATTAACATTTCCGACATTATAGGTATCATTACCAAGGTTTGACTTGATAATTTCGAATAAATTAAGCATTAGGTAGATTGTTATAAATAAATTAGTATATTCGTAATATCCCAATGAGTAGAAAAATAGGATATACTGATGTTTCGTTACTCAGTGTAGGTCACTTCTACAGGCAGCTAGTTTCTACTAAGATTAAATATTTGTAACACCATTAAATGAAAAATCGAATCAAGATAATTCAAATATAATTATCAGTATTTTCTTTGTATTGTAAACACATTCTTTAAAATTCTGTGATAGAAATAAAATGACTATGTGGAGGATGTTGCCATGCATACAAAAGACCCCGATGGTTGAATTTCTTTTTAATATTTAAAATGTTACAAATGATATACTGTAAAAATCAACTAACTAGTGATTTATCTTTTTTTAATTATAAAAGTGAAGTTTCATAGAAATTTAATGTATTAACTCGGTTAGAATTTCAGTCATTCATCTAAAGTAATCTAAAAAAAATCAAGTATATTCTTTAGTTACTGATAATCTAAAAACTGTACTTTCTAAAAAAGCCTAGCAACTAATGAATGTATTTTAAAAAAAATATTATGCGAGTTTAATTATAATAAAATAGATATGCTGGTTTATGGTACACTAATATTTACCAATGAATAATTGTGTTAATTTTATTTAATACAACGAATAGAAGAATTAACTATTAAATACCACATAGGCATTCAGCTAAAAGATCAGCTTCTATGTACAAATAATCGGTAAGACATATATTGATATTTGTTTTCTAGTCGAAAATAATCATCACTGACAGGCATGTGACTGTTGAATAACTAGGATATATATGAAATAATACGTATATGAATGTTAGGTTTAACTTTTACCTAATCATCCTAACGGTCATTTCTTTCAAATAAATGTTAGGAGTTATTATTATTAGTTTCTACTCATACCACAGTTTAATTCAACAATGTTTATGTTAATAAACATAAACCTTACCTCTTACATGACAATCGTAATATCCATCACCAATATAACCTTCAATACAATGACACTGTCCATTTTCACACTGTGCATATGGATGACATTGAATGTGATGACATAAATCTGTAAACAAATACTTTGCTGTAACCTTTTGTTAAAATGAACAATACTACTAGGCGTTTTTTTAAATCACTGGATGACATACCGCATGCTTGAGATTAATTTAAGATATGCATACATCATAGGAATTATGTTTAATTGACTTTATAAATCTGATTGTATAATTAAAGTTTAGTAATGGATATTAAATTATTAGAAAAAAATACCATTCATACAAATTTTGCAAGCAAAATTATGATCAAAACCATACTCAGTAAAACAGGTTTTAGAGATGAAATGAATCAGAAATGCTGGGGTTTAATAGTCGATCAATACGTAATAGGAAACAAGCTAGGTGTATGTACATTTATTTGTAATCTATCAGTTTTAAATGCTATTGTTAAGTACTATATATACCGAATAGTAATGGTAAATACTCTTACTGTATATTGTATAAAGCTAAAATGATTAGCAGGTTTTTAAAGATTTTAAATGGCTAATCCTATTGATTAGTGTATTGTGACAACATTAACTACAATGAATTCATAAATAATTGTTTATTTGCCCATATCATTTTTTTCTACGTTTTAACTCATAACCCATCAGTTTAGTAACATTTAACATAACTTCAATATACCTTTTCTTTTTAATGGATCACTTAACTTATAATACACATGCTTTCATTGTTATTTGATTATTCTATTCTAATACTCAGCAACCAAACATGAAAATGAATATTGACATCATAAATTTTACATAGAACCATTTTTTTATACTGACAGTTTTATAATATTTTATGATGACTGTCTAATTAGATAAATTTAAAGATTTTTAGTTATGTAAAGTAGTATTACTATTAGATTGATTTGTAAACGAAACCAAAGATTTAACACAATATATTTCTAATGGCAGTTTGCATGAACATCTGGGCTATCTATTTCTGACATCTAGCTATTTCAACAAGTTATCTAATTTTGTTTGTTTTAATACAACATTATGGTTATTAATCGCATAACCTATTCAGGTGCGTTTCTGAAAAGTGTACAACCTTTCGTTGTACAAGTTACAAAAAGCTCAATCAGAGATATCGTGGTTGATGGCAATATGCAACGAAAAGAATGTACATTATTTAGATGTCGATTGATTAAACTGCTAACTTCTAACTGGCGATCACTCAATATTTATTATCAGGATTAACCATTAAGTAAGAAACGGGAACTTGTTGAAATACTTTGTGCTGAGAATTATTCTATATTGTACCAAAAATATAATACTAAATAACGCTATTAATAATAATAATAATAATAATAATAATAATAGTCCATTAATTTCAAATCTGATACTCAAAAATGATAGATTTCTACTTTTTTAATGTGCTTATTGTATATTTTAATCATTGATACTATTCATAAATAGTCAATATGTTAAATGGAAAATTTTATTACACTTAAAACTTACCTTTGAGTTAAAATAAAAAAGAAACAATTCGTTTTTCGAGAAATAAATTGTGGCAAAATACAACAGATCTGGTAACCTGTTTAATGTAGTTTATCATTGTAGTGCTCAATATACAGATTAAAATGAATGGGAAGCAAATATAATTTTATTAAATTAACACCTTTTGTTATCTCTTAGTCTCTAACTCCATCCATTTCCATTAATTAAAAAACATTATTTATACTTAGAAAACAATGGAATTAGTAACAATCTTTATTATCAGAATGGGGTTTTGTGGAGTTTTTAGTAATTTTATAGTTGAATTCTTGAGTCAATTGAAGTTAGACCATCATAGAAAACTTAGAAGCACCAGACGGCCGTCTCATCCTAGTATGGGACATTACCATCGTTGGAGGCCGGCCCGCTCAGTGGCATAGAAGTTAAACGTTCTCGCGCGAGACTGATAGGTCCTGGGTTCGAATCTCGGGGGGCGGTATCATGGATGAGCACTGCTGAAGAGTCTCCTACTAGGGTGAAACGGCCGTCCAGTGCTCCCAGGTTTTCCATGGTGGTCTAACTTAATTGACTCATAAATTCAACTATAATAATTTTTAGTTTGGTGTTGAGAGAAGATAGTAGAAATATCGATATAATGTGTACAAATCATAAATTCAAATTATTCAATGACAAAGTTACTTTAAACAATCAGATTCATTGGGTTATAAACATTTTTGTAAGAGTTACCATCATGTTTCAGTCATTATGATCATAGTCTAGAAACATTTTACGAATAAATGAAAAATATTCAGTTGGATATGAGAAAACAATAAATAGACAATTAAAATGTTATTTTGACCTTAGGTTACGCGTTAGCAACTACAATCTCTGGGAAAACATTTACAGGTTTAGATTGTTTCGATAGTACGATGATAGGATGAAAATTATCAGAATCATGTGATATATTTGGGTAATGCATTTTAAGCAATCTGATCATACATAAACTTGTTAAGACATTATATATGAAAAATAAAAGGTCAACTAGATAATTTAACAGGTAAGGGGAACAAAAATAATAAAAACCACATAAAAATAAAGTGAAAACTACGCTAGATAATAAATCAGTATTACCGGGGTAGAGTAGGGGTGAAATAACTGAAATGCTACATATTTTCTACTCACATGCTAAAAATAGCATTCCGATTTTTACTGTTTTCTTTGCTGAGCAAACATTATAAACCAACATGCTAATGATTTTTAGTATATTTGTCAATTTTTATTTACTCTGTCAACCTACTCACCGGTTTCTCTTGGTCTACACTCTCTATAACCATCACCAATATAACCATTTTTACATGCACAAACACCATTGTGACATGTGGCATCATAATGACATTGTACAAGAGAACAAGGATCTATTGTTAGGGTGGTATTAAAATAATTTAAAAAAATGGTTTGTTAGTGATGCATATTTAAAACATTTAGTACATATTTATTCTATTTATATAAAAGTATTATTAATTTCAGAGTCGATCATCAAAAATAATTTAAAATAAAACTGTATTGTTTCTATTCATTCCCAATGATAAATATTTATCAATTTACGATTGGGATCATGAACCGATTGATGTTAGACCACCATTGAAAACCTGGAAGCACTGGATGGCTGTTTCGCCCCATTGTGGGACTCCTCAGCATTGCGCATCCACGATTCCGTCCGTGGGATTCGAACCCAGGGATTCCAGCATCGCACGCGAACGCTTAACCTCAATGGTGGTCTAACATCAATCGGTTCATTATCTCAATCGAAAACTTAATAATCTCCACAACTCTATACTGATATATACCAATTTGAATGAAGTTTTGTTCTCTCAGTCGGATGGTTTGATCGTTGAGTTTCCATTGTTCTTCTGAACAACTTCACGTAGAAGTGAAGTGTTCGAATTTCTCCTCATATGATACATCTTATCCTGTTGACCTCTATTATAATTGGTTATTATTGAGCTTTAACCTGTCATTATCTACCTCCTTATTTTGATTGTATCGACCTTTGATCTGATTATTGGTTTTGTATTTATTCTTGATTTTTTGAATGGTTAGAACATTTCATTTCTGTCTGGAATTTTTGTTGATGATGTTATTCAGATAAACACTGAATGCTTCATAACTAAATCAACCACCTGAGCTACAAATCTTCTCTACAATTTACAAATTTACATTAGCGATTGTTGTGTGGCAATTAGTGTATGAATGTTAGTATTCAGTCATTAATAGAATCTTAACAATTAATAAGCACAGAATTATGTATTAAGTACTGTATGAGTAAGAGTATAGTTGCATTATCATTTCATTAATAAAGCGAAAAGTACATATGAACTATTTGAACGAAATAATTTCGATGATATATGTTTAAAGTATAATCATCTTCGGTTTTCGATTTGATGAACACAATAAATTGAGGAATTCAAAAAGCAATAAGAAATCTTAAAAAGAAACTTAAAAAACTATTGTACTACTGACATATGCTACTTATGTCGACATAAGTAGTATGTAACTCCGCTCAGAAGTGGAATGCCTGGCAGCAGAAGATTAGGAACAACGAATCGAAGAGAAGGAACGATGAAGTTTGAGACAATTGATGGAGGATTCTCAAATGAAGTATTGAACAATATAGTTTTCACATTTGATGAAAGAAATTTGTGATTTTGTGCTAAAATGCGATCAGTCGTTCTGACATGTGTTTTATTGAGTTACCACCCTTGAGAAAACAAAAAGACTCATGCTCAATGAAAGACCCGTTATCGCTTATGTACAAGGCAGAATCACATTTGTTTAAATTATAAACTATATGTGGAATACCTTTATAACCACAAAGTTTCTTCAAGGAGAATGTGTTTTTACTTCCAAATAGGATGTGTATATGTAAATTGGGTTAGGAAGAACTAATAATGGATGAAGAACTGTGAACTGCCACTTTGTTGACAGCTTTGGATTAACTCTTTAACGTATTAACATGATTGAAAAAGGTAGTAACGGCTTCAAATTTTAACTAATTACATATTCAGTAAAAGCTTCTTTTTGTTGATGTATTTGGCTTTCAGTTATTTTGCAGTATTTCCTATTTCCTAACATTTTCTATAAATGTTTATCATGCATATGAAAGTTCCTGTATTCTGCCTATACTATCGTAAACGAGAACTAAATAACTACGTTGAAAACATATTTTCTTATCTATTAGAAGTATGCGATCTAACTGATGTATTTAGATTTATCTGTCTAAACAATAGATGTTAGTTAGTAGGTTATTCGAGAAAACACTCACTGACAGAATACGCTCCAAACTTCCTACATTTTTTTCGGAAATTACTGGGATATGCCAATCAAAATATAGGTCTTTTTGTAGTCTTACCCACCTACTTGAATACGGCGACAGTCGTAGTAACCATTTCCTTCGAATCCAGCACGACACTGACAGCTACCATTAATACAATATCCATAATGATGACACTGAACATAATCACATGGATCTATATCAGAATGATTATCATAAGTTACAACCGAACACTTGAGTGAATGAGTGGTGTTTGAAATGTGCAACTCATGAGTAAATGACACTAAGGTTGTATGACAAAATGCAATGTTACATAGCATTCAAATGAAATTCTAGCATAAGTTATCGTGCTATAAAATATTTTATATGTTGTTTCTTTGAGGTATTTATTTTTAAAGCAAGGTACATTGAGTTATATTTTATAGTTAAGTAAAATGGATTATGTATAGAGATAGCATATGGTTTTATAACACAGCAATTTTCTATCTTATATGATGTCAAGAATATAAACATGCACACATATCTTTTGATAAAGTAGCTGTATGTGTAGTCAATCACCCTACTATGAATGTATATACAAATAATGAATCCATGCGTGTTAGTGCTTCATCATTTTCTTTCAACTTACCATAATTACGTGGTTTACAAACATGATAACCATCACCATAATAGTCAGGTAGGCATTCACAGTTACCATTTCTGCATTTAGCATATGGATGACACCTAACCTCAGAGCATGGATCTTGTATAATAATGTTTATGAAAACAAAAATTAAATTTGAACAAAATATAGATTGTATTGTGAGCTGATTTTAAATGTTTTTATCTGAGAATACGGCGAGCCTATTAACAATAGGTTATGCGCTAGGGTTGAGACTATTTTAAAGGACGATGACTATGATTCCTTACATCATTTCTAAGTGATACTTGAAAACAACCTCAGATCAAAACAATCTATGGCCTCAGTACATTATCGCTTTTTTGTTTAAAAGACTCATGATCCCTAAAGGGTCAGAATTTTTATTAACATGGAACCTAAGTTGTAATATTTTTTGATAAATCTTAACTGACTAAATAATGCGGAGCTTTAAATGTCGTGTGGTTGCAGTTACAAACTAGAGTAGATTAGAGGCACAATATCTTCCTCTGTAAAAACGTATTTCTGGTATATAAGCTTACCAACTGTTTAAGCTTAGCGAGTGCATAGTTTCACTTGAATATGTTTCACTAAAAAAATATTATTAGTTATCGCAGTTTGCAAATTGGAAATGTTGATTGCAGTATTTCAGAATAAAACGTTTCACAAAAGTCAATTGAATGAGTCATTGCTTTTTGTGAACTGTGACCCTGAGGTAAAACTAGGAAAGGATTTATATGCGATTATTGAGAAAGTAAATTTGATCAAAATCAAACTCGAAAAACATAATTATAAATTCTAAGTTATCGTATCCAACAAATAGATAAAGATGAGTAACATTGAAACAAACTAAAATCTGGTCAAACTTATCTCTAAAGCGACTGGAAGTAGAGAAGAAATGTATCAATTTAAAACTTATCATAAAATTCTAATATGGGACCCCTCAGTAGTGTATATTCATGACCCCGTACACGTAACTCGGATGGAGGACGAAACTGAAGGTCCTCGGTTCAAATTACGCGTATGTGGTCGTGGATGCGCACAGCCAAGGAGTCCTATAATAGAATGAAAATGATGCCATTCACTAAACGCAGATTATTACTTCAAAGCGCCACTCACCATCTGATAACTCTGGATCATTTTCGAACTACTTTCTAAGAAATAATCTTCTTAAACCTGGTAGGTTAAGCATGTTGATCAGAGATTTTTTGTTAAATGTATGATTTAAGTAGACATAGTTAACGGTAAACAGTTGAATAGTATTAAACTTTTTTTCCGATCTGGATAAATAAGTATTTAGGATATTTATTCATTATAAGGTATATGATCAAAGAAATCTTTAATGCAGAGTTTATAATATTCATGATGTTAGTATGCCATAAAGTATATCATTGTACTGAGTACAAACATAAGATGTCAAAAATTGAGTGTAGAAGAATAATATACACGTCTACTGTGTTCAGTATCTTAAAGACAGGTATTCAATAAAAATGGATTGAATAGAACATTTAGAAAATCTCGACATGAATTATTGTGTTAAATAGTAATTTAATTTAGGAAGGCATGCAGACGTACCGTGGTAATGCAAAAAATAAAATGTTTCTACGTCAAATAATAAATAAACTTAAGAATTTAGCATTTGAAATAGTAGTATTTTTTTTTACAAAAACATAATGGGAAAGGGCATAGGCGGAGTTTACGTAAATGCACTGTTTCAAAACACAATAACAAGCTGTGTGAAGAATGTAATCACAGTAGAGGAATGAAAAAATAGGATAATTAAGGGAAGCTAGCTTACCGTAAAATTCAGGCTTACAATCATAATACCCATCACCTTGAAAACCTTCTACACAGTGACATTCGTTATTATAACATTGTGCATTTGGATGACAACGTACTTGAAAACATCGATCTAATAAAATGAGAGATGTTATGTATTCTGGCAAAAATAATCTATCTCTCATATATATATATATATATATATATATATATATATATATCATCCCAAGAAACAAATATTAGACAGATCTTCGTGACTACTAATCGCAGATATTGACTATATTGTGTATTGTAGAAAGGATTTAAATCGAATATGATCAAAAAAAGTAATTAGAATTCCCAAATGAAGAAACAAGTCTTGATTCTGCAAATAAGACAGATATATTTAATTACGGATAGTGTAATCAGAAGACAAAATTATCAGAACTATATGATATATTGACACAATATATATCATAGTTCTGAAAATCTTCGTTTTCTTATTAAATTACCCAAATTTATCAAAGGGATTAATTGTTTTACATTTAATGTTGTAAACTCACCTCTTTCTTCATAACATTTGACAACTGGGTCGCCAGTATAACCTGGTGTACAAACGCAAGCACCATCTTGACAGAACGCTTGTTCTCCACACTGAATCCCTTCGCATAGATCAACACCACTTGCTATACATATACCATTTTCACAAATCTCATTACGACGACATTTAGAACATGGATCTATAAAATAGACATAATCGATTTGGTAAATATTTTACTGCTAAATAGTGGATACATAAAAACGGATTTTAAAAAGTTTAACTGATGAATCCAGCATATTTTGAATAACACACAGCGTAATGGTATTATGTAGTCAGGAAATATATATAATTTACGATTTTGTCTTCGTTTGTTACATAACTTATTTATTTGTTTTTCTCCTAAAAGTACAAGTGTGGTGTATGCTACTTATGTCTGTCGGTATAAGTAGTATGTAACACTAATAAGAAGTAGAATGCCTGGCAGCAGAACGTCAAGAATATCTAATTAAGGTAGACAAGAATGTAAAAAGAGAGCAATTTTAATAACAACAGAAATGAAGGAACAATGAAGTTTGTAAGAGACAACTGATGGAAGATGTGCAAATGAAGTATTTAATGTATGGTTTTCACATGTTATCAAAGCGATCTTTCCCACCGGTGTGCTCGTTCACTACACTGGGACTCCACGATGATATAAAAACTGCTGTATCACAAATTCAATCATCTACTGATTTGTAAGTAAAATGAGAATCGAAGGGAAAGAAATTAAATCCTACTATGCTAAACATATTTTGAGAAAAACATTTGGGGTAAACTTCATATTCACTTCTCTAAAAATCTCCTTTATATGATATAGGATAGTTTAAGTTTCCACATTATTATTAATCATGGAAATGTGAGGAATATATGGTAAAACGTTTATTGGCACTAACCTAAATAATCAAAGACAAGTCAGATACACTATTATGCAAGGCTAATACTCCTGGGTATAAAGTACGAATAAACTAACCCAGGAGACGTTTATTTGAATCATACGGTTATGTAGATATTTTTCGTGATCTATTGTCCATTATCACTCTGTTTAACATAAAAAAACTAGAACGGTGTCAATAGATTTGATATTTCGGTATTTCGAATACATTCCATTTCAGGGCTAATCATTGGTCAAACTCTACCACCGTCAAGTTTCATAATCAAAAGGATCTCGAACAGTAAGTGGAATTTGTAGACAATCAGGCGGAGATTTAAACCCTCGTTTAGTTCTTGCTGCGGTAAGTATTATTAACCTTAGATACTTCGACAATGAATCATTCACCTTTAGATTAACGTTAATGGCAGCTTATTGAAAAATGTTCAATTACTACACAAAATAACTTCTATCATCATGTTATTATAAGTAATTTCACTCCATACATTTAACTTGGAATATTTGGTTTATTCAAATATTTCTTGCTACAATCACTGTATTATGCAAATACTTCATTTGATTTGATGGTAGATTTTCATTGTAAATAAATACAAGGATTTCACAAAATAAAATAATTTCTTTCTAGTTAACATATTACAGCCCACTCATTGTTCGGGAAGATATATCAAATTAACGAAAGAATTCAAAAAGGAAACAAACCAGATGTTTCAAAATAATAATAACAATGTATTTTTCTGTCCTTAGTTCAATACATTACAATGAAAGGTTTGTTAACCTCAAAGGTATTAATTATATATTCTAAGAAAAGATTATAAATTCCATACAGATTTCACAAAAATAAGATTATTTAAGGTGAAACCAGTTTAACAATTAGGTGAAACATGACATGATTTGCCTTTAAATATTTCATACATAACTTCTATGAATACTAAAACCTTTAGAACAGTATTACACATGAAGAACTTTTTTCTTAAAGGGGACAATTCATTCATCATAGTACGACTATCTGAAACAAAGGGAACAAATACCCTCACAGATGTGGTTTAAAAAGCATGATGTTTAATTCAGTGACTTACACATAATCTATTCGAATGATCACAGAATGTTTCTTAATCTGTTTATCTTTTAATAAATCATCAGGTCATTTACATTAGTTGAATTAACTTAAAATTTATTTTTTACACACAAAAAAAGAAGTTTTACTTAATACAGTGACCTAATTTGGTAATGATTTATCAAGATGACATGATACATTTATTGTTTCGCTTATTCAAACACAGTAAAGGATTTAAAAGACTGTCCGTATTACGATTGTATATGATGACCTATAATTCCCATTTGAACATTTAAAAAGTTCAGAGAAGGGATCTCGTTTCAATGAATTTATTATCATGCTGTACAATAGTATACACATATGAAATTTTTAAAATGTTTAAGTACTAGTTCCGTGAGGACATATGAACAAGGAATAAATGTGATGATGCATTCGAAAAGTTACGTTACTGGATTACGTAATGTGACTAATAACAATAAGTTATCAACGAATTATAATGTGAATGCAATAAGATGAGTAAATTGTTTTTGTTGCAATAATTGAAGGTAATTAAAGGTCATATAGGGTCACATTTAAATGAAGTGATATCAGAAAGAATTATGAATAAAGTCATGAGAATATGAGACGTAAGTATAGGGAGAGGGGAATTACAAAATGGAAAAATAATAATAACAGTAATAATAAAGCCAAGGTAACGTTAATGATAGAAGGTATTTCTTTCGTGTGAACAATTCTCTCACATATATCTATTTTCAACGTTCTTTATGTCTGCAACCACATTACATTTATTCGAATCACTATTCTACCACGATGATACATATTCGATTTAACTGTTATCAGTAAGCGAATTTGACGATAATTTTGATTCTAAAATATTATAGATGGTAAGCAGTTGATATGAACTTAATGAAATAAAATGAATTCATGTTAATCATGTTAGTTCTTGGGAAAAAAGTGTGTGTGTCATTTCAGTTTTAATCAATACACACTACACCCAACGCTTGGTCTATTTGAAATGATTAAGCCAAACTTTACTAATGATACTAAAGTTTAATGTTTTTGGTTTTCTTGGAAGCCATTTAGTACAGTTGAAGTAGGTTGAAAGAAATCTGCTGATTTTATTTCTTTTAAGGTTCAAGTAATTCAAGCGAAGAATATTATCAGGTTTTAATATTTTAAAGAACAGATATAATTTACATGTGCTTAAGGTTAATTAATTAACCAACTGAAGATATTTAACTGGATAATATGTTATTTATTGAATGGTTCACATTTCTTAGGTAGTATTTTAAAAAAGAAATAAGCCAAATTCATTTACGAATCTGTGTCCGTACGTATTTTATGGTAATACCTAATGGAAAAAATCTAAGGGAAATTTATGTGCTAAAAAATGTTAAAGAATCGTGAAATTCATTTGCAAAAATACAGTCAAGCAGGGTTCAAAAGTATCAATTTTTAAAAGATAAATGATTTAGTTCATAGTTCAAAAACTATGGATAATATTGAAAATGTTTAATCTAATTATTTTTGGATGATCATTAACCAGAATGAAAATGATTGGGACAGCGATTTCACACTGTTATTTCGAATTGTATCTCACGATAATTGAAGTTATCAGGATGAAACAACATAGATAACATTACTAAATTTGATGTGGAGCTTATAAATAAAGGTATATTGATTCATTATATAACTAACTACTATCACACTGTAAACATTACAGTTTGTTTCATGGCAATGAGATCCAATTGGTCACAGTTGTTTTAATTGAATAAAACTTTTTACGGTGAATATTTTCAGCTGTTTCAATCTGTGATAAGATGTCGTTATTTGAGAGTGAAAAAAATTGTCTGACATATTTTTCAGGATAACAATTGCAAAATTAGATCATACTTATTCATAGTTGGTTATTCCATGTAAATCTGTTTAATTGGATAGCTGTAAATATTATGGAAGAACGATGGGAGGTTTCAAAATCTTAGGTGGTAATGTAATAATAATAACTATGTACATCACACTGGAACTTTTATTGACTGAAACTTCAGACAAATACTTTATCATAATTATTTCCCTCCTATTTATACTCTTTGGATTTGCTAATATGAACTTGTTTTGTAATAAAGAGTCCGTAGGAAAACATTCAGATATACAATAAACACATAAACATTTATTAGTATCATAATCACTTATTTTATAAACTAATGAAAAAAGCATATATGAAAACAATACGATGGAAAGATAATAAATTTTGGTATATAATAGACATACATATGTATGAAGCAGATGTTGGAGAGACAACTTTCAATAAGTAACTAAAGATTAACAGAAATTCCCATGTACAGGGTTCATCTGCTTCATAGAAAAAATAACGTTCAACAGATGTCAGTCTGATGAATAACTTGAACCATACTTTTAAGTACATTTTTGCTAAAAACGTATCTTACATAATTTCATATATGCTACTAGCATTAACAATCTAAAGCTCTGTTACATATATATAGGGGTTTTCTGTTTTGTATTCAAAGGGCGTTAGATAAAATAATTCACAATGTAATAGATTTTTACTTAGATTTTATTGATGGAAATATAGGTGGATAATTTAAATCATGGATTGATATCACACAAAAAATATAGAGCACTAAACAGATGTTATACTGTAAGCTAGTGCTCTTTACAAAATATTGCACATAAACAAACTTAAGACAACTAAGTATTTCAGTGACTATAATATATTCAGACTCTCGAAGCCAGTAGTGTGAATTTCTAAATTTCAGATATTACTTGACGATAGATATTAGCATCAACGTGTTCGTAAAATATGCACGATTCATAACTTTGATCACGAACTGACACCAATTGAAAAGCCGCTGAGAATTATTGTTACCTGGACACTGAGTTTTTGATTATTTCACTGAACGATACCATTTGTAAATTAAAATTACTTTTGAATTATTTAAAATCTTGATGAGGTAACCTTTGTAAGTAATAAAATCAAAGAAAAAAAGATGACATTTTTGAAATATATTGTAAATCTCTAGCCCGATTTATCTACATAATGCATCACTTAACATGCGTTCATATGACAAGTGTTTTGAATAGAACTGGCAGCCCAAAGTTTCAAATTATATTTATCTTATTCGTTTTTCTTCGCTGTAATCTTTGGTGCATTCTGCTAAAATATGTGTGACTGGGTGTTTTCGAAAAAAGTTCAATAAAAATGTGGTTAGTATAAAGTGAACGATTGACCAATCTATAATTGAAAAATGAGTTTATGAACTGATGTTAGTCACTGGAGACAATTGACAACTAGCCATGTACCAAGATCTTGCACTATTTAGGACTCATCAGGAAAGTTCATTTCCAACTTAGTGGGAAATAGTGCTGTCAAGTGAATCGAAATTCTCTCAACTTGTGTGGCGCAAATATAGTGTGGCGCATATATATTTGGTGCCCCCTTGTACCAATATTTATGTGTTGAAATAAATAAATAAATAATGTATCTCAGTCACAGACTTTATTAGTTAGCTATTCAATCCGCGATCGGCCCTAGATAAAGATGAGATGTTTACACTAATTAGTATACAGTTTTGTGTTTATATATTTCTTAGTACCTATCAAATTTCACCGGTCAAGTAATCGTATGTATATTAGTCTTAGCGACTCGACAACTTCAAGCCAACTTCCAAAATTTTATCTAGTATAATCCCAATCTACTCTCATTTTTAATTTTAGTTTGTGTACTTATTAGGAGAAGAAAGTAAATCCTGTTGATTTTTCATAGCTCTATTATTTGGATATATTTACTATGATCATCTATAAGGAATGTTCCTAAAAAAGAACCATTATATATATATATATATATATATATATATATATATATATATATATATATATATATATATATACGAGATCAGCTGGCTGGATTCCGTAAGGATCGATCGTGTATCAACCAAATCGCAGCACTACGGTTTATTGTGGAACAATCAATTGAATGGAATTCACCACTCTACATATGTATATAAGATTTCTATTGATTGTTAGTGAAATTGTTATAAATGAAATAATGCTAATATAAGTTACGATTTAAAAGTTATCCAAAATGTACTCATAATTACGATTTTCCTTAATTCAGACACTGATTCATAACCTTAACTATAGCGCCATTAATAAACTTTGGCGCCACATGACTGCTTAATAGAAAAATATTTCATACATATAATTTACGATAAAAGTCATGCAGAAACAACGTTATACTGAATTATAGATCTTTAATATTCATTTCCATTAAGAGATAAACACATTGAACTGTTATTTGTTACAGTTAGTTAATTTTACACTCGGATATATGATATTATTGTAAATGAAAACTCGATTAGATTTATATTAATAAAGAAGTATTGAAGTGATTAGAACCAATTGTAAAGTTAATCACTTGCATCATGATCATTTTTAGGGTAGTATTGGGCAATATTATTTTATTGTATCATTTAGAATACTTTGTAGAATAATATCTATTCTCTCATTTGTTTCAATAAATGTAAATGTAACAGCATGTATAAACTACTACAAATATTTATTGTTTTAACTGATATTTGGAAATTTTATAATGTAAGTGTAATATAGTATTCATTTTATTAGCAGTTAATTACTAAAAAATGTGTGTGTGTGTGTGTTTGAGGGGTGGGTAATTTAATGATAAAGAATTACTCCATTATACATGGTAATAAACGTGGATAATTTAGAACCAATGAAAATCTTATTATTTTACGATTTGCAACTCTTGAAAGAAAAACTATGAGATTGTAGAAAAAAAGAAAGAAGCAAGTGGCTACTTTATAACTCTTTAAATGATTTCTCATAGTCAAACATTGTTACTCTAAATGAATTATAGCCTAACTGTTAATTTGCTTAGAGTTGCATTTCATTGTTTTAACTTTCAATAATTCGTTATTAAAAGATATTATTTTATTCGTATAGATTTTTTAACAAAGAAACTAACGGTCATTCAGTCTTTCAGGAGATATAATTCGAAATTATCTAAACACAGCAGAGTGCTTGACATATACGAGATGAGTATCAATAATGCACTTGAATAAAATCTGCTCTATTCTATTAGTATCATCAAACAGAGAATCAGTGGAATGGAATTCAAAGATTAACAGGTTTATTATTGTGCTTTACCACTGACTTATAGAACAGTTTCGGATAATGACATAAGTCATTACGCCGTAATCACGGTCATCCAAACGCTATGCACTTTACCACTGATTTAGAAAATTGAATAATCTATTTAAAGGTCAATATTTATCACGTGTTGAAGCTATTACAAATGCATTTATCAATTTACTTTAATTCTGTGCTACACTAAAACATAACTGGAATATTTTATATTCTGAAAGTAGTACTCTTGATGTATTCAACCAAATCCAAGTTATTCATTTGATTTTGACCATTTTTTTTTCAGAAAACTGTCCGATTTTGCATGGTCTGATGAAACGTGATGGTTAGTAATATAAGTCATAGTTTTTTCAACTACTTATGATTAAACACGAATATGATGAAGTTTTTTAGCTTTTCATCATATTTCTACGCTTATTTATACATGTTTTACAATAATAAATTTATTACTAATGAATAAGTAATGCATCAGATGACAATACAGAATATCTGAAAGTATTTAGAAAAATATTTACGAATGATTCAAAATGTAATTGAAAGATGAAGATAGATAAGGTTGTTACAGTGCTCAAAGATATTATTCAAAAATTTGATTGAAATATACGATGATAAATTTAAACTATTTATTAACTGGTAAGAGAGCTATGCAAACTTCGTTTTATTTAACAAATCTTGTTGATTAGACTTTGTTGAAACAGTGGAATGTGATTAATAGTATTGGATCAGCAGGCAGATGAGTATAATTTTGCATTAGTTACTAATTGGTAATCAATTAGTGTAAAGACTGTGAAGACTAACAAAAAGGATAACAGATCTAAACAGATTTGTAAAATTTACATTTATTTATACTACCTTTTTTTCATACTATTTAAGGTTGAATTTCACTGTTTTAACCACTCATCAATTATAAAATCGACCAAATAAGTGAATTATAAACACTTTCAATATTAGTGCTTAGGAATAATTTGATTCTAATCGGATTAATATTACTTAATAAATATTAATCAAAGTATGACAATAATTCCCAGTGAACTGTGAAAATTGGACATGCTGAGGCCTTTACATGCAACAAGTGGGCTACGATATAGGGCATAAAATATCCTATTTGACATAAAAATACCTTATTGAATAAATACTATTTTTCTAAAAAGTGTATTTTAACAATTTATGTAATAGTTCTTTAGTTTGGTAGAATAAGTATTGGTATATGCATTAAGGTTTCGTCAGAGGATAGAAATGCACAATGTTTTGTTAAGAGTATATTATACTATTATTAAAGTGTATCTTACCACTTTCACAATGGCTAACACCATCTCCTCTATAGCCAGGTAAGCATTGACAAAACGCTTGATTTGGATCAATACAGCGAGCATGGGTATGACAATTGACAGAACCACACTGTACACCGAGATAGTTAGTTACTAAAAAATACGTATACTAAGGTTAACGGTTTTATAGATTATTTCAACTTATTACATAATGAATTAATGAATATATCAAGTTTCAGTGTTTTAATAAAAATAAGTATAGTAGTATGATTCTAGTATCATGAACTAAATATTTTTGTTTCCAAAAGAGATTTTCTTGTAGAATATATCGAAATAAAAAGAACAGTTATGTCTAGCACAATATGACCGACGATTATGTTCAACAATTATATTGAAATTTATGTTAGCATAAAATTGAAAGACTTGTAAAGTAACCACACTTAAAAGAATTTAAATCCATTAAGAAAACAATAAATTTTAAATATAAATAATTGGTCATACTGAGCATTAGTCATTTAAAACACTGAGAATAAAAACTTGCAAAAATACAATCTAACAGACATTTCTTTATTTAATAGTTGAAATCATGAGTCAATTGGAGTTAGACCACCATGAAAAACCTAGAAGCACTGAACTTCCGTTCCGTCCTATTGTGAAACTCCTCAGCAGTGCGCACCCACGATCCCGCCTAGCGGGATCTGAACCCAGGACCTATCGGTCTCGCACGAGAGTGCTTGACCATTAGACCACTGAGCCGGCATCTAACAGTGTTAATGTCAAACTCAAACCAATCCATGAAATCAAGCCACTCGTCCACCATTGTCTTCAGTGAGTTACTATCTTAATTTGAAAACTTTATCAAATGGTTTATTTTGATATGGTTGAGTAAACTATCATGTGACAGGATTTCAAAACAACTGGTAGCTATTTGAAACTATTTAAGAAACAAGTTAAAAATTGATCATTTAGGTGTGAACCTCCAATATTTTTTCAACATTAGTCCGATGAATTATCATTTAGTTCTACTCGTGAACCTATATTCGTCAACCACTTTATTGTGTAGATCAAAAACAGAAACATATGGCTTTAAGCAGAAATGATGAATACTTATTACCGGAATGTGAATGATAAATTATAGAGTCGGTGGAATTATTATTTAACATAAATGATTACATTAAAATAAAAATATCCTAGCAAACAGTTCATTTATTTATTTGTTAATAGTTAACTTACCATCCACCAATGAAGTAGCTTATAACACCAAGGGGAATCCGTGATATAGAATGAATCAACAAAATGCAAATTTAAAACAGAAATATAAGAAAATTCTTTTAAAAAAGATTAGAAATATTATATTAGGATACATTGTTATTAACTTCTGAACGAAGTAAAATATTTCGTCACCTTTCAGAAAATCCTATAAAGGTTTCTTTAGTTAAAAAAATATTTTTCTCGCTAACATACTACTGATACTGTTCATCACTGATTTAGCAGTAGTATCACTCGTATTTGATAGCTTCATATTTTGTATCCATTCATCACTTTAAACAAATTTACGAATAGCTTGACAATGTTTTTTCACTTGCTCAAGTTCATTTTACTTATGTTCGCTTTATTTTGTAAACCACAAGCTTTATTTGATGTATCGAAGTGCAATTTTTTTCGATATAAAACTTTAATTTCAGTCGTAAAAAAGACATATAGGAAACCGAATAAATCATTTCGGACATTTTGCACAAGAAAGGAAAAAGTTATCGGTTGCGTTACAGCAAAAATAATTTCTTATTGGTGTCGTCTAGGGTAGCTTTTGAATGAACAAATATTGATAATATCAGATGTGTGCACATTGTCATTTTTTGGACTGCGATCAAAGGGATCGTAGTGACAGAGACAAATCTGTTGAAGGTTAAAGGTCTACAGAGAAGAAAGAGGGGAAACAAATGGTTGTGAAAGAATAAGGCATGAATAAGATGGTTTCATGTCTAGCCTAGAAAACAATCAATTTAGAACTACCATTGATAATCTCCACTTTTATAAAAGGTGAGTGGATAATGCCTTTATTATCTGTGACAATAAATATGATGTGAATCATCTTCTGAAGACATTTAGTAATTGCTACCTGGCAATAAATTTCACACTTGAAGTTGAAAACAAATAAAATATTCATTTTCTTGATGTAGAGATGACACGAAAACATGACAAAACTCTATAGATCTATCTACAAGAAACTCTTGCGGAATAGCCAGCTATTAAGGTATCATAGCAACTTTGCGAATAGTGTCCTCCAGACGAACAATGCTCATCAATAATCTTAAGGATAAATGGTTTCCCTTCCCCGTTTCTGTGTGTGTTTACCAATTTACTTGTTCATATGGAGCTAGGTATATAGGTTTTCAATGAGTCATTTATCCAAAAGAATTCGAGAATATTAACCGGCTTGGCCGAAAAGAGGTGGAAAAGGTTCAATAAGAAGTTCAATAATCGAACACCTTGTGAACACAGGTCTTTCAGTGAAAGCGGATTTTTAAATGTCCAGAAATCGTTTATTTGTACATGGATTAAGCAAAAGATAAAAAGTTATTTATGCTATCGATTTTAAATTATTTCCGTACATGATTATGTGAAAATACTAAAATATGCATCACTTGTTACGATATGCTGCATTTCTACTGTTTTGACATCAATAGGGCAGCAACAGGTTTCCATTATTGTTTATCACCGTTCAGCTCTATATCGTATATTAACCAATTCATGTTACTTATTCTTGATCACGAAGTTCAATAAGTAATTCGACATTCCGAGATAAGTTGTCTAAGGTTCAGCTTGATGGATGATTTGGATAGGATTTAGTAATATTTCAATGAACCTACTGTAGGAAATATACTTGGTTTTTCCCAGAACTACATTAAAAGTGAAGTTTATTGAACTAGAAATTGGAGTATAATAGGCTTTTTTAAACATAATGACAACACTGAAGAATTTCACGAAATCGAAGACTAATACAGTAAGTCATGACAAGCGTCACTAATGTTACTAACCAATTAGAGTATCTTAACTAAGTCATTCTCTGATTCTGACAAACTACGCTTACTTTGATTTAACACTTCAAAATTCTCGAAATTCAAACTTCCAAACACAAACTAAGGTATTTTGTTGATTACTAATGTTGGCTTTAATCCATAGAGGTATGCTAGTCGTCAATATGTGCCTGAATTAAAATGTCACTCTTATAACTGACAGTGCAAGATGTTCCAAAATGTATGTGCTTTAGATATTTTCTGCCAGAGTTCGTTTTACATTGAAAATAGAGATTAAATTCCAACTTCCAACTGATATATATATATACCAAGATATTAATAAATCCGAGTCTTCATTTCCCGTTTACATGGTTTTAGTTAAGGTCTGGGGGTTAAGATTTAAAAGAAAGCATAACTTACCTTGACATGTGTTATCAGGCATTAGCTTCAATCCCTGACCACATTCACATCTATAACTAGCACCCTCTGGTCGACACACTTCACCATGACGATCACACGTTACACAGTCACAAGGACCTAAAATATCATGAATAGAATTTTATAAAAAGTCTAAATAAAATTTATCTGGAAACAAATTAAATGTCATGGAAAACTGCCTCAAATTTAAACTGACGACAAGATCGATTTATTCAGCTTAATGAGTCAAAGCTGCAAGAATATCAGTTCTTCAGATAAAATTAAAATACACTGTTATAATACGAACATGAGTTTTGATTCAACTGGGCCTTTTCAAAAACCGATTTATTCATCTAAATAACTGATAGAAAATAACATCTTAATATGAACCAAGTTTTTCTACAGGGTAAACCGCTGCACATTCTCAGAAACAAATGAGTTACAGTTCCTTCAATATTCCAACATCATAATTTACCATTCTAATCAAAGTTCCGATGTTGAAACCACACACTGATCTGAGTTAGGCTACCATTGAGACCTTGAGGCACTAGATGGACGCTTTGTCCCTGGAGTGGTACTCCTCAACAGCGCAAATCTACGATCCTAATCGCAGAGTCGAACCGCGGACCCATGGTCTCGCACAAACGCTATGACTAGATTTCTGAGCATTTAATGGTGTTAATGTCTGACCTGTAACAATCCATAATCTTGCTCAAACCTTCACCCGTGCCTTGCGGTGAGTAACTACCTCACACTCGACGTGGATTGAACTCTACCGTTCCCGGCATCTCATTAGAACTCCAGGAGTTACATGATGAAGTTAGTCACTAGTAAGCACCTCATTGTGATTAGTATGGGGGGACTTGTGAAGATTGTAGTATTTTGACTCTTGAAATTACAAATTGATCTCAGTTAGACCACCTTTAGAAATCGCGATTTTAAGAGTGAAAACACTGCAACATTCGCAAATCACTTTTACTAATATTCTAGCCATGGACTACCATCAAGAATCTATATAAAATTTCACATGTTCAAGGCTTCACCGAATTTCAAATCAATTAGATTGTAAGTCGGGAATGACATACATTTACACGTTATACAAATACACAGGAAATTGCAAGCAAGGGACTGATAGTGTACCAAAATTACTGCGAAAATAAATAAGTTTCATGTATGATATGAGAGGAGGTGATAGACATTCATCTACCTCCAAAGTCGAACATGTTCACAATTGATTAATCTTTGAGTAGTGTTAAGTGTCATGCTTGACCTGTCAACTACCTCCAATTATTTAACAATCAAATATGTCACTGACACAATCATAGGGTTGCCATTAGTTCAGACACTGTGCTATTGCACACGAACAGTATGGTAAACGTCTTTGAAACCATAGTATATAAAAATTCAATCCCACTTGGATGTTCAGAAACTACTTGTACTTACACCATACCTAATATGATTATACTAGTTTAATCATAATATCCAGAATGATATGATTAACGTGGTTTTTCTTACTATCTTTGTTTATTTTTATGCTGTCACTTCCTTAGCTTTATCTTTAGTTCTCATACAAGAATCTTAATAGGTTATTGTATGATTAAACTATAAGAAAAGTGTTGAGTTAATATATTCCATAGGTCTGTTAAACTTCGTCTTCTCACTGTACAAAATGGTTTTATTCAAGCGACTAATTGTTGTTAATTTCAGGAAACCTTTAATGACTATTTTTGTTGTGGTATAATACCACCGTTTGTCGAGTAAGCATTTATTCCTTCTTACTTACGTCTGTTGCTCCTCGTGAAGGAGCACAGGCCGCTCACCAGCATTCTCCATCTAACCCTGTCCTGGGCAATCCTTTCAAGCTCTTTCCAGTTCTTATTCATCTTTTTCATATCTGCTTCTATTTCCCGACGTAATGTGTTCTTTGGCCTTCCTCTTTTCCGCTTCCCTTCAGGATTCCAAGTTAGCGCTTGTCTCGTAATGCAGTTTGATGATTTCCTCAATGTATGTCCTATCCATCAACTCCATCGTCTTTTCCTAATTTCCTCTTCAGCTGGAAGCTGGTTGGTTCTCTCCCACAAAAGGCTGTTGCTGATGGTATCCGGCCAATGGATGTTGAGTATCTTGCGTAGACAGCTATTTATAAATACTTGCACCTTCTTGATGATGGTTGTTGTAGTTCTTCAAGTTTCAGCTCCGTACAGTAGAACTGCCTTGACGTTCGTACTGAAGATTCTATTCAATATCCTTTATTTTCTAGTTTTTATTTTAAATTTTGATCTAGATGAAATTTATTAATAGGGTTCAAATAAACTTTTTCATATTCAACAATGTCGACATGTTCTCACTACATTTCAGATTTATGCTTTTATTACATCAGACAAGGACACTGGTAACATTGACGTATAATATCCATTTATGATAGCATAAATGTGAAGTTACATCAACTTATCATTGGATAGATTTTTTTCCTGATAATTTCATGACAATGTCCGTGATTAGATTTGTAAACGGTCACATCAGATATTATACTTTAATTACTTGTAATGA
Source organism: Schistosoma spindalis (assembly GCA_946903255.1). Lineage (NCBI taxonomy): Eukaryota > Metazoa > Platyhelminthes > Trematoda > Strigeidida > Schistosomatidae > Schistosoma > Schistosoma spindalis. The sequence continues at coordinate 70,173,714 of OX336420.1, read as the reverse complement.
AGTTGGTGAAAGTGGACAGAAGTTAAATCACGAAAATTATGCAATTGTGCAAAACTTTTTTAAAACAGGACTAAAACTATTTTAATTAAAACATAATTGCTTTGACAAAGAATTTTATTTAAACTTACTTGGTTCTGTAGCTAATAATAACGGTTCATCTACACAGAATAAATTACATGTGCCATCTGGTGATGAACAATCCTCACTACAGTAGCCACGATCTTTGAGACGAATATAATACGATTTATTCCTAGGTATAGAGCTGACTTGTTTAAGCAAGCAACTTTCTGACTCAGCAACAGCAGACCAGTGTACATTAATTTCTTCAGGAAAATTACTTATTTCATTTGAGTCACGATGCTCAGCAATAAATTTAACAGTTTGCTCTGGAAATACAATACGGCCATTATCATCAATTTTATAATTGGCGTAATACGTTTTATCTGGCTTATCAGAAGCACTGTAAGCCTCCATATAAGACCGATCGAGTAGGTTTAAACTTTCTGTACTGAACGCCTCTAATTGTATTACACCATTTGCGTATGCTCCTGTTGTGAAATCGTGTAGCTCAAGTACAGCTTGAACTGCAAATTTCCCAACTCTTTCAATATCAAACTGGAATAACACCTTGAAAGGACGTTGTAATCCATTTCCTAACGTGAAAAGATTATAAACACGTTCACTTTTTGGAATATTTTCACAAGGACTAGAAACCATTGAATTTAAAATGTGGAATACAGGTGTAATTAAACGCATAGTTGAATATATTCTGTCGTTTGTCTGACCACCACGAATTCCACTAGAACTGCGTCTTAGTGAACCATGTTGAATATCCAGATAGATAAGCAGAGGTGAACTGGTATTCTCAATACCAAAGTGTGCGGTTAGGGAACCAGAAAAAGAAAATTTATGATCATTGACTGAAATATAAAGAGCGAAGAAAACATATATTATGCAGTGTATAAATATTTATCATGAATTTATAATGTACAAAGCAAAATAAAATCTTGAGAGATTTTAGCTTTCATTTTCAATAAAAGCCTACTTATGTACGACATACACATTACTTTATAATATATATTTACATTTTTTTCTTGCTAGTGTGTATTTCCTTTACGATTAGTTTACTACAACATGTTTCTAGGTAGCTACTACATTGACGTGGTGGTCGGGCTTGCCTATCGTAATTACCCAACCGAGCTATATTGGTTGGAACATATGTTCCTGTAGGTTCTACCATACCAGGCAGATCGATTGGAGAACGGTAAGACTAAAAGCAGCAACTCAAGGTCTGAGGACGAAGTCGTACTGCGTACTGTACAGAGGTGTGACAGCAGTGAGGTGTTTGCCTCGGACAATCAGCATTTGCAGCGATGCTATCTTCTCACAAGGAAGGAAGGGGTTAGAAAAGGTTGACCCTAACAATATCATACTACCCACCTTACCCCACGGATTTCCGTCTCCGGCGGTAAGGTCCTTTGAAGAACGGAGCTAACACATTAAAAACCTCCCACAAAAGACCGTGCACGACCAGCCTCAAGCAGTTGTCCCTTGGTCTCTGCGGTCACGGTCCCAGGTCGTTAAGACCAACACTAATCCGATTTCCTTTCCAGGTTCCTCAAGAAATACCCTTCCACAGTGTGGACAGCCGGGAAGTGACATCAGCCCTCATACCCGTAAATGCAAACGAGACCAAGTTGGTCACATTCAAATCCTTCCTACACTTCCTAATAACTCTCTTATCTCCACGACCAACCTTTCTCACGTCTCTTTATCACCTCGCCCCACTAGTGCGAACGATTCGAGTACGCGGAACGTTATTCCTGGTCTCCTGAAACCACGCTGTAAACTACATGTAGGAACAATTATCGTCCGAACACTGTGCCAAATAGGACAACAGGCTTCCTTAGCTAGGACTTAAGAATCTCGCTCCATCGATGTGTGTTGCGTCTCTGAAACGAGTATACGGGATCCAAGTAGTGTCATTCACTTGACCTCACCATGTCAAAATAAAGAACCACTTCGATTCACGCTTCGTGTAACTGGAAGCCCTAATGCTGCTTCCCGTGGCCTCGCCGGCGTATATAGCACTGAGTCCTAGGGCAGAACTAGCTCTCTAAGACTGGATCCCAGTAGACAGTCGTTTGTGCGCTATCCGACTAAACGGAACAGTAAGGGTTCGGAAAGATAGGGACACTCGTCGTTGCCTCTTCGTCGTCTCTGCCTACTCTCCCACTGACTGCAGCTCAGATGATGTAAAAGATGAGTTTTAAAGAAAGATTTCCGACCTTCTCCGAAAAGATAGGCGTTCAGATTTAGTAATAATGGCTGGTGACTTTAATGCTCAAGTAAGTAAACTAAGCGAAAAGGAAAGACACCTGGGTGGATCTTATAGTGTCGTGGCCCAAAGAACAAATAACGGCGGCCGTCTGTTGCAGCTATGCTCAGATAACCGCCTGTTTCTTGCAAATAATAACTTTAAGCATAAGAAAAAACATCTTTTAAAATGGCGACCCCCTAATTCGTCCCAATGCTGGACCCAAATAGATCACATCGCTATCAGCCACGGATGGAGGGGCTCGATAGAAGACTGTCGCTCATTCTGGAGCACATGCTTAGACTCAGATCATGCTCTAGTGCGAGCGCGTATTTGTCTACGTCTTACTGGACGTAGGAAAGATGGTACAAGGAAACCCCTTAGAGTCCTACTTAATGATAGTCGAGCTAAGAGTATATTTCAGGAACAACTAGAAAAACAGTTAGGCAGCCATGCAAGTGATGCCCACCCCGATACAACACGGAATGACATCCGAAAAGCTGTAGAAACAGCAGTGATGTCTGCAAGTAAACTACAAGGTTAGAGAGAAACACTGGATCTCAGCAGCGTCGACTGCCCTGATAGATGCTCGAAAACCATTCCATCTGGCTCTGAACATAACGAAGAGCGAAGTCAGCTTAAGCGTACGCTGACTAGAAGCCTACGCAATGATCGTGAACAATGGTGGGTAGTGAAAGCAAGAGAGATGGAAAAGGCAGCGGCAATAGGTAACAGCAGGCAATTGTTCAGACTTGTTAAGGAAACCGGTATCAGGAACCCAACTGTTAGCGCAACAATCTCAGAGAAAGATGGACATATTATTCATTCTCAATCCAGGAGATTGGATCGATGGGCAGAACACTTTAAGGATCAGTTCAACTAGTCTCCAGGCACACTTCAGCTTTCCACGATCTCCAATCGACCTGAATGGCAAGTTAATGTAAATCCTTCAACTCTTCACGAAGTTGAAAAAGCTATAGGAAATCTGAAGCGTGGGAGAGCAGCAGGTCCTGACAGGTTTACCCGTGATATTTTTAAGGATGGCGGTCCAGTATTAGCAGCGAGATTGACTGAGGTCTTGGGTAGAATCTGGGAACTGGACGTAATCCCATCTGACTGGTCTCAATCACTGATTGTACCAGTCTATAAGAAAGGACAAAAGTCTTCTTGTGACAGTCACAGAGGTATTAGTTTGACCAATATAGTGTCTAAAATATTAGCTTCAATAATACTTCGACGTCTAACCAAAGTTCGTGAAGAGCAGACTAGAGAAAACCAGGCTGGTTTTCGACCTGGACATGGTTGTATTGATCAAATATTCACATTACGTCAGGTCCTAGAACATAGACACACATTCAGACGCCCCACAATGGTAGTATTTCTCGACCTTAAGGCGGCATTTGACTCAGTTGATCGTGAGGTTCTATGGCAGTGTTTGTCACTGAAAGGAGTACCAAAGAAGTACATTAACCTTATAAAAACTCTACTCGAACACAACTGGTCGAGTGAGAGCTTATGGCAAACTGTCATCAGAACTGATTACTTCAAGTGGTGTTCGTCAGGGCTGTCCACTCTCTCCATTCTTGTTTAACTTAGTCGTTGACGTGCATTTAGAGATGACACTTTCCTCATCTGAATTTCTAGGGGTTGAACTTCTACCGGGAGATTCACTTGTTGACTTAGAATATGCCGATGACATAGTTCTATTTGGTGAAGACGCTGACAGAATGCAGAGTCTGCTCACCACTCTAAGCAACAATTCAGGCATGTTCGGGATGCGATTTTCTCCCTCGAAATGCAAAATGTTGCTTCAGGATTGGGTTGCATCGACACCCGAACTAGTGATAGGGAGTGAAGTAGTTGAGCGTGTCGACTGCTTCACTTATCTAAAGTCTCATCAGCCCTTGTGGTTTAGTGTGATGAAATCTCAACACGGATACAAAGGCCCAACTAGCTTTTGCTAACTTGAGTCATTTATGGCGTAGGCGAGATATCCGTCAATCAACCAAAGGACGTGTTTACTGCGCAGCAGTTCGTTCCATTCTACTTTATGGCAGTGAAACATGGCCGGTAAGAGTAGAGGATATTCGTAGGTTACTAGTATTTGATCATAGGTGTCCTCGTAGCATTGTTCGCATATGATGGGACCATCGAGTAAGTCATGTACTTGTTAGGAAACGGGTACTAGGTAGGGATGGCGAATCAATTGGTGAAGTAGTGAAACTTAATCAGTTGAGATGGTTGGGACATGTGTTACGTATGCTCAACCACCGACTGCCCGGATGTGATATGTTTTATAGTGTAGGAGTAGGTTGGAAGAGAGCTAGGGGCGGTCAGACCGAAACATAGTACAAATTCATGAAGTCACTGACAAGTGGACTGAGCCATGTTGGTAGGTGTAGACTACCTGGTTGGGGACCGCGAGACGATAGCAACCGATGGCTAGAGACCTTGAATGACATGGCTCAAAATCGTTTGCAATGGCGCAGGTGCATTCACTCTGTGTTCTCTCAAACTCTAATTTTCTGAATTCTCCATGTCCTTTATTTTCTTTCCAAATCTATTCCACTGGACTATACGCCTTAAATAACATCATCAAACCTTAATGTTCCCTATTACTACTTATACTTTCACTACCTCTACCACTACGGGATTTGAATCGATAACTGAATCCCTGTGCTAATGTGGTATGGCAACTCGAACTGATGTACGTACGTACGAAGTTCCACGTTGTTACTGACTGACTGACTGAGGTAATGAGAACAGTAATAAGGATACAATAGTACAAACTACATTGTACAATAAAGATATGATGTAGGTTTTATGGTTGATAACGTAGTGTTAAGAGTTATTGATATGCTCAGAAATCTGATGAATCTAATCTGACTGACGCATGTCCGGAATGCTAAGCTTATATAACATCGTTGGATTTTAATCAAGTCCAATACTATGTCGATAGTAAACTTCTTTGACAAGCCTATGTAAATTTCTAAATTTAAATGAAAGTCAACGAGAATAACTAGTAACTAGCACTCAGAAGAAATATTCATTTGTACGCTAATAGATAAGCGATACTGATAGGTTTGTGTCAGTGAATAAAATTGGTGAACAAATTAAGTTGCTTGACCAATAAATAGAAGTCTGGAGCTATTTCTAAAACGCTAAGCAAAGAGGGAATAATTGAAATGACCAGCAGTGTTAATTCACTCAACATATTAAGGAATATGAATTGTGTTGCTTCGATAGATCCACATTTACAATAATGGTGGAAACAAATGCATTTTATTGTTACCGAAATCAATGAGATATTATTCTTCAATTAACATTAGTCTTAACTCCAGATATGCACTAGTTGTTCGAGAATTGCATATTCAGACAGAGCAATTTGAGCATATTCGCTAATATTCACACTTCAGAAGATTAAAAAATGTAGACTATGATCAATGAGCCAAATAATAACACACTATATGAAATAATTGAAGCTAGTTAGCTGAAAAACTTGATCCAGTAGGGTTGAATTGTAGTAACGGATTTCCTTTTATTTTTCATAAATTATCAGAGCTATTGATGTTTAGATCAATATAATTTACGAAAATATTTGCTAGTTTTTGTCACAGACACATCAAAGCATTATAGAAATCTAGGGTAGTTAATTACGTTCTGCCTGTATATCTTAATTTTTACAAGTAGTAGTAGTTTAAAGATTTAACCGTTGAATTTAAGATTATATTTATTTAACGAAAGTCTACTTCAGCTATGTTATGAGTTGAAAGTCTAAAGGGTGATTACTTTAATAGTCAACTTTTACCCGACAGTTGCTAATTCGAAACCTCTTGGCTCAAAATTATTATAGTGTCATGAAAATAGACATCAGAGAAGTTATACAACTTTTTAAACATAGATAGTTCTAGGAATAAAAATTATATCGAAAACCTACCAGTCAATCAGTCATAAACCTCGTCAATCTCGGGTAGGGAGTAAATTACTTTGCCTTCAATATAATTCTTAATGAGGTAAATCAAGCTATTTCATCACGTTTTGATAATATTTTCAGATTTTCATATTAGGAAACTACCTTACAGGTATTTTAATACAAAGATTTGAAAACAATTTTAGTTGGAAGACTAGTTCATTTAGATTTGGCTACCGAATAACGATCACTACTTTGTTATTTCGAGAAATTACTAATATCAGACAATCAGATTAAATAGTATGTAAACTTAGACATTTAGTTATAATTACAGATCAACTTTGCATTACATAACAAAATGCACATATATGTTTTTTTCAGAAACACGTTTTTCTAACCTTCGGACCAACATTTGGCATTTCCTGCACCGAAAAATCCATCACTGCATATACAGCAGGCAGCGTTATCAACTCGATAGCATTCTGTGTTATGACTATTACATTCACTAACAGCATCACATTTCACCAAACTGTTTGAAAACGTTTCATTCACGGATTTGTATTCTCCCTTATTACCGATTAGATCATCATCATCGTCATCACTCAATGGGTGTATAGTGACCGGTACAATAAGAGCTAATTTAAAATAAACCAGTATATCATGATATAATCATAAATTCATCATTTATGAATAAACAAAAGTATTCGATATTAGTTGATTAATAAAGCAAACCATGTAGAAAATCTTTTTATAGACGACGAAAGAAGAGAAGCTTCCTAGTATTAAAAATAATAAACACAGTACTTAGTAAATTACAAAAAATTTGTCATAATTTCAACCTCATAGGATTTTTGTGCACAGTTATAAATAAACCGAAATCATTCAAATGGAAGTCTATTTCAAATGAATTTCCCTGCTTATATTTACAGTTGTTATGATGAATTAATTAATTAAAACATACATTCGCCATAACAGAAAGATAAAGTTATAGCAACTATCCTACAATTAATTTCTATGATGGTTAATTTTGGTTAAGCCCTTTTATTAATTAACTTAACAAACAATGTTATTTAAACAGTAACGATTCGCATATTTCCTTGTATCGTTATGATCATCACCTAGAGCACATGACACACTAGCTAAAATAATGATTGCTTAAATATTACTCGGTGATTCATCCTCCTCACTATGTGTATGTATGTACTCAAATCCTATTATTAGCCTTTGCTTTGCCTTGCTGAGCTCTTATTCAATTTGACCATGAATTTGCCAATGTACTCGTACATACTTATCCGCCTTTCCGCTTCAAATTCGTTCGATGTGCTTATAGCTTTATGATATACTCTATCTCCTAATAAATTGTAGTTACCGCTTCTTATTGCCTTCTGATTTTCATCACCGTTGAGATTTATATTACAATGGTTATCGAGGTGATCGATTAACGAAGCAAAGCCACTAAAAATTCTAATTTCAGCAATCTGTATAAGTTAGTTGAGTATGACAAGTCGAAATACGATTTTTTAAAACTTTTTATTACAAATTTTATGTAATCAATGGTTCTATGGATATTCAACTGGTATAATTATTTTCATCACAATCATTTCTGCATTTCTTATTTGCTAGTTATCATCCTTTTTCGGCGACCTATGCTCCATCGGGGGTTACAGGCGTAAGTAAGCAAGTAGTTTATCTTTTTATTAATGGTTATCATAAAAAAATCCCTGTTTGTAAAATGATTTACAATAACCACTGAAATATTATTCTTTTTAGAACAACAGTCTTTCTAATGAAGCATAATGTGAGTTAATTTTGATAGTGCTAAGATTTTATTAGTACAAAAATTTTGTAAAACAGGTAATTTGTTATTTCTGTTGAAAGAATACCGTTAACAAAAAATAGTTGGACATAGATATGACGTAATTATATTACGCTCTTATGTTATTTTGATTAATTTATAGTCCTTTTTCATATGTAGAATAAGAAGTGATTTAATCGTTTAGTATATATTCTAGAAAAATATCTCATAGTTATTTGCAAAAGAGGTAAAAGTTCATAATTATAATAGACCTAGGAGTTTAAAAAAATAGCAAAATTGGTGCACATGTTGTTATAATGAAGTTACAATATTTCCTCACTATCCATCTTTGCTTATAATGCTTGTAAATTAAGGCAATATCGAGGCAATACGCACAGTATGCACATATGCCAATATGAGAGACTGATCAATTGCAGTCCTAAACATCAATGGGAAGATTCAAATAAAACAATATCAAGTGAATTAATATTTACTCACGTTCATTTATCTCCTGCCTTTCCTCATCTCCATCATACCGACCCAAAGGATAGTAAGTCTCTGTTGTAATTGTGTCTGTGGGTGTGTACTCTTTATTATCAACAACAAACTGATTACTTTCATGATAAAAGTTATTTCCAGTTTCATTCTCTGGTAGAATATTCACTTCATTTTGATTGAGGGGATCAACACCTGAGAATTCAGTTTCATCTCTCAGGATATTCCATGCAGCTTTCGGTACATTTTCCGTCATTCCATAACTATAGTCATTTGATGAAACGTTATGATCATAATCTTCATGGTTTTCCAAAGCTCTTTTAAAACTCTGTGTTCTAGCAATCGGCTCTTCTGATGTATTGTCAATGTTTACATTTTTAATGACGACCGTATCAGATGGTGTTTCGTTATTTGATTTACGTGAATGAAGTGAACCCTCGCAAACACTTGTCAAAGATGCAACAAATTCACTGGCAACTGCACTTAAATTCTTAACATTTATTTTAGCTATATTTTCGGACTTGTATAAAGGAACAAGCCATTCTCCATGTAGGGCTATGTTTGTTTCACTATGATGAAAAAAATAAGATAAAAGGTTAGTAACTCTGTTTAGTGACACATGAATAATTTAAGATACATTTTTTTTGTCAAAACCCTTTTTAAACTTTGGAATTAAACTATTGAGGATTAAATAGAAGAGTTCGTTTTCATTTATTAAACAAGGAGGTATACAACTGGGACCAAATAGCCGTTAAGATCTTATTGCCTTCAATGTTCCTCCATCAGCTCATAATATCAAACCATTCCACATAACAACAATAAAAAATTTCTTCATAGTGAGTATTTTGTCTAGCCAAGTGTTATTTTCAACATACAAAATAAATTTTACAGAAAAATAACGATTTACGTAATTTTGTAAATTTCCACACAAAAGTGTATTTAAAGCAATTAGTACCTTTTATGAATTTCGATAGAACAATGAGAAGAAGGAGTTGATCTGAAAAATGTGATGTATTTGCGCCTTACATTTCGAACAATCTGGTCACACATATACTTGTCAGGGCATTTTTATATGAAAATTAATAAAGGTTAATTGAATGAAAGTTCTCTCCCCTCTGTTACTTTTTTACTTGAACTTTCATTTAATTGACCTTTATTAATTTTCATATAAAAATGCCCTGACAAGTATATGTGTGACCAGATTGTTCGAAATGTAAGGCGCAAATACATCACATTTTTCAGATCAACTCCTTCTTCTCATTGTTCTATCGAAAAAGTGTATTAACCAGAACATTTCTTAAGCATTAACAAAATTCCCTATTTGTTACAAAAATTCTTTGAACTATCCAGTTACTGAAGGACCTTAAAAATTATACATTTACTGTTAAATATTTTAGTTTATTACTTACGTTAACCATATATTTGGTTCTACAGCTTGAGAACTTCTTGGCAACTGATAACCTCCAAAAGGTCTCATAAATATACCAGATTCAGGTGGTAAAGCTAGATTCTCTGCGACATCATTTTCATTCCACTCTATTTGTATGTATTGCATGAAAGCGTAAGAACGTATTCCATTAGAAATTATTATCATTCCATACGTGTTAGCCTGTTAAGTTAAAAAAAAGCCATAACTTAAAGTCAACTCAATACCATCAAAACTTTTAAATACAGCGTTTACATAACTAGTGAAAATTGTTTATAAGAAATAATAAATGGCTTTAAGATTAGTTATTTAATAACATCTCTACTTGTTTAAAGATATGAAATGGTAGAGACTTATTTTTATGTCACATGTACAAGTACAACAGATAGTATATTTCATGCACAGCTTTTAGAGATTATTTTATTTTCTAAACGACATTATGTCATATCACATCAACAGAAAAAGTTACTAGTGAAAAAGTACAAAGAGAAAACGTAGATACGTACCACACAAACAAATGTTTATGTACATCTAAATGAAACTATATGGCCCCATAAATTTAATCTTGATATTCATACCATAAGTGTTTGATATGTAGCATGGAAAAGTGTTATATAACTAATTCTGAATGTATTATGTGCCTATAATCTATTTAGTTAATCAACTATTAAAATATGTTTTCAATGTCAAATGAATTTATTAGGTGTGCCTTGTTTTTTAAGCTTCTATTTGACCAATATAACTTCAATTATATCTTCGTAACTGGCGTGGTAATTTACTTCTGTTCCACTTTCTATAAATCATTAGTTTTATAATATTAATTGCTTTAAACCTATTTACGTGATCTAAAGACATTTCTAGATTCCAGTGATTTTGAGCGACTTTTTATGATTAAGCAAATGTCTTTGTTTAACTATTCTGTTTATGCTTTGATTGGTCTCTTTTCTCTTGGTTGGTAGTTCGAATTTGTCAGCTTACTTGAACCAGCTATGATTCTTAGTGAACTTTCGAAAGTAGGAGCTCAACAGTTGAAGATTTACCGTGCTAAAATTATATTTATATTAATAACATTGCATTTGCATCACTTAAAAATCGTACCTAGAGCAAGGATAAACATTATTACACTTGAAATGCATGACTTTTGTGCCAAAGTTTTTCAGTGGTCCTTAAGCCACCAAACTTATATAACATTCTGTTATAATGAAACTTAAGATAATTCTAGGATTACAGATCTGATTATTATTACAGTGCTATCGTTATCTGACCTTCACAGTGATGTTTGTTTGATGTTATATTTACGGTCAATCAGAGATTTTTTTCGCACTCTTATATTATTCCACCTTGTAAATGTTGTGTGCAGTTAAAACTTACTAATCGAAGTGTCTTTAAAGGCAATTCAATATAACTTTGTCTGAAACAAACACTTGAAATATTTAGATATTGATTAATGTTGAAAGAATTATCAGATATTGAGGAATGTGCGACACATTTGTTCACTTTTTAACTTAGTGGCAGAAAGTGCACAGGGTTTCGAAATAGTTACCTTTAAAATAATAGCAGAATCGTTGTCTGATAAATTGATGACGTTTTTGCTTAATAAGGTTTTGGGATTTTACTTACAATAATCTTTATCCATGTTTTCTCTAGCCTAAAGTATCTAACTTTCCAAGCCTCTAATGCATACACTTTGTCGAGCCCTACAGATCCTTCAGTAAAAGCACTGAACTCCCAATAAAGGACCTTCAAAGTCAGCATAAATTGTTTCGAAGTCATTAAAAAATTGATTACTAATGACTAGAGTTATACTGAAAGATATTATTTCATAAATAATTCATTAAAATAAAATCACAGAAAAAATTACTTTCTGGTTGATTAGGTAAGCGTTTGTCATGTTCTCCCACAGTATATGTACAATATACTGAGCCTGTAATTCAGATTCTTCTATATATGATAAATGTATAAACTTTATTAGACGATCTATTTGCATTCTCTCTACACATGGTAGTTTTGAAGGTGATAGTAAATCAATTTCCCTAAATACAAGAAGAAATATATTTGTATACGAAATAAAAGTTGATTTAAAATTTATAATATGTGTATAAATGTAGAACATTTTTCCAGATACTGAATTAAAACAAACTAACGTTTGAATTTTCTAATGTTTAAGGCTTCCAAAACTCCTATATTAGCCTCAAAAGCCACTCTAAGGGTAATCTTAAGTGATATTTCAATCATATATTTTGCTAACAAAGAGCATGGTTTTTTGCTTCCTGCTTTTAACAGAGAATTTTATCGCCTATTAATTCTAAAAGTATTTGGGTTCATGTTCTACCACAGTTGATCGGATTGTCCAATCACTTCCTGTTTATTTACGTCCATACGTAAATTGGTTAATGTTATTTATGAAACTTCGAGGACCAAGTGCAATCACGAGCTTAGTTTTTGTAATGATAACCAGTTTAGAAGCATAATGTGTCTTCCAGATAGCTGTTTTAGGTTATTGTTACCAACTTATACTATTTGATTTTCCTCAGTCTTGTAAAGTGATGTAAAATTTATTCATATAAGCGGAAGTAAGCTGGGTTTTAGATGTTAGCCGAACTTTTATCTAATTTATAAACTTTTATGGACATCAGTTCAATCTCAGTTTTTTGGCCATCATTTGCTTATCTCTTTCAAGCATATCCTTAGTGGAGATTAACTAGATTTTGTTTGAGAAGCACCTTACCAAATGATGCTTACACTAACATGGACACAAACTGTGAACATTTAAGGTGTGAGCGATCCATATGTATTTCTTATAAACTGATAGTGTTAGAAACTCCGCCTGTAGCTCTTCCAGAGTTACTGCCGGTCCCAAGCCCGGGTAAAGGAGGAGGGTTGGGCATGGGGTTAGCGTCCCCATCCCGTAGAAACCTAACTCGCTAAAAAAACGCTAACCAGAAAAAATAACTCAAACCATTTAAACCCTGCCCTGGGAGTTAGAGGTAATATGACGCTTCATGGTGAAAGCCGAGTTCCTTCGGAAGCCACGAGGCCGATGCCCCTTCTAACAACCAGAGCAACAATTTTTATAGGTACATGGAACGTCCGGACAATGTGGGAGACCGGGAAGACCAGTCAAATAGCAACGGAAATGAGGAGATACAACTTGGCAGTACTGGGAATCAGTGAAACCCATTGGACCCAAGCTGGACAACAAAGGCTAAATACGGGAGAGATGCTGCTATACTCCGGTCACGAAGAGGAAAATGCTCCACACACTCAGGGAGTTGCTCTAATGCTATCCAAAGTAGCACGAAATGCACTTGTAGGATGGGAATCTCACGGATCCAGAATCATCAAAGCATCATTCAAAACAAAGAAGGAGGGGATCACAATGAACATTATCCAATGTTATGCACCTACCAATGATAGCAACGACGACGTTAAGGATCAATTCTATGAGAGGCTGCAATCAATCATAGAGAAGTGCCCAAGAAAGGACCTCACCATTCTGATGGGAGATCTAAACGCCAAAGTCGGAATGGACAACACCGGATATGAAGACATCATGGGACTGCATGGACTGGGAGAGAGAAACGAAAACGGGGAAAGATTTGCAAATCTGTGTGCATTCAATAAATTGGTCATAGGCGGTACAACATTTCCACACAAACGTATACACAAAGCCACGTGGATCTCACCGGACCACACCACAGAGAACCAGATAGATCACATTTGCATCAATAAAAAGTTCCGAAGGACAATGGAAGATGTGAAAACCAGGAGAGGAGCGGACATAGCTTCAGATCACCACCTAGTTGTGGCCAAATTGAAACTGAAGCTAAAGAAGAACTGGACAACTGGACAAACAGCACCACAAAGGTTCAATACAGCCTTCCTTCGAGATACTGACAAACTCAATGAATTCAAGGTAGCTCTCAACAACAGGTTCCAAGCCTTACAGGATCTACTGAAGGAAGAAGAAACTACTATGGAGGATAGCTGGAAAGGTATCAAAGAAACATTAACTTCAACGTGTCAAGAGGTTCTGGGCCCCAAGAAACATCATCACAAGGAATGGATCTCTACAGAAACACTGGACAGGATCAAAGAAAGAAAGAACAAGAAGACAGCAATTAACAACAGTCGAACAAGAGCAGAGAAAGTCCAAGCACAAGCAGAGTACATAGAAGCAAACAAGAAAGTGAAGAAGAGCATTAGAGCTGATAAGCAAAAATACGTGGAAGAACTAGCAACGACGGCGGAAAAAGCTGCAAGAGAAGGAAATATGAGACAGCTTTACGATACGACGAACAAGCTTGCAGGGAAATACAGTAAACCAGAGAGACCAGTCAAAGACAAAGAAGGAAGACCGATCACTGAGATTCAGCAACAGCGCAACAGATGGGCAGAATACTTCGAGGAACTCCTGAACAGGCCGGCTCCAACGAATCCACCGGACATCGAAGCAGCACACACAGATCTTCCTATAAATGTCAATCCACCAACGACAGAAGAAATCAGAATGGCCATCAGACAAATCAAGAGCGGGAAAGCAGCAGGACCTGACAATATACCAGCTGAAGCGTTGAAGTCAGACATCGAAGTAACTACAAGCATGCTTCATCTTCTATTCAAGAAGATTTGGGAGGAGGAACAAGTGCCGATGGATTGGAAAGAAGGACACCTCATCAATATTCCAAAGAAAGGAGATCTGAGCAAGTGTGAAAACTACAGAGGCATTACACTACTGTCAATACCGGGTAAAGTCTTCAACAGAGTGTTACTGAACAGGATGAAAGACGCAGTTGACGCTCAACTTCGAGATCAACAAGCTGGATTCCGTAAGAACCGGTCGTGCACAGACCAGATTGCGACACTATGGATCATCGTCGAACAATCAATTGAGTGGAACTCGTCACTCTACATCAACTTCATTGATTATGAGAAGGCATTTGACAGTGTAGACAGGAGGACGTTATGGAAAATTCTTCGACACTACGGAGTTCCTGAGAAGATTGTCAACATTATCCGGAACTCATACGATGGACTACAGTGCAAAGTAGTGCATGGAGGACAGCTGACAGACGCATTCCAAGTAAGGACCGGAGTAAGACAAGGCTGTCTACTCTCTCCCTTCCTGTTTCTTCTGGTGGTCGACTGGATTATGAAGACCTCGACATCTGAGAGAAATTACGGCATACGATGGATAGCTCAGAACCAATTAGACGACTTGGACTTCGCAGACGACCTAGCCCTCCTATCACATACACACGAACAAATGCAGATAAAGACAGCCAGCATAGCAGCAGTCTCTGCATCAGTAGGCCTCAACATACACAAAGGGAAAACCAAGGTCCTCAAATACAACACGGAGAACAGCAATCCAATCACTCTTGATGGCGAAACTCTGGAAGACGTGGAATCCTTCACATACCTGGGAAGCATCGTCGATAAACAAGGAGGTTCAGATGCAGACGTCAAGGCGAGGATTGGCAAAGCTAGAGCGGCATTCCTTCAACTGAAGAACATATGGAACTCAAAACAACTTTCAACCAATATCAAAGTCAGAATCTTCAATACGAACGTCAAGGCAGTTCTACTGTACGGAGCTGAAACTTGGAGAACTACAACAACCACCATCAAGAAGGTACAGGTATTTATTAATAGCTGTCTACGCATGATACTCAACATCCATTGGCCGGATACCATCAGCAACAGCCTTTTGTGGGAGATAACCAACCAGCTTCCAGCTGAAGAGGAAATTAGGAAAAGACGATGGAAATGGATAGGACATACATTGAGGAAATCATCAAACTGCATTACGAGACAAGCGCTAACTTGGAATCCTGAAGGGAAGCGGAAAAGAGGAAGGCCAAAGAACACATTACGTCGGGAAATAGAAGCAGATATGAAAAAGATGAATAAGAACTGGAAAGAGCTTGAAAGGATTGCGCAGGACAGGGTTGGATGGAGAATGCTGGTGAGCGGCCTATGCTCCTTCACGAGGAGTAACAGGCGTAAGTAAGTAAGTAAGTAAGTAAGTAAGTAAGTAAGTAAGTAAGATAGTGTTAGATGTCCTTATAATTTCGAATCAGAATATATTTTAATGACAGCTTGTATATTTAAACGGTTGAATACGTTATTTTCTAATCACAGTGCATATTCAATATCATTTATCGCCATTCCACAAATAATAACTGCCCTACGATCATCTTCAACAGAACGCTTACTACAGTTTAACTCAATTGCAAAGGTGAATTAGGTGTTAGTAAAACCAACTGCTAAAACCATAACATAGATATATACTCCCTACATTTAATATTTGGAAATTTAATTTAAAATACTTACGTGACACGAATTCTTCCATATTTTCCATCATTCACTGAACTGAAAATGCTTAAATATCGTCCATCAAAATCTTGTAAACGTTGATTTGTGATACTCGTATTGACAGGATAATGTGATGGCAGATTATCATCAGAAATGCTATCTAGTGCTAGGAGACCATTTTTACGGATCTGGTAAAATAATAATTAAGTATACAAATTCTAATAATTTAAATTTTGCACTGTTTTTATGTATAATATTGCATCTTTTAATGTTTTGCTATCGTCTTTACAGATGTAAGAATAAGAGACTGATCATTTGTTTAACGTTAGTTTTCAATAACTGTCTATGTTGAAAGAATAAATAATCACAGAATAAGCAATGTACTTTATGTGACCACTTTGTGATGGTGAGCAAAATGAGACGAGTCTTCTGTTATGGTGTTTTTAGATCATATAGTTGACATTCATGGAAATAGTTTCTAAGTTTATGATGAGTTAAAACCAAAGTTTGTGTATAACGTATCCAACAGTGAAAAATATTTTTACATACGTATAAATATTTAAAATTATAGATTCCTTAAAACACAGTTAACATTTTAGAATGAAGTTTATATCATTGATGTGTGAATAACTTTTAAGCACATTTTTGAATATTTTAGGGAGAGTTTTAAGTAATGAGATGGTGATTTTTATGCGTGACTGTAAGAACAATTAAAATATATGTATATTGTGGTGGCTCAACAGCTGAAATATTTGGCTTTCAAATAACAGGTACCTAGTTCGAACTGTGCTTCACTTACTTAGGTTTGAACGTTAAGGTAATATCTCTAGCCCTCACATAGTCAATATTAATCAAACCACAACATATTAACTGGTATTCCGTAGCTCAATTATACTGATTTAAAAGAAGTATGTTGATCATTGTTTTTAATTCTTCTCTCATTCTGCTTCAAGGATTTTATAATCGAAACATCTAAAACAGTTAACTTTCCCGAAATGTTTGCTCGAAAGTTTATGACTATCGAACAATTCAAATTCTTCACTAAATTATCCAACATAAAACCAGTTAACTTGAAAATATTTGTCGGGAATTTTTTTAATAAAATCAGAAATTTTAAAAGTTGCAAGGTGAGAAGCAATAATTTAGTCTTGAAATTGTATAAGAAAATGGTAATTTAATTGTACTTCCCACCATAGCTTTTAATTAAAACATATAATCTTGTCAAAGTAATCAGAACGGTCAGTATCGTTTACTGAATATACTACCATGTCATTTTTTCAAGTTCGCTTGTACAAGCTATGCAGTGAAAAGGTTATATCCATAATACACTTAAACAATGGAATCATTTCTACCTTCCCTTCAAAGATATTCTCAATTGATTACCGTCAATACATTTGCGTCTTTTAGCTCCTCTACGATTCCAAACATTGTCGTTGTTTAAAATGTTTTGTTAATAAGTGATATAAGAAATCCAACCATTAAACTTAACATCATTTTTCCCCGAGCAAAATAAACATTTGCCTTTGGTATAGCCTTTAGCTAACCAGATGTAATTGTAAACAAATCAAGTTCAATAGTCTAAATTATTCAAGCCACCTGAACTTATGATGAGAAGCACTTCATTCGTGTTTAGCAACAGAAAGGACTATGCGTTTGTTAATCAACAACTGTTGTGAACCGACGTTAAATTTCATTAGTTCCGAATGAAATACACAAATAGTGTTACGAATATAAATTAATCCAGTAATTATCAGCGTTAGACTGCTGTACACAACTACGCATATACTCGTGAAAGGTAAAAAACGTTTGAAATAGCATATATTTTCAACTACGATTTATCATACGATAAGTCTTAAACATTGTTTTGTAACATCATTATAGGTAATAATAAACCCTTTCTTCTTGTTATTCCGGTTTAAAATCTAGTTTCCTTATTGAAAAAAAAATAGCAATTACAACGTCTTAGTTACTATTTCAACCCAGTGTTGACCTTTTCTTACACATATATGTTTAAAAAGTCACAAATCTACTGTATTTTCACCACATTGTATTTTTTTGATTGACGTACCTATAAATCTTATATTTCGGTAACAGTTGTTTGAGCTAACGGAGAATTATCAAATAGATACTATAGAATATTTTAGGATTTTAAGTTACATTTTGTTGTGAAAATGTTATTTAAAGAATTTTGGTGACGATATATTGAAAAAAAAAGAATACTATAGAAACATTAAAATGGGCAAAATGTACAGTGAATCTTTAAGTCAATATTTAAAATGAAGGGATATATCATTTTTAAATTAAATAAATAAGCTACCATTCTGTTCTATTCGTTTACATTCAGAATTAAATTATTTAAAAGTTTTCTATTTACTTTAAAGTGAAATTGATCTTATAAATTAATGATGGTGAATGTTAAGTGTATAGTTTTTCAAAGAGTTGTAAACCTCATAAAGAACTTATGTAATCCGGAGCCTTTTGGGCACTTCCATTAAAAATAATAATACATTATAATTACTGTTGTGTACTCGTATAAATATATATAGAAGCTGTTTGTGTTTTCTAGAATAGTACACAATAATAATAAAGTGAACTTTAAATATTGTTTAATTCGCCTTGTTATTCTTATTGAGACTGTCACATACATTTTGGCTCACATTTAGTATAACAACAAATTGTGATTGGATTTTGTTATCCAGTTAAATATTTGTCCAGTGACATGGTCTTACTTACATACTTGTCTATGATTCCAATTAGAACCAATAATTATTAACACATTAGTTTAGTAAAAATATAGATTCCAGTTTTTATTATAGACACGCTCGTCTAAGATAACCTATATAATTGAAATCATAAGTCAATTGAAGCTAGACCACCATGGAAAACCTGGAAGCACTAGTTTCAATTCACTCATGATTTCAACTATTGAAATTACTAAAATCTCCACAAAACCCCTTCTGATAACCTATATAATTTCATTATCTGTTTACAAATGGGATCAATTGGTGTATTATTTGATAGAACCCTAGTATTTTGACAATTTAATACACACTGTCTAATTAAATCATGTCATCTTTGACAAACAAGTGATTTTTGTTCAGATGGCGATTTAATACTATAAGACATAAACTTTGAGCTTAATTTATAATAAGGTCAATATATATCCATGCTCGTTTTACCATTAATTACAAAGACTGATTCAATGTAAATTTATTAAATGAATCTAAGAAGGTTTTTTTGATTTTTCTTTGTCAGTAATTTGTTTTAACTAAGTGAGAGTTCTCAATAAAGTTAGTTTGTTGAAATCTAAATGTTATTTCAGTCCTTTTTTCCTAAATATTCAATCATTTAAGTTAGAGTTGCATTTTCTTCAGTAATTAAAAATATTACCAATTCAGTTGTCGATTAAAAACTTTCTGTTCTTAGTAAAACACATAATATCATTTACTAACAAGACAGATTACAGAAGAACTTTAGTATTACAGGAAATTACACCCCAAGATTAATTAACTTTCTATATGAGTGATAGTAGTTAATAGATAAATTAGTAAAGTGTACAAAACTGATTGTTTCATTACAATAAATGCTCAACCGAATAGCGAAATTCAATAAAGCTTCCTTTTTTTAAATTGCCGTTTATAAGTCTATCTTTTCAAAATATCAAATTGTTTAACATTAGATATACTCTAGAGAAAATTGAATACAGGGCTATTATTTGTAATGACTGTAAAACTGGAATTGAATTTTTCTTAACCATTTTTGACTCTTAATAATAAGATCCAATTACTAAACAATCATTCTTTCGGGTGATTGATTTCATTTAATGAAGTAAATAGATATTAGTGAATGACACCAACTTATGTATCCTTAACTATTTGGTACAATTTTTGTATCTGATACTTCAAATTCATAATAAGTGAATAATTTTTTTTAACTTAACAATCTGTAAAACTAATTTGTATTATTGTGTAATTATAAACGTGAAAACTGGATATATACTTATTTTGATTATTTTTTAGTACTGTAACTACTAAGACAGATGTTAACACCTGTTATGTAAAAATCTTAATAAGTATTGTGATGGAGACAAGCATCAATTACTCATTGTGTACAATGCTTAAATTAATCAATCTACAAGGTCTAATGGTTGCAAATAATATTTAATTCGACTATGACGAATGATTAAAGGAAATAGTCAGATAAATTAAGTAAATAGGATATATCAGTTTCTTTTTACGTATGGTAAGTTTGAGAAAAAAATACTTCAGTACTGAATGGAAATGAATGTACTCAGTATCTTGACGACATACTGAAAAACTACCTAATCATTTACAAATGTATCTAGGACTTAATAGATTGTATGTTCAGTATTCGACGTAAAGAATAATTTACTAATAAATTCTGAATAAACTAGAAACATTTACGGTTCTGATATGTTATGACATGTTAAACAAATTACTGTTAGAATACTGGGGAGTAATCTCTTACTTGCATGTCTAATATATCATGCTTATCAGAATAGTCAAAAAGGGAATATATGCAGAAAGGAATAATCTTGTATGTCAAGCATTTTAAAAAGGTAGCTCATCATATATTCCGATGAAATGAATCGGTGTGTTTAATTGTTCTAAACTATGAAAAACAACCACAATGATCTAACTAGTAAACTTTCTTTACTTTTTATATTTGAATTGACTTCTCTTTATTACTTTCCTCTTAGTGTTGAGATGGTGAAGAAAATGTGCAGGTCAGATGGATGAGTAAGATGGAGTTTTGTTCTCCGAGGTGGACTGTTTGGTCATGGACTTTGCATTGTTCTTCTGAACAACATCATCAGCACAAAATTCAATTAGAAGTGAAGTGTTCGAATTTTTCCATATTTAACTCACAGATTAGTCTGTCAACCTCGATCTCTATTGGCTATTGTTGGGCTTTAACCAGTCATTGTCTACCTCTTTGTCTTGATTGTATCTATTAAATTAAAGGTAGATGATGACAGGTTAAAGATCAACAATAACTAATTAGGTTCGAGGTCGACAGGACAAGCTACGAGTCAAATATGGAAAAATTCGGACACATCACTCCTACTTGAAGTTTGTGCTGATGATGTTGTTCAGAAGAACAATGAATACTCCATGATTAAACATTCCAGCTCGGAGAACAAAACTCCACCTTAACCTCTTAGTGTCTTTTGATATATTGTTATAATGTAATATAATCTGGAGAAATATGTATATATATATATATATATATATATATATATATATAATATTCAAACCCTTAGCTTCGAAATTATGATGTGCCAGTTTAGTAAATGAAATGTAAGTAAAAATTAAAACAAAATCTTGAACTGAATAAATGGATTACGGACAACAGTGTCTCTTCCTATCTAGAGCTCCTCATCTGGATATACCCGCAACCCGACGTTGATTTTCACGCATAAATTGAAGTCTAGTACTTGGCATTTGAAATGCTCAACGCATTGTCCTACAAACTAGATAGTTCAAATGGTCTGTAACTTGATAAACTGGTATGATATTTGTTGGATTGTTAGAAGTCAGGATTGTTCCATAATTACTAACTATGAAACTTGACCAGATGATCAGAAGGGTCCATTCAGGATTCACATATGCCAACAAAGACTGACCAAATTTGAATCGAGAGTATCAACAATCGTGTATTCCCAAACCCTTCTGGTAGCAACATAATGCTGGACAATTATTTTATTGTATTCATTAATTATTTTAAGCGTCACTATTCAAAACTTTGATTGAGATCATTATCATTATTGCTGGTCAGTGAGTAATAAGAAGAATTACTATCAAATTAATACAGCATATTGCCATATCTTAGCGTTACCTACCTTAAGTTAGTCTACTAAACACTCAAAAGTAACCTTATATCATGCCTTTAGTACTTATTATAAGATTAATAAACATGATGAATTTTTTTTAGGAGGTTCAAAATAGAAAAATAATAATTATTAAACTGATATCGATATATTATAGACATTAACTTCTTTTCTAAAATGACAATGACTTACAGTAATTTTTTTAATTAGTGTTTCATATATTGGAATCGGATATTGTAGTTCATAGGTGAAATGATCTTCGTCAAATCCTTTTGAATAATCATATATTTTAGTATGTAAATTGTCATTTTTTGGTATGAATTGAAAATATGGATTTAGTTGAGTTAACCCATTTTGAACATCATATAATAATATTACTAGAATAATGTATATACAATTTGTATAAATCTTTCCTACTAGGTTTTGCATTTCTGAAAATAAACTCAAAATAATCCGATAACGTAGATAAACTTTCAATAGACAATTATTCTAATAATGGTCAGTACTGTCTACCAATGCCTTTTGTGGTTATATAGTTATGTGTATTTATGTGTTGCACAAAGCATGTGTATCTACACTTGTATCATTCTAAACATATAGACATGTATGTCTACAGCCAATGTATAACCTTTGTTAGTCTATAATTATGTGCACTAGTGTAGTGAATGATTTTCCTCTCTGATGATTAGTTTACCTTATTCATATATGGGCACAATAAAAGTAATAATGTATACACTACAAATATTATTTGATTTTACACAGAAATTTTTACCTTATAAAAAAGGTCAAGTACAAAATAGGGTTAGTTTTACATGTGGAAAAGCCCAAACTTACCTTTACTTAAGTGACTTTAAAAATGAGACCAATTACTTTATGTTATCTCACTGTTAAGAATAAGCCTTATTGGTAACAAGTATTATTCTTAATAGATAGTTACTTACTCCCAATCGAGCATAGGCCGCCGACCAGTATTCTCCAGCCCACTCTGTCCTGAAACTTCCTTTCCATTTCTATCCAATTTTTGTTCATTTTTTTCATGTCTGTCTTTATTTCTCGGCGTAATGTGTTCTTTGGTCTTCTTCTCCTCCTTTGGCCTTGAGGATTCCATGTAAGGGCTTGCCTTGGGACGCAGTTAGATGCTTTCCTCAATGTGTGTGTATCCTATCCACTTCCAGCGTTTCTTCCTCATTTCTTCCTCCGCTGGGATCTGGTTTGTTCTCTCCTACAGTAGGTTGTTGCTAATAGTGTCCTGCCAACGGATTCGAAGTATTTTGTGTAGAAAGCTGTTAATAAAGACCTATATCTTCTGGATGATGGCTTTCTTAGTTCTCTGAGTTTCCTCCCCATACAGTAGAACTGTCTTGACATTTGTATTGAAAATCTTGACCTTGGTGTTGGTTGACAATTGTTTTAGGTTCTAGATGTTCTTCAGTTGTAAATATGCAGTTCTTGCTTTGCCGATTCGCGCCTTCACATGTGCATCAGATCTACCGTGTTCATCAATGATGCTGCTCAGATATGTAAAGGTTTGTACATCTTCGAAATCTTCTCCGTCAATCGTGATTGGATTGTTGCATGCTGTGTTGTGTCGGAGAATCTTGTTTTTCCCTTTGTATATGTTGAGACCTACTGCTACTGCTTAGGCTACTGCTACATTAGCCATCTTCCCCTGTATTTGTTATTTCATGTGCGATAGAAGAGTCAAATCATCTGCGAAATCTAGATCGTCCAGCTGCATCCTAGCTGTCCACTGTATCCCATGCTACCTCTCAAATGTTGACATCTTCATCTCAGATTAATAGATAGTGATACTTAATAAAATGATCAAGTTGATTTCTACATATCTATCGACTAGTTACTTTTTATTCTAAAAAAGCTTTCAATTGGTTGTACTTTGTAGGTATATTTCAACAACACTAAACGAACTATTGAATGAAATGATACAATTCAGTTATCTTTATGTATATTGTTTATTTTAAAAGGAAATATGAATTATATTAAGAAGAAAACCATCTTTTGGATAATAATGTATACTTAATGTCTTACTTTATTTGTTATGATCATAAAAAAAATTTATTTAAGTAACCAACAAAAAAAACAAACAAAGCAATTCTGAATTCACTAGTACACTTATCAATTAAATAAGTCATTTATATGATGGATAAATTCAAATAAAAATCAATGTTTAGTTAGATGATTGTAACCAACAGAAAGCAATTATATTATAGAAATCTAATATAAGAAAATAAAACTATTCTAAAACAATCATGTTTTTCTTTTTTCTACTTTTGTATAAAAATAGAACTAAGTAGATATTTATTTCTGATATTATATTCACTTAGTTTCAAAACAACAAGAGAGTAAAGTTTTCAAGATTAAGATAATCTATGTGATGATATTGGTTAACATTCTGGTTTAAGGAGTTAATTTTATTTTCATATGAATATAATCTTTTTTTTAGTGATGGGTATTAAGGAGTTTTAATGATGTTCAATACAGTTTGTGTTAAAATATGGAATGTTAAACTTTTAAATCAACATTAATCTGTATATTTATAGTTTCACGTAGTTTTAGAAATTATAGTAATTTTAGTAGTAGCACTGTTGAGGAGTCCCACAATAGGACGAAACGGCCATTCAGTGCTTCCAGGTTTATCATGGTGGTCTAACTCATGATCTCAGTTACTAAAATTGCATATAATGTTTGCGTAAATTTATCTACCAAAATATTTTAAGTGTAAATTGTATTACTTCTCCATGAGATTGGAAAAACTATTTCTTCATTCGAATCTTAATTGTTAAATTTGTGTATTTTTACTAGGAATCATTCAAAGGAAATCAGTTCTTCTACATTCCTTTCAGCCTTTGAAAATATCACATAGAAAGCTTACTGATATAAGTTCAGGACACTCCAATGTTTATTTCTATTTATTTCAAAAAACTGAACAGTAAAAGGTTATTCTGGACTTCTCAATGGTGATTAGGTGGTTGAAACGTGGTTTTTAGGAGTCCTCATACCTAGGTTTCGTGCAATTTGCTGGTCATCAGCAATATTTACCTGTAATCTTGGTGTAGCTCGTGATCCTTGATGGGTTTAATGTCAAACCATTCAGCTTCATTGTTTGAGACATTACCACTGAGCTACTCAAGCCTTGACTGACCTATGGGACTGAGATTTTTATAAATGATTAATCACTATCGATCATTATTCAGTGATCGGTTGACTGGACTGACTGTTGATTGAATTTCTCTAGCACATATTTTACACAAAAACTGTCATTGTAGTATGTAATGAAATCCTATCACTGATAATCATTTTCTTTATAATTTTATATTCTTTTATTCTAGCAACTTAGTTTGATGCACACCATTAGAAACACTATTTAATCAGTCAAAATTTACACTAACCAATGGTCAGTAAGAACTTGTATTTCCATTAGGTTACATTTCCACCCGTTTCTGACTTTTTTATTACAATATAATAAAACCATTTTAATTTGTGCTTGAATTTAAGTATTATATTATTTCGCATCTAATTCTGATGAAGCGTGTCGAAAAACGATATGAACAGATTTGTAAATCGGTATACAGTAACCACAGAAATAGAAATATTGTTCAATATAATTATCAGCTATAATGTTACTCAATCGCTCAAATATAGATTTATGTATGGATTTATTTTATGAGCTATTATAGCACAACAGTTATTCAATTAAGTTCGACAATGCAAAATACTTGAGAATTAATACGTCCTTCAAAACTGTACAGTAGACACTATGACAGTTTCAGTTTCATTTTGAAAAGGATAGGAGATTAGGTGGCCTGTGAAAGTCCTGACAATAATGGTTTCTGAGTTGATCCAACTTTCTATTAAAAACTTCGAAAGATAGAAATTCAATCACATGTTGAGATAATGAATTACATTCGATGGGAAAGTCAATTGTCAGCTTACAAGTAATTTTTCCTGCGCTTGTGAACATTTTGGAGTGTCCTCGTAAATTTTCTGTTCTGGAAGACTAGAAAAATGAAGGCGTATTAGATGCAAATTTATCACTAAGTAATTTAAAAACTGTGCTCAAGTCGCTTCTGGCTCTTCAATATAACAATGAAAATAGGTTTAGTTTAGTCAGTCGAGCATCAGACGGGAGCTTTTCTATTACGGAAATCAGCTTACTTGTGGTTCTTTGAACCATTTTCAAACGCTCACTGTCTCTTTTTAGGAAGAGATTAGCCGCTTGTATCCAGTACTCGAGTTTAGGACTCACGAATACTGTATACAAAGTCAAAAAGTTTTAGCATTGACATGGTCAAGGGCCCTACGTATCAACCATAGAGTTCTAAAACCTTTGACGGCTATCTCATTGAAGTCTGCAGTAATTTTTAAGTCTTGCCTAACAATAACTCCCAAGTCATTGTATGTCTGGACAACAGTGACAACTTCTCAAACTTAAATCTTTGAATAAATCATAATTTTTTAAGTAACTAAATTTTTCATACAAGTCTGGACAATATTTACAACATCGTATTTCCAGTATTTAGGTACCCGTGTGTTTTTCTGAAAACAGTGAAAAATTTTGTTTTAACTGTATCAAACATTCTAATGTGACCAGCTAATATTTCACTGATTTAGAAATTACCAAATATATATCATAACTAAGTAACCAATAATCAATCCATATCAATTTTAACTAATAATTAGAATCCTATGTAATATTGATATAAAGTTTATTTGAAGGACTAAAATTAATTTACAATTAGTTAAAACAACGGCTAAATAACCAAGTGTTTATAATAAATAAATCATCTCAATTTTATATCATTCTGTGTTTGTGACAGATAAACTAAACAATTGGTTAATTAAAAATACTATGCAAATATATGTAGTTACGGTGTTTTTCTTAAAAAAGAGAGAAATTATCTAAATATTCTGGAAAAAGATTAGATAAGACTTAATAAACACTTTATCGCCAATGTTAAAACTTTGGATGTTAAGATTTGCTCTATGCTTATCTACTATTTCGAGTGGCAATATGGCGTTGAAAATAGTGCGGATACGTCTTGCAAACATGGCTTCTGCAGGAGATTTTCCATCTGGGACAGTTGAGTTTGGAGTAGTTCTGTAGGCCGTTAAAAATTTTGTAAATACCTGTCTAGTTGTCCCCTCGATATGGCATCTTTATATTATAATCAGATTATCAAACAGTATGACTGTAATATGGAAAGCCATATGAATGCATTTTAATTCTGAACGAATGGGATAAATATGCATAATTCAAAACAATGGGATTGAAGTGTTTAAAAGATCATAAGGTTTATTAATTCCTTGTGATCTAATGAGCACACATGAATAACACGACATATTTATTTTTTTGATATTTTGTTCTTTGAGCTGGATGGTTTAGTCGTGGAGCTTTCATTGTTATTCCGAACGACAACATCAGCACAAGCTCCAGGTAGAATGAATTATCCTAGTTTGATAATTAGTTTTCAGTGTTAAAGTGTTTAAATACTAGGAACTTATTGATTTAAATTCGTTTTCACATCCTTATGGCTGTTTTATACGGCATTAAATCAGTCTTTACATAACAACCCATGACTTCTGAATGGTGTATGTCTCCACTAATCACTAGGTCGCCAATATACGTCCGTAACGAAATTTACAGAACCGATATTTAAATGTGTTTAAACAGCCGTTATCCACTGGATTGCTTATTACCCAGTGCATTTCTAATACTAAGGTATGTTGAAGTGCTAACTTTGAATAAGAAGTAAACTAAACGGAATGTTTTTTTATCAGAAGAGAGTTTTGTGTAGATTTTAGTAATTTAATAGTTAAATTTATAAGTCATTTGTAGCTAGACCACCACGGAAAACCTGGAGGCACTGGACGGCCGTTTCGTCCTAGTATAGAACTCCTCAACAGTGTGTGTCCGCGATCTCGCCCACGGTTTTCCATGATGGTCTAGCTACGATTTACTCATGAATTCAAGAATTTTTAAAATCTAAACTGTCAATAAAAATGGCTCAATAGCTGGTAATTATCACACTTGTTCCTACACCAAAGGTTAATCTCATTTCTACTCCTTCATAGCACATCAATCAATATTGTTCTTGGTTAGTAACAAATTTACCTTCAAAGTTACTTCCTAAATGATGAATGGTTAGTAATATCATTTTTGCTGAAACACGAAAGCTCCTGCTTGAATGGTGTAACGGTAAATTAATATTTAGTTTCGAAATTAAATAGTTCAATAACATGCGTTAACTTCGTTCCAAAGAGAGTAATCTTATAACTAAAATTTAAGCATTTTACTAATAGCATTTTTTTTTCTAAATATTCTAGCGATTTTCATCAGTGTGATTATATTTATTAGCCACTTGTATGATTCGTTATTTAGTCTTGATATTCTTCGAACAAGATAATAACTAGTAAGATCTATTCAACAAGTCTTAAATAATTCTACCAGGGTTACTTGGATATATGTAGCAAGACTTATGTCACCTATACTTGGATCGCTTCCATTCAATATCCAGTTTGAATAATTTGAGATTCTGGTTGAGTGAAATAATCAAGAATTTTTACCAGTTGACATGGATTTCTGGTTAAATGGGTAAGTTAAGTATACTCTCAACTTTTTCATAAAATAAAAAATTTATTTGTGTTTGTACTTCTGGTCGTAAATATTTTATCCTTTTATAAATAGTTTTTGTTCAAAGGTTTCATCATATCCATCCTTCTTATTAGTTCATACATATTTCATGCCTAAGGTACTGTTAAGAATTTTAATAAAAGGATGGGGGGCAAAATCCAACTCACATGTCGGCGTCGTGCCTCCTGGATGGTGGGACGAATGACTCGTGAGCTAACGGGAGCGGTAACCCGGGTGGTGGAGATCGGGCTAGTCACCCACTCTTACCGATACCCACAATCTTATTACGAAACACAACACAATTACATTTGGATTGGAAAACGACAAAAAATTTTCAAACTTGGTGCATGTAACATACGGAGTTGCTCGTCACAGGGCAAACTCCAACGGATTGCAAAAACAGCTATTCTAGCCCCGGTATTTGTACCGTGTTTCGATGTGGCCTGTTTTTCTCCTGAAAGACTTCACCAAATTGTTTGGCTGGAAGGGGCAACAAAAAGATATTAGCTTACGTATTTACGTTTATGAAACACAAGGCTAAGTATTAAAACGGTATTCTCTACTATATAATTTAATCATCATTAGAATACATGAGAACGAAAGAATTTAACATATAAACCATTCATTCTCCTGATGTTAAACCACTGAATATCAACTATTATCGGAAAATGAAATTGCGATCTCTCTATAAAAATATATATTAAACGTTGGAATGAAATACCTTTTAATGCATGACAGTAACTTTACATGACTATTTATAATTTGCATAGAAGAACTATATATCGTTTTTTTTTAAAGCAATTTAAAGATACTTTAATTTTTAACTAAAATACAATTAGAAATTGTGTATCTTCTGAGAAGTTTCAAACCAAACGTTTATGGATATTTGTATTACATTGATGATTAGTAACTTAATAATGACTGGATTGTAAAAATATATTAAGAAAAATAGGACTATTGATAAACAGTAAAAATTCAGAAAGGTACTAAACGGTACATAATAAAACTAAATGATAGTATATATATATATATATATATATATATATATATATATATATATATATAGCCATAGAACAGTCTACTCGGTAGGCCTATTTATTTACTTTATTGACTAATAAAGCGGTGAGAAAGTCAAATAAATTTCAAATCAGTTAGAATTTTAAATTCTTATCGTAAAATACAACGACAACATCACTCTTGTTTATTCAAAACAACTGATACGGCAGAAAACTATTCAATAATGAGATTTTAGTGACCCATCATCTGACCCCAATAATATCGTATGATTGATTGTTATAGAAATATAGATATTGCCAATCTTCGTACAAATAATTTTCGACTTAAATCGTGTTAGTGTATCACAGAATTAAGGTAAATACAAGAATGAATTTCGAATATGTGTATTTCATACAGTCGTTAATCCAGACAAATGATCGAAGAAAGGTAAGTGAAGAGAGTGGAGCGAAATAATGCGCGGTGGAGAAGGAGTGTTAGCCAACTCCATCTATTCAAGTGTGAATAGATATTTGTAGTCATACAAAAATAAGTAACAGACATATGATGAGTAAGATAATTAATGTACACATAAACACTCATATAAAAAAAATCAAGGTTGACAAACAAATAATTAACAAGGTTAAAATATAGCTTAAGGAGAATGGATAAATTGGTTTATCCACAAGCTAAAATAAGCTATATGGATTCAACATAAGACCAGTCATTACAAGGTTCAATATATTATTTAATATGTTGTTATATTTAAATAAAGAATAAGCATAAACTAAAATCGATAATTTTTATATTGTTTTGGCAACATTCAAATATTTCTAATGTAGATAATAACTAAGCATTTTTAAAAGTGACACAACTATTTTAACCATTTAACACGTATTTATTTTTAAAAACCGGAAGTATGACATTTTTAAATTAAACAAATAAATTTAAAATTTATCAATAATAAATACAATCAGAATTTGATATGATATAAAGATGGTTTTTGTTGTTGTTAATGATGATGATAATGTTGTTGTTGTTGTTGTTTAACCATCATACCGGCCGGAATACTTTAGAATTCAATTGTATTTATAAAGTACAAAAATTATTACTTTAAGATGGTATCCTTAAAATGAATATGTCAAAGGAAGGATTATAATCAACTAAAAAAAATTAAGTGTGAAAATCTTATAATAAACTTCATTTCATGGTTGTTAATAAATAACTAAATAATCAAAAAAATGTTCTTAGTGTTGTGTAATACAGAAAAGAGTTTTTAAAGGTAAAATGGTCAAAAATTATTTAAAAAAAAATTGATCAATTTTACACAACTTGGACACTATTCAGTTAGGAAAAAGACAGAATTATCACTTTAAAGTTTTCATGAGAATAAGGGTTTGTGCATTTTAAAAAAATGTTCTTATGGTGTGAAGATGTATATTTCCAACAATTTACTAACTTAGTTATCTACGCCTGTTGCCCATTGTGGAGCATAAGCAGCTAACAAGGATTGTCCAACTAACCCTATCATGAAACTTTCTTTTCTAGTTGATTCTATTTACTATTGATTATTTCGATTCTGCTTCCAGTTGCCGACGAATTGTATTCCTTGGTCTTCCTCTTTTCCTTTTCCCTTTAGTATTCTCGGTTGAGGTTATCTTGTGTTATAGTTTGATGATTTCCCTATGCACTTCAAGCGTTTGTCCCTAGTTTCTTCATGAGCTGGAATTAGTGTATGTTGAGGCTTATTGATGCTGAAGTTGTTTCTACACTGGCTGTCTTCACCTGTATTTGTTGGTGCTCATGAGATAGAAGGTCTAGGTCATCTGAAAACTATGAATCGTCTAGCTGTACCAAAGCTGTCCAGTGTATTTCGTGCTTCTCTTCACATGTGGAGGTTTTCATAATCCATGCTTTCTCATAATCAAAGAGGTTGATGTATAGTGACCAGTTCCATTCAATTCATTGTTCAACAATGATCAGTAGTGTTGCGATTTGGTCTGTGCACGACAGATTCTTACGGAACCCAGCCTGTTGATCTCGAAGTTGGGTGTCTACTGCATCTTTCATCCGGTTCAGCAACACTGTTGAAAACTTATCCTTGTACTGGTAGTAATGTAATGCCTCTTTATTTATTACACTTGCTGGAATCTCCATTCTTTGGAATCTTGATGAGGTGTCCTTCTTTCCACTACGTCGGCACTTGTTCCTTCTCCCAAATCTTCATGAATAGGATGCGGAGCATGTTTGCAATCACTTCTACGTTTGACTTCAGTGCCTCAGATGGCATATTGTCAGGTCCTGCTGTTTTGCCACTCTTGATTTATCTAATGGCCATCCTAGTTTCTTCGATCGTTGGTGCAGTAACATCTGTAAAACGGTCTGTGTATCTTGCTCCGATGTCCACTGGATTCAACAGAGATGGTTCGATTAAATGTTCATCAAATTATTCTGCGCATCTGTTCCTCTGTCCTTGATTTCAGTGACTGGCTTGCCTTCTCTGTCCTTGATCGGTCTCTCTGGTTTACTACATTTTCCTGCTAGTTTCTTTGTTGTCATGTAGTAGTTTCATATTTCCTTCTCTTACAGCTTTTTCCGCTGTCGTTGCTAGCTCTTGCACGCATTTCCGCTTGTCGTCTCCAATACTCTCCTTCATTTGCTTGTTTGATTCTGTGCATTCGGTGTGTTCTTGTTCGGTTGTTGTTAATTGAAGTCTTCTTGTTCTTCCTATCTTAAATCTTGAGCAGGGTTTCGATGGAGATCCATCTCAGCGGTTGGTGCATAGCACTACATAACATTCACTGTGATTCCCTCCTTCTTTGTTTTGAAGGATGCTTTGATGATCCTGGATCCATGAAGTTCTCACCCTATAAATGCTTTTCGTGCTTCATTGGGTAGCACAGTGCAACTCCCTGAGTGTAGAAGGTAAGTCCATCTTCATGACTACAGTATAACAGCATCTCTCCCGAATCTAATCCTTTCTGTCTCCCACATTTTCCGAACATTCCATATGGCTGCATTAATTATTGCTCTGGTTGTTAGAAGAGATATCGGTCTCATGACTTCTGAATAATCTCAGCTTTCAGCACGAGGCGTCACAATTCTTCCGAATGAAGATCCTTCAAGTCGAAGGGGAGAGTTTAAGTGGTTCAAATGGTTTTGTCTAGTTAGCAATTTTTGGCAAGGTTGTTTTTGACAGGATAGGGTTGTTGAGCCGATGCCCAACCCTCCTCTTCTATCCGTGCATGGGATCGGAAGTAATCTTAAAAGGGCTACAGGTTGAGTTATCTTACAGGATACGACGTTTGTGATAGGTAATGTCCATACTTTTGTTATCCATGTTCAGAAGTGTGTCATTACACAGTAAGTGGATATAAATTACCAGATGATTATTATGACGATTTCAACAAATATTTTGTAAGTATTCATTTTTTGACATACACTGTTTCTAACAATGCTTCCTTGTTTGTTTTGGTCTACAAGTGCAGGAACTTGTCTGATTCATCGCTAATGGATTCTTGGTATCCTATAGTAATCGTAAATGTAAATGCAATTTAAACATCGATTAAGTTTGCAAGTATCTATTGCACTTAACAAATATGAAGCTAATATCCAATATGTTAGATTCCATAAAGTGATTACAATATTTGTTGTTTGGACATCTGTAATTAAATTATGTATAAGTCAAATGAATTTATAACTTACACGTCCATTTGGAGCTTTGTACCAAGTTGGCTATCATTCTCATCTGTTCACTTTCTCTAAAACATTTATTTTCCGGAGCAAGTGGCATCTATTAATTGCATATATAAAAATAAGATGCTATATAATTAAGTGTTCCGTCAAAAAAACACAATGATATCACTGATAGTATTATGAGCGTCATAAACGCTCACTTGCTATGACTGTGATGATTCTTCATATCCATTACATTCTTAGATATGCATGGTAACATTCATGCCATATTATTTCTATTAATTTGTATAAATGAATATTTCGGTATGTGTAATAATTGATGGTGCCTTTAACCCCCAGATAGATAACAACAATAACTTTCATGCACAGCTTTACTTTATTCTCTATTTTTTTACAGGATGTTGTAAGAAACGATTTCGTATTTGTAAAAAAATCACTAATCAGTTTTACAGTTTTAGGTATTTTTACACATAGTTGTTTAGCAGTTACGATTAAAACGGGAAATGGATACCTTAGAAACTCTTGCATTTAAATACAAAAATCTATATACTATTAGAAATGTTTATCTTAAAAACCGTAGAAAAGCACTACGAAACCTTATCAATAATAGTGTAGTCTCGGTTACTATGTTAAGCCCACATAACTTAATCAAGCTCCTGGACAGGCCAATTTATCCATTCTTCTTGAGTTACGTTTTGACCTTGTTAATTACTCGCTTGTCAACCTTGACTGTTTTTATGTAAGCGCATGTGTGTGTATTTCTTCTCGTACTCATCACATATCTGTAATTTACTTTTGCCTGACTATAAATATCGATTAATGCTTGATTAAATGGAGTTAGCCTACATGTCTTCTCCACCGCGCATCATTTCGTCTCGCTTTGTTCCTTTGGTCGTCTGCCTGGATCAATGATTGTACAAAATACACGTATTTGAGATCCTTTCTCACATTTGACTTATTTTAATTCCGTTATTCACTAACTCGAGTTAAGTCGATAATTGATAACAATCACTCATACGATTTAATTAGTGTCAGATCTCTGGCCATTAAAATAATTCTTATTGTGCTTGAACTAAGCGAAAATATGTGTTTAAATGGTTGACTGTCATAAAGCTTTCATAACAACAAAAATTATGCCGAGTTCCAGATGAACGCTACATGTTTAACGTTGCTATCATATCATATATAAAATTATTTACAGAACATAATAATTCCGAATAATATTTTCAAACAAATGGTTTGTAAAGAATATCAGAAAATTATAAACAGATTTTATCGTCAAAGAATATTTGAAGCGTAACAAGGAACAAGTAACTTAAGATGTAGTGATGACCCTGTCTTCAGTTAGATGGTGGTTGGAGGTAGTCAACAGGAAACCCTGGGCCCGGTTTTCGTGCTACTTGGCACTCGTCAGCTAGGTGTAACTGTAATCTTTGAGGGAACTGGTGCTCCCTGGCGGATTCGATCCCGTGTCACCCAGCTTCACAGTCAGAGATGTCACCACTGAGCTATCCGGGCCGCGACCGACCTCCTGTAGGACTGAGATGTAATCACAATTGATTGATCACTGGGTGGTGATAGCTCAGTGGTAACGTCTCTGACTGTGAAGCTGGGTGACACGGGATTGAATCTGTCAGGGAGCACCAGTTCCCTCAAGATTACAGGTACACCATGCTGACGAATGCCAAGTAGCACGAAACCAGGGTCCAGGGTTTCCTGTTGACTACTTCCAACCACCATCTAATCTCACATTGGTGCACACAGTGTCGAGTCACCTAGACTGATGGCCACATTGCAACATAGTCGATAGTGTTCGATCTGCACTAATAAGGACTAGACACACATGATACTGATCACCACCAAGTGATCAATCAATAGTGACTTGTCTTCAGTTTCCCAGCTGCTCAAAGACAACAAATTTCAGATATTGTATTTTAACTTAGCGAACAAATTGTCTTTGTCTTGACAAATTATAAATTAGTAGCCATGATTCTATTTCCAAATCTTTGTACCTAACTATATTTTGATCCAGTTGGCGTTTCTTGGAAAATTTTTTTTCCACGGGATGGGGTTGCCTACCTCATGCCCAACCTTCCTCGTTTACCCGGGCTACACATTACTATATAATTAACTATACTAGAAAAAGTTCTCTTAAATTTGGAGTAATATTTCCCTACTGACTAAGACAAAACAATATATTTAAAAGTATGCTCAATGTGAATTAGATAATCGCAGTAGTATGTTTTTGATACAGAGTTGTACCAAAGACCCACTCCTTATTTCTCATGACTATAGTTTCTTTTATACATTTTGACTGGTCCCCACTTTTATGTTTTTGTTTGCTTCTTTATCTGGTCTACCTTGTTGATTTTATTTAACTATTATAAATTCCAAATTCAACCCTTGTACACTTAAAATATTGTCAGAATTTATGTCATACAGTTATGACCATAGAATGTTTCATAAAGGCATGACTACAAAAAGATCAATGTTTGTTAAAATTAGTTAAAATTAAGTATGTTATCAAAATAGTTAAATTTAAAGAGTCCAATATATTAACACTTTATGAGAATACTGAATAGAATGTGGTCATGTAATCTAGGTGATAATAAATAGATCCCAAACTAATCAAGCACAAATTCACGCACTCGGCTTTGAGCTACATATTGTATGAGAATAAATGATACTACCTAGTTGTCTATACCAAATTAGATAGAGCAAAATTTAAGCCAGCGAACAAGTTGCATTAAAGGTACAGAATAATTTAAAAACTCAATATATAAAGGAAGACAAAGAGTGCATGTAGCTGTACCATTGTGAATGATTTCATGCCAAATCATCGAATATCAGCATGTAATCACGATTATTTCGCCAATTTCAATCAGACAGTTATCACCGAAAGACGTGACTGAACTGATGCAATCTATTTTACAACCTGATACTAACATCACTAGTCTATATTAGCAGTGATCGGATACACGTCATATACATTTCAACCATCCCAGTTAATGAAAATTCACACCTTCATCGACCGATTTCCTATTTTTTTCCAGTATTTCTCTCTTCTGTCTGTATATTTGACTGGTTCCTATCTAATTATTAACAAATCACTTATTTATCTAATGTTATTTTTTGTATACTGTTGATTTACTCTTATATCACTGAAATGTATATCAATTTAATATCAGTGCGCACTTTATGACAAATGCTATATTATTGTATCTGTCTGTAAATTGATTTATGATGTCAAATAAATATCTTTTTCCTGACTAAAATGAAAACAATGATTATAAAATAAACAATTCTGTTGCATTATCTATATATGAAGTTGAACAGTAATATAAACATGACAAAAATTTAGAATAAGATACTTATGAAGCTGATGTTTGAATTTACGGACTTTATAAAGAGAAATTTTAATGAATACATAGATGTCAATCAATTAATTTTGTCTTGGATTAATAAAGTTCTAATTGTGTTATTAAAAAATTATATCTTCAGATTCCTGTAGATGGATTTGCTCACTAATGATCTAGGAATGACATATATATTTAGATATTTTTACCCATTTTAAAAGTGATTCATGACAGTCCTACAATTATTTAGTGTTGGTATTCTGATCAAATAATTAAGTCAAAATATATTATAAAAGCAAGATATAACAATTAAAAACTGTAAGCGAAATCTTCAGTTTGGATTTTTAGTGTTACAGGACAACTATTGTAGAAGATAAGTATTGTGGTGTATGTTACTGATGTCGACAGATATAAGTAGTATGTATCATCAATCGAAAGTGAAAAACCTGGCAGCAGAAGGTTAAGAAGAGCGAAAAAAATAGAACGGAAATAAAGAATGATTGCTGTGGGAATTAAGGAACAGTCAAGTTTGAGACAACTGATTGACATTTTATAAATTAGGTATTTACTGGATGGTTCTCAAATTTTATTAAGAAGTTCTGTAATTTTGTGTTCAAATGCATTTGATTATCCCCAATTGTGTTCTCCTTCACTACAATATTTCATGTTGAGAAAGTTTTGATCTGATTAGTCAATCACCTGCATTTAAGTAATGAATCTAAAACGAAATCGTTTTCATTCTTCTTTTGTCCCGGTAACTGAAATATTCATTATGTGCATCGTTTTTCTAGCTCTCCTTCAATTGTTTAAATCTCCTTATCATTCGTTTTTAGTCCTAAATTTTATTTTCTTAGTTGACTGACATTAATGCATATTGTTCGGCAACTCATATGTTTCTACATCATTATATATTTGCCTTATTTTGTCTGCGTTATCTTAGACTATTGCACATACGTTGGATATAATGCATATTCGCGACATCCCATTAACCATTTCAGTTTTCCTTCGATGTCTGCTACGTCATTATGATATAATTTTGTCAAAAACCCTAACCATTTTGATTTTTATGAGTAAGTTATACTATCTAAAATTTTAATCATGAAATTGTATAGCTTGTGAGCAACTGATGAGAACCAAAGGAAACAAAATGAATTCATGTAATTCTGCTCAAATAGCCGTCCTTGTTCTTTTCACTATTAATTATATTTAACGAATTTTTACTGCAATTATTATCTTTCGTTGAACTGTATCAATGTTAAGCTCAATCTTAATCAAATGTCTTCTGGTGAATGTTCGATTATTTGTAACGATAATTACTTCTCTTTCTATCTTGTAAGCAGCTGAAGATAATTCAAAAATTCATATTATTTTGCTACAAATGTTATTCTTGCTTTACTAACATTTATAAAGAAAACGAATTGTCTGAAATATTTTAGTATGGAGGCCTGTTTAAACATCTGGGCTACCTGTTCTTACCATTTAAATATTTCAACAAGTTATCTAATTTTGTTTGACTTAATACATAATTATGGCTATTAATCGCACAACCTATTCAGGTGCGTTTCTGAAAAGTGTACAACTTTTTGTTGTACAAGTTACAAAAGTCCGAATCAGAGATATTGTGTTTGCTGGCAATATGCATTATTTGGATGACTGGACTGCTAACTTCTAACTGGCGATCATACAATATTTATCATCTGGATCGACCAAGAAGTAAGAAACGGAAACTTGTTGAAATACATTATTCTGAGAATTTTATATTGTACCAAAAATATAATATTAAATCAAATTAATAATGATCATAATAATAATAACAATAATAATAATAATAATAATTATTATTATTATTATTATAGTTATATATTCTAAAGATCGAATCTACAACTTAAATGATTAAATGTCAACTGGATTGAGAAAGTTTCTGAAGAAACTACAAGATCACTGTTTATCACTTGTTCATGAGCTATTTCAGTCTACTTTATCGGATTCACATTGTTTGAGAAGCTTAATTATAGTTTCACCTATCACAATTATTCTTTTAAAATTCAAAACAATCTATTCATATAATATAAGAAACTAAACTCATGTTAAAGAGAAGGATCGCATTAATTGTTTTTATAAGTTCAATTTGAGTTTTAAGTCGTGGGTAGCTAAAGTTTTTGCAATGTAAATTAAGTTTATGAATGTACCTTTCCGAATGACTAAAAGGATGATAATTTTAAAGGATGAGTCTGAATTTGGATGGCTTGAATTGCTATGGATATATATGTTATATTGTTTATTTCTCTTCATGTTAACAGCAATTGTGTCACTTCAGCTAATCTATTGTTATATCAGGTTTCACGTCTTATATTTCCTCGAAAAGTGTATTTTCAGTATGAAAAATGCTCTGTTTTTCAGTGGAAATTTAACTTATCTAGAATAATGTAATAAAGTGGAAATGATGAAACTGTGGTAGATTGGTTTATATCATCTAAAAAGAATGTTGTGTATTCATAATAAAATCCAGCAAAACAGGGATCACGTTACACTTACAATTTACTGACTAAATACACTATGGATTATGGTTTCCACCAAATACTTATCAAATCCAACATATTTATATGTAATAACTCTTACATTCAGTGGTATCAAACCGGGTAAAATAATCATGGTTTTCATTATTATAGTGATCGAAAATGTTACGGTTTAGCAATGGAGTCTTACACTATATGGCAAGCTATTTCATTTCAAGTTATTCCTGCTTATCATACTATCATGGTAATAAACAAATCTACTTGCTCCATCACAAAACCAGGATATCTGTTATTACCTCCCCTTTTATCGTTGTACGTCACAATGAGAAACAGAAAATCTTTACAAGTGATTGTTATCCGGTTACTTTTACACCAAATGAATATTTTCTGTGTTATAAGAAATTACAACGCAAAATAGTGTCATTAAAAGAAAGGAAATAAAATGATACGTAAGACCAGTAGTAAAGAGTAAAGATAATGTAAATGGCTAATGCTCTGCTTTTTAAATTTAATGCGTTTCTCCTGATCAAGTTTTTTCCTCGTAACAGTCAAGTTAACATATAAATCTGAGCTTTTCAATGTCAAATTTACTACTTCAAGAAAAGCTCAGTAATTTTGAATGCTGCTAAACGAAGAGGACGTAATACTGTGTAAACTAAAAGACTTAATAATTAGAAAAAAGAGCTGTGTATTTTCTATGCAACAATTTTCTACAATTATGGCAAACATGGAGTCAAACATTCTATCCTTTCATTAAGCCTCATTTGATCGCGTAACAGTGTGAAATATCATACTTTATATTAGTTCATGTGGACAATTGTTGATACAAGTCTTACTGGGAAAATTTTGCAACTGTAGGAATTTACATTAATGGAGGAATGTAATATAAGATTTATACAACTGTGTTAAAGTTTAATAAACTTAAGATTTCAAATTTTCTGTGTTGATAGTACTGGTAAAATTTTATGCTACTGACATTTCAATGTCTATGATCCGAAATGTTGAATTTCAAAACCTTACTTTCTAACATTCTGCGAATAAGATAATATTAAACAATTAGTGCTCTTGAAAATAACATCCAAGAAAAATCTCGTCTACAGTAACTTAAAATCCATTTTAGATTCATTGCCATCAATACAACTAAATTGATAATATGTAGTGTAACAAAGTTTAGATCAGTTTTTTGTTGACTGAGAGAACTCTAAACATGTAAACATGTATTATTAAGTGTAATATTAAGTAGTATTGTAATTGACTTATTTTCTCAGCTAAATAATTTAAACTTAAGTTTTAAATAAAATAGGTTATGACCGACTATGACTAGTTATTTGGTATATGTGCCTTTCAATATGTTCAAATTGTTCTGCACTGACTAGCCAAATCAGAGAAGTACTAACCAATATACACAAAACTAAAGTGATAATAATAATAACAATCATGAAATGAACTATAAAAGCTATTTAAACAAATGTAATTCAACCATCAAAACATAATTCAACTTTAAAATAAACTCTACTTATGGTATATGTTACATTATTATCTAATCAAAGTATAAATAATTCATGGTTTGATGTTGTGTAGATTCGATCAATCGAATGACTAAATAATATAAATATATGACTGGAAAATTTACTAAAAAGTCATTTAAAGTTGTTTAATCTGTATTATGCATGCTTACATGTTTAACAAAATAATTAAATAATACACAGTAAAGGTCAAATATTGTCCATTATTTCACAGAAAATGTAAATACTGATATATAATGCTGATGAAAATTGAATTATACCATACAACCATTAGTTGGCACTTTTTTTCCACATATTTTAGTCACTTATGAAAAGTACATAACAAATAATTCAGTAATTATAGGTAATTACTAAAGACAATAGAATGTGATCAGTACTAAGAAGGACTTGACAAACATGATAATGATCACTACTCAATAATCAAGCAATTGTTAATATATCTCAGTCCTACAACAGGTCAATCGCAGCTCGAATAACCCAGTGACAATATCTCTGACTGTGAATTTGGATAAAAACGGTATCGAATCCATTAGAATGCAACAGTTCACTCAAGATTATAGGCAGATCTTGCTGATGAGTAAAAAATAGCTTGAAACCTAGGTCCATGATTTTCTGTCGACTACATTCAACCGCCATCTTACATCTATGAAACTTCATTCTTATTATCTTTCAGGAATTATCAATTTATCATCATAGTTAACCGAAACAACCGGTTGGAGATTCCTTTACTCGCAGTATATATTTACATACATATTTATCCACCATAAGAAAAATTGTCTTAATACCGTAAGCGTTCAGCAGCAAAATTCTTTTCTGAAACATTTCGTCTGAAAACCGAGATTTATACTTTCGTTAAAGCTATTCGTTTTTATTTAGTTCCTTAGATTTACCAAAGTTATGGAATATGACCTATGAACCAATAAATTAACAAATGAATTACTTAGTACTAAATTCAATAGTGATCATAAATGGTGTTGGTTAACATTAACTGATCACTAGGTAGTATCCAATCCTATGTTTGTCTAATCCTTACTACTAGTAAAATTCTATCAAACCAGCTGTAATGTATCCACTGGTCTAAGTAACTATATATCATAAGCAACATTTTGAAATGTTAGATAGACAGAGGTAGTCGATTACCTCCAACCTCCTAACATTGAAATGTCTATTCTCGTTTTAATTATTCAGAAGGTGTGTACAAGAAAAACTTAGATAAGAAAATCGAGTTTGCTCCATAATCTATAAGACGTAGGTTATGTTACTCGTTTTCAAATTTTCCATAGTTTATGCCAATCATTATTATATTTCACCAGCATGACTACATATCTGTAATTATCTTAAAACATAAAAGGAGAGAAATAAACCCAACTAAATCTTTCGCTTTCTTAAATAATAAGACTCGTACATGGTAATATACGCTTAAGCGGAAAATCATTTTAAAAAATCACTGTTTATCACAGTCTTGAATTACTTGACTCATGAAGCACATTGCTGGCTTGATGAGTAATAGCAGTAACCAGTTACTATTAATCAATGACTGATAAACTTCTATCAAAGTGAGAATCTTCAACACGAACGTCAAGACAGTCCTACTGTATGGAGCTGAAACATGGAGAACTGCTACAGCCATCGTCAAAATAGTACAAGTATTTGTAAACAATTGTTTACCCAAGATACTCAATATTCGTTGGCCGGATACCATCAGAAACAACCTACTGTGAAAGAGGACAAACCAGCTTCCTGCTGAAGAGGAAATTAGGAAAAGACATTGAAAGTGGGTAGAACACACATTGACAACATCATCAAGCTGCATCACGAGGCTAAGCGCTAACTCGGAATCCCGAAAGGAAGCGGAAAAGAGGAGGGCCGAAGAACACACTACGCCGAAAAATGAAAGCAGATATGAATAGAACAAATAGCAACTAGAAAGAGCTGGAAAGGACTTACCAGGACAGGGTTAGATGGAGAGTGCTGGTGGGTAGCCTATGCTCCTCCGCGAGGAGTAACAGGAGTAAGTAATAAGTAAGATAAATCTTAGCTCAACTTATATTTATATGCATCTATAAACTTTTAGTTCAGAATAAGATAATTAATTATGCAGCAATATGTTCTTAATTGTATTTTCGAATTAACCAGAATCAATTTTTCTTTTTATGTATTGATAATCTGTACTAGATTCCGTACCTTCATTACATGACAAAGTTTTCTCCCTACAATATGTTCCTTAATATATATAATAAACGAGTTAAAAAAAATATTTATTATGTTTTTCTCAAATTCAAACTTTACTCCCATCATCCTTTATCATGATGATTTTAAAAATTCATTTCAGTTGCATCTTTCCATCTCGTAAAGATTTCAATATCAATATTTTATAAAAAGGGGTGAATGATAATTTACAACTGCCTGTGACTTTTTAAAGCGGAACTACTTGTTTTGACACTTATCCTTATAGTATATTCGACCAAACGCAACTTAGAACCTGGTATACGTATACATCGTTACCATTTCCTATACCCCATTAATACAGAGAGAGATATTCATACATTAATTGGGAGATATTTATCGTCTTCAATTTAGAGTAAAACCATTCATTTTCATTTAGACAAATAACTCTTCTTTTTCTAAAGACTACTTAAGAAATAACTTTATGTTCCACATGGTACATATTAATACAGCATTTAGCGATCTTTTTATAGATC
Organism: Schistosoma spindalis; assembly: GCA_946903255.1. Taxonomy (NCBI): domain Eukaryota; kingdom Metazoa; phylum Platyhelminthes; class Trematoda; order Strigeidida; family Schistosomatidae; genus Schistosoma; species Schistosoma spindalis. The sequence continues at coordinate 70,130,164 of OX336420.1, read as the reverse complement.
ACGAGTTCATGTGGTAAGAGTAACTAAGTACAATAAATGAAACATTGAAGACGTACTTCTTTCACTATTATGAAATCGTTGAATTCAGTCTAAATGATATTAGAAAAGTGTTTTCATAAAAAACATAATTATGCAATTCTGAATGTCTGTTTTATCAGATTTTCAATAAATACTGTTTTCTCATAGAATATTTCAAGAAAACTGTAATATATCAATGATTTCATTGATTAGAACAAATTAGATATTATTCAATGTGTAAAATCTTATAGATTACATTTGTAAATAAATGTAATGTTGATTATATATATATATATATATATATATATATATATATATATATATATATATATATATATATATATATATATATATATATATATATATATATATATTAGATCTGTGTTTTTGAATGCCATTTGTTACTGCATTCAAAATTGATTACATTCAATGGTTGATAATATATATTTATATACAGACACACATACTAATCAGTACTTTTATCTAACTGGAGGTGATTAATCTAGAAACAAGTCTGTCTCATTAACTTTTATTAGATTGTTTTAGGCAAAATCATAATGTTCAATATCATATCCACCATTAAATGAGTAGCTAAATCCTTTACATAAACTTATCGTCATCTAGTCTTATATATGTTTTTCGATAAATTAAGCGTTAATTCACTTAAGTTCTTAAAATTGACTACATTTCTCTATGTGTTTGATCACATATACCTGATAGTTTACTTACAAACACAATTATTTCAATGAATGTTTGGAATAAAAACTAGGGTCAAAGTAACAATTATATTTTTATTATCCATTTTCTACATATTTTATTGAACTAATCTTGTTGTAAATACTATTTTATTAAAAGTTCACAAATAGTTCTCAACTTCAATCAATCTTGACTACTTACTAAACATAATAGTAAATATGTTTTTTTTTTTCATTTATTTATTTCTTTTAAAATTACCTCAAATTCTAAGATGAAGAAAAAAACACTTACATAGATCACTGAAAAACAAAGTGAAATTTCATGATTAATTTCCTGAACATATAAATTCTATTCGACATTTAAACATTCTAATCAGAAAAAAAATTTCCAAATAAAATGGTTTCTTGTCAGTTGTATATAACCTTTTTATGTTTAATCAATAGATGGTTTATACTTAGACTTTGTTTCAAAATCTAACTTTCTTATCAAGTGAAAAAGATTAATACCAATTCCACTGCTAGCCAACATCCATCTTTGCTTATAATGCTTGTGACTTAAGGTAACATCGAGACAATACGCACAAGATGCACATATGTCAACAAGAGACTGATCAATTAAAGTCCTAAACAACAATGGGAAGATACAAGCAAACCATACCAAGTGAATGTAAAATAATGAATTTAAATCGAATTCTAATGTTTAGAAAAAAATCAAAGTCAAAAATATCTAAGAAATGAATAAAGCTACGAACAATTAGAATTCCGTTGATGTGAATACACATTATCAAATGAAAATTAGCCCAGTAAACACGAATAATAAAATCAATCATTTCATTCAATATTAAAACGCTGAGTACTTTAGGTAAATGCAAAAACATCAGAGTGTTTACTAGAGCAATAGAGAAGTTGTGAACTTTTCTCTTTCAATGAACGAATTTAGTTAGATTTTTCGTCATGTTAACATCAAGCTATCTAAGCGATAGTATTGTTGATTTTATATTGACGAATTTCAGGACTTTAATTGATCTTATAGTCAATTGCCCATGAAAAAAATACGTAGAAAGTTATCATACAGATAAGTGATTTTGATACTGAATATGTATGTAACACAGTTTGATATTTCCGGTTAAAATAAGTCCTTGACTGTTCAGTTTTGAATACTTATTCCTTTTATTATTAAATTTAATTCAGTACCAACAAAATCCAGCCATCGTTTAGGATAGAAATAAATTCAGTATTATGTACAACCAGTTTGTTTAACATCATAATGTCTGTTGTTTTTTAAATCTGTTCTAGATCCCAGAAAATTTAGTTACTAGCTTGGAAATAACTATTTGGTAGTAATTATCACTGAATCTTTTCCTAATAACCGAGCAATGAATGTGAATTATTTAAAAACTCTGTGGTCATGTATTTTCTAATCAATCTACTTTTTGTGATTGTTTAATTAAACTCACTTCTCCAAAATGAGATGTGCTTGGCCGTTGAGCATTGACTGTCAGACACGAATTATCAAATATTTAGTTTCCTTAACAATTATGAATTTCTACTCTGGACCCAGCGAGTGGTTATCGGTTGTAATTTTGTCGAATAAAAGATTTCCTAGTCTATCCTATGACGGTTTGTATTTAATCGTGTATTGTGTATCTAGCATAAAGTAATCCAGTTTATCTATGACGTATCTATCGAGTATCTATTCTAGCTGAGGCAAAATCTAGGTCACCAGTCGTATTACCGTATAATAATAGTATAACATGGTAAACAAAAAATATGTTATTCTTCCGTTATATTTCTCGCGACGAGGCGGCCTTCAAATTGACCAGCGCACCGTATTGTATTTTGTAATCAGATTTATCCAATTATTCGGAATCGGATACTTTAGAGTTAAAACTGATTCAGCTTTTGCTAAAATGAAAGAAAACTACCAGTATCCTGGTGAGAACTGTGCTTTATAATGTAAACTGTAGGCAAGATTCTAGTGTTTCTCTAGCATATTCTGACTAGTGTAATGACTTGGTCATATAGAATAAAATCCCAAGTCAACGTGAAAAAGTTTTTTGAATGAATCACATTATAATCCAGATATAAATTGTCCTAATGATCCATGCATTTTTAAATGAAATCCTTGATAATTAAGAGGAAAATATGTCAAATAAATGAAATCCTGATTAAAATTCTGATGCCATCTTATTAGACATGGGTTGTTCGATTGATTCATTTATATATAGTGAAATTACTAGTAAGTGTGAAGAACAAGTTCTAAATGAGTTAAAATATGATTACAATTCTGACGGTGTAGCCCTCACAATTCATTTAATTCCAGTGAAACCTCTAATTAGTGTGACAATATGTTCTAAGTAAGACAAACTATGATAACATTCCTGATTTTATTATATTAGATGTTGTATATTTTCACAACCTATGTATATCTAGTAGAATCCCAGTTAATAATTTGATGAATTAGAAGGCATAGCAAACGCTTCCGAGAATCTGTGGCCAGATGCAATGTTTGCATAGTCAGGAAATTCAAATCTAATCCCAAGTTATTCGAATGAATGTAAGGCGAATACATATATTCTATTAAGCAATTGTAGACTAGTGAATTACAGTTTACTTCACATAGCCTTCAAGATAACTAGCATATTATATCATGCTAACTACTGGTCTTAAAGACCTCAGTTAATTACCTTGACTTGAGGTATTGATTCGCTTTAATATAGCTTTTTGGAAAACCTATCATCATTTCTCCAACTTACGTATTTGAAGAAATTCGACATCCGAATGCGCATTGCTCTCCTCAGAAATGTTCCTAATATTTCTAATGAATCGGTGGAAACGAAGTGTGAAAATCCCGATCTTGAAGTTAATTCCGGCGATACTGGAATATATGCACGTATAAGATAACAGGTCTCGGATTTTGGCGCGAAATTCACTTATTCACTCGGATAAATAGAGTTTTGGCATTATAGCTGATGTCGGTTCGTGATGAAAACCCTAAATCTAATTTCTAAACTTAATCATCAACTGTAAATCATAATTCTAATTCCTCACATTGGTTTATCACCCTCATTTGGTCCTATTTATTAGGTGAACACTCTCAAGGTCACTTTAGCAACGCTCAAAGGTCGTCTCACCGTTAATTCGTACAAAGTATTCCAACAGGAAAAATCTTTTTAAGTACAAAGATATATTTTCAAGTTTATTCGTTTCCACCTTATATTCTGTTTGTGTAATCAATCAACATAATGAAATATAATACATGTGATCTAGTATTTTTGATGTAAGTTTGTATGAAACTTTCAGTGAAGTTTAATTCCACAGAAATTGTACAAGAATATACAGGTATTATAACTTTCATTAGAGTTTATGCAAGCTACCATTTAATTATATTTTCCTTTATCCCAATGTCTTTTTTATAAAAACTTTACTTTATAAGCATGTTTTTCTTTGTTTTGTTTGTTGAAATTAACACACATACAAAGAATTATGTCGTGAACCAGTAGAAATTCAATGGTATTTTCAATATGTTTACCTTTTTTTTAAAAAAAATAGTAATTCAGCAGAGAAACATGAACTCAACAAATGGATAATAATTATACATATACTTGAATATCAAAAATTATAGTTTGTTGTCAGTAATATGTTCAGCGCATTTGTTGTTCCTGATATATATATATATATATATATATATATATATATATATATATATATATATATATATATATATATATATATATATATATATATATAGGTGAATCCAACAGTATAGTTTTAAGACAGAGATTGAAAGCAGCCATAGAGAAAACCTATTATGCTGCTCAATTGGTTGTGATTAAAAATTCTAAGCCCATGATTCCAAAGAGACTTAGACAATGCACTAATGATTACGTCATATCCCATTGTATTTACCAATTTACATGTTTGGGTGGATACACATACATAGGGAGGGATCATGAAATCAAGGATCGAACAGTGCAATCAAGGGTCATTGAATATGTGCCTAGATGGCTTCACAATCAATGTGTGTCAAATGATCCAATCAACATGAGAGGTAGAAAACCATGTTCGTCGATAGCTAGACATACAATTGAAATGGGCACAAAACTGACATTATTACAGCTTTTAAAACGTTGTATAAAGATTGCTAAGGACAAATTCCCAAGTTTAATGAAGCTATGGCTATTCGTAAATTTAACCCCCTCCCCGTTATTTGTACAAAAACAATAAGTCATTATAATTATTCTTTAAAATTTGTAAAAATAAAGTAATGGCTTGTATTTGATATTTGAACATATGTTACTTTAATTATACCATTTAGTTATCTTGACTTAATTGTTTTGACTAGTCAATGGTAAAATTATCTATTCAAATATTACAAGAAATTTATCTCAATTGAACATGATGAATTCATAGATATTTTCAAAAGAGAAGTTAATTTTTAAAAGTTTTTTTCGTAGTCAAGGCAGTTATTATTTTAAATCTCAACTAAATTACCAATACAAGATTATTTATTTTAAAATATGATATCCGTTTAATCTAACTTTGATTTATGGAAGTATAGCTGAGTTTGCAATCTAAAAAAAAGTTATCGAAAAGCGAGAAGAAAATAGATCCCATAGAAAAATGTCATTTCCTAAGCTGCTACCAAGTTAAATAGAGAAGAACTTTACTTACTTTACTTTCGCCTGTTACTCCTCGTGAAGGAGCATAGGCCGCTTACCAGCATTCTCCATCCAACTAGCGAAGAAATAAACATAAAATTTATTTCAGATGTTTTATGTTCTCTGAACCTGGACGGTATAAATGAGTGAGCTTGTAGCGGATTCAACTATGTGCTTCCAGTTTCTATTCTATGATTACCTTAATCTAAGCATTGTGTTAGTGTTGATTGTTGTTCATTTTTTTCTTTAATAAATGTATGTGCCTTGTGTGTGTTTGTTGGGTCATTGACTCATCATTTCTTTTGTTCTCTTTTCTAGCTATCCTCGCTCACACTACTCCGCATGTTTCCTTAGGTACACAAATTACCTTCTGATTAGATCTAATGACTGCTCACAAACAAACGCACCTTAGTAAACAGACAAAGTTATCAGAACATGATAATTCAGAGATTCGAGGTAAGAAAACAGCTCACGTCTGAGTGATTTTGTCAAAAAACAACGATGAAAGTTCCTAGGTGAACTATCTAATTCCAGAATTACATCACAATACAATAACACGAAGCGGAAGTTGATTTGAAAAATGTGATGCATTTAAGCCATACATTTTCAGCAGTTTGGTTACACATATACTTGCCAAGGAATTTCATCTGAAAATTAACAAATGTCATTTGGAAGTTCAGGTTAATGATGTGATGATTGTAAATTAAGGTGAGAAGTTGATATAATATGGAAACAATTGGAAGTTATCGCATTACTTTGGGTCACAAAGTGGTTGAAAGATTATCGGGTCGAATTCATAGTTATAACAAACTATTTCTGCATCCATGTTATCATAGTCTAGCCCCAGCAACGAGGAAAGTTGATTGGCTTATCGAAAGGAAATGAAAAGAGGTTCTGTAAGGGAATGTAAAATTGTAAAAAGGAACTAATAGATATAAAGGGATATTTGCTGATTAGAGTTGATAAATCTTCAATCCTAAATTGTAAATTCCCCACCATTTATTATGAACCATTTATCTTGGGCCAAGAAAATTTAAGAATTCTTCAAGGAAAGCTTTCCATATTGACCACTGAAGATGGTTCTAATGAAATGCTTGATAACTTTAACTACGGAATCGAAGTGAGGAGAATTACTCCAAAGCCCTCTCATTATGATGCACAAGTAAGAGAGTTCAAGACCCTGAAAATAAACATCACTTTTAATACTGCTACAGAATTCAGAGACCCGGAGAGTAGAACAGATAAAGTCTTCCAGTGCATAATTACCAGGCCATACGCAAAAGAAGCATTAGTTTAATTGCATAAACAAAGACAATTTTGGTTAAACAAGGAACATTTATGGTCTACAGATGTTACATACTATCAGGGAACCGATTTCTTTCAATAAAAGGAAGGTCTACCAAAAATGTTGATAAATCTATGGTTGATGAGAAAGACCATTATGACAACCGAATACGTAATAGGGACCCGGGTGAGTTCTTTCTAATTTCGGTTGTTAATTCTAATGCTCGTGATTACATTATAGATTATAAACAGTCTATACCCAATACGTGGACGGAAAAACATTTGATAGACCTGAGGAGAAGACGTGTATCTGGGTTTCCATTTAGATTGTGGCTGTTCTGGTATTTTTACGAACTAACAATTCCTTCGTACTTGATTGAATGTTTACTATGAATTCCAAATATAATACGTTCATTTGTGATTATCTGATTCTACAGTCTTAAATTGCACTATTTCGGGAATTCTCAGTTAATTCGAATACTTCTTATTATCATGATTGTCTATGATAACACTTTTATAGTGTTACCAGTTTTTCAGAGTTTTTGTATCTCTACTTTAAATTCTGATCTCGAGAACCTGACATTCATTCTGAGCACGTTTAAACCAGGTTGTGCATTGTGACTAATCCTGATGTGGTGAATAAATAAAACGTACACTGAACAATTAAATATTTAATGTATTTAAATCAGTTATGACAACACAAAATAATTTTGTACTGCGTAATCGCAATACTTACTATGACTTAAAAACCAGGTCTAGCATGGAAAAGAGTCTGAATATCTCGTCAGATTGTTTTATTGGAAAACAATGTAATTTGTTTATTCTTTATTCCTGCCTTACATTTTAACATTCACCCAGGATTTTTGCAACCACCTCTGCTTTGTTTAGGCCATTATTGTTCGCCTTTGGTCAGGATTCGCCCTTATTATTTCATCTTATTGTTGAATTATTCCAGACCATTGACAATAAGGTTGTGTTTGACTGAATTCAGGTTTACGAACTGGATAGTTTGTTCTTTGTTGACCTTCGACTACCTTCTGGAAACTAATCCCCGAGTCCTTTCAGGTAGATATTCAATCCTGTTATGTTGATATTACTCCTATTGACCAACAGGTAACGAACTCTTATTTAGCAATCATTCATCCGCTGTTTTCTACCCGCTTTCCAAGCCACATGATCATTTTGCTCAACTGAACAAAGGCAGAGCTTTCACAAGAGTGACCCCACAGATAGAATTAAATGACGCATTCAGAGAACTGATTATCATTAATACACATAGATTATCTAGCTCTTCTGACCCATACACATAAAAAAATGCAGATGTAGACAAGTAGTGTAACATCAGCCTCTGGATCAGTAGGCATCAACATACACAAATGAAAAAGTATGATCCTCAAATTCAACACAGAGAACACCAAACAATCACAATTGATGGAGTGTGGAGATATGCCTGACAAGCTTATTTTGTAAATAGTTTTTAATGTTATTTGTATTTATTTTGTCAATTTACCACTGCAGGAGAAGCTCTGTAAGATGTGGAATCTTTCACGTACCTAATCAGCATCATAGTTGAACGTGGAGGACCTGATGCAAACGTGAAAACGAGGATCGGCTAAGTAAGGACATCATTCGCACAATTGAGAAACACATGAAACTCAAAACAACTGTCAACCAATATCAAAGTCAGAATCTTTAATACGAACGTCAAAACAGTTCCACTGCATGGTGCTGAAACTTGCAGAACTATCACAACCACCATCAAAACATTACAAGTATTTATAAACAAATTTCTACGATAGATACTGGATGTAAGCTGATCGGATACCATCATAAACAATATATTGTGGAAGAGAACAAACCAGCTTCCTCTTTTTAACCGGAGTATAACAGCAGCTCCTTTGAAGCTAGTCTTTATTGTCTAGCATACGGTTAATGTGTTCCAGTGGTTCCAAGCACCTCCAGGTTGTATGTTTTCATTTACGCAGCCACTTGGGTTACTCTCTCGTTCTCACACATTGTATTAACATTCTATGTACTTAAATTAATGGTTGCTCTGGTTGTTAGAGACGGCATCGACCTCACGGCTTCCGAAGGATCTCGGCTTTCATCGAGAAGCGTCATAATTCTTCTTTCAACTCCCAGAGTAGAGCTTAATTAGTTTGGCTTGTTTATTGTGGTTAACACTTTTTAGGAAGTTTGTTTTCTACGGGATCGGTTTGTTGACCACACGTCCAACTCTCCTCCTTTACTCGGGCTTGGGACCGATAGAAGCCTTAGAACAGCTATAGGTTGAGTTTTAATGACTTCTGGATATATTCATAAAACATTGTCATGACGTGGCAATCACGTAATATGACTGGTAAAATTGATGAAACTATTAACAATCTTGGTTGACAAACCTATTTGTAACTATCATTAACTAGTGTTGTCTACTCATGTTTATCTTTATCTAACATAGATGATTTCAGTATGTTTCTCCATCACTTGCTCATTCACTAAACATCCCAAAACCTTATCAGTCTAAGTGAATGTTTAGTGACTCATTCATACATACAAATCATCAGTATATGTAGCCGAGCAATTCTCCTGAAAACTGAAAACATTTTCTAACTTACTCCAACACTGATAGAGGTTCTTACCATTTTTATAGACATGAGTTAGGAAGTAAACTCCCCTTGGCTACAATCTATTTAGCCGGGAGCACTATGCAAATCCACATCACCTATATTAATAGAACATCGGCTTTGCTGATTTTATTATATTTTAAACCCTACACTTGAAATAAGTCGTTTTCTACCTTACGCTACACTCCATACTTGCAACTAAATCGTATGCACCGTCAGCCTGTAGGTAGGAATACGCACAAATCAGAACATTGAGTCTAAAGCGTGTTTCTCATGGATGTGCACACGTAAAACGAACTACAGTCAGCTGTCTGTCCTAAATTTACATAATTATCGGTATTTTCACGTACTAAATAGATTCCTGACAACCCTTCATACATGTTAGCAGTTCTTCTAACCCCCATAACCGTTAAACAAAAACGAGGTTGAGTAAATCTCATCGTAACTAAATAAACCGTATTAAATTTAACAAACTAACTGGAGAACTAGTTGGAATTCTTCCTCCCGATGGTTAAACTTTTATTCTTCCGAGTAACCTAATGCAGAAGCACTCATCCGGACAACATACCGCATAAACATTAACTGACCTTTTAATTTGATCTACAGATGACCTACTTTTGTCAACAGAACGCGATTGGTTCGATGAAAACAATTATTATTATAACCAATTGTACCAGTGATTGTTTTATTGTGCTCGTTTGTTTAACTGTGCTAATGACAGCCAATATACTTACTCTCCCGTTGACTTTGAACTTGTACGAATCCGGTTACGCTCAGTAACCACACTTGTACTCCTTTGGCACGATCTCGGTATTCTTTCGATACCACGAGATCGCCAACAAATACATCTCGACTACAGCCATCATCTGTCTTCTGATGTTGACCTACGGGGATCTTATTGGTTTACTGGCACGTAGTCTTGTAGCGGTGTTCATAGTCAAGCTCAACTCGACACCACGCTACATTTGGTGAGCCAAATATTGGAACACGCCTCAACCTCGGTCAAATCTTTCAAAGAAGGCAATTCGGTGAGTCTATTGTTTTATCTATCCACGTCTGTCATATATTTTCATATTAATTTTTAATATATAATATATTTGACATGACGGATAGCGATAAGAATAGTATTAATATAATAGACTCCTATGTACGCATATCGAATCCTCGGCACTTTTTATTCGCGTGACGATAAATTCCACGCTTTATTCGAGAAATTCCCCAGATTAACTAAACCACTCGAGGAGATTTTATCGGTGACCAATCGTGTGGTACACCACATAGTCACCCGCGGACCACCAGTCACGGCAAGATCACGCCGACTGGCACCGAACAAATTAGCCTTCGCTAAACGTGAGTTTGACAATTTACTATCTGCTGGTATTATTCGTCCTTCTCACAGTCCTTGGGCCTCTCCTTTACATATGGTGCGCAAAAAGGATTGGGTTAGTTGGAGACTTTGCGGCGACTACCGAGCATTAAACGTAGTTACGCGCTTTGATAGCTACCCCATCCCCCACATACACGACATCACGGCATCGCTCAAGGGCACGACTATCTTTTCTAAAATCGATCTGGTACGAGCATATCACCAGATCCCAGTCGCTCTTGAAGACATCGAAAAAACTGCTATCACGACTCTGTTCGGTCTGTTTGAGTTCCTACGAATGCCATTTGGATTACGGAATGCTGCTCAAACTTTCCAAAGGTTTGTCGATAGCATAGTACGAGACTTGGATTTTGTTCACGTCTATATTGATCACCTGCTGATCGCATCATCAAACGTAGATGAACATTATCAACACCTTACGCTATTATTCCAACGTCTTTCGGATAATGGAATAGTAGTCAACCCAGAGAAATGTGAATTGGGTAAATCAGAAATAATATTTCTGGGTCACATCATCAGACAAGAGGGTATTCTGCCTTGCGAGGACAAAATTCGAGCAATCAAGGAGTACAACGTGCCGTCCTCAATCAAGGAACTGAAGGCTTTTCTCGGTTTGGTTAACTTCTACCGACGTTTTATCCCTCACGCGCCAGAACGGTTACGACCATTAACCGATTTACTACACGGTAATCCACGCAAATTGAACGATACCGCACGTACTGCATTCTCAGAGATCAAAACGGCTATCGCTGAAGTTACACTCCTCGCTCATCCTGACCCATCAGCCACGCTTAGTATAGTGGTTGATGCATCAGATTTCGCTATAGGAGCCGTCATGCAACAGAATATCTCCGGTAGTTGGCAACCGCTCGAATTTTTCTCACGACGCCTTACTCCCACGGAGACGAGATATAGCGCTTTTGGTCGCGAGCTGCTTGCAGCCTACTGCGCCATCAAACATTTCCGGCACGCAGTAGAAGGACGCCAATTCATCTTATTCACCGACCATAGGCCCTTAACGTATGCCCTGCATACCAAGTCTGACCGCTACTCACCACGAGAGTGCAGACATTTGGACTATATCTCCCAGTTCACGACAGACCTTCGTCACATTAAAGGCGAGTCGAACTATGTTGCCGATGCTCTTTCACGTATCCAGACGAATGCAGTTACTTCACCGGTGCTCGATCTTCCTGCTATGGCGGCCGCGCAAGCAAACGATTATTTCTGTACAGAAGCACCGCAATCTTCGTCCCTTCAGTGTCAGGAAGTACCCCTAGCTACTAGCTCAGGTACTATCCTATGTGATATTTCTACCGGTCTTCCTCGACCCATCGTACCCTCTACCTATCGCCGTCTCGTCTTCGATGCCCTTCATGGATTGTCTCATCCAGGTATCGCAGCCACATTACGCCTCATCGCTGCACGATACGTCTGGCCGTCCATGAATAAAGATGTTCGTATGTGGGTAAAGCAATGCTTACAGTGTCAACGATCAAAAGTGAACAGGCACGTAGCTGCCCCCATTGGCACGTTCGCTACGCCTGATGCTCGCTTTGTTCACGTTCATATAGACATTGTAGGACCATTGCCACCATCGCATGGGTATGATCACATACTCACGTGCATTGACCGTTTTACAAGATGGCCCGAAGCTATTCCCATCACGTCTATTACGGCGGAGACAGTTGCTCACCGCTTCGTAGAACGATGGATAGCATTGTACGGTTGTCCCTCGACTGTCACGACTGACCGAGGACAACAATTTGAGTTCGCATTATTCTCCTCACTGACCCGGCTGCTTGGTACGGAACGCATACGCACTACTGCCTACCATCCAGCATCGAATGGTTTAGTCGAACGGTTTCATCGCCAACTTAAAAGTGCTCTTCGAGCACACGAAAACGACAATTGGTGCGAAACCTTACCGCTCGTTCTCTTAGGCATCAGAACGAGTTTGAAGGCAGATATCCAATGTTCCGCAGCTGAACTTGTATACAGCACGACATTGCGTCTGCCTGGGGAATTCTTCACACCACGGAGCAGTAATGATTTCGGTAAATCAGACTACGTCCATCGACTGTCTGCATTTATGCGAACGCTGTCTCCGGTGTCAACTCGAATACAACATCGACAGGTCGCTCTCCCTCGAGAGTTATCTACCTGTTCACATGTTTTCATACGAGTAGATTCGGTACGCAAACCTCTACAACAGCCTTACGAAGGCCCTTTTCACGTGATCTCTCGTCACGAAAAGACCTTCAAGGTTGATCGACATCGCCGCGTCGAGATCGTCAGCATTGATCGTCTCAAACCAGCACACGTCGATGACAGTGCCCTACCCGATAACTTGAGACTCAATGCTAGACCTATCAAACCTTCTAGCGGGATCTCTACGTCTACCTCGGATCCCACGCTAGATACATCAGAGACCTCGTTCTCACGTCCCGGTCAACAGCACGCGTCATCTGCACCATCTACGGACGAGACTTCCGTCTCACGTCCAGATCGGCAGACCACGCCGCCCTTGACCTCGGATGAGATCGCAGGCTCACGAAGCACGAAGGAGACCACCGTCTCACGTTCCGGTCGCCGAGTACGATTACCCGTACGCTTTCGCGACTAAACGCACAGTCAATAACGGATACGGTGTAGGATTATTCCTATACTACACGCATGCTACACTTTTCTTTTTTTGATTTCTTTTTGTATCCTGAGCCCACGCCTCCGACCATCGCCCGTTTGATAACGTCTCTTTCAGTCAACTTTGGCAAAAGCTGGTTTGGCCACCCACGCTCTAGTCAACGCACTCAGTCGATTATCTGGTCTCGAATTCGCCTGGCATACGCTTGGTCGTTATGGTCGCGTCCGGTTTCTTGGCTCAACGTGGTTTCGTCCTACGTCTGCAGCGTTTCCTGGTTCACATCCCTACGAACGCAATCATTAGATTCTGAATACAAACCACTCTGGTGTGGTATGCTAATTCGACCAACAAATACAACACACTTCTGGTACCGTTCTGCGCAAAAGACCTTCGTTGGCAACTCGAGGATCAACGATCACTTCCTGTTCCGCCAATTTCCTTCGTCCTACAACCGCACTTCTGCCGATCAGTCCCACGAATCAAACCGCTAACTATCGAAAGTGTAAACTCTTTCTAGCGGGGGGCTCCTGTAGTGACCTACTTTTGTCAACAGAACGCGATTGGTTCGATGAAAACAATTATTATTATAACCAATTGTACCAGTGATTGTTTTATTGTGCTCGTTTGTTTAACTGTGCTAATGACAGCCAATATACTTACTCTCCCGTTGACTTTGAACTTGTACGAATCCGGTTACGCTCAGTAACCACACTTGTACTCCTTTGGCACGATCTCGGTATTCTTTCGATACCACGAGATCGCCAACAAATACATCTCGACTACAGCCATCATCTGTCTTCTGATGTTGACCTACGGGGATCTTATTGGTTTACTGGCACGTAGTCTTGTAGCGGTGTTCATAGTCAAGCTCAACTCGACACCACGCTACAATACCAATCATTTATAGAATACTGATCGTTTTTCTATTTATGAGCACTACATACTTGTACTGCTTAACTAATCGTAGTTACTATGCATTTTAGTGTAACTTTTTAAAATACCTCTGCAATAAATTATTCTTAATTACCATAATTCCACTTTGTTTAACTCTTAAATAATCTTCACCTAAATTTCCATTTTACGAGTGTTAAGAGATAAACCAAACATTTTGAATTTATAACGTATATTTCCCGACCAGTTGCTGCCTCCTTTTTGATTTGTTTTTCAGGTTTACAATACCCGGATGATTCTTATTATTCTTTTGGTAACCCCCAGTACGCAACAACCCCAATCGATATGGTATCGAAACAACGTCGCGATGATTTTGGTGGGAGAGAAGTGTAGTGATAGTGGTCCTAGCCACACAATCCTCTAAGCTGAACATGAGACAACTGGAGAAATAGATATTCAACATTCAACACGGAGAGAAGGTCAACAATGGTGAACGCGGAAACATTCAATAGAATCGGATGGTAATTAAAATAACCCATAGTGTCATTCAATCAGTAAAAAAGAACTCAGCGAAGAAAATTTCCTTTTCGACGAAATTATTTACTTAAGCTGTACATTCGTATGGCATGGGTCGGACTTTTAGGAGTGGTCTTTCTTGTGTAACTTATCTCTTACATTCATATTAAACATATTGTTCTGTCTTCAGCCTAAATATGCTCTTTAGAAACGCAAAGCATTATGAAGCTGATTCTTAGGATACGATGAGTTAGTGTAGATAATGGTGAGACTTCCACGTAAGATCTCATAGATTAGGTAGTCACACCATGACAAATTCGCAATTTTAGGATTAGGTCTATTATCATAGCAGTACTAATACCATAGCAGACCATAACTCTACAAGTTACCCACGGACTGGAAGGACGGAATGGTTAGACCAATGCACAAAACAGGATCACGACGAATTCCGTTAAACTACAGACCTATTAGCCTCACCAGTGTCATAGTTAAAATACTGGTAAGAATAATCAAAGAAATCATAACGACATGCGTGGAAACCAACAACTTGTTAAGCAGTGAACAATAGGGTTTCAGAAAATGGTTATCTAGCACAACAAATCTCCCTATAACAAGAGAGCGACGGATAGAGGCTCTAGAGAATAGCAAATCGGTGGATGCTGTCTATATAAACTTCATCAGAGAATTCGGTAAGGCTAAAAAAATAGACTTCTCTTCAAGCTAGAAAATCTAGGCTTAGCTGAACCTCTCCTAAAATGGGTTTGGGATTTCTTAATAGGTCATAGTCAGAAAGTAAAAGCGAATTCCAAGTGCTCCTCCTGGAAACCAGTATTTAGTGGAGTTCTGTAGGGCTCTGTCTTAGGTCCTTCGATTTTTATACTGTATGTAATGAGCTCCCAAGTATAGTTGAGTCTCAAATGTTCCTATACGCTGATAGTGTGAAAACCTGGTGAAAAGTAACAGGAGACATAGATGCGTGATCACTTCAGATTAGCTGGTCTAGAAAGTGGCTGATGTCTATCAACGCGGCCAAGTGTGTCTACATGCACTTTTTGGATACAAAAGTAAATAGATACAGCATAAGGGAAGTGCCTGTACTCGTAATCTGGTTTCACAAGGATCTTGGAGTAACAATGAGTTGTGGTCTTAAGATTATGGCCTATTGTTATGAGGTCGCAGCTAAGGGGCTTAGAGCCCTGTGTTTTATCATGTTAGATATTACAATGTTCACTACAGTGTACACAACCTTAGTGGGATCTAAACTTGAGAACTGCATTCAGGCTGCAAGCCACTGTTTATAAGGTGACACTGATACCCTGGGAAAAGTGCAGACAGCAGCTTCCTGGGTAGGTCCATAACTCCGGGGTTTACCATACAAAGAACGGTTTGAAAAGCTAGATCTCTTAACTTCGTCCTATCGCAGGTAAGAGGTGATATAATTTAGATGCATAAAAAACTAAGAAATTACTTAGGACCTAATATATCTTCTTTCTTCTTCCTACTAAAGCGGTACAACTCAGAGAATATAGCAGGCGAGTAAAAAGCCATGCACGAACAAAACATTCGTGGCATACATGTTTTCATACCGATTCATCAATTCTTGGAATCTATTACCAGAAGCAGTGATGCCCTCACCTTCAATCGATTCATTCCAGAGGAGACTAGACAATCACAAAAGATTTATAACAAGGATAAACATAGACCGTAGGCGGCCCATCCTTACTAAACAAATCTGAATCTAACTCTGAAGTCTTGACTGTCCATGTGAATCAAATTTATGTTGACGATTCAGTTTGCCATCTTGTACCTCCAACTTCCAAAGTATGTGGATATTGTAATGCAATCGTCACTATCAGTAAATAAGAAAATTTCTTCAGTTTTGCAAAACAACTTGGAACCGACTGAATCTCAGGGTCGCCTTTGGGCGTGTAACTGGCGGTTATCTCCATCCTGTCGTATCTCCAACTCATCTGTTACGACCTGTTCTTGCTAAGATGGTAATTCTGAGAGCATCCTCAATTGTTAATTTCTAGATGCAATTTTTGATCTTGTTTAGCCGCCAGGGAAAATTAAGGCTTCAGAAGTGGTATATTTCCTATTCTGAAAAGGAAAAGAAAAAAATTTTACGCGATCTCACTACAATTGTGCTTTCACGAAAGCCAAAAATGTGTTCATTTATTGAATGGAAGGACTTGAAAGTTGTTTATCGTCGGCACGTTCATTCCTGTTTTATAATTAACGTTTTTAGTTATGCTAGTCTATACTTCTGTGCTGCAGTTGAACCCCAGGACAATGAGCTATTGACTTTGGAAATAATCCACAGATATGTGGAACTTTTAGATAAGTATTTTGGTAGCGTAAGTTGAGCCTCTAGAGCTTTCATGTTACTTCAGTATATTTTCATAACATTGCGCAGGCAGGTTATCCATATTCTAACCGTATAAATAAAAATCAAGACGTTTCAAATG
Source organism: Schistosoma spindalis (assembly GCA_946903255.1). Classification (NCBI taxonomy): domain Eukaryota; kingdom Metazoa; phylum Platyhelminthes; class Trematoda; order Strigeidida; family Schistosomatidae; genus Schistosoma; species Schistosoma spindalis. The sequence continues at coordinate 70,112,976 of OX336420.1, read as the reverse complement.
ACCCTATTTTTGTGCTTGTTGGAACCCATAACAGTTATAAAATTTATTCTCAGAGAAACCTCGTGTTGGTTGTAGTCTGCTTAAATGAAATTAACTTTGTATCTGGGTAGGTCAAACTAAAACCGATTTAAATGGGACGTTAAGTTTTATAGTAAATCGAGTGCCTTACCAGGAGAATTTTAGCTCTTGTAGTTATTAGAGTTATTTGGAAAGGGTTAGCCTCAGTATTTCTCCACTTTCAGACAGTAGGTTGCAGTTCCGAAACCCGCATCACTTAATTCGGTTTGGGTAGCTGTGGTGTATCAGCTCGGCGCCGAAAGCTGCGGGTTGCATAAAAACACGTATACATGTTGAAAGGTAACAGCAGTTGAACTGTAACTTTGTTGTAGCTTTTAATCAATCTAAAGCTTCAATAGAGTGCTACGCAATTAGGTAATATGTATATATGACCATAATGGTACGGCCGAAAGTGGGGAGAGTCCGCTCTCCCTCTCGAAATACTCTCACATGGACACGCGTATATAGCCTCTGTCAGGGAATTCCTACTCACTGCCTTCTCGAGGACGAAAAGCGAATGTCCTGCGCTTTAACCGGATCCCAAACCAATGGTGCACATGGGCTCCAGTACCCTGAGGGAACAAATGGCGTATGAACCATGGAACTGCACCTCCTTACGATGCTCCACTGCCTTGTGGGTCAGACATTCAGGTCGAAGGCTTGGGGTGTGGTCCCCTAAGACAACCACCTGCTTCGGTTTGGGCACCCGAGCAGTATCACAGCCCTCACACATATCAATTGAGATTTGTGTGGCGCATATATATTTGGTGCCTCCTTGTACCAATATCTATGTGTTAAAATAAATAAATAATCACCTTTTTCAGGCATAAATTCTTGTACATTTTGTTAAAAAACCTATAGAACGAAAAAAACTCTCTTCAATTAGTTTTTTATCATGGTTTCATATTAATGTATTTCGCAATAGTGAGATAGTACCCATCGAGTAGTTGTACTACTCAATAAATATATAATGCCTCGATTATCAAATACTACTGAGTAGTCGGAACAAGAAAATTATAATAAAAGCAATTGTCCGGAAAATCGTACGGTTGCTACATTGCATAATTACGTAAAGCAACTACTCGATCATTATTATTTTATTGTAAGTCATTCATATATATATCGGTGTAGAGCCATGATGGAAAAATAGTTGAATATTAATTTTATTCTTTCTATTCGTTCTTTTTACTAAATTTTAAGATGGGATCTTCACTACTCTCGTACTTTTTTTACTTGTTCGTTTAAAATTGGTTTAAATTCGTTTCAAAAATTGCTTCCACTGCTTTTAAGCTAAATTTTGATCTGTAGATTGGAAATGCAATAAGCCAAGATGTTAGTGTAATGCTTTATATGTTTTAACTTACTGCCACAACCACACTTGATACTATGAACCATAGAAAGATACAAATTCTTCACAATATAAACAACCAGCGTGCTTCAGGTAGATACGTTCTCATGGAACACAACTTCATAAGGGTTTGTTCAGCGATCGGATAAGCAAGATCGGGTTCCAGAATTTGATGGATTACGTGATAGATTGTATACTTTATAACTAGCTCCAGAAGTTTATTTGGATTATTGAATACGCTCTTGTTCTTTCTCACTCTCATTTGTCTTTCCCTGGCCTTTAATCATTTATCTTTCGCTGCTATGATTTTCTCTTACTAAGTGAAACAGTTAAAAGTAATTTACATTTCCACTGTAATTGTTATTGTTTCTGCTTCCAAAACTTGCTGTGCCCTAATATCTTTCCATCTCTTGGTTTAAACGAAAAATATTTCGTAAATAGTAAAACACTATACGATAATTTTAAGCATTTGAGTGGAGGTCAATATAACTCAATAGCCAAGTACATTCTTCGTACTCAACCTAGGATCACACTCTACGAACTACCCAAAACAAAGTAGATAAGGCGAGTTTCTAACCTCAAACTAACTGCTTCAAAGGTTGAGTGCGCACGCTATTGAATACCAACTTAGCGTATTTAAAATTTTGTCATTAAAATGTCGATCAAATATAAGAAATCACCAGTTTTTTCTTTATACGATAAATAATATGACTTATATTTTCGATTAGGTATGTGAACTCGACATTATATTCCATTTTGAAAAGGCATACTACGTATTAGATGAGTTTATGTTAGGAGGAGAAGTTCAGGAGACTGGCAAAGAAAGCGCTTTAAACGACATTGACATGCAAGATTTAATTCAGGAGGTAAGTTGAGTTTCAATCTCATATTTGCATATTGTATTCCTCATTTTATTGTACTTGCTTTGTTACCCTTTTTATCAATAAATATTTATCTTAATATTATTTAAAGGAAGAGGCACCTCAAGGATTTTTCGAAGAACAAGGTATTTTATCCTTTGTTTACTGCATGAGAAAATGGAACATTTATCTGCATGTAAACGCACACTTTATTTAAAAACCACTTCTTTGTACATTTAGTTTAGTAGTTTTGATGGTTTCAATTTGTCTTCCATTGTTTTTCTTGTCCTGTTTGGTACGACATTAAAGTGATCAAATGTGGTTATATAATCCGTCGTTTAATAAGTGTTTAACTTCTTCCCAATCCACAAAGACTTGGAAAAATAACGACATAATCTTTTAACAAATCGTCCTACATGAGCTCTGCGTTGAATTTTCCTCGCATTTGGATATGCCTCTTCTTTAACTATCCCTCCATTCCATAATAAAAGGATATGATATGATAACCTGTGACTTGTGTGCCCTGTTTATTGTATAACGTAACGATATCGCCAATCAGAGAGCAGTGAATTATCGATCGAACCAGTAACACATAAAACCCGTACGAGCAGTTTAGAGTCCTTATTGGTCCTGCTTTCCGCCTAATCCAGCCAGTTAAGTCCGGAACACCAATCTCAGCCTCTGCAATATGAATAGTTTATTTCAAACATACTGAGTTTATATACCAAGCAGACAGACCACATCGTACTATAAAATATGAAACAACATTTGTACAAGAGTCAGCCAAATGTGGCTGTGAATGAGGGAGGTAGTAATTAATAGACAGGGCGTACAGTAATAGTTCTTAAGTCAAAATAAAGCTCACAATAAGATGGACATGAATATGAACAGTTTAGTTACTTGACAATCATAAGATAAAAATATACGCATAGTATTGGTTCATAAATGGATCCCAAAAGTTACCATTCATTATGCTTATTGGGATATAACACCTCCTCTTCTTTGAAGATCCGGATTTTAAATTTTCCGAGTTTATCCTCCCCCGCGAAATAATGTTGGATCCTCATATTCCCAAGTTACATTTAATGTGGCTCTATTTATAACATACTTTCCGCATTCAATAGAGAATCTGCTAGAACTGGCTGGATGGTGAGGATCAAAAACACTTGATATGAGGTCAGAGTTTGGTTCTTCTGAAACATTTACATCAAATTTATTGAAAACCTCATTAGTAGATGATGGATCATTAGGGTAAGCAGCATTTATCGAAAATACACTAGGTTCTCGACTGTCATTTGATTCATGTGACATATTTTCTGGTAAAACAAGAGAATCCCGATAATTAGATTCGTCAGAAAATTCTATCGCAGAAAGATGAGCTCCATCTAGTGCAGCTGCATTCAGTGTACTGCTCGATTTGTCTTCTGTTTCTTCGAGGGCGGTTGCTGCGACACTTTCATGACCATTTAACAGGGCATCGGCTTTTTGAGAGCTGGATAAGTCACTGTTTGCACATGCTGTTTCAAGGATAATAGGGTTTGAATCCATTACAGGGCATGTTTCTGGAATGGACAGTACTGGACCACTACGACTGGAAGGATCTTGAATGACTGTTGTTTCCTTTAAATTGCGGTTTGTCGAGAATTCATGGAGGCTGCAATCATTTTCCAGCTCTGTGTGCAATTTAGAAATTAATCTATCCACTTCCGTCGCATCTCCAAAGTTATAACAATTGGCGACGGGGTGAAAAAAAGTCCTGAACCCTCAATCTACGAAATAGAGAAAATTCAAAGCCTGCAGAATTTAAACGAATTACTTTTAACATTGTAGATTTTTAAAAATGACTGATCAATGTTAGCATCATATTTCGTCTGAATCAGGTAGGCTTAGATAAAACTTTCGATTTCTTTGTTTAGCTACGTTTGAAGATGTTCACAAACGTGGAAAAGTGAATTACTAGAACATCTACCAATCTGATTTGCTCTCTAGAATCAGTCTAACTCATGGATACGAAAAAAGGTGGCCAGTACATATGGTTTATCTCTCGTTCTTGACATCACCATCGAAGCCGACCAAAGCATTATTTGTAGTTCACCAACTGCTACGTTTCCCTCTGTGTAGTATCCCATTAACTTCACTCTACTTCTGCCAAATCAGAACATGAATTAAGTGGAAACTATATATTCCGAAAAACTCGAGTAATAAAATATCTAGTGGTGAAAGAGATTGCATACGGTTTATGGGTAATCTAGTATGTTCTCGGTTCATTCATAAGGATTAATTAGTATAAAATGGACTTATCAGTGTAATATGATTTGGGTCTGACCCCAGAGTGTATTAGTTAAATTCCTTCTCTCTTTATCTCGTTTTAATGTCATTTTTACATAGTATTATTGACTTTAATCGTTTAATATTCGTCTTGCTACGGTGATATTGGGTGCAGCAACATCAACCTATATATGTTTTTAGCCGGTCCTACGTTGTATATATCCATTTATTTGACTTTTTGAAGTCACTGGTGTTTATCTTAACTTGTTACAAACAACTGTTTTTTTTTACCTATTTCGTCTACATTCTAAGCTTAATGAAAAAAATATTGATATCGTACTCAAAACCGTATATCCGATTATGTTAAACCAACTTACTTGTTTATTGTTATTATAAGCATTGGTAATCTCATGTTTTATGGATTTCATTGTTCTGTTGTCCGCGTATGGCAACTTGGTTCAACTTACAAGAATTAGTATGTTGTTTAAAAAAGTATTACATACTAATATATGATTGTAATCGTTCTATCTTGTCTTCATACATAGGACATGCCCTTATAAGTCCCTTATTATTGCTTTCCTGTAAGACGATTAATATAATTTTAGAGATTAGTCGCTTCATAATTGAGCACGTTTCAAAGGGTAGAGTTATACACTGTTTGTCTACATTGTAAAATTCCTCTTTAGCTTTTGCTTTTATACGTGCCTTTATCACAAGTTTTGTAGCACCTACATATATATGGCTGTTTCATTGTGTATTTAAATTGCAATCTATGTTGTGTTTTTGTCCTTTGTTTATCCATGTAAACGGTGTTGGTATATTTTTTGTTGACCGTGTATTTTGTTTACCATTGTTTATTACTGTTTACTCACTGTAATTGCTGTGCACGCTCATGCGTCATACTACATTGCATAATCTTGATCAATAGATTGTCATTTAGTTACTGAAATTTGAGGAGTAATACCATTCTTTGATTTCTGTAACTCATTTAAGTAGTACATGTCTATATGTAATGGTACTACCCGGTTACTTATGCCACTATATGTAGGGTGAGGTTCGCGTTCCTAACTCAATCATTAAAAGTAAAATATTTCAAGCATTTCACTCTTCATCCTATAAGATTTTAATCCAACACTACAACTGTCACTTTTCCCGCAAATAGCTTGGCGTTAGAATGCTAGACTAGTGATTTAAAACCCAAGGTAGTACTAATTTTTGTAAAATCAAATTTCTGATATTATCCTTGTGTAAGGTAGGACTACAAGAAAAATATAAGTTCACAATTCATTGATAACTATATTCGATCGAATAATATTAAGTCTCGTTGAATGTTCAATTCACTCGCTTTATTTCTTTAAAAAAATTTTCCCAACCATAGGAGGAGTGTAAAACCAAAGAAGAACAAGCTGATATAAGTGTGGTCGATGTTTCTGGATTTTAAAATCATTTCTGTTTCCTTCAGAGATAATAAATTATTTGTTTGACTTCTATATACATTCACTTCAGGATAAGTATGTGATGTGTTCGTAATTAAATTGTGCAAAGTACTCAAAAATTATTTACTTCTTGCAAACTTTTTTTAATTTGTCTCTGCTCACTTTTCTGTTGTTTTGATTAATTTTCAAATATAAATTCTAGCCTCTCTCAGCAAACATGTATACATTTGAGTTAATTCTTTTTGTTCATTCCTTTTACTAAATTATCAGTTAACTTTCTTTAATGTAATTTCCCCACATATGCCTTCCATCTAAAAAAAGACATCCTACTGCTCAAACCAATTTTGCATATCATTATTTTACAAGAAAATATTACTATTACCTCCGATAATACGATTTACTTCCTGTGGTGGTTTTTTATATTTGATCAACATTCCAAGTAAATTTAATTATTTATTTTGTATTATTAGCTCTGTTTTGTAATGGTGATAACTTTTATTTTTAAATAGTTTCATTGTATCGTTTTTGTGACATTTACTTCAATGAAAACGGTTCTTTCATTTTGTTTTTTTAAAAATGCATTTTATATAATGTTTGTATTTTTCTGAGTCATTGTTTTAACTTTCCTCTGTTCAATATGTACGACTGCTCAAACGCTGTGATGATAATTAGTATACATTTGGTAGTAGGAATGAGTAATTATAATAAATATTACTGACTAGACTAACCTTAAAGTTCACACTGTTATATTGTCTGTTATAGTGTTAACTTGATGTTATTGTGTGGTGAAATGTACTGAAACTATCGTATTTGTATATAATGATCTGGCTAACAACCACATTTATAAATTTGTACACATTTCATTGACCTCATGTGTTCCTTCAAAATGTGCATGATTATTTACAGACCTTAAAACTCAGTATTAAAGTAGAAAAAATAATTTAAACCGTAGCTTTTATTCAGGTAAATTAACATAACAGCTTTTGTTTATGTTAGACATTTCGTGTCTGGAAAAAAAAACAGAATAGTTGTTGAAGGTTGTAATGATCTAAAACTGACTAGCCAGTGACACTTAAAAGAAACACAGAAATCGATGTCAACAAAGTCTTAGGTTACTGTTGTATTATGATAAATTTGGTATTATTCGTTTTGTTTTTCAAACTTTTGAGAGGAGTATCCATGTTATTCGGCACTTGCCTTCCAGAAATATCCAAGAATGACTACTTTTATTTCTTTCTTGATTTGTAAGTATGAAAACTGTGGTTACTTCAATTCTCTGTCAGGCCTTATATTAAAAGACTAGTATTTGACTAGTGTATTGATTACCACTGATTGACCTGATTTTAGGACGAAATACTAGTGATCGTTTTTCTCATTGATTCTGCCACTCTCTTAAAAAAGCAACTTGGTAGTACTTGATGAGTAACCAGTTACCCTGCTAACTGTTTTTCCAAACACACCTTTGACTATTCTAGATTGCTATCCAGTCATAGTGTAAATATCCTAATGCTCAAAATCATAGTTAAATTCACATCAGTGAAGATTGAACAAGCAAGTTAATAGGCAAGAGTAGTATATAATTATCTGTGTTTAAGTCTCTTAACAGAGCTAAAATTATCAAAATAAATATGTAAACTGTCAATCTTACATGATGAGTAGTTATTTTGATATTTGGAGGGTAGTTTAGTAGCTGGATAGATTTCCATGTTTTACAATTGATTTTGTTTTAAAAAATTCATAACTTTTCGAGCTAATTTATTTGTTCCAGAAGGTCAATTTGTATTCGTAATACGATTAATTCTATGGAATTTGTCATCAGATAAAGGAGCCTTAGTCTACGTTCCAAAAATCTGAGTGTATAAAACCATCACGAATATGCAGAAGCTTCCCTGATACTTCAATGGAGTACAGCTATATACAAGTATACATCATAAGATTCTGTAAGAAAGTGATATTAACAGAAAAATATTTAGTGATCGCGGGTCACTAGGAAGATGTTATGTTCAAGTTCTGTACTAGCCCATAACTTACAATTCTTAATACTATTAAACACTTAATGGTCCTTTAGGTGATGTAAAACTTTTGGTGAAATCTGTCATCAAGACTCTAAATCAATCCATCAGGATGAACACTACAGTTTTTCAAAATTACTACTGAATTTCAGCATTTTATCTTGAGTGGATTTTGGTAAAGTATATTGTCTTTAGGCAAAGTATCTTGCTCCAGCTTGCTCTTAGTTTTCATATAATAGATATATGATTCTTAGTTAGTAGTATGTTATCAACGTTCTTTAATTTGCATTTTGTTGGGATTTGGCTATTTTTTTTTATTATGGATCTGTTTAATCGGGTGTATTGGGGATGTATGGAGGACAGTTACTTTCCCATTTCCCTCACTATGGAAAAATACTTGAAAAGGAAACTAAACTAGTAGAGGTCTTGGCGACCACAGAATCCATGAGCTCTTTGTGGGTTCTAGATTTGTTAGCTCCTTGCTTTAAAGGCCTTATCACCAGAAACGAAAATCTATTTGGTAAGGTGTGCTATTTTTAGAGCCACCTTTACTAACCCCTTCCATTGTAGGAAGGTAGATGCTGGTTGTCTGAAAGAAATACCTTGCTACCGTCATAGCTCAGTGCAGTTAGCAATACAACTTCGCCCTCAGAGCTTAAGGTGTTGCTTTTAGCCTTACTGTCCTCCTACCGACCTGTCTGCGATGATAAAACCGAAAGGATCGATGACCAAACCTGAACATTTTATCAAGGGACCGGCTATCATCAGGAATTTGTTTCATCTAACACTACGGTGTTAGTTTATTTAATATGTACCGAATACCACTCACCACTTCACCTTATTTCTAGGATGTCCCACAGTTTATTAAACAACTTCGATTACTTTATTGTTAAATTATTGTTAACACTGAAGGGTATGATGGATTTCAGCATACAACTACTTTTTTATTATTAGTCACCATAACAGTTAGAATTTCATCCTAATTTCATTTATTCTCTAGACTAAGTAGTTTCATATCGTCCTTTGCCTGCGAATGTCTGTTGGTATATTCAAAATGGTGATGGGGTATGATGCACATAATTAACTGTTGAACCCTCCTATCAACTTTACCAACATAGCTAAGTAGGTTACTGCGACATAATTGATTGATAAATTGTAGAATGATTGAAGTGTTTGAGCTTACAATTCACCAACTGAACGGATGCCAGAATCCCAACTGAATAGATTTCTGAAGGCAGATCGAGAAAGAATGTAACCTGGAAATAAACGTATGAGACTCCGTTTGGAATATGTTTCTACTTTAAGAATAGGGTATATTATGAATTTTTATAAAATTGAATAAGATCTATGTACATGTAACTTTTATACCTGATTCATAATTTAGCTTATTTGGACATTCATAAACTAATAAAAAGTTATAATATTCAAGAGATCGTTCTAAGTGTTGCTCATTTTCAGTCATGTAGTATAATTTAACCGACTGTCAAACATGTTACAAGATTCTAATATTTATTTTAACTAGTTTACAGTTTTGAACAGATCAAAATCAATCGTATTCGAATGTTGTTCAAGTCCACTTTTTTTATGAGTACCATTGGTATATAGAAATAGATTTATACTTATTTTATTTTATTTGAACACATAGATATTGGTACAAGGAGACACCAAATACATATACGCCACACAGATCTCATTTGATATGTGTGAGGGCTGTGATACTGCTCGGGTGCCCAAACCGAAGCAAGTGGTTTTCTTAAGGGACCACACCCGGAACCTTTAACCTAAAGGTCTGATCCACAAGGCAGTGGAGCATCGTGAGATGCAGTCCCATGGTAGCCGGTGACTAACGATTGGTTCATACGCCATTTGTTCCCTCAGGGTACTGGAGCCCATGTGCACCATTGGTCTGGAATCAGGGTTTCCCAACTCCCCTAGGTGGACTCTCCGTGTCCACCAACCCGGTTAAAGCTCCGGAAATTCGCTTTTCGTCCTCTCAATTTCGTAAACAACACCCCTGCCACGAGAAGGCTGTGAGTAGGACTTCCCTGACAGAGGCTATATACGCGTGTCCATGTGAGAGTATTTCGAGAGGGTGAGCGGACTCTCGGCATTATCATAAGATTTTGAGTAGTTTTATTTGTTCATTCAAGAATGTTAAATGCTTTGTATCAACTACAAAGTTATATTTCCACGATACAGTTACAAGCATCTTTATTTCCATAACACAGAAAAATCATGTTATCCATCATTTAAATACATGCTTGTAACACCAGAATTTATTTTATGAGATTATCTTTCTTTTCAGGGTCATTCTTTAACTGCATCTATCTTTATAGTTATTGTTTAGATATTTTTTCAGTATGATAATTGAACTTAATTGTAATGAACACGTCTTTACAGCTTTTTAATCAAGTACCTTATGTGTTTTAGGTGAGGTAAGATCAATAAATAAATAAGGTAAGATGAACTCCAGTAAATTTTACTTTTGAGAAACTTATTATAGGCTTGCCATCTAATATTGATAATGAATTACAACTTATTTAATACAATGACTATTTTTTGATGTTTGAGCAAAGATGGACGATGGCTAGTAGTGGAATGTACTCGCTTCGGCGGTACATATACTAAAATTGGAACGATACAGAGAAGATTAGCATGGCCCCTGCGCAAGGATGACACGCAAAATCGTGAAGCGTTCCATATTTTTTGGCCCCCAAATGCCCTGGTACGGCCGAGAGTGGGGAGAGTCCGCTCTCCCTCTCGAAATGCTCTCACATGGCCACGCGTACATAGCCCCTGCCAGGGAAGTCCTACTCACTGCCTTCACGTGGCGGGGGTGTTGTTTACGAAATTGAGAGGACGAAAAGCGAATTTCCGGAGCTTTAACCGGACCCAAAACCAATGGTGTACATGGGCTCCAGTATCCTGAAGGAACAAATGGCGTATGAACCAATCGTTGGTCACCGGCTACCATGGGACTGCATCTCCTCACGATGCTCCACTGCCTTGTGGATCAGACGTTCAGGTCAAAGGCTCGGGGTGTGGCCCCCTAAGAAAACCACCTGCTTCGGTTTGGGCACCCGAGCAGTATCACAGCCCTCACACAAATCAATTGAGATTCGTGTGGCGCATATGTACTTGGTGCCTCCTTGTACCAATACCTATGTGTTAAAATAATAAATAGTAGTGGAATCCAAGACGCACGTTTCATTCTATTTGCCACTATATTTCCAGTGTTTACGGTTTTTCTTTATAAATTAGCAACACTTATCCTTTTTCATCAACCTCATAGTTCAAAGAAAACCGTTTATGGGTAATTTTTTTCATATCTGTCAAACAAAGTTCACCCAGAATCAAATAAGTACTGTAGCCTTTCTCATTCACCGAACAATATATTTCGTACAGATATTAGTCTTTCCACCACTCGGATGTGCTAAGTTTTAGCTGATCCCAATTCACACTGACGTGTATATTCTACTGTCTTAAACATTTTGTACCGATAACCGAATCAGTCCTAACAGTTTGTTGTGTACAAGCATGCTTTACCGATAAACATGTTCAATATACATTGACAATTCATAGACTTCTTGTAGAATCTTAGGCCAATTTGTAGACAAGTAAACATCGACTTTCTATATGACAAAAATCACACTTAGCTTTATACCACTTTAGATCAAGAAAATAATGCAAAAACCGTAGATTACTACCAAAGAGTGTGTATAAATTTATAAATGAAAATGTTTTTTTTAATTTCTAGTTCGTAAAGGATTGACCTATATAAGTCGGTGAAAAACTCATTAAAATTCATCTCCAGAATATTTTATGATAAATTATTCATTTTCTAGTTAGGTATTTTGTCACCTCGAATGTGCATAACTTATTTACTTGATATCAAACACTAAGTTTAAATTGTTTGGAGTAATTCACTGGCTCACGGATATCTGAGCTACAATGTAGTCTTTAAAAAATAACACAATAATACTGAATATCTCAGGATTAAATTGTCTCTCTTTACTTGAACTTTCATTTAAATGATCTTTATTAATTTTCATTTAAAATGCCCTGACAAGTATATATGTGACCAGATTGTTCGAAATGTATGGTGCAAACACATCACATTTTTCAGATCCACTCTATCTTCTCATTGCTTTATCGAAATTCATAAAAAGGACTAATTGCTTTAAATCCTTGGAAAAAAGACTCCCTTCGTCTTGCATTAAACGGTTAGATGAACTTGCTAATCTGAAGTGCAAAATTGCATCTGAAAAGGTAAAACTGGAGTTTTACAAGACTAGCATTATTACACACACATTTCCAAGACAGTTTTACGATCCAATAAGTTGCACCCAAATGTTTCTAATTTTTTGTGGCTTACGAAATCTCATAAGAAAAATGTGATGATATGATAAATAAACTAATTGAACTTCATATCCATACATCATGTGCATTATCGAATATTTCTCTTATAGGTCATAATAAATTTATGAACTTTTGCAGTACAGTGGTTGCTAAAAAAATTATACTACTAAGCAAAAGCTGAGTGAATCTCTTATAGATGATAATGATGGGAATTCATTTCAATTTAACCCTGATAAATATGTATCAAATTTACCAACTGTTAGGCTTTCTGTATTTCAGAAAGAAACCACATCACTCGGATTTAATTTCTCCGTTGCACATGCCAAGATTTCTGATCTATCGATAAATGCTTGATTTGAAAATCTCTATGATCAGTCGAACCCTCTTGTCCCAACCACCCTAGATAAGAAAAATTGGTTAAAAGTGAAATTGGTTGATGTTGCCCACCACTTTCACGGATCTCAAACCAGATACAGAAGTATTTTGACTTCTAAACAATTCGCCGCTTTAAAAAAACCTTCAAAACAGGTCATATTGTGATCCTCAGACCTGACAAAGGTTCAGCAGTGGTTGTTACTAATAAATGTGACTATAGAGAAGAAATGTTATCTACACTTGGTGACCAGGGTAAGTTCTTGCAGGACGTTTAATCTAATATTAATGTTAAAGAATTGGAATTCAGAGTCAAGTTCAGTCTAATAAGCTTCATAAAATGAATGCTAAAAACAAAGAGGAGTTTAATACACTAAAACCTTCGGGTTCAGTTCTTCCGATTTTATATGGATTACGCAAAATTCACAAATCTAATAATCCATTACGACCAATTTCGTCTATGCGTGATTCTCCCACACATGAGCTAGCTATATGGTTAGTAAAATTGCTAAACCCAATTCGTACTAAACTATGTAAGTTTTCTCTCGACCGTGGCTGCTATCTTGACGTGGTGGTCGGGCTTGCCTATCGTGATTACCCAACCGAGCTATATTGGTTGGAACATATGTTGCTGTAGGTTCTACCATACCAGGCAGGTCGATTGGAGAACGGTAAGACTAAAAGCAGCAACTCAAGGTCTGAGGACGAAGTCGTACTGCTGACTGTACAGAGGTGTGACAGCAGTAAGGTGTTTGCCTCGGACAATCAGCATTTGCAGCGATGCTACCTTCTCACAAGGAAGGAAGGGGTTAGAAAAGGTTGACCCTAAAAATATAATACTACCCACCTTACCCCACGGATTCCGTCTCCGGCGGTAAGGCCCTTTGAAGAACGGAGCTAACACATTAAAAACCTTCCACAAAAGACCGTGCGCGGCTCAAAGAACAAATAACGGCGACCGTCTGTTGCAACTATGCTCAGATAACCGCCTGTTTCTTGCAAATACTAACTTTAAGCATAAGGAAAAACATCTTTTACCATAGCGACCCCCTAATTCGTCCCAATGCTGGACCCAAATAGATCACATCGCTATCAGCCACCGATGGAGGGGCTCGATAGAAGACTGTTGCTCATTCTGGAGCACATGCTTAGACTCAGATTATGCTCTAGTGCGAGCGCGTATTTGTCTACGTCTTACTGGACGTAAGAAAGATGGTACAAGGAAACCCCTTAGAGTCCTACTTAATGATAGTAAAGCTAAGAGTATATTTCAGGAACAACTAGAAAAACAGTTAGGCAGCCATGCAAGTGATGCCCACCCCGAGGTAGCGTGGAATGACATCCGAAAAGCTGTAGAAGCAGCAGTGATGTCTGCAAGTACGGTAAACTACAAGGTTAGGGAGAAACACTGGATCTCAGCAGCGTCGACTGCCCTGATAGATGCTCGAAAACCATTCCATCTGGCTCTGAACATAACGAAGAGCGAAGTCAGCTTAAGCGTAAGCTGACTAGAAGCCTACGCAAAGATCGTGAACAGTGGTGGGTAGCGAAAGCAAGAGAGATGGAAAAGGCAGCGGCAATAGGTAACAGCAGGCAATTGTTCAGACTTGTTAAGGAAACCGGTATTAGGAACCCAACTGTTAGCGAAACAATCTCAGAGAAAGATGGACATATTATTCATTCTCAACCCAGGAGATTGGATCGATGGGCAGAACACTTTAAGGATCAGTTCAACTAGTCTCCAGGCACACTTCAGCTTTCCACGATCTCCAATCGACCTGAATGGCAAGTTAATGTAAATCCTTCAACTCTTCACGAAGTTGAAAAAGCTATAGGAAATCTGAAGCGTGGGAGAGCAGCAGGCCCTGACAGGTTTACCCGTGATATTTTTAAGGATGGCGGTCCAGTATTAGCACCGAGATTGACTGAGGTCTTGGGTAGAATCTGGGAACTGGATGTAATCCCATCTGACTGTCTATAAGAAAGGACAGAAGTCCTCGTGTGACAATCACGGAGGAATCCGTTTGACTAATATAGTGTCTAAAATATTAGCTTCAATATTACTTCGACGTCTAACCAAAGCTCGTGAAATGCAGACTAGAGAAAACCAGGCTGGTTTCCGACCTGGACATGGTTGTATAGATCAGATATTCCCATTACGCCAGGTCCTAGAACATAGACACACATTCAGACGCCCCACAATGGTAGTATTTCTCGACCTTAAGGCGGCATTTGACTTTGTTGATCGTGAGGTTCTATGGCAGTGTTTGTCACTGAAAGGAGTAAAGGCTCTCTACTCGAACACAACTGGTCGAGTGAGAGCTTATAGCGAACTGTCATCAGAACTGATTACCTCAAGTGGTGTTCATCAGGGCTGTCCACTCTCTGCATTCTTGTTTAACTTTATCGTTGACGTGCATTTAGAGATGACACTTTCCTCACCTGAATTTCTAGGGGTTGAACTTCTACCGGGAGATTCACTTGTTGTCTTAGAATATGCCGATGACATAGTTCTATTTAGTGAAGACGCTGACAGAATGCAGAGTCTGCTGACCACCCTAAGCAACAATGCAAGCATGTTCGGGATCCGATTCTCCTCCTCGAAATGCAAAATGTTGCCTCAGGATTGGATTACACGGACAACTGAACTAATGATAGAGAGTGAAGTAGTTGAGCGTGTCGACTGCTTGACTTATCTAAAGTCTCATCAGCCCTTGTGGTTTAGTGTGATGAAATCTCAACACGGATACAAAGGCCCAACTAGCTTTTGCTAACTTGAGTCATTTATGGCGTAGGCGAGATATCCGTCAATCAATCAAAGGACGTGTTTACTGCGCAGCAGTTCCTTCTGTCCTACTTTATGGCAGTGAAACATGGCCCGTAAGAGTAGAAGATATTCGTAGGTTACTAGTCTTTGATCATAGGTGTCCTCGTACCATTGTTCGCATATCATGGGACCACCGAGTAAGTCATGTACTTGTTAGGAAACGGGTACTAGGTAGGGATGGCAAATCAATTGGTGAAGTAGTGAAACTTAATCAGTTGAGATGGTTGGGACATGTGTTACGTATGCTCAACCACCGACTGCCCGGATGTGATATGTTTTATAGTGTAGGAGTAGGTTGGAAGAGAGCTAGGGGCGGTCAGACCGAGACATAGTACAAATTCATGAAGTCACTGACAAGTGGACTGAGCCATGTTGGTTGGTGTAAACTACCTGGTTAGGATCCGCGAGAAGATAACAACCGATGGTTAGAGACCTTGAAATACGGATAATCGTTGAACAATCAATTGAATGGAACTCGTCACTATGAGAAGGCGTTTAACAGCGTGGAAAAGAGAACCTTGTGGAACCTGAGATCGTCATCATGCAGAGTTTATATGACCGACTACATTGCAAAGTCGTGCACGAAGGAAAACTCAGAAATGTAATCCAAGTAAAGACCGGTGTAATACAAGGTTGTTTGCTTTCGCCCTTTCTTTCTTCTTGTGGTTGACTGGATTATGAAGACCTACACATCTGAGAGGAAGCACGGAATACGAAAGGCAGCTGGAATCCAACTAGACCACTTGGGCTTCGCAGATGATCTAGCTCTTACATCCCATACACACCAACAAATGCAGGTCAAGACAATTAGTGTAGTAGCAGCCTCTGCAGTAGTATGCATCAACAAGCACAAGGAAAAAACCAAGATTCTCAAGTACAACACCAAGAACAACCCAATCATACTTGATGGAGAAGTTCTGGAAGAGGTGGAAACTTTCACATACCTGGACAGCATCTTCAATGAACAAGGAGGATCCAATGTAGACATAAAGGCAAGAGTGGCAAAATAAGAGAATCATTCCCAAATTTGAAGAACATGTGGGACTAAAAATAACTGTCGACTAATATCAAGGTCAGAATATTCAATGCGAACGTCAAGACAGTTCAGTTGCACGGAACTGAAGCTTGCAAAGCTACTACAACCATAATCAAAACAGCATAAGTATTTGTAAATAATTGTCTACACAAGATATTTAATGTCCGTCCATGATAGACGAAGCTTCTTCGGTTGGTATTAGGACGAAAGATAGCTTAATATTTGTCATGTTAGAAAAACTTGCTAGTGAAGCGAAAAAAACAAGCACATACTGTTCACTTTTGATATTTACAACCGAACTCAAACAGATAATACCGAAAGTATTTTTTCAGTCAAAAGCTTTGTATCTTCACTGGTGTAAATCTTTGATTGGAAATCTCCCGCACGATCACAAGCGACAGTTAGAGTGGGATCAAAAGGTAGTCGACCTATGAAAGAAAATTTAAAATGTCGAAGAATTGCGGTTAATTTTTCTTAAATATATTATACTAAAAAGACACATAAAATATATGAAACATCGATCAACAAGGTAAAGATGATGCAAACTCTTCAAATAGAGTTCACATGTGATGAACAGTTATTGAAAATCCCTAGCTGTTTATCGCCCACACGAATTATACTGTGTAAATGATATTTTAAGCATGCTCTGCAATAAATATATAAACTCTGGTTGGAAGATTTTCAGCAGACAAACAGATTGCTTCCGAAAGGTTCAGATGACTGTAGTTTGACGGTTTAATACGTTAACTGCTACCCGAAGATCATGGATTTACGTGAATTCCACCGCATTTGGTAAAAGCACCAATTATATCTAAATTTCGGTTACTTGGTTTGTGTGTGGGCTTTGATACTGCCCGGGTGCCCGAACCAAAGCAGGTGGTTTTCTTAAGGGACCACACCCGGAACCTTTAACCTAAAGGTCTGATCCACAAGGCAGTGGAGCATCGTGAGATGCAGTCCCATGGTAGCCGGTGACTAACGATTGGTTCATACGCCATTTGTTCCCTCAGGGTACTGGAGCCCATGTGCATTAATGGTCTGGAATCAGGGTTTTCCCAACTCCCCTAGGTGGACTCTCCGTGTCCACCAACCCGGTTAAAGCTCCGGAAATTCGCTTTTCGTCCTCTCAATTTAGTAAACAACACCCCTGCCACGAGAAGGCTGTGAGTAGGACTTCCCTGACAGAGGCTATATACGCGTGTCCATGTGAGAGTATTTCGAGAGGGTGAGCGGACTCTCCCCAATCTTGACCGTACCAGGGCATTTGGGGCTATCAGAAGCTAAAGGGATCCGCGCTCAAAATCCTAGTTTGTGTTTAGAAATCCGTGACACCCCTTGTCTCTTACTTGGTTGGATATGAATTAATAGATGATTTCGTTAATTTCTTTTACACCCCATATTTGTTTATCATTATTCACTTCCGTTTATATTCTTAATTATCTAATTATTTACATACTTCTTATTACTTAAAAGTCTATTTATCCAAGTTTGATCTACTTTACATGTTGAACTACTGACTAGTAGTTTTATTATCCACATTACTATCACACCTATCTTCTTGTTATTAGTTCATATTTTTATCTATTACGTGTAGTTATACAATCTATTTTACTGTGATCATTGACTAATGAATTGGCTTGATTGGTTTAATATTTTCATAAAAATACTCGTGTATATTAGAGAAAAGTCTGATGACGATCTAACGAAACAATATTGTTCATTTATATATGTTGTTCGCTTATACAATGGAAATTTATAGTATTTTAAAATACTGTGGGACTCCTAAGCAGTGCGCATCCACGATCCCGCCCAGCGGGAACATCTAGACCGCTGTGCCGGCATTCAACGGTTTCAGTGTCTAACTCGAACCAATCCACGAAATTAAGCCACATGTCCACCATTGTCTTCAGCAAGTTACTATCGCACAACAGACCCAGTTGAACTCCAGTGGTCACTGCTTATCACTAGAGGTTAGGAGTTAGCGCGCGAGATCGGTAGGTCCTAGGTTCGAATCCCGGGAGCAGGATCGTGGACTAGTATTGCTGAGGAGTCCCACAATAAGATGAAACGGCCGTCCCGTGCTTCCAGCTTTTCCATGTTGGTCTAGCTTCAATTGACTCTTGATCACAACTATTAAATTACTATAATAACCACAAAACCCCTTTCTGATATTTTAAAATAGTTGTTTGACTTTCTTAAATTAACATTTATTTGTGTCTAATAATGATTATATCAAATAGTAAGGTGCAGTCAGACATAAATTTATACTATTATTATACATACCCAAAAATCGAACATTTTTCTCAACAGCCAATGCTTCAGCACCTCCATATGAAAACACGTTCGTACACTGAGTACAATTGGGACATTTGTATCCACTCATATTTTCAACTAAACCAATTACTTTTATATTTGTCTTCATACAAAATCCAAGCTCCCGGCTTACATCGCACAAGGATACTCTCTAATAAAGAAAAATCACTCGATTTTATTCTACCCATAACTGTTGACGTTTACATAATAAGTCTATTTTGTTTCAATCACGATAGCTGGTTATGCAATCAATTATTTGCCTTTTTAATTGACTTCTCAAAATAAACACACACATTACTTTTAAACCAGTATGTATATTTTTTGTTGCCCATGTCTTACAATTTTCTGTCCAGTTTCTAAAATTTATTTCAACTTCACTAAATATGTTATATTAAACGTTCGTAAACATAATGCTACTCGTAACTAGGCTGCTTGAAAGTGACAGAATGTCTTGAAATAAAGTGAATTTATAATATTCTGAGAATCCTGTGCTCGTACAAGGAAATAATCGTATGAGAGAAAAAGAATCCAAAGTAGTAAATTATATAATAGCGAGTAACAATTAGTATACTGGTTGTCAAATATTCTGATAGAATTACATCATTTAGTATAATAATATATACTTAACTATCTTCTACAGTAATCATATCACATTATCATCCCGACCATTGCTGCTACCTTGACATGGTAGTCGAGTTTGCCTATTGTGATGAATCAATCGAGCTATACTGGTTGGAATAATCGTTCCTCAAGGTCCTACCATGCCAGACAGGTCAGTTGAAGAACAGCAAGACTAAAAGCAGCAAGCTCAGGGTCCGAAGGCGAAGTCGTACTGCTGACTGTACAGAGGTGTGACGGCAGTAAGGTGTTTCCTTCAAACAACCAGCATAACAGTAATGCTGTCTTCCCACAAGGAAGGGTGGAGTTAGAAAAGGTCGACCCTAAAAATGCATATCTCGCCTTATCCCATGGATATCGTGTGTGATCGACCTCAAGCAGTTGTTTCTTGGGCACTGCGGTCACGCTCACAGGTCACTATGACCACCTCTAACTTAATTTCGTTTTCAGGTACATCCAAAAAAGCCCTTCCACGGTGTGGGCTACCGGGAAGTGATAACTTCCCTCATACCTTCAACAGCACTCAAGATCGCTGTATTCATAATCAATCTCCCTGTTCAATCCCGATTATTCCTCCTTCATCGACCTTCGACACCAAACTTCCTCTTTTGGCTTCCTCCTCAAGTATCACCATAGCCAACGATTCTAGTGCGAAAAACACTGTCCCAGGTCTGATGAAACCTCACTCCAAACTACACATTGTAGCCTTCAACGTACGCACCCTGTGTCAAATCAGCCAGCAGGCCTCCATGGCTAAAACCCTAGAATTTCGTACCATTGATGTATGCTGTGTCTCCGAAACACGCACACACGGTGATAGTGTGCTCATTCAGTTGACCTCACCTCGCCAAATCGAAGGGTCGAAGAAATACACCCTCCGTATATCTGGCGACCCAATGGTTAATTCTTGTGAACTGGTGGTTGTAGGCATAGCACTAAGTACGAGGGCATAAGAGGCACTATTAAAATGGATCCCCGTTAACAGTCGCCTATGTGCTGTTCGGCTAAACGGTTCCGTAAAAACTCGGGAGAATAGGAACACACGTCGTTTCTCCCTACGCTTCCACTGACTGCAGCCCGGATGAAGTGAAAGATGACTTTTACAGAAAGATTTCTGAAATTCTTCATAAAGGTAAATACTCAGACATAGTACGCGTAGCAGGTGACTTTAATAAATAAATAATATATTTGTAACATCCCAATGAGTAGAAAATCTAATTATCTACTCATTGGGATATTACAAATATATTATTTATTTATAACAATCAACCCAATGCTCAATTTAGGTGACTTTAATGCCCAAGTAGGTAGCTTAAACCACGCAGAAAGACATTTGGGTGGGTATTTTAGTATCCCTGCTCAGCGAACAGATAATGGTGATCGTCTACTTCAACTGTGCTCAGACAATCGTTTATTTTTAGCAAACACTAATTTTAAGCAAAGCAAGTCCTAGGATATGTACTTATCGGTTTGAGTACTAAAATCCACATCAAGACAACGAAGAATAGAAACAAAGAAAGTCCAAATCGTGACGACAGCAGTGACACACTAAAAGTACGTATATTTTGAACGGGATTTTTCGCAACTGTCTCAACTGAAAGTACGCGCTGATCTATTGAGCTTTTAGTGAAACTTCGGAAGTATCGAGAAATTTATGACGTGTTGAGGATTATTGTGCAGGAAATGGACTGAAGAAACCAACACATTTCAAATCGGTCAAGCATTTTAGTGGGAGCAATGATTATGTACGGTCGGACTGACCGTCAACATTCCATGTTGATGTAAACTTTGAATGCGTATAATTTTTAATTCTTTTCATTTGCCGACT
Source organism: Schistosoma spindalis (assembly GCA_946903255.1). NCBI lineage: Eukaryota > Metazoa > Platyhelminthes > Trematoda > Strigeidida > Schistosomatidae > Schistosoma > Schistosoma spindalis. Next base: position 70,091,642 of record OX336420.1, on the reverse strand, counting down.
TACTGAACGGATGACTCCATCAAAACGTAAAACATCAAGGCACCTAAACCGATTGGTTTTTAAGGACCTCTAGAAATATATTGAGTAATAGAAACCCAGATAGGACAAGTGTATTGACAGGAATGGGAGTATGCAGTAAAAGATTAGTTTGATGAACTCTGAATTTGTCAAATCAGGTTTTTTATGAACTTACTTTGTCCATTCATTGGACAATAGGTAATTTGAAAAGAACTAATAGAAATGAGAAATTAAAAGTTTAAAAAATATTACCAATGATAACTTATTGAGAACGGAAGTTAATTCACCTGTGGAGTTGAAACAATAATAATGCCCACATCCACATCAGATGTGGACTTCTGTAGATGTTCGAGGACAGTTATATGTTCATCTGATGTTCCAGGAGGAGTATCAATGACCAGATAATCGAGCTTTCCCCAACAAACTGAATTCAAAAATTCACCCACCATACTACCTTTGCGTGGTCCACGCCAAATAACTGCAGAATCGGGATTATCTAATAGAAACCCAATTGATACCACGGGGAAGCGTTTGGTGTGTCCGTCAGCATATACAGGTAGCCAGCCTTCAGCACATGAATGGATCTGAAAACCAAAACAGATGTTCAGAAAGTAAAAAATAGAGGCTGAACTTATCAACTGATTTCAAAATTGTGTATAACAAATGTAAAAAGCTAACTAAGAGTTTAAAATAAGTCTTGAAGTCGAAACTCGGCCGCAGCAGCTACCCTGACGTGATGGTCGGGCTTGCCTATCTTGGTGACTCAATTGAATTATATTGGCTGCAACATATGTTCATATAGGTGCCAGCATCCCAGGCAGGTCCGCTGGAGAACGGTAAGACTAGAAACAGCAAATTAAGGTCCGAAGGTGAAGTTATAATGTTTCCTTTGGGAAATTAACATCTGCAGCGATAACGCCTCACAATGGAGGAAATGAGTTAGAAAAGGCTGACTAAAAATGTCACACCTTACCCCATGGACTTTCGTCTCCGGAAGTAAGGCCTTTTGAAGTGCGGAGCTAACACAACCGAAACTTCCCATCAAAAGGCCGCGAGGAACTGGGCCCAAGCAATCGTCCCTTGGGGTCTGCAGTCCTGCTACCAGGTCGTTAGGAACACCAGTAATTCAGCTTTTTTCATAAGTCCCTCAAGAATAAATATTCGTTTACAGTGCGGGCAACTGGGAAGTGACAATCGCCCTCATACCTCTATCAGCATCCGAGATCTTACTGACGATTAGGCCCATGCCTCACCTCTTAATAACCACGCTTTAAACTATATAGAGCTTTTACTTTTCGAACCTTGTGTCAGATAGGGCGACAGGCTTCTCTAGCTAGACTCTAGAATCTCGCACTATTGATATATGCTGCGTCTCTGGAACAGGTATTCAGGATTGAACTCAAGTCATATATTTGACCTCTACTTGTCATTATAAAGAACCTGTACGATTTGTCTTTCAAGTATCTAGAGACCCCATTGCTACTTCCCGTGCCCTCTCTCGTGGAGGTAGACAGTCGTTTATGCGTTGTTCGACTAAACGGGACAGTAAGAACTAGAAAAGATTTGGATACATGCCGTTGCCTTTTCGTTGTCTCTACCTACACTCTCACTGATTGCAGCTCGCATGAAGTTAAAGATGAATTTTATTGGGAAGCTATCCAACTTTTAAGAAGTTAAACGCTCTGATGTAGTAATAGTGGCAGGTGATTATGATGCGCAAGTAAGCAAGCTAAACCAAACCGAAAGGTACTTATGTGGATCTTATAGTGTCGCGGATCAGCGAACAGATAATGGCGACCGGCTGTTGCAACTATGGTTAGATAACAGTTTGTTTCTGGCAAACACCAACTTTAAACATAAAGAAAGATATCGTCTGATGTAAAGAGCTCCATAATCAACTCATCGATGAACCCAAATAGATCAAACTGCCGTTAGCCATCGTTGAAGGGGCTCGATTGGAGACTGTTACTCATTCTAGAGTACTAAAGAAAGAGCTAGTCAATCGTGAAAACGGTATCCACGCCGAGGTAGCTCGGAATAATATACAAGAAGCTAAGAAAACAGCAGCGATATCTACTAGTAACTTAAACCAAAAGGCTAAGAAAAGTCAGTCGATTTCAGCGGCATCTTCAGAACTGACAGATGCTCGGAAACTCATCCCGCCTGGGTCTGAACAAGATAAGAAGACGAGTAACTTAAACGTAGACTGATCAGAAGCCTAAGTAATGATCATGAGCAGTGGTGGGTAGCAAAAACAGAGTAGATGGGAAAGACAGCAGCGATAGTTAACAGCAGACAACTGTTCATACTTAAAAGGGAAACACGCATTAGAAATACGGTTGTTAGTGAAACTACTTCGGAAAAAGACGGGACTATTATTCACTCTCAATCCAGGAGGTTAAACAGATGGGTAGAACATTTTAGGAAACAGTTCGACTGGTCTTCAGAAACACTTCAGTTACCCACTATCTCCAAGCAACCGGAAAGGGAAATTGACTTAAGTCATCCAACTCTTAGTGAGGTTGAAAAGGCTATAAGTAATCTAAAGCCAGGGAGAGCAGCAGGATCTGATGGACCAACCCTTGAAATTTTTAAGGATCATGGTCTAGTTTTAGTAGTTAAATTAACTGAGAACTCAGCTAAGACCTGGGAACCAGACGTAATCCCATCTGACTGGTCTCGACCATCCCACTTTATAGGAAAGAAGGAAATCCTCTTGTGATAATCTAAGAGGAATCAGGTTAACTAATTTAGTGTCTAAAATATAGGCATCAATAATACTTTGACGTCTAACCATAGCTCGTGAAGAGCGAACCCAATGAATCCAAGATAATTTCAGACCTGGAAATTGATGTATAGACTAAATATTCACCCTTCATGAGGTTCTGGAGCATAGACATACTTTTTGATGTTAGACTATGGTTACATTCCTTGATCTTAAGGCGTTTCGCTCCGTAGATTGAAGTCCCGCGGCAGTGTTTGTCATTGAAAGACATGCCAAAGTATGCTAACCTTGTACAAACACTCTGTTCGAGTCAGAGCTTATGGCGAACTGTCGTCGGAAGTGGTCACTTCAAGTGGTGTTCGTTAGGGATGTCCGCCTTCTCCATTTTTATTTAACTTTGTCATAGACATGCTTTTAGAGATAACATTTTTATCGTCTGACTTTTCAGGGATTGATCTTCTACCAAGTGATTCACTTGTTGACTTTGAATGCGCAGCTGATATAGTTCTGTTTGATGTAGACGCTGACAAAATGTTGTCTTCTGACTACAGTAAGGAACAATGCAAGTATATTTGAGATGCGGTTATCTCCCTGCAAATGTAAAACCTTGCTTCAGGATCAACTTGCGTCAGCTCCTGGATCAGTGATGGAGAGTGAAGTAGTTAAACGCATCGACCGCCTCACTGATGGTCCAGTGTCCGATGAAATCTCTGTACGGATTCAGAAGGCTCAATTGGATTTTTCTAACTTGTATCGCTTGTGGTGTAGGCGAAATATCCATCCTCCAACCAAAGGGCAAGTTTACTGTGCGGCAGCCCGCTCCGTCCTACTTTACGGATGTGAAATCCGTAACGAGATACACCCTCCGTGTATCTGGCGACCCGATGGCTAGTTCTCGTGGACTGGCAGGTGTAGGCATAGCACTTAGCATGAGGGCGGAACAAGCGCTATTAGAGTGGATTCCCGTTAACAGTCGTCTATGCGCTGTTCGGCTAAACGGCTCCGTAAGAACTCGGAAGGATAGGGACACACGTCGTTGCCTTTTCGTCGTTTCTGCCTACGCTCCCACTGACTGCAGTTCGGATGAAGTGAAAGATGAATTTTACAGAAAGCTGTCTGAACTTCTTCAGAAAGCTAAACGTTCAGACATAGTACTCGTAGGAGGTGACTTTAATGCCCAGGTAGGTAGCCTAAACAAAACAGAAAGACATTTAGGTGGGTATTTTAGTATTCCGGCACAGCGAACAGATAATGGTGATCGTCTGCTGCAACTTTGCTCAGACAATCGTTTATTTTAGCAAACACAAATTTTAAGCATAAGGAGAGACATCGTCTAACATGGCGACCCCCTGCACCAAACCAACGATGGACTCAAATAGACCATATTGCCATCAGTCATCGTTGGAGAGGGTCAATAGAAGATTGTCGCTCATTCTGGGATACCTGCTTGGACTCTGATCATGCCCTAGTACGAGCACGCATCTGCTTGCGCCTCACTGGACGTAAAAGAGCCACACAAAAAAGACTCATTAGAACCGAATTGAGTAATGAGAAAGCCAAAAGTAGGTTCCAGGAACAACTGAGGTCACACTTAGGTAGTTCTGAAAACGAGACTGACCCAGATGTTGCTTGGAAAGACATAAAAGCAGCTGTGGAAACAGCAGTGACATCTACTTGTGATTTAAACCACGGGGTTACAAAGAACCAATGGATTTCTTCAAGGTCTATTGAACTGATGGATTCTCCTAAACTCATCCCATCAGGTTCTGAACACGATGAAGAGCGTAAAGAAATCAGATCTAGGTTAAGCAAAAGTCTAAGGAACGACCGTGAGCAGTGGTGGGCAACGAAAGCAAAAGAGATGGAAAAGGCGGCGGCTATAGGGAACACAAGACAACTCTACAGACTAATAAAAGAAACTGGAATTAATAAATCAAGTGTAAGTCAGACCATTTCGGAAAAAGACGACACTCTCATCTGCTCCCAGTCCAGACGCTTAGAACGATGGGCGGAACACTTTAAGGAGCAGTTTAGCTGGCCTTCAGCTACTCTACAACTACCCTCTATTCCCAGACAGTGTGAATGGAACATTGAAGTAGGTCCCCCAACTCTAGCTGAAGTTCAAAAGGCTATAGCTAATCTGAAACGAGGAAGGGCAGCTGGTCCAGATGGATTGGCCCCAGAGGTCTTTAAGGATGGTGGTCTAGTCTTAGCGATTAGGTTGACTAATATTTTAGCTAAAATCTGGGAGTTAGACGTTATTCCATCTAACTGGTCACAATCACTTATCGTCCCAATATTTAAGAAAGGATCAAAATCATCCTGTGACAACCACAGAGGGATTAGTTTGACTAATATAGTATCTAAAATACTAGCTTCGATAATTTTCGGACGCCTGGTCGTGGCTGCATCGACCACATATTCACCATTCGTCAGGTTCTAGAACACAGGCATACTTATCGGCGTCCGACAATGGTGGTATTCCTTGACTTAAAAGCAGCGTTTGACTTTGTTGACCGAGAGGTTCTGTGGCAGTGTCTGTCATTGAAAGGCGTACCTCAGAAGTACATAAACCTTGTGAAGGCTCTTTACTCGAACACTACTAGTCGGGTCAGAGCCTATGGCGAACTGTCATCTGCTTTTGCAACCTCAAGTGGCGTCCGTCAAGGCTGTCCACTTTCTCCTTTTTTGTTTAACTTTATCATAGACATCCTGATGGAAATAACGCTCTCATCGACTGACTTCTCGGGTATTGATCTCCTACCAGGAGGTCCACTTATTGACTTAGAATACGCAGATGACATAGTCCTGTTTGGTGAAGACGCTGATAAAATATAGTCTATCGGTAGCACTGAGCAACAATGCCAGAATGTTTGGGATGCGCTTCTCTCCCTCTAAATGCAAGTTGTTGCTTCAGGACTGGTCTGCATCAACACCTGAACTAAGGATAGGGGGTGAAGTAGTCGAACGCGTTGACAACTTCACTTATCTTGGAAGTCTGATCAGCCCTAATGGGTTGGTGTCTGACGAAATCTCAGCACGGATTCGAAAAGCTCGTTTGGCCTTTGCCAACTTACGTCATCTATGGCGAAGGCGAGATATCCGTCTATCAATTAAGGGACGAGTATACTGCGCGGCAGTTCGTTCCGTCCTTCTATACGGCTGCGAAACTTGGCCTTTAAGAGTGGAAGATATTCGTAAGTTACTAGTATTTGACCACATGTGCCTTAGAAATATTGCGGGTATCTGCTGGGATCACCGGGTAAGTAATAGTGAGGTTAGACGCAGGGTATTAGAGAATGATGGTAAGTCAGTTGATGAGGTTATGAATCTTCATCGACTGAGATGGTTGGGCCACGTGTTGCGTATGCCTGAACACCGATTACCACGACGCACAATGCTAACCGGTGTTAGGGATAATTGGAAGAAAGTTAGGGGCGGCCAAACCAACACGTGGCATCAGTGCTTGAAGTCACTAACTTCTGGTCTGAGCCATGTTGGTAGATGCAGACTGCCATGTTGGGGTCCGCGTGACTATCGTAACTAATGGTTGAAAACTCTTGGTGACTAATTCTTTCCTCTTGTACTATCTCCTTATACACAATCTTTCTTCTATATATTACCACCACTGAATTAACTACTCCTATGAATCCGGTGTTCATCTTGTTGTGCTAATGCGGTATGGCAACTTGGACCGATGCATATACGTGCCTGGTCCTACGTTGCAGCTGACTGACTGACGGATGTGAAACATGGCCATTAGGAGTAGAGAATGTTCTTAATTTACTGGCATTCGACCATAAGTGTCTTCAAAGAGTTGCACATGTATTTCAGGGCCAACAAGTATGCAATCTTTGGGTTAGGAAAAGAGTATCAGGTAAGGATGGTAAATCGATTACTGAAGTGGTAAATATTCAGCTGAAGTGGTTGGGACATTTGTTATGTGTGCAGCAAATAGTTCTATTCTTTGTCTTCCTTCGAATTCTGAGATTCTAAATTCCTCATAACCATTTATGTTTTCATTTACATCTCCAATCCATAACCTAGTGCCACTGATATTATTACCAACTACTATTCTAGTATTTGGTTTGACAATTTCATCTCTGTGCTAATGGAGTATGGCAACTTGAGACGATGTACATACTTACCAGGTTCTACGTTGTGATTGACTGACTGTGAAGTTGAAATATCTCTATCATCCATGTAACAAGTCTATTAACGGTAAAATGTGAGGCTAGAAGTCCCCGGTCTGTGAACTTTACTTCCAATCACTCCGCCATAATGTCAGAAGTCAATTTATCTAATTCACTCTGGAAAATGAGTGTGGTCAGAACTACTAATATATCATAAATAACCGAATATACGAAAATCCTTAGTTTGGAAGTTAACATGATATATTCATTTAAACTTACCTACACAACATAGTTGAATGAGAAAATACTGTAAAAGAGAATAGTCCTAATTAGTGGAAAACCTGAAAAACTACTTAGTATTGAAGCTTTAGCGATAGGATGAATAAGACGTGGTTAACCCATTGAATTGAGAACGACGCGAAATCATCGGAAGAACAGTTCAAACAATCCTTCAAACTTAAAAAGTGGTCGCACTTGCAATACACGTACGTGGCGTAAAAGCCCAACATCTGTAAGTTATAAGTCTTCATACTCAGAGCGTGGCTCATACCCAAGCAACTGGTCAATAATTTAACTTAAATTTACAAAATAAGAACCTACACATTGACCGAGGTAACGACGAGGAGGAATCTATGTCCAACCTGAACCAATTATGCTCCAATTTCAACGTGCTACAGGCAACAGTTTTCAGATAAATAATTCAAAAATGTGACCCAATCCAGTGTAACCGTGAAAGAATGAGCTAGTTTTAGAATCTCATCCCATACTTAGTACTTGACTCAACAACTTATTTTCTGAATTCTTACTTTAAGTTATAATCTTAGTCAAAATACTACTGGTTAAATGAACCCATGAAACAAAAACAGCGTCTGAAAGCTACCAGCACTGAAACAGTTTAGTTTCAAGTTTAGTACTTGGAGTGCCTAATCGACACATGTTGACCAATAATGAAAAATACGTTTAGTACCCATTAAGCCAGGTTAAACATTGACGAGAAACTGTTGGTTTCCTAACATCTGTTGAACATTTCTCCATCCAAAAGGGTTTTGGTAACCAATACAATTTACAGTTAGCACAAAACGTAACATTTGATGCGTTTAACTAGTAGTATATCAATGTCAAGGATTTTCATGTGCAGACTTAAAACGAATAGCATGATATATATAATTTGGTGATGAATTTTCATTTACATTCTTGTTACTAAATGAAGTAAACCGTAGACAAAAAAATTCAAAATTTCTTACTGTTACTGACTTTGTTGTTTTCCAAACCAAGTATACGAGGTATAGACGGTCCACAAAAGTCAATATCAAGAATACCAGCACAGAAACCACTATTCCATAGGTTAATGGCGACTTGAGCAGCAACCGTGGATTTCCCGACACCCCCCTTCCCGGAAGTTACAACCAAGATATGTTTGATGTTTTCTATCCCCGGATGGATTAAATCCTTATCAGAAATATCCTGCAAATAGATTTTATGTCTACAAAAACATACGGACAAAACACAAGTTGTTTGAACATTTTATTGATAAAAATACAGAGTAGGGAATGAGTCCATACACTTTTGAAATTGGTGAAAAACCTTGGTGCTATCCGTACCGATTATAAGAACTCTCAGGTCTGGAACTGTTGTGACGAAAGTAAGGACTACGTTCTCTACGACTAGCAGTCGGTGTGGAGCTCATGTGTCTACTGTATTCATTAGACCACCTTCTTTCAGACGGACGGTTTTCAAGGGAGACTGGAGGACCGTGTTGCCAACCATAAGGAGGAAGATTATATGATGGTAAAGGGTGTAGGTTATGTTCATATCGTGAGTAATAGTTATATCTCATTTCATGAACCAAATGTCGGTTACGCGCAGGTGGAGTAAGATTTAGGAATGGATCACGACGGTGGTTGGTATGATGAATATAGTCCGTACTCTCATTAAAATGACTTCGGTGAAGTGGTGCTGAATAAGAAGGGTCGATTCGAGGCCTGAAAAACTGGTAGGCAGAAGGTGGAACAGAACGTATCTTTAGATCCTGAAACTTAGAGTTTTGTCTTGGACGGATTCTCAGTTCCGTACCATATAACATGATCCCTTCAAAAAGTGAGCAAGCATATGGGACAGACTCCTCATCCTCAAATGTTACGAAGGCAAATGTGTCCTTAACAGTAACATCCTCCAAAGGTCCAGCCTGAAGAAAAAGTTCGTACAAGATATCAGTTGTTATTTTGGGATTAATGTTCCCAACGTATATACATCGATCCACAGTCATAGTACCGCCCTCTTAGACTTTCCCGGTTTAACTCTGTTTCAACCTCAATGCACGAAATAAATAGTAGTATGAAAATGTCGTAGTGGGTTAAACTATGTGCTTTAGGTTTCTGTTTCAAGACTGTTATAATCCAAAGCTTGTGTGAGAATGGTGAAATGAACTAAAAGTAGTTCTGAGTTGAACAGATATCATTACCAAGCAGTTTGAAACCTGTGATTATATTTTCGCTGGTGCTTCTCTGCGTCAAAGATTATACATTAAGATGGGATTTTCAGCCTTCTCTGTAGTACCGAAATTCAGGGGACAGGTTAAACAAACAATGTTGAATTTCCCCAAAATCAACCTTTCTTCGTTCATGCAGACGTTAGATTCTCATATTTATTGCTGTCTTCTTGGGGCATAAATACTATGTAGCGGTGAATAAATCACCGAAATAAGCGTCTTTGTAGCAGTGCAACGTAGGTTTTTTAATCTTAACAAACAATTGACCGAAAGCTCTCAACGAATTGACCAGTACAATCAATGTAATATATTGAGTTTATTAGTCTTAAGTTAACTTCTGTCTGAAAATAAATATTCTGTTCTTCAATATCGTCACCATATACCTGTAAAACTAATTTTGATCGTCGTCACTGCTAGCATTGGTGGGTGTATACCACTGGATAACGTTCATTACGACCATCTCCCTCTTTGTATTGATGATTGCTTTGATGATTCTGGATCCATGACATTCCCATTCTATTAATGCTTCACTTGATTCCCTGTACAGCACCAGTGTATTTTTGTCTTGGTGACCAGAATAAAAAAGAACCTCACCTGAATCTATCGTTTTCTAATCAGCGTGAGTTCAGTAAGTTTCACTTATTCTGAGCACCGTCAGTTTGTATCTCCTCATTTTCGTGGCTATTCAATTAGTTCTCCCAGTCTTTCATATTGTCCGGACATTCCATGTAGCTGTATTAACTTTTATTCTGGTTGTTAGAAGGGGCTTAGGTCTCGTGCTTCCGAGGCTTTCACCATGGGTCGTCATGTTTCTTCTAATTGAACATTCTTCAGCTTCAACGAGGGAGCTAAAACGGTTTGCGTTTTTTTCTGGTTAGTGTGTTTTGGTAAAGTTGTTTTCCATTGTTTCGAATTTCCCAACATGTGCCCATTCCTTCTCTACTAGAGCTTAGGGCTAGCACTAACCCGAGAAAGGCTACAGGTGGAATAAGAATAAGTGTAGATGGCTGATTAAGAACTACAAGGAAGGAGGATAAGATCGTAAAATCCATAAATAAGGAGATAAATAAAAAAGCACAAAACCGTTGAATGCTAATAAACTTGAGGTTTCGAAATTGTTGAATTTGTAGAACATGAAGTAGATTAAATTTGCAATATTTTGTAGTATGAGCTCCCTGTGATTTAACATGTACTTTAACACATATACTTATACACATATACTTTAACACATAATTTCTGTAAGTCACTCATTTATTTGCACCCTCAAAAATTCTAATCTTTAAATCTGACCTAAGGGGTAGGTGTATAAATGTGTGACCCAATGTGGTTTGTGGCTGAAGGTAGATAATGTTGTATGGAATCAACTTAACAAATGGTACCGCTAGGATATGCAGCTTGCAGGGCTATTCAACAAGGCAGAACAACTCAACATGCAATACGCTAGATGTATACATTTGTAAAGAACACAAAACTATTACCAGACAGTTTTAATTTATCCTAACCATTTCTATCAACCGTTTTTATCCATTTTATCCGCTCTTAGTGTTCTGTTTTTGTTTTACGGCCATAGACTTTTGCTAAAATCTATTAAACAAGCTACATCACCATTATCGTAAAGAATCCATGCAAACAACTCATGGAAATTAACTGGCGATTTGGCCGCACAGTCTACTCCCAAGAATGTTCATCGGTCATAAAAGAGCCTAAGAATCAGAAAAGTGCTTCGACTTCCAAACAACAAGGTCATCAGCCTTAGCGCACCCAATAACCTGGGAAAACAATAATGGTTTGTGAAGATTCTCTCATAATCCTGTACCTTAAAGACAGCCCTGACCTTCCCCTTAGTTCGCAGAACAAACATGGCAGGTTGCTCTGGGAAGAGTTGAACAAGAAGCTTGAACTTCCCAAAATAGAGCCTTTGGCGGTCACACGGCTCACTCAGGGCTACTTCGTGTAACAATCACTAACGCTACCGACGTAGAGGATATCCTAATAGCTAGTCACTTACTGAAATCAGATGGGAATGTAGAAATACTGTCTGACGATGTAGTCAGAGCTCACTCTCATCCGGAACATCCCTAAAGAATCTAGCGCGTTTATCGGGGGGAGAAATATAATTGTGTCCGAGAAGACACGGACCCTGGCCATCCAAACTCTGATATTCAGCGATGAAAGTCCATCAAACAGTCCTTGAATATCCAAAACATAAAAATTCAACAAATGGTGGGACTAACCAAAAAAGTAAGGGATTCTGGCCCTCACCTTAGGAATATAAGCTTCCCATCCACCCATATGCCAGCTACAACTCTCGAAGCATTCAGTGCCAACAAACGCCGGTTTTCCACTTAAATCCGTATGCGTCCGGGTAAGTCATATTGATGCCAGGGTCAAGCATAAAAGCAAGTCGAAGCTGAATATTCCACTTGTGGACTGTCAAAATCATAAAATACGCGTAGAGAGGACTGGAAATACCAACTCGGAAAAACCTGTGTAGGTAGGTTACTTGTTCATTCACTTCAGGCTCCTGCGGATAAACAGGACGGGGAAGCTCACGAGTTTCAAACTGAAAGCATAAACCTCTTATATATGATAGCCGTGAGTTCATTGAATGAAATGGTTGAGTTGTGTGAACTCAGTAATACTAATAATACTCATCTGATACGAATATCTGAAACATAGCCATCTTCGCAATTTGCGGACCGGGAGCTAGCAATATATATAGGGTGAAAACTCTAATGTGGCTCGTTTCTCCAACCTCATCAAAGATCTGGGATTATTCGAAAATGTGAAGTCGGTAACTCGCTGGGGAACAGTCAGTCGCTGTTTCGCTTAGACTGCGTATTTACAAACGAATAAGTCATAACCTACAACCTCTCACTCGTAAGAGGAAGGTTGACGTCATATACTCTAACTTTTCAAAGGCTTATGATTCGAAGTCTTGCACCAATAGCAGCAAAAGTGTCTTCTGAGCGAACGTTGCACTGATAGCGTTATTATTATTATTCACAAACATAAGTGCTGTGAAAAGATTGTTTCGGGTTTCTTCAAAAATGCAATAATACACAAGTATCAATTATGTTGGCATTATATTTGCTATATTTGAAAAGGAGAACAATAATAGTAGAATAACAATAAGTTAAGTTCTGTGTAATTGACGAGAATCTTGAATTGAGTTTAAAGAAAGAAAAGGAGAAAATAAGGGAATAGAAATAAAGGAGACATGAAATGCGCAAATAGTTTAATAAGCGTGTCTATGAACACAGAACAAGAATAAACGACTATGTATGTATCGTCAAATTAAAAACAAAAATAAAATAGAAAACAATGATGAAAATAATTATTATCGCAGTAAAATAAGACACTAGAATAAATGTTTGTGCATTCATAGTTTGGAGTGATGCTAGGAAGGTCTTAATTAAATGGAAAGGTGTGGTGTTTGAATGAACTAATGACTCCTTTGTACTTGTTGAATGTTTGATTTCGAATTCTAAATACAGTACATTCGTTAGTGCTTGTGTAGTACTTCTTGATTCAACTGCGTTATCCCTGGGATTCTTAGTTCATACTATAATTCAATTACTCCTAATTATCATATTGGCGTCACGATGGAGCCTGCGTTGGAACAGTTAGATATTCATTCAACTTCTGAAGCTTTTGAGGATTATTTGGAAAGGTTTGAAATTTGGAGCATGACCAAGAAGGATGTTAAAGGTGATAAAATTGTGGCACATTTCCTGACATTCATCGGAAAAGAAGCATACAGCTTATTGAAAACTTTGGCATATCCAGAAAAACCTATCTCACTTCTTTATGCTACTATTAAGGAGTTATTATTAAATCATGTAAAGTGCACTAGTTTTGAATGCTGTGAAAGGGCAAAATTTCATAAGATGACTCGTCGAAATGACCAAAAGGTTAAGGAATTCATCCTTGAATTGCAGAAACAAGCTGCCAAATGTAATTTTGGTGATCAACTTCATGTGCAACTGAGAGACCGATTAATTGCAGGATTCAACATACCGGGTTTGGAAAGAGAGCTGTTAAGAATGCCCAACTGTTTCTTTTCAAGATGCTAGAACTGCGTGTATTAGCTACGAGGCGGTCAATGAACTTGATATCCAGTCGATAAATATTTCTAATACTTTGCTTAGTCGTCATGGTGGAATACAATCTCAGGGTCAATCAAAATTGCGTTCGTTTAACAGTGGCTCCTATTCTCGTGTAAATGCGAAAAGTGTTTCAACAAGGAATTACAAAGAAATCACAAAGGTGAGACCAATTTTGGCAAATGTTTATCATGTGGAAAACTTTATTCTCGTAATTCATGTGCATTTCGTAATGCTAAATGTTTTAGATGTGATAAGAAAGGACACATTCAATCAGTATGCAAAGCTACTGTTCATTTTGCCTAAAGTAGTAATAAATCCTGTAATTTAGATCCCAATAATTCAGCTGTTCCTAATGATCATTTATTTTTGTCTACCATTTCGAAAGGTAATACTCATATTCAAAAGCGATTATATACATCTCATGGTTCATGTCATGACTTTATTGTGGACACAGGCAGCATAGAGTCCATTATACCATTCAAGAACTTGAAATCTTTAGATCCTAAAGTTGTGGTACGACCCACTGAGGTATCAATATTGGGGATTACTGGACGCAGACTGCCTATACGAGGATGTTGTGAGTTACTAATAAGAGATGATAATTCTTCATACATACCTTGTGAATTTTTAGTTAGCGAAACAGGACTGTCAGTACTGGGCTTAAGGAATTTGAAAAGACTTAAAGTGGAGCTGTCTTTCCTAGTTTCTAAAGAAAATAATGATGCTTCACTTAAAGATTTGATAGCCACGTGTGCTAAGTGCAGTGGAGGTATGAAAATTCAGCCTATAAAACTTCAAGTACAGGGTAATCCAGCCTTTCTTAACAGACGAATAATTCCTTATGGTCTTCGAGATACAGTACATAAAACATTAAACGATTTGTGTGCAAAAGGCATAATTCAACCGGTTCAGCCTTCAGCATGGGGTACTCCTATTGTTACGTTACTGAAATCTGACGGCAAGACTCTTAGAATATGTAGTGACTATAGATTAACATTGAACTCCCATTTGTTGAAGCAAACATGCACGACGGTAGAGGCTGAAGATATTCTAAATCGACTTCATGGTTCTAAAGTGTTCTCGAAAGTCGACCTAAAAGATGCTTATCTTCAAATCCCTTTAGATCAATCCTCATCTATTTTGACGACAATTAACACTCCTTTTGGTCTGTTCAATACAATTTCCTTCCATTTGGTCTCAGTTGTTCTCCAGCCATATTTCATGAAGTTATGTATAAGGTGGTTAGTGATCTTGAAGGTGTTGAAGTTCATCAAGATGATCTCATTGTTCATGGTTCTGACAAGGTAGTTCATGATCAGAGACTTATTGCTTTATTGCGTCGTTTAATTGAGAAGAATATTACAGTGAATTCTAATAAATGTTCATTTAGTGTATCTAGTTTTGAATGTCTTGGATACCTAGTTGATGGTAATGGTTTTAGACCAGATATGAAACGGCTACCTCCACTGACATATGCACCGTCTCCAAAAAATCTTACGGAACTACGTTCACTAGTGGGTGCTATTCAATACTATTCCCGTTTTATCCCTAATTTTTCTTGTCTTGAAAATTGTTTATTTAATATTTTGACATCCAGTTCATTTAAATGGGGTGAGGAACAAGAGTCATGCTTACGTAGTCTACTAAAGTTTCTTCAAAGTGATGCTGTTCTTCGAACTTACTCCCCTAGTGTACAGTCCGTGCTTATCACTGATGCATCACCTGTGGGTATTGGCGCAGTTGTGGAACAGGAGGGTTGACCAGTTATTTGTGTTTCACGCAAACTTACTGTTACTGAACAAGGTTATTCACAGACTCAGCGAGAAGCATTAGCTGTGTTTTGGGCTGTTAAAAGACTTCATAAATATTTATTCGGAAAGAAATTCACTATTGTTACTGATCATGAGGCTTTAAAGTTTATTTATCATCCTGAAAAATCCTTAGCACGTTCCTCAGCTGCTATGGTTCAACGATGGAGTATTGCTTTGAGTGCCTATGACTATACAGTTCAGCACAGGAGTGCCAAACAAATTCAACATGTTGACTACATTTCTCGACAGTCATTACAAGATAAACCTGTGAATACTTCAGACTGTTTGTTAGTGCAACCTTTACCAGTGAAACGTCCAGATCTCATTAGAGAAACTCGTAAATACTTTGGATGTATAATTAATGCTATACGGAAAGGTTGGAATGCTAATTTGAAACGTAGATTTCCTATCTATTTTTCAAAGCGGGATGAGATATCTACTACTCCTGATGGTATTTTGTGTTTAAATGATCGTGTTGTTATACCTCCTTCATTGCGTAAATCTGTCCTAGAAAATCTTCATAGTGCACATTTAGGTGTTGAAAAAATGAAGTCATTGGCGAGGCTCACATGTTGGTGGCCAGAGATAAATGCAGATATTGGTCGTACAGCAAACAATTGTGAAAAGTGTCATGAGCTGAAAATCAGCATTCGAAGTGGACTCCATGGCCAGTATCGTCTGAGGCCTGGCAGAGAATTCATGCAGACTATTGTGGTCCGTTTCTTGGCAAATACTATGCGCTTGTAGTTATTGATTCTTTTTCAAAGTGGCCTGAAGTTTTCTTCACAACTTCACCAAATTCTGACTTCACAATTCAAGCATTAAGAGAGGTGTTTAGTCGAGAAGGGGTTCCAATGGTGTTAGTAACTGATAACGGCTCTCATTTTGCTGCAGATGCAGTCACTACCTGGTTAAATGGTATAGGGTGCAAACATCTGTTTACTGCTCCCAGACATCCTTGTTCCAATGGTCAGGCAGAAAATTTTGTCAGGACGTTAAAAACTGCCATTGATTCTATTGCTGCCTCAACATTTAATGAGCTGGAGAGGGGAGTAGATACCTTTCTACTGCAATATAGAAATGTCAGACATTCGGTGACGAAAGAGACTCCATCAAAACTATTAAAAGGAAGAACTCTTCGGTCGAATATGAGATGTTTGGAGTCTGCAGAAGTTACGTATTATCGTGGCAATGATCTTCGACCATCCACGGGGATCGTTCTGAAGAATGTCGGGAAATCTATGGTGCGACTTCTAGATATCAATGACTTAAGTACACACAATCGACATGTTGATCAAATACAATTGCAGCAACCAGGTGAGTCTGTTCCGATTTCAGTTGTTAATTCTAATACTAATGAGTGCATTCTAGATAATACAGAGTCTTTATCCAATACATTGTCGGACAGACACAGCATGAACTTGAGGAGAAGACGTACAATTGATTACAGACACTTAGACTCTAATTTCAGCTGTGGCGGATGTGGTGATTGAATGAAATAATGACTCCTTTGTACTTGTTGAATGTTTGATTTCGAATTCTAAATACAGTACATTCGTTAGTGCTTGTGTAGTACTTCTTGATTCAACCGCGTTATCCCTGGGATTCTTAGTTCATACTATAATTCAATTACTCCTAATTATCATAAAAGGATAACCAATTATCAATATGTATGAGTCATATACACATAGTGAAGACAAAACGAGTCTGAGAAGCTAATTTAAGTGTAAAACGAGTTATTGTCTTAATTACAAACTCCTTAAACTTAAAAATAATATCTATTTAGATGGAAAAGAGAAAAGAAATGAACACACAAAGAAAGGGTTCAATCATGATAATAATAATTGTGCAATGAATATCGACCTCTGAAGTAAACCAACAATTTAAAAGATAAACATCTCTTTAGTGCACTCGGATAAAGATATGTAGATTTATGTAATAGTATACAGAGTGAAATTGGGTATTACTATAAACATTTGTGCAATAAAAATTAGGAATGAGGCTATGAAAGTCACAAATATTTGCAAAGGGCAACCAAATATGTGGTGAAGATAAAATGAATCTGAGAAGTTAATTTGTTTAAATGTAACACAGGGTAATTTTTTGCTTTTAGTTAAGGACTCTGGATGTTTAGGAATAACATATGTTTACAACGGCAAGAAGAGTTGAAAAAATATCTTATATGTCGAGAGACCAATAATGATATTAATAACAGTGATAATTATAAATACGAGCATAAGCAGACTTCATATATTGAGATGAATAAAAATAAAATAAAATAGACGTTGAAAGTTTCAGAGTTTACCCTTTGCTTTTCAGTTAATTAGATGGATGACGAGCCTCGCTTGTATAAATCATTATTAAACACAATGATATTCAATAGGTGACAATTCAATTTCGTAAAGAAGATCATCAAGGAGACTACGGAACCGGGTTGTAGTTTCACTGCAACGGAGGTTCACTGGCAGTTTGTTCCACATGTTTGTGTAGCGAATAATGAAAAAGTTCTGGCGTAAGTTCGTGTAGGATCTTGGGATCGCTAGAATATTTTCCTTATTGCGTAGATTGTTGGAAGATATCATAGAGTATGGACGGGTGGATACTGAAGAGTAGGAAATACCGTTCATAAACCGGTAGATACAGATAAGGTTTAATTTGATACTCCTGATTTAGAGAGGTTCTAATTTCAGTTGTTGACATTTTCGGTGGTAGTTTTTGTTGTCGGAATACCCCAAAACAGGTTTTGCGAGCCTTCTTTGAACACCTTCAATTTTAATTAGACCATTATGCCAGCAATTACTGTAAACTAAAATACCATATTCAAGAATGGGTAGGATACATTTTCTGTACAATAACAATAGTTTCGATTTGACATTATTGAAGTTTATCATTACGAATCCGATGAGCTTTCTAGCTTTGGATGCAATGTGCTCGGAAAAGTTCAAACTGTTGCTGTATATTAAACCCAAGTCACGAACAGTGTTGAGAGGCTTCAGTGTATGTTTGTGTATACGTAAATTTATGTTAATGCAGCGGCCAACGTAAGTAAATCCACTTTTGTCAACATTAAGTGGAAAATCTCACGAAACAGTCCATTCGTACAACTTGTTTATTTCTTCTTGGATTAACGCTGAAATATAGCCTCCTTTGGTGGGGGAAGAAAGTGTATAAACCACCTTTTGGTCATCGGCAAAAAGGAAAGATTTACCATACTGAAAAAGGGGACACAATTCATTGGTAAAAAAGGGAAAGACTAATGGTCCAATCACACTTCCTTGTACAACCCCACTGGTTACATTCACAGGTTTAGAGTAGCAAGATCTAAAGCGAACGATTTGGCTACGTTCTCCTGAAAAAGATTTAGGCCAAGATAAAAAAGGATTCTGTGTGACGAATGAAGAGAGTTTTAAAAGAAAATTTTTGTGTGAGACACTGTAAAAAGCCTTACTAAAACTGAAGTACAGAATTATCACTAACTGACCAACATCTCTTCTCTGAGTGATCCACTGCTACTGGATACGGAAGATTGCTAAACGAAAGTTTATTCTATTCCGTCCACAACCATTTGAACCACTTGAAGACTGAAGAATCATATGAACCATTGAATGCTGAATTGTTACGTTTCCATAACTAAATGCTTTGTGTGGTTTTGAAATTCCTCGAAACAGGTCGGTTGACTGTTTTTCAAATTCAAAGGATCTTTTGTTCTGATACAGATGGCTGAGTGACTTTTGTGCGGTCCTTAAAATTATAGGGATAAATGTCGTAAACTATTTGCCTTCATGCAATTCGTCTTATACAATACATATTGTCTAAACATATAGGTTCAGAACATAAACATGCTATATTAGGTTTATGTGCTTTAGGCATCATGCTTTTGGTAACTGAGCTATTTATTAAATTACTGGTTGGGTCAGCTGCACTAATAATATATTTATTAATGTGGTGGAGATGATTTATTTTGCTATCCCGAGTTCCCAAGTTTGGAGAAATTTTGGGGAAACTCTCGAAATCAAATGACCCTAACCTTGATGAAGATTATTTGATTTCGAGAGTTTCCCCAAAATTTTCCCAAACTTGGGAGCTCGAGAAGCCGCCTATAAATGAATAATATCTAGTTTGTTTTCTTAACTTTGTAGTAACTTTGCTAAATCTTTTGAAAAGTCCAGGAAAATAAAAAAAATTCGGAAAAAACATTGTTTTTGAGTGAGTATTCATATATGGTTGGTCTTCTTTTGCTGAAAATTCATAAGTATTCCGTTAGACTTATTCTTTAGGGATCCCAGCTAGCTATCAATAGAATCCTTCAAATAGGCTCAAAAGCAGAATTCAGAATCCCTGTGAAATATTTTTTGACCAGAGATTGAATTAGGGACCTTGTTAATGGGACTGTACTCTTAAGGCATAAAATGGCTTAAAGACTATAAGAACAAACTCAAGGTTATGACGGACTGTTACTGTACTCATAAAGAAGGCTTGAATTCGTCAATATCCAATAACTGGTTCTCAAAATTTTCCACAGAACTCTTCGGTGTCAGTCGTACGGTCTGTTTCAATGATGTGACTTGCTATCGATTAGGATTTCATATCATTAACCTTCACTAATTTTCTTATAAAATGTCTTGGAAAGTATATGTGACCAAATTGTTCGAAATTTATAGGCTTAATGCATCAAATTTTTTCAGATCAACTACTCCTTCTCATTGTTCTAACAAGATATACACAAGAAAATGCTCTGAGTTTGTCAAAAAAATTAGCGAACGGACAAAGATAGCGTCTTGAATTTTGGCACAAAGCATATTCATTCATATGGTTAAGCAGTATCTTCAGTCAGTCAGTCAGTCAGTCAGTAACAACGTGGAACTTCGTACGTACGTACATCAGTTCGAGTCGCCACACCACATTAGCACAGAGATTCAGTTATCGATTCAGATCCCGTAGTGGTAGAGGTAGTGAAAGTATAAGTAGTGATAGGGAACATTAGGGTTTGATGATGTTATTTAAGGAGTATGATCCAGTGGAATAGATTCGAAATTTGAGAGTAAAAATAAGCTAGTTCAATCTTATTGGTTAACTTGTCGTCTCTGTGCCCAAACATACGATGCCGAGCCTCTGCATTACTAACATGGTGTTGCCACTGGATGTCAGCAATCCTTCGGAGACAGCGATGATCAAACACAGAGATTCGTCTTACATCCTCAACTCGGAGAGGCTAGGTTTCATAAGCATAGAGCAAAACTCCTCTCACTGACGCGTTGTAGATCCGACCTTTTACAGCAAGATTAACATCACGAAGGCGCCAAAAGTGGACCAGATTGGTATAAGCTGCTCTGGCTTTCACTATACGTGCATTGATCTCATCACTCACGCCACCACCAGCACTTATGCAGCTACCTAGATACACGAACTTCTTGAATACTTCTATTTCATCACCACCCAGGGTGAGTACAGGATTAGAATCCTGCTAGTCTTGTAGAAGTACTTTTCACTTCGAAGGTGCAAAGCATATACCGTACCTACGGACATTGATTGCCAACTGATTAAGTGCAAATTGAATGGCCTGGGCATTATCGCACAGTAAGACAACATTAACCGCATAATCAAGGTCGGTAAGTATTTCTCCAGGCAATAGATCCACATCGCCATTATTTACATCCATCAGAGCTGTTTCCAGAATGTCATCGATGGCAAAGCTGAAGAGGAATGGTGAGATTGGGCAACCCTGCCTACCTCTATTGCTTGAATGAAACAATGGAGAAAGGTGGTTGTATGCCCTCACTCTGCCTGAGGTGTTTGTGTATAGGGCCTTTAGGATGTTAATAAACTCCTCAGACACACCCTTCTTCAATAGATAATCCCAGTTGAGTTTCCGCCATGGCTGAGCTGCTGTATAAGTTGAAAAATAAGGATACACAAAATGGGAATAAAAGAGAGTGAATAGGTGACGTGGTAAAAAATAATAAAAAAAGCGAATTGTTTAGTTGTTAATCGGAGCGTGAATAATATTTTCAGTAAATATCGTCATTTCATTGCTGGTGATTCTAGTTGCCAGTGTCAGTAAAAACCCAATTCAATTGAGAAGAGGTCTAAATCTGGTTTTAATCCAATACGATTATTATTCCGATTCAGTTATCTTCATTCAATTTAATTATACTTTGGTTGTCTGTCCCTACTATATACGCTGGTGCATTCGATTACTGACATATGTATCCAAGATGATTTGCATTCTAGTTCTTACTTGATCCATTTCTTCTTGTTCATCGATTATAAAGATAACTAATACCACGGTAACTGCAAGATAACTGCTTACAAAGACTTCCCAGTTTTATAGTAAATTTGTAAAACATATTGGGGTTTAGATGAAAATACGTCTCAGAATATCATACCAAATACACGTGAGATCAAATTTGGAATATCGAATTTCATCGCCCCCAAATGCCATGGTACGGCCGAGAGTGGGGAGAGTCCGCTCACTCTCTCGAAATACTCTCATATGGACACGCGTATATAGCCTCTGTCAGGGAAGTCCTACTCACAGCCTTCTCGTGGCGGGGATGTTGTTTAAGAAAATGAGAGGATGAAAAGAGAATGTCCGGCGCTTTAACCGGATCCCAAACCAATGGTACTCATCGGCTCCAGTACCCTGAGGGATCAAACGGCGTATGAACCAATCGTTGGTCACCGGCTACCATGGAACTGCACCTCCTTACGATGCTCCACTACCTTGTTGGTTAAACCTTTAGGTCAAAGGCTCAGGGTGTGGCCTCCTAAGACAACCCCCTGCTTTGGTTCGGGCACCCGAGCAGTATCAAAACCCATACACAAATCAGATGAGATTTGTGTGGCGCATATGTATTTGGTGCCCTCTTGTACCAATATCTATGTGTTCAAATAATAATAATAACAATAATAACAACAACAATAATAATAATAATAGGATTTCATCAGTGAGCTCTTATTTGGACTATGAAGTGGATGTAGTCGAATGGGTTTGATAAATATAGGGCTGAAATAATGAATGATCTTTATGATATGTCGTCTGAAAATAGACGTACACGCTTTCACTTATTTCTGTTACTTTGGTGTGGGTTAAGAAGTAATTTCATATTTGCTTGCTATACACAGAATAATGATTTTTGCACAAATATATCTCATTTATTTCTTCCATCTAGGACTGATAATCTGAAACGGCGTCCTCAAAAAATCCCAGAAACCAAGATTTAGTCGTTTGGTTCTGGAGTTTTGTTTAGCACACCGGACAGCGAATTACAAGGATTCGCTATTAGAACATATGCTATTAGCAACTACTGATTCATATAAAGCGAAATCAGATCTTTACAGTACTATAAAACTAAAGGGTTGACAAAAGTTATCTGATCTTCTGTCTTTACAATTGGAGACTGGCGTATACATCTTGATGGATTGATCACTTCTACAATTGTTTCATCCATAATATCAAATTAAACTCCATAGTAACTTCATATAAATTTATTTAATCGACGTTCTTTCTTGAAACCTTATTTCAGTGAAAACTGTCAACATTTTACATCCCCAAATCTAAGTAAATTTCTGCGTCTTCTCTACCTGGGCGTTACATACTGTATACAACTAAATAACCAAGCCATTCAGTGGTTGGATTTCCATATATCAACAAGGGACACAATATTCACGCATGTTTCTTAAAACATTCCAAGATTTAAAAGATATAATAGGTACTACTCATCTTCATATTTTTTAATTTTTAAAGTTACTAAACCCGGTGTTTATGATGTTTATTTGAAAGCAAACGAACCGGTTTCAGAAGAAAAAATTCAAACATGGGAGTCGCTTAACAACCTAACTTTGCCTAATGATTTAAAAAACTTTTATCTAACTACTAATGGCATCGAACTTGGTTGGTACAGTATTTGTAATGGTAAATTGTAACATAATTAAGAGAATTCTTTAGAAAAAACATCTGTAGCTGGACTAATCAAGATAAATAAACTAGATGATTTCAAATCCATAAAATTAAATTGCATAAATCTTGATGGAGAGACAAAGAACGACGATTTTGAGGTATTTGTAAACAGTTTACTGGGCCCTGGGTTCAATAGATGGCCGACTAGTTATGAACTAGAAAAGTGTCTGAATGGCACCACGGTTATTTTTGTTTTTAGTGATAATCAAAAAGGTGTTTTTATTTTAAATAGTGATTTGAGTATTCACAAGATTTGCTGCACATTTCGGCAGTACATCAGGTTAGCAGTTGTACATTTAGGCTTACAAGATTGGCAACTTTGGTACACTGACGATGCTCCAATTCCAAGTAGCCAAGTAATGTTTACTTTTTCCAATCACTTTTTCAGCAATTATGTTCTTTATACACACCTGAACGTTTGCTTCTAAATACACGCGAATCTCACGAACAATTTTTGGCTAACTTAGAAGACTGGGTTCCTGTTTCCCTTAACTCCAGGAAATTACTGAACATGGAGTTTTCTAGGTAAGGTTACATGTAACGTAAGCATTAGTATAGTTCATACTAATTTTTTTAAAATTTAGAGTATCTTTATAGTGTTATACCGAAAACATTGTGTAGCATCTGGTTTGGCTAGCGCTGAATCTCATACATAAGCATAAAATTCACGAATGAGTCTTAGTGAGAATAGGACATTAGAGCACTTGTGGTAATCGTGTGCGTAAAGTTTTGTCTGACGTAACCTTTAAAGTATATTTATTAAAGGAACTTTTCTCACATGTGAATGAAGAGTGTTACCATGAAAATTTAAGCCCGAAGGTTGGTGTTTTTCTGGCGGGTATTTGGTTACAGAGTTGTGAAATTTTTGGTGATTTTGCAAATTTATTATTTTGGATAACGAGAGTAGCAGAGGGTTGTCTTTGGCAGCTTTGTTTTTAAGCAGTTTAAAAGCTGTGATCAATTGTCCTCCGATTGTTTTACGTGATTAATGGAAGATATTTAGTGTAGCTAATCTGGCGTCGTACGGAGCATAAATGTTTCTTAAGTTATTTTTATTGCCGTCGTTTTAAAGGCTCAAAATTCCTTTAAAAAATTATGAGTTCTTTTTAAACTTTAAATTACTTTAAAACAAATAAGAAAGTCAACAAATTCATAGTAAGCAAGTCCTTTTAGTCGATCACTCATTTACTGAATCATATGGTATAGACAACGCCATACATAAAAGATAAGATCGCACCACAGTGATTTTTAAGGCCATTCGATCGCTTTGAAAACATAATAGTGAATGTGTGTTCCGAGCATATTTCTAGATAAATACTTAGGCGGGTGTTTCATTTGTCGACAATCTGAAAGTTTGAGAGGATCCTTCAATAATTTTAAAGTGGTGTAATTTACAAACTAATTTAAAGATACTACTTCATTGTAGCCCTTGGAGCATTTTATAGGCTTAGAGCTGATTGTTCTGGTTAAACCTCGGTTTTAAAGAAGTATAAATCAGAAAATATTGTGATTTCTATGGTTTTTGCTGCATAGACACTTAAAGTCTTCAATATTTGAAAGTTAGGACTCTAGTTTGTGTTTATAAAAAATTTTCAAATCCATATTTTAAATATAGTTTGTTGTATAAAGTGGTCATTATTCTAAGAGCTAGGCTTTATGTCATAATTCAGTACAAATGACATTTCCTACAATATAACTAAGTGCCTTAAAAGATATCTCTGGTATTCAAAACATACCAAGTTAATTAAAAATATATTTTGCTGATCATCAACCAGTAGATAGCTGGTTTAAACCCTGCCTTATTTACTTTAGTTTGAGTAACCGGGTAGTGTCACTGGCACCTCAACTATGCAGCTTAAAGCTGAGCACATATATCTGTATTTGATAAGCAACTTACTGCTTACGTATTGTATGTTACTCATACTGTAGCAAGTCTACTCCGGTAGTCAGTTACATGTGGGTTCGTCTGTTTAAAGTTTAGTTTCTAATGTTTGTGGGTACAAGATTATCTCTCGAGTTCTGAGAGCAAGTCATACAGTAAGTTTCTTCAACCTTGTTATGTCCACAGTGTTTATAACTTAAAACTGTATGACTCACATGGCTGGAAAGTCTTGGATTCGAAAACCGTACACAGTTATCTTTCAGTAGAAAATCTGAAATTAACGGTTTTAATAGTTAAATAGTAGACTGATAGGTCCTGGGTTCGAATCCCGCGGGGGGCGGGATCGTGGATGCGCACTGCTGAGGAGTCCCATACTAGGACGAAATGACCGTCCAGTGCTTCCAGGTTTTCCATGGTGGTCTAGCTTCAATTGATTCATGATTTCAACTATTGAAATAGTAAATCATTATTATTTTATAAAGCCAGAATTTTTGGAGCAAACACTTTCCGCAATGTTTTTAAAAATGGATTATGAGTTGTTAAAATATTTGTTGATAATCTGTTTGTGAATTTTATTGGTAATATATTGTGATATTTCTCACTGGTTTCCTTATTTATCAAACGCTGTTTTGAAATCGTCAACATAATAGATATTCTTTATTGTTTGGTCTCAAACTCTTTTTACTTTTGTCCTAGTAGGATGAATCGTTCTAATTCTTTTGGAATAACTACCGTTCAATCCGATATGTCGAACAAACACGGAAGGTATGTTAGACTCTTATCCGATGATTTATGCACTCAATCTTTGACTTAAAATTATCTCAAGTCATTCTAGATTTCGTTCCCTATCAAATGATATTAGCGAGCTAAATTATATTGTGGTCGTTTACAAATCTAATTTTGACTAAAAATAAAAATCTAAGCTTGAATACTTGCTGGCAACATTTCCACTGAAGTCTTTACTGACTGAATGCTGGATATATTGATGTTTATAATCTGCATTTCATAGCTCTAAAAATTCAAAGATTTATGATTACATGCAGAATAGCTATCCACTTGAATTAGCTAAGTTTGTTGGAAAATAGGATTTTATATTCTACTTATTATAATTTATAAAATAACATATTAAAAGTATGGACAAAGAAATGTGAAAACAAAGTCTTTTGGAACCTATATATATGTAAATGGTTAAGTAGACAAATAGAAAGATAATAAGGAAAACCTTGTAAATCAAACCACATTGAACAATAAATCATTAGGATCATGGTAAGAACAAACCTTTTTTGAATACATAAAGGGGTTTCAATCTTCATTTGACCAAGGCCTTAGTAAACTTTAGTATGCGTTTTTTAAATACGTATCCAACGCTTCAAGGTTAATTTGATTTCCACCCCATGACTAATCTCAACCAAATGTTTCGTAAAGGCGGAATATGTTTGCCTTTTCTATGCTGTTATCTGAACTCGTTTGATCTTGTGTCCAGTCACAATTACATGGAGATCACGATTCGTACTCCCTATGTATATGTGCACAAACGCTTGTAAGTTGGTAAACTCAATGGAGTATGACAGACTCGTCTTAAGAAGTATGTGTATCATCAGATTGTTCTGTATTTATTACTCTAATATATCACATAGTCCTGATGAACTTCGTATGCCCCCTGAATTATCCAAATTTATCAAAGGGACTAGTCGCTTTCTGCAAACTAATCTTCCTAATTTTTAACTGCTTAGTCATAAAACAATCAGTTTTGTGTTACATAGAAATAGAGAAATGTAAATTATGTTGATTTTCTGTGGAAAAATAACTCTGTTTGCATAGTCGATATTGTAAATGAAGATGTTTTTGTCGCAGGATATTTTAATTTGAACATATATACTTTATGTTACTTCTTACGTTGTTTATAATTGACTGACTGTACAGTTGAATAATGATAAAATATATTGCAGTCAATATCCAGTGTCATAATGTGATCGTAACCATCAAGTGTATAGATTCTGGTAGTATAAATTCAGTTAGTTAGTAGAGCTATTCTAAATTAATTCATTTCATTTTGGTCTCGACACATTACAATGTAGACTTCTTCAATGTTTAATTTAAATAATATTTAAAAAATTATTATTTTGCTTGATTTACTTGTTTTATCCAAAAATTTCAGTTCTACTGACTCATGGAATTCAAGATCAAATGATATTGTGAATACTGGTAGAAGGTCAAAAAAATGAAAACTGTTGAATAGTGTTTATTTATTTATCCATCCTAAGGATTTTTTTGTGATTATTAAATGATCTTTGACTTCAACAAACATTCGTTAAGTCGAATGATATATATATATATATATATATATATATATATATTTGAAAAGATGAGTACTTGTTTTGTCTTATTTGTAACTTAGCCTATAAATGAATGTATCTACATGTTAATAAGTATGACTGTTATTTAAAGATGAATTTGCTCAGTATCTATTGATTTAAACAATGAAGCCTCAACTTCAAAGTTGTAGCTGTGTGCGTCAAAAAACACGAATTTTATTTAAATGTACACTCAGTCAATGGGTCATAAATACGCAAAATGCTCTCAAACTCAACTTAAGTGTTAAGGATTTCAAAACACACCTTGATATCGAATGTATTATACATCAAAGACTGACTTAAAATAGATATCCCTTAAGACTAGAAAAGGCTGGATGTTTATCTTGTCCTGGTGTGTATATATGGGTTATCAGGAGTGTGCATTCACAAACTCCCTAAGGATCAAAGAAAAGCTCTTCAGGTCTTCCTACAAACGCATTTCCTTAAACCATTAAGTGGGTATCAAATAGTTCACAATTTCTACTTCAGTTAAAATAAAAAATCTTGATTACAGGATCTTTTGCCATTGGTATATCTGTTTCACTTCCGAGATGCTTGAATTCTATCATCATTGAACCACCGTATGGTTATTGAATGACCTAAAGGTTATGCGCTTGCGGCAAGACTTGGTGACTGTGAATGCACAGTGCTATGGAGTTGCATACTAAGACAAGATGGCTGTCTAGTTTTATTTGTCTGTTAATAGAAGACTAAATAAAGTTAACTTATGATTCAGAATATGTTTAAGATAAAGAACCTTTACAATTTCCAATCATAACGGTTTAACATTTTCAGATGAACGAAGTTAATCAAAGTACATGATTTAATAAGGCAATACATTTTGAATGATCAAAATGAATAGTGGCTTTTGGGATATTCCATATTAATAGGTGAATAATGATACTATAGTGTATGTATAATAAATGTTTTCTCCAGAAAAGATACATATACACATGATTTCTTATTATAGATTACTTACAACAACTATAGTCAAGTATAGTAAACACATTCAGAGAGTATATGCACCATACATTCATATAAACTGTTATATTATTAATGAAGCAATAGTCTGAAAATGGGTATGCTAACATCCCCAAAAATATGCACATTAATTCATCTCTTTCTTATTGAGAAACTATATAGGTTTGCAAAGTTGAAAGAATTGTATAGACATTTAATGTAATCGTGATTAATTGTGTTAGTACAAAGTAGGAAATGTACAGTTAGAATTCAATCGGTAACTAATCATTACAACTAATCTAATTATAGATAATCATGTATTTGATGTATAAACGAAATAAGTTGCTATGATAAAAATCATGAATAACTTTTATTTGAAACGATTTTATTTTTGATTATAAAAATTAAGGTAAGGGTTATTGTCTGATATACTAAAGAATTCCCATTTTCATATGATGATATTATTGATTGTTTTATTCATTCACTTATAAAAAATAATCATTTTGAAATGGGATCAAATATGCCATTACTTAAAGGATTTTAATTTGGAAGAATCTAAAATTACCTAATTCAGATAGGTCCATACAGCATAATAAAACATTTATTTTTTGCCATTTCAATATAGGTGAATTCATCAAGAGATTCAAATAATATTGAACGTCTTTTTTATTATTATAGGAAAATATCATATTGACAGTAAGTTGTTACTAACTAAGATAAATTATAAAATTATTTGTACTCTTCAAAAATTTAATGATGGGATAATCGGTTAAATTGTAAACCATAGAAATATTTGATTAGACAATAGCATCAGAAATATCATGTTGTAAAGTGTTATTCACTAGGATATGTAAATATTCAATACAGTTCGGAAACAAGTCAATCTCTTACTTAATCTTTTTCAGTGAAGAATTTTGAGATGATAAGATATTAGAACTATGAAGTTGAGAACTAACACTTTATTCTTTAGGAAAGGAGAATTGAATCTTTACCACTCAACGAAGTACTCCTTACATGTTGATAAAATGGATTCTTAACTGATATTATCACTGAAATGTAAAAGTCTACCAATTTTTACACTTAATCAGCAATGATCGATGTTTAAAATAAATACTATGTTCCATTTTGTTGGAGAATATTACTAGTAATTTCAGTGGTTGAGATCATGAGTCATTTGAAGCCAGACTAACATGGAAAACCTGAAAGCACTGGATGGCCGTTATGTATTATTGTGGGACTACAAACAGTGCGCATCCACGATCCCTTACTTACTTACTTACTTTTACTTACTTACGCCTGTTACTCCTCGTGAAGGAGCATAGGCCGCTCACCAGCATTCTCCATCCAACTCTGTCCTGGGCAATCCTTTCAAGCTCTTTCCAGTTCTTATTCATCTTTTTCATATCTGCTTCTATTTCCCGACGTAATGTGTTCTTTGGCCTTCCTCTTTTCCGCTTCCCTTCAGGATTCCAAGCTAGCGCTTGTCTCGTAATGCAGTTTGATGATTTCCTCAATGTATGTCCTATCCATCAACTCCATCGTCTTTTCCTAATTTCCTCTTCAGCTGGAAGCTGGTTGGTTCTCTCCCACAAAAGGCTGTTGCTGATGGTATCCGGCCAATGGATGTTGAGTATCATGCGTAGACAGCTATTAATAAATACCTGTACCTTCTTGATGGTGGTTGTTGTAGTTCTCCAAGTTTCAGCTCCGTACAGTAGAACTGCCTTGACGTTCGTATTGAAGATTCTGACTTTGATATTGGTTGAAAGTTGTTTTGAGTTCCATATGTTCTTCAGTTGAAGGAATGCCGCTCTAGCTTTGCCAATCCTCGCCTTGACGTCTGCATCTGAACCTCCTTGTTTATCGACGATGCTTCCCAGGTATGTGAAGGATTCCACGTCTTCCAGAGTTTCGCCATCAAGAGTGATTGGATTGCTGTTCTCCGTGTTGTGTTTGAGGACCTTGGTTTTCCCTTTGTGTATGTTGAGGCCTACTGATGCAGAGACTGCTGCTATGCTGGCTGTCTTTATCTGCATTTGTTCGCGCGAAATTCGAACCCTGGACCGGTCAGCCTTGCGTGAGAACACTTAACCACTAGACCACTGAGCCGGTCGGTATCCAACGGTGTTAATATCTAACTTCAACTAATCCATGAAATTGAGCCATACATCCACCATCGTCTTCAGTGAGTTACTATCTGATAACGGACCTGGTTGAACTCCACTGGTCATTGCTTCTCACTAGAAGTCCAGGAAGTACCTTTTGAAGCCAGTCACTAGTTGTTCCTTTGTACTATTTAAACTTGGATTAATTTTGATTTGGTTATTTATTCGCTGAAGAAGTGGATTACACTGAGTCACGAAATGTCAGGAAATCTAATTTCTCTACTCGTTGGAATATTACAAATGTATTATTTTATTTATAAACTGAAGTTATTAAATTATAAATATTTGATAAGTTTTCTATTAGTCCTTAACACAAATAGATCTAACATGAATATTTGTTAGAAATCAGATAAATTTGAACTACTATTTAATCTTGTTTTGACATTATCCAATAACAGGCATCCATAAAACACTTATATGTTTAAACAAACGTTCAGTTTATGAATCAAACTAATTTTACTTGGATTTACGGAAAGTCAATCTACTAGATAAATTGAAAAGTGCTGTATATTTGTTTAAAGTGCATAGTAGATTAAAAGAGCATTCGTAATATGAACAATAGATTGATCGAGAATAATAATTTACAAATCGATTGGTTGAAATTAGACATTAGCGCCGTTGGATGCCGACCGGCTCAGTGGTGTAGAGGTTAAGCACTCGCACACGAGACTGATAGGTCCTGGGTCCGAATCTGGCGAGATGGGATAGTGGATGAGAACTGTTGAGGAGCTCCACAATAGGACGAGACGGCCGTCCAGTAAATCCAGGTTTTTCATGGTGGTTTAGCTCTAATTGATTCATGAATTCAACCATTGAAATTACTATAATATCCACAAAGACCCTTCTGATATGAAATATTATTAGTAGATAGTTCTTAAGATCGCATCTGATTACCTCATATACAACTTCACACTTTACATTCGTACAATGGTCGTTAGCAACAACTAGTGGCCCGAGAGCTGACTCCAGTTAGATTGTGTGAATTTTTGTTATTGGAATATACATGTCGACAATCTTATATTATCATCGACTTGACTCGTGTTGGTTAATAACGGGATTAATATAAGTCAATCGCGAGAATGAATTTTGAATACGTATATTTCGTACAATTGTTGATTGGAAAGCGAAACAAAACAAAATGACACATAATGGAGGAGAGTGAGCCAACTCGATTTAACGAAGCGTGGATCGATATCTGAATTCAGACAAAAATAATTTGCAGGCATGTGATGAGTAAGATAAGAAATACACACACGTTTACATAAATACAATCAATATTGATAGGCAAATAAGTGACGGGATAAAATGTGTCTTGAGAAGAATGAATAGACTGATCTGTCCAGAGGCTAGAATAACCTAATATAAGCTTGTCATAGTACCAGCCGTTATATAACGAACAGCTTTCGACTTGTTCATTTATCTTCGCTTTTATTGTTTTCGGTGGGGTCAAGGTGAGAGTATATGAAACAATGAGAGGTAATGTGAATATGGATTGTTATTCAATGTCTTAGTAAGTCGGTTAATTGAGTAGCATTGGAGATTTATAAAACAAAAATTCGGTTACATATAGTATACAAAAATGTGTTAGGGTCTGAATTTCATATAAATTCACTGCAGAGTTTTGGCGATAAGTTTTATTCATAATTTATTTAACCTCAGCTATTTTAAGTGCTTTCAATAACTAATTACAAATTAAGTGATATTCATGAATTCATTAAACTCATAACTAAAATACCATTATCGTTCCTGTTAACAAGATATGTTGAATTAATGATGTAGTGTATCAGAATAACATGTTCACAGAGAATCACTAAAGTATATGGTACCAGGTTTAATTGTTCATAATGTTTTTCAATGCTGTCAATGTTCTATTTAGTTTGTAAAAGGTGGAAAATCAAACGTAATAAAACATCGAGTTTATCAAATTATACAGATTTGAGTATACACTTTCGTTTTGAATAGACTTGGAAAATTAATTTTCGTCACTATGTCAAGTTGTAGTTTAATAAATATCTACACTAATTCTAAGCTACTCTCTGTACTAACGACACTTATTGTTTTGCTGTTATTTCAATAGGGCAAACTTATAAAAGGGACTAATCGCTTTAAATTTGCTGTTATTGTCGTAATGTAACCCATCGAATGAACACACTTATTATAACGATTAAGGGTTTCTGCTTTGCCGTTGTTGATATTCAGATCCAAGTTAATCAGTCTCCTTAGAAAATGCGCTTGTTAATTTGTTTGCAACTTGCGTACTAAATGTACCTATATTCCAGTATTGATTGTTTTGATAAAATCCAATTCAGTACCGATATCTTCTATTATCAAATAGTTATTTACTTGCCTGATGAGTTAAGCTTGGTTTATTGTAGTGAAACATTTTCGACATGGTTAATAATATCACAGAGAATAACATTTCTATCAAGATTGCAGAAACCTAATGTTTAAAGAAGTGCACTACAGAGACTACTGTTCATGTTATAAATTGGTTGGCATTAAAAAAACTAAATAATATAACGATGATTATTGCAAAGTGATCACATAATAAAATAAATGTGGCAGTGGTAACATATTTGAATGGAATACTGCTTGAACATGTAGGTCACCTGTTCCTGGCATCTAAATACTTCAACAAGTTATCTGTTTTTGTTTGTTTTAACATATTATGTCTGTTAATCAGATAGCCTATTGAGGTACATTTATGAAAAGTTTACAGCCTTTCGTTGTATAAGTTATAAAAAAGCCCAACCAGAGACATCATGGTTACTGGCAATATGTAGCAAAAAGAATGTACATTATTCAGATGTCGATGGCGAGACTGTAATTTATGTACGGCCTTTGAACGAATCTTAAGTGACCTTGAGAAACATTAGCCAATCAGAGAAGTTAGTATATAGTAAAAATATACTATACAAAGCTAAATAACTAAAGTGGATACACTTCTTTTACATGGTTCGAAAACTTGTCAAGGTGAGAAAGAGGTTCTGAAATCGTAACGCATACGGCAGAGGAAATCATCTATATGATCAATAATAGTAGGCCTCTGGAGCCATGATAAGGTCTCAAAAACTCTTTCAGCCTCGACCATATATATCTTGAAAATTGTTTTTTCGCACTCCGGTTGTTGGGTCCACAAAATGCCGCTTGTGGGTAACTACACGATGCGCATAATCAAGTCCATGTAGGCATGTGTACGCTCTCCAATCATCCGTATATATTGTAGTACCCGATGCAGTTAGTGTTACTGGTTCTTTTATTATCCAGTTCGCAACAGTTGTCATAATTTGCCTTGGTCTCAATCTGGATCAGGCAAAAAATCCTATTCCAACAGACTTCTCCCTCCAACACAAATTAAATCGAGAGACATCATCATAGTAGTCTGCACAAGGTCCACAAGTTATCTGATTACCACAATCACAAACAAAGGAATTTCTTAGTAGTCCCATTTGTTGTAGCTGCTCAATTACCATGCTTTCTCTAAAATTCTCTGTCAACAGATTGCACGTGAGCGTCAGGTACTGAAATGGGCACCGTAACCTTAAAATCCCTCAGACTCTTCTGATTGGCTCGTCCATAAATTATAGTCTCGCCGTTTTCATCTGTAGTCATTAAATAGCCAAGTATTTTATACGACAATACCCAATAAAGAACGATATTTTAATACGATTTTCAACAGATAAGAGCTCAGAAAAATTATTTGCCTTGGTGTTCGCTAGTTTATAAGCGAACATTTGTATTTGAGACTGAAGACGGATTGTGGTAGTCGGATTAACTTTTTCAAATAAGCATAGATGAGAAAATGATAAGTCTACAACTCACATGATTGATGAAGTCTTCCGAGCTATTAGCAGATCTTCCGAATCTTCATACACCTGAGCTTCAAGTGGTACAATACAAAAGCTATACTTCAAAAATTGCTTATTTTCAGAGAACAAAAGTATTTAAAGGCTTAGGAACAACCTTGACACGTTAGAAACTTTAGAAAGCAGACTATGTAAACAGAATGACCAAAAATTCAATATGTGACACGTTATCCGTGATTTTTTCATCAAGATTCTATCGTGTTTTCACTGAGCTGTAAACGAACAAATTCTAATAATCTTTTTTTGGCTTTTTAAGACCTTGTCAAGGAAATAAAGGGGGATTTTAACGGTAAACATCATAAAATTTAGTGTATTTTGCTTGTTACCTCATCTAATATGATTGTTAGTTCGTCTGTCTTCATAAAACAAAACTAATCATCACTCCGTTGGGCAAGAAAAACACAATTATTCTCAACAAATGAAGTGAATATAATGGAATCCGTCAGTTCATTTCAAGGAAATTGATAACCTTTTATCTAATATTTCATTGTTTGAATCACAGAGGGAGTTTGAAATTTTGTGTGGCTAAGGCTTAAATAAACCTTAGTATACGCTCTTTTATACTTTTGTACAACACCACAAAAACCGAGTTAAGATCAATCTTATGACCCCCTTTGTGTTCTCACGTTAAACCTACCCTGGTTTCAAATTGTTTTTACATTATTTCCTTTATTATTCTTGTCTCCTCTAACCCTACATTTCTAATCTAGTTGACCTCTTATTTTTATATACAAATGTTCTTAACAAGTACGTTATGTGTGATCAAATTGTTCGAAATGTATTGCGCTAACATATCAAATAGTTCTGATAATTTTCGTCTTCTTATTACACTATCGAAATTTAATTGCTTCAAATATAATTATTTCCCAGTCAATTTGCAGATACCATACTGAACATTATAAAATAAAGCAAGACGATTCAATAATATTAAATGAATCCATCAATAAGATCAGTTGAAATGTATACCTATTTCGTATTTCTAGTGCCATCTCAGATAGTTCTTACACTGATTTCTTCATGTATCTTTATGCATGTATTATCTATAACATGTATACACCTTAGTTGTTATGATCGATTTTCCTCTCCTGTACACTTGTACTAATTTGTAAAGAACAAAATTCATATTTACTATTATGAAAGTTTAATAATCATAATATAAGTAGTGATGTGATTATGATCATATATTTTTAAAATAAATATTCCTAAATACTCTCTCATCATCATCACCATCATCATCAACAACATCAACAACGACAACAATCTTTAAACTGGATTATTAAAAATGTGTTCACCTAATGTTGTTATGTTTTATTTTGTTAAAAAAGTTACTTTCAATTTTTTTTCTTTGATGTCAACATTTTAGTATTTCATATGAGTTTATATTAGTGAGCAACTATTACATTTTATTGTTTATATTTTGTTTATAATTTTTAAAATAGAAATAATGAATGAATTACAGATATAAATAAATAAATAAATAAAAAGAAAAAAAAGAAATACATTTATACAGTGAAATTATAAACAATTGAACTATTATAATAAAACTGTACTCTAACATAATTTGCAATAGTTTACAGCCATTTTGATACATTTATTTTATTTTTATAAAGAGTATAGACAGCACCTGATTAAAATATAGAAGAAAAAATTAAATATAATAAATGTTAATGTTTCAAAGAAGAAAAATAAAAACGACGTTTTTTTACTGAAAAATAAATTGATTTAAAGAAAATCAAAATAATGAGAATATTGAAAAACGATAAAACAAAACAATTTCCATTTTATTTTCATAGAGGGGGGGGTAATGTTACCACAGTATATAATGTTTACAAAGTTACTATTTTTCGTTTCATTAATTTAAGTTTATTCTTTATTCTCTTGTTAAGAAATGTATATATTGAAAATTAATTTATTGATTCACTGAAATAAACAAGGTAATTATTATATAATCCAGTAAAAAAAAAATTCATGTGGAAATGAAGGGGACAGTAAAGAAAAATGAAAGTAGAATATAGCAGAAAAAACTCGATTCATGCGTTTACATCCAAAAATTTTATAATAATAATAATCACTATGGCAACGTAATCTGCAATATAAGAGTGTACTGATTTTGTTGATGCAAACGATGAAGAATAAATGAATATTAGATTGATTTTTAGGAAATGGTATGTTTTTTTAGTCACACTGAAGAGTTTGAGCATTTTGGTTGAGTTGAGAACAATTTAATAGAAAAATATAGTATGATTTTATTGATTACATGAAATTAATAGGAATGTTTTCATCCAATCGTTTGGTTATTTTGCCTGTAAAACGACTGAAATGAAATAAAAGAAACTAGATTTTAAATCTCTAAATATTGGGCTGCATTTTCTATTATCTAAAACTTGGCTTCATGATATAATTTAGTATCATTAAGTGTTTAGATTAACTTCTACATGTCAATTTTTGTGTAATCTAAATTATACTACTTATTATTGGTAGGTAGGGTGGTTCCGTCTCAACTGAATATTAATTTAACAAAATGA
The DNA here is from genome assembly GCA_946903255.1 of Schistosoma spindalis. Lineage (NCBI taxonomy): Eukaryota > Metazoa > Platyhelminthes > Trematoda > Strigeidida > Schistosomatidae > Schistosoma > Schistosoma spindalis. The sequence continues at coordinate 70,054,646 of OX336420.1, read as the reverse complement.
TTACATTTCATCTGCATAAACTCAGTGGGATAGATATTTGAGAAATAATATCAGTGCAATCAATAGGAATATTCAAACAAACAATGAGAAAAGGGAATGAAGTTCCCCTTATTGTACAAGCTGGTGGCTATCTGAAATCAGTAGCTAAGTGAATAACGCGGTCGTTGGAAGTGACTCATGGTCTCAACCATTGAAAAAGATAAATTGTTTAAATTTTTTAGGGAAAATCTTAAAAAAACTTATTTACTTTAAAAACACTGAACATTCAAGTGGATTCAATAAATGTTATCAAGAATATAAAAAAAGATGAGAAATTAAATAAATGATTTAAATTAAAATAAATAAAACTGAATTAACTCACTTCAATTTTAGAGGTAAATTTAAAGTTAAATGAAGAACTAATCAAAAATTATATTATTCATTTCTATATGTATGTATAATTGAACAAGCCTGTAAAAGAAATTTATATATAGAAATTCATCTATTGTCATATTTAGTTAAATTAATGAAATACAATTTCATTAAAGAATAGTCATCTTTATAAAATTAGCAAGTTAAGAGCAACATCTAAAAGTCGTAATTTAATACATATCTATACACTTCTTTGTATTTATCGAATTCTATTAAGTGATTGTATTGAACAAGAACACCAGTGAGGATAATTGAATGTATTCGAATGCAAAATTACAGAATATCTTAATAAAATATGAGATCCATTCAATAAATACTTCATTTACAAAATGTTATTCTATTGTCTTAGAATTGATTATTCCTTCGTTTCCATACCAATCATTATTTTTTGTTCCCGTTCTCTTTTGTTTGATGTTTGTAATTTTCTGCTGCCAGACATTTTACATATGATTGATGATAGATACTACTTATATTTGTCAACATCAGTAGCGCAACCCAAACAATATGATAGGATATAAAGATAAAATTACATTCGTTTACTCATTGTGATTTTTTTGTTCAACATTACTTTTATTTTTAATTCAATGTGGTGATTACTCAGTATAGTACTGTAACGAACAATCGAATGTATTTGACACAAAATTACAGGGCATCTCAATAAAATCTGAGAACCATATAGTGAATAGCTAATTTACAAAATATAAATCCATCATATCAAACTTAACTGTTCCTGTTGCAAACATCAATCCATTGTCTCAGATTTCATTGTTCATACGTTTTCATGACAATTGCGTTCCATTCCCGTTCTTTCCTTATCTATCTTCTGCTGAAACACATTCTATGCCTGACCACCGTTATATACCAATTGTGTGGACATAAGTAACCCACACCACAGTACTTGTTTTGGTTTCCAGTGTAATATTTTACTTGGTAAAACAATAATTTATTTGTGTGCGATGTTTTATTCAAGATACGACATTTTCGTATTAAAAATTAACATGAAATATACCTAGTACGACATGTAGCAACTGATTTTGTTATAACTTTGGGTATTTTTCATATATGTGACTTGATTTTAGTTAGTGATCAAAATTGATGTATAATCAATAGAAAGTTAAGTCAATAAATCTTCGCTTGTGCTAGCCTTGATATTCTTACTTCGTGTTATGAGAATTGCAGTGGTTGCTCGTTTATTGAAATATAAATAATAGGCAATGCGAACGTAAAGAATAGTTAGTAACATTTGATAAAAGACCTTGAGATTAGTTTATTACTCGTAATTGTTTACCCACTTTAGGTAAATTTAAAATTGGCTGTTACATATTTGTTTGATTAGTATTAGTTTACAAAATAACAGACTAAATGTTGGTGGGAGTTAGTTTGTTCAATTATTTAACTCCATAATAATAAAATCTGGATAATAAGGAATATTTCAGGCAGTTATAAAACCAAATTTTTAACATTCATTATGCATATATCAGTTGAATATCTGTTGAATTCATATGAAACTAGTTCATGATAGCCTTCGTTTTATGCTTACAGTTTTACAAAAATCTCCCACCTTTAGGAATTACCTATTTTTCTTTTTAGTGAAAGTCAATAACTTACTATATTTGTGGTGTGGGTTACTTATGTCCACACAATTGGTATATAACGGTGGTCAGGCATAGAATGTGTTTCAGCAGAAGATAGATAAGGAAAGAACGGGAATGGAACGCAATTGTCATGAAAACGTATGAACAATGAAATCTGAGACAATGGATTGATGTTTGCAACAGGAACAGTTAAGTTTGATATGATGGATTTATATTTTGTAAATTAGCTATTCACTATATGGTTCTCAGATTTTATTGAGATGCCCTGTAATTTTGTGTCAAATACGTTCGATTGTCCTCACTCGTGTTCTTGTTCACTACACTTTTAGATTGATTGATAACCAGTGGTTAGCATATCTAAGATGTTCACTTCACGTTCAAAAATATGACCATCTGGGAAGATAAAATGAGGACGATTAGGTGCTTAATATATCAATTAAACACAACATTTGATGATTGAGTTAAAATCTATGTAACGTTTTGACATGAAAATAGGTTTTTTAATCTCAGGTAGTCAAAAATTTAAGTTAGGAGTCTTAGTTTAAGCAACCCATTTTAAGTGTTTAGAACTATGAGTGTTATTTATCATTTAACGTCTCACAACACTGTTGATACTAATAAATTATATCAACCTCCCAGACTTAAATTTCAAATATAAACCAACTGTCTGTCCAACGAAATGGTTTAACAGTCAAAAGAGGAAGTTAAGGAAGTGGGAGAATAGAGAAGAATCAATAACACACCTCATCTCATTTATATTGATAATATTTTGTTTAATTCCATTTAAACAGACACTCTATCAGGCAAAAAAAGAATTTCAGCATTTATATCTTTATTGAGTCTTTCACTTTTGTCATTGAGTTAACAATATTCCTGCTTCGATTTTTGCGAATTTTGAAAAAAATTTAATCTGTTCCATCCAAATTGAATTCGGTAATTTTAACCACATAAGTGTAGAGAACATTCTTGAAAAAAGCAGTTACATGAGTTCTACAATATTATTATCGATTCATAAGTCACTTAGTGAGAAGTCTTGTTTTTTTAAAAGAAAAGATTTCCACCAAATCGTAACAAATCAACATAAATAATACTGTAGTAAACGAGAGCACCAGTTGGGACAATCGAATGTATTTGAAGACAAAATTACAGAATCTCTTAGTAAAATCTGTAAATTATACAGTAAATACTTAATTTGCAAAATATCAATCGTCTCAAACTTCACTATTCCTTTTTCAAATATCAGTCAATCTTTTCGGATTGGATTGCTCCTGCATTTTCACACCAATTGCTTTCCATTTGCGTTCTTTCCTTCTCGATCTTCTATTGAAATATATTATATTCCTGACTATCGTTATATATTACTTATGTGGATACTATTATCTAGTTTCATGACCATAATGAATAATCACTTAATACTCTTTAATACTTTTTTATTTAGGTTTCCAGTTTCTTATCCATTCACAATGTTATTATTTTTTAAATCGAATCAATATCTAATAAATATTCACTTTAATTTTGTAAAAATAAATGGTGAAGTATTTCACTTTGATTTCATTCTATCTTTATTTACTTAACCTTAGATGATATTACATAGAAAAATGAAAACAATTGAGTTAATTTACTTAATTAAATGGTTTTATCAGGTCAGAGTTATTGAAGTAGAAATTAGAGTACAATTTATTTGTTTGATTACGTCCGAATTATTTAGGTATAATATTAATGATAATAAATTTTATCAAAAAAATAAATATAAGAAGGAAAAATAAAGAAAGAAAAAGTGAAGAAAACTAGTTTAATATCAGAAGGGGTTTTGTAGATATTATAGTAATTTCAATAGTTGAGATCATGAGTCAGTTGAAGCTCAATCACTATGCAAAACCTGGAAACACTGGACGGCTGTTTCGTCCTATAGTGGAACTCCACAGCAGTGCACATCTACGATCCCACCCTCCGCGAGATTCGAACTCAGGACATATTATTCTCGCGCACGAGCGCTTAATCACTAGATCACTGAGATGGCCGGCATCCAACGGTGTTAATGTCTAACTCCAACTAAACCACGAAATCGAGCTGCACATCCACCATTGTCTTCAGTGAGCTATTATCTGAGCTCTACTGTTTACTGCTTCTCACTAGAACTCCAGGATATACCTCATGTAGCCAGTCACTAGTGAGCATATGCTGATTAGTATCAGAAGGGTTTTTGTGGATATTATAGCAATTTCAATGGTTAAGATCATGAGTCAACATATGCTTACAAGTGACTGGCTGCAAGAGGTACATCCTGAAGTTCTAGTGAGATGCAGTGACCGATGGGGTTAACCATGTCTGTTGTGAGATAATAACTCATTGATGACAATGGTGGACATGTGGCTCAATTTTGTAGATTAGTTGAAGTTAAACATTAACACCATCCTGAGTTTCAACCACACGAGGCGAGATCGTGGATGCGCAATGCTGAGGAGTCCCACAACAGGACGAAACGGCAATCTAGTACTTCCATGGTGGTCTAACTTCAACTGACTCATGATCTTAACCATTGAAAAAACTAGTTTAAACAAAAATTCAGTTTTATCTTTTTTTTGTTTTAATGTGTAAACAAAATTCAAAAGAATAAATGAATAAATAAATAATTAAATAAATTGATAAACTATTTATTTCTTTATAATAAAAAAGCAAATAGATTTAGTCCAATGAATCATCTATCCGACTATTTACATTGTAGACTAAATATTCAAATGTTATATTGCATCACAATGGAGTTATGTCTTGTTAAGTAAATTGAAATTGAAATTTGTTGATATTCACTACTTTGTTTCTAGTTAGTTTTTACTTTAAATAAATTTGTTCTCTTTCACAATTCTAAAAATCGATCAGTCATGAAATAATGTAGTTTATCATTTTTAAAATTGTATATTATATACATGAAATACTGATATCTTAAGCAAGTACATTTGTATACATTTATGTATCTGTATTCATTGATCTTTTGTTTTTATTCTCTTTTTTTTCTTGAAATTTTAAACTTTAGATTTGATTTTTTTTGTTTCGATAGTCATACTTCATTTCTAAAATAGAATCAATTTTAAATTCATTTGGTGTTGTTTTACTTGTATCTTCTCATTGTTATTTAAGATTTCAATTGATCAGTCTGTTGATGGGATATGTGTATCCTGTGCGGATTGTCTCGATAAAAACTGAAGTCAAAAACTTTTTAGGCAAAGATAGATAGCGATTAGTAGTAAAATCCAGGATGCGCGTTTTGTTCTCTTTGGGACTCATCAGCCGGATGTACCTACATCCCAACAAGAGACTGATCAGTTGCAGTCCTAAATAATAATGAGAAGATACAAGTAAAACAACACAAAATGAAGTTAAACTTCACCCGATTGCACAAGCAAGTGGTTATCAGGACTTAGTAGCTAGGTGGACAACGATATAGCATTTGAAGCGAACGATACTGGGTTTGAGTTTCGTAGTGAACATGAACTCTGGGATGCAGGTAAATTCAGCTGACGAGCCGCAAAAAGGACGAAACGCACGTCCTGGATTCCACTACTAGCCACGATCCATCTTTGCTTTAAATAGAATCAGTTCTGTTCAATAAAAATTTCAGATTTTAGTTATATTACTAATAATTTATTTATTCATTTTACATGAAAACAACAATAATTATAATCTTACATTATAATCAATTTCTGGAATCAATGTAACTGGTGAGGTTTGTATATGATTAGCAAATATTGTTGTATGACTAGGATTTGTTCCATTTGGTGCACCTGTAATAAGATAATGTGCTTGGCCATTTGTAACAAGATTCTCAGATACGGTAGGTGGATGATAATTTATTCCAGTAATTGATGATTGTTGAACAGATGGGACTGTTGATGGGCCCAATATTTGTAATTGTGGTTGATTATGTTGACTATAAGTTGAGTAAGAATGAGGAAGATGATTAGTAAGAGGATGAGAATGTTGACTAATTTCAACTTGATTATTTTCTGCTCCTATAATATCTGTTTGTAAGCAATGAGCTGTGGAATCGATCAAAGGACTATGATTAGTAGTTTCTCCAGTTTGTAACATTGAATTGATGGTCATAGAATTCAATAAAAACTGTAATTTATTAGCACGATTAGTATTAATAAATTCTGCTACTTGCTGTTCTTTATTTTCTGCTGTTGATCGATAACAACTATTGTTAATACTGCTGCAGTTACTGTTAGGATTATTAAACATATTTAAATGATTGTTCTTATCGTTATTATTATCAGTTGTATTCGTAATGATTGGGATACGCGGATTAGAAGTTACGAATGAGGTTGATTGAATAGGTTGTAATGAATGAGTTAACAGAGATATTAAATTCGATGATGAATTGAGTAAATCATAACTGGTAGTTTGACAGTCTTGATTTCTTATTTGATTAGGATCTAGTGTGGATGGTAGTAGTCCAGTATGTGGATTAACCATAACACCTGTTGATGGACTGTAGAACATTGAATTACCTTAATGTAAAGATAAAGAAAAAGTTCACAATTATGTCTATAACTTGCATGGCATACTGTTTAGAATTATGAAAATCTTTGTCATTTATCCTCAAGGCAAAATGTTTCAAACTTTAAATAATAACAAAATTTATGATTTTATCATACCGAAATGATTTATCTATGTTTCTTAAATTCAGTCAACATCACGTGAAAGAAATCAAAAGAAAGTGGTATGTTTTATATCAATACGTCAGTAATTTCAATTTCTTTTCTTTTTTTCTATCCATAAAGTATGAATTTTTCATACTTGGAAGGCATATAAATAGATATATGAATATCAATAAGTAAAATCGTACTTCTTCAAAGTTACATTTCATTTAGGAGTGTTATAATAATTGTTTTCTGGTTCATGAATCAAATGATATTTCAGTTATAATTATAATTAGAACCAATAAGTATAGAATCAACTACTATAAAGTTTCAATGGTTAAGATTGTGAGTCAGTTAAAGCTAGAGCACCACGCAGAACATGGAAGCGTTGGACGGCCGTTTCGTCCTACTCTGGGACTCCTCAGCAATGCGCATCCACGACCTTGCCCCCTGCGGGATTCGAACCCAGGACCTACTGGTTTCGCACGTGAGCACTTAACCATTAGACCATTGAGTTATCCGGCATCCAACGGTGTTAATGTCTAACTTCAACTAATCCACAAAATTGAGCGACACATCCACCATTGTCTTCAATGAGTTACTATCTGATAACAAACCTGGTTGAACTCCACTGGTCACTACTTCTCACTAGAAGTCCAGGAAGTACCTTTTAAAGTCAGTCACTATAAAGTTTGCCAATAATTAGATCTTTTCAATCAACAAATGTATAACGAAAAGTAATAGATAATACAAAATGTTAATAAAATTCAATGAAATACATACGATATCAATAGTTTACGAGTAATCCACAGAAAGTTGCAAATTCGCTATTCTCCTACCTAATTTAGTGACCACATAACCTGACAAATGAAACTTAATTTTCTTATTGCTTAGAGTATGGTGACTAGTTCAACTTGATTTATTTGATTGGTATGATGGCATTCATTAAAGGTTATTTTTATTTGGTAAATTACTGAAAATCAAGGAACGCTGGAGGGATGTTGTTTTACAGTTTACTACTCTACTGTAAGAAACACTTGAAACTATATGTTAGGGCAGAAAAAGGACCTCAAGATTTTGCACAGAGTATGATTCTTTTGTTGGACTATGATTACAAAATGTTATACAGCGAAACCCATATCTAGTGTCGTTAGTAAGATGATATGTCGCTGCCTGTTTTTTGACTCAACAACTTATGCTTTTCATTGAAACTCTAGATAACATTAGTTTACGATAGAATTTATCTTAACGCTTTTGAAGTTTTTGTCAAAGACATCCAAGTGTTCATATATATATGTTATGGTATACGCTGTTATTTTTTTTTAAATTCGTTGTCATAAACACAGTAACAAAGTGAAATCATTATCCAATCACAGTTATAGAATATTGGTTTTATAAGATATATAATTTACTTGTCATATTAAGAAGAATATTTATTACAGTTCAGTAGTCAGATTCAGCTATTCTCACTAAGTTTATATAATCGTATGTATTTCATAAAAGATATAGTTAGCCTACATTCTATGATACATGGAGTGTAATCTATTCATATAAGTCTAGGCTTTTATTAACGTAATCGTCGTTCCTACCAAAAATATACATAATTATGATAATTATTATTTGATACTTCGTTAGTATTCTCTTCAATTATTTAATTAAAACAAAATAGGATTGTGAAATTTACTAAAAAAAAGAAATGTTTATGTGAAAATTATACAATTTACTTCTATCTACGTGAAAAATCGTATAACAGAGATGAATTTTCACAAGAAAAAAGAGATTCATTAATAGAAGTGACTTGATAATCTACAGATCAGTCGCGGATTTTATGGACTAAAATGTTATACTTCATTGTTTTGTAATTGAGTTTAAATAATCAACGAGTATACAATAAATCCACCAATAGTTAATTTATTATCAGAAGGGGTTTTGTGGACATTATAGTAATTTCAATAATTGAGATCATGAGTCAATTGAAGCTAGATAACCATGAAAAACCTGAAAACATTGAACTGCCGTTTCGTCCTATTGTGGGACTTCTCAACAGTGCACATCCACGATCCCGCTTCGCGAGATTCAAGCCCAGGACCTATCATTCTCAATCGCGAGCGCTTAAACACTAGACCACTGAGATGGCCGGCATCCAACGGTGTTAGTATCTAACTTCAACCAATCCACGACGTTGCGCCACCGTCCACCATTGTCATCAGTGAGTTACTATCTCACAACAGACCTGGTTGGACTCCATTGGTCACTGGTTCTCACTAAAATTCCAGGATATACCTCTTGAAGGATGAAACGGCCATCCAATGCTTCCAGGTTCTCCATGTGGTCTAGCTTCAATTGATTCATGATCTCAACTATTAAAATAGTTAATTTATCAATATAACATAATAATAAATCTATGATAAATTTATGGTTACAATGAAATTTACTTACTAGAATGAATTACACTTTTTCACTAACTTCCTAATCATAATTGTTTATAATGGTTGATCAATCTAATTAGAAACTTATTTAACCTAAGCTAAATTATTTATAATTGCTTAGTTTCTGTTATAAAAAATTTAAATTAATTGATCATTTCAATTCAATGAACATAATCGAAATATTAATTTTAAATTTTTCTGATTTAATTTTTTACATTGTGTGGATTGTTTTCATTTTTATTCTATTTCATTTAATATTGATTACAACCAGTCAATCATTTGACCAAATGTAGATATTAAAATTATTAAATTAAACCACAGGAATCTAAGTAACAAATCACAAATCACGTTGTTTGTTTGTTTTTAGAAAGAGGGTGTGGGGGGAATTTCAGTCTTTTCCTTGAATACACAGAAATATTTTTGGAAAAATAAAACTAAAAAAACACAACAAACTATACGTTGATGAAGTAGAAATATCTCCAGAAATATTGAAAATAAAACAAAGAAACTATTATTATCATTATTGTGTAGATTGTTTTGAATTTTACACATATTTTAAATTAGGTCAGTTTTGTTTTTTTGATTGTTACAAAAAGCTAAACTAAACAACAATAACATCAGTAAAACATATTAAATAGAAAAAAAAACAAAGAAAAATGCTAATTAGGTATTTTCTTTTTCCTCTATCCATGTGTATTAAAATACGCAATTGGTTGAATTATACTCATATATATATGTGGAAACATACAGAGAAATACACTTTACTCCATGCATAAATTGGATATAATTCTGTGTATTATAAGTAGATATTACTTTTATACTATGAATAACAATTGATTACAAATGAAATGTGAACTCATCTCTTTCCTTTTACCCTAAGATATAGGAAGATCATTTTCCAAATACGTATATATATATATATATATATATATATATATATATATATACAACTGTACGTTTGTGTATTTGAATAAATTTTTTTTGGGTTTTGTTGCTTAATGAGAACAACGGACAATTATTGATTAAATTGGAAAATTAAAATTAAAGAAAATTAAAAAAAATAGATTACAGAATTTGTTATACTTTTTTTTCACTTAAGGAAATTTTATTTATTATTCATTCATTAATTTGTTTTGGTTCATTCTACAGTATTTTACCTTCATGGAGCATATTATGTATTGTTTTTTTCTCCAAAAAAAAGTAAATATTATTTATGTACTAATTAAATCATTACCATTATTTAATTATGGTTAAGATGATTAATGGTTATGTTACTCATTGTTCAGATGGCAAATAAATAAAATAAATAAATAAATACTGTCAGTTACAGTTAAAACTGGTTATTCAACTATTAAAGACCGATAAATATAAATAGATATATCTATGTCATCATTATAAATAAAGTAATGAGTTCATAAGGATGCTCATCAACCAGTAAATTGATATTTTCAGGTCAATCATATAGTTAATAAAGTAATCATTCAACTTTATAATATTTATACGTATCTTTGAATATATGAATGACATATATGTAAAAATAGATAAACTATTGAACAATCGATATCGTAAATCACTAGTCAACATGTATTTGTGTATCTGTCTTGAGGTGGTTGTATGAAAGAAATGTGGGTTTCTTTTTTCTATAGAATAAACGGTGTCGTTTTTAATGTATTGATAAATGAAGTTTTCAATAAAAATGGTTGAAAGTGATAAGAAAGCTGACGTCTATTTATCAACGTCTTGGATCAGCGATGTTATATATAGAGTCACATATATGTATATGAAAGGAATAAGTAATTCAGTGTATGCTATATGTGATAAAAAAAGATATTTACTAGTTAATATTTGGTTAACACGATTCAATAGATTATCACCATTTAAGATCAAGATAAATGAAATTTACATAGATTCTTAGTGTGTAAATATGGAAGGATTTACACCCAGGTGGTCTATTTACTGTGATACTTTTTTTTATCTTTCATAAACTTTTCTTACATACACAAGAATCTCATATAAATCTAATGTAATAAATGAATATTTATTTGAATGTAGCTAAAAGATTCAATCTAAAAAAATGAACCCATTTTGTCATTTTTTTAAAGTAAAGAGAAATAAGTGAAGAAAATTTTCTTTTCGATGAAATTATTTACTTAAGATGTACATTCTCATTTTTAGTCGTATAATAAATATATGTCTTTAGAAGGATAGGAAAGATTGCATCATAAGTTGGTTCGAGTCTCCAGTTATTAAACGAGGTTGCGTAATAATCACTTTGTGCAACAACCAAAAACGCTGTAACAAACATGAAAACTATCTCAGTCAGTCAGTCAACCAGGTACAACGTAGGACCAGGCATATTTATGCATCGGTTCAAGTTGCCATACCTCATTAGCACAACAAGATGAACACCGTATTCATAGAATATGTAAAAGAAAGATTGCTCTAAAGATATAGTAAAGGAAGAAAGAGTTAGCTGGTAGAAAGATATGAAGCGATTTTAATCTCTTATTTTAAGGGAAGACGGATAGTATATACAGCTACGCCATTGTGACCGATTCTGAGTCATGTCACAAAGAGTCTCCAACCATTGGTTACGATAGTCACGCTGACCACAACCACGTAGTCCGCGTCTACCAACATGGCTCAGACCAGAAGTTAGTGACTGCAATCACTGCTGTCACATTTTGGTTTGGTCGCCCCTAACTTTCTTCCAGCCATCCCCAGCACTGGTCAGCATTACCCATCGTGGTATTCGGTGTTCAGGCACACATAACATGTGGCCCAACCATCTAAGTCGATGAAGATACACAAACTCATCGACTGGTTTGCCATCATTCCCTAATACCTTACGTCTAACCTTACAATTGCTTACCGGGTGATCCCAGCAGATACGAGCACTATGTACTTGATGTTGCATCTTTGAAACTGTTGGTCGAATTACGATTTAATCTAAAATAATTCAATCAGTACTATGTTTACTATATGCCATTATTGTTGTTTTATTATAAAACATGAATCTTATGCTTTATAGTTTTCAATTGAGCGTAAACTTTGAAAATAAAAACTAATGTTTGTTTGACCAGATGAAAAGCTGGTAAACTTAAGAATGTCACCGTGTAGACATTTGGGATATAAATTCACCTTAACAAAAAATACTGCGCAAATTTTAACAGGTTCATAGCCCATATAAATGTTCGTTTGCCGAAGTTACCGAACTTCACATTATAGCCAAACATAGTAAAACTAATGAAGCCGACATCCATTAAAAATAGAAACAAGAAATTCTAAATAATTGCATGTATTCGAAAAATGAAAGATAAAGTCATTAAGCGAGAAAAATTAACAATTGTTGATTTTGACAAAGTGCTACTAGTTGTGAGTCATGTTATATGAAGTTACCAACTTCAGAATGAAACTAACTTCTTAGACTTAAGTCTTGGAACGTTTTTAAACTTGATACTTTATGAGATAAGTTTAAATTCTACAAAGAATATCATTTCCCTCAAAATAATGAACAGTTCTCTCTAACAAGTACCAAATACTTAGAAATGCGCTTATTACAATTAACTATCATACACCAAGAAAATAACTGTTTGGTAGAGATAAAGTTTTGAAAAGTTATTGTATTTATTATTCAAACTACGCTAACCAAGTTCTTAACTTTCTCCAACTTCTGTTGATGTATTATTCTGGACTGCTTATATTTAATTTTGCCTAGTTGACGACTATCTCTACCACTGACCATGGTGATTCTGTCTGTTAATAATTTTTATTAGAATGTTAGGGTATTCGTCATGAGGCTAGCAATAATTTTTTTTCATTTAAATGATTTCTTTCCATGCCTCGTTTATTATTTAATGTTTCATTTCAGTCTCAAATAAAAATATCACACTAATGTTCCTAACCATGAAAATAGTTCTATTCTATGTAATCAGTTTTCGTTGTTGCGAATTTGTCAGTTTGGCCATTATACTAACTTACTTACTTACGCTTGTTACCCCCCATGGAGGAGCATTGGCCACTCACCAGCATTCTCTATCGAACTCTATCCTGGGTAATCTTTTGCCATGATAGATATACAATTATTAGAATGAAATTCACATTGAACTGAACTAGACTTCTTAAGTTTATACTGAAATGTTTAATTAATTGGGTTTATCTATAGGAAATGATTTTTTTTCTATTAAGCTTGTAATACTCCGTGGACAAAAGAAAGTGCAAAAATATAACGATCAAATAAAAACAAACAAAAACCTTTAACCAGTTTAAAATCAGACGAAACTTGTATCGAAAACTAAAGTAAATTTCATTATTCATTATAAGATTAAATTCAATGTGATTAATTTTGTTAAATTAATCTAATAGTAACAATTAAAAGTTAAATTATTTGTGAAATTCCCTTAGCAAATTAATCGTTCTACTTTTAATAAATAAAAGACAATTTCAGAATAAATAGAACACGTCACTAAGGTATGTGTTGGTCACAACCGAATTATGCATTGAAAGAAACTAATAAACCACAAAGTGTTTAGAAGGGAAGAATCACTAAACTTGGCTACAGAACGAGAGAAAAGTAAATCGGTTGTGTTGTTATGATTTCTTTGTTGCCAAGTTGATAGTGTGTTAACAAAAAAAATTATGCAAGAAAAATGACACATAAAAGGTATGTAATCAATGACATGGAAACGAAACTGTTTGAATGATTTTCTATTTTTCTCTTTAGAAGTAGAGGGATTGATTTCGCCCATTTTTTTGTATATTTGAAACAAGAAAAAAAACAAAACGAACGAATACAATTTCAAAGAAATGCTTTTGAATTGGAATTTGGCATAATTAAAATGAATATTTTGGGTGCGAAATGAAAAAAAGATGTCGTTGTTAAATATTTGAATAACAAATAAATAAATAACATTATCTTGAATAATAACCAATGATGTATAGTTAGAACATGATTCATTTGATTGTATTTACTTTCGATTTCTGGTAAATAATTATAATCTAATGGTAGGATATGAATAGCCCCTCAAATTCCCTGTTACGGCTAAGGGTGGGAAGACTCAGCTATCCCTCACGAAAAACTCTCACATAACCACGCCTATACAACCACTAATAAGGAAGCCCTACTCACTTTATTCTCGTGATTTTGAAGGATCCACCTAAGAGAGTTGGAAAACCCTGATTCCAAACCAATGGTACACAGGGGCTCCAGGGCGTATGAACCTGTTGTTAGCCACCGTCTACGATAGGACTGCATCTACTTACGTTATTCCACTGCTTTGTAGATTAGACTTCTAGGTCAATAGCTTGAGGTGTAGCCGCCTAACAAAACCACCTGCTTAGATTTGGGCACCCGGATGGTATTTCAGCCCTCACGCAAACTGAATGATTTGTGTATTGCATATGTATTTGATACCTCCTTGTATCAATGCTTATGCGTTTAAATAAAAAAGAGGATATGAATTAATACACAATTTCTTTGCATGCCAAAGCTTATAAAAATCAACTGTATTGTATACTGAATTAATAATTGTATTCAAACTCAGTTATTTCGTAGAGTAACGTTATTTAGACACTGGGACGTACAAAGTAGTATGTAGTATATGGTATATATTATGACTTCGGCAATATCTTAATATATTTTTTAGATTTGTTAATCTAAACTTTTCTATTTTGTGTACTACTTAATTGTGATATTCTAAATACTAACATGATAATTGATCGATATCTATTTAAAGAATTTGAAGTGTAATACAATTAGTTATGAATTCCTTAGTATCATAAAAGAAAAAAAATATTCTTAAAATGTTCAACAATTTATTGATGTTTCATAAAAGATTTACTACAAATTATATGATTCGTGTATCAAGTTTTCTCAAAGTAAATCAATATAGATTTCATTTAATTTCAGTGATTAAATTTATCATAGTTCTTTCTATAATTATTATAATACTTTATTTAATGACCTCATCTAATTGTAGTACACTTACAAATCAATCCAGAATTTCATCCCTACAGGATCTTATTGATGGTTTAGATAACTCAATGGCGAAATAATTTGATTGCAAGAGTGAATGATAATTACTTGAACCAGACACAGAATATTAATTCTCTTGATTTTTGCAAACAATCTTTAATGACGAATGCTGAATTGATCAGAGATTTTTTAATAAATCGTTTTAATTAATTAAAACAAGAAAATATTATTGAAAAAAAATTTCATAAAATTCTCCTGACTTAATTCTGTTTATCATATTACTTGTGATTTGATTCAATTTTTTATTTAGTTAAATAAAACTGTTAGAGTTTTATCTAAAAATATCTATTTTGTTTTTCAAAATATTTGTTGTATAGTTTAAAGTTGATATTAAGATGGTGGTTAGAGGTAGTCAACAGGAAATTCTGGACCCAGGTTTCGTGCTATTTGACACTCGTCATCAAGATGTACCTGTAATTTTGAGGGAACTGATGTTCCATAACGGATTCGATCCCGTATCACGATTGAACTCTTGTAGGACTGAGATGTATTCACAAATGTTTGATTACTGAGTAAAGGTCAGTCGCGGTCCGGATAGCCCAGTGATAACGTCACTGACTGTGAAGATGAGTGATACGGGATCGAATACGTTAGGGAGAAACAGTTCCCTCAAAATTACAGGTACACCTTGATGACGAGTGCCAAATAGCACGAAAGCTGGGTCCAGAATTCCTTGTTGACTACCTCCAACCACCATCTAATCTTAATTTAGTGCATGTAATGTTGAGCTACCTAGACTGGTGGCCACATTGCAACTTGGTCGATAGTATTTGATCTGCACTAATAAGGACTTGACACACATGACATTGATCACCACCCAGTGGTCAATCAGTCGTAAAAGTTGATATTAAGTAATAATCATGTTAATGGTAACTTTGTGCATTTGTTTCAAGCAGTATAACTAATTAATATGTAAATAATTGGCAAAATAATTGTCGTTTCATATGCTTTAAGCACTTTTATCAATTCTATTTTCATGGATTAATTTAAGATTATTATTTAAAGACATTTGATCAGGTTTTGATTACTCATTACACCATATTATAATACGGATATTCATGGGACAAAAGCTAATTAATGTGGTGAAGAATAAACTGTAGTTTGTAGATATCATTATTCAAGTTTGATTTGATAATTTCGAATAAACTGACCATTGGGTAGATTGGTATGAATAAAAATAATATATTTCTAATATACCGATGAGTAGAAAAATTGGATTTTTTGACGTTTCGTGACTTAGTCTAAGCCACTTCTTCAGCGAATAAATAATCGGTTTTTCGATTGGTCGCTCATAATATTCTTGCGTTGTTCCTTTGTACTATTTAAACTTGGATTAATTTTGATTTGGTTATTTATTCGCTGAAGAAGTGGATTACACTGAGTCACGAAATGTCAGGAAATCTAATTTCTCTACTCATTGGAATATTACAAATGTATTATTTTATTTATAAACTGAAGTTATTAAATTATAAATATTTGATAAGTTTTCTATTAGTCCTTAACACAAATAGATCTAACATGAATATTTGTTAGAAATCAGATAAATTTGAACTACTATTTAATCTTGTTTTGACATTATCCAATAACAGGCATCCATAAAACACTTATATGTTTAAGCAAACGTTCAGTTTATGAATCAAACTAATTTTACTTGGATTTACGGAAAGTCAATCTACTAGATAAATTGAAAAGTGCTGTATATTTGTTTAAAGTGCATAGTAGATCAAAAGAGCATTCGTAATATGAACAATAGATTGATCGAGAATAATAATTTACAAATCGATTGGTTGAAATTAGACATTAGCGCCGTTGGATGCCGACCGGCTCAGTGGTGTAGAGGTTAAGCACTCGCACACGAGACTGATAGGTCCTGGGTCCGAATCTGGCGAGATGGGATAGTGGATGAGAACTGTTGAGGAGCTCCACAATAGGACGAGACGGCCGTCCAGTAAATCCAGGTTTTTCATGGTGGTTTAGCTCTAATTGACTCATGAATTCAACTGTTGAATCAAAGTGCCTTTAGGCTTAAAGGGAGCAAAAACAAGTGTGTAAGCAGAATATTATGAATTCATTTTGTTTGATTAATTATTCATCATCTGCTTACAATCCATGATGTTTTAAATCGAACTAACTCATAAAAGCATCTGCTTAGATCTTTTATATTTACACATTTTTAGTCTGATTGACTTTGTTTGTTTGTTCGTCTTACCATGGTGATACGTATTCAGTTATAACTAACTTCATTTATAAGCAGTTGATGAGAACACATTGAATTAAGACGAATTAACGCTAGTCTTATCAAATTGTTGCTCTTCTAGTTTTTAATTTATGAAAGAGAGCTGTGTTTGTGATTTCATTTTGATGACCTAAAGGAACCTATTTTAATTGCGGATTAATAATCAGGATTTTATATTCTCACTACATAGTAGTAGTAACAAACATAAGGATCCGTCGTGACAATCGAAATATAAATTATTAGTATTTATTCATGTTGCCGTCAATGGTTTCAACAGCTAAAAACTTCACCACTACTTCTTGAAATCAGAATCAACAAAGTTTTATTTCAACTTTTGATTACTGCAAATTGGTTCAGTAAAATACACAGAACTTTTTCATATATGTGAACTATTTGATGACATAACTGCTGTAGAGGGTATAAGTTGCGGGTTCAGTCAATTTAAAGTGTTTAAATCAGCAATGTTGAAGACTATTAAAACAGAACAGATATTCTAAAATCTATATTTTTTAATAGTTATCTAACTAAAGTCATTTGGTTACGTGAAATTATCTTTGAAGTGAATAAAACATGTAAAGTGAGTTTGGTTTTGTTAAAATTTATTTAACCGAGAACTCTGTAAGCTTTTTGCTACAAAATGACTTTATAGCTTATGGTTTTCCATACTGAATTAAAATTTTGAATAAACTTCATTGTCTATCAATGTAAAGGTATCATCATTTGTCATCATCTATTTTATGATCAAACTGAAAAACAGATCAGTTTCAATTCTTTACTAAATACAGTTGGATTAAAATATTGATCCGAAAATTACTTTCGATAATTTAATAAAAAGACGAAGATTATCAGAATTATGTGATATATTAGCGCAATACATTTCGAACAAGCTGACCACATAGTTCTGATGATCTTCGTCTTCTTATTACATTATCGAAATTTATCATAGGGACTAATTGCTATGAAAATTACTTATTTGTAGTTTACATTTGGGTATAAGTTGTAATCGATTAAATATTGTTGTTTATTGTCAATAATAATGTTTAAGCACTATAGTGGATTAGTTTTATGTGTATTCACATCATATTATACACTAATTTTCTTAAGTATTCTATAAAGATCAAATGTGTAAACTAACAAGAAATCAACCTAGAAGATTAAATAAGAAGATAAAACAAAATATGCATTAGTCACATTCCATAAGTAAAAGTAAACAAACTCGCCAACTTTCTTTCTGGCTTTAAAATTAACATCAATTGTAGTTTACATTTGAAAATACCAATGTTCTAATGAAATATAAACCTGTTCTATTTTTTGATGATTAGTTTAAACGGTATTGTTGAAAGATGATTTCTCTATATGAAATTTGTTAATGCAGTAATTATTCATTAGTTATCTAATTATCAGTCATAAAAAAAACGTTAAAAACAGATAAAAACTGGTTCAAAGTCAATAATCATAATAATACTACTGTTTGTTGACTATTTGCATAGTCTACAACTTCTAGCATACAACTATTGAAAGTATTATCTATTCACTTAAGATAAAATTTATACAATTTTAATAATATACAATTCAAGTTTTGTTTATTATGTATCTGTCACAAATAGATTTGAATATATATTAGCTTATATGATTGTTCATTATAAGTCTTATCTAAACTTAATTCCCTGTTAATAAACAACTAATCTTACAGTTTATTAACTCTGTCTATTATCTGTAACAGTAAATCAGACATGCAAATAAACACTATGCTATTGAATAAAAGATATATCTGAAGTAAAATCAATGAAATAAGTAATCAGACCAACAGGCAAAAAGAAAATATAGTAAAATGAGGACAGTGAAAAGAAGATAACTAAACTGCACCACAGAAACAAATAAATAATTGTATATTATTTATTGCTTATTATTCCCAATGTTTTTTTTTAATGTTTTATTTTATTAATAAACATATTTAATAAAAGTGTAAACAACACCTTTCTTAGTATTTTTGTATATGTGTGTGTGCGTGTGTGTATGTGTATGTGCATGTGTATGTGTATATGTAGAAAGATATAATGAATCAACTTTTTGGCGTCTTGAAATTTTTCGACAACTACAAAAAAAAATTTTCATTTATTTAATCTACAGTATAAAAAAAGGAATAATCAATAATGTCAGTTTTTCTATGAGAAAAAAAGAAAGAAGATTTTCGGAAAATTTATCAAATATATCAAATAAATTAAATTTTCATGTGTTCAATTTTAGTTTTATACCGATAATAGTCGATGCTTTATTCAAAGTATACATTTTATATTATCTAAATATTTTGAGAATATTGATTCATTTAAAGATATATATATATATATTTCAGTACGGAAGAAAAAAAAAGAAAATTAAAGAAAACTGACTGTAATCATTTTGTTCAATAATGTTTGTTGCTACCTATTTAACTAAATGAATAATCTTCAAATTGTCACAGTTATTACTATAATAATATGTCTTAAGCAATCATTTTATCACTGTTTTCTATTTCTTTTTACAAAGATATTTATAAGTATAGTAATGAGATACAACTGTATTTTCACTGCTTGAAATCATGAGTCAATTAAAGCTAGACAACCATGCAAAACCGGGAAGCACTGGAAGCCCTTTCGTCCTATTGTGGGACTCCTCAGCTGTGTGCATCCATGATCCCGCGGGTGAGATTCGAACCCAAGACCTATCAGTCTTGCGCCTGAGCGCTTAACCACTAGACTACTGAGATGATCGGCATCCGACGGTGTTAGTAACTAACTTGAACCAATCCACGAAGTTGCGCTACCGTACACCATTGTCTTCAGTGAGTTGATATCTCACAACTAGGATGAAACGGCCATCCAGTGCTTTCAGGTTTTCCTTGGTGGTGTAGCTTCAATTGACTCATGATTTCAATCAGTGAAATTTCTAAAATCTCCACAAAATCCATTCTGATAATTGTAATTGTTAAACTAATGGTTAGAAAATGTAGATATTTTATTTACTGTCAAAAATATTTCTTAATTTGTGTAAAAAAATTTTATAACTAGTTTGTTATAATTTGTGATTAACCAATAGTGTGGATCCACGGTATACAAAATAGAATTAAATCCGACTCCTACATGGTTTCAAAGAAAATGGAAAGTTTACAGGACAGATTTAATACTGATGTATATTTCACTTGTGATATGGTTTAACTCTAAAAATTAGTTTTTTGTTATACAATTTGAAGTTATCAAGAAAAATAGGTTAATATTGTTCATTTTGTGGCTACTTCACATTACATATGTTAGAGAATTACTTGAAATCAGGAGTGCTGTCCATTATATAAAATTTCATCAAGAATATATATATATATATATATATATATATATATATAAGTATTCTTTCATATCTGTGCTCAAAAATCTGTAAATATGTATATACAAACGAATGAGGTAAATGAATGATAAACCTTTCCATCTGTGGTGTATGTGTATGTTAATACATTTTAATGGAGTTCTATTCTCTGAGCTGGATGGTTTGGTAAGTAGAAGTTTGTGTAGACGATGTCGTTCAGATGAACGATGAAAGTTTCACGACCAAAATATCTATCTCACAGAACAAAACTCCATCAAAATCATCCACCTGAGCTACAAACGTTTTCCACCGTCTCAAATTCATTTTAAGTTTAAATTCGCCTGGTATTATATACTTGTACCTTCCTATTGTTGTTTGGAATTGTAATTGATCATTCTCTTGTTGGCATATGTGCATCCCGTGTGGACTGCATCAATATTGCATTGCTACAAGCATTTTAAGCAAAGACGGATGGTGGATAACAACAGAATTTGTGATGCGCGTTTCATCCTATTTTGGACCCAGCTATATGTACCTTCATTTTAGAGTTGATGTTTACTCCGGAACTGGAACCCAGAACCGTTCGCTTGAGATGCCATCGCGCTATCCATTTGGATATTGAGTATATATTCGCTTATAAAGCTTGTGATCTAAAGTGAAATCGAGGAAGTACGCACAGGATGTACATATGCCAACAAGAGAATGATCGATTGCAGTCCTAAATATTAGTCGAAAGATACGAGTAAAACAACACCAAATGGATTTAAGCTTCACCTGATTACACAAGCAAGTGGCTATCAGGACTCAATAGCCAAGTAAACAACTCGATGGCGGTTGGAGCAAAGGTACTGGGTTCTAGTTCTGGAGTGGACATGAACTCTGAGATGCAGGTAAATCCAGCTGACGTGTCCCAAATGGGACAGAACGAGCGTCCTGGATTCCACTGCTAGCCACCATCAATCTACGCTTATTCATTTTAAGTTTGATATGTTAAAAATACTATTATTTTAACAGACATTTACATGAAACCATATCCTTAAGCATAAAAGCATAAATGTAGTCCAAGAAAAAATAATATAAATAAATCAGCAAACTATATACGATTTTTCAATAAAGAAGCAAATGTACAATTTATAAAGAAAATAAAATTAGACTACTATTTAGTAGAATATCAAGTTATTTTTACTTCTAAAACACAACTGATCTTTTCCTGTAATTACAGTTATATCTTGAAACCGAAATCATATTGATAGACGATGTGTTTACACCACATATTAATAGATAAAGTATGATCAATTGCAAAGACTGATAATATTCAATTTATATTAGATTGTTATCAATAAAGTTCATAAATTCTATAATCTGAAAGTAGATTGTCCTATATTTATTCTCTATCACAGTTAATAGGTTTGGAAAAATAAAAAAAAACGATAAAGGGTATAAGGAAACAAACATTTTTTTTCATTTTAAACAGTAATAATATATGAATTTCTCATTCCCTTATTATTATTATTGTTATTATTACTATCATTATTATTTACTGTTAATATATCTGTCTATCATATTTGGATAAAAAGTTCTAATTTAATGTTCACAATGGATAGTTCAATCAATTATCATGAATTGCGTGTCTTTATTTCTATGTTTTTCTTTCTCTTATGGTCGAATATTTGAAATGTAACTTTATTATTAATAAATATAACCACCTAAAAATAAGATTTTCACAAACTTCCAATTTAGTTTTATTTACATGTTTAGTCTCTTTTCTTTTCACCCTTTTTTTTAGTCATCTTTCATTATTTTTTATCAAATACCCAGTTATTACGAACAGTTTATTTGACTTTTATTGAGAGTTTCAAGAGAAAATACTTTACAGTTCGTGAGAATGTATAGAAAGTAATTTCAAGTATTCTAATAATACAATCATCATTTTGAATGTTCACTGTTGATATGATGATAGATTCATATAAATTATTCAAGAAACTCCTAGTATTTCTTTGATTTGATTGTATTCTAAAACTAGTTACACCTTAAGCTTCATAAATATTTTGAATGTTAAAATTACATACCTAAAAACACTGTAATTAAATTGTATACTTTTGAAGAGCATGCAAATATATAGTTACTTAAAGAAATCAATGGATTTAAACCCAACTGATCAAATAAATTTTTAAAACTAATATGTTCAGTCATTGCTAAGTACAAATCTGTGAAAAATCTTTACTTAATAACACTATTAATAAATTAATAGAAGTTAATTGTCTCAGTAAATAGAGGAAAATTATCAGTTTTCAATCCTTTTAGACAAATCACTTGCGAGAGATAGGAATTAAGAACGACATAATTAACAGAAACAATTTACTGTTTGGTCATCATTTGATTAAAGTAACTCATTATGTCATTGAAATAAAATAAAAAGTAGTCAGCGAAGAAAATTTATTTTTAAACAAAATCATTTACTTAACTGTACATTTATGTTTATAGTTATTCGATAAGAATATGAGCTTGAACTCTGTTCGTCAATGCAATGAATCCAATCTCTTATCTTTATATACTCCTACTTCTTTCCTTTAGTATGCTTTGGTCTTGGGTTTGTTATTATTATTATTATTATTGTCTTTTAACAATATTTCGTGATCACTATTGCTATGAACTTTACGTTTTATTCATGTTTTCTTCATATCTGTTAAGTGGACAATTATTTATCACATTTTCCTGCTCCTATTCTTTTCTAACCTCTTAATCATTATTCATCCTCTTTTTGATATTTTCACTATCGAATCACTTAGAGATGTAATCTTTTCTTTTCTTTTATAAACTCAAATATTTATTGAACACTTATGAATATGAGTGCATAGTTTAAGTAAATGAGATTATTAAAAAAACTGCCATATAGTTAAAGTTTTAATAGTTAAATTCATGAGTCACTTAATGCTAGATCACCATGGAAAATCTGGAAGTACTGGACGGCCGTTTCATCCTCTTTAGCAATGCGAATTCACGATCTCTCTTCACGCGATTCGAACCCAGGACCTATGAGTTTGGCGCGCGAACGCTTAACCTCTAGAACAATGAGCCCACCGATATTCAACGGTGTCAATGTCTAATATCAAATCCACCATTATCATCAATGAGTTATTGTTTCACAACAGACCATCCGGTGCTTCCAGGTTTTCCATAGCGGTGGTCTAGCTTCAATTGACTCATGAATTCAACTATTAAAATTACTGCAATATCCAAAAAGCCCTCTTTGTATATAGTTAAAAGACTAATTTCATTAAGATAATTCTCTATTTTCTCAATATTTTGAATTACTAATAATTTTTCTTAATTGTAAAACAATATGTCAATTCCCCCCTTAAAGCAGTAATAATGAAAATTTATTTCTCTAGAATTGCTTGGTAATACATTTTAATTAAACTTCATACTAGTTTCATTTAGTTGTTGTTGTTGTTTTTATTAAAATTTATTTTACGGTTAATATTGACATGTTGGTGTCATTCATATTCATAATCATATCGAATTAAATAGATGTTTCGTCATTTACTTTACAAAACTTTAGAATGAGACAAGAAATTTTTTTAAATAAAATTGGAAAATATACTACTTTTACTACTACTGCTACTACTTCTACTACTACTAGTACTATTACTGCTATAATGAAAATATACCACTCTATAACAGACTAAAATTAAAAGTGTGATAATTTTTTTCTAACCTATATGATCTTTTTAAAGATGGTTAAGCTAATAATTCTTGTAGTAGCTTAAAAATCCCCATAGAATATTTAAAAATGAAGAATATTTGAGCGAATAAATGTTTTCAATAACTTCATCATCAAGCTCTACAATTATAAGTCCATAATTATTGTGATATTTTACAAAGGTCAAAATAAGGCACAGTTAGTAAAAAAACTATATTTGAGATTGGAATTTAATGGGGATATAGTGAGTGATATTTTAACAAGTCAACTCAAAAGATCTATTGAAAGGATGTTTCACACCGCTAAGCTGCATATAATTTTCTCAACTAAACCAGTATTCACACAACTAATCAAGAATAGGTTACTGAAGATGGACTTCTCCTTGTGTGTATACCAATTCAAACCCTCCTATGGAGCTAGTTACATAGGCCGTACTCAGAGTGCGTGTTCATGAACATGTACCAGCATGGTTGAGAAGAGTAGTCACTAAATTGTTCAATAGCATCATCCTTTCACACTTGTTAGATAATGAATATCATATCCAAATACAGTAAGCTTTCTCTGTTTTATGTCAAGTTCCAAAATATCCAACTCAAGTATCTAAATTACGGTTGCTCGACATAGCTGAAGCCAACTGGATCAACTCCAGAAAACCAAACTTATGTATCTAGAAGTGGTTTATCTTGGCCTACGACTGGATCACCGGATATCTAAACTGAATATTATAAACCACTTACACCCTCCCCTTTCTTTCCCCTTAATATTATTATTTTGTGATTATCTCTGTCTCAATCTTCACATCCATCATTCCCAATTCCTTTATCGTAATTACATTGAGAACACACTCCTTATTACATATTATATTCACACAACAATATTATTAATATTATTATCTCAATTGACAAGATGAAATTCTCCCAATATGCATTTTATTCACACAGTTTTTCTGCATTCTCATTCTTGCTATAATACTATTCTACTGATGGCGACTGGACACTTTACTCCAAATCATTTTGACCTGTTTTAAATGAACTTTCTAATTAACAAATAACACAATTTTGGAGTATATATGTCGTTAGAGATGCAAATGTTCACCATTTTCAACATATAACATTGTCGAACTCATTAATGCATGCCTTATTTCGGCTTTTATAAAATATCACGATGAATGTGGGCGTCTAACTGTAGAGCCTGATGTTGAAATTATTGAAAACAATTGTTCACTCAAATATTCTTCATTTTTAAGTTCTTGTAATGTTAAACATTTATTTCAATAGTTGAAACCATGAGTCAATTGAAGCTAAATTACCATGGAAAACCTGGAAGCACTGGACGGCCGTTTCGTCCTATTGCGGGACTCCTCAGCAGTGCGCATCCTATCAGTCTCGCACGAGAATGCTCAATCACTAGATTAGTGAACCAACCGACATCTAACGGTGAAAATGTCGAACTTCAACTGATCCACGAAGTTGAGCGACACATCCACCATTGTCATCAGTGAGTTATAATCTCACAGTTCTTCCAGGATTTACATGGTGGTTCAGCTTTCATTGACTGGAGATCTCAACTATTGAAATTACTACATTCTCCACAAAACTTCTGATACTAAACGTTTATTTGACAAACTAATTGATCAATATGGTTACTCAAATATTTGAATAAAATTCTAATTTAGATTGATCTAAAATCTACAATAAGTTCTAATTAAATATGATTAGTTTTAGTCATTTTCTTATTTACTGTACTGATGTTGCATAGTTTTGAAAGAGATCACTGAAGATTACATAAGGATCACATAAACTTTATCTAAGCACTTATAAAAAGCAAATTAGCTCACAATTGATTGATCACTGGGTGGTGATCAATGTCATGTGTGTCAAGTCCTTATTAGTGCAGATCAAATACTATCGAACAAGTTGCAATGTTTCTATCAGTCTAGGGGACTCGACACTGCATACACTATGTTGAAATTAGATGGTGGTTTGAGGTAGTAAACAGGAAATTCTGGACCCAGCTTTCGTGCTATTTGGCACTCGTCATCAAGGTGTACCTGTAATTTTGAGGGAACTGTTACTCTCTAACGTATTCGATCCCGTATCACCCAGCTTCATAGTCAGAGATGTTATCACTGGGCTATTCGAGCTGCGACCGACCTTGCTGACGAATGCCAAGTAGCAAGGAACTCGGGCCCAGGATTTCCTGTTGACTACCTCCAACCATCATCTAATAACAAACCAGCAATATATCAATTCTTTTTTTAAAATTTTAATTCACATTTTCTTTCAACTAAAATGTCTGTTTTTATTACATACTTATTTGTCTAAACACATGAAGTTATCAATTGTTTTTTTTTTCATTGTAGTAAGTAAGTGAACAATAGCTATGCACATATTTCACATTGTCTGTAGAAAAAAAGAGTCACGATTTGTTTTCTTGTCCATTTTGTATTTCAAAAAAGTCGATACGTTTTTTTTCTAATGGAATAAATTCTTTGTATGTTATTGTCATAATACAATATATTTATGTCTCAAATCACAGCTTTAAACCATGTAAAACTTGGCGCACAATTTACTGAAGATTGTAGTTACCATGTGTGTTTTTTGGATCAATGATTACGTATATAACAATGTAAAAATTTAAATGTTACAATCATTTTGGTACTTTAAAGATGGATTTGATATCATAAATTCTTAAAGTTTAGTTTTGTAACTTCATTTTTTACTGGAGTCTCTAAGTTGGAATTCTAGCTTGTATGTTCTTTATTACTTCCGAATTAATATGGTTATTTCTGTCTCATCCAAACAGTTAATTTTAATAAGAACATGTAAGTTTGATTCGTAATCTGGGTCGTGATCTATTTTATCTAATATAGAGTAAGACTTTACAAAATAAAATAAAAGAGAGCTTATCGAAATAAAATATGAAGAGTAGTTTTTTCTTTCATTTTTGTCACAACTGGATCTTACAACATTCAAATAAGATGTAGTCGTCTCATGTTTAATTATTAATTTTTATAACTTAGACAATCATGAGTAGGTTAACTATTGAATTTCACAAAGAGACCATCACATTCTTCATTTATACTTAATGACCTCTGATATTAACTATAATGACATTTAAAAATGACTAATCGATCAGTCTAATAATAATGTGATCTGGATAAATTAAATCATTCAGTTCATTTATGTTTAAATGAAATAGCATTTAAATTCATGACGTAATTCGTAACCGAATAACTGATCTCTATTGTTAAGAACCCAGTGATCAATTGATAAATTGATTGATTTGGTATAAATTTAATTAGGGTGACACAGTTTAAATATAAGTTGGTTCATAAACTCAGTCAGTATCATACATTGTTGAGATTACAAAAACGTTGATCAACTATTTAGTACCTTATACTTTACTACAAACTTTCTAGTATTATTCATCAAAGTTGAGATGATACAACTATTCAATTGGTAAACAAATACTAGGATTCGGTAGTTATAGACGTATTATTATCTACAGAATAAGCTACAGGTTTTTACTAGTATTATTTACATACTGAACAAATAAGGATGATGTCATTTCTGTGACTGAAAAACATTTCCATGTTAACAAAAATCCAAAACTAACTAATAAGGACAATCACAGAATATTTTCTGCATAACATCTTCACATTAGACTAAAATTCTATGAATTTTTTGAAATATTTGTTGGTTTATACAAACAATCAGTGGTGAAATGCCCTTAAAGACTTCTAGATTATTATAACTTGTTTATATGGTTTCATTAGCTACATTTACAACTATGGTTTTTAAAAAAATTGAAATGACCTATTACAAGTAAACACTTACAGATATGTACAGTCCAATATTGGTTATCTATTTCCATTAAACTGCATTTGTATAAAAAATTTAATGTTAAGCATGGTTCAACTCACAGTTACGTTGACCAGTTTATCAATCATACCATTAAATCAATTAACCGAATTCGAGTGACCCATAGTATTAGACTCCCTAATTATTGAACATCTTTATCAATGACTAGTTCATATGTGAAAGAAAGTGTAACTAACATTCAATACTGGTTTGATTATTTCATTATCCATGCTGGTGAATACTAAGAATTACTAAACCTTGGTTCAGATCAACGAACATCACTGAAAGGTGTAAATAATTAATCTGTTTGGTGAATGTTTTGTGAAGATTCATTTTCATTTTAATAGTTGAGATCATGAGTCAATTGAAGCTAGACCACCATGGAGAATTCGAAAGTACTGGATATCCGTTTTGTGATAGTATGAGACTCCTCAGAAGTGAGCATCCACGATTCCGCCTCACGAGATTAGCACCCAGGACCTAGCTCTCGAGTCTCATGGTGAGATGAAACGGCCGTCCAGTGCCTTCAGGTTTTTTATGGTGGTCTAGCATTAACTGACTCATGATCTCAACTATTAAAATTACTATGATATCCGCAAAACCCCTTCTGAGATTATTCAGATTCATTTTCGAGAAAATTCCTGCAAAAAATATACTTCACAGTTAGTAATTTTGTATTGAAATCAAAAATGATACAAAACACATCACTCTTCAAGACTACATATTTTCTGTTTTATAATTATCTCAGTATTTTCTATATAAACAAACTTTTTTTCTCAATATAAACCAGGTTAAATTACATTGAATATTGTCATTACTTTCTTCGCCTACATCTCATTTATCTATTTCTTTCATTTATGTTTAAATTTAAGAATTTCATTTTTATTTCATCGTGAAAATCTAAGTCAATGTTATGCACCTTTATGTATAGTTGATATCATTAAAATAAGTAGAAAAAAACGCCATGTCTGTTCTGATAATCATTCTTCTTCTTTTCTTTTTTTTAAAAGGAAGACGCAAATCAGAAACCGTATTTTGTTTACATTTCAATCTATTCATCTGCACAACACCTAGTTGTACAGTACATAGAAATCGATCATTTTCACTAAATATACATATATTTATTTATTTTTACTAAGTTCCCAACAATTATATGCATTTAGTTTGTAAATAACATATTTGTCAAAAACAACAACAACCAAAAACAAGCTTAAACACGAATAACCAATACCACTTATTCCCCCTCCCCCCCCCAATAAAAACTGAAATACACTTGTTGTATATTTCATTTCCAAGAAAAAAAACAAATGAATAAAACAAGGCAGAGAAGCAATTAAACGACAAAAAAAAGAATGAACAACTATCTGCTTGTTTTCTCTTGTAGAAACATAAAATTAATTCATCAATTTTTTTTATTTTCAGTCAAGATAGATAAAAATTAAGACTTATTATAAGAAAGTGTAAAGAAGAAAGTGTAAGGAAGATAGAAAGATGAAAATGAAAAAAAATGACGATTTATTTATAGACCTGGAATACAAATAAATTTTTTTTAATTTTTATTAAACTGCTTAATATACAAGCCTATAGTTAACATACAATGGTGTTCCTAGTAGAGATTCTTTTATGTGGATTTAGCGTAGGTGTTAAAATGTATGATATTTTATTATTAGAATGAATTAATTCGTTTGTATATTAAATAAATGGAAAGAGGGAAATTTATACATTTCATGGTAAATATCACATACCTAATAGAAATTACAGTTATTAAAAGAATTTTAATGATTTATATAGAAATCGTCCTATAGTGATAATATTGAACATTTTTAAGGGTTTACAAATTAATTAATGAAATACTTTTACTAGTGAGGTTTATCCATAATTGTTTAGGATTCGTGTCATTCGGTGAAAATTAATGATTTCTTGTAAAATGGATGTATATTTTGTGTTTACAAGTTTAACTTGAGTAAAATGAAAATCTTAAGTAGATAGAATTTTAAGAGAATACTATGAAAAACTGTAAGAATACATTGATCAGGTCAACTAGAAGTTGATAAGTCTGATGATATGGGTTATATCTATAACCAACATGGTAAGTGATAATCACCTACTACAATGTAACATTTATTTATAGTGAGACAACTTATCAACGTCATGATAAATATCGAGTAGTTACATCACTAATTGACAATTTTATGGAGTAACAAAATGTTCATTAGGTGGTTAAAATTGATTCATAGAGTGTCTTATAAAATGCCATCAACTTCTAAAGTAGTCCACACAATACTGAGTCATTAAGTCTAATAACTTGATTCGGATAATTTGATCGCCACTCAAAGATTAGATGAACATGACATTAAGCACTGCTTAGTAATCAATCAATTGTAAACGAGATATATACTGGAATACTTGACAACTATCACTATAACTATAGTTGTAACGCACATCTCCCTATAGTATTTGCCGTTGTATTATTTAGGCCATACATCTATACCCCAGAAAGTTATTTGTTTTAAAGTATTATCATCAATTTATTTAGATCTGTTTTGAACAAAACTAAGCTTGTCTTCTGTAAATGACATCTCCATTTATATCTTCCAGTTTCAAAATCCTCATTTCAGGCAGTATGAAACTTGTCTTAATAATTTATAAGGATGTTTGATGGAAACGTTTATCTGATTCTATTGATTATTAATCAACTATCTCCTCAAATAGTTATATTTCTGCTCAAAGTCAGTGAAGATAACTTATTAGAGACCTTATGTAACATTAACTTCAGCCAGTATGCATTAATTTTAATTAGGGCATGTTTGACTATGAGGTTTTCCCCTAGAGTTCCATCTTTTGCTTTAATGAATCAGCAGTTAATCAGATATTATCTGACACTTTGTAGACGTAAACGGGGTTTCAGCAATATGTATTACTGAAGGTTTTGGATTATTTGTGAGCACATATGTCGGTCTTTAGTAATTAGTATCTATTTAACTCGGTTAGGAATCAAATTATCAATAATTTGCCCCTAATTTGTTTCTCTAACAAAATTAGCTTCCAATCAAAACACAATACGTAAATTGAAAACTTTAATTTACGAAACAAACCATATATTAAATTCACTTGGTATAGTTTACTTGAATCATCCCATTGATTTTTAGGACTGAAATTGATCAGTCTCTTATCGGCATAAGTGCATACTGTGCGTATTGCCTCGATATTGCCTTAATTTGCAAGCATTATAAGCAAAGATGAATAGTTGCTAACAGTGGAATCCAAGACGCGCGTTTCGTCCTATTTGGGACTCGTCAGCTAGATGTACCTGCATCTCAGAGTTGAAGTTCACTCTGGAACTCGAACCTAGTAGCATTCGCTTCAAACGCCATCGAGTTATCCAGTAAGAAGATTCAAGTAACAATACAAAGTAAATCTAAACTTCACCTCATTGCACAAGCAGATGGCTATCAGGACTCAATGGCCAGGTAGACAACGCGATGGCGTTTGAAGTGAACAGTATTGGGTTTGAGTACCGGAGTGGAAATGAACGCTTGGATGAAGGTAAATTTGCATGTTTTAACCTCTTCAAGAAAAATCATAATTGGTAGAATTTTCTCGATAGAAAAACTAAAATTTTTTAAAGCTAAGATGTTCCCCATGGGATTTCTTTAAAACATGTTTAAAGTTTCGGTGTATTCTAGATAATAAACCGTTAAACATTGATACCTTAAAAGGAAATTAAAAAGAATTTTAAATATCTATCAATGAAAACATTCTTATTAGAGTTAAAATGTTTACCTATTATCATATTTTGAGACAATTAGTCCCGTTTATAACTTTCGATGGAACTATAAGAAAACAGTTTAACTACTTCTTACATCATGCTCAGTAAAGCTTATTATGCTAGTAAATATTTGAAAAAAAGTATAACAAGGAACACTAAAGAAGAGTAGGTGATATATATATATATATATATATATATATATATATATAAATCAATATTCAACCTTAATAAACTTGTTTACGAGAATAAGATAGAGGCAAAATGTCTTGAAAGTAACAAAAAATAAAATGATATTTAAAGAAAAAAACAATTATTTATATTGTATTGATAATGTTATTACTGTAAATTACACAATTCCATTGTTAACTATCAGGTAAAATTTATGAATTTGATATTTAAAGTGATTCGACCTATGCTCCATTGAGAGTAACATGCGTAAGTAAGTAAAGTAATTTAAAGTGAAGAATACTTGAGCAAACAATTGTTTTCAATAATTTCAACATCAGGCTCTACAGTTAGACGCCCACATTCATCGTGATATTTTATAAAAGCCGAAATAAGGCATGCATTAATGAGTTCGACAATGTTATATGTTGAAAATGGTGAACATTTGCATCTCTAACGACATATATACTCCAAAATTGTGTTATTTGTTAATTAGAAAGTTCATTTAAAACAGGTCAAAATGATTTGGAGTAAAGTGTCCAGTCGCCATCAGTAGAATAGTATTATATCAAGAATGAGAATGCAGAAAAACTGTGTGAATAAAATGCATATTGGGAGAATTTCATCTTGTCAATTGAGATAATAATATTAATAATATTGTTGTGTGAATATAATATGTAATAAGGAGTGTGTGATCAATGTAATTACGATAAAGGAATTGGGAATAATCGATGTGAAGATTGAGACAGAGATAATCAAAAATTAATAATATTAAGGGGAAAGAATGGGGAGGGTGTAAGTGGTTTATAATATCTAGTTTAGATATCCGGTGATCCAGTCGTAGGCCAAGTTTACGAATAACACAATTTTGAAGTATATATGTCGTAACAGATGCAAACGTTCACCATTTCCAACATATCATTGTAGACTTCATTAATACATGCATTATTTTAGCCTTCATAAAATATCACGATGAATATGGGCGTCTAACTGTAGAGCCTGATGTTGAAATTATTGAAAACAATTATTCACTCAAATATTCTTCATTTTTGAATATTCTATGGGGATTTTTAAACTGCTGATGTAAAGTGATTGATTAATAACATACATACAGCCAGCATGAAGCAATCTTTCGCAATAATCTATCGTATTATCAGCAGTTTACCTAGTTCCGTCCGACTGAGATTCTTTCAAACGGCTAAAGAAATTGTTATTCGGATCACAAAGCCAAAGCTTTGCATCGATAAAGAAATATGTTCAGCCACTCCTTTCACCCTGGCCAACTTTCCGTCCAACTAGTTAATAATCAATCTTATAATACGGTGACGTAATTTGATTAATCTTCATTATATGTCTCAAACTTATTGTTATTATCATTAAACTTGATAACCTTTTTGAGGAATTTATTCAGTATCCATCCCTAAATCTACTATGTCTGACCTAATTCATATTATTCTACAAATTATATGATTTCTGATTTTTATTCCATTATCTTCCCTCTCACCCTATGTTGACCATATTTATTCTGATCGCACAATTTGATTCCACTTATAAAAACTGATTCAAGTTAACACTTTATAGTAATCAGCCCCAACATTAATGATCTGATTTGATTTTATATAACAAACAACAATTATCAATCCACATATTACAATTACCAAATGATGTGCTCTGCCTCAAATCTGGACGATTTTATGGATTATTAATTTGGATTTATAATTGTAGAAGCTGATGAGAAATTCATTGAAAAGAATATTCTTCGTTCATACGATTGTGTTTTAAAAAGTAAATATACAAATACTTTCATGCAAATCTTGTCTGTTTCGAAGTCATTGAATAAATCGGAACAAACTATTACACACAGCAAGATCATTTACATATTTGATAAAATTGATCTCAAATATACATAATTAATATTAATTATAATAAAATTAAGATGGATATCAATAACTGGACAAATAGTCAAAGTATTAATAATAAAACATAAATTATGTTATTAAACATGATAGTTAAGATTAATGCTTATTTTGTGTGAATAGATATATATGTTTATAATAGTAACAATACGTTAATCTTGACCATTATATATTACAATTTTATATCTTTCATGATTTATGAATATAGTAAAAATTCCCATTTCAACATTTAGTAAATAAAGAAGGAACGAATCGAGCGAAGAAATTTGTTTTTACACCGATGGTAGAATATTGATCAACTATTTTCTTATTTCATCCATTTTGGCTTTTTTTTTTTGGTTTCTTGAATTTTGTATTTTACTTATTCTGAATATTCATCTCTTGATTCTTACATAACTACTATCCTACTGACCATTCATCAAAATATTCCCTTCATTCTCTTTTTTATATATATTATGCAACGTAGCAACCTTTTGATTTTCGAATAATTGCTTTGATTATTGGTAATACTCTTTCTTCCAATTACTCAATGTTAATTTATAATCGATATGTCATTGTGTAATTATTACGTAACGTATCCACTCGATGAGTATTATTTCATTAATGTAAATCATATATATTAGTGTAGAGCCATGATGAAAAACTAATTGAAAAGAAATCTCTTCACTCGATTCGTTTCTTCATTATTTATGAATATCTTCTCTTTACCCTAACATTCATTTTATCTTTTATTTTTGTTCATACTATAATTTCGTATTATTTTAAACAATTTGCAATTGATGAAGAATCTCGGATTGAAATAATAAATCTACTTTTTCCATAAACCATCAATTCTACTTGGAGAAAAAAAATTTTTTTTCGTTGTTTAAACTCACACGTAGATAAATAGAACGGAAGATGAAGTTATTACATACATTTTTGGATAACATTATATATTAATTTGGCTATATCTAGGCAATCCGCACAGGATGCATATATGGAGAAGATTTGTAGCTCAGGTGGATGATTTTGATGGAGTTTTGTTCTCTGAGCTAAAGAGAACAAAACTCCATCAAAAAGGATGCATATATGTCAACATGAGACTGAACAATTGCAGTCCTACATAACAATCAAAAGATACAATAGAAACGACACCAATTGACTTCAAATTATTAGTTTTCAAATTAGTTAATTGTTGTTTTTAATCATATATGCTTATCAAGTTGGCTATTCAATGATATGTTTAAATTAATTATCACGAAAAAGTATTGAAATAACAAGCTTAACAAACTATTCTGGAGTAAACTTCACCACAACTTACTACTAGTCTAAACAATCTGATATCATTGTACGATCATACTTATCATATATTCAATGGTATTTAAAATTTAAAAATAATCACAATGTCAGTTCAGAGTTAAACATCTGTTGATTCAAAGGAATCTTATCAATGAAGAATATTTCTGGAAGTATTTATGATATTCACATTGAATATTATTACCGCCCAACTAGTTTATTTATAATTTATACAATACAAAGTTTTGTTCATTATATATATATATATATATATATATATATATATATATATATATATATATATATTACCGCTCCAGTAGATTCCTATTGGTCAAATTTAAATGATTAATACTAATTTCGGAGACTATTCTATCGGAAACTTAATAGTAATAATAAGGATAATAACATTAATCAATTTAACATAGAAATCAATTTTCTTTCTTTTTTTTCTTCCAAAACAAAATACATTAAAATTAATTATTTCAAAATAATAATTAACTTTTCTAAATAACCATGTATATGTTGAAGAAGAACGATGAATTAATTATTAATGATAAACTCCTATTATTATGTTTATTCAAACTTGAATAATAATAATAATAATAATAATGAAGGGAAAGAGAGATTTTTACTCTTCCTCTTCTTTTATATATTATACATGGTAACTAAGAGTAAAGTCATGTGACATATAAAAGGGGTTTATAAAGATTCAATGACAGTATGGATTGATCTTAGCTCATCAACCATTCAAAACCAGGCAACAGTGGATGTCTGTTTCATGATTTCTTGAGTTCTATTGAGAAAACCTACCAAATGGAGTTCAATCATGTAGAATATTAACCACTAACTCATCAATGTTTACGCAGTACTTCGAACTGATTGAAGCCAAATATATGACACACTTAATGCCAGTTCGGTGGCACAAATATTTAGCTGTCGTCTTGAGACGTTAAGGTCTTGACTTCTACCAGCAATGAAGCCTTGAATTGAAATTGCCAAGGCGTTTCCTACTGAGACAAAGTAGTTGTTCAGTGGTCTCTGGTTCATTTAAATTTGACCAATAGGAATCTACTGGAGCGGTAATATATATATATATATATATATATATATATATATATATATATATATAATGAACAAAACTTTGTATTGTATAAATTATAAATAAACTAGTTGGGCGGTAATAATATTCAATGTGAATATCATGAATACTTCCAGAAATATTCTTCATTGATAAGATTCCTTTGAATCAACAGATGTTTAACTGTGAACTGACATTGTGGTTATTTTTAACTTTTAAATACCATTGAATATATGATAAGTATGATCGTACAATGATATCAGATTGTTTAGACTAGTAGTAAGTTGTGGTGAAGTTTACTCCAGAATAGTTTGTTAAGCTTGTTATTTGAATACTTTTTCGTGATAATTAATTGACATATATCACTGGGTAACTGACCCTGTTTCCAATTAACTAATGTAATTTATGTTAGATAGATGTATTCATCAATATTGTAAACTAATTCGAGTGTTTTATCATTTGCATTCCAAACTATTAGTAGAAATGTATTGTAGTATAACTCAAAATTTCTTGATTTCGATATTCTCAATATTCCTAAATAAATGCTACCATGATGTCACAAACTATTACAGAATAATCATGTCATGATATCTACTTTATGACAGTTCATTAATTGATATTAGTCCTTTCAGCGAATAAACGTTCAAATAAACTTCACCTTTTAAAAGTTAAACTAAATATTTCATTATCCTATGATCCCTTCTTATTTATATTTATCTCATACATTTATTGACATGGGGATTTCCCCCCCAATAATTTTTTATTTTAAAAGTTTATCATTTTCACCGTTTTTTAAAAAAAAATTTTAAATTTTATTTCATATTACCGTATGATTATGATGAAATAATAAAGAAAAAAATCAATAAGATATTTAAGTATTTAATAGATCCAAAGTGGTTAATTCTGTTGAATATAAAGACAAGAAATTCATTCCTTTTGTTAACTTTATACCATAATATTTAATCAGTTTACATTAATCTAACAAAATAAAAACAAAAATATTTAAAGTTATGTATCTTCCATAGAATTTGTTAAATATTTGATATTTTTATCTCATATATTATTTTCCATATTAATTCATTATTATTTTATTTTACTGATATTATCTTCAGTCTATTTTGTAATGAGTAGAATGATGAGAATTTATTTATAAGTAACTATACATATATATATATATATATATATATATATATATATATTCATAGTTCATAGTTACATAATATACCTTTGTGGGCCAAGGTAACTTTTGATTGGTTTTCAGGAGAACCAGAAACCATCCAAACTTTCACGTGACAACCCAAACAGTACAACTCAATCCCATTTAACAGGAGATCCAGACATCACTCAGGCTTGAATTTTATAACCCGAGCAGTACAGCTTAATCCTTCCGTATAGCCTTTAATGCTACAATCTGAATAGTACAGTTCAATCCTGTGGAGGAACCTTACAAGTATCAAGCACCCTAGTGGACTATTCGCATTATTAATATACATATTCATGTCACATGTATAGTTATTTCTATCAATGTTCGTGTGAATAGATTATGCACCGCACGAACAGGCCAAAGTTGATCTATTTCGCTTACATGACAGTCAAACACATTAATGTTAGCGATGGCGATATGCCTTACAATGTCCCAATGGCTTTTGAGAACACTGAAAAGCAATCACTAATATGAATCAAATCGGTTAACCAGCAAACCAATTTTGTGCATGAACTGTCGGTAAAACTTGTCAAAGTAATGCCGAACCATCCACAATACGAATGTCCAACCTCCAGTCTCATATGGGACCTTCAGATCTACATAGCCATATAACTTGCAGTGAGTAAAATGATGAGAATTTATTTATAAATAACAATATATATATATATATATATATATATATATATATATATAATAGTTGAATTCAGAAGTCCATTGAAGTTAGATCACCGTGGAAATCCTGCAAGCACTAGACGGCTGTTTTGTCATAGTATGAGCAGTGCATATCTACGATCATGTTTCGCGAGATAGATCCCGGGTTCGAATCTCATTAAGTGGGATCGTGGATGTCAGTTACACTTTCTTTCACATATGAACTAGTCATTGATAAAAATGTTCAATAATTAAGGAGTCTAATACTATGGGTCACTCGAATTCGGTTAATTGATTTAATGGTATGATTGATAAACTGGTCAACGTAACTGTGAGTTGAACCATGCTTAACATTAAATTTTTTATACAAATGCAGTTTAATGGAAATAGATACCAATATTGGACTGTACATATCTGTAAGTGCTTACTTGTAATAGGTCATTTCAATTTTTTTGAAAACCATAGTTGTAAATGCAGCTAATGAACCCATATAAACAAGTTATAATAATCTAGAATTCTTTAATGGTTTAGATGTTTGTCGATCTCTGGCGACATCGCTAGGTCCTGAGTTCGAATTCCCAGTGGCTGGATCGTGGATGCGCGCTGCTGGGAAGTCCCATAATAGAACGAAACGGCCTTCCAGTGCTTCCAGGTTTTCCATGGTGGTCTAGCTTCAATTGGCTCATGAATTCAATTATTAAATTACTATAATATCTACTAATCCCCTCTCTGAATATATATATATATATATATATATATATATATATATATATATTTGTTCGAACTGTTTCTTCAGTTCAACCATATGTGGTTATTTTTTAAGTTTATGAACCAGAAAAGTGTAACTTTTTCCATAGTATTGTATTCTCTGATATGTATAGCTTAAATACGAAGTGTTTATTTTCTATATAAATTATTTCAAATAGATGTCGGTCCCAGTGATATGTTTTCGGAATAACAATCAACGCTATAGCATTAAACGTAAACAACCATTAAGATAAATCTTAATCAACAGTTTTCATTATAATTTGTTCATAATATAAGTTATTTGAAAATATATGATGACATAAATCAGATTCTTTTGCATGATTAAGTTAAACGTGATTTCAACCTCTATAATGTTTGTTTCATTTGAAATTATATTTATCTAAAACATTGGCTCTAATAGCAGTTATTATATTCGAATATTTTGTATTTGTATAATATAGAACATAATAGTGAATATATCACCAAGGTGGAGTAATTTTCCCAGTGTTAGATATATCTAATGTTTCTTGAGTGCAAATGTATCAGTTTTATTAATTCATTCCTAGTTATCAACACTACTTACTTACTTACTTACGCCTGTTACTCCCAATGGAGCATAGGCCGCCGACCAGCATTCTCCAACCCACTCTGTCCTGGGCCTTCTTTTCTAGTTCCATCCAATTCTTGTTCATTTTTCTCATATCTATCTCCATTTCTCGGCGTAATGTATTCTTTGGTCTTCCTCTCTTCCTTCGACCTTGACGGTTCCATATGAGGGCTTGTCTTGTGACGCAGTTTGGTGCTTTCCTCAATGTGTGTCCTATCCACTTCCAGCGCTTCTTCCTGATTTCTTCCTCCACTGGGATCTGATTTGTTCTCTCCCACAGTAGGTTGTTGCTTATAGTGTCCGGCCAGCGGATCTGAAGTATTTTGCGTAGACAACTGTTAATAAACACCTGTATCTTTTGGACGATGGATTTCGTAGTTTTCCAGGTTTCCGCCCCATACAGTAGAACTGTCTTGACATTTGTATTGAAAATTCTGACTTTGGTGTTGGTTGCTAATTGTTTTGAGTCCCAGATATTCTTCAGTTGTAGATATGCTGCTCTTGCTTTGCCAATCCGTGCCTTCACATCTGCATCAGATCCACCGTGTTCATCGATGATACTGCCCAAATATGTAAAGGTTTGTACATATTCCAAAGCTTCTCCCTCAATTGTGATTGGATTGGTACATGTTGTGTTGTATCGAAGAATCTTGCTTTTCCCTTTGTGTATATTGAGACCTATTGCTGCTGAGGCTGCAGCTACACTGGTTGTCTTCTCCTGCATTTGTTGTTGTGTGTGCGATAGAAGAGCCAGATCATCTGCGAAGTCTAGATCATCCAACTGCATCCTAGCTATCCACTGTATCCCGTGCTTCCCTTCAGATGTTGATGTCTTCATGATCCAGTCGATCACCAGGAGAAAGAGAAAGGGTGACAGTAAACAACCTTGCCTGACACCGGTCTTTACTTCGAACGACTTTGTCAACTGTCCTCCATGAACGATCTTGCAGTTTAATCCATCATAGGAATTCTGTATGATATTGACTATCTTCTGAGGCACGCCGTAGTGTCGAAGAAGCTTCCATTGGGTTGTTCTGTCCACGCTATCAAATGCTTTTTCGTAGTCGATGAAGTTGATATAGAGTGATGAATTCCATTCAATTGATTGTTCCACAATGATCCGTAGAGTTGCGATTCGGTCTGTGCACGATCTATCCTTACGGAATCCTGCCTGTTGGTCTCGAAGTTGGGCGTCTACGGAGTCCTTCATCCTGTTTAACAATACCCTGTTGAAGACTTTTCCCGGTATTGAAAGAAGAGTGATTCCCCTGTAGTTGTCACAGTTGCTGAGATCGCCTTTCTTTGGTATTTCGACTAGAAGTCCTTCTTTCCAGTCTTTTGGTACCTGTTCCTCATCCCAGATCTTTCTGAAGAGAGTTTGGAGTATCCTTGCAGTTGCCGCTACGTCTGCTTTCAGTGCCTCTGCTGGAATGCTGTCTAGTCCTGCTGCTTTGCCACTCTTGATTTGTCTGATAGCCATGCTGATTTCTTCAATTGTCGGTGCGCCAACATCAATTGGGAGGTCCGTGAGTGCTGCTTCGATGTTGGGTGGGTTCAGTGGGGCTGGTCGATTCAAGAGTTCTTTGAAGTGTTCTACCCACCTGTTTCGTTGTTCTTCAATGTTGGTGATTATCTTGCCTTCCTTGCTTTTCACTGGTCGTTCTGGTTTACGGTGATTTCCGGAGAGTTTCTTTGTTGTTTCATACAGTTGTCTCATGTTTCCTTCTCTGGCAGCCTTTTCCGCCGTCAATGCCAAATCCTCCACATATTTACGTTTGTCAGTTCTGATGCTTCTTTTCACTTGCTTGTTTACTTCTGTGTATTCAGCCTGTGCCTTGACTTTTTCTGCTCTTGTTCGACTGGTATTGATTGCTGCTTTCTTGTTCCTCCTTTCTTGAATCTTATCCAGTGTATCGACCGTGATCCAATCCTTGTGATTGTGGTTCTTTTGGCCCAGAACCTCATGACATGTTGAAGTGATTGCCTCTTTTATCTCTTTCCAGTTGCTCTCCATAGTAGTTCCTTCTCCATTGAGTAGATCATGAAAGGCTTGGAACTTATTGCTGAGGGTTATCTTGAATTTATTGAGTTTGCCAGTATCCCGAAGAAGAGCCGTATTAAATTTTTGTGATATTGTCCTCCCCGTTGTCCAGTGCCTCTTGAGTTTCAATTTCATCTTGGCGACCAGCAAGTGATGATCTGATGCTATATCAGCTCCTCTCTTTGTTCTCACGTCCTCCATCGTCCTCCTGAACTTTTTGTTGATGCAGATATGGTCGATTTGGTTCTGTGTGCTGTGATCCGGTGAAGTCCATGTGGTTTTGCGTATGCGTTTATGTGGGAATATAGTCCCGCCTATGACCAGTTTATTGAAGGCACATAGATTTGCAAATCTCTCACCATTTTCGTTCCTTTCTCCCAGTCCGTGTCGTCCCATGATCTCTTCATATCCGGTGTTGTCAGTTCCAACCTTGGCATTTAGGTCTCCCATCAGAATATTCAGGTCTTTTGTTGGGCACTTCTCGACGATTGACTGCAGCCTATCGTAGAATTGATCTTTAGCGTCTTCATTGTAGTCATTGGTAGGCGCGTAGCATTGGATGACGTTCATTGTAATCCCCGTTTTCTTGGTTTTGAAGGAGGCTTTGATGATCCTTGGTCCATGAGATTCCCATCCTATAAGTGCATTTTGTACTTGTTTGGACAGCATCAATGCAACTCCTTGTGTATGTGGAGCATTTTCTCCTTAATGTCCGGAGTATAACAGCAGCTCCCCTGAAGCTAGTCGTTGTTGTCCGACTTGCGTCCAATGTGTTTCACTGATCCCAAGCACCTCTAAATTGTATCTCCTCATTTCTGCAGCAATTTGGAAAACTCTCCCAGTCTCCCACATTGTGCGAGCATTCCATGTACCTAAATAAATGGTTGCTCTGGTTGTCAGAAGGGGCAGCACTAATTGACATCCATTTCATAATCAATCGAACAGGTACTTTAGCATAAATTATTACTTTGTCGGAAATATTAAAAAATGACTTTTATCTTCAAGTTAGAAACTTACTTAACAAATATAATTTTAAGCTATTTATTGACCCAGTAATTTGTATTTTGATTTAATTATTGTGATATCTTCAAATGGGTTGTGTAATGATGCCAAAAACTCAATCAACTTTATTTATATAAATTCACAATCAACTTAATTTAACTGAATTAATCATTTGTTGGAGATAATCATTTAGAAAGGGTAGTAACATATAAGCAATATTTATTCAAGTAGGTTGTTTAAGGATAACTAATGAGTTAATAGTACTGTGTATTCAAATCACTCTGGTTAACCTTCTGTGATGGATTTGTTAAGTGACAAACTGTAGTTATTTGTGACTTTTGTGATAATCTGACGCATTATATTGAATTGTTCCGTTTATCTTTTATACAAAAGATTTACCGTCTAATGTACCAAAGCCTATATAATAAGAGATTTATGCTATCATTTTTACTGCATCAGTTTTTATTATCATTAAAATTATATCTTGTTTACTAATGACAAGTTTATTTTTATTATATCTATGTTTAGTATGGTATATTCAGTCACTGATGACATAAAATAATTTCACTTCTACTTACGCATACATTTCATGGTTTACACTGATAACGATATTGTTACAAATATCCGGTTTAAATTAATCTGGAAATAACGTCATTTCGAAAAACGTATTTATTTTTACCATTATAGTCTATGAATTTGTATTAACATGACCAAACCTGTAAACTGAGGTGAATTTTCTAGTCGTTTTCAGAGTATATATGTCATCATTAATTACTGGTTACGATTCTACCAAAATCTTTTGTCATTACAAGTCAGTGGTGATTTTGTTGATGTGGATTACAAGAATTAATATTGGTTCTCATGTTACATGGGATGTCATATTAAAAAATATTGACTAGTTAGGTTACCCAGTCTTTCCTATGTAACGTAGATCTGGGAACATGTGTTCATCAAATTAACTTTCCATATTCCAATAGCACAGTATAAATGAGATCGTCACGGCAAATCTCGGTGCA
Organism: Schistosoma spindalis; assembly: GCA_946903255.1. Classification (NCBI taxonomy): domain Eukaryota; kingdom Metazoa; phylum Platyhelminthes; class Trematoda; order Strigeidida; family Schistosomatidae; genus Schistosoma; species Schistosoma spindalis. The sequence goes on along the minus strand of OX336420.1, from coordinate 70,010,928 downwards.
ATGATGGTAGTAATAGTATCGATTATAATAAAAAAAAATTGGAAAACATATGTCTAAGTGGAATAAAAATAATTTTGTAAGGTTGTAGTCTCGGTTGCAATGTTAAGCGCACGCATCTTATTCTAGTTTTCGGACATACCAGTTAATTCATTCTACTTGAGTCACATTTTGACCTTATTAAATCATTCGCTTACCAACCTTGACTGTTTTATAGGAGTGTGTGTGTGCGCACTTCATATCCTATTCATTACATGTCTGTAACTTATTTTTGTTCGGCTATAAATATCGATTCATTCTTAGCTAAATCGAGTTGGCTCACTCATCCTCTACATTGCTTCGTTTTCCGGTCAACGACTGTACAAAATATACTTGGTCAAGAATTCATTCTTACATTCGATTTATTCAATTCCGTTATTCACCAAAGCGATTTAAGTCGATAATTATATACGAAGATTGGCGACATGTATATTTCAATAATAATCAGGAGCGATCTAACTAGATTCAGATATAGGGCCACGAAGTGGCAATTTGAAAACTCAGGATCTATGAGATAGTGAAGAATGGATGCAGCTGTGCCATGACGAATTATTTCAAGCTATACCACTGGAAGTCTCAAGCATTTCTACAATAAACATACGAATCTGGACCAGCTAGTTTGTGCTTACCTACACTGCTCAGTCGAACCGTCAACGGTTTAATCGACTGCTATAATAAAAAGAAAAATCTATTTCACATTCAATTATGAGCCAAGCAACAAAATCTTTTTTTAAAACTCAATCATTTACAACTCTATTAGCTTTTACAGATGCTTTTAAATTTTGATTTGTTGATTAAGTCTGTCTGTGATTAAGGAGAATGATATGTATGTATGATGCATATTTAAATGGATGCCTGTTGAGAAGAGAGTAAAAGTCAATCAAGGAAGACGAGATAAATGTTAGTAGACAAAAATTGAAAATATTGATTTGTAGCGGTAGTGTGTACATTATTCACACACGTTGGTAGACGCGTGTACGCGTGTGTCCTTGACAGCTTAACTAATACATTCACTGACACTTAAATATAACTGTGTCTATGTCATTTTAAATTCAAGGCATAAAATAAAGCTGAAAGGCATAGTTAAATGTGATGGGATATCAAGTTATAGTTTCTATGTTCCAAAAACTTTAAGTACTTTCTAAAAGGAACATGAGAAACAGAACATAAACATCAACGTTTGCACATCTAAAATATTCTTCTTTTCACTACGGCTACTAATTTCTCTTTACTGAAAGTTTTATTGTAATTGGTTACTGCTTGCGATTTGAAAAAGAGTATTTCTTTTCATTTCTTGATGAAATTTCATCAAATTTGAGCATGTGTAGCTATTTATTGCATAAAGAGATCAGGAGTAAGTGTGCATCAGAAGTAAGGACTTGACAGATACTTCACTCTAATGATACTACAATGAGCTTGTATTACAGAAAAAGGATATAAAACATCATCTATAGTAAAATATATCTTTGTACCATGTAAGTGATTATTTATATTCCTGTTTGGGTACAGCTATTTTCTATTACTATGACTGCAAAACCTTAATCATACTTAAAAGATTTGATCCTAAGTCAACTTTCATCTTATATTCAACGCGTTTACCTTCTTGTGTGATTGGAATCGTAAAAGAAAGTATCAGAATATGGTATCACTGAGGTTATTAGAACTGATATAACAACCATACAACTAGGTAAAAGTTGAAATTAAAATATCGCTTGCTAATTTTTAAATTAATGATTGTTTGTTATTGAACGATCAATAATCATGGTTTTTCTGCATTTGAAAGTTGTATAAATGTTGACTAATAATCTGGTTAGTAATAATGACAATTCAAGATAGCTTAATCCTAATAAATTCAAATGTTAAATTTCACTTTGATAACGGAGAACTGTGGACGTGACTTATAACTCAATGGAATTAATTAAGAAATAATTGGAAGGCTCTAAGTATTGAAGAATTATTCAACAGAATATTGTAATTATTATGCACATAAATCAACAGACAATTAAACTTGAAATCTTTAAGTATCAAAGCAGAGATTGTACATTTAAACTCTCCATTTCGACATGATGGTGAGCACATGATTTCAGTTTGTTTTTAAATCTACAAAACTATTTTAGAAAAGATTGAAATCATTTGCTACAAAGAAAGATTATCGTGTAAACAGTTACAAGGTAAGTCGTTTAATGAAGAGTATCATGTTGTTATAAATTCAGAAATTAACAAAAAAGTATTTGGATGATATATTTCTTTCAAATATTGTTAGTATTGGATATCTGTGTTCCATAAATCAAAACAGTCGTTCAACTTGCCGACTTTATAAATCATTTACTTCTAACCAGTTATTTAGCGGAATTCCAGAAAAAGTTAATTTTTTTAAGATCAATGTTTGCCTAGCTTGTAATCAGACATTTTAAATACTTTTGACAATGAAATGACTTTCAATTATTTTGATTAGGTTACATGATTCGATTAAATTAACTGTCCTGATATAGGTTAATTCTAGAAATGAACATAATTAAAATCAATCAAGAGTTTTTTTTATGAAATAATTTGTTTGATGGTTACTAACGGATCTGTAATCACCTGAGACAAAAGTAATCAATACACGCATCATTGTTCGATAAAGCTTTTTGTGACAACCAATAGTCTTTTCGTCACTAGTAACTAAATTTATTCCTTAACTTATTCCACCAAAGCGATCTTAAAAATTTTGACAATTATTGAAAATTTAGATGTCTACACTTAAAAAAAAATCATTTTTGTTTGTACATGGCGCTATTGGATTGATTCTTATTATATAAAGTTGGGTATTGATCCTTCCTATAACATTTAATTCAGTCGCTTGTCAAGCGTGCAGCACATTCAGGGATGACTAATCAATAAGATATGGTCGGCAATCAAAGTAACACAATATTTTTGCACATTTTTAATGCAATTTGAAAAGTGCTTGTTAACCGATAATTTAGTTTATATCTATTTAGAATAAGTGTGCCAAAAAATTCAAACAAGTAATTTGCGAAATAATTACAAAGAATTTCCAAGTTATTACACTTGTACCGTCGTAAGTTAGACCACTTTTCACGTGAATAAGAAGATCTATAATTACAAAAAATACCTACCGTTATTTTCTTCTAAACTTAGTCTCTTATTCACTTGTATTAGTTGTTTGAATTTTGTAATTGATATTTAGAACTGCAATTGATCAGTCTGTTATTTTTAATTCTTATTGCAACTAAAATCACATTATGGTGCATTCCAAATATTCAAAGTAGTTTGTGTTTAAAATAGCTACAAGTAATGAGATGAGTTAAACTAACCATTTCAACCTATAACAGATGTCACTTTTAATCCAGGACTAATTTCAAATGACAAACAATTGAAGACAAAGAAAAACGAAATGCAATTTGTCTCAGTTTGTGGCTGTTAATAGCAAACGCTCTAGAATTTGTGGATTATCCAATTCAGGAAATACACGTCATTAGGCATAAAAAGTATCATTAAACCATTTGGTAGAAAATCAGTGGTCCAAATTTCTAACTCTACTCAGTTTTCTAAATTTTGCGACAATTATCCAATGATTATTTTTTTATTATAACCAGTAAAGTTGAACTCTACTGGTTATGATTTTGCATCTAAATGTTAAGAATCTGTATTAAAGCTGTTTACCAGAGTACATTATGAAAGTTTCATGTTAGGAAGAGACAACTATTAAGCAATTTTTGATTTTTATTGGTTCTGTAGCTGATATCAGGATGTGATGAAAAAATATTATATTAAAAACCACTCTCCAGAACCTGCATATCTGAGAAAAGATGGTTGCCATTATTGAAACAGTTTAACTTGTTTCGTAAAGGTGGATTAAAGTAGTCTAATTATTTTTAAGCTTCCAAAATTTATTTTAATTAGTGTGAAGTCGAGAGACTTAATTTGTCATTGTAAATAGTAATAGTGTATTTAAAAATATTAGTTTTACAAATGATGTTCTAGAAGTTAAGCGTTTGCGTGCATGGCCGGAGTTCCTTGGTTTGATTTTTGCGTGTGAGATCGTGGGTACAGACTGCTTATAAGCCCCATACAAGGACCAAGCGTCCATCCAGTGATTTCAAATTTTCAATGGTGGTCTAACTAAGATTGATTCGTGATTTCAATGGTGAATATACATTAAATAATTTTAGTCTTTTGGTATCTTTATAAAAATGTCGATTTTAGTTTTGTTTTCCTGAATCTACCGAAGGAAGTACATTTTCACTTGACTTGCCTGTCTAATTTAGTAAGACAAGTGGTTAAGCTCACTAAATCTACTAGTGCAAGTCAAACCACAGTAAATACTGGATTAACATTGCACATTAACTTGGAGTGAAGTATATCAAGGGAACTTATCGATTGAAACATAGGTCAGCAATGAAACGGGAGGTCATCGCACTCAGAAGCAACCAATGACACGTTGTTAGGCTTTGGGCTAGTAACCAGACTGAAAAATGTTGAACGGGATTCGACCGGGACAAACGACTCTATAGCATTACTTTTATTACTGTTAAATGAAGAATTGTTCTGTAAATATATTTATTCGAAAGGAAGTAATTTCCTGGATTTCCCAGTAATCCAATTCGTTATTGTGATGTTAGGTGATGTACGTTTGAATCACATGGATAATATCAGTCCCATTAAAACGGTATGTACACCTTACTGACGAGTTCAAACTAGCACGAAACTAGTTTTCAAAGTATTCTTCAAGTGCTTTCAACTTCATGATATAGCTGAGCGATATCTCATTCAGTATTTAGAATCTTGTTTCAAGTCATTCAAGTTTAATTGTGATTATCAGTTACTATGTCAGATTTTCCATTTAATTGGATGACGAAGCTATGTTAACTACCAGTATATAACTGGATCAGTTGTTCAGTTATTAATGAGATTAACGCTTTAATGGATCTGAAATAATTATTACCATTGACCACTGAATATATAGCCTCGGTTAATTGTGGATATTCAAAATGTCATAATAAATGTTTTTGATTGAGATTATCAGCCGATTAATGTTAGACCACCATTGAAAACTTGGAAGCACTGAACGGCCATTTCGTCCTATTATAAAACTCCTCAGCAGTGTGCATCCACAAGATTTAAACCCAGGGTCTTCGATCCAGTACTTCCGGGTTTTCAATGGTGGTCTAACATCAATTAGTTCATGATTTCAATCAAAAAACACAGTAATCTTCACAATTCCATACTGATAATAAATGTTTAATTAAATCGTTTCGAGATCAAATTAATATTCATTTATCATTATTTATTAGTTACTTGTAGACATATCGACAAACGGAAAAGTGTAATTAAAAAAAGCTAATCAAAATTTTATTACACTATATATTTATGTAAATATTTGGTTATATATTCTGTCAGTCTAATCTGAATTCCTTTATATTCAGTCATAGTTATAACTTTGAAAAAACAACAAGTTTTTACAATTTCTTCTTTCTTGATATTCAAACGTCAATCTTGATGGATAAATAAAAAGTTTGATTTCAAGATTATTACATGAATTTTATCTACCTGTAATTTGAATAGTTCATATTTTAGACATATTAACGCTTTAATGAAAAAAAAACACAATATAACCATAATGTAAACTGCCAATGAAATCTTACTATTACTATTAATAATAACAATAACTAAGATTAATACTTTTAATGTAACTGCTCCTAATATCATTATTATTGATAAAGCAACATTATGTTATGTGAATTTTTTTATCAGTTGGGTAATAACTACATTTTTTTAACTTTTGTTTCGCCAAATATTTATAGATATACTAATATACAGTTTATCTAAATTTGTATCAGAAGAATTGAACAAATGGTATATCCTGGAGTTCTAGTGTGAAGCAGTAACCAATGGAGTTCAACCAGGTCTGTTGTCAAATAGTAACTCACCGATGACAATGTTGGATGGTGCCGAAATTTGTGGATTGTATGACGAAAGACATTAACGCCGTTGGATGTCTGCTCAATAATCTAAAGGTTGTGTCCGCGCACGAGACCGATAAGTCCTGGGTTCGAATCTTGCGAGGCGGGATCGTGAATGCGCACTGTTGAGGAGGCCCACAACAGGACGAAAACGGCCGTCTAGTGCTTCCGGGTTTTTCATGGTGGTCTATCTTCAACTGACTCATGATCTCAACTTGTAATGTTGGTTATTATGTTAAGCCCATATAAATTATTGTAGCTTTCGGACAGCCCAATCTATTTATCCTATTTGAGTTACATTCTTACCTTGTTAATTATTCGCTTATCAATCTTAACTGTTTTCATATGAGCGCGTAGGTGTGTGTACACTTCTTATCCCATTACTCATCACATGTCTGTAAGCTATTTTTGTGTAACTATAAATATTGATCAACGCTTGATTAAATAGAGTCGGCTTACCCGTCATCTCCGCTGCACGTCGTTTTGCTTCTCTCTATTCTATTCGCTTCATATACAAAATATATGTATTCAAAATCCATTCTCGTTATTCTACTTATTTAATTCTTTTATTGACTAACGCGATTTATGACGATGATTATGTACGAGGATAGACGATAACAAGCATTCATACGATCTACTTGGAATCAGATCACGGGCTACTTAATTGGAGAGCCTGTCAACAAACATCGTCCGATCTAAATGACGACAAAATAAAGGGCCCCACAAAAACTATTGAAATTACTATAATATTCACAAAACCCCTTCTAATATTTCTAATTGCAAGATTTATGTATAAATAATAGTACAACATTCATTTATGGCAAATTATTTGAAAAAATATGAAAGAGAAACTTGATGAACCATTTGTATTGTTTTTATATATCAAAATTGGTTATCACGTTGAATTGAAGTAGCAAACTTCAATCAGATAATTCTATACTGTAAGTTTTGGGAAATGTGAACAATTTATTAGATTATTAAATATAACTTGTAAGCCTAGAAAAGATTTTAAAGATTATTACAATCTGGAAATTGTTTAAACTTTCACCAGGAATACGAACATTATCTGTAATACAGATTGACTCTACTGATAAATTCAAATTAAGGAAATTTACCGTTTCTATTTTCCTCTTTCAACCATCATGTCTAGCAATATTAGAAATGTTTGTATTGGAGACTTAAAGTTTTCTTGTGAGGAACTACTGAAAACTATGGAGTTTTTTATATGGAGAGGTTTTTATCACCTTACTAGTAACATATAATAATAAAGATATTTTAAAATCTAGTTGATGTAATTCTCGTACTATGTGATTTGCAGCTTCAAAATTACCTCAGCTGATATTGATAACTTTTTGTTTCATTACATATAATTATATTCTGTCATTCATATCATATTACGTAATAATACTTGAATGGATAATCCAAAAACAGAAACTTGGTATAATTATATTAGGAAACAAAATTTATTTACATTCATTTAACTTTATAATTTACTGTTATCGGTTTGAAAAAAAGGGGGAAATTCTAAGTAAATTTAATTGACATCTCTATTGTATCTCACTTTAAATTCATAAGATCATAACCATTTTTGGCACAATATAAAGAACAACAAATAAAAATCAATTGATTCGTTTATTGATATTCATTTGAAATATTTTTATTATCTTTATAATTTAAATGATTTAAAGACAAATATGTAGTGAAGCCTACACATTTTTCTCCTATTTTTTTTATTCTTCTGCAATTAAGATATCAATATCGGTAACTACAATATGTGGTAAATATGAAACATATTTCTTATATTATAAAAAAGTAGAAAACTTAAGGAAAATATTTATAACATAATATGTCCACCTTTAGAATTGCAATAAATGTATGTACATATATTAAGTATTTAAAAATTCATGACATATTTTGTTGCCAACTAACAAAATATCTACATTTGTAATGAAAAATATCTAATTAGAAATAAACAAACGTGTTCTTTATCAGTATAGGAGTTATGGAGATTATTAAGTTTTTGATTGACATCATGAACTGATTGATGTTAGACCACCAATGAAAACTTGGAAGCACTGGACAGCCGTTTCGTTCTATTGTGGGACTATTTAGCAATGCTCATACACGATTTTGCTGGCGGGATTCGAACACCATTGGATGCTAGCTCAGTGGTTTAGAGGTTAAGAGTTCGCGTGTGAGACTGAAGGCTTTGGGTTCGAATGCCGCGAGAGGGATCGTGGATGCACACTGCTGAGGAGTCCCACAATAGGATAAAACGGCCGACCAGTGGTTCCAGGTTTTCAGTTGTGTTCTTTGTTATCGTTAATCTAAGCTCTGAATTCATTTTTTTTTAAAAGCTGTTTCAGAAGAATTATTTACATTTACTACTTCTGTATAAGATTTTTAAATTGTCAAAAATAAAATAATGCTTGATAATCAGTGTTTCGTAACCAATTTTTAGGTGAATACATTAATTTAACTCAATTCTTGTCATACGTAATTATCTTACATCAAACTATAAAATATTGTTAATTTGGTTAATTGTATAGATTCATACAATAAAGCTACAAAATAGTACATATCGACGATCTCATTGTAGGACTCTCGAAGGAATATCAAGTCTTTTAGTTAAAGGGTTAATTTTGGAGTTGATGTCTAATGATTTAAATTTTTATCTTTAGTTAATTTTGAATATAATATGATGATTATCTAGCACAGACGGTGATGTCTATCTCACACTTGAAGTAGTTGGGTTCTTTGAATGCAGTTTCACACTAGAACTTTCCAACGTTTTTTTTAAATTAGTCACTGATGTGCACTTTATTACAATAATATTAAAGAACACAATATTTTCAATACGAATATAAACGTTATTTATTATTGTCTAGGTATAACTATAATTTTTGGACAATTTATTACAGTTATGTTTACATGTTATCATAAAGTATGATGTATTACATTGACCTTTTTCCGGAATTTTTATAAAGTCTATAAATGCATAATGATAATTACGAAACAGTCAGTCGCTTTCACAAGTAGAATGGTTCATCTCAACACTTTTAATCATAAGGGTAAGAATTTTTATGATCAGAGTCTCAAGGGAACAAAGTACACTTTGATAGTTGATTTTTGGAGTAAAACCGTAGAAATAAGTGAAACAACAGAATAATAATTTATTCAGTTATAACTTCTTTCCATACAAACAAATTTTTATGAAAAATTTGTGCATACACACAGAGTATAAAATCATTTTGAGGAAGGATAGACTTTGATTTATGGACAGGTTGAATATTAACGTATGTACTATGCTATTTTCAATCAACCTGGAGAAATGTTGGAAGTGATGAGAAATTAGGGATTCCTATGCGCTCTCACTACATATTTAGTAGTAATGCAAAGTATATATAAAGTATGACAGTGTTTAAATAACAATTTAGAGCGTGACTTTTCTTTCAGACTTTTACTGGTACTTAGAAAAATAAACTTTTTATCAGTGGTTTAAATTTTTCATTTGTTTTCTTTTAAAGCAAAAAATTAGTTTGGTTACAAGGTTTATTTTATCAATTTAATAATTATCAGAATGGGGTTTTTGTGGATAATGTAATAAGTTTCAATAGCTGAATTCATGAGCCGATTAAAGCTAGATCGCCATGAAAAACCTGAAGGCAAAGGACCGCCGTTTCGTTCTAGTATGGGACTATTCAGCAGTGTTCATCCACGATCCATAAAGTATTTTCTAAAGTTCTAGTGAGAAGCCTTGACCAATGGAGTTCAACTTTATCTATAGTTGAAAAAAACGGTGGACGGCGGCGCAATTTCTTGGATTGGGTGAAAGTAGACATTAATTCCATTGGATGCTGTCTCAGTGGTCTAAAGGCTAATCATCCTTCTGCGAAACCGAAGGTCCTGGGTTCAGATCTTGCTTGCAGGATCGTGGATGTGCAATAGTGAAGAGTCTCATCCTGGGACGAAACTGCTGTCTAGTGCCTTCAGGTTTTCCATGATGGTCTAGCTTTAATCGACTCATGAATTTAACTACTAAAAACCTAATAGTTATCAAAAATGCTTTTTTTTCTCTTTCGTGTTTAAATGATTATAGAACCATGTAATACTTTATACGCACTATATATCCATGACCACAGTTTAAGAATTCTTGGTTCCACTAAACAATATACAACAGTATGAATTATTCAAATGTTTTCTGACAATATTTGCAATACATGTGTCCATGTTTTTAGTCTTGAGATCTATCGATATTTTGTAAAAGGCATATTATTTTTAGAAAATTTATATTTTCCTAACTTTAATATAACACAATAATGTTTCATTTTTAAAACAGAAATTAGATGTATTTTACAATGAATAATATTCATACAGCTTTCTTTACAAAAACTACTAGTAATCAGCTGAAACTAAATATTTTTTTAACGAATGTAATTTCTTTATTACTTTTTTTGTTTTTGCTTTTTGTGAAAAAATTGAAACTGAAAAAGTAAATAAATGTTTACATTCAAAAGTGTTTTGAGCACATACACATTCAGTGATGCACAATATATATATATATATATATATATATATATCAATTTAATACAATCTCATTGATGGACATTTGGTTGTTATTTTAACAAAATACCACATGATGTTTTGAAACAGATAAACATTAGTGATAGTAAAATAATAACTTTTAATAAACATAATAGTATGATATACTTCATAGTGTTAGTTGCAATAGTAATAATGGTATATGTAGCTATATTAGTTGTTGTACGTTTAGTAGTTTTAAGCATAACAACAATAGTAATAAGAATAATGATCAGTTGTGCATATTTACTGTGAAGAAATCCTATATAAACAATTCAGTATTAGCCAATCGGAATAAAGGATAGATTTTTCATCTTTCAAGTGTTCAATTTTTTTTTTTTTTTAAATTTTAATTTTACTTTTTGCTATTTTTAACTTCCGTTAAATAGATGCGTTATACAAAAATAAGAATTCGGCTAATAAAAAAAACGATGAATGGTTGGTTGAAATGAATAATAATAATAATAATAATAATGATACACAAGGTAATGTATATTATATGATACTTGTTTATCTTTTTTTTTCTCGTTTTTTTACAAATTTTATATAAAATTTTATGAGATGTCTTAAAATAACTTAAGAGTAAAAATATGTAATTTTTGTTGTATTTTTGCTTTTTTTTAAAAAAAATAAAGTAAACTATATTAAAATTATGTACTTTCTTGAATTATAAGATTGTTAGATACCTTTATTGAAGGGATAATATGAATGAGGTTAATAGTTGAAAATGATAATCAATCTGTATAGGATATGATATTAAAAAAATGATACCATATTAAAACTAGAGGATAATTCGTAACTCAGTTTAGAGTACTTGTTACAAATAGTATATAAGGAAGGTGAGAATGTAACTTTTCAAAATAATAAACTCAATAATATTAGTTATAGTGAAATAAATAATAAATATCTAGTAAAAGAGTTAGAATTTTTAGAGTTTCTTCAGTGATTGATAATGTATTTTAATGATAGATAACCGGAATAAATCCGCTGGTAGCTCTAGACCTATGTTTATTGCTAATTAGTGCTTATTAGTGAATTATAAAATGTCGTTTATTAAATAGGGTTTCATGTGATGTTATTAAGTGCTAATGTTTGTGACATTACTACTAAAATATACAAGCCCTCACAATCTTCTTTTCAAGATTGGTAATTTTATATTAACTAATTCCTTGCTGGTATTTGAAAAATTGCATAATTGAGCATTTTATTGATAACATTTCTTGATCCTTGAGGTCTGATAATAAACTACTATCTTCCTTTCGACTGTACTATATCCTATTTCCTTGCTTAATTTACTTATAGTTTAACTAAAATTCAAACCATCTGTTTAATTACATTTTTCTATTAAGTATGTTTACTGTTTTCTCATACACTTAATCGGTTATTGTCCATTGACTCTTCAACTTCAACTGGATCTTTACAAATGATCACTTTTGTTTATCATTTGAGATGATGTGTAATTCTTCACTATAAATAAAAATAAAATCACTCAATCAGTTCAGTTTTATATCTTTTTACTTATTGTCTACAGACAATGATAAAATGAAGTGGCAGTAATACTTTTTATTGATTTATTGGATTCATGTTCATTAATTAATAATTCATTATTGAAACAAATTAATAAACTTTTATACATTGTTAGTATAATATTATTTGATGTTTGTTGTTGGCATAAGCTTTATGCAACATAGGGGTGATATTATTTTTTGATATAGTAACAAGCTCTGAAATGCTTACATACGACCAAGCGTTTATAGTCATTTGCGAAAAAAATTCCGACTCACTGTCCTCTAGCAGCAGGGATTTTGTTTATGAGAGGGGACATCCCGTGCTTTAATTGAAGTGGTGAGTACAGAAGGTGCCTACAGAGGTGTTAAAATATCCTGATATGGAACTAATGATGCAATGGTCAACATGAGGCTGAATCTCCTGAAGTCACTTTACTGGTTTGTGGATTTATACTTCAAGACAAAGGGATTCGAGACCTTAAAAAACCATTTGCCTCAGTCTTGGCACCCGAACAGTATTGTGTTAACAAATAAATATAAAGAAACTGCTCCACTTACTCTACTCATCCACTTACTCAAACGATACTTACGATGGGTTTATCATAAAATTCTTATTTTAACAAAGCTAAAACTTTTTTATTTCGTCTTTTCTCAGTTCTTTGTTTAAGTATATTTCGCAAGTATAATTTCTGATACATCTTTTCTGCAACCGTGTATGGTATCCAAACTAGTTTCAACGTCCCCGCACTGCTACACATCGGACTACAGATACGTTTGTTTGTCTTTTTAGAGTCTTGATACTATCGTCTGATATATCTCCTAGATCGGTATTTAAAGCTCTGGTGTAGGACAGTAGATTTGTTCTACATACATGTATGTGAGGGCTCTGAAGCACCACCCTCTGTTTTGGCTGGTGTTGCATTAGGCACAAGAGTAGGGGAATCACTAATAGACTGATTCCTCAATAAAAGTCATTGATATTATGTTCCATCATAAAGGAACACAGAAAGAAAAAGAAACTGAAGTGGGGGAAGATACCTTCTCATTACCTCCGGATGTAATCAAAGATGAGTTCTATCGTCAATTGAATGACCAAACATCGTATTAGTAGCTGGAGATTCTTATGGTAAGGTTGGGCGGCGAGGCACATAGTATAGACCCACAGGTTGTAATATATTATCAAAACTAGCTACATTCAGGGTTAGTTATCAACCAACAGGAAAATTTATATGAATACTTCCTGTATTTACATAACACTGTGAAAATGGCAAGTAAATTGAATTGCGCCTTTATAAAACTTACATTTATAAGCATACTAGTTTATATAAGCTCGTTACGGTTTCTTGAGCATTACCGGTCTACTCCACGAAGTCGTGAATTTGATGTTATACATAGATCCTTGAATACATCCGTGCTAATTAGACGTAGGGATCGAGATGCCTTATCGTTAGAACATGCTAACGGGTTGAAAGCAGTAGATATATTTAGTAGCTCCCGCACTGTGTTTCGACTCATCTGAGCCACTGGAAGCAAGAAGTCTGATGTGATTGATGGAATGCCAATCACTAGTATCAAAATATGTCTTGAATAATCGATGTTTCTCACGGTTGTGTTATTAGTTAGGCTGAAGTTTTCCTTTACATCCTTCATAAAAGTGAACAAAACACTTTTAAATGAGAAAAATCATCCTGGATGTATTTTTTGTTGAGCTGTCTTGCCTATTACGTACTACTCTCTGTAACTTATTTTATTCATTTATTTGTTTCGATCATAGTCCCTCTTCAATTTTTACCTCTTCATGATTTCATTTTGTTAATTACGTGGTGCATGTTGATTTTACTTCCAAGTTGTACCGGTATTTATGTGTATAAATGCATAAATAATTAGTAGATGATGATAATTAATCAAGAACCTAAATGTCGTCGCCAGAAAAGTTTAGCAAACTCTAAATTTCTTGTAGATAATAACAAACACAAATGTAACTATTATTTATATGCTTAATTTGATGTAACAACTATTAGCTAACAGTTTGAGTGACAATTTTTAAAAAATGCTTATTGGTTTAATATCCACTGTTAGAGCAAACAGCTTACACTAGAAGTGATCCAAGAAGTCGGTAATATTTGATGAACAACTTTATTCTTGATCCAGATTTTAATTGGTTTTCGCAACTTAGTTAGTTAGTTAAGATAGATCTAACACAGAACTTTACTACTTTATTTCATTTTAATGTTTTACTAACAAAACATGCTAATCATGTTAATAAAAACTGTTCATTGTAGAATCCTAATAATATGCGAATTCTGTGAATTCATGAAACATACAATAATTTCATTATTATAATAGTATAATAAAACTATCATCTTAACAGTTATAATCTTCATTATGTTCTATTATATTACTTTTTTCACTAGCATCATTAACTGCTAGGGTGTTGGTAAGGTGTATATAAAACATTAGTTTTTATTGAGAAGTCTATAAGCTATTCAGATATTGCTATTAATTTATATTTAGATATAAAGTTAAGAGAATAGTTTCATTCTATATTTAATTATTATTACATATATTTGGGCGTTGACATTTATCCACTGATAAGTTTCTATTATATATATATATATATATATATATATATATATATATATATATATGCTTAGTAAGGGTGTTCACAACTTTGTTTTTTTTACTATTACCATTTGTGCCTATATACATATTCTTACATTATTCGAAAGTAAATACTCAGTTTATGTTTTTATAGATAGTAATATTAAAATATTTTTGCAACATGATATTTTTTTCTTCGTATTCTATAGTAATGTATTATAAGATAATTTAGCTTGTAAATGGCATTTTTCTAAACACCTAATTAGTTCATACTAATTTATTGAGGAATAATGGAATTGTTTTAAAGTTTTCATTCATTATGCACAACTAAACATAATCTCTTCCGTATATTTGATATGCCATGATAGTTAAATGGGTGGGATTATATTTTTTTAAGTTCATGGCACCTATTTCAATACCCAATTCTGACGTACGATCGGTTTACAGCGAATTTTAAAGAGTACGTTGTAGTTAAGGGGCTAAAAACGATGGGATTACTGTGATGCTCTTTTATTTGTGATTACGGCATTCAAACGACTGCTACACATTGTAAAGACTATCGTGACGATGTATTTTTATGTAATATATGTTGGAGTAAACGTTAGTTAGAACTGGGACTTTTTTCACTCGATCCCGATTAACACTAAGATAGGATATGATAATTATTTTAAAACGGATAATAAAACATCAATAATACTGCCTGCAATATTTGCAGATGTTACTGAAGCCTTGTCAGTTCAGTGGCATAAGTGCTGTCGAGACGTATGGGCACTGAAGATCAAAAGATTGAATAAGTTGTTTAGAGGAGCCGGGAGAATCGTAGAAATCGATGAAGCAATCGTTGGAAAACACAAATTCAGTAAAAGAAGAAGAAGCGTAAGAGAAGGCTGGGTAAGTAAATCCTACTTAAGTGTACTTGACAGGTTTTTGTTATATGCAAAAGATTATTTAAAAAGAGACACTTCCAGCACGTGAGAAATGGACAGGCTACAATGATAATATTAATTATACTCGAGTTGGGTACCACAATATTCACGGGCGCCTGGAGATCATAGCGATACCCATCCAGGCTTGATTATATGTATCATGTCGTCGTTCACAAGTGACATTTTCTAATCCGCAACGCAGCAGTACACACCAATAATAAGAAAGCAACGTGGTCAAGGCTAAAGGAATTTTTGAAACTATCATGGCTACATTGGGCGACTATTGTGGAGTTACATGGATGAGTTCCTGTACCGTATGCATCACGAATTTAAAACTGAAGAGCCTCTTTCTAACCATAAAATGGTTTTTAAAGTGTTAAAGAAGTGTATCCACCCTACATTTTTGGTTTTGTAATATAAATTCTTACTCTATATCGACTGTGTATCTGATTGGCTGAAACTTCTCAAGGTCATTCGAGATTTGTTCAAAGGTCGTCCAAAAATTATTGTCTAGGCGTTATATGTTTATTATTAGTGAAAGGCTTTGTATTTTAAGTAACAATTTCTAGGAAATACTTTTGAATGTACCGTTCAAGATACTTCCCCATATGTAGATTCAATGGCTACATTACTTAATTGATAACAGAGTGTATCCAATCATTATTAACACACAAACAATCGTACTTCGCTTGTATACAAGTTTGATCTATTTTGTAGTTGTATAGCATTCATTTTGAACAAATTTCATGTCTACTCTTATGTTTAGCCAGTTATATTTTCAACAATAAGCAACTACAATTAGACTAGTAGTTAGACAGAAGGATAAAACCGTCTAGAGTTTTTCAGAGACTTTATGGTTGTTTAGTTGTGTAAAGATCCTGTATAAAAGGGTGTATAAAATGAAATCAAAATAAGATTGTGTATAGGTTTACAGATAGCGATGATGCATATTTTTGGAATATTTATTTTTTATTTGTTCTTACTATAATCAGTGAAGAGTGAAATTTGTAAATTATCTGTAGTAGAATGGTTTGGATTTTAAGCGTTTTGATTTTATCTTATTTGTTTCAAGTAAGCCTATTCAAAGCGATTGATGAACGCCTCAAATTCAATCTTGTGTAAGGTTGTCAGTTGAACAGTCTTAAAACAAAACAGCTGTTTGTTGTTCCCTTATTTTTAGTGAGGTTTGATCTCAAGTCGTTTTGTGATTGCATTTAATTTACAGTTTTTCTCTTCATCTTATCACCAGAACGTACATTTTAGTAGAAAAAAAATGGTTAATAACAATGTATGATGCAATGTATAATGATTAGTGCCACTGTGTTCAGTAATGTAGCTGCTTGTTAGTTTGTTTCTTTGGAGTAGTAATTTTCTCCAAATTTTCAAAGTAATCAATATTATTTCTGATCATACTCCTTTGGTCTTATTCTTTTCTCCTACTAGCTGACGTAAAATGTGTTAACTGGGACTGATAATCACTCACAACGTGATGTGTGCTACTGATGTCGAAAGATATAAGTAGTCTGTATCATCAATCGAAAGTGAAATGCCTGGTGGCAGAAAGTTAAGAAGATCGAAGAAAAGAGAACGAGAACAGAGAATAATTGCTGTGGAAACAAAAGAACAATCAAGTCTGAGACGATTAACTGATATTTGGAAAAAGAATAGTCAAGTTTGAGACAATTGATTGACATTTTGCAAATGAATTATTTATTGTATGGTTCTCAGATTTTGCTAAGATGTTCCGTAAATTTGTATTCAAATACATTCGATTGTCCCCGTTTGTGTTGTCGTTCACTACAATAACACCGTTTTAATCATTATTGGTAATCGATCTAAATGACTGATTTTCCAACACATCAGTCAATAATTATTTATGCATTTATGATACTAAATAACTTATCATTCTGATAATTGTTGAAATACAGTAAATTAAACAGTTAGCTGTTTATTATTTATCTATTCAAATAAACTATGATAAACTTTTATTGTTATAATTATTAGTCGATATAACAGTGCACTAGTGGAAATAACTAAACATTATACGTGCAATACACATTGTTAAAATGTATGCAGTAAATTTTTATGATGAAGCCATTACAAGTGTAAACTAACTATTGAATCTGTACAGTTATTATATATATATATATATATATATATATATATATAACTTAGGATGTTACTTATGTCTATTACTCCCGATGGAGCATACGCCACTGACCAGAATTCTCCGACCCGCTCTGTCCTAAGCACTTCTTTCTAATTCTATCCAATTCTTGTTCACTCTTTGCATCTCTGTCTTCATTTCTCGACGTAATGTATATTTTAGTCTCCCTCTTCCCCTTCGGTTTTGAAGAGTTCAGATGAGGACTCCTTTTGTGACGCAGTTGGGTGCTTAACACAGTGTGTGTCCTATCCACTTCCAGCGCTTCTTCCTGATTTCTTCCTACACTGCTATCTGATTTGTTCTATCCCAAAGTAGGTTCTTGTTGATAGTGCCTGACCAACGGATCCGAAGTATTCTGAGTAGACAACTGTTAATAAACATTTGTATTTTCTCTCTTTAAGTTTCCACCCCATACAATAGAACTATTTTGAAATTTGTATTGAAAATTCTGACTTTGTTGTTGGTTGACAGTTGTTTTGAGTTCCAGATGTTCTTCAATTGTAGATATGCTACTCTTGCTTTGCCGATCTGCGCCTTCACATCTGCATCCGATCCACCGTGCTCATATATATATATATATATATATATATATATATATATATATATATATATATATATATATATATATATATATATATATAGGTAAAATATAAAACATGTATTATGTGACCCGAGAGTCGAAAATTATTTATAACCTATTTCAATAGATATTAAAAGATTGAAATAAACATAATTATATAGTGTCACATAGTGTCCTCATCTTGATGTAAGATGAATCAAATAAATTTCGATCTCAGATGAAGCCTACCAAAGTTATATTATTTATTGAAATATAGATGTAAAGGAAATGAGGCCATTCAAAATGATATTCCTATTCTCCTTAAGTATTTTAAGCTCACATAACGGATTAACCTTATTACACAGTTATTATTTTTAACTGGCATGATATTTTCTGATAATTCCATTCATAAAGTGAAATCAATAAGTATACTGAGTTGTGCATAATACTTTTAACGTAAATGATGTTGAAATTCTATAGTTGAGCAATAACTCAGTATAAATATGGAATATATGTTTATTTATTTTTATATATTTCATCTCGCTTACTTTGTTAATTAAAAATTATGAATAGCATTTAATTGAGTTAGTTAACATGAAATTAGATGAAGGCATTTCAAATAACGATTGTTCAGAGTAAAGAATAGTAAATATGTAAACCATAAACAGTCATCAATCAATGTTAGAGCACCACTGAAAACCTCTGTTCACTGTACGGCCGTTTCGTTCTAGCATGGAACTCTTCAACAGTGCGCACCCATGATCTCACATGTGGAATTTGAACCCAGAACCTTCAGTCTCACGCGCAAACGCTTAACCTCTAGACTACTGAGCCGGATGCACACTACTGAGCAATCCCATATTATAATGAAACGACCATCCAGTGTCTCCAGGCTTTTAGTAATGCTCCAACGTTGATTGATTCATGATCTCAGTTATTTGTTATCTAAAAAATTCTTCACAACGTTTTGAGAAGGAAGACAAATTACGGTGAAAAAATATACTTAAGTGACTTTTGTAATGACCGTATGTTAGTTATTAGTCGTTTTCATTACAAAGTAACATCTTGAAAACCAAAGAGCTATTTGATCATAGTTTGAGTTATGTAGAAAATAAAAACAGAACTCTTAAATTCATTAGAATCTGTTTTAAAATTTCAACTTTAAACTAACTGGTAATAAGTAAGCGATTATAATTTAACTAGATAATTTTGTAAAAATTACTATTACTTGGGGAGGTTCATAATCAAGCCAATTTCTCAGTGAGACAACTTCACTGTAAAATAATAGTCGTTTACACCTTATTATATTAAGTATTGTTATACAGATATTTTATTAAATGAAGTATATACTACCTACATATTTTTATTCTAAAAATGGAAAATGTCATGATCAATTGAATGCTCTTCTATTAAATCTGAATATTCTGATGAAAACGTTTCAACAGATCATAAAGCGAAGAATACGTATTAAATTTAAATTATTTAGGATGAAGAGTTATTTTTTATTTGGTACTAAAACAAATAAAGTTGCTGTACTATTCGTCATATTGAACATGTTGACCAAATCAACAGAAAACGATATTTTTCTCTTGCATCTACAGTTTGCTGATCTGAATGTAGCTTATTTTTAAGCTAAACAATATTTATAAACAGAGATGAATGGTGACTAGCCGTGGAATTCTGAATGCTTGTTTCGTCCTATGTAAATTTGGCAGCGGTATGTACCTGCACCCAAGAACTGATGTTCATTCGAGGACTTGAACCCAGTACCACTCACTTCAAACGCCATTGTGTTATTCATTTAGCTACTGAGTCCAGATAGCCACTGGCCTGTGCAATACAGTGAAGTTTAACTCATTTTTGTATTGGTTGTTCGAATATTTCCATTGATATTTAGAACGGAAATTGATCAGTCACTTATTGGCATATGTACATTCTGTGCAGATTGTCCCGATATTGCTTTAAGTTACAAGTATTGTAAGCAGAGACTATGCGGGTTCACCCAAAAAACGAGTCCCAATTAGGATGAAACTCGCGTCACAGATTCTACTGCTAACCACCATCTATATTTGCTTATAACGATTGTAACTTAAGACAATATCAAGACAATCTACACAGGATGCACATACGCCAATAAATGACTGATCAATTGCCAATGAGAAGATTTAAATAACCAGTACAAACATCAACTAATCAATATTTGATTAGAATTTGTGAAGAGTTAACTTATCATATTTTTTTACCGGAACTTTCAACATTGAGAATTAGTATATTTGATAAGATTTTAATAGTCAACTAACAAATAACCGGAATATTTAAATGAAACTTTATAAATTTTATGATCAAATGATCAATATAGCTTTGGTCCGTTTGTTATTACTTTAAGCAACAGACTACGAATCGGTTAAAAATTAGATTGAAACAATTTAACCTTCTATCTTATTTAATCAATAATCAATACTCAATAATGTTGTTTTATTTTGTTAAGTTCTGAAAATTTTATGAATAAATTACAATCCTATGAAAGTTTCATTTATACCTTAATCTAAGAAATTATCATTTAAACTTATAAGATTAAACCAAACATAATGAAGGTAAAAATTCTATATTTTTTGTTTTAAAAAAATGCCGATAAAAATAATAAGGCTAACAACACTTTGCTCAACTGAAAACCTACAAGAAATAAAATTAAAGATTTGAATAAATTATAAAAAAGCCTTTGATTTATTCACATAAGGGTTACATTATCAGTCAATCAATAAACACAGATCCTAGTATAAATGGGATCCAGGTTAAGTTATTGTACCATATGAGTATAAGAAGATAAAGTTAATGAAATGACTAGCAAATGATGCAAATTTATGCTAATGTCATTAAAGTGAAAATGATTAAACATTACGAGTTTTAATAGTTGAGATCATGAGTCATTTGAAGCTAAACCAACATGGAAAACCTGGAAGCACTGAACGGTTTTTCATGGTGGTTTAGCTTCAATTGACTGATTATCTAAACTATTGAAATTACTATGATATCCACAAAAAGCCCTTTTGATATTAAAAGTTTCGTTTGAATAAAAGAATTTCATAATGATGTGAGAGAATAATGGAATTCAAGGCAGTAATAAATACCGAAGGCTTTTATACTACTGTAACTTATTCTGATTCATTTCACTAGGTATTTCCAGTCACTAACCGTAGTTATCCTCGAAAATCTAACAACGTATTCTCGATCTGACGACATGGCTTAACTTGAGAAGCTCTACGTTTCTTCCAACCTATTATTCTTCCAGCCAGAATTACATATTGAGATACGTGATACTTGAAGATACGTAGCACATACCACATCACCTTAGTCAATAGAAATTTCCCAATATCTCGAAATGATTTGCCATCTTTCCTTTTACAGTAAGTCTAACCTCAGCATTGTTCACTCAGTTGTTACATGATACAAGAAGAATTTTGAGAAGTTATCCATAATCAAATATTTAAAATCTACCCATAAATTCTACTTTCACTGACCATATTTGGCAGCCATAAAGTAATACAAAGTGAATTAGCGTACAATTCGCCTTCCCCTTCATTAAGAAACGGACATCTTGCTTGCATCACAAGTTGGTGAAAGTCAGTGAATTCGTTGCGACATTTTGTTAACTACTAACGCATAAGGAACGATAAGAAATTCAAGATAAGTGACATTTTCGGGTCGATCTACTATTTCAATACAAATGAGGATAATGAAAACTAGTTTTTAAGTAATATTTTAATTCTAAAAAGAGAGTGATATTCCAGACATGCTTGAGGTTTTACCCAAGCCGTTCAAACGACACTAAACTTTATTAATGTCTTTAACAAGCAGGATTATATTATCTGCCAGCTGCAGACTAATACGTAATTGTAGGAGGAGAAAGTGTTATGTCTAGTGAGACGTCTGTGATGAGATGAGCTAAAATCTAGAAAACTGTATGGCTCGAAATAACGACGCTTGGATTTGAGACAATGAATATTTTCTGTCACTTTCAACTTGACTATTGGTATTCAAGTAAAAGCCCTTCACAAGATTAATAAACTTTTGGAATAAATCTTTTAGGAACTAAAGTACCGACGAAACCTCTCTGTCGACAGATTTTAATGTTTTCTTCACGATATGATACAAGACTACAATAAATCTGTCAGAGTGTACACGTTTTATAAATACACCCACAGCCAGGTCCGAAATAGCTTCGGTTTTAGTTGATATTCTAGTTGCAAGTTCCATTCAAAGGTTGGAAGAATACAAACGGTAATTTTATCCAATTAAATCAATTGCTCCATGAACTCCATCTAAGACCCTATTAAGGTTCCTTCCGGCCTCAAGTCGAGAAGTAGGGTTGGGTGTGAAATTCACAACCTTATCCTGTGAGGAAGGGCCCTGCTAAAAGTTGTCAGCCAGAAATGTCAATTATTTTGCAGTTACCACAAGATGATCTTAGACCATTCTTAATGATGAAACTGAAATAAATTAAGCCGGTTATAAAGGATCTGCATCAGTCATCATACTACATCTGATGCTTCAGCAACGGTAACCGATAGCACTTGATCACTATCTCTCAAAATTTATAGAATCAAACAATCAAGTTCTAATGCTATTTCTTTTTTTATTCTGATATAGTCTATTGAACCCAAGTAAGAGATGGGGAGCTTACTTAAAAGTTAAGTACCCAAATTAATATGTTCCATCTCAACAATAACCACTAAGTAGTGGAAGATGAAATGAATTTTCACGTAAAACAATATTTCCTATAAAATTTTACGATTATACATGTACAAACCTTTTCCCACTAACAACTATATTAATCAATATTTTAGTAAGGAATACTTAGTCAATGTATTTCACTCATAAATTATTAAATGAATATACAATGAAGAAAATATTGACAAACGGGATAATAAAAAAATAAACAAACAAACAGAACAACTTGACTTTTCTTTTTCTGTTTGTTTATCGAATATTTGATACAATTTAAATGTTCTTCTTTAAATGTCAATGAAAAAAAGTTTTACTGTGAATTTTGAATGTATGTCTGATTATAAAAATCAAATAGAAGATGAATACCTACAAAAGTTAGAAATTATGAATCATACCAGTTTAATTCAATGACATGAAGTTTAAGTTTATAAAGTTGAACTTCAAACAAACAAACAACAAAAAGTACTGGATTCAAAGAATAAAGTAACTATTCTGTGTTGTAGATACTTCACTAATGAATATTTACATTATTCTAAGTTTTCAACATTTTATTTGATTAACTAGATTATATAGATTAATTGTATGTAAAGTTAGTTTATATCACATTTAGATATCGGCTTAATGACTAATAAAAAACTAAAGAGAATTGTCTGACTTTTACTTGTTTCGTACTGTTAGTTAACGCTGTTAAGGTATATGTAATCATAACTGTTTACCATTAAAGTAAGTATTGAGATAGTAGAGAAGATTTGTAGATCAGGTGGATGATTTTGATGGAGTTTTGTTCTTTGAGCTGAATGGTTCTTCTAAATAACATCATCAGCATAAACTACCTGAAGTTTATAGCATATAATACTGTGGAATAAACTATCTTATTCTACTTCTTTTGTTATTGTTTTTTAGATTGCTACCGCTGAAAATTTCAGAGAGTATTTGATGAAACGATATGTTTGTGTATGTATTAGGCATTTTTGAATGCTAACTTTCATTTGGGCTATTTAAATTTATATTTCGACTAAGTTTTTATTCTTCCCGTAAATGATGCTAACATACTTGATTAACTATTTTTTAAAGTGATCATTAAAAACGTTTTATATGCATGCGTAATATATTATTCTTTTGAGGTCATCAATTATGTAAAAGCTAAGGAAAAACTTGAGTCCTTAATTATTAATTCTTAGTTTGAAGGTCAAGTAATTTGGGAATAGTTTGCTTTTTTGTTAATTCACTGGAAAACATTTGATAACTATCATCAAAGTAATTTCTTATCACAGAAGAAATTATAATCCAGCATCAGCAAAAAAATATATATTAAGTGAATAAAGCAAAGAAATAGGTTACTGTTGTTCTCATTACACAAGTGTTTATTAACAGTTGCCTAAGCAGAATAGTTTGAATCCGTTGGCCAGATACTATCAGCGACAACCTACTGTGCAAGAGAACAAACCAGATACCAGTGAAGGAAGAAATCAGAAATAAGCACTGGAAGTGAATAGGACACACATTGTGGAAAGCACCCAACTGTGTCACAAGACAAGCCCTAACATGGAATCCTCAAGGCCAAAGAAGGAGGAGGAGGAGGAGAGGAAGACCAAAGTATACATTACGTCGAGAAATGGAGACAGACATGAGAAGAATGAACAAGAATTCGATATAACTAGAAATGAATGCCTAGGGCAGAGTGGGTTGAAGAATTCTGGTCGGTGGCCTATGCTCCTTTGGGAGTAACAGGCATAAGTATGTAAGTAAGTTGTTCGCATTATTATCTTGTAATTTCTATCGCAGTTTACTATGAGTTATATATTTATAAACAATGATTACTGGACAATAGTGTTGATTTTTCAATGTTTTATACAATATCTCTTTATTTCGTTCACTTTGACCTCTATTTTGAAAATAATACATAATTAAAATACAGTCATTACATTACAGCATTTTAGTTTATAATCAGATACATAAACTGAGAGTGTTATTTAACTTTAACTTAATGAATTTAAAACAAATTTTTATAGCACAGTTTCTATAAATAAATTAAATTAATTGATAGGTTATGAGACATAAGTAGAGATAAGGGGGAATTTTTAATTGATAGATCACAAAATTTTACAGTTTGACAAACTTTCAAAAAATGTATCATGTAGATGAAACTCTCTTTGTATATTCGAAAAGACTTTCTTGTTGTTCAAAAAGATTTATTTCAGTATATTAAGGTTTATTGAAGCCTTAGCCATACAAAAATTCAAACTCCCTTTCCGTATTCAAAAACAGTTTGTTCTCACCTTTAACCTTCCCTGGTAATATCCAGAGTGACTAGGTTTCAAAGTGTGTTCACATTATTATTACTATTATTACTCTTATTATTATCCTTGCCTCCTCTTTCCTCCATTTCTAATCTAGTTGACCTTTTATTTTATATATCAATGTTCTTAAGAAGTACATTATATGTGATCAGATTTTTCGAAATGTATTGCGCTAATATATCATGTAGTTCTGATAATCTTCGTCTTCTTATTACATTATCGATATCTCAATATAGTATTGTTATTATACTTGAGATTGTTAAGATTAACATTTTCATCAGAAGGGGGTTTTGTGGAGATTTTAGTAATTTCAATTGTAGCTTTAATTGACTCATGATCTTAACAATTGAAATTAACATTATTGATAAATTGGAGTTGATTATAAAATAACTTCACGTATCTATTATGTGTATATATGTACAAGTTTGATAACAAGATAACAAAAATTGTTCTTGACAATATGAGTCCTAATTACATTTTCATCTTAATTTAGTTTTCTGTCAAATTTCTTGTACATAACTTTTTTTTTGTTAAAAGAAAAGGGGTGCATTTATTAACCAGTTCTTATATCTTTTAACCTTCTTTCCTTGAAATCTTTGTTTTATATTAATTAAGACAATATTTTGAACATCCACATGGTCATATAAAATCGTACTTCCATTATTAGAAATAAATAAAATATAACCGATGAATAGAAAGGTAAATAGAATACTATAGTACTAGTCTATATACTTTTTAAACAATACATGGACGAACCAATCACGTATAAGATAACAGGTTTAGGATTTTGGCGCGAAATTCACTTATTCATTCGGATATATAGAGTTTTAGCATTATAGTTGATGTTAGTTCGTGATGAAAACCTTAAATCTAATTTCTAAAATTGATCATCAACTGTAAATCATAACTTTAATTCCTTATACAGATTTATAACTTTAAATTGGTCTTGGTTATTAAGTGGACACTTTCAAGATCAATCTGACGTCACTCAAATGTTGTCCATAAATTTTAATCTCACCAAATACATCAAATACATACAAGTTTACTGGTTGTAAATTAATTTTGTCCTAATTTATTTACATATTTTTCAGTTAATGCTTTCCACAATCGAATATTTTATTACTTCGATTAAATTACATATCAATTTATTCTTGAATGGTCATAGAGAAAAACTTCACCCAGTTAAATTTTTAAATGGTAAAACCTTGACTAATTATCTTCTATTTTGTCATCAACATTAATATAAACGCATTAGTTCTTGATGAAATAATTTACGAGCTTGATTAAACTTGACTAATCGGATACATATAATTTATTATTTTTTTGTGGTTATAATTACTGGATTGTCATCTCTTGTTTTAACATCGAGAAGAGTAAAACAAATTCCAACTACATGTCTTATAAAGCATCATATTAGTCTTTATAACTGTAATTTATTATGAAATAAGAAGAACTAACAGTATAGTCGTTCTAAAATATATTTCAATCCGTACATATTTTCAAATTCAAGCAGTTCTATCTTAGTTTTGACTTAATTATTAATGTAACGAAATACCAAAAAACTAATTTTCACCTATATATATATATATATATATATATATATATATATATATATCAGTTCCAAAGCAAAATCGACACAAAAATTGAATAGTTGCAGCGTTCACATTACATGTGATTTATATCTATTTATAAAGCGAAACAATATTCTATTAACACCGTTGGATGCCGGCCAGCTCAGAGGTTTAGTGGTTAATCGCTCGCGCATGAGACTGATAGGTCCTGGGTTTGAATCTCTTGGGGGGCGGGATCATGAATGAGCACTAGTGAGGAGCCCCACAATAGGACGAGACGGCCGTCCAGTGCCTCCAGGTTTTCAATGGTGGTCTAGCTTCAAGAGACCCATGATCTTAACCATTGAAATTACTATACTATCCACAAAACCCTTTCTGTTAATATTCTATGCGTTAATTTCATAGGTAAAAGTATGAATAATAAAAGAATTAAGAATCCTGACTTTAAGATCACTAAATTCATACATTTGTTAAGGTGTTGGAATTTTAGTAAAGATCATTTGATTTATTTCAAATTAGTCTGAACTCGAAATTTTTTTTGTATATAAAAACCGAATATATGTATTCCTTTATCTAAGCCACTAATAGATGGTTTTCAATAATAATTCTTTTATTATTAAACTGTTCACTTTATCTATTCACCTCTTTACCGAAAATATCGATACAATATCAATATATTGAAGCCGGTTGCTTGTTTTCTGGGACTAATTAGTACAACAGATGTTTTCTGGAGCGAATAAACTTGGAGTAAAATAATAAAAACATATAAGGTATCTACATACTGCACAACAGATCAACCATTTCTACAAGTAGTCATAAGATGATTAATGTCAATTGCTGACTATCTATTGTAAATTGAGTTTATAAATTCACAAGCATAAGTTGATAACAAGAAAATACAATATAAATAACTAATTTGTTAACCAACTTTCCAAATTTTTACAAGGACACATCAGTATCTGTGGTCCTGTATATCTTTATATACATGTATATATAGACAGTGCATGAATTAAAAAGAGAATAATTACCTAAATATTTCAAATATCATGAAGCTTTTTTACATAAAAGAACGCTGTTATATAATTTTACTTGGGAATGCTTGAGAAGGCTTCTTTTATTGGACATAATTAATCACATAATTTTCAGGATTAACAATTTATAGTGAATCAATAGTATTTTTCGAGAATATACTACTTTTCTAATGTTCTGGTAAAATAAAGTTTTCATTCAAATAAATTTAAAATCATAGATTTCTCAAAACTGTTTTCAGTACCCATGATCTGTTTATTCATGAATTAATATGCAATCGTATATCTAGTATGTCATTATTTTACATTGAAGTTACTTGTTACAAATCACCTTCAAACTATATTATCTTCTTAGAAATCAGACGATAAAGATTAAAGGTTTTCCAATTTCGTAGTGCGACCACACACTTTAATTAGCCTAATTTCACCGTTTCATTCTATACGTTTAAATGATCAAGCTTCATCAATAATGAAGTTAATTGTTCAGCCCAATCGGAGATCTCATGCATCACGAAATAGTCTCACAAACTAAACGACAAACCTTTACGAACAACGCGACATGCTAATCTTACATGTTTGTGAATATATAAATATATATATGTAAACACAGTGACGAACTACCACAGCTAGATGATATAACATAAATACAATAAATCATAAACATTCATTCGAATAAAACCTCAAATACAAATAATATCAGACAATCAACTCAATACTCTTTTTTTGTTGTTGTTATTGTTGTTTAAAAGAGAACAAACATGATAAAACAAAACATTTCAAGAAGGAAAACATACAGATAAATTAACATTTTTTAAAATCTTTTTTCTCTTTCTGTTCTGATCCTGTTTAAATATATATAAATATATATTTATATAATAGTTATCATCAGTATAGTCGTTGTTGTCACAGTTATTTATTTATTTTTTGATTGTCTTTACTGTGCACAGAATTTTTTTCCAAAACAGACAGAAACGGATTCACAAAATACAGTTAATTCAAAAGAGTAGGGTATTTTTTTAAAAAAAAGGGGGGAACATAGGAGAAAATACAAATACTTCAGGGTTTTGTTTGTCTTGTTCAAGAAAGTAAATGTATAGTGATAATTATAGTAAGAATTATTAAGGCATGCTTATTTGTGTGTATAAATATATGTATATGTTTATATAAACAAACAGTAATAATACTCAGTTATGAATATTATTCATTTGTTTAGTAATTTGATTGAGCAAATGATTGATCATACTTATCAATTGGTTATTTAATCAGTTAGATACTATAATTATTTCTTTATGCATTTATATGACAAAATTATGCATAATAATTACAGATAATTAATATATATATATATATAATTGTGAAACAATAGAGAATTATTACTTATTGTTTGTCAGTTCTCTTAGATATAATCTTGAATGTTTTTTTAAATTTTGTGTTTAAATAGATTGTCATATGCTTGTTTACATGTAATTTATCATTTGATTGTGCAATATACATTATAAAGATGTATTGGATAATGGAAGATTCATAAATGAATAGGGATGGGGGAATGAGATTTTTATAAACCAATGAAACTGAATTACGTAGAAATAAGTGATGTAATGAAATTTTTTCCTTTTTTTTGTTGAAAAAAATATCAACTACATTTTATTACATATATCAGTATCATTATTCATGTTTATATTGTTATGAAGGCAATATATTAAAGTGACTTATTGGATCGTTTTCATTTCATTGTTAATTTATTAGTATTTTTAAGGATAGTCAAACTTGAATGATTAAAATAAACATTGATTTGATATAACCATAAAGTATGTGCAAAACAATACATTATTTCCCTTTTTAAATCTTCAATTATTATCATACAGAATAATTTAATTATTATTGTTTAATTGTTTTGTTAAAATTTCATTTTACATTAGATTGTCATTTTAACAAAATAATCACAAAGAAAAGAAAAAAACAGTCAAATTAATCAATACGAATAAAATGAGAACCCAAAGAAGAAAGTCATACCAAAATAACTCCAGGAGAAGTGATATATATATATATATATATATATATATATTCAATTAACTTGTCAATTGTTAGCTTTTAAATTTGATGAGAAGGAAAAAGGACACCATAATTAAACAAATAATCCATTTACATTTGTAATTTATGTACTATACAATATGAAAAATACACACATATATATTGATATTTGTGCAGGTAGATTGAGAAAGCATTGGATAATTCAAAGGGTTTAATTAATCATGCTTTAGTTCATAACAACAAAAAAATAATGAATAAAAATAAAAATAACTGCTGTCTTTCATATATTTTTTTTATTACACAAAATTATCGCATAAAAATTAACAGTAGTAATAACAGAAGGTAAATGAGCACTGATAATAAGAGGGAAAATTAAATAAACATGTAATACAAAAAGAAAGAATGAAAATTAGAAAAATTTGGGGGCCCAGAAACATTTTAACTCTTAAAAATATATTTCAAAGAGAAAAAAGTGATAACAATTTAAGTCTTTAAATGTAACGATTTGAAATAAAATATTTTGAACCACATGAATGTAGGCACATACAAATACACATAGAAACACAAATTATATAGAATAACAGACAACAAATAAACACACCATTGGTTGAAAAATGGAAGGACAAAGTAGATATGACTTAAGTAAGAATGTGAAAGAATAATGAATGAAGAAGAAAAAAATTGATGTGATGCATAGAATTTGTAGAAACCAAGTGATAAACATGCAATGCAATAAACGAAAATGAAACATTAACTCCGATTTTGGGCAATGAATAATGTCGAGATATTTTATTTGAAATAGTTTGCATAAAACACAGCAAAAATAAACGAGTTCATTGCTTTTTCAAATTTGATAGAAGTGCACCAATATATATATATATATATATATATATATATATATATATTTGCATACCCATTAAAAAGATAGATATTACATTTTCACTGAGTTATGACTATATTAATAACATTAGTTTTAGGTCATGGAGATTACATTAGCATATGGAGGAAGAATAGCAGTTGGAGGTAAGAAGACTGAGAGGGGTTGTGATAAAGGACACTCACCTGGAGATAGATAATAACCAGGTAAGTAAGCATAGGCACTTGGTTGACGTGCTGTAATCGGTGATGTTGCTGTTAATGTATATGAAGCAGCAGCTGCTGCTGCAGCCGCCGCTGCAGCTCCATTCAACTGAGCAGGAAGAAAATGTGCTAAAATAATTTTAGAATATGAAAATAACGTATTTATTAGCCTGATAGGATACAATGAAATCATTTCTCAAATATATATATCAAAACTTAGAAAAGAAATCGGTTGATTTTAGAAGATAAAACTGAACTGTTTTCGTTCTGAAGGTAAATTTAAAATTAATTTTACCTTGTAAACTGAATATGTTCACAAGTATAACACATTAGTAGTATAGATTTAAAGATTATTGTACATTTAATGAAAATTGTCTCGAAATTTTAAAATAAATATTCTGTTATGTTATATTTTCTTTAGATTATTTACTAGGATAGCTGAATGCAGATTCATTTATTGATCTCAACTTATATAAAATGGATGTCTAAACTGAATTCGATTAATAGGATTCGAATCCGAATCGATGAAGGAGCTGTAGTTCCCTCAAGATTACCGATACACCTTACTGACGAGTGCCAAATAGCACAAAACCTAGGTTCAGAGTTTTCTGTTGACTACCTCCAACTACCATCTTATCTCAACTTAGTGCACACAATGTCGAGTTAGCTAGGCTAGTGACTACGTTGCAACTTGGTCGAGAGGATTAGATCTGCGCTAAGAACGACTTGACACGCATGACATCGATCAATATCAGTGATCAATCAAATATCAGAAAGAAATTGAATAATTTTATAACAAATTGAAAGTTATTATTATTATGTCATTGTACGATACTGATGAATGAAATATAATAATAATAATATAGTAAGGATAGAAGTAACAACTTACAAATTGGAGCACGAATAAACTGATGTCGTTGCTTAATCAAGGAGTTATTTGTACTCATCACTTCTTTTGGAACGGCTTTTTTAGCTTCAACCTATACAAAATTGAGTTTTTGTGTAGAAAAAGAAAGAAAGAAATATTTTCGTTTAGGAATTTGACTAATAGGCAATACATAATCGGGTCTTTTTTTCTCGAAATATCATTAATAAAAATTACATAGGTTTATTAGCTATCAATAAAAAGGATTAGTTTTTAGATATAAAAATTTCTGTAGTTTGTTAATTCGGAATTCAGTGGAATTAATATATTATTGATAGTATTACATTGTTATACATGAATCAAACACGTGTCAGGTATGTTACAGTTTGTCACTGATAGTATGGCGTAAGCTACTTGTATCCACATAAGTAGTATATTACGATGGTCAGATATAGAATATTTTTCAATGGAAGATCAAGGGGGGAAGAACGATAACGGAGAACAATTTGTATGAAAATGCATGAACAATGAAATCTATGAAGATGGACTGAGATTTGCAAAAGGAACAGTCAAGTTTGAGACAATTGATTGATATTTTTCAAATTAATTATTTATTGTATGACTCTCAGATTTTAGTGAGATGTTCTGTAATTTTGTGCTCAAATAGATTCGATTGTCCCCACTCGTGTTCTCCTTTATGACAATAGTAATGAATGATTTCGTACAATCCTTGTGGAAATTATTTGAAATTAGATACATGAACTATTGAATTATTATTTATTAACTTGAAAATGTAATTTTTTTTAGGCATATGGTTGATAAGGAATGATTTAACAAAACTGATTCAAACTAGAGAGATATGTATGTATATTTTAAGTGTACATCTGATTTGAAATTATTATCTAACTAACATCAGCATATGATAAACATCATCGTTTAAATGAATTCGCTTTTCACAAACCATGTAAATAAATATTTGGATTCAATGAATTGAAAAAAAAATCACCTTTGTAAACATAACACATTGAACTGTTGATTTTAATATAATTTATTTCATGGAATAATAAATATACTACTAGTGTCATTAAATATTAGCATATCTAACTAATGCGTACTAATGATGAAAATTATTCGTCATACCTATTTTCACATGATAGCAATTAAGATTTCCCTATTTGACATGCTTTTATTGAAGATGTTTTAATATCAGATGATTTGTTTGTATACAGGAATGTTACAAAGTCATAAGTGAATTTAGATTTTGGAACAAAAAAAATCAAACGTTCAGAGTTAGATATTTTACAATGCAGCAATAGTTACTACTTAACGACTATCATGCAGACATATTTGCGGAGGTTTAAACACAAACAAAGTATATGCCATTATAATGAAATATTATTTTCGTCCGTTAAAAATGTGTCTTTTGCAAATTTTTCTCAATCGAGCTTGTCGTTTACTTCAGGAAATAATGTTAGACATCGTTTGATGACTTAAGATTGATTAAGCGAAAATTTAAAAGCTTTTAATTAGGGGTTAGATGATTTCACCATAACATGAATCTGAGAGGAGTGATGGTCACTCATATCTTATTTTATAGAGAATTGAAAATATTGATTCCTTCACATTATTTAGTGATCATCGTTAGAGAGATATATATTGAATTTGAGTCTGCTCCGTGCAGGATTGTGTTGGAGCACACTGATTAGCTATTTCTTAACCAATTAGTGCTAGTGAATTCTTGGAGAACACTCTACAATCTTCTTTTGTAAAAAATATACATATACTAACTTTTTTTTCATTGTGATTCCTACATTCATTTAATTTTGTTTAATTATAATTCAATTACGTTCCTGTTCAACTGTGTTCTGATTTATGTACTTGTCGAGTGGAGTAGTTTGAAAGAAAACTAAACAATAAGAGTAGTTAAGTCGTAATAAGAGAACTCATAACAAATGATAATAAACATCAACTTCATAGTTTCGCTTTGTATTCATAAAATATTTCTGTTAATTTTAAGCACTTTCTGATGACGTCAAAATTTAAACGTCAGTTTTTTAACATATACATTTTTCGGTCAATTATGCAAATAGATAAGAAATACAAATGAATAGTTGTTTAAGGTGACAATAGAAACAGAAAATGAATTGTAATAGTATTACATACTAGAAGTAAGTTAAGATTGGTTCAAAAACTCCCATTGTTACTTCAACGTAAAATCTCAACTATAAATTAAATAGTATATATTTAATTTTAATACTAATTCTAATGATAATCAGTGTGTGTGAGTATATTTAAACTAAATGAATAGAACTATGTATTAATCAGTAAAACCCTTCATTCATCCTTTCTTCTTCTGTCTTAGCAGCTAGTTAGTACCACAATTCCTTATACAAGTATTATATATTAAAGTCGGGTATTTGAACCTGAACTTTAGTCAAAATGT
Organism: Schistosoma spindalis; assembly: GCA_946903255.1. Taxonomy (NCBI): domain Eukaryota; kingdom Metazoa; phylum Platyhelminthes; class Trematoda; order Strigeidida; family Schistosomatidae; genus Schistosoma; species Schistosoma spindalis. Next base: position 69,976,541 of record OX336420.1, on the reverse strand, counting down.
GATTTTATTAATTAATCGCTTATACAAATTATTGACTAATTTTAGTGTATTCTTTTTATTTATATGAAATTCCAGAACATATCGTTGAAATTAATGGGGGACAAGTCAGATATATTGTAGTTTATTTATGTTATTTACCTGTCATTAATGTTAATACTACTGACAAATTAAGAAGCAAAATGTTATTCTACAGGACATATAACCAGTTAGGAATTAATATAAGTGTATAGACTAGTTACCCTAAGAATGTGGACTACTGAAGCTCCAAACGTGAACGCATTACTATACTGAGAAAAATATGGAGTAATTTCATTATGTTGCAAAGTAATATTAAATTCGCATCTGTGTGTTATATTGATTAACTGCAAAATTAGGTTTCAGGCTTTTAGGTTAATCTAATCCTAACTGATATCGTGAAAACATCTGAATAAAACGATGATTTCAAAAAGTTGCCATCTTTCTAATTATTAAAATGACACAAGTCTGTATGATATAAAGTAATGTAACTAATCCGATCTAGATTTCATTGAATAAAGTTTTCATCCTCTTTATCATTTCGAACGATTACGTTCTAAAAATGAGTGATTAGTCGATGATCGTAAACCTTTATACTTAAAGTACTTCATTTTTTTATAGATTGACTAACTTCGAGAAAATGGCAAACTTTGATTTAAACAAAGATGAAATAAATTTATTTTATCCTGTAAAATTTATTTCAAAAAAGATTCTTAAAAATGTATTGAAGTATAAAAGCTCAAGAAGTACATACGAATTCAATATTAAAAGTGTGAAATTCACAAAACATATATGGCATAATGCAATTTATTTTCGGTCAAGGTCATCTCATTTGAATATTTAACCGAAATATATTTATTCAATCGTATCTAAGCAACAAAAATATAAACTTTGCGTAATTATGAATGGATGAATTGAAATTGATTTTGTAAAAAAATGTGAATAGTTTGATTAGATAAGCATTTATTTCACTATCATTATGACTTATATATAAGTTTATAAAGATTACGAATAAGCATTACATATGAGTATAATACCTAAATTCAATGGTTTCTGCTAACTGCTTGCAAACGCTTTACATGTCATGCGATATAAATATCCATTTCTTTATTAATTTAAAAAAATGACTTTTCTGCATGATAAATAATCAAGTCAGTTTCTCAGATGTCATAGAGCAATATGTTTTTTTTCTTACTTTTAACTACAAATTACGAATCCAAACTAGATAACAGACTTGGATGAATCACTGGATAATGGTCTTAACCATAGTATCGTTAGTCAAATAAAGTATATCTATACATCAAAGTAATGAGTTAAGACAACAAATAATTACAAATATCTAATCATTTACACAAGCTATATCTTTTTAATCAGCTGAAACAAATTGAAAAGAAATTTCTTCGCTCAATTCGTTCCTTCTTTATTTACCAAATGTCAAAATGGGAATTTTCACTATATTGAAATCATGTTCTTCATAAAAGAAACGAAAGAGTCATTACTACTTTTCTGTAAAGTAAAACTTACAATACAATAATATATTTACAATAAGAAAAAGCATAAAGAAAATGAGTAACATGATAAACAAGGAATAAAAGGCGAATGGAAACATGCGAGAAACAAATCAAAAACAATAAATATCTTGTATAAAGAGATGATGGATGATATATACATTCATAGTGGAAAAAAATATAATATAACAATAATACCTTTCATTCTGTCTTTAAGTTTTATCATAAGCTTGTCCTTAGATTAAATAAACGTCAACATTTTTCTGTCTAGATTTTAGGGTCAGTCAAATGAATTACTGCTAATAAGTTTTTTTTCTTCTTCAAATGAATATACATATAAATGTTGACTCTGATGTTGTTTGTATACATATGTTTGTATGTATAAACTTACTGGTATATAAATAATAATACCCTAATGTTTGTGTTGTATAATTCTAATCGATAAAATAGTTTTCAATAAAGTAAAACATTTTCTTCGTTTGAACTATATCAAAATGATGATAAAGTTGAAAAATGAGAGAAAATATTTCTTAAATTTACTAAATGAAAATAGTATAATCGATTTTCATTTGGGTTACACATTTGCAATTATCATGCATTGGTCATTTAGACCCTCAAGCTCAAGCAAATAACGTTTAATTTGTTTATTTATGCTTAGCAGTATCTCATGAAAATAGACTAATCATTAAAACAATAATCAGCTCACTGAAATAAAGTGAGCACAGATATACTTGTCTAAAGTGTTATACAATAAGTTGAAGAGATTTCTGTATAGTTTTTAGTCTGAGTTAAAATATACAAGTACTTTATCGAAAAAGGTTCAATAACATTGTGGATTAAAAGAAATTAATAATGAAGAATAAAATAATCCCCTTATAGAATCGATACAGTTAATTGTTATCAAGTTCAAGATGTGGCGCAAATAAGTATCATTTTGGATTAGTTCACTTGACATCACCACTATGAGAAAAAATTACCGATAAGAATACTAGAGTAGAAAATAAGACAAAATTTGAAAGGAAATCAAGTTTGGAAAATTCGGTTTAAATGAACAGACAAAGTAAAGAAATGAAGAATGTTGGTCTTATCAAAATCAACATTTGAAGGGAAACCAATGAACTGATGGGGCTTGATGATTATCAAAATTTTCAGGCTTTATTTTCTGACTAGTGATCAACGTTATGCTCATCTAGTTTTTTAGTGTCGGTCTATTTCTACTAATTATGTTGCGAAGTATCTACGTATCTCGATATGTTATGAAAGAAGGTGAGATTTTGAATGATTTGAAGTAGTCAAAGTAGTCAACCATGTATGACCTAGATTATGTACTAGTTACCACTTTCTAGTACGACGTGCCTGTAATTTTGAAGGAACTGATGTTTCCTAATAATTTCAAATTCACATCACCCAGCTTCACCGTGTGAGACGTTGCTACTGAGATATTCGGAATACTCACACCGGATTATTTGTTGTTCTTTTTCATGTTGCCTGATTAATTGTTATGTGTAATGTTAATGGTAGTATACAAAACAGTTTGAATTTAAAAATGCATAAGTACAGTTATATATATTCGAATAGAGAAAACAAACTAAAATGAATTTTATATATGCATTGAAACTTACCATTTTATTATGCAAATCGTGAAAATGAATTTCACAAACTTTTTCAGCTGATTCTTCTGATTCGAAAGTAACAAATCCAAAGCCTGAAAATAATTCATATAAATTCAAGTTAATTTTCTTTAAAGCTTTATGATGATTTACAAAACATTTTGTATATATTTACAAAATAGTTATTTTCTTAAAGAAACAATTAAAATCATAACGGAATACATTAAGTTTAGAAAAATATAATCACAACTTATATCCATATTCCAAATGAATATTAAAATCTGATTCTAATACAATGCGCTCATAAATACCATGGTACAACCGAGGGTGGAGAGAGTTTGTGCTCCCTCTTGAAATGCTTTCAAATGGCTACGTTCATATGACCACTGATAGGGAAGTCCTACTCACTGCCTTCTCTTGGCAGGGATGTTGTTTACGAAATTGAAAGGGCGAAAAGCGAATGTCTGGTTATTTAACTGGTTTAATGGACACAGAGTTCACGTAGAGGAGTTGGAAAACCATGATTAGTTCCAAGAACCTGAGGGAACAAATGGCGTATGAACCAATTGTTAGTCACAGGTTACCATGGGATTGCATCTCCTGACGTTGCTCCACTGCCTTTGTGGATCAAACCTTTAGGTCAAAGGCAAGGGCTATGGCTCCTAAGGAAACCACCTGCTTCATTCTGGGCACCCAAACAGTATTACAACCCACACACAAATCAATTGACTTGTGTGACGCATATGTATTCGATGCCCATTTGTACCAATATTTACGTGTTTAAATAAATAAATAAACTAATATAATGCATTAAAATATTGAATATTCACAGTTGTAACTAGTGTCTTTACGAATCACTTTGAAATTGGTACTTAAATACTCATAACTTAATTCAAACATTTAATGTTCATATAGTTTATTGACACTTTAAATGAACATAAGATTAATAAAATCATTCCTTCTCTTCGATCTAATCACAAGATTGTTTTGGGATCACATTTTTTTTCTTCAATATTTATAAATTTTCTATTATGTCTTTGAATAATCAGTTTCTAAGACACTAATAATTTAAGTTTATTTTTGTACTATTTATCTTTTGAATTAGTCAACGTGTTATTTGAAGTTGTTTACTTCTAGTTAAACTTACATATTTTGTGAACAAAACTTAATAAGTACACAGAAAGACATCTTTTTTTTTAAAAAGTTTAAAAAAAATAGAAGCTTAACAGTGCATTACATATACAAATGAATGCACCTTAAGCTTTGTCCTTTACATATCGATGTGATTACAATAGATATTTGATGAATTAGGCCAGTGCAAAAATAATACTTCCCACTGAGAATATTGATCAAAGATTTCTAAGTGCAAATACTTAAATATTTAAACTATAGTTTTATTTGTTCATTAGAATAATATAGAATTCTATCGAAAAATAATCTTCATGATTATATTGATCACAAGAGGAGACAATTTATTAATTAATTCTATTGATATCAAAGTTAAAATTTATGTCAATTCAATATCATAGTTTTTATTTCATCTAATATAAGTGTTATACTTGATCAAGGATCATTAGACAATTATTTAGTGTACTTTTGAAGGTCACATTTAAAATATTATGACAAAAGCAGAACTAAAGATCGATTAACAACTTCATTTTATTATAGCTCAGACGATGGAGGATAACCACTAAGCAAAGAATGAACAGAGCGATAAAATTTCTTTTCAGTTAGCTTTTCATCATGGCTCTACACTAATAATATATATATATATATATATATATATATATATATGATTTACATTTGTGAAATAATTCTCATCAAGTAGTTGCGTTGCGTAACAGTTATATAATGTCGCATTGATTATAAAATAATATTGAATAACTTGAAGAAAGCGGATGATAATTATCAAAGTAACTATTTGGAAAATAAACAGTTATGTATTATGCAATATGGCAAATGTTTGATTTCTAAATAGTTACTCTGATTATTATCATTCTCTTTCTTCAAGTTCCTCAATATTATTTTATCATCAATGCGACATTATATAGTTGTTACGCAACGTAACTACTCGATGAGAATTATTTCACTAATGTAAATCATATATATATTAGTGTAGAGCCATGATGAAAAACTAACTAAAAAGAAATTTCTTCACTTTATTCGTTCGTTTTACTGTATATCAAAATGGGAATTTTCAATATACAAACTTAAGAAAGGTTTTGTATGGACATGAGTCACAAAAGGGATTTTGTACCTTTTCACGAGTTCTCCATATATTTCATTACTGTCTAACCTGTTATTACATTATTGTGCCGGAACGCTTATGTCACTAATTTACTCTAACTGTAGAGATATTAAAAACAAACGAGTAAAAAATGGCTATGGAACTTTAGTTTAGGATTTTACAGTGGTGAACACTCACAAACCAAGACCATTATGTTTACAAGTAGTCGTGTTTTATTTGGAGAATAAAGGAAGTATTTATTGTTTCATATCTCTGCCTGTGTTCAGTTTATTACATATAACAACTATCAGTAACGTACACGTTCAAAATAACTGTAGATTAGATAAGAATGCTATTAAGTGATTCGGACTGAGACCGTGTACCTCTATTACTAAATAGTGTATCTCATGACAACTAAACTAGGTATAGTTAGTAAAATATTTGTTTAGCAGTTGAATTTTAACTTACCTCTATGTCGATTAGTTGACTTGTCCATCATTAATTCACATGATTCTAGCTGTTAGAAAAAAATAAAAATGACACATAATCGGGTCTGATTAAAACACCATGGTTTAGCAAAATAAAAATAGAAACACTTTAAAAGCAACTGAAAATAAAGAACTCAGTGAAGTGACGAGTAGAAATGTTCCTTGACTTTTTTTGAAAACTGAATGGTTAATTTTAAAAAATGAGTGGAGTACTTCAAATGAATTTGCAAAACAGGAAACATTTCAAAGTAATCTGTTAAGTAAATTAAAAAGCGGATTTAGTTCAATTATATATGAATTAATGTACATATAATGGTCTAACTTGAGATTAGTAACTAAGTACACAGAAATGTTGATAAGTACCATATAGTTTAACGACAGATAAACAAAAAGCCGTATTTATACGAAACATCTCTAGGTCTGATTACTTTTAGGGTAAAGGAGTTCAAGTATATTAGTCACTAAAATGCAAGAAAACATATAATGAACATTTGAAGACATTTTAAACTAATTATTAACATTCACTTAATGGTTATAATATATATATATATATATTTAAATATATATATATATATGTATATATCTGTTACAATGAGTTATAGATCGTGTTAATTTGCGCTTTGTTACAGACGAGTTCAACACGTGTTTTAATTTTCAGTTGTAGCTTTTAATGCATTTTTGTATTGGTCGTTTGAATCTTTCAATCGATGTTTAGGATTGCAATTGATCAGTTTTATTAGCATTTGTTCATCCTGTGCAGATTGCCTTGATATTGTCTTAAGTCAAAAGCATTATAAACAGAGATGGACAGTATCTAGCAGTGGAATCGACTGTAAATGATAGGTAATTGAATCTCATAATGAACAAATTTTGTTATATCTGATGAGTCTATAATCACTGAAATAAAATTCTTCAAGGAATATATGAGTGTAATTGTCTAGTTGTTGTATAGATAGTCATTATAATTGTATATCAGTTATGTAGAAACTGCCTAAAAATAATAATTGATGAGATTTCGGTATAGTGAGGATAAGTGGAATATAAAAAGGTTCTGTGGATAATTTACGTTCATATCTAAAACAATCATTTATCAACTCGGAATGTAAGGTCAGTCAGTTTACGTAGTCAAGATGGAAGAACTAGATTTTCAACTCACAGTTTTTCCAGCAAATACTCGTCAATGACAATTCGGTAGCTACGTGTTCATCAATCAGATAACTTTCACTAAAATTTACCATTCTAAATTTTCATTGAAATCGTGAACCAATCAACGTTTAACAATCATTGAAAACGTGGAATTACTAAAGGGCCATTTGATCCTAGTATGAGACCTCACAGTAGTGTGCATCCACGACCACTCAAGTGAAAATCAAACCCACGAATTTCGGTCTCGAGTAAAAACGCTTAACTTGTAGACCATCGGACCAACATTCAACCGTGTTAATGTTTAACTTTATTTATTTTATTCATATGACGTGGTAGGATATTGAGACTTTTGCAATACAACATAAAACTATCTATCTTAGTGAACTTAAAGTGTTGGTCATTATAAAAAATTAATTTACAAATTTTATTTGCTTATTCAACAACTTTCATAAGACATAATCATGAAAAACATGGCGTAAGGTGTACGTCCATAAATGGACTGACTACATCGTGGATACACACTGCTGAGGAGTCCCGCAATGGGACGAAACGCCCATCCAGTGCTTCCAGGTTTTCCATGGTGGTCTAGCTTCAACTGACTCATGATCTCAACCATTGAAATTATTTATTATTTATTAGGAAAATAATTAACATTTCTATTAATATGCCACAATTTTCTTTAAATTTGATTGTTGATAAAATTTCTACCTGTGTAAAACTTTCATAGTGACCATTTTTCATGATGTAATAAAGTCAATCAATTGAAACAGTATGAAGTAATTTTCCATATAAGTGATCATAAAACGTTGAAAAAAACATTTTTTCTTTTAAAAAAATTCAAATTTATCCCCTTCTTAATCAGTATAGATAAAATGGCTACTTGTTTTAGTACGAAGTGTTGTAGTCTAAATAGAATAGTCTATGTTTCCATAGCAATGAAAAATTACACGTTAAGTAGAAGGATAAAGAGAGAACGAGGTAGAAAAATAAACTAAGAGCATTTGTACGTATGTCTGTGTTCAAGCGATAAGTTTAAGTAAAGTTAAAATGAGTGAAATAAGAGGCTCAATGAGTGGACTAAAGATCTCTTTACAAAAATACCATTATCAAAAAAAACCAAATTAGGCATCTACAAGCCTTTGAAAATTCGTCGACCAGTACATAGAACTACTGTTATTTGTCTGAAATAAAAAATAACTGACAAACATTAGTTTGACACTGATTTATCTATATGACGTATAAATAGTAGGATGTAGAAAATCTAACGGCGTAATTCTTGTGTTAATTAGTTAACATTAAATTAATTTATAAGGAATCAGTTGTCACGAAAACATAGATCAGTATTATTAAATTAAGACACATCAAATGACATGATTTTAGGTAAATGTTAGAGAAAAAATAGTCCTAACCATCCATAATAGTAAAAAACACGATGTTTCCCTTTTCATCTGTTACAGCCAAGTCATTGGTAAAAATAAGCAGATTATCTTCGCATATATATAATGCGTAAATTAGATGAAAATTTAATAAAATAAATAACGTTCATTCTCTCAAGGGAACATTAAGATTTACCAATTAAAAAGGTTTGATGAAAGAAGACCGTTGAGTAACATAAACACTGCCTCAAAGAAAAAGAAACAATTAAAGTTAGTTAAAAACTCTTTGAACTTATTGAAAAGAATAATTTTTCATTAAAATTCAGTAGTATACTATCAGTTATCATATAATAATTGTTACGATACTATTTTTTATATGGATATTCAGCCTTCTTTTTTGAATAATCGAATGCCGATTCTTGATGAGAGCCACATATGTCACAATACTCTCATCGATGGGTCGTTTTCAAAATGGTAGAAAAGAAAAGAAAATTTGTAGGGAATATGAAATTACAAATAGATTTATTCTTACAGGCAGACAGTCAATTAAGTAGTCATATATTCACTTTAATCTATAATATGAGTATGTATTTAATTCTATTGTGCTTGTTCATTATAGTTTTACTGAGATAAATCATGAACAATATTAGCTTTTTATGGAAAACAATTGACTCCTTACAGTTATATGGTACAATGATAATGATTAGTACTGAGAGTATATATGAACAAAGCAATCCATTGAATCATATCCTATAATTAGGTCTAATTTAATATTCATTAATAATTATAAAGTTTATAAACACTGAACTCAATCAACATAACAAGCCTTCTTCTGATATTTTGATTAGCAATTTCACATTCAATTAAATTACAATGAAAATGAGAATAAGAATGATTTTCATAAACACTAAGAGAAAAATATCTACATAAAAATATATACAGAGTAAATTGAATTCTTCCTTGCTTATTATATAAATTTTGAGAATTAATTATTAATCACAGCGGGTGGTAAACATAGATATATGTATGATTATAAATATATAAACATAGTGTAACCGTGTTTGAGAAAATTCCCAAATGATTTGCAGAAATAAATTGAAGCGTGAACTTGTGTACTCAATGATGATGAATTCGATATATATATATATATATATATATATATATATATATATATACCTGATATCAAGGGATTTCTATCATTTAGCCTTTCTGTTCTATACGCAGTTCATAAAATTCTAATCACTTTTATCTGCAAACTATCCAATCTAATCCTTTATGTAAGGTAAAGTACAATGTTTCATCATACTTAAATTAAGCTGTCGGTAATAGTATCGGTAATAATTCGAGCATTGTTTATCAACTTCATCAAGAACAAAGAAAGATTAATGTAACAGATAATTTTGCTAACGTTTTTTATTCGTCTCCTACGTGTATGTGATTCAGTTTCTCAACTATATTAGTCATAATCATAATAATAATTAGAACTAGTAATAACCGATTACATTCTATCCTCATTTGTTTTAACCACATGTATATATAATCCCAATGATTCAATTGTCTAAGTGATGCAGAAAAAAAACAACACAGAAATCAGTATGATACCTTTTAATAACTTTACATGTAGAGACAACATTAATGTATGAATGAATGAGATTTAAACCTAATTGGTAGTGTAATTTTTTGGTTGAGTTAATATTGTTTACTCATCTACTTCAAGATTTTATCTCTGTTTCAGACATTGAATCTTTCAATTCAAGTGATTTTATTCAAGACACTGTAACTAAATAGTTTAAGATATATTTAAATCTTAAGAAAACATTTTTTTGGTTTCCTTTTAATTTAACAAAATAGATAAAATTGTTATCATTAAATAACTGACTGTATATTACGGGATTAAGTAGACTACAAGGACAGTAGACAGAAACCATTAACATATTTATTGGTCTTTATTCTGACTAAATTTTATTATTTTTATTTTTGACATGATAAGTAAAAGATAGAAATCTTTCATAATCATTTTTTTTCTTTTATATACAGTTAATAGAAAATCATATTAATCATATAACTCAGTGGTCAATATAAGATCAACTTTAGACTGTAAAATGGTTACATCATACTCTATTTTATAATGATTTATATTATATTAAATACATTCATGTTTACAGGGTTACAACTACTTCTTAAATGAAAAATCTGCAAATTATTTTACGTCATTAATCTGTATGATCTCATCAAGTAAAGTCACTTCATTCAGATAGATGGAAGGATAAACTTTTAAAAGATCAATTCTTGATAATTTTATTTAAAGAAATTGTTATTTCCAGTAGTATATTTATTATATAAATGAACGGAAGATAAATAAAGGAAATGACTTTAAAGATCTAACACATTGTAAGCCTATATATGTAATATGATGTAAAAGTTATGTGTTATCTGGGTTAATGATTGATTTGAAAGAAAGAAATAATCATAATATTTTCCCATAATATTAAGCAAATAGATCTATTTGAGACAGCGAAACATTTCTTTCTGTCAAACTATATATAAATGTGATAAACCACAATCTACATTTCTGATTTAACCTTTCCATCAGTTTTTAAAATCTTATTGCAAAGAAAAAACAACTGTTAACATTATCAATAGCACTTAAATTACACCAAAGATGTCTATTCTGTACAATTTCAATAAATGCAAGTTAATGAAAATGCATAATTTATTTCTGTCAATTCGTGAATTACTATGAAACGAAGACATATGAGATTAACATACTTATGTACACTTATGTGACAGTTATGTTAAAACATTAATTACTTTAACACAGCGTATTACAAGCCCAAATAACAGCGAACAAGGAGTTTACGATTATGCTATTCTAAATAACAGGAAAACGATAGAGAGAGCGAGAAGAGAAAGAGAGGAAGAGAGAGTAACAGAGAGATCAATATGTCGTTGTACATTAATACCAGTTCAGGAAGTTGCTTAAGAGATCAATTATACATATTGTATTTTCTTGTAACCTATGTTTAAAATAAAGATCAGGATAAATAGTAAACATAGTTATGCTGATGTTAACAACTTTGACAAAAATCAACCAAATTTATGAATAGCTGGTGACAATTACAATATGTACCCCAACCAGGAAACTGTGTCTGCCTAAGTGATATATGTTCTTATTCTGGTACATGTTTCTTTAAAAAAAGATTTTCTCCTCTATTAGAATAGTAAGCAGTGATTTGTTTGTCATGCAAAACAAATCTTCTAAATACACCAATAATAGATTTCCCATAACATTATGAATCAATTTCTAGTATGCGTTAACTACTTTACATTAGACATCAAGTTTTGAACAAACTGAATTAAAGCTATGCTTGGAAAAGGTTTATGAAATAATACTTGTACACTACGTGTGTTTAGTGACACTTAATTTAGCGTAATGATGGAGGCCAGCAAAATAGAATTTCTTCCTTGTCATTCAGTCAATTTCTCATTGTCAATGGAATAGACATCATTTACGGTGCCCAGTCCATAATCCATGATTCACTTGATTCTCTTCATAACACATTCCCTAACTCTTCACATAATGACGTCTTGGTTCCTACGTTTTATCTATTTATTACATACGCGCTGTAATCTGCCATTCAGCCGAAGCACTTTAGTGATTAGTAAAGTTTTCTGTTTTGTTTATCTTTTAAACGAATAAGGACCAAACACAAAAGAATTGATGCTTATGTATCAAAATACAAATACTGTATACTCTGTATTGAAAGTGTTGATAAGCGAGAAACTTGCGAAAAACCCTTGTAATTTGAATCAGCAATTAATCACTTGTAATCGATAGTTAATTAGAAACCTTATTTATCTTTCTAAATACTCAGCAAAGTAACTAAAATAGAGATAATCTTCAGATCATCATTCCTATTAAACAACTTATTCAATTAGACAATTGACATAAGCAGTAATAAAATATTTGAAAATGGGAAACTGATTCTAAATTTAACTTTGTTAAAATGTTATATTCTTTGATGATCATCATAAATATGAAGGCATCGTAGTTTTACTATCTAATATCAAGAAAGTACTGTCAGTCAATAAAACAACATGAAAGATAAGTTGATCTATCGTTTCTGAAATTATTTCCTGGTTTAATAATTAATAATTTTTGATTAATATCATGAACTGATTGGTGTTAAAGCACCATTGAAAACCTGGAAGCACTGGACGACCGTTTCATTCTATTGTGGAACTCCTCAACTGTGCGCATCCATGATCCCGCTCGCGGGATTCGAACCCAAGCCCTCCAATCTCGTTCGCAAACACTTAACCTCTAGACAACTGAGTCGGCATCCAACGATGTTAATGTCTAACTTTAATCCAGGTTTTCTATGGTGATCTAGCTTCAGTTGACTCATGAACTTAACTAGCAAATTACTATAATATCTACAAAAAACCCCTTTCTGATAATAAAATATTACTAATATTACGATTGACATTTCATTGAGTTCCATTTGAAAACTAATTTTCTAGTTTGATTGTAATAACGAAACCGATAAGTAAAAATAAATTTGGGATGTAGATAGCAATTTATCATTTGGCAAATGTTTTGATATATATATATATATATATATATATATATATATATATAATTGTCTTTTGCATGTATTTAACTGCTAAAGTTATAATACAAGGTATTGATGATAACGCCTATAATGTGACCTGTGCAATAATTTATTGGTTAGATACTATTTTTTTTAATTGACTGATCAGTTTTTTTCATGGTTTATTAATTATTTTTGGCTAAGGTTAAGTAATCTTTTAATAGTATATGATGAAATTTGTCATAAATAATTTCTTGCAAGTGAAGCGAAAAATCTATGTTAACATATTAGTTATCAGATGAATAACTGGATGATTGATTAAATGACCATGAATGGAAACACTTTAGCATTATTGATAAACAGTTATTGAATTCGACAAGTATCATATTTATACCAATTTCCGAGAATATCAAAGATTGAATAGGTTAAAATGTCAATAAATAGAATTATTAGAACGGTGTACATAATTTGTGTCTGAAAAAAAGATAGCTCAAACGATGATAAATCTACTGTGGTCGCATTTATGCAATAGGAAAGGTAAAGTACTTTAATTGCTGAGATTAACACTCAAAAATACATGAAATCAACTAGAATTTAAATCTAAAACAATAAGATATTTATTTAAGTATTCAATTTTAACCAGTCACTGCCTTCACTTTAGTATCTGATCAGAGATTTTTATTTCACTATTATATATTACTCCCTTGGCTATTTTCGAAAGAGTTTAGATTTTATTTCATTCTATGTTATTATTAAGTCATCGGGACAGAAATCAAACAGAGCATTAATTGCTTACCTTTCCAAATTGACTAAAGTATTCACTTAATTCTTCATTTGTTGTTTGTGTTGCAACTCCACCGATAAATACACGTTTAGTTTTTGTAGATACCTATAATAGTAACAAAACAGATATATTTACAAATTGGTAGAAAAATATGAGAAAAAAAAGAAACTACAAAAAAAATTTTAGCATGGAATTTGCAATGCACTGTGCATGTGCAATACACATATAGCTGTACAGTGTTTATTAGTACAAGAAAAACAGACACTTTTTCTCCCTTCTTTTGTATAGAACTATATTTTCAGATCTAATTTCATCTCCCTGATATCTAATAATAATTCCTTACTTTTGAATAAGAAACTCAATCAGTAGGATAGTAGTTATTTTATGTTAGACTGCTTATATCTAGTCAATTGTGTAATCTAATGTAAATTTAATTTTATGTGAAATTTATTTGTTTTTTAATTTTGTCGTTATTTACCCAATCAAATAAATAAAATCCATATTCATTGAAATCTGTCAATAATCAGTTGATTTTTGTTTATGGTGTAAGATATAATACCTACCGATCATTTGTGCTAAAATTTCTTGATTGCAGCATTAATCAATCACCACAAACTTATAAAATTACCTTCACCGCTTTATGTGACTGCTTCCAATAAACAAACTTATTAATGGGAAGATATTAAACTTTTATTTTCCATGGTGATCTAGCTTCAACTCGATCATGAACTCAACCATTGAAATCACTAAAATATTCACAAAACCCTTCTCTGATGATAAACTTTTATTTATCAAATAGATTATTTACTTATTTAGATAAAATTATAGCAAGAACCTTTCGAATCTATAACGAAATTTATCAAAAGTATATATGTGTATTAGTAATAAGACAAAATTACTTAGTAATTTAACTGCGTGACAAGATCTTTGATTTATTTCTACATTTAAAAACTATCATTTTTCCTAAACATTCAGTTCAAATGCTCAACTTATATAATAAACGTAAGTTAACCATATATCAATAACGACTGAAATGTTCAATAACTGAAAAAGTGGAAACTAAATGCATATCATGAAAATATTTAAAGTATTGATTTTGATAACTAATACATTGAGAAATCAATTATTAACATATTCTATTGAAGAACATAAGATGCTTAACATTATGATATAAAATGTTACATAATACTTTGCCATCTATACATTATGATGAAGCGTAAAACATTCTATTTGAAGAAAAAAAACGTTATACATCAAATAAAAGATAAGTTGATAAATTATATTATCAAGAAATAATTAGGTTTAAATACTGTTCTGTTTAGTCAAAGGCAATCCACTAATTATAGTACCTATAGTCTTCACTTCTCATACATATCAATTAGTAATCTTATTCAATGCTCATTATTACATTATCAGACAGTTTATGAATGTAAAAAGAATAGATCTTTACCCAGTGGACAGTTATTCTGATGTAATTTGCTTGTATAATAACCTTTTTTTTAAATTCAATGTGTACTTAGTTAAGTAAAGCATTATCTAAAATAAGAATTAATATCTCAATTGAATGAACATTAAGAATAATTACAGATTGAAAGTTACTTTCCCTAGAAAATCAATTAATTTGTTATGTTACATTTATTAATAAATAAGTATTTCTTGTTAGGCATTGAGTTCATGTAAAATACTTTAGACTGCTTTATAAAGATTTAAATTAAGTTCAAGAGAATTTTTATGATAAATTTAACTAAGGTCAGATGATGCTTTCAAGATTATGTTACAATACTACGTGAACGTAGTATGAATTTATTAGTTATCAGATTTTTTTTTCCATGTTAAACATGACATATTTGTCTTTCATTTAAATGAAGAATGTTATTGAAAACACAATGTAGCCCATGATCTGACTCCAGTTCATATATATAGATATAAATACCCCTAATCCAGGTATAAAATCATCGACTTCACTCACGTTTGTAAATAATAGAATTAAAATAAGTAAAATACGAAATAGGATTTTGAATACATATATTTTGTACAATCATTGATCTAGGCAGACGATCAAAAGAATAAAGCTAGAGGAAATGATGCACGATGAAGAAGGCATGTGAACCAACTCGATTTAATCAAGCGTTAATCAATATTTATAGTCACACAAAAATAGCTATCGACATGTGATGGGTAGGATGAGATGTATATGCAAATACACTCATATAAATACAGTCAAGGTCGACAAGAGAATAATTAACAAGGTCAAAACGTGACTCAAGAAGAATGGTGCTAGAATAAGTTATATGGGCTTAACGTAGAAACCGACACTACAACGACGTATTTAGTTTAAACAAAAATAAGTAAAAACGAAATACATAACGTCGTTTAAGTAAACTTTTATTTATAGAAAAAATTAAGGGAAAAATAGTGATTATATAAATAATGATTTGTTAAATTGTTTAGAACATATGAAAACTAACATTAAAAAAATCTTCCATCATCATTTAAAAATTCACAAAAAAGAATTTTACGGGACAATAATATCTTGAAGAGAAAATAACATCGACATTTTTGTGGAAACAGCATTTATTAGTCATTATTTTCCGACACCAGTCAGCTGACCAACCTACTACCATTCAGTTCAAACATCATCTAGCTAATGAGTCCAGATAGACAAATAGCCATTTGTGTAACGGTGATGATTTTTAATTTGTAAGTAGTTATTTACTCATTACGTTTAATATATCATAAATACAACATTCTAAAGAAAGATGCCTCCTAAAAGGTATCCGTTAAAACCCACCAGTTTGTGAGTCAATCGTAGTCAATGTAAGACATGGAATAATTGTGTACCGGGTCAGATTGCTACACATCACACTAGGAAAGTAAGGAAGGAAAATAACCTGACGTAAATCAAGTAAGAAAACCTAGTTTCACTTATAACAGACATTAAATAATGAGAACTACAGAAGTAAAAGAAACAATGTAGAATTAAGAACATGATTTACATCGAGATTTAAACAAAGGAATGGATAGAGTTGAGCCAAAACCACTGACTTTCCATTATACCACTTAACATCTGTACCTACTTACTTTAAAACTGCATCTATTGATATACTACAAACCAACAGCAAATAATTTTATGGATTACCATAATTTCATGGTGATTCTGGCCCTTGATGTTTTATAACTGTGGTCGTAGCAATGGAAGCACTGATGTCTACCATAACCATAAACAATATTATATGGTGTATAAAAAGTATTTAGCGTGTAAAATAAAAATTTCTATTAAACATCCCATAATAGCAGGGTATCAATATATAATTTTCAAAGTTTATATTCGTTAAGGTCAGAAAAAAGCTTTGTCAAAATCAAGCGGTAGTAAATCACAAAAAATTAGGGTATATTTCACTTATATTTATATGCATTTCATATTACTATCTATATCAAGCTTATTATGCATGTGAACTGGCATGAATTCTGTAATTATTATTTTTAGAATATGTTATGTTATTATTATAAGGAGCATTGCATTTTCATAATTCGTTTATTGTTTAAATAATCTGTCCTCCATAGTAGCTGCCATGAAATCGATGGACATCAGACAGCAGAAATTTTTCACTCAATAGGTTAAACTCTCTTTCAGTATCATTCTGAACATTTACTGTTCGAGGAAAACGTGCATAACGAACTGCAATCAGCTGCAGAACCATTGAAATCAGGGAGCACAAAAGGGTTGATTTAACTGAAATTTAGTCTCCTTAGGAGCTCATGCTGGTGATTTCAAACGAGAAATGGCCTGAGTCTTAAATTCGTATAGATTCCTGTAAATTGCTGTATTGAGATGTCTCAAACTAAGATTTGTTAGCTTTTTAGACCTATCTGGTTTCCAAAAGTCCTTCAGATCATAAGAAACTTTTGATAAAGATTATCATCAGACTATAAAATCTTTATAGGATCCTTGAATTTTGGTATAAAATTTACGTAAAATCTAAGCAAAACGAAATTTCAAACAACTGGTTTCACTCACAAGTGGAAACAAAATAAGAATTTCAATATTCACAGTATACGTTTGATTCATTGTATTTCGCACGTTTCTATTTATGGTACCTAAAAACTAGTGAGTGTAATTAGTCCAAAACAGTAAGATAATTAGCATTTTCAAGGAATAAGTTATCATGACAAAACAATAAAATGTTGAAAACTCAAGAGTATACTGATAATTTTAAATTAATGTTTCTAAAAGTGCCTTCACAAAATATTATTGTGATATTCTTAGTATTAAGTGTTTAAATAATCTCATTGTCGATTCAAGATTGAACTTGATCAGTCTTAGCATATGTACATCCTAAGTAGACTGCCTCAATATTAAAATTGAGTTTCAAGTTTTAACAATAGGTGGATTACAAGTGACAGTATAATCTAGGAAGTCCATTTCATCCTGTTTAAGACTCGTCAACTGTATGTACCTGGATCCAAGTGTTAATGTTTACAGTAAGATTAGAACCCAGTATATTTCATGTCTGAAACCGTCAAGTTTATTATTTACTGACTTATAATAAGGTGAACATTTTGAATATATTATGCTTTTATAACTTTTCTGCCGGTAAACCTTAAAATTTATAAAAAATTCATACGACAAGTATATAGTCACTTTACAAAATAAACATAATCTCATCCATAATCTCTTTTAATTATTAACAGCATAAAGCGATATTTCATAACCAAAGTAAAAAAGAAAACAAAATTCATGGTAAAATTGAACACATTGAACTATGTTTAGCCAAATTAAAAATGAATAGTCAAAGGTTATTCATTATTATAATTCGATAATTAGCGATTTCAAACTATTACAATTATTTCTGAATGTAAAAATTAAAACAAAAACAAAATTAAGTAAAGAAAATGTATATTTAAAATGAACTAATAATATAAGTGAAACATTGAATTGAGTTTAAATTCTTTCGCTGAGATTTTACATATACATTTTTCCCCTTTAATATCTCACATGAATACGGTGACCAAATATTGTAAAACTATTCGTTCAAATTTAGACAAAAGTTCTTATTCAATAATATAGTCTTAAATAAACTATAGTTAACATTATAGTTATACAATTGATAAACTCATTGATTATTACAATAATCTAGACATGTATAAAATGTCTAATGCTTGTCATCTATTTGTTTCTAAGTTATATAATATAAAATTAAAGAATGTAAATAATTTGTAAATATTTAGGATTCATTGAAATTTTATTAAAAACACTTCATTAATATAATATAATGAAAAATGTTATTATCTATTTTATATGGTATAGAATTAAATGTAACTAGTAACAAGGTGTACTTATTATATCCAAGGTCAATATTATTAAGCGTAATGATATTCCTGTTATTATTATTATTATTATTATTGTAATTAATCGATTTAATTTACACAACAAATATCTTTCTAAACATTTTCATGAAAAAAACTGGTTAGTTTCATAGCTGTTTTATAAACTTAATGATTAATTTGATGTTGTCCTAGTAGTTTTAATGCCAAATAATTACTATCTACAAACATTTGAAAAAAAAAACACAAGTCAAAAGCTTTATCGGTTCAAATGAACTATATTATACAAAAAACTTCCGACTAAAAAGTCAATAAAAATATAAGTATATAAAAGTAAACAAGAAGTATATAAACCATGAATAATTTGGGTACTGAGAAATACATGTATTAGTATTAGAAGGACGTCTAGTGCTTTCAAGTTCTCCATGATGGTCTAGTTTCAATTAACACATGATTTTAAGTATTGAAATTACTACAATCTCCATAAAACCCTCTTCAAATATATGTATTACTGGAATCTATCTCAATAAAGGTACAAAAATGTTAACTTTGATCATTTTGAGAATTTCATCACAAAATTTTTATATTATTTCATATAAATGGAATAGATAAAACTCAATCATTCTTCATAATAAACCTAATAGCTTATTAACTGCCACATTTCATGTAGTACAATAAACAAAGGGAAATTTTTAGTAGAACTAGTACATATTCAACTATTGTTTCCTCTATATTTTAATTAAAATCTATTTAATAACAAAAGTGTTTATTTCGATAATGTAATAAGAATACGAAGATTATCAGAACTATATGATATATTAGCGCAATACCATTCGAACGATCTGATCACATATACTGTTCTTGTTAAGAACATCTATATTTAAAAATAGAAGAAAGAACAAGGTGAATGCTTCATCCAAAACCTAAAAGACATGAAAAAGATTATGTCACATCCCACTGTGTTTACCAATTAAATGTATGTGTGGTCACACATACATAGGGAGTAGTCATCGTGATCTCAAAATTAGGGTGTGTTAACATGTATCAAAATGGTTGCCGAAACAAATACAATCAATTGACCCAATAAAGGTAGAGGATAAACATCCATCATCCTCTATTGCTAAATATATAATCGAAACAGGCCATAAGATTGATCATAACTAGGCTTTTGTGGTGTTGTATAAAAGTGTAAAAGGGAGTATACTAAGGTTTATTGAAGCCTTAGCCATACAAAAGTTCAAACCTTCTTTATGTGTTCAAAAACAGTTTGTTCTCACCTTAAACCTACCCTGGTAACATTGGCTTATTATCTAGAGTGATTAGGTTTCAAATTGTATTCACATTATTATTATTACTCTTATTATTATCCTTGTCTCCTCTTTCCCCCCATTTCCAGTCTAGTTGACATTTTATTTTATATATCAATGTTCTTAACAAGTATATGTATGATCAGATTGTTTGAAAGGCATTGCGCTAATATATCATATAGTTCTGATAATCTTCGTCTTCTTATTACATTATCGAAATTTATCAAAGGGACTAATTGCTTTAAAAGTGTTTATATTTCATTATTTAATTGGCAAAATAATCTCAGTATATTTTAAACAAAATTATTTAATCTGTAGATAATTAGTTGATTGAGGAATATTCTTCTATGAAAATAAAAGAAAATCAAAACTCCATCATAATAATAATGGAAAGAGAAGTCTTATAATGACATTAAAATTTCATTTTATTTATTACTGTTGGAAAAAAATTGGTAAACACAAAGATCTCTCTGTTGTTTATTCCTCTCTCTCCCTCTTTCTCTCTGTTATAAGCATCAATAAAAGAAACCAATGTATATCGTATATAAACACCTTAGTTAAGTTGTACGATATTACTCATTACTGGACAAATTATAAAATCTATACATAAGCGTTTACAATGTAAATTACACAATTGTCTGATTAGTTAGTTGGCTATTTTAGAATTATCTCAACAACAAAAAAACAATAAATAAATACATATTGTGAATTCACAGCTGTTCAAATTAAAGTACTTTTGGAAAGAACATAGTTGGTCTGTAAAATATGGCTGAACATCTGTAAATATATACATATCTATAAATATATTCAACATTTAGCCATATTTGTTTATAATTACAAATAAAATTGATGTTAGGGCAAAAAAAATTTTACTACGTAATGATGTAGATGCAGACTACTTGATTGGAATCCACGTGACTATCGTAACCAATGGTTGGAGACTCTGGGTAATATGGCTCAGAATCGATCACAATAGTGTAGGTGTATAAACTATTTGTCTTCCCTTAAATCGTGAGATTAAAATTGCTTTATACTTTTCTTTCAACGAACTAATTCTCTCTTCTTGTATTATCACGTTACACATTCTTTCTTTTATTTATTACTACCATTGAATTAACTACTTCTATGAATTTAGTGAATCCTCAAGGTCGAAGGAGGAGAGGAAGACCAAAGAATACATTACACCGGGAAATGGAGATAGATATGCGAAAAATGAACAAGAATTGGATGGAACTAGAAAAGAAGGCCCAGGACAGAGCGGGTTGGAGAATGCTGGTCGGCGGCCTATGCTCCATTGGGAGTAACAGGCGTAAGTAAGTAAGTAATGAATTTAGTGCTCTTCTTGTTGTGTTAATGAGGTGTGACAGCTTGAACCGATGCATGTATGTGCCTGATCCTACGTTGTAGCTAACTGACTGATGTACTGATGATAAAATTAAACAATCCCTAATACATAATATAAAAACGATCCATTTAACTACAGAATAATAAATTCATAAACCAATCTGTAGTAAGGATTGTTTGATTTGAATCCATTTTCGAAGGGTTCAGAGTAAAACAGTGTTGAAAAGTCAAACTTTCAGGTTAAAAAAGTAATTTAGTACGGTGATGGATCTGCGATGAAACGTATTTTAATCAATCCTTTGCGCTAACTTAATGTTTGACTGCTTTGCGTTGTGAATGAGTTAAAAGTAACTAAATAAAGAAATGGAACTCACATATGATATCCATAACTGTTGGTATACTCCGTGCAGAACATTTTAGGGAAACTTCTGTATCCTTTAAGATCCCAAGTCATGTTGTACATAAATGAAATAACTTAAAAATTAGTTGTAACTGAACGATTGTATTGGCTCTATCTATTTTACATGCTGAATAACTAATTATTTATTTATTTATCTTTTTTACTCATATACTTGCTAGCTTTAGTGTTTATCCAATTCTAATAGTATTCTACTCTTTTGTTGCTATACACTAAGGGTCTTGAACTGTCAAACTTTATAAAATTGTTCTGAATGGGTATCGATTTCGATCAGTTTTTGGTTATCAGTAGGCCATTTCTAAAAATGTTATGTCCCTGTTGAAGTGCAACAGTACATAGCTTATCCAATGAGTCATTGAAACCACAAAAACACTCCAACAGACGTGAAATGAATAAAGTTATCAGTCATCTATTAACGGCAGCACATTTTGTATCGTTGAACGGATTTTATCAAATAAAAATGTAACTTTTTCACTTGCTTAACTGGTGAAAGCTAAATCCCTAATAATTCTGTTAGTAAATTTACTATAATCCAGCATCAATATTATTTCACTTGATTCCCTACTTCCGTTTTTCTCTAGACCATTGAATTACAATTTGCGTATATTCTACGGAGAAATAATCAGTGTTTGTCTGACCGAAAGGCGTACAATTATTTAACATAGTATTTGCGTTAAAATTAATAATTCAGTCACAGCATTTTGGATATAGCTACTGTTTTCCGAAAGTAATTTAATAAGAATTTCAAACATTTAAAGGTATAGTAAAGTCGGATTAGGAAATACAGTGTAATTGAGGACTCTAGTTTCGTCCGATTTGGGATTCATTAATCATATAGAACTACTTATTCTGAGATTCGACGGTAGTACTTATCACTTCATACGCAAGCAAGTTATGCAATCAGCTACCGTATACAGATAATAAGTAAATTGTCTGAGAAATATGAAGTTATTAATAGATGATGAATGCAATTATTAAGAAATATAATTTACCAGAGGTTTATGACGACTGTTTAATAATAGTTACAGTACTTATTATCATCCGGTAACTTTAAGCAAAATAATATGAGATTTAAGTGAATAATCAAAGAAATAATAAATAGTTCGCGGAGTGCATATGAATACAAAGATTAATAGCCTACGAAAGACAGATAAAAGATGGACTGATCAAATAGTTTAACTTCTGATAGAGCATTTACATCAAGTCAATTGGCGTCTTTTAAATCTCCATCCTCTTATGATCAAATGCCTTCAGTACTAATAGCCTACATGCCTAACACTTTTAGTTTAGCTCGAAAAAGCGATTAACCTTTTCGTCTGAAGGTCTACTTATTTCATATAGATTCCTTAACGAGGGACGACAATTACTTTGAAAGACTGTGACACTGTTAACAAAGTTACATGAAACTTGTAAGATTTAAGACTTAGACTGTCCTGTTATTGATAAAAGACTATTTATTAAGTTGAACCTCATTGACACTACCTTAATTAACCTAGTCCAGGATTTCTTAATCTATTAAAACTTTTGAAGTCCTATACGAATCAATACTGAAGACATGTCCTCATTGGGAATTCGAGATTTCCCTGAATATTTCAAAATCGGTTGTTTTCTGCTTTACGACCAGATAAAAGCTCATTTAGTTTAAATTTCTCTTTATTGACTTACTCGAATTCGTCATTCTTATAAGACCAAGCATTTGAATAATATGATGTATAAGAGATGTTTGTACAAGGTCAAAGAAGTATGAAAGCAATTATAGAATGGAAATCTCATGGTCTCAGAATCATCAAGGAATCCTTTGAAACAAAGAAGCAGTGGATTACAGTAGATGTTATCTAGTGTTATACACGCATCAGTGGTAGCAACGACGACGATAAAGATGAGTCTAATGAGGTGCTGTAATCTATCGTAGAGAAATGCCCAAGAAACGACCTGACTATTCTGATGGAAGACCTGAACGCCAAAGTCAGGACGGACAACACCGCATATGAAGATATCATGGGACGACATTGACTGACTAAGAGGAAGAAATGTGAATGGTAAAAGATTTATGTACATTCAACAAATTGGTTATAGGTGACACAATATTCCCACATAAACGCATACACAAAGCTACATGGGTCTCACAGGACCACACCACGGAGAACCAGATAGATCATATGTGCATCAGTAAAAAATTCACATGGTCAGTGGAAGACGTGGGAACCAGGAGAAGAGCTGATATAACTTCAGATCACTACCTGGTTGTGGCCAAGATGAAACTGAAGCTAAAGAGCCACTGAGAAACTGTAGAAGCAGCACCACAAAAGTCAAATGCAGACTTCGAGATCCTGACAAATTCAACGAATTCAAGATACCTTTCAGCAACAGAATTCTAGCTTCATAAGATCTATTCAAATGAATGGAAGCTAGAAGGACGACGTGCTGGGGCGCAAGCAGCATCAACATAAGAAATGGATCTCAGTCTGAAACCCTGGGGAGGGTTCAAGAAAGAAAAGGACAAGAAGACAGAAAATAACAACAGTCGAACAGAAGCAGAGTAAGCCAAGACATACGCCAAATACACAGAAGCAACCAAGAAAGTGAAGAGAAGTATTAGAGCAGACAAGTAGAAATATGTGGAATAACTAGCAATGAAGAAAAGGAAATACGAAACAATTACATGATACAACGAAGAAACTAGCTAGAAAATATAGTAAGCCAGAACGAAGAAACTGACAGGGAAATATATCAAACCAAAGAGACCAGTCAAGAACAAAGAAAGCAAACCAATCTTTGAGACTCAAGAACAAACAACAGGTCGGAAGGAAGCTTTGAAGAACTCTTGAATAGACCAGCCCCACTGAACCCAACGGACTTCGAAGCAGCACACACAGACCATCCTATAGACGTCACTCCACAAACGATCTAAGAAGTCAGAATGGCCATCGGACAAATCGAGAGTAGCAAAGCGGAAGAGTGTGGCTGAACCGGACGAAAGAGTTAGTAAACGCTCAACTTTGAGATCGGCAAACCGGATTCCGTAAGGTTTAGTCGTGCACACACCAAATCGTGACACTACGCATAATCGTTGTGCAATCAATTGGATGGAACTCGTCCCTATATGTCGACTATGAGATAGCGTTTGACAGTGTGGGTAGAATGGCTTTATGGAACATTCTTCGACACTGTGGTGTATATGAGATGATCGTTAACATCATTCGGAATTCATGTGACGGACTACACCGCAAATTCGTGCATCAAGGACAGCTGACAGACACATTTTAAGTGAAGGCCGGTGTCAGATAAGGTTGTTAACTCTCAGCATTTCTCTTCTGGTGGTTGACTGGATCATGAAGACCATACCTCAGGATAAGCGTAGTGAACGAACACTCAGATGGGGGACAAACAATTTATTATATAATACAAAATTACAGAGAATCTTCACAAAATATGAGAACCATACATTAAATGCTTCATTTGCAAATCTTCCACCAATTGTCTTTCACATTCTGTCTGATTCCTCCAATTCATAATTCCTTTCTATTTCGCTTTCTGTTTTTTTCAATCCGATCTATTTAGCCTTCTGCTGTCAGTCATTCAACTTTTGGCAACATACTACTTATGTTGACAGAGATAAGTAGCATACATCACATAAGCACAGAATACAGTTAACAGCTTGGGAAGAACCAAAAGATTTGAACTTCGCAGATGACCCAGCCCTTCTAACCCACGCACACCAACAAATGCAGGTCAAAACAAACAATGTCGCAACAGTATCTGTATCAGTTGATCTCAACATACACAAAGGAAAAAGTAAGATTCTCTAATACAACACGGAGAACACCAACCCAATCACACTTGATGGAGAGGTGGAATCTTTTACGTACCTGGACAGCATCATCGGTGAACAAGGAGGATCCAATGCAGACGTAAAAGCAAGGATTGACAAAGTAAGGGTAGCATTCCTACAATTGAAGAACACATGGAACTCAAAACAACTGTGTCAACCAATATCAAAGTCGGAATGTTCAATACGAACTTTAAGACAGTTCTACTATATGGAGCTAAAACGTGAAGAACTACTACGCCCATAATCAACTAGGTACAAGCATTTTTAAGCAGTTGTCTACGCAAGATACTCAATGTCCGTGTGTCAAATACTATCAGCAAACAAACTAGCTTTGGGCTGACGAGGAAATTAAGGAAAGACGTTAGAAGTGAATAGGACATACATTACAAAAATCAACAAACTACATCACAAGGCAAGTCCTAACTTGAAATTATGAAGGAAAAATGAAAAGAGTAAGGCCAAAGAAGCAGATATGAGAAGAATAAATAGAACTTAGGAACAACTGGAATTGAGAGGACAGGACAGGTTTGGTTGGAGAATACTAGTTGACCGCCTATTCTATCACAAGGAGCAACAGACTTAGTAAAACAATTGTGACTATGATATAAATTAAAGAGATACTAAAGTCTAGGTTTAAATTAAAACAATAATCGCTACATATAACAAGAAAAAAATGATACCAAGAGAAAACGAAAGGGAGTGAAAACTTAGTAAAATTGAACTGTTTAATACGCAATATTAACCTGAGTAACAAAACCATTTGTTTTTGTTTATGATATATATATATATATATATATATATATATATATATATATCAATAGTTAAGATCATGAGTCAGTTGAAGCTAGACCACCATGGAAAACCTGGAATCACTGGACGGCCGTTTCGTCCTATTATGGGACTCCTCAGCAGTGCGCATCCACGACCTCGCCCCCTGCGAGATTCGAACCCAGGACCTACTGGTTTCGCGCGCGAGCACTTAACCACTAGACCACTGAGCCGGCATCCAACAGTGATAATGTCTAACTTCAACTAATCCACGAAACTGACTCATGATCTTAACTATTGAAATTACTACAATCTCCACAAAACCCCTTCTAATAATATATATATATATATATATATATATATCATAGTGCTCGTTGAGAGAGATACATCAATAAAGACAGAATGAAAAATATTTGAAATCAAAATATGTTCATAGATGTGTTAGCAAATTATCTATCTAAAGTTTGTGATGATGATGATGATGTCGTTCAGATGAACCGTGAAAGCTCCACAACCAAATCATCCAGCTCAAAGAATAAAACTCCATCAATAGCAAATTATCGTTTATATCAGGATTTGTTTTTGTTTTTGTTTTACTTTTATTATCTTTGAATTCACTTTCAAATCACTACAATTCATTAAAGTTCATTTTACATAACCGTCAGTTTATCAGTAAAAAATCACCAGGTCATTGTATTTCTCTAGGTGATTCTGATTAAATGGAATAACTAAGTTCAAAATAAATACACGTTTCTTTTTTTTTCTTTTTTTATTACATAAAAATCATGAATTTAAATGTTTAATGATAAGAATATTCTTTTTGTTTACTTAAACTGCAATACATTAAATCAATTTCTAAGCATAATATCTAGTAAACACATCTATTCGAATAAATCCTTCTAATTAAAAGTTTTAGTGGAAATAGTTAATTTGTCAACATAAATAAATATAAACTGACTGTGGGGGGGGATATACTGAAAGTAGAATACTGGGTAATATATATATATATATATATATATATATATATATATATTGTTATGAATATGTTGTACACAATTTACCAGATTTATCGTTTAAATTACTAGAAATAATTCAATTGTTCATCTATTTTTAAATGTCACAGTACTGCTACAATGAAGTGTAATTATATATTTAATCAACAATTGTTTTTTAAAGTATCATAAATATTTCCACAGAATAACTTATATGATACTAAAACTTTACTTAAGGTATGAATAAATAAATAATAGCGTTCTACTGATTTTATCATTACGTAATCATATATTCCGGTTACTACCAAATAAGTATGGATCATATAAAATGCTTAAAACTATTTAAATGCTAAATATAATTTTAATCGAATAAATAACGTCAATAGTGTCAATATTTGCAAATGTTAATATGAATAGTGTGAAATATAGTTTTTTTGGTTTTAGTTTACAATGAATGTCAAGGGATATTATGAAATCAATAAATAGAATCAATAAGGGTAGTAATATAATACATTAGGAATAATATTCAGCTATAAATTACGCAATTCAAGAAAAAGTTATGATGTAGAAAATTTGAAAACAAAAATGATTAAATTTTACATTGTGAAATTGTGAAAACAGATAGATACGTTACATTACTTTATAATTCGGATAATTGCAGATTTATTAGTCAAAAACCTGTTTCTTTTAGTTGATACCACTACAACTTCTGATGTCTGAAAGATATGGAGCCTTGTGGATTGTCACAAATCATTGTACATGATTAATTAATGTTTATCTTACAATCTATTTTATACAGATAACCTAAGACTCAATTATTTAGGGTTTAAACAACTAACTTCTACATTCATACCGTTAAGCATTTAAGAGAATGAAACAATGAACCACTAGGAACATCGTTAAACAAAGGTAGATGATTCAATCAATTCTAGCTCAAAACAACTGAGTAAAATAACATTTTAAAAAATTCCACTTCTTTATTTCTATTTCAATCACTCAAAGATTTTACATTAAGTTTTCAACTGTGAAAGTTGTGTTCATTAATAAATTTTACTCGTTTATCTATTCTTTTCTAAATAACATTAGAAGAATTTCTTTTCTATTTTAAATACAATATTGTCATTCCTTCACGAATGAATTACATCTTAAAACACTAGCAACTGGCGCCATTCTATTCATTGATAATATTTGTTTATTATTATATTCTACCATTATCTGTTTTTCTGTCCATCATAAGCTGGGATTTCTTTAGTCACATTATTTTACATTGTGTTCTTAAAAACAAAACGAAAGAAAACATTTCACATATAGCTAGACAAAACATTGACATTGTTTTTTATAAAAAAAATTTGATACTTCTACGACAATCACCAGTTTAATCAATGAATGAAATAATTGAACTTATCATAAAACTCTAGATAAAAGCAAAATGTCAATCGAAGTATAAAAAAACACAACAAAAAACAAAGAAAAAAACAAACACAACAAACGTTTAAGAATTATAAAGTGTGAATTAATAAAATTTATTACATATTGTTTATCTAGGGTCACCAAGTTACCATAGTAATTAATAGTTTATTCAATTGGTATGTCAAAATTAATTATCATAAGAAAAAATATTGACGAGAGAATGACTTTTTGATTCGTGCTAAATCAACTTAAACAAATAATAATGATGATTTGAATAATAAAAATATTTAATGACCTTTTGTTGTTGTTGTTGCTGTTCAGATTTATAAAATAGATTCAAACTACTTATTCATTCTTATTCTTTATCATTATTTTTTTAAAATGAAAGATGATCGGATGTTTTCCAATTCAGTATAAATACAACATTTATATATTTGACTGATGAATGGGGTTATGTAATTTGAATAAATTCAAAAAGTATCATCCTGTATACATTGTAATTCTCTAAATTTGAAATTATGAAATGATAATAGATGACCAATATAAACTTGGGAAGGTATGAAGATTAATTAAAAACTAATATTGTTATTACTACTTTAATGTTTATTGTAACTATCCAGAATGGGTTGCGTACTAGTCTTTTCATGAGATGGTTCATGTACATAAGAAAATATTAGAGGAAGAACAATAAAGTATGTTAAGTTAAGCGTTCGCGAGCGAGACTGATAGGTTCTGGGTTCAAATCTTGCGGGCGGGATCATTGATACGCACTGCTAAGGAGTCATATACTAGAATGAAATGGTCATCCAGTGCTTCCAGATTTTCCATGGTAGTCTAGCTTAAATTGATTTAGGAATCCAACTATAAAATCTCTACAAAACCCCTTCTGATAATTATGTTTCTGTCAGCATCGCGACCTTCATGAATTTTTACTGTTGCTTTATTAAATTAGGATGAATCAAATATCTCACGATCTCTGGTGTTCGATGATTCTCTAGTTGGAATTGGTTCATACTAAGACTTTAAATTGAAGTCTATCGAACAAACACGAGAATATTACGTTCTAAATACAATATAGGTGAAGTTTAGAGTTTTGAAGCCGAGTATCATATACTGATATTTGTGGACGATTAGTGTAACGCATTTATCGAATGCAGAGATTTCGGTCTCGATTTAGAAACTTAGTGTTTGTCTGAAGTTTAGTGTAACAATTCAAATTCAAGCAGTTGGTATAAGGTTCGAAAAAGTAAACTTATGATCCGTAGTTGAGTGTTTTGCTTATTAAACCTCTATTCTCTATACAGTTACTAAATTTAATGTTTCTGCTATCAGGTGCACTACAGAATATAGTATAATTATATAATTCCTTTTCTGAAAACTTAATTATCTTTTTGAACTTTTTTTCAAATAACATTTCAATTTACCCACGGTAATTCATTTACTTTATGGTAGTTTGTGGATTATGTAAAATATATTATAACGTAAAATTAGGTTATCCACAGGTGAATTTCACAACATATTTATTATAACGAAGTGAATGTTATAGTTAAATAGGATTTATAAAATAGTCAATAATTAGTATAAGTAACAAATTAGTGATCGATAAAATATGTCAGTATAAAAAAACATGTATTTACGTGAATTTGTTGGGAAATAACTAGTTTAGTAAATTAAGTACCTTCGAAACAATAAGCAGGAACAATCATCATCAAATATAAGTGTGATAATTTACATATTCAACTATAGACTTAGATTTCGATGGCTAACATTTTGAACATCATTTATATTGTAATGCTGAATGATTCTTTACGTAAAACCTGTTCTGTCCCCAATACGTTCCACATAGTGTGATTAAAACTATCCGAAAATAGAATTAGGATTTCACATAACGATCCATCGCCCCAACTATTAGTGATTTCGTCAGTTATCTTTTTAAGAATTGGTCTCTTTTCACAATGTATGTTTGTTGACAAAGAATACCCAGATGATGTAGTTCGGTTTGGAAAATGATTCTATTACCAAACGCAATTACACATATAACTCTGTAGCGACTAATGTTGTGCATTAATCTTAGTGGTAAGTAAATCCGATCGATCGAATTGCTGTGTGACCGCCTAGTACTTTATTTTGAACAATTGTTATTTTAAACATAAATGGGAAGGCCTAAATAACAATATATATAATTCACCCGATTTCACAAGCTAGTGGCAATTTGAACTCACTAGCTAAGTGGATAACATGATGGCGTTTGAAGTGAATGGTCATGACTGTAATTTATTGTGCAGTATATAATAATTTTAGAACTACATATATTCTGAAGGAGTTAATAATCCTGGTAATGGGATATCATGAAATTCAGGCTGACAAATATTTAAGTTAGACTTGTAATAATAACGAAGAAATTCACTGGACTGTAGTTAAATCAATTCACTTAACATTAAAATTATGTTCTAGATAGAATAGTTAAGTATAACGAAAAATTTCCCAAAATTAAAAATCTCCTTGTTGTTGTAATGTTCATTGTAAGAATTTAATAACTGGTAGAAATCATATTTTTAACTTGTGATAAGAAAAAACTATGTTTTTTATTAAATGAAACTGAAGGTATTCGTAAATTAGACAAAGTATTGTTCAAATAAAGATTTACTTCTTTCTATATTAAGTGAAAAGTGAACAAGTGAAAGTTAGGCAATTTATGAGGTACATAGTTTTATCATAAATTAGTTCATTAATGTTGATGAATATTAAACAGTTTAGACTTTCAATTGCTATCAATAAACAACATGTGATTAGAATTTTCACGATTTAATTCGACTTAAATTGATAATTAACAGGATAGGGTTGTAAAGATTTTTGGGTTTTTATTAAAATCACCAATCGGTCAATATTAGAAATTCATTGGAAACCTGAAAGCACTGAAGAGCCGTTTTGTCTTAGTGTAGGACTCTTCAGCAATGTGCATCCACAATTCCACGCGCGGGATTCCAACCCAAGAAGACGGTCACTCAATAATATGGATTGATTGAAGTTAGACATTAACATCGTTGGATATTAGCTCAGTGGTCTAGAGGTTAGATGTTCGCGTGCAAGATCAAACGTATTCGGTACGAATCATGCGTGAAAGATCGTGAATGACCATTGCTAGGGAGTCCTATACTAGAACAAAACAGTCGTCCAATGCTTCTAGGTTTCCAATGATTGTCTAACGCTGATCCATTCATGATCTCAATTAGATAAATAACCTGTATCTTTTATATTTCAGTGCAAATATATGTACAAGTATTTGAGAATATAAGTATAAGATAGATAAACCTCCTATACAATTTATACATAATTTATTCAGAGGTTAAATTAGTACTTCAGAATAATTTCAAGACTCAGATAAAATCTGATGAGAATAAAAAGGTAGCATTAAGTGAATGACAATTACTGTTTTGTTTTTTTTTGTTTTTTTTTAAGAGGAAAGTAATTGCCTAGTTTAAGTTTTACTAATCATAAAAACAGAGTTAATTGTTTCCCATTTATATTGTTCTAATACCAAAAGTAAAAACAAAAAGCAGTATTTCTTTTATAGTTTACCTTTTGACAAATAAATGATAATTTAGTACACATAAATTATCTATCACTTGAAGGATATACAAATTAAATAAATTAACAGAAACACAATTCTATTTGAATTATACTAATACAAATAATAATAATGATAATAATAATAAGAAAGTAATAATGTGGTTGTCTACTATCACTTGGTATACGAATATGTATCATATTAGGCTTATTCTATATCTTCCCAGTAAAAATAAACAATAAACGATCATTAAATATTATAATGATAAGTTTTTATTTATTGTAAAATATAAAGTCATATGCATATGAAAGTAAGTATAAGCTAATAAAAAAACCAATGATAAATAATATACCAATATCGGTATAGCGGTTATGGAGATGATTAAGTTTTTGATTGAGATCATGAACCGATTGATGTTAGACCACCATTAAACACCTGGAAGCACTAGGCGGCCGTTTCGTCCTATTGTGGGACTTCTCAGCATTGCACAACCACGATCCTGCTCGCGAGATTTGAACCCATGGCATTCAGCCTCGCGTGCGAACGCTTAACCTACTGAACCACTGATCCAGCATCCAATAATGTTAAAGTCTAACCGCAACCAATCCACGGAATTGCGCGACCATCTTCCATTGTACAGAGGTAGACATCTGTTTCTACCTGACACGGATTAACTCCACTAATCACGCCTTCTTACAAGAACTCCGAGAGCACCCTCATCAAGCTAGTCACTAGTGAGCACACGATAATTATCAATATATAGTTACGGAACTTATTAAGTTTTTGACTGAGATCATGAACAGTTCTCCTGCGAGACTGAAGGCCCTGGGTTCAAATCTCACGAGGTGGGATCGTGGATACACACCGTTGTGGAGTCTCACAATACGACGAGACGGCCATCCAGTATTTCCAGGTTTTAAATGGTGGTCTAACATCAATCGGTTCATGATCTCAATAAAAAAACGCACAAATACTTAAAAAGTAAGCAGATTAAAACTAAAATTATACTGATAATTAATTTCTAAGATAGAAATTTTAACTCACTTTTGTATTTTGACCAGATTTACGAGGAACAGCAAGTTTTGGATCAATCTAAAATTTCAGACAATAATTCAAAAATATTTAAATGAATGAAAAGAAATCACGAGTGTATACCACTTTACGTAATGTATGTATTACTATCTTTCAAGGGTGAAACTTCATCAGTTGAGATGGCTGGGAAGCGTGGTACGTATGCCCAACCACCGACTGCCCCGACTTCCCCGAATTACTGTTTTATGGCGTAGGAGTAGGTTGGAAGAAAGCTAGGAGCGGCTAGACCAAAACATGGCACAAATCCATGAAGTCACTGACAAGTGGACTGAGCCATGTTGGTAGGTGTAAACTACCTGGTTGGAATCCGCAAGTTGATAGCAACCGATGATTAAAGACTTTGAGTGACATGGCCCGAAATCGTTTGCCATGGCGCAGGTGCATCCACTCTTTGTGTTCTCTCAAATTCTAATCTTCTGTATTCTTCATGTCCCTTTCTTTTTTTCTCCTTCCAAATTTATTTCACTGGATTATAATCCTTGAATAACATCTTCAAACCCTAATTTTTCCGATTATTGATTATACTTTTACCACCTGTACCACTATGGGATTTGAATCGACAACTACACCTCTGTACTAATGTGGCATGGCAAGTCGAACTGATGTACGTACGTACGTGCGTACGTACGAAGTTCTACATTGTTACTGACTGACTAACTGACTGAGTATCATGTTGACTAAGATAATTAGTCAAGGTAATTGGAATAAAAGAATTTAAAAGAAAGTTATAATTACCAAGAAAGTAATCTCTTACATAATCAATATTTATGTATAAATACCTATATATAAAATCCTATCCTTATGTCTATATCATAACGAGAAAAAAAGAATAATGTAACGTAACTAAAATCTACTCTGTTTGTTTATAATATTCACATATTTTATCAATATATATGAACATAATTATATAATAGATCTTAATATGACAGAAATCTAATACCATTTTACAGTTATCCATAGAGTATAGACTTTATTTATTTAAAATTATAAACAAATTAAAATAATATGAAAATTATTATTTTTTTACCTTAGCAACAAATAGAAATTAATCATAAATAAAAGTAAAAAAAATACAATTAAATAGTTTAGTAATAAAAATATTTTTCACAGTTTATGGTTTGGATAGTTTATTATATAGAAAATTTATGATATACATAGTGCATTAAATAATAATTATTCATAATTAATTACGTTTAAAAGGAGAATAAACTTTTAGTCAGGTATCATATTTACTGAAGAGAAACTTTAAATGACAAGGTGAAAATCTGAATTATGCAAGTTAATTAGCTACTTGGATCAGTTCAATAATCTTTGATATTTGCCTAGACTTTCTATGAATACTTAATTAATTATTTAAAGATGTCCATCATATTAAAAAAAGCTAGTATTTGAACTTCATAACTCCGCCTAGAGCTCTTCTAGAGTTACTGCCGGTCCCAAGCCCGGGTAAAGGAGGAGGGTTGGGCATGGGGTTGGCGTCCCCATCCTGTAGAAAACTAACTCGCTAAAAAACGCTAACCAGAAAAAAATAATTCAAACCATTAAAACTCTGGCCTGGGAGTTAGAAGATATTCATTTAGAAGAGTTATGACACCTCATAGTGAAAGCCGAGTTCCTTCGAAAGCCACAAGGCCGATGCTCCTTCTAATAACCAGAGCAACCATTTATTTAGGTACATGGAATGCTCGTACAATGTGAGATACCTGGAGAGTCTTCCAAATTACTGCAGAAATGAGGAGATACAACCTAGAAGTGCTTGGGATCAGTGAAACACATTGAACGCAAGTTGGACAACAACGACTAGCTTCAGGGGAGCTGCTGTTATACTCCGGACATGAAGAAGAAAATGCCTCACATACACAAGGAGTTGCATTGATGCTGTCCAAACAAACACGAAGTGCATTTATAGGGTGGGAATCTCATGGGCCAAGGATCATCAAAGCCTCCTTCAAAACAACAAAAGAGGGTATTTCAATGGAAGTTATCCAATACTATGCGCCTACTAACGACTACAATGAAGACGCTAAAGATCAATTCTACGATAGGCTGCAGTCAATCGTCGAGAAGTGCCCAACAAAAGACCTGACTATTCTAATGGGAGATTTAAATGCCAAGGTTGAAATGGACAACACCGGATATGAAGAGATCATGGAAGGACACGGACTGGGAGAAAAGAACGAAAATGTTGAGAGATGTGCAAATATGCTTCATGTCCTATTCAGGAGGATTTGGGAGGAGGGACAAGTGGCGATGGATTGGAAAGAAGGACACCTCATCAAGATTCCAAAGAAAGGAGATTTGAGCAAGTGTGATAACTACAGAGAGATCACACTACTGTCAGTACCAGGAAAAGTCTTCAACAGAGTGTTGCTGAACAGGATGAAAGACACAGTAGACGCTCAACTGCGAGATCAACAAGCTGGATTCCGTAAGGACCGGTCTAGCACAGACCGAATCGCGACACTACGGATCATCGTCGAACAATCAATTGAGTGGAACTCGTCACTCTACATCAACTTCATTGATTATGAGAAGGCATTTGACAGTGTAGATAGGAGAACGTTATGAAAACTTCTTCGACACTACGGAGTTCCTGAGAAGATTGTCAACATTATCTGGAACTCATACGATGGACTACAGTGCAAAGTAGTGCATGCAGGACAGCTGACTAAGGCATTCCAAGTCAGGAATGAAGTCAGACAAGGCTATTTACTCTCTCCCTTCCTCCTTCTTCTGGTGATCGACTGCATTATGAAGACCTCGACATCTGAGGGAAAACACGGAATACAATGGACAGCTCAGAACTAATTAGACGATTCGGACTTCGCAGATGACCTAGCCCTCCTATCGCATACACACAAACAAATGCAGATAAAGACAGCCAGTGTAGCATCAGTCTCTGCATCAGAAAGCCTCTACATACACAAGAGGAAAACCAAGGTTCTCAAAGACAACACGGAGAACAGCAATCCAATCATTCTTGATGGCAAAACTCTGGAAGATGTAGAATCCTTCACATACCTGGAAAGCATCATCGATGAAAAAGGAGGATCAGATGCAGTTGTAAAGGAGAGAATTGGAAAAGCCAGGGTCGCATTCCTACAATTGAAGAACATGAAACTCAAAACAACTC
The DNA here is from genome assembly GCA_946903255.1 of Schistosoma spindalis. Taxonomy (NCBI): domain Eukaryota; kingdom Metazoa; phylum Platyhelminthes; class Trematoda; order Strigeidida; family Schistosomatidae; genus Schistosoma; species Schistosoma spindalis. The sequence goes on along the minus strand of OX336420.1, from coordinate 69,939,603 downwards.
GCAACCAATATCAAAGTCAGAATCTTCAATACCAACGTCAAAACAGTCAATTCTACCATACGGAGCTGAAACTTGGAGAACCACTTCAACCATCATCAAGAAGGTACAAGTATTTATAAATAGTTGTCTACGCAAGATACTCAACATCGATTGGTCGGATACCATCAGCAACAGCTTTTTGTAAGAGAGAACCAACCAGCTTCTAGCTGAAGAGGAAATTAGGAAAAGTCATTGGAAGTGGATAGGACATACATTGAGGAAATCATCAAACTACATCACAAGGCAAGCCCTAACATGGAATCCTGAATGGAAGCGGAAAAGAGGAAGGCCAGAGAACACATTACGTCGAAAATTGGAAGTAGATATGAAAAGGATGTAAAACAACTGGAAAGAGCTGGAAAGAATTGCATGAGGCAGCGTTGGATGGAGAATGCTGGTGAGTGGCCTATGTTCCTCCACGAGAAGTAACATGCGTAAGTAAGTAAGTAAGTAAGTAATTTGAACTTCATAGGGAATTTGAGTAATAACTCTTTCACAACATTAATAGGAACAATAGTTTCAATTTTTATTTTCAATCATTTGTTCATCTATGTATTCCACAGTCTCTATGAGTGGGACGTTTGTGAATAACATCCAGTCACATCATCTTTAATCCCAACATATTCAAATACTAGTCAGTTAATTAATTTATGTATAAAATTTATTTAGAAGCATTTTTGAACATAGACACTTATAAAATGTGGCTATAACAATAATAAAGTAGTATATTAGGATTTCTGGAAATGTAGTATCAAGGTTACTGAAACGTTCTCATAACATAACTGACTCATAAGAAACATGTCTAACCTAAAGGTAGTATATATTAGAAAGAGAATCATCTGAAAGGCTTTCAAACCATAAAGCATTAAATAACTGGTTACAAATCTTCCAAGATTAATAATACTTACAATTTTGACATCAGGAATCTCGTTGTCAATGGTAACTGTTTACCTATTGAACTATGGAGAATATTATTTATCAAATAAGAGCACCTGACTTTATTCAGTTTGTTAAACAAACATCATCAAACACACCATGCAAATATTTATTATCATATTTACAGTGATTAGAGCATGTAGTTCACAATAAGGTATCTCGAACAAGTTAACGTAGAGGAATATTACTGTTAGATCTATTTATTTCAGTCAGTTATAATCAACATAAGACTCAATTACCTGTGGTTAAATGAAAATGATGTCTACTGTACATACATTCTATGCTTATTTAAGATGAATGGAAATCGGTATACTCTGCTGCAATATTTACATCTGGTCTTCAGGTGACTGAAACCGCTTACAAATCCATTGTCTTAAGAATGAACACCATAAAACGTCATAATAATTTATCTCACTAAAATTATTATAATGACAAAAATAATCTGATCAGAAACGTTAAACAATACCTTTTTGTAGTCCAAAATATGTGGAGCTGTTTCGAGGACTTTTTCCACACACACTGGATCAGAAAATGTAATAAATCCAAAACCTCTATAAGAAAAGAAATGTAGATCAAATAAACAGGTTAGTGAATTACTATTCATAGTTTTACACAAATAGGATTTTTTTATGATTAATAAATATAATTCATGTTTCTGCTTTCAAAAAATTGTTTCTATTTCATTCTATGTTACGAAAACTGTTATATTAGTCTATATGGACAAGTAATAAAAGATAGAATAACCACAGGTTCTTAGCTGAGCTAACAAACTTTTAAAATGTTATGAAGAATGAAGGATTACACAAGTTCCATTGTTTAACTAAGGATAACGATTAAATGTTTAAAAACTAAATACTTTTTGTACATTTTTCGGCTTTAAAGTTATATCTGAACATTCAGAAGTCAGTTACTTAAAATTAATATGAAAAAAAGTTATGTTTTATATTCCTCAAATTCACCTAAATAGGGCAATGGTTGAATACTCAGATTTCAGAGTTTGTCGGTTTTCAATAGCTATCTAACTGAGATTGACTTGTGATCGCAATAAAATATATTACTATAACAGATTTTGAGACATGATTACTGTATATTCATGTCTGATATTCTTCACTGATCTATTGGGAACCTGAAGGCTGTAAAGATACACTATTAGTAGTATAATTATAAATGCATGATAAGTATTAAGATAAATATTAACATAAGCAAGATATAAATATATTTTACATTGTATTTTACCTTGATCTTTTTGTGAGAGGATCACGCATAATCATATATTCCCTAAGCTCACCGTATTTTTGAAAATAGTCCCGTAATCCCTCTACAAAGTAAAATAATTAAAAATGTGTATTGTTGATTAAAAGTATACTAATTATTGTACAAAAATTCTACCAAATAATTACATTGTTAAGTGTTATGAGATATCTGAAATAATGAATATTTAAATAAAATCATGTTTCAGAATATTGATGAATTTACGGTCACTGAGTTAAAAATTTTAGCTGTAAGGCTTTCATGGTTATTACAAATAACATCATCAAAGACTACTTCAAATAAATTAGTGCTATAGATGTTGTACAGAATGACAATTAAAATTTCTCAGTTAAGTTTTCCAGTTAGGTGAGCCAAACACCAGTAAAAGTCTTTAATGAAATTAAAATAAATTTTACTACCTACTTTTGATTTCTTTTATGTTTTCTTTTGTTGTATAATTAAAAATAATATATTCATAAATAATATAGAATGTCCAGCAAATCTTTGAATGTCTTTGAATAAACAAATTATCCTCATCAACAACAACGAAATCACCATGATGGTGATAATGATGAACTTTTGACATTTAACAGACAGTTTTAAAGTTACCAAACAAAATAAATAAGATGAAAGATTATTAGACAGATATAGTTTTATCTTCTAATATTAGTCATCTTACCAAGCAGTGAATGATGGGAAAATAATTGATTATTGTTTAATTATCAAAAGGGGTTTTGTGGATATTTTGGTAATTTCAATAATTAAAATCGTGAGTCAACTGAAGCCAGATCACCATAGAAAACTTGCAAGCACTGGATGGTCATTTTGTCCCAGTATGGGGATTCCTCAGAAGTGCGCATCTATGATCCCGCCCCGCGAGATTCAAAATCAGAACCTGTCATTTTCGCGCGCGAGCGCTTAACCTCTAAACCATTGAGCCGGCGGGTATCCAACGGTGTTAATGCCTAACTTCAACCAATCTACGAAATTACGCCACCGTCAACCATTGTCTTCAGTGAGTTGATATCTCACAACAGACCTGGTTGAAATTCACTGGTCACCGCTTCTCACTAGAACTCCAGGAAATGCCTCTTGAAGTCAGTCACTAAAGAGCAGATAATTATCATTAGAAGCGGTTTATTTTCATTCATATCCTAGAAGTAAATAGGCAGTTTTAAAAAATTCAACTGTAACACATTTTTTTAATGGTAAGTTATAGTTCATAAATAGCTGTTAAAAGCAATTAAATGATCACTAGAATTCATTAAGGATCAAAATAAGTTTCTTTTTTACTAAGAAATAATGTCGAATGTTAAAATACTACTTAACATTAGAAATTAGCATGGATTACTTCAAAGTGATTTAAACAAGACGTGTTTTTTTTATTTTTATAGATATCCCTTGACATACATTGGGAGGTATATTTTTACATTAAAATATATACCACTACTCGTATATAAATTATATTAAATTATCCTCAAAGAAAAATGATTAAAATTGAAGTATATTGAATACCAATCGTTTTTTGTTTCGGTACATAATAGCTGGGTGTGTCGAAGTTCAAATCTAGAGTGATATTAACTTGAATAATGAAACTACGATGTATTTTCTGTTGAACAATTAAAGTGTTATCATTATGTTTACAAAGTTGGCATATCTTACATAAAATACTATGTGCAACTATAGAAAACTGTAGTTATATCGAATTAAGAAATGTTCATTGCTTTTGCGTTTATTCACTCTCATTTATTTGCGCTTAGAGTAAATTTTGAAAATAGGTTTACTGGTAGAAACCCATTTATGTTGAAACTTGTACAAAGGCCCATTGATTTTAGAGAGTGTCACTTTTTGGAAGAATTGAGAAAATTATTATTGGAAATAAAATGGATATGAATAAGAAAAGAAAGATAAATGAAGAGTAATTAGATATTTAATCTTCGAAAGAAGAATAGTTCAAAACTGATCAGATCGGCTGTGAGTCCTTAAACACTGGTTAATAATGCCAAAGGAATTCCGCTATGTAAATTATTACTACCGAATTCATGGCAATAATACTTACTTCTTAGGACTTATGTAATGTCCCTGTCAGCTGTTTGGGGTAATTTTTCAACTGATTAATCTAGCCCATATTATGTTTACTCGAATGACCTTTCCTATTTAGTCTGTTTACTTGATGGTTCCAACTCATAAAACATGTCTCGTGTCATCTTCCGCCCAACAACTGCAGATGTGAACTGATTTGCAATAAATCTGCCGTCTGATAGGTAACTTAATATTTTCTCGTGAACATCGGTAGAATCGGTTACTAAGTGTTTCTTCTAAACCTCTGTCAGGATGTATATGACCCAAATCAGAAATTTAAATAATTGACCATTTTGATCATTTCAACTTCTGTGTTAGAGGTGAGCATAAAATCTTTTTGAAATTGACAAATACATAATAATTTTTTATTTTAATTATTCTGCTGTAAAACGTTAAGAGATTATATGCCAACTCAACATCGTAAAATAGAACCGTATCATTTGTTTGATCCAGATCGATCATCAGAAAAGGGTAGAATCACTAATCTCAGACTGAAAAAGCTAATTTCATGACGATACCTTTGATGAAGCTTACCAGTGGACACTTATGGTGCAAATTATGATCTCATTATTACATGTTTATATCGATTTCAACTACTAAATAATTCACATATTCTATATATGTTCCCGTTTAGAGATGCAAAATCCTGAGTATGAACAATATCTTGCATCTTATGACACTATAGACAAGATAATAAAATCAATAATAACAACCAGGTAACCGACTGAAATACAATAACTGTGAAAAAATATTAAGGCAAGAAAACAAAAATGAAGATTATTACTACTAAAGTTGATGGGTTCGATCCTTAGTAATGTTATGGTTTCTTATTTCTGAAGTATCCTATACTAGAATGAAAAAGATGTCTGGTGCATCCTGATGTTTAGCTGTAGCTTAACTAAAACTAGTCAATAATGTAAACTACGAATATTTAACAGTCTCCATATAAACCCTAAAATATTATTATTATAAAAGTCAATCAACATTACCCATTCTAATTCATTCGTCTTTATCATAGCTAATCAGATTTTACAGTAGTTTGATACTTTCTGCAGTAATACTAATGATAATAATAGCTCATTGTATGTATCCTGTTATTTATTGGTAACTCCCCTAATATTCATTTCTTCATAGAAAGTGATCGGTCGGCTATCAAAAACGCATAAGATATTATTACTAATATTATTATTAACTGGTGATTGCTTACTAAGTGCTTACTATGACATTTGTACAAACGTTTCATAAAACCATGTTCAATATTCATAAAACATATTAACCATATAAAAGTAAGAATAATAGTGACTGAGAATCCCTAAAAGTCAAAATGGTTATCACATAAAAGTTATTTTTTTTTTATTTTTCTTAGAGGAATAATACTTTGTCAGGTAACTGCAAATAGATGACTATAATTTCAGTTACTGTAGGTTTTAGAATCAATAAATAACTAGAACTCTTTATTCTACCAGCTTTTATGAAAGCAATAGTAAAATAATGTAGAAATTCGCTATTTGAAACTCTTCTTTTAATCAATCAGTTAATCAATACAACTGTAGATCTTTAGACCAATTTGTATTGGTTCAAAGCTGTTCAATCTTACATTCTCAAAGTGACAAATAAAACAAACAAGATAAGAAGTAAGGAGAATCAATTAAATTCAGCTGCTATCGAATTGAACTCATAAAAGACATGGCTCAAATGAAACAGAGAGGATAGAGGAATTAGGAATGACATTTAACTGAAGATTTGGATGAAGATAAAGAATGAGATCAAAATTGCACTAAGTAACCTGAAAACGATCAACATTAATGTACACAACAGAAGATACTGATGGATTACTATTATCAGTGTGTTTTTACATGTGAAGTGAAAGTATATTTTCAAAATGTACAGTTATAAATATTTTATTTATGAACTTAAAAAAACACTTTATTCTTGTTCATATTTGCGAGATATTCGTTCTCTTAACACTGAAACTGAATCAGTATAATTCTTCCTAAGAGGATGGATAATTTCCAGACCGACATTTATCACTCTTTAGTTGTTATAAATTCATAAAAAAACAAAGGTCTTACACTTATATATTAAGTGATGGATTAAAAGTTTTCATTAATTTGAGATCTAGAGACTAAAGTTGTTTATTTCAAGCTATATTTTTGCTTCATATCAGAATTAACTTAAATTCATCAGAATACTGATTTCATTACTAATATTTCATAGATGAATATTTTCGCTAAATCCCACTCCTTTTTGCAGCCTATGTAAGATTCACATCTAAGGTTTAAAGAAAACTACAGTGTAGATCCATACATTTAAAAACAGATTACTTTGCAACAAATGTATGTAGTTTTTTTATTTACCTTGGTTTGTTATGACATTATGCTGATGAGAATATAAATACGCACGCGAAGGAACATAAGATATAAAAAACAAGGAAGCATTGATTGTCACTGCGATTCCTTCAACAATGACAATAACGGCAAAAAGATGTGAGAACCACAAAAAAATTCTGGTTTGACAAATAAAGGGAAAATGGAGAAGAGAAGAACCAGATACTTTTACACCACAAATAAATACAAATACATACATAATAGATATCCGGTATTAGTTGTAGGAAGACTCAACTTACCAGATGTTGTAGTAGGACTGAGGCCACCAATAAACATTTTCCTAAAATATGAGAAAATAAAAGAAGGAAACTGTAAACGGACGAACAATCCAGGGACGGTCAGCATATGAAGTAAAACCAAAAGAAACGTTTAATTAGTGTGTAACAGAAATAAAAATCGAACTTAATATAACAATAATTACAACTGTTATTACTGTAAGTAAAGAATGTGTAGTAAAAGACAGAATCGAGGACAATTCAAATGAAGAAGAGAGATTAATACACGTATGTGTTTATATTTATTTGTTTATTTATCTAGGTTTTGCGAGCACCCCTACACATTGACGAATTTTTACAGAATGAAGCATTCACGTGAACATATTGCGTACTGGGAAGAGAGGAAGAAAAGGGGAAAGCAATGAATCTACTAGTTATTCTGAATTTTCAACACTCCTATATATATACATATATATATATATATATATATATATATATATATATATATATCAAGCTGTGATTGATACTTAATAAATAAGCAAACACATAAATGACTTCAAATTAGAATATACAAATAACATCATCAACGATAGGCGCAACATTAGTAAGACTGTAATTCAAATAAATGTTATACTAAGAAAAAATATAGTTCTACCTATTATTTCGGCAAAGGTAAAGCAACAAATTAAAAAGTAAACAACAATTGAGACAGTACACGTAAACATATATTTCGACTAATATCAATATACTGAAAGAGATGACTAATCAAACTGGACAGTATATGTGGTTATCATAAAACGAAAGAAAAATAATAATTGAGAAATAAGTGTTATCCACTGCTTACGTGTAATATTTTTTATGATCAGTATGTTAATAATTCAATTAGTTGATTAATTCAATAGATAAACTGTTTCTATATTGTTTCTTTTGTACTATCTAAACTTGTATTAATTGGATTCGGTTATTTATTTACTGTGAAGAAGTGGCTTACATTAAGTCACGAAACGTCGGATATATAAGTTTTCTACTCATTGGAATGTAGCAACAATATATATATGTATATATATATATATATATATATATATATATATATATATATAATACTGTTATATTGTTTATGTTTCTTTCATGTTAATCAAAAAATAGTTTTGACAAAACCACAGTCATAGAAGAATCTTCTTTTAGAATAGAGATAAAACTATACGATGGATTTGTAAATCTTGTTGTTTATTCATTGAATTAATGTCCTAACTAAGAGCTTGCATTACTCATTATTCTATTTAATAGTGTATAATATTTTAATAGCATATAAGTTTTGATTGTATACTGTACCAGGGCATTCGGGGGCAAACTCCTCCGCACCGGGAGTCGAACCCGGGCTGCCTGAGTGAAATCCAGGAATCCTAACTGCTTCCCCCATATGCCCTGGTATGGCAGAGAGTGGGGAGAGTTCGCTCTTCCTCTCGAAATGCTCTCACATGACCACGAGTATATAGCCTCTACCAGGGAAGTTCTACTCACTGCCTTCTCATGGCAGGGGTGTTGTTTACGAACTTGAGAGGACAAAGAGCGAGTACCCCACGCTTCAACCGGGTCGATGGACACGAAGAGTCCGCCTAGGGGAGTTGGGAAACCCTGATTCCAAATAAACGGTGCACATGGGCTCTAGTATTCTGAGGGAACAAATGGCGTATGAACCAATCGTTGATCACCGGCTACCATGGGACTGCATCTCCTCACGATGCTCCACTGCTTTGTGGATTAGACCTTCAGATAGAAGGCTGTAGATGTAGCCCCCTAAGAAAACCACCTGCTTCGGTTTGAACACCCGGGCAGTATCGCAGCCCTTACACAAATCAAATGAGATTTGTGTGGCGCATATGTATTTGGTGCCTCCTTGTACCAATATCTATGTGTTCAAATAATAAACAACAATATTGTATACCTGTTCTACAGTCCATAAATGTCGATTGGGCTAATAGAGTTTAATAACATTGTTCAACATGTAAAAATCTGAATATCATATAAAACATAATATTGGTAAATGTAAGCTTCATTCTCCATGCAAATTAAATTTAGTTCAAACAATTAAAAATATACGTGAAAAACGGCAGTAGTTTATTTATTTTGTGAAATGTTTCAAACTTACTATATTGACAAAATGTTCAATGTTCACCTAATATAGTAATTGGCTTTATTTATTACATAAATACAACGAGTACTAATGATATATGTATTGAAAAATGAAATTACGTAATCATTAATTATTAATCTTTTATTTAAAACAAGTTGTTCAAATGATCAATTTGGGTTGATTGATGCTATTCAACTAATATGCTTAATTCAACCTTATGAATTCATAAATTAAATACGGTAGGTAGAATGGATTTATTATAAATAATTTATTTAATAAAAGCTATTTTGCATAAAATAATGTTTAAATTTCCAACATTCCAAAGATATACATGAAACTCAAACAGATTGAATCTCAAAGAAGTGACCTGAAAGAAGTAAGGATAAGTAACCTCTGAAAGGTGAGAAGTTTGGTAACTCATTAATTCAGACGTAAATTCTGTGTTATAAAGCTAATTATACATCGTAAATAGTAAAATAAATATCAAAGATTCCCAGAATTATTGACCTTCAGTTCATTCCTACCTAAAAAACAACATGCATTATATATGACTTCAATTGATTTAACATTCTCTTACATTATGATTGGATTTTAAAGTATTTAGTATTTTTAAGTTTCACATCAGCTGTAAATGAGCTAGTTATACTACTAGTTACATTAGTTATAATATTGGAAATACAATTTTACACACCTTAATCAATAACGTTTAGTTAGAAATGTCATTGAGAAAAACATAAGTAACAACATATTTAACATAATCATGAAAACTGATTAATAGTTGAACATGAAGTCGTGTAAAGAATTGGCTGATGTCACAAATAATAATAATAAAATAAGAAAAGTTTGTAACAAATGAGTGTTAGTTAAATCAGCCAGTTAATATAAGAATAACATTGTAATTTCATGTCATGAGTCAATGTCAATGGAATTACGGCTTGACCTTTGGATATAAAGGGGAAGTGTGGTAAACCTCTCGTTACCATGTTAAAATTATTATGTTGTTATAAAGCTTGTTATTTACTCAATCGCTTTATCTTTGATATAGAAAAATAATTTCACTACTATCTCAATGAAACTTGACTGTTATGTTAAATATGTTGTTACATATGTTTTTCTTTGTGACTTTCTAACTAAACGCCATTGGCTAAATTGTGTAAAACTGATTCTAGTAATATAAATGATATAACTTGTAATTTAAGTCCGCCATTTACAGCCGATATAAAGCTGTGAAATATAATGAAATCGTGATTTTCCTCGATAATCTTGTTATTCTTGCTTTGTTTAAATTTATCAAAGGATCAGAGGGTATGCAAAATGCTGATTCTTCACTAACATCAATTACTGTTTTCATTACCTTATGAAGAAGATTGACCTGTATATATTCTAGTCCTTAAATTACATTAACTTTTTAACAGTGAGCACTCACAATTTCGACATGAACTAAAAGAAGAACCTTCTAGTATCTTGATCACCATGATACAATTCACGTACTTAGTCAGAATTCAATGGTTTTGATTTCCCATTATTGATCGATTGAGTCAGTTATACCAAATCGTTCAATAAAATATAATTATTTCACTCATAAAATTTTTTAACTCAATCTAAAGTCATCGAAATATCAATGTCTGTAAAGGTCTTCTGTAATAATTGAGGAAAATATATTAATTCATATAAAATTACATTTTACTACGGTTTTTAACTACACGCCTGAACAACTGATTAAATATTACGTAATATTTTAAGATTTATTACTTATATTTTGAATATAGAGTAAAGAATAGAAATAACTACAAGTGGTTAGTGATGAGTTGAAGATGGAAAATCTAAATGATCATTAGTTTTTATGACTAACAATTACACAAAGAAATAATCAGGTCAACTTGTATTTAAATAAGTTATATGTAGTACCATGTTGATAATTTTAAAAAATCACCATATAACCAGAGTAAAAGTGAGTTTGTTTTTTAAGTTTTGGAGAACTAAGTTGATAGAAGCCAATAACTTCGTAATGAATATGAGAAATTTTCGTCTTATCCATATATAGTGATGAATGAATATGAATCTTCATGTTAGAATAGTTACCAACGACATGTACATTGACTCCATGCAATAAATCGGTGAATAATAATCATAAACTTATATTTCGTTCATAAACTGATAACAAAAAAAGGCCCAGAAGGATAGAAAAAAAAATTTTTGTTTTTGTGGAAAACTAGTGATGTCATCCGGATTTCGAAACTCAAAACAGTGATACAAAGACTAGGTTTACAACATATTAGTTGAAAACTATTTTAATTACTAAGTCGTGGCTTAGCAAATGAATATACATACTTAATTGGCTCAACTTAAGTAAACTACCTTACAGAAGAAATTATTAAAATTGAATGTACCACTACAGAATATCAAGTATAGTGAAGCGTGCAATTCTCTTTAGTTCTAGAACTCTATAACAATATATATCAGTAATATTTTATTACATCGATTCATCTGATGTGATAGTGATAAAGATAGGTTTTTTTCTCTCTCACACAAGTATGGGTAAAATAGTACGAATGTATTGATTAACCACCATTAAAGTGAATAATAAGATCATATTAGTGATATGTTTTAATTGTAACACTTTGTGTAATTCAATATTAACTTGAAATATCAGATTACTTTTCGTCACATTTATTGAACCAATTTAGAACATTTCACTAAATAAAAACAATATATGTGCTTTTCCAATATGCACGTGAAAAGTTTTGAAAAAAAGAAAGAAAGAAAAAGATATACGGTTATGTTTTCTTCAGGTCAACTGTTTGTTATATCCAATAAAATTTGTAATTGTCAGTTAGAGGGTAATTTTATAAATTTAACATTAGAAAATATTGAAATTCTCGTATTTCAATTCAATACTACAGTGATTATATAAAATGCTGAGGAATCCCACAATAGGACGGAACGGCCATTAAGTGCTTTCAAGTTTTCCATGGTGGCCTAGCTTCAACTGATTAATGGTCTCAGTCATTAAAATTACTGTAATATTCACAAAACCCTTTCTGATATGAAAATGAAATAATTGAATTAATCACTGTCGGACATATACAATAATATATGAGTTACACTTTCTTTACAATGTAAATTGAATATTAAACTTTTATTGAAAAAATTATTGAAATGATCAAAAATGTCTTGATTTGAAATGTTTCACTCGTTCATATCAACTAGCTTTGATACATATGAACAATCACAATGTTAAATAACAATTGAATATTGAATATTCCACAAAATTCACTAGTAATTTTTTTTAAATGATGATTTCAATTAACAAACCATTTTTATTGTTGAAAGTTTATCTAGCTAAGTTTATCCGGCTGCGTTCATCCGGATAAAATGTATCCAAAAATAAATTTTTCAGTATATTGTTTGTCAGATAATCAAAGGCGTATCTTTTCGTATATATATATATATATATATATATATATATATATATATATATATATATATATACCATGAGTGAACCGCATGTTGTTAAAACATTAAAATTTATCAAGATTTACTTGAACTAATATTTGGACACATTCAAATGTAACTTAATATCATATGATAATTTATTTTACTTATCCATGATCAATAAACAGTTTCCTCTTTAATTTAAACATTTGTCAAATAATGCTATTATAAATAGGTTGTCATGACATCAATGACCTTACCCATGCAATCAAGGAAAAAAAATAGAAAGTAATAATAATATTTAGAATTATCAAAGTGTGAAATTAAATGATAAACCGAATAGATAAAGAAAATATATAAGATTGTATTATATATATATATATATATTTAACAGGGAGTTATTAATATTGAATGAATACAAGTTTTAACAATAAAATAATTGATATATACCAAGTGTATAGCAACATGAAATAAATATTGATGATAATATCAATTGAATTTTTAAAAAGAAATTTATATTTTAACCACTTCCTAGCTTTCAGAAACCAATCATAAACTATACTAGGGATAACTAACTAATTTCGATAAAGGGACTAATTGCTTTAAATAACTAACTAAATAAATAATATAATTTATCAATGGTTTTTTATTTGACATTTGTATATAGTTCCTTTGGTTAAACTATACTGTCATTATTTAAGATATTGTTGATATATCTTCTTAACATTACTGTATGTGTTACAATGAGTCAAACTTGAATAACAAAAAGCATATATACTGTATTCATTATAGACAGTGAATTAATTATCTATGTACAGCAGTTGTTTTGAAAATGTTAATTATAACCATATTTATCTGTAAAATGTTAAACTTTAATTCCAGTTTCAAATTCTGTTTAAAAGACATTCATTGATTAACTCTTGAAAATTAGAAAAATATATTCATAGCTTACATTGAAATAATCATACTGAATGCGTTATAGATGTGAATATAGTCTTGTTCGCACTATTTTGAATAACTAAAGAATAAATACAGTTTTAGGGTTCATTCCAAAATGCTTATGTGAATTGAGTTTTCTATTGCGAAAACTACATACAACTCAAGATACAAAATTTATTAATCAGTATTCTAAGTGTACAGTCAAATAAAGATATTTATCCCATATCAATTAGTACTTTATCCAAAGTAATATTTCGATGATTAATATATAGACACACGATTAATCATATGTATTATTTTGGTTTATACTATCATAAAATTTCAACAGAATATCTATCTAGGTTCTGTAAGATGGTGGAGAAGATTTGTAGCTCAGGTGGATGATTTTGATGAAGATTTAAATGATCTGATCATGAAACTTTCATCATTCTTCTGAACAACATCATCAGCACAAACCTGAAGTTTCACGACCAAATCATTCAGCTCAAAGAACAAAACTAAGTTCTATTGAAGATATTTAAATGAACCTAACAAACCCTCACAAAATAAACTAAATAAAAATTATAATAAAACTTATAATTGAAATAGTCAGATTTTTAAATTCATTGTACTTCATTTATTCAATTGATTATCAAACAATAAATCGATTTTATCATATTCAGTACATCAATCTATAATGAAAGAAATATAAACTAATTAAATTCTAATCTGTTTCACTCTGTATACAGTTTATTGAATATGAAACTAAACATTAGTGTCAATATACAAATCAATATTGTCTCTTTTATTCTGTTATGAATGTTATTTAAGATAGAACAAGTTAAATATTATAACAAAACTCATAATCATAGTTACGTATTTAACTTATTGTATTAGTGACCACTACAATATTTATCGATCAATAAATTTGTTATGTAAATCAAAATAAAGCAAGTTTATAGCAATGCATCAGCTTTACTTATTGCCATTACACTGTATGTGTCATTGAGATGAGTTGTAAGTTAACAGTTTTGTAAAACAATTCAAGACATGATTTCCCCTTTTAACTCAAATAATATCTATTTACAAGTAGAAATTTATAAGATTTTACAAAAACTATAGTTCATTAGAATTGATTATGACTATGTTAATACCAGCTGTGTTTATAAATTTACTTGAACCTGCCAAACCAGTTTCATTTTGATGGAGTTTTGTTCTCTGAGCTGGATGGTTTGGTCGTGTTTCATTAGCTGAACATAAAGGAAGGCATATCTTGTATTTTTTGAACATGTTCCAAAAAACCTTCAAATAAGAGAGAGAGCATTACTTTGAACAGCGCAATTACTAAACATATCTCGGATATAAAACATTAGTTTGTTACTTTGTGATCTTTCAAGCTGATTAATAAACATTAAAGTTTCTGTCTTCTGGAGCTTGCTGAAGCCTTATTTTAATTAACTGAGCTTTACTCATTTTATTTATACTTATCAGAGTTTGCTCATTATGTAACTACTTATTTAGACTTTTGTTACCATCATTATTGCGGGACGTCCTTTTATATAAGGTATATGTTAACAATATTTTATTCAGTCTATTAAATTTACCTATACTCTTAATTTACTATACTGAAATGTCTTTAAAGTGACTTTCAACTAAACTCTTGAATGTAAGTAATTTAAACCCATTTTGTGATTACAATTTTTAAATATCACAGGTAAGCAGCTGATGAAAACCAGACGAAATAAAGTGAATTCATAGTATATTGCTCAAATATTTGTTCTTGCTCTCTTTAGGGTAATAGAGGGAACTACATGTATGAAAGAAGTCATTATGTTGGATAACCAGTACTCTGCTGTTAATTTGGTTGAATTAATTTTATTTTTCAGTTAGAGTTGTCAATAAATACAGAAAGTCGTAATTTCAATATTTAGCTTGTATATATTGAATTAGCAAGTAAAATCACACTGAATGTACTTCAGTTTGGATAAATCAATACTAACAATCTGCATTACATAATGAGTATCTTAAGGTTTAGTGGACAAAAGCTGATTGTTCATTGTTCCTTGAATAAAATAAGTAAAAGAAGTGTTATCATTTATTGACTGTAAGAAACTAGTGATATAAAAATCATTAAACTAATAAAAATTAATCAGTTTTCTGATATTCACAACTGACATGTGCTAAAATAATAGACAGGTTGTTATTTTATTCAAAAAGGCGTTCATTGTAATCATAGGGTTATATCACGTTACACAATTTTATGTTGTATTTTGTAAGTGACAGTAAGCTCTTTGTTGAATGTTCAAAGTCGATAGTCAGATATCAATGACATAGAAGCTTATCCTATTTCACATTCTTTCTAAAATAATTATTCTAAAAATTTTAAACACAGATTCTTGTTTTTGATGAGGTTTTGTTCCCTAAGCTGGATGGTTTGGTCTTCTACCTGAAGTTTGTGCCGATGACATTCAGACGAACGATGAAAGCTCCACGACCAAACCATCCAGCTCAGAGAACAAAACTCCATCAAAAATCATCCACTTGACCTACAAATCTTCACCATCTCATTAATTCTTGTTGATCTTGATGTTTTAATTGATTAATACAATTTAATCAGTTATATGAACTCTGTTGTAATTTATTGATCTATTATTATAATGTTTATTATTACTCATTTATTCAATCCAATATTATGGATAAAAGTCATAATTCGTATTGATCTTTAATGGTTCTAATCGTTTACTAAAGATATTTACTAATGATCATTATTATAAATCATAATCGTTATTATTACCATCATCATGATGATCATTAAAAAAAAGAAAATGTTTAATTGTACGAAATACAGAACTACAGAAATGAAAATTGAAAAGAAAACCAATTTCATAAACAACTTTGATAAATAATACCAACTTGGACTGTATAATAATAATGTTATGAATTCTCTATTAATGGATTAGTTTACATAGAAGGATATTTGTTAATGTTATCAAGACTATATATGTATGAATGATAATATAGAGAGTAAATCAGTTTGGTCTTATCTTTCACTTTTTTTTCTGAGTGAATGCTGTATATTTAAAACTAAAATATTGAATCTAACAAGAAATAGATTCAATGAAATAAGTTAATAAAATCGTACTTCAGTATGTTTGAATGTCTCAGTTGGTTATTCTTACAATGTGAATATGGTACATTTATGAAAAAAAATATAGAAACAATTCATTGATTATTTTGAATCTATGTGAATTATTTAATAGACTTTTGTTTTTTGAGCTGTATGGTTTATTCATGGAACTTTCATTATTCTTCTGAATGACATCATCAGCACAAACTTCATATAAACTTCTATATTAAAATCATCCACCTGAGCTAGAAATCTTCTCTACCATCTCAAAATTATATGAACGTAGTACGCTTCTTGTTGTTCGGAAATGAGAGAATTTCACCAAAATGTAGGCTTTCACTCGAGAATTATTTAATAAATTGAATTAGAGAGTTATAAAACTGTGAATAAATAAAAACATTTAGACTAAGTTAAACAATTATCTTTTATTAGGTAAACCTGAAATTAAACTCAGTATCTAGTATGTATTCAGCCCAAAATAATAAACAATTATGTTATGATTTCAACGATCTCAGCTACAGTCCAAATGCTAAATTTTTAAATGACACAAAATATGAGTTATTGATTTTATATGTGGATGAAAACAGTAGTGATTCATTAATCTGTAGCTAACATTAGTAATATAAATAAACATAACATAAAGTGACGCAACCTTAGGGAAGAAGCCAACACCAGAAATAAAAGAGAACTTCTACTGTTCTAGTTTCAAAAAGATATTATTCATAGACCTTAGTTTTCATTTGTTCGCTGGTCGATAATTAATAAAAGAAATTAAAGAAGATGTTTGGAATTAAGCAATAGTGATTCGTCGGTTATAAAATATTTAAGTATAACTCTTGTCTATCTTCTTGAGTACATTACTAGTAAACGGTTAATATTCAACAGAGTAAATGAAATCATAAACTCAGTTACAATATTTTTCGCATCGTTAAACGAAAAGTAGGTTGTTATCGTTTGTTTTTTTTCTTAACGATAAACCTCATAGATAATAAAAGTGAACGGACAATCAAAGCAATGTACAAATAGCATTGACCTAGAAAATTATTTTCCCAATTAACTAAACAGAAAAGAATCTTTCTTTCTTTCTTTCTTTCTTCTTTTTTGTTTAAGATCCACTTCAACTTTTATTTTGTGACCTGGCTATTTTCTTTATGAATATTCTTCTCTACTAAGAGGTATTATATTGTTTATGTATTTGTTAGTTATTATGACAAAACATATTATTATAATTAAAGAGGATTTTTGATGATAAGAATTCGATTCTCTTTTCTTTATTCGAATAAATTTTTCTGCAATCATTATAAATTCTTTAAAATAAATTATGATATTAAATAATGTGGCATGACAAATTACTTATTTATTAAAATTGAATGTAACTATAGAATATGAAGAGTGACTATGACACTAAAACATAAAAAGAATACCTACTGTATTTTATTAATAGATAGAAGCTAGACATTAACACCGTCAGATGCTGGCCGTCTCAGTGATTTCGTGGTTAAGCGCTCGCGCGCGAGATAGATAGGTCCTGGGTTCGAATCCTGCTAGGCGGGATCGTGGATGCGCACTGCTGAGGAGTTACACAATAAGATGAAACGGTCATCTAGTGCTTCAATTGACTCATGATCTCAACTGTTGAAATTACTACAATCTCCACAAAACCTCTTCTGATCGAAAAATGTTAAAAATCGTAATAGCATCATATTACAATTTAGAGATGATTCAATAGGTTTTTTATTAAAAATTAGACCATTAATTAAGTTTGTTAACTAGCTGGGGCTATTATAAATAGAAGACTAAATTCACACTTAACATGAATAGTGTGTAAATAATTGTAACACACTCCATAATGTTTTCCATTGACTATATGTGAACACGCATTGAAAGGAGTAAAATGATGGAAAATATTTGTGACTCAGAGAAAGGATCTTGGTGTTATCTTTTCTTAGCTGAAAGGTTAATTCGTCAACTACAATAGGACGGAATGTTTGTGAGAGACAATTAAAAGTGGACGCAATGAATAAGAAAATTCGATGACACTCAGTAAGTAGTTGGTAATGATTCGTCATCTATAGTTCAACACATATTCAACATCGGTTTCCAAAGCTTATCTAAGTTTTGAGATTAGTATGCAAAATGGTTAAAGATGAATTAGTTGATTTTTTGAAGGTTTAGACATACGAAATATGAAGCCTTACTTAGGTTTCCCAAACATTTCTTGATTACAGTATCAAATATGGTGTAAGTAAAATAATTTTTGTTATCATAACTATTGCACTTCCCTACGTGTTTAGTTTGATCTTTCTTGTTCACAGCTATCTTCGCAAGTTAATCTGTGATTCACTCATTCGGAATGCTCTGTACAACTTGAATAAACGTTATCTTTTCGTCTTCATGAAAACTGGTGCAAGATATATGATATGAAGACAACCACCAAAATTATTGTTGTAGATTATTAATCTGTTTCATTGTGTGTATTCTCATGTTACCATAAATGAATAGTTGACAAAATTGAGAGTAAATACTGACTACATAAACAGGTCTTTATGTGTTAAAGCACTCAGTAGTTTAACTAACACTGTCTTATTGAATTCACGTTAACATAGAAACACGCTCATCATAATACTTTTCTCATCAAACCTTTTACAATCACTATTCATCCTAACCATTGTCCATTTACATTGTTACGTGAAAGTATGTCGTATTTAACTTAATCGTTATTGTTTATAGTATTTCATAAACACTTCAGCACTGTTACTTACGCCAACAAAATTACATCTTGTTATCAGATTTTCCTCTGGCCTTGACCTACTGATTGATGATTATTGATCAAATTTATTAGTCATATACCCATTTGCGGCTAATTATTCAATTAATTCATGTTTGTCAAACATTATTTTCTAACATCATGCGTAGGAATGTGCTTCGTCTAACCCTCACTACCAGCAGATGGTTCATTGTGGAACATTAAATAATTAAACAGACAAAATCAAATAAACCAAGTCGTAAAGACCTAAATTTAGTGATATAAATTTGAAGAGGAAACTAATGATTCCGTAATGTTATTATTTTGTGAACACATAAAATTGTCTGACTTTATGTGTATTTAGCTTGAAAAGGGTAAAACAGGAGTCAAGTCTTCATTCTTTCATTGAAATGGCCCTAATAAAAAGATCGGTATAAGAATTCTAGTTATCAAATTAAAAAGTTTTATTCTTTGGGAAGTATGTGTTAAGAGATAGTTTTCTTGCCGCTACGTTAACCAAAATGTTTTTTAAGATGACTTGTTCAACGATGATGATCACATTGAGTAAGAGCTTGAAACTATTCATACTCTATATATTGGGAATGAGTATCCATTTAAACTTCTGGTGAGAAGTATGGTCTAATTAAAAATATGAACAGAAATATGAGGAATACAACCGTTCACCATGAACCAATGTATATTTTGGTAGACAAGAAGCTGTATATATGCACAGCTACTCAATTCTGAACGCTAGACTGACGATAAAGTGATTCTAGAAGTTATCTACTGCACCATACTTAGTTATCGCATGCTTCAGTAACTCGAAAATTGTAGATAGACATATCCAACGGGTAACCTGGAGCAGTTATTTACAAATCTAATGTGCTACAGGAATCGAACAGAAATAAAAACAAAAGCATACAAACAACATTGAGATCATGTTCATAGTCTTAAGCAGTTTCTATAAGCATTCTAATGCTTAGTTTCAATCTATTTATAGTGAGATAACTGAAATAATGACATATACAAGCGTATTTGGGATTGCAGTCATTTAAATGACAGACCTCCATTCGTGGCTTGACTCAAACCAAGCGTTTTAACAAGAATGAACTAGGTTTGAGGCAAAGGATGTAGAAATATACGTATATGAAAACATGATTCCTTTGAACACTATTAAACTTGAATCAATCAAATAACAATAACTTATACAATACTGCTGAATTCTGAATTACATGATAATTTATTCTTTGAAGCTGAGATAAACCGCCATTTGTGTTGTTACTCATATACTTAAATGAATTAACCTTAAGTAAATTGTGTCAACAGATTATAGAGATCTAATAAATGTATAGGTCTTTTAAGTAACATCATCTGAATAAAATATGCTTTTTACCTGCTTACAGTCAATGGGTCAAGGTCACAAAACTATTATGGTGGTTAGATGCTGGTAAAATAAACACTTCCATAAATCATGCACACACAATTTATTCATCAGATGCATGTATATTGTTAAAATTCAGATGATAAGATACAAATTATTAAAAAACACATAGATAGCGAAAGTATGTTAATCTACTGTTCAAGCAAGTAAACAAAAGGTTTGATCAGTTAGTAATTGAACTGATATATATATATATATATATATATATATATATATATATATATATATATATATATATATATATATATATATATATATATAACAGCTCAATTATCGATCTGATGATTACATACAGTAACACTGTGTTATATCGTAATAGAAATAAAATTATTGATATCAGAACAGTATTCATTCATTCAGCGATACATTTTTCAGTAGTATAGGGTTTATGTCGGTGATGAAAAAGACAAGTTTCACCTATCAGCTGAAAAACTTATTGAGTTAAGTTCTATAAGTCGGAGGCATAAAATTAAATTTCTCACAGATAACAGACAAGAATCAAACGGAGTGTTATTACTGTATTCAAGTTATTTGATAGCTCAAACACCGGTAAGTACATATTAAGCCATGATTCAATGATTTAAGTAGTTGGAATTACCCAGTAGACCCAAAAGTTGGAGCTCTTCAGAGCCAACTTATCATTGGATACATTCAGAAAACTTAGTCGCGTGTATGCAGCTTAAATGCTTGTAATGTAGGTTAGTTATGAATAGTAGCGAAACAAATTATGTCTCAGTACATTATTGGTTGGGTACAGTGACACCATAAATAGTCTGATACATTCGCTCTCAGGATTTTCTAGGTTTTTCTGATGCTTTTTAGTTAAAGTTTAGTAACCTTCCTCTTATATATATTCTATCTTCTACAGTACTTACGAGTGTGAATAAGCTGAAGTGCACTTTTAACATACATCACATATCTTAACTTATGACATTGGCTTAATATGAAGCAAAACACCGATTCACTGCTTGACGTCTAGATAATGTACTGAAATGTAAGCCTTAGTTAAAACTTATTTTATTCCATACAATTGGTTTTGCTTAAATAAAGCCAAAATAAAACTCGAGGCAGAATAATATGAATCTGTCTTCTTTCGTGGTTCCTTTCAGTTACTTCCACTTATGTTTGTTTGGAGACGTAATCTAATATGAAATGACAAATGTTGGTAACGAGAAAAAGTTTAATTAATAACGATTATCATTATTATGTTTGTTAATAAGCGTGTATAAATTCATCGTAAAATGGAAATAGAAAATATAGATGGGTTTAACCACTAAGTATATGGAATCCGAGAGCTGATAAAATAGATTCAGTAATGATTATAGGTTTAACGAGTTTACAAAATGTTAGAGAACTACTCAAACGAAAAATACAGACGAAGCAAATGTCAGTTTTGAAGCAGGCAAAGGAAAAAACTTAGCAGAGAATTTATAACACAACAATAACTAAAATTAATAATAGTAATAATCATAAATAGGATTTTATTATTATTTGGGAATCCATCAAATGAGTGGAGAATTTGACTGGAGCAAGAACATATAATATAATAGAATAACACAAATTTATTACATTTCACGGTTTCTCGTCAGATGCTTACAACCTAAACATGACAGTACTAATCATTGTAAAGCCAGCTGATATACTTTCTATCAGGATATCCAAAAAGTTCTCATCAATGAATATCAATGAAGAGGTCAATAAATATGAAATAACTGTAAAAGATATTTATATGTTAAACAATGTGAATATTTATAGGTTGAATATAAAATTATTCTAGAATACAGAACTAAGAACATTGAAGCAGAATAATCTAGATATAAGATATTACTGTTATAGTTATGTAACTCTTAAACAATTGACTAACTGATCTCACTCATAAAGGTTTGAAATATATTTCTTTCTTTCTATGATAGTAACTATTAATTTTCACTTCTTATGTGATCAGTACCCAGTTAGTCAATCCATATTATTCTACTACATTATTTTTTCTTGTTTTAGTCAATGATAAATTGATAACCGTTCGTTTTTGAACATTTTAATTCAATTTGAATTTCTTAATTGCTATTCCTTTAATGAAGCGTAAATAAGTCGTTTTTCTATGTTTGTTGGTCGCTTTTAAAGACTGACGAATGTCAGTTATATGATGGTTATCAATTTTTGTCTGTGATTTTAAATTGTTTATGAGTTTGAAAATATAAACATGTACTCTTCACTTTGTTCTTTCAATGTATGTATTTGGCACGTACATACAAATCGGTAAATGCAGTTAAAGGTCTATTCTTTCATTTTATATTATATTTCAATGTTATTATTTTTAATAAGAACACGAATTTCAGCAGCTGAAAAGAAGTTATGAGAAAAATGAACACATATTATATATAAGGTAGTGCACACATTTCCTTAGCTCTCTACCTCTATAGTACAAAAGAACACTGATCAAAACTCTTAGTTATCGAATACTTACTACATTTTCTACGTATATAGTTCAAGAAGAACACATTTAGGGAGAACGGATACGTCGGAAAGTTTATAAACAAATACATGGTCACGAAGGTTAGGATTGGCAAAATACAAACAGTGAATCTAAGATCTCTGTTCATGCCACTGCAATTCAGAAGGGATGGAGCCAATGAAATATTAATTTACAGATTATGTATAACAATCGAAAAAATATTCAACGCCAGAAACTACGACTAGTGTTTTCTACGCGCCCAATGGTGACGCAGAGGCCAAAAGATGATTTACTTAAAATGACCACTTTGTTTGTATTTTTCAATTCGACTGCTCTTGGGTAGCAAGTTATATTGGTTGAAGTTCTAGGAATTCCCACTTTCGTGCTCACAAACACCTCCCAGAGTGGCTAAGCAAAGGTCTAGTGAAGAAAGTAAACAACTTTATGTTGTTCCATTTAGTGAGAACTGGTAATTCATCGGGTCACAATTTTTTACCAAAGTGTTTCAAACGAAAGAACCCATAGACATTAGGATTGGAAAAAATCTTCAACAGCTTCTTTGACTTCGGTCAACTTCAGGGCCAATTAATCAACAGTATTCTTAACTGCTGAATAACCTAATTTGATCAAAGTACTTACAGCCATTTTTACTCAAATATAAATATCTTTGTCGTCTTTATTCACGTATGTATGTACTATTATGATTATCGTTGCTTCAACATCATCAATAACCTCACGAACTCATTATTAATCTAGCCTCAAGTTGTAACTTCCGGATTTTTCGTGAGAAGCCATGATCAGTCAGTCATTGTCGGATGTGAGAGAGGTTTCCAACTCAGGCAATAGATGAAAGGTTACCAAAGATCATGGATTGATTACAGTTAGGCATTAACACCTTTGGATGCCGGTTCCGATGGTCTAGATGTTAAGTGTTCACAGACGAAACCAAAGGCTCTGGCTTTGAGCTCTGCGTGAGGGACCATGGATTCGCACTGTTGAGGAGTCCCATACTAGTACAAAATGGCCACCCAGTGCTTCCAGGCTTTTGGTGGTAGTCTAGTTTAAATAGACTCATGATTTAAACTGTAGAAATACTACAATTTCCATATATCTCCTTACCGGTAATCTACTTAGCACTCATATAACTCATATAACTTAATACACAATATGGTCTTCCACTAAACATTTGGTCGAATTTGCAATTGCATTATTATTTCTCTCACTCTATCTGATCCATATTTATTCTGAACATAAATCTCATAACTTCATTCAACGTATAAGTTAATTCAAGTTAACACCGCATATTAGTCATCTAAACATTAAATTTCCATTTATTTTACAATCCTAAATTTACATGTCATCCCTATAAACGTTATACTTTGTCTTAAACCTAGCCACTGTTTAGACTAATAATTTGGAGATATCATTATAAAATCTGAAGAGAATTTATTAGTGTTAATATTTTCATATTATTCTACCTCAATTATTAGATCGACTTTATTCAACGTTATTCCAATCGGGATCAAATCTTTTCATGTCCATTTACTGGATCAATGCAAAGTAGTTATTTTTTGCTTCTGAATTCTAATGTGACTTTAACTACTCACTGTTATCTGAGCCTTAAAGCTACAAAGTTTATCTACCGAACGAAATGATAATCTCTATTCAAGGTTTAAAATTATAGATCAATATTTATTATCGAATTCGTTCGTCATGTTTACAGTGTCCATTCACTCTATGAAGAAGTAAATAAATCTTCTTATCCACCTGTCATTTCAACATAATTATGATTTGGTATCCCGAATACTCCAAAAAATAAACTAATGACTCGTATTAATAAGGCATATTATCGGCAAAACATCGTCCAGATCATTTAAAAAAGTGGTTTAAATAGGAAAACATTATCTAAACAATTTGTTAATGGCCAAAAGACTATGGTTGTGGTTTTAACGGACTCAATCTGACAGCTTACAATTTTTCAAATTTCTCGTTTCTAGTCATCAAACATAATTAATGAAAATAAGCATAAATAGTTAAGCATACGTACAGGATAATTCATTTCGACATTGGGATTATTAACTGTTTTAAGTGTTCACATTAAAATCATAACGTTTAATAACCATGACAGCTTTCAAGTTAAGTGATTAAAAATATTTAACTTCTTACAGTATGGTTATTGGCCTAAATTCAATATTTTAAAATGATGCCATATGTCACATTTATAAGATTGTATAATTATTTATTTGGAAAAAGTGTGCTGAACTTTACAATGAGTCACATTACTGTCCTAATATAACCCTGTAAACTTTCAAGAAAACCGTAGTAGTGGAATCGAAAACGATGTTTTCAGTGTCACACAATGATATATATTCCGTTAATCAAGCATGTGCTGGTTGAGGAAAATCACCCACGAAATTATAAGATTGGATATATTGTATATATTGGATATATTACTTGTTCAATGTAATTTTGTTAATTGCCAAATTTCTATTACTAATAAAAGTGAACAGTCAAAACTAAATCCCAAACGAATTCAACTCACCAACATGACTATACGAGTCATTAATATAAAGTGCATTTCAGTATTCACTTTC
Organism: Schistosoma spindalis; assembly: GCA_946903255.1. NCBI lineage: Eukaryota > Metazoa > Platyhelminthes > Trematoda > Strigeidida > Schistosomatidae > Schistosoma > Schistosoma spindalis. The sequence continues at coordinate 69,913,846 of OX336420.1, read as the reverse complement.
TCATTTACCAAGCTTGTAGAATTTTATCTAAACCATGAACTGTCCCATTGTAACAGTGATATTTCGATAAATAAGCTATCGATTTTGTCTCTAGATGACATCAACATTCTAATTCATTCTTATATAATTTTTCTAACCTTAAAATTATAACTAGAATGGGTTTTGTGGAGTATTGGTAATTTCAATAGTTGAAATCATGAATCAATTGAAGCTAGACCACCATGGAAAACCTGGAAGCACTGGACGGCCGTTTCGTCATAGCATGAGACTCCTAGTATGGGATGCGCACTGTTGAGGAGTCCCATACTAGTACAAAATGGCCACCCAGTGCTTCCAGGTTTTCCATGGTGGTCTAGCTTCAATTGATTCATGATTTCAACTTAAAATTATAAACAACCGTAAACTATTGTGGAATTTTGCACTACCATTCTTAAGTACAGTAGGATTTAACAAAGTATGAAACTACATTTTTAACAGAACTGGAAATCTAAGCACAAAATCTATAACTCAAGAGAAATAAGCAATATTGAATAATGAAAAGTATGGAACGGCATTAATTTCAAGTTAAATTGAAATATAAAATAGATGCAACCATGCTGTTAAGATCAATTTTAACCAATATCATTGTAGTCTCTTATCAATTATGTAGCCTACATTTTTCACCATTGTATATTGTTCATTAATTCAAGTGTAATGAGAATTACTAGAAATTTAATTAAAACAAACATATTCTGATACTTTAGCAACATATCGTATTTATTGGATGAACCATTATTATAATTACATAGAAAATGTACTATTCAAGTAATTTAATGATATACTTTTGTATAGAGATTGCGTAATTGTAATAAATTATATAATTAAACGAAGCAGATATCAAAGCTACAATTACGTAGAATCTAGTAAAATAAGCTTTCAAATCATCCATATTTTTGGGATTTAATAGGTAAGGATTTTTTAAAGGACTTATTTACATTCATAAGAGTTGCATATTGGATATAATCAATAAATATTACAACCGCTAATAAGTTTGAACATTACTCAGGTTTTTCTAAATACCTGATTCATGCATTATACTAACAAATCAGAATGAAACAAATCATCTTTCAATCCCTAAATTAAAAAACAAGTTAAACATGAAATCAGCAATCTTTTTTCGAGTTCGGGAAAAAAATTTACTCTTGGTAAATTCTATAGAATAGTACTAACAATCTATAAACTTACCCTGGATCATTTGAATCAGCGGTAGATTCTATGACGAGAGATGTTTGTCGTTTGGTTAGTGCTAATTTTGTATATGATTCAGTTAAACTTTCTGTTGTTGTCGTTGAAGTAGTTTCCGGACATAATGCTTCACCGTTACTACTACTTGTTGTACTTGTTCCATTACTATTCATATCACCAACAGCTGAATCATCTGATGGACTAGCACTTGGTTTTGGACGATTAAGAGTCATCTTGGATAAATATTTTTTTTGAATGTTTGATAATATTAAGTTCCCAAATGAATTTAATTTAAAGAATTTACAAATCCCAGCACGTGTTATTTATAACAATTATTATGAATAACTATGAAATTAGTTAAATCTATTTACACAACAATTAGAAGCATGGAATAACTACGCCACTAAATGGTAAATACTACAAAGCAACTAATACGCTGATAACTAAAGCGTATTATATTATATAAATGTAAAAAGTGTTCTTATTTTGTAAAGTCAAATAAATTGATGCATTCTAATCAAAAGATAAATATAACCAATCATTAGACAGGAATTTCACTAAATGTCATGAATTCTAAAATATTACTGGTTTATAATGATGTAGTTCAGTTAAATATTTTGAATGAATAAACCAATCATAATTCATTAAAATCGAATGTATTTGTCTAAACATCTCATATTAATGGATAATAAATTTCAAATATTGAAAAATGAATATAATTTATGTTTAAATAAAATTATAAAACTTTGTAAAATATTTTTTTGATCTGAATAAAATTTACAATAGAGTTTAGAGATCAGTAAGATGAAAAATTTCAAGTTTTACACACTAAATTTTGTGGATTGGTTGAAGTTAGTAATTAAGACCATTGGATGACAGCCAACTCAGTGGTCTAATGGATAAGCGCTCACGCGCGAGACTGATAGGTCCTGGGTTCGAATCTCGCGGGGGGGGGCGGGATCGTGGATGTGTGCTGCTGAGGAGTCCCACAATAGGACGAAACGACCGTCCGGTGCTGCTAGGTTTTCTATGGTGGTCTAGCTTCAATTGACCCATGATTTCAACTATTGAAAAAAGAATTGGGTTGAATTTAGATATAGTTATTCAATGCATTTTTTGTATCTGTGGTTTGTTATATTTTAATAGCTACGGTAACTAACATTCCCCAAATAACATTAATAATAGTATCATGTACTATTTGAATCATTCTCATAATGTTTTTAGACTAGTAATATTTCATATAAAACCGGAAATATTTAACGACCATAGAGCTTGAAGTGAAACAGTTTCTAAAATGTTTGATATATATATATATATATATATATATATATATATATATATATATATATCAAAGTTGACAATGATTCATCTTTGTTTTACTAATAGAATGATAAATTGTCAAAAACTTGTATCATTATACTTGATATTTCTATTCACATAGTTTATCAGAGTGACTTCAGTTTTTTTTTCTTTAAAAATTACTTCAACAACATCGAAAAATCAGTATGAAACACTAAGAAATCACGTGACCTAGTGACTAGGTGTTTCGTAAGCAACTCTAAATTCAATAAATATTCATCAAACATCAGATCATGGTTTTCATTAGTTCAGCTATTCTATTCAATTATAACTAATCAGTAAATTATATCTATTTTTCAAAAGAGTTCTTAGTTTTACTAAAATCTTAACGTCTCGTATACTTTCTAAGTCAAAACAATCTTTAAATAAGCCAATATCAATTGCACAATTTTTAAAGAATCATTAAATGAAGTTAATTTTTATTTTGAAGCAATCAATAAATACGATACTTAAAACTGAATTTCAACTAATGATAAATGGTATTGAAGAACTATTTCAATCATCTTAAAAATAAGAAATTAATATAAAAATCAAATGATCAACTTGAATCGACCACATTCATCATACAATTTTCATCTAAGTTAGGTTAAGTTAATAAATCATTTAAAAATTAATGAAATTCATGCCAATATGAGGTTATAGTGAACTTAAAGTCAAGAATAGTGGTGATATATATATATATATATATATATATATATATATATATAGTTCTAGTTTATATCTTAGTGAGGATGAAAAATTTATTTACTACTGAATATCTATGTTCATTACTTATAAGAAATTACATTTATCAGATCTAGTTACTGACACAACGGTTAATACCAGTGGTTAGTTGTAAAATGTTTGACAAACATGTTATATGACCTATCATCTTAGTTAATTATATTTACTTTTGAATAACCAGTGTTGGTTATTGTATGTCTGGCATTCAAATAATATGTTTATATGTATAATATACAAGTAAGGGTTACATAATGCTTATGAAAAAAACTGATTCTATGTATACTAATTAATGTGCATACGTGATATTTTGAGACAATTGATTTAAAAATAAAATGAAAATAACCGGATTTCGGTGTTATGAATTGGCAATAATTTTTTAGATGATAAGAAAACATACAATTTGTTCACTTAATGACTTGAAGATTTCCTGTATACATTCAATCACTAATTCAGTACACTCCAACGACATTATCACATCACCAATCCTTATTGGAAAAAAAAAATTTTCATAAAAATGAGACATTCAATATCACATTCTTTGATTTATAAGCTTATCCTTTATAAAGTTATCGTTCAGCAGGGTTATGGTGATAAATAGGTTACGAAATCTTTAATAATCATGTAGATGTATAGCATACTTAGGTTTTATTTTTAAAATACATCTTGAAATTCATACATTCATTGACTGAAGTATATACCATAGTTCAGATGTCTTTTTTCTTCAGTTAACTTTTATTCTGTTACATAATTAACTTCTTAGGCTGGGTATGTTCTCAAATTGACAGGAAAAAATATAGATGATTCCATTTACAAAGATTGTACAGTTGTATTAATGATCATTCATAAAATACATAGATATTGTTCATATAACACATAATTATGCAATATTTTAATGACATCTCTGATGTTAGCACATATCACTTAAGGAACGTATGAAAACCAGGAAGCATTAAAAAACTACTCCTTGAAAAACTATGACTTCTCTATGGTCATATTTATCCACAATTCAAGAGTACACATTCTCTATATCAGCCGTTAAATAATATGGTCTAATGTACAAACAATGTCAACGGTTGGTTCCTGTTCCATTCCTAAAATTATTAAATCCATAGATTTGTATACCCAATTTAACACTTAAACCGACTACTTTGAAGTCAACCACTATTGAGCATATGTTGAATAATATCAGAATGGGTTTTGTATATATTATAGTAATTTCAATGGTCGAGATCATGAATCAATTGAAGCTAGACCACCATGGAAAATAAACATAAATCTATAATTAATAAAATAATTACAGTATCATTTAAAATATGGTCGAAAATATTTTAAAACGAAAACAAAACTAATTACATTGATAAAAACAAAGGTAATTTCTTACAATAAAATTGAAATATATAAAGAATTATCTACTCATTCAATATCAATTCATAACAATTTCTTATAATTATCTAGGGTTTAGTTAAAATTTTGAAAATAATAATTCATGTTGAAACATGTTTATTTTTTATTTCAGTTAGTTATATGAGTGAATATAGATGATAAAAGATGAAAACTAACCAACTAGTAAATATCAGGAGTTTTTGTGAATATTATAGTAATTACAATAGTTGAGATCATGAGTCAATTGAAGCTAGACCACTATGGAAAACCTGGAAGCACTGGACGGTCGTTTTATCCCATCGTGGAACTCCTTAGCAGTGTATATCCACGATCCCGACTAGCGAGATTCGAACCCAGGACCTATTGATCTCGGACCCGCTGGCTCAGTGGTCTAGAGGTTAAGCGTTTGCACGCGAAACGTGCAAGGCGGAATCGTGGATGTGCATTGCTGAGGAGTCTCACAATAGGACGAGACGACCGTCTAGTGCTTCTTGGTTTTTCATGTTGGTCTAGCTTCAATTGACTTATGATCCCAACCATTGTACTTCGTAAATATTTTTTAATGAGTTTCATTGTTTGAAACCTTAGTCTCAATCGTTCAATTAGCCACAATATGTATAAAGATAAATAAACATATTTATACCTTTCTTATCATTACATTTACTTCTTCTAAATAAAGCAAAGCCAAATTTTACAGAATCGAATGTATTCAAATTATAACTAATGGTAGTTTATGAAGTCTACAGCATTTTTCTATATATCTTTTTCTGAAATAACAATAAAGTTAGAAAATAGTTTTCTTTAGAGATACCTTTCAGGCAGAAAATCACAAAGCGTCACTAAGTACTAAAGACCAGTTTCTTGGTTTGATTTTCTCATCAGTACAAATTAACCAGATCACTTTGACTAGAGTAAGAAACATCATGTTTCAGGACGAATACAGTACAATTCCGTTGTCGAGTCTACACCTTAATGGTGTATATTGACTTGTTTTTGTATAGATTGAAATGTTGATTAGACTTATTTAAATAAAAGATTATTCATTATGAGAAATTGTTTACAATGAAATTAGTATAGTTAAGATTATGAATTGATATTGAATGAGTAGATAATTCTTTATATATTTCAATTTTATTGTAAGAAATTACCTTTGTTTTTATCAATGTAATTAGTTTTGTTTTCGTTTTAAAATATTTTCGACCATATTTTAAATGATACTGTAATTATTTTATTAATTATAGATTTATGTTTATTTTCCATGGTGGTCTAGCTTCAATTGATTCATGATCTCGATCATTGAAATTACTATAATATATACAAAACCCATTCTGATATTATTCAACATATGCTCAATAGTGGTTGGCTTCAAAGTAGTTGGTTTAAGTGTTAAATTGGGTATACAAATCTATGGATTTAATAATTTTAGGAATGGAACAGGAACCAACCGGTGACATTGTTTGTACATTAGACCATATTATTTAACGGCTGATATAGAGAATGTGTACTCTTGAATTGTGGATAAATATGACCATAGAGAAGTCATAGTTTTTCAAGGAGTAGTTTTTTAATGCTTCCTGGTTTTCATACGTTCCTTAAGTGATATGTGCTAACATCAGAGATGTCATTAAAATAATGCATAATTATGTGTTATATGAACAATATCTATGTATTTTATGAATGATCATTAATACAACTGTACAATCTTTGCGAATAAAATCATAGTTGTAGTTTCTTATTTTCTTTCTCAATATTGTAGAATATTTGTGAAACAGAATAATTGAATGAAATAAAAATTTTTAGAAGTTGATTTCAGCACGATTGTAACCCTGGAAGCACTTAACTGCTTATTTTTCCTCGTATGGAACTCCTCAGATGTACGCACTTACGATCCCGTATATAGGACTCGAACCAAAGACCTCTGGTGTCGCGTGAGAACGCTTAACCTCTAAAACGAAATGGCCATCCAGCGCTTCCAAGTTTTAACTGGTGGTCTAACTTAGATTAGCTTGTGAATTCAATTTTGAAAATACTACAATCTTCACAAATCTCATAAATTAACAAAATAAAATTCTATTAAGTTAAACTTGAAGATTTTATTACTTCATCAATGTTGAATTTGGGAATATACATTTGACAAATGATGGACAGTGAATAATCAATGATTAAGTAATTGCTTATCTTTACCTCATTCTTAGCTATTTATAATACTTATTCACTTTAATTTAATTTTAAATTAACTTCAACCTTTTTATTTTCAAATTTTAATTATGTTGTTTTATCAATCTCTGTTTAATTAAAAAAAAAATATGGGAGATTTTTCTAAGAAAGAATGACATTGTAATCTGAAATAATTTAGAAGAGTTATGGAATAGTTTAGTTAAAATGCCAATTGATCAATTCAACAGATTATTTCTATTGAATGAGAAAAATACTGAACTGATTAATTTCAAGTTAGATGATTTGAATATTGTTAATATAATAGAATTCGGCTAAACTAAAATTTGGACACATATGGAAGTTAATGTATACATGTTATCAATGTACCTTTCATGTAAAGCCTATTTAAGATTTACGTTTTTGGCATTATTATTATTATTACTATTATTATTATTATTATTATTATTATTATTATTATTATTATTATTGTACAGCATCGGAATGTGGTCTTTCATTCAAAAAGAAAAACCAGATCAAAATGTACACATCAAAAAACTATTCAACGTTTGTTATTTTATTCCAAGAATAGTTAACAAGCGGAACTGTCAAATCATTCATGTTTATTTTTTATTTAATTACTCACATTTTTAAAGTCAGACAGATTTATCTTTTCAATAATTTCCCAGTACACTAATACATAGATAATTATAACTTATGGATAATGTTATTTATGTTATGAATACATATAGAAATGAGATTAATCTTAATTTAAATAAAGTCGGTAATATCGTATATTATATATTTATGAAGTTAATAGTATAAACAATATCACCTTAGTTAAAAATATGGTCATATAAAAATCAATGATAGAATGTTTTTCAAAAGGATAAAAAGTTCTAGTTTGAATTCTGTCATAAATCTATACGAGGACAAATGACAGATACATTCCAAGTAAAGACTGGAGTCAGACAAGGCTATTTACTCTCTCCCTTCCTCCTTCTCCTGGTGATCGACTGCATTATGAAGACCTCGACATCTGAGGGAAAACATGGAATACAATGGACAGCTCAGAACCAACTAGTCGATTCGGACTTCGCAGATGACCTAGCCCTCCTATCACATACACACAAACAAATGCAGATAAAGACAGCCAGTGTAGCAGCAGTCTCTGCATCAGAAAGCCTCTACATACACAAGAGGAAAACCAAGGTTCTCAAATACAACACGGAGAACAGCAATCCAATCATTCTTGATGGCAAAACTCTGGAAGATGTAGAATCCTTCACATACCTGGAAAGCATAATCGATAAACAAGGAGGTTCAGATGCAGTTGTAAAGGAGAGAATTGGAAAAGCCAGGGTCGCATTCCTACAATTGAAGAACATGGAACTCAAAACAACTCGCAACCAATATCAAAGTCAGAATCTTCAATACCAACGTCAAAACAGTCAATTCTACCATACGGAGCTGAAACTTGGAGAACCACTTCAACCATCATCAAGAAGGTACAAGTATTTATAAATAGTTGTCTACGCAAGATACTCAACATCGATTGGTCGGATACCATCAGCAACAGCTTTTTGTAAGAGAGAACCAACCAGCTTCTAGCTGAAGAGGAAATTAGGAAAAGTCGTTGGAAGTGGATAGGACATACATTGAGGACATCATCAAACTGCATCACAAGGCAAGCCCTAACATGGAATCCTGAATGGAAGCGGAAAAGAGGAAGGCCAAAGAACACATTACGTCGAGAATTAAAAGCAGATATGAAAAGGATGAATAACAACCGGAAAGAACTGGAAAGGATTGCATGGGGTAGGATTGGATGGTGAATGCTGGTGAGTGCCCTACGCTCCTTCACGAGGAGTGACAGGCGTAATTAAGTAAGTATAAATCTAGACCCCATATATGTAAAAGTTACATAGTGAAGAAAACTGATTCTATATCAATTTTAAAATGTTGCACAATTTACGTAAGTTTTAAAGGAAGTCTAAATTCATAATAAATTTTTTTGGAAGATCTATCATATCAAAGTGCTAAAAAATGTGTAAATGTAACTACTATGAAATTTTAAATAATTTATCAATTTAAACTACTTTGCATATTTCACTACATTTTTATGATTTATTGTTACGTCATCTTGTTGATCAACATTTTCGTCTTAGTTTTAACACATAAATTCTACTCAAATTTCTATTGTTATTCTATAGGTGACATGCATATCAATTGATTTGGTTTAATAACAAATTTTATTTTTAATCAGTGAGGGGTTTTGTGGATATTATAGTAATTTAATAGTTCAATTTATGAGTCAATTGATGCTAGACCGACATGGAAAACCTGGAAGCACTGGACGACCGTTTTGTTCCATGGTGGGATTCCTCAGAAGTGCGCATCCACGATCCCTCAAACCCAAGACCTATCAGTCTCCAGTCCAGTGCTTCCAGATTTTCTATGATGGTCTAACTTCAATTGACTCATGAATTTAACTATTAAATTTTGTTTTACTACCGACAGTTTAGAAAAAAAAACAGTAAACCTAAATACAAATGTTGGTTGTGTTTTCTATAGCTTATTTAATTATTATAAAACATAAAACACTTACTTTAATGACCCACCAGTTCAAACAGTTTTTCCCCACGACTGTATGTTGAAGTAATAACAAATGAATTTGTGTAAAATATTCTTCTTCGATTTGTTTAATCTATTTGGCATTTTTTAGCAAGACTTTTTCTGTGGAATGGGATTGACGACCTCATACCTTACTTACTTACTTACTTACTTACGCCTGTTACTCCTCGTGAAGGAGCATAGGCCGCTCACCAGCATTCTCCATCCAACCCTGTCCTGGGCAATCCTTTCAAGCTCTTTCCAGTTCTTATTCATCCTTTTCATATCTGCTTCTATTTCCCGACGTAATGTGTTCTCTGGCCTTCCTCTTTTCCGCTTCCATTCAGGATTCCATGTCGGGGCTTGCCTTGTGATGCAGTTTGATGATGTCCTCAATGTATGTCCTATCCACTTCCAATGACTTTTCCTAATTTCCTCTTCAGCTAGAAGCTGGTTGGTTCTCTCTTACAAAAAGCTGTTGCTGATGGTATCCGGCCAATGGATGTTGAGTATCATGCGTAGACAGCTATTATAAATACCTGTACCTTCTTGATGGTGGTTGTAGTAGTTCTCCAAGTTTCAGCTCCGTACAGTAGAACTGCCTTGACGTTGGTATTGAAGATTCTGACTTTGATATTGGTTGCAAGTTGTTTTGAGTTCCATGTTCTTCAATTGTAGGAATGCGACCCTGGCTTTTCCAATTCTCTCCTTTACAACTGCATCTGAACCTCCTTGTTTATCGATTATGCTTTCCAGGTATGTGAAGGATTCTACATCTTCCAGAGTTTTGCCATCAAGAATGATTGGATTGCTGTTCTCCGTGTTGTATTTGAGAACCTTGGTTTTCCTCTTGTGTATGTAGAGGCTTTCTGATGCAGAGACTGCTGCTACACTGGCTGTCTTTATCTGCATTTGTTCGTGTGTATGTGATAGGAGGGCTAGGTCATCTGCGAAGTCCGAATCGACTAGTTGGTTCTGAGCTGTCCATTGTATGCCGTGGTTTCCCTCAGATGTCGAGGTCTTCATAATCCAGTCGATCACCAGGAGAAGGAGGAAGGGAGAGAGTAAATAGCCTTGTCTGACTTCAGTCCTTACTTGGAATGCCTCAGTCAGCTGTCCTGCATGCGCTACTTTGCACTGTAGTCCATCGTATGAGTTCCAGATAATGTTGACAATCTTCTCAGGAACTCCGTAGTGTCGAGGAAGTTTCCACAATGTTCTCCCATCTACACTGTCAAATGCCTTCTCATAATCAACGAAGTTGATGTACAGCGACGAATTACACTCAATTGATTGTTCGACGATGATCCGTAGTGTTGCAATCTGGTCTGTGCACGACCGGTCTTTACGGAATCCAGCTTGTTGATCTCGAAGTTGAGCGCCTACTGTGTCTTTCATCCTGTTCAGTAACACTCTGTTGAAGACTTTACCCGGTATTGACAGTAGTGTAATGCCTCTGTAGTTTTCACACTTGCTCAGATCTCCTTTCTTTGGAATCTTGATGAGGTGTCCTTCTTTCCAATCCATCGGCACTTGTTCCTCCTCCCAAATCTTCTTGAATAGAAAATGAAGCATGCTTGTAGTTACTTCGATGTCTGACTTCAACGCTTCAGCTGGTATATTGTCAGGTCTTGCTGCTTTCCCGCTCTTGATTTGTCTGATGGCCATTCTTACCTAACCTTCCTTTTTTACCCGGGCTTTGGATCGGTAGTAACTGTAGAATAGCTACAGAATAGCTACACAAAGGAAAATGCAAGACCCTTCAATAATACACGGATAACACCAACCCAATCACACTTGATGGCAAAACTCTGAACGATGTTGAATCTTTCAAGTACCTGAGAGAGGACAAACCAGCGTTGATCTGATGAAGAAATTAGGAAAAGTCGTTGGAAATAGATAGAACATACATTACGAAATCATCAAACTACATCACGAGGCAAGCCCTAAGATGGAATCATGAAGGGAAGCGGAAAAGAGGAATGCCGACAAACACATTACGTCGAGAATTGGAAGCAGATATGAAAAGGACTGTCCAGGACAGGGTTGGATGAAGATTGTTGGAGGGCGGCCTATGCTACTCCACGAGGAGTGACAGGCGTAAGTAAGTTAGTAAGGATTGGCCAAAAGAGAAGAACCATAAAACATTTCCAAATCACGGTAGTCTGTCGAATAAAAATGTTAGATGAATGTAAAGGTAGTTAAGAACACCAGTTACATTAACTACTTTAGAACAATAAAATTAAACTTTTTAAGATGTATAACGATGGTTTCGGGCTTGTTAGGCTAGGATATACGTAAATTATCCTGGTTGGTGGTCTATGCTTCTCCACGAATGCTAACAGCCGCAAGTAACACGGAAATTCAGATGAAATATAAAAATAAAATGTAAGATTGTATTCAGATCATCTTGATGACATTTGTATGTATTAAGTGAACAATTATGGAGCTCTTAAATACGTGTACTCAAATCTTCCTGACCATGAAAAATGTTTTCCTAAAATTCTTTGACGTAGTGCAAAGTTCCTAAAGTCTAGTAACTACCTACTCAGGAACAGCTGGACTGATAAATATACTTTGGAGGCTGATAAAAAAGTTTTTTTTAATGTTAGAAATGAATAAATGTAGAATACACTATTCAACCTAACTGAATTAAGTGTTTATTCACCTGTGAGTCATATAAGGAGAAATTCGAACACTCTACTTTTATCTGGAGTTTATGATGTTGTTCGGAATAACGACGAAAGTTCCACGACCAAACCATCCAGCTCAGAGAACGAAACTCCACCCAAATTATCCACCTGAGCTACAAGCCTTCTCCACCATGTCATTTTATTGCTTAGTAGCATAATTTGCAAATAACGTTTTCTATACGTTCAGGTGTCAATTATTCATTCTATTTCAGTAATCAATCCGCTATATACTTAAACTAGTTTAATCAATATATGGTGAAGCTGAATATTCAGAACTGATATTCCATATACATTTCAGTGACAGCTTAAAAATTAATTCTTCCGGTTTAATTCAGTATGTTATGTTAAACCGAGCATTCTAACAGCCCTAAGCATCTGTTCTTCATCTCACGCTTTTGTAAAACATCTGGTTCAATTCATGAAGAAACTGTCTAACATTATTAGAAGTTATGGTCTGGTAATGAAAGTTTCTTTAGCCTTAGGCACAAGCGTTTAAAAATAAAAGTGAGATAAACCTTAAGTTGTTATCTAGCGTCTACGTATATCGCTGCAGTTAATTACTAACATAATTGTTGAGTAATAGCTGCTTTCACCGTGGAACATGTGATAATAGTTGATCAAATTTTATTTGTAATATAAGTGATAAAGTGAAGTCTGAAAGTTCAAAGTCAACAGAAGAAATCGATCTTTCGCTTGACACATTCTATCATGCGTTTGTGTTTATTTGTCGTCAAATAACTACAGGACATAAAGATTTATATAATTCATACCATAGAGCCAGTAATGGTTGGAAACTTTAACTTCTAACTTGTCTGTCATTTGGTAATACTTGCTTTAAAGTCATTATGAATGATAAGATAGCCAGATCAAAATACATCTATCTATTTAATTCATATTGAAAAACAGTAACCACTTTAAAACCAAACTCAATTAATAAGCTAATTACTTGGCTTATATAGATGCTCAAGCATCTTAAACGTAGATAAAGACATATAGATATAATTACATTCTGAGAAATCGCTTGGTTTTTTGGATTCAACATTTACTTTATCATCTTGTATGAAACTGAAACAAAGATGGATAGTGGCTAGCAATGAAATTTAGGACGCGCATTTCGTTCTACTTGGGATTCCATCACTAGTCACTATCCATCTTTGCTTAAAAAACTTGTGACTTAAGGCTATATCGAGGCAATCCGCACAAGATGCACATATGCCAACATCAGACTGATCAATTGCAGTCCTAAATAACAATGGGAAGATACAAGAAAACAACACTAAGTGAAGTTAAAATTGTTGCTTATTGATAAAAATCAAGCATATCATAGTGTAGAAGGCAAGAAAAGAAACATAAGTAATAAGAAGCACTGGACTGATGTTTCGTGCATCTCAACAAGAAATTTCTTATTGTTTTATTTATGACAAAATGTACCATTAAAATAATGAATTACAAAGAAAGAATTTTGTTTTGTAGAGGGTTGTTTAAATTTCACAACAACCTAAGATGTGTTTGTAATAAATCGGTATCTAGAATGTATCGATGGTTTTTGGTTACAAAATTGGTGTATTATGTCAAATGAACATTATAAATGACCTTAAATTTACATACGTATTTGTATGCAGATATATCCAATTATTCATGTCTAATAAGTTAAGACATGTTCTTTCAAGCACAGTTAAATTTATTTGATAAATCCTTTTGTAACTACGAAATTTCAATTCAAGTGAACCGATGCCGACAATTCTTTATAGAAAGAAAATAATACATGATAACTTTTACTCATGTGGTTCAAATCTTTCATAATTGTATCCCTATGGAAGAAAACTTCATTTAACTATAGAATAGAGGTTTCGCCATACTTTAGTATGACAATTTATGGTGTAGGTCGAGAATCATGAAAAACCACTAGGCTAACACTACCGTCTCTGACAAAATGAGGTCAGTTATCACATTAAAAAGACTACATTCTAAAGTGCTTGGTAATTTCTCAATAGAAAAATATGATAAGAGCGTAATGTAGATGAATAAAGTTGACTTGAAGCGTGGTAAATTTTACACAGTCTAATCCTAACGAGGATCTTGCTTTCAAAAAGCTATTCCATAGTTGTGGTGATATCAGTAAGTAGTTAGAACAATCACTTTGGTAGCTTAAACGGATACCTACTAGAAAATATAAATGTTGTTTGTACTGTAATACAGACGACTTAATTCAAAATATCTGAGTAATAATCTATTATCTAAATTACATCATTCTCAGGGCTAGATCCCAGTGTTCTCTAAAGTATAGTTTTCGTTATCAATCTGTTTTAAGATAAGTGAATAATTCAGTGCTTCCAGGTTGATGTAAGTCTAAAATGACCACTGCTTCCAGATCATTGGTAAGCTCATAGTTTTGAGAAAATTAATAAAATTTTGTCTTCAGACTTCACGAATCAAAATAATAATTTAATCTTCTTTACCGGTATTATGAAAACTAGAGTGTGAAAATCACAAGATTAATATATTTTGACAACTAACAATAGCAAGTTAGTAATAAAAAATAAAGAAACTATTCTCTTGCTATATGGTCATTTGCGTAATTATAAAAATTAGTTGAGCATATATTCTGGATAGCTGGTTCAGTTTGTATCATGTAAAACCTGTTCGTGAATAAAACAAAGATTTTTTTCATTATAAAGTTGTATATTGATTTGTGTGGTTTAAATAATTTCGAATAATTTTTTCCTGGTTAGCGTTTTTTAGCGAGTTAGTTTTCTATGAGATGGGATCGCTAACCCCATGCCCAACCCTCCTCCTTTATCCGGGCTTAGGACCGGCAGTAGCCCCAGAAGGGCTCCTGGAGAACTATGAAAGCCATCATCCAGAAGACACAAGTGTTTATTAACAGATGTCTACGCAAAATAATTCGGATCCGTTGGCCAGACACTATCAGCAACAACCTACTATGGGAGAGAAAAAACCAGATCCCAGTGGAGGAAGAAATCAGGAAGAAGCGCTGGAAGTGGATAGGACACACATTGAGGAAAGCACCCAACTGTGTCACAAGACAAGCCCTCACATGGAATCCTCAAGGTCGAAGGAGGAGAGGAAGACCAAAGAATACATTACGCCGAGAAATGGAGATAGATATGAGAAAAATGAACAAGAATTGGATGGAACTAGAAAAGAAGGCCCAGGACAGAGTGGGTTGGAGAATGCTGGTCGGCGGCCTATGCTCCATTAGGAGTGACAGACGTAAGTAAGTATTAATGATTTGTAAGCTGAAATAATTAATCTTAAAAACTCAATTTTACAGTCTTGTATAATTGTGCATGACAGTATTATATGTTAGTACATCTAAGTAATAATATCACATATTTTCATGATATTAATAATAAGTTTACAAAACTCTATAATTAATAGCTTTGTGGATGAATTGGATGTAGAATATCAGCTGTCGTAAAGCCGGCTTATTATAAAGCTATTTATTGATATATTTAGTCTGTGAAGATAGATTTCTTTAAGTGACAATTTCAAGCGGTAGAGTTATTTACTTACACATTAATGGCTGCTTTCATGACTTCTATTAGTGTTATAACAAAGAGGGGCGAAATATCTTGTGAAATATGAGCAACATTAGTTATGTGAACAGATTTTGTTTGGTGTTTCAGTGAAAATGCACTGTACCCATCAAGCTGATTGACTTTAAAATAGTGTTCACATTAAATCTAAGTAGATTGTAAATTCACCGCTTAAAGTAGGTTTTGATTATTTTTAAGTAGATTATTTTCACTACATAGTCGTCTAACAATTTCCGACTTTCCTTCTGTTACAAAACTGTTTAAATGATCGACATCTATTCAGTGTGAACTTTAAGTTATATGTAAACAAATACAAAACTGATATCCAATAGGAAGAAGCCAACTTCCTGAATCAAGTATCGGTTACTATCCAAAAATATTATAAATTATTTTGAGGTTAAAGTAATCTAGGTTGTCAAATCTCTTCAAAAAATATTCTTCAAGTGCTATTTTCTGTACACAATTAGAAGTTGATTACTTGATTATAATTCCATATATCGCTGGAAAATTCCCATTATATTAAAACACAATTAGTATGGACGAATAATATCCTTTTCAATAATTTCTCATCAGGTTCTACAATTATAAATCCAAATTAATTATCCATAAAATTGGCCAGATTTAAGGCAGAGTACGTCATTTGGTAATTGTACTATGTAAATCAAGAATTGTTGTTTGTTACATAAAATCAAATCGTTAATGCTGGGGTTGACTAATATAAAGTGTTAACTTGAATCAGTTTTTATAAGTGAAATGAAATCATGCGATAAATGACCAGAATAAATATGGTCAACATGGGGTGAGAGAGAAAATAATGGAATAAAGATCAGAAATTACGTAATTTGTAGAATAATATGAATTAGGTCAGATATAGTAGATTTATGGGTGGATATTGAATAAATTCCTCAAAAGGGTTATCAAGTGTAATAATAACAATAATAAAAATGATAATGATGATAATAATAATGGTAAAGATAATAATAATAAGTGTGAGACATAAAAATGAACATTAGTCAAATTACGTCACTGTATTATAAGATTGATTATTAACTAGTTGGCCCGAAAGTTGGCCAGGATAAGAAGAGTGACTGAACATATTTCTTTTGGGTGCGAAGCTCTGGCTTTTTGATGTGAATAGTAATTTCTTCAGCCGTCTGTAGGATTCTCAGTCTGACGGAATTAGATAGACTGTTGTTAACATAATATATCATTGCGAAAGATTGTTCTATATTGGCTGTATGTCCCGTCTGAACTAGATGGTTTAAAATGGAGCTGTTAACCGTTTTGACTATACCTTAGCTTAACTACACGATGAGTTGCTCACGAGCACGAATGTACAAATTCCGGGGATATCTGTCAATATAACTTTACATTAGCCAGCACCAACATTAACGATTTGATTTTATATAACAAACAAGAATTCTTGATTCACATAATACAATTTAACGATGTACTTTGCTTTAAATCTGGTCAATTTATAGATAATTAATTTGGGTTTATAATTGTAGAACCTGATAAGAAATTCCATATGCGCATACTTCATTACACATACATTAAAACCTTTCTAGTTAATATTTAAATACAATATTTTCATTATCATCATTATACGCTAAAAATATAATGATAAAATTAATCAATATTGACAATTAAATAGTTACCATATAGAGTGATTAACGTAAATAATTAAAGATCCCTATATTTTCCGCTGTTTAAAGAAATAAAAATAAACAAACCGAATTTATTTACTTTTCTTAAAACCAATTTATATTTTTACTCATTTAAATGATTTATTTTGTGTGTTTGTTTTTGTTTTATTCTTATATACTGAAATTGATCCAAGTATCTTAAATATGTCTCTTTCTCAAATGACAACTAAATCACCGAATGACTAGTAAACGTTTGGTCACTAAGTAATATAAACACGTATATAGGTTTACAAA
Organism: Schistosoma spindalis; assembly: GCA_946903255.1. Taxonomy (NCBI): domain Eukaryota; kingdom Metazoa; phylum Platyhelminthes; class Trematoda; order Strigeidida; family Schistosomatidae; genus Schistosoma; species Schistosoma spindalis. Next base: position 69,896,197 of record OX336420.1, on the reverse strand, counting down.
TAGATTTATGTGCCATCATAGTTTAAGCTAAACGTACATGTTGTATAACTATGTATAAGTGAACTTAAATAACGAATAACATTTTGTTTATTATTTACTAGTCTTTATTTATTTTAATAAATATTTATTGAAACCCCCCATTTTCTACCTACACTGTCTATCTATTAATCATATCTAATTAAACAATAGTGGAAAATAATCGGTGAAATTTCTTAGTGTTAATAAATACTTATTTACTAAACTCTATAGATAACTTTAGCAGACATTATTTTCCATTGAGATGATAATCAATAAGGCATTAAACAAAGTTGTTAAGATTATTGACAGTAATTATCTCCGATTAACCTTAATGACACTTTACCAGTTATTACTATGGAACTGTTCTCTTGACCAGAATTCATTTGAGGTTTGATTTGCCAACTAAGATTTTCTCAGATAGCTTATTCCATATTGAATCATTGATATAACTGATTATTCTTTGGTTTTTACGGGAGATTCGAAAAAACTATCTAATCATTTTGATGCAACTTTTGATATTCCTTATTAGTTTAGTAATTAATCCCACTTTAATTAATATTACTATGAAAACAAACATTTGTTGACAAAATTTACACTACTACAGAGATATGATTATATCCATCATGTTTATTCACTTTATAGTAAAGTACCTAAGGGAAGAAAGTTATATTATTGTAAAAACCACAAGGAAATATAGTCAAGCTTCAAATTTATCATTCGTAATTTATTTTGTTAAGAACAATATCAAAAATATAATTTTTAATAAGCAACGTTAGATAGTAGCTAGCAGTGGAATCCAGGAGGAGCATTTCGTCCTATTTGGGACTCATCAGCTGAATATACCTGAACCAGGTACCTGCGATCAGGACTCAGTAGCTAGATAGATAACGCAATGGCGTTTAAAACAAATGGTATTAGGATTATGTCCTAGAGTGAAAATCAACTCTAAGATGCAAGTACATCCGGCTGACGAGTTTCAAATAGAACGAAATGTACGTCCTGGATTTCACTGACAGCCACTATCTATCTTTGCTTATAATAATTGTAAATTAAGACAATATCGAGGCAATACACACAGTATGCATATATGTCAATAAGGGACTAATCAATTACAGTCTTAAACATCAATGGGAAGATTCAAGTAAATAAAACCAAATGAATATGATTTTTCTTTTGATTACTATAAAGATGAAATGTCCTATTAATCTTCATTTATTTAAAGAATAAATACATAATAAATAATAAAGCATGCAATTAACTTTGCCTTTATAAAAAATTATTTATTTCTATTATTTCAAAAAAAATTCTATTGTTTGACCTAATTCTAATTGAATTTATCAATATACATATATACTCTTTATCTATTCAGTGATTATGGTCATTCAATATTTAATGTTTTTCTAGTTTATGACATATGTCTACGTGTTGCCAAGTTGAAAAAAATGATGATTCTATTAAAATAAAATTTATTTTAAGATTTTATTATTTTCTTAACCACATACACCCTATATCAGTCAGTCAGTCAGTCAGCTGCAACGTAGAACCAGGCACATACACCCTATATACAAATATATAATTTAGTTCATGATAAGTTCATTTTAATTTTTGATTATCTTTTAGGGTTAATCAAGATAATAATTTTATATTGTACGTGTATTGACATGTTTATAGTTGTATCTAATTCGTCATTTTAAAGTTTATATGTATTTCTTAATAAGTGATTTATATACCGGTGAATGTTACGCATAGGATGATAAATCATGTAACATAATCTAACCTACTAATTAATAATAAGTCATAGAAACAAAGACTTTAACCTATTGATCAGTAGAAATAGTTTTAAGTACAGATCACACTAAATCTCAAATGAATCGACTGGAAATAAATTGTTAGTGAAAAATAATGTCTATTTGATTTTGAATATAATTACCAGTTATCAACCAGTAAATTAAAAATCATTGATTGTGCTTCATTTCAGAATTTTACAACATTGAGAATATAAACATATAAACTACACTTCACTATAAATCTATCAATTCAAAACAATCTGTTTTAGTTTACAGGCTATTATGAAAACTATATTATTTCATTTGTCTAATTATATCATGTCAATGATAGTTGTAACCAGATATTGTTTATGTGAACTCTTGCGAAATCTCGGTTTATGTCTTCTCACCACATGAAAAACCTATGTATTATCAGATAGAATATAACTTGATGCCCAGAGAATTAGTTTTACTAAAATTGTAGAATTCATTTAGCACCTGATCTAATTCCGTCGTATAATCTGTCAAATAACCTACCAAAAACACATTCCCAATTAAAACTTTCAGTATAGTGCATTTGTTCCTTAAGATATATGAATTTCGTTAAAGACTCAAATACACCTGTTCGATGATCAGTTTCAACAAAACTTCACTTAGTTTCGAACTCAAGAGATATGATGAGCAAATTATTGAAGGAGCATAATAATTGAATACAACCTATGAAATTTGATCAGTTCCGAGAGTCAAGTAGAATGAAATCACTTGTTTGAAAAATCATTCAAGCTGACATTTTATATCTATCATTAGTCAAACTGTAACCTGATATTATTTGACTTTAGGAATACTTTTTCTACTTAATTAAACCTATAAAATAATATTTTTTTTGTTGCATAAAATAGGAGAATCAACATAGACCAATACCCAATAATCAAAATGAAATGTAACTTTTAACTTAACAGCAATTTGAGAGTCAATTTAGAAAAGTGTAAAAGAAAACATCAAATAACTGATTATGTTGTTTATAACTAATGATTCCGATTTTATTAAATGCACCTTTAGTTTAAATATACCAAATTGTTGAAGTGTTCAACGAATAAAAATTAAAAATCAACTACTGAATTCATGAGAGTTACAAAACTTTTCGATTTAATTTCCTGATGAAAAGATAGAGTATTTTAAAATAATGATTCCAGTAATCTTATATTTCCAAGTAACAACTAGTCTTTTATAATTTTTATTTAAAATGTCAAACAAAGCAAAAGAAGAAGACCAAAAGATACATTAAGCCGAGAAAGAAGAAAAAATGAACACAAATTGGATAGAAGTGGAAAGGAAGGCCCACGACAGAGTGGGTTGGAGAATGCTGGTCGGCGGTCTATGCTCCATTGGGAGTAACAGGCGTAAGTAAGTGTCAAACAAAACCGGGTAAAATTGATTACCTAACCTTTAAACAAGCAATTATTTTCTTTTTGTCATATTTATGAAATTCTAGGTGTATAAAGATAAACAAATAAAAAATCATTTATGATTGTGAATCTAATATTGTAACAAACCTATGAAAATATCAATTCAATGTATACGTTCTTCATTATCACGTCATAATTAATTAGTGAAAGTATTTTTGATATATCCCAGAAATCCTTTTTAATATATTCTTAAGATGATGACGTATATACCACAAAACAAATAAACAATAAATAAACCTAATAAGTGGAAAAAGTTTCATGAAAACTTACATATGTCTATAATAAAACATTGATAGACATATGCTTAACTTCAGAAAAAAAAAGTAGTTTACACTTTTATTTACGAGTAGTACTTGTTGTCTTTTTAATCAATCGTATCTTCCTTTAAATAACAAATACTTTGACTACATCCTCTAATAGTTTAGATATAAATTAGCTCTTTTCAACACTTACTTATTTGTAATCCTATAGAACATTAGCTAGAATTACATTTCTGAACTGATATCTACAGTTTAAACATTTAATCATTCATCAATTAACCCAATATAACCATTTTATTCATTTAAACAATATCATTATAAACAATTATGTATAATAAAACAAAGTCAATCTAATTTTTAATTCAAAACAAACTTTTAACAATTTCAGTGATAGTTTTCCATAGTGACATAACTATGTGTTCATTAGAAAAAACTACTTTTCCATTAATTGGTATTATTATTATTATTTTATTTAAACAATTAAAACAGCCATATTTTCAAATGATTATTATTTCCATCTATTTAATCCAGAGTAGATTTTCTTCTTGTGTGTTATGATTATCATTATCATTATAATATATGTTGTGTTTTAGTAAAGTTGTAACAAGATGATGACTGAGAGAATCACAGACAGAGCAAATGAGAGGAAGAGAGAAAGAGAGAAAGGGAGTAGGAAACAAAAGGATTAGAATAATTCTTTATAAACCTGTCAAAATTAACAAAAAGTAATAATAAATAAAAGCTCATCTATTTTTCTTTAATATAAAAATGACTATCTCAGCTGAGATAGATGATGAATAAAACATATATAATCTATATGTTTATATAGATTTAAGTGTCAATAAACTTGATGGTTTGCTTGTATTTCATGTTCATCTGTTTATTTATATTATCTCTTTTTATCGATATTATTAGGGATGAGAAATTTAATATTCTGTTGTTTGAATGATTAAGTGATTATTTAATAGCGAATGTTTACGAGTGTTATGGTAATAATAATGATTATTATTATTACTATTATTATTATTGTTACCATTGTTTTTATCAGTAATAATGGGCATTGACGAAAGTATAGATTTAAAAACGTTGTTTTATTTATTATTTACATGTGATTATTAGTTTTAGGCTTTAGAACAGTTCATGAGGATGAATTGTAAACCTATTAACATATTATATTCAAAATATTTATGGTTGAACTAGATGGGATCGGATATATATATATATTAAAGGATAAGTAGGAAATCATTCACAACACTAATATTACATAATAATCATTATTTAAAAAATTTCAACTTGAGTAAATTTTTAACTAGTGGAGCTAATCCATGTCGGGTAGAGACACGTATCTACCTCAGTAAAATGGAAGATCGTCACTCAGTTTCGTGGATTGGTTGATATTAGGCACTAACACCATTGGATGCCGGATCAGTGGTCCAGTAGGTTAAACGTTCACGAGTGAGTCTAAAGGCCCTGGGTTCGAATCCCGCGAGCGGGATCATGTATGTGCACTGCTGAGGAGTCTCACAATAAGACGAAACGGCCGTCGAGTGCTTTTAAGTTTCTAAAGATGGTCTAACACCATGATCTCAATCAAAAAAATGTTTTAGTTAGTTTCGAATAAGTTACATTGCTTTATTAAAAACACAATATTCAATTAACTGAGCTTTACATGTAACAGTATATTACCTGAATGATATTCTTAAAGATAAAGAAATCAATATTTTACCATTCTAATGTGAATCGATATGAAACGTGTTAAAAAGATAGATATATTCACTGAATACACAGAATTCCTAAGTTTTGTCATACATTACATTAGCATCTTTGTTAATAGTTTTCATTATACGTGATACTTTGTTTAAACATGTTATAATTAACCCATGAAATATCATTTAAACATTTACGGAGTTCTATTAATCACTGTCCAACTTGTTACTTTTAAAAATCATGATCAAAACCTCATTTTTATTTTTATTCTCAATGGATTATCATTTTTATTAGCCAAAACCCATGTACAGTTAAATTTATACAATTTCCAAAGGAATTACTTTCTTCATACTTAAACTCACAGTATACATACCCATTAGCTATTATGAAAATATGTATATGAGCTATATTTCGAAGTTATAGTATGGTGTAGGTTACTTATGTCCATATAAGTAGTATATAACGTGGTCAGGAGTAGAATGTATTTCAGTAGAAGATCGAGAAGGAAAGAATGGAAACGGAACGCAATTGTTATGGAAATGCATGAACAATAAAATCTGAGACAATGGACTGATGTTTGCAAATGGAATAGTCAAGTTTGAGACGATGGATTGATATTTTGTAAATTAACTATTTACTCTATGGTTGTCGGGTTTTAGTAAGATGCTCTGTAAATCCATGTCAATCACATTCGATTGTCCCCACTCGTGCTCTTGTTCACAACAATACAGTATTAACGTTCTGCATAAATTTCAGTATTCATATAGAGTAGATAAGCAAGTTATGCAAACAGTTAACTTATACACGATAAACTAAACAATCAAAAAACTTCTATTTCATAATGTTATACGAATTATTCAAAATAGATTATCAGAATAAGTTAGCATTATTTATTTTTCCTTTGTTTTAATTAAAGTAGTCACCTTAACGATCGTTTGTTTCGGATAAAACACTTTTATGTTCTTTGATATAATTCATTGTTACACATTCTAGTTTTTTGAAATAAATGTTTTACATTATCTTTCAGTCAACAAAAATGTCTTCAAAGGCTTTCTGGTAAATGTATTTATTCAAATTTTCGTAATTATCAAAATGTTGCTAATTTCGAAACCACCAAGAATTAGAGAGATATGATATCACGAAGTGAAACATTGTTTATTTTATATAGAACGAAATTCAGTACATAATGATCTAACAGTGTATAAAACTCTTTCCATCGTAAAAAGCATTATGATAGCATTGCACATATGGAATTCATGAAGTATTCAGTATTTAGCCATTCAATAGCTAAGCTTTGATCTCTAATTTTTGTAGTGGTAAGGTGTACTTACGATTTCTAGGATGTTCCCGTAGAGGCTGGTACTGGATAAATTTCATATTTATTTTTAATATACAATAAAACTAGATGTTCTATTATAGTTTCATTTCGTTTATCATTTTCATACAAAAAACGGTAAACACTGTTACTATGGCAATTAAATAATTCAGTCACTTTATGTCAAAAACGAAATAAATTGATAGCTTAACAGTACAATTAACCTGAAAGGCATAGTTATGATAGAAACGATGTCATTTTAAAATTATGATATATAACAGTTGAATGACATTCGACACTTGGTAAGAGTAAATTTTTAGCATAGTATGAAAAATGATTACACTATTTAACATGATATAAGTTTTACAGATCACGTTTAGGTGATGTTTAGTTCACTAAGTTGAATTTATAAAGATTTTGCTTTCAACGTTATTCTAAACATTGTGATCGGTACAAATGTCAAAATAAGTGGACGTGGAGTATATATCACATATGAGTTTGTTTCTGACAGATCTGAGTGTAGAGTATATCTGTATTGTTTCTGGTGCAGAACACATCCATAAATGCTAGTTAGTTGTTTATTGCCATTTCCTGTTCACTAGGCTGCAGTCATTCTCTATCTCGTCTTTTGATGGAGTTTTGTTCTCTGAGCTGGATGGTTTGGTCGTGGAGCTTTCATCGTTCTTCTGAACGACATCATCAGCACAAACTCCACCATCTCTATCTCGTCTTTTGCTGACTTTTCGTCTTAACACTGGTTTGGTCAAAATTTTGATCTTCCACATTACTTCTTTCGAATCTGATACAAATATCAGTTATTAAATTAACGATTATTTTATGTTTTCTTATATTTTCTTACTGAATGGGAAATGGATTACTAGTCACAAGTCGATGGACTCTAATAAAATTTTACTTTGCAGATTTTTACATTCTAAATGCTTTTTGGCGCTGATAAGGACTTTAATTCACTTCCCAGCTGTGATCCAAACGTGGTAAATAAAATTGTCACATAAAGGAAGAGTGCCAGTCCTTCTCTCTGAAACAGAATTCCAATAGTCTAACAAAAAGTCAGAGAATTAGCAGAATAAGCACATAAACCCACTCAGTGCTTAGAAGTTTTTCAACTTTCTCAAGACAGATTTCATACATCAACGTCAAGAAAATTTTTGTATCGAAAGGTATAATTTGTGTAATTTCGGGTATAAAATCCAAAAAGCAGGTTTACTACACTTAATTCCCTGTTTATCTTGTTTTACCATGTTTTCTACTTTAATGATTTCATTAAAAGTTCTGGTGATTAGGTCATCTATCTTTTACATAAGATGTTCCTTCATTGGTTAGTACTCATATTTACTTCCAAGTAGCTCCTGAGTTTCTTTAGTGTCTTCGTTCTTATCCATGACTCTTTTTGCGCTCTTTTCTTCACCAAAAGTTATAACTGTATTTTTACAGTTATCGGGTTCCTCATAAACTATTTTCGCTCGGTGAACTGTAGTTTAAACTTGTCGGGTCAGTAATGCTACTACTTGTCCAGGTTGTTATTGCATCTCACTATTTATACCTGTCGTTTTCCCAGACCACTACATTTCAACAAATAATAATAATCCAACTCCAAAGAGCCACCTATTTAGTAAATCGACTAGCTTTAAAGACGTTTACTAACAAATTGACCAAACAATCGTTTATACTTCCTTTGTCTGATAACATACGAATTTTAAATGGATTCTCTCATGGCAATATGTCAATTAATAGTTTGCAATTTATTGACATTAGTCTCTGGTAATTATTTTTGGAGACTCGACTGAAGACCAGTTTCAGTTTCAAACTCTGGATTAAATGTAGCCAAAATCTACGTTTCTTCAATGGCATATCATGTTAACTACAATTGAGCTTTTAATTCCATATGTTGATCATTAGTTACTATTTCCCTTAACCGATTTAGTTAGAATGGGAATTTGATAAATAATAAGTACATGCAAATTGCTAACATCAGAACTAAGCAAATCACTTGGTTAAAGGTAAATAAAGTCTTCGTTAGAATTCTGGGTTTGTATTTTTCCTGATGGGCCTCTCGAAACTTGATATTTCATCTTTTGTTATTAATATCATTCTAACCAGTAATTGTGGTTTATTTCAAATAGTTTAATATACATATCATGATACTTCGGCTGAATTTCTCATATAATGAAACAATTCATTATGACTTTTAATCATTTTGATTAGTTGTAACTAGATATAAACATTTGGTTATTACTGCAAACATTTCAGATGTATCATCATTTCATTCAAATTTTCAATCATATTTATTACAATCCATACTATTGATGGAGTTTTGTTCTCTGAGCTCAGAGAACAAAACTCATCAAAATCATCCACCTGAAATACAAATCTCCTCCACCATCTCTATATTCCATAATAGTTTCTAAAGTATTCTCGAATAATTTGTAATTCACTATATAGTTACATATCGAATAGAAATCATTTTTTAGAAGTAATCGATTTCATAAGATTACTATCACTTATATTAATCTAGTGCTAACCAACTAATAATAATGTTAACTATGTATTCAGTCATAGATTTTATGCATTTTCTTTTCATTAAATGTTTGTTAGTCTAAAAGGTCAGTCTGTATAATTGACCTGGTTTTATTTGGCAGCTGAAACATTCTTCAATAGTGACGGTTAAACTTTAACGTTTTTGTTGTTGTTGTGGGTGATAATGTTTGTTTTGAAATATTCATACTTTATAATGAATAAAAAAAAAGTAATCGTGATTTAAGTCATTACACAGATAAAAAATGTTCTAGTCTAAACATTTTATCATATGATGAATACCAATTCATTCTAATATATGTGAAAAACAAATGTTTATATTTTGTTAGTTTCTAGCCTGTCTACTAAGAATCATGTATATAAAACTCTTTATATCATTGTAAGGTGAAATATACGGATCTTCCTATGGTTTTCTTTCAGAAATTTATTTTAAATTATCATCTCGCTATATAGTTTCTATAAGATCTTATTGTGTTATTTTGTTTATTGACAATAAAATATTAATTTCAAAAATTGAGATCATGAGTCAATTGATGCTAGATCACCATGGAGAACCTGGAAGCACTGGATGACGGTTTTGTCCTAGTGTGGGACTCCTCACCAGTGCTATTCACGGTCCTGCTGCGGGGATTCGAACCCAGGACTTAGAGGTGTCTCTTGTGATCGCTTAACTTCCAGACCATTTGGCCGGCCGGTGTCCAACGGTGTTAATGTCTAACTTCAATCCAGGTTTTCTATGATGATCTAGATCCATTTGATTCATGAACTCAACCGCTGAATTACTTAATATCCATACAAACCCCTTTCTGATAATAAAATATTAGTAATAATATGTTCGACAATTACTTGAGTTTCATTTGAAAACTAATAATCTCTCTGTACAATAAGTCGTTTGATTGTAACAACAAAACCGATAGGTAAAACTAACTTTGGAATGCAGATAGTAAATTATCATTTGGCAAATGTTTTGATATATATATATATATATATATATATATATATATATATATATATGTCTATGTGTCATTAATCGCATCTCGTACAGCCATCATTGTAATCAAGTGTAAGAGCCTGGAAAGTAATGTTGGGGTTATAATTTTCCCAACAGCTGCAGAAGGACCACATTTGGTGAACGGATAAGTTGTCTGAAATGGATTTATATTGTACAAATCTCAAAGCTGAAACTTCTTTTCATTCATACACTGAAAAGTAGTTTCTAAAGCAGAGTCATTTGTTTTGTTCCAGGAGATTGAGTTGCACATGTCTCCAAATCAAGGTACATGCACAAAGTAACTTGAGTTCGTTAAACTATTTGCACTATGTAAGTTATGATAATCCTCGTAAAATATTTTTCAGCTTTCCCTAACAAGCGTATTAAGACGAGCAACTGGGATATTGGACATAAAAAAGCGAAAATTTCGGTTATTTATTGTGTTCAAATCGATCACTTATTACTTAGTGACCATTTTCTGCAGATGACTAAAGTGTTTACAACAACAGAGACGTGACCTGAATCACTCAACGGTAACGTCTCATAACGTAAAGCTGAATAATACACGTTCGAATATTCTAAGGTACACCTTTTTGTTAAGAACCGAATGATATTATTCGTAGGTCCAGGGTTTCTTACCGACTATTAACCATCGTCTCATGACATAATTGAGTTTCAACAAAAGGTTCCTGTAAAATATCAAACCTTCCTGATTAGTATCAGTTAGAACTAAACTTAATTCCAGAGCTTTCCTTACTGTTATTCATATCATTACCTAAATACGTGTTAATAATTCAAACCATAAAAACAAAGTCTATAAATATGTATGAATCAATATTGAAAGTTAGTAGCTAAAGATTACTGTGATTCATCGTTTTCATAAATGAATGGAGACAAGTGCTTTTAAAGATAGCTTATAGTTTATTATCCATTATACATACTTTCATTTCAGTTATAGAAATGCAAACTAGAAAGCTCTCTAGGTCGATAATTTCGCTCATCTATCTCACATCGTAATTTTAGTTGTTTAGGAAGTGTCTCGTTTAACTACAGTTCAACAACTTTTTATCTTATATACTAATCAATCTGCTTTGACTTATGCAAGGTGAACAATTTTTGATCTATTTCAATTAGGTAAATTTGGTTTTTGTTGGTTATTTTTTATTTTTCTGTAGAATATTTTATTTATCTGGACAACATTATACACGATGTTTTTATTTTTCCAACCAAAACCTTCATGGAATATTGTCGCAATTCTATATATGTGGTCTGTATATCCATTGCGTAAAACGACATTCTAACTGTACAACCTTGTGCTTCGGAAAATGGAGACCACAATCAAAAAGTGATAAATACTAAACAACTATGACTAACTCATTTTGTTTAGATTGTTCGAATTTTCCCATTAATGTTTAATATTGCAATTGATCAGTCTCACAGGACACACATATACTATAAAAGACCGACCAATTATAGGGAGATTCAAACAACTAATACAGAAATGATAGCGCGTTTGAAGCGAAAAGTACTGGGTTCAAGTCCCGAGTGAACAATGACTCTGGGATGCAGGTGCACCCAGTCGGAGAACCCCGAATAGGACGAGACGCATGTCCTGGATTCTACTGCTGACCACCATCCATCTCTGTTTCTAATTACAACTAACATATGCTTAAAAGTAAATGTTAACTAAAGTTTCGAGTTTATAGCAAATCTTTAGTGTCAGGGGGCTATACTAGTTAATACTTTCTAAGAAATTTTTTTCAAAGACACTGTCAGTACGGATGAAAATTGCAATAGAATATTGAGTTTATGTTTCCTCCAAATTAATTTTGACGTCTTTACCCACGCCTTCATTCAGATACTAACTACGAATTGACTGTTGAATATAAAGTAAATTCCATAAATCTTGAAACTTTTTTCTGTTAATTATGCAACTTTTAAATCAATATATTATTTCCTGCCACAATTAAATAAGCTATACTATATCAGAATTCAACAAAATCAGTCTGTTAACGTTCACCTCTATTAAAACTGAGGTGTTAATAAGTAGTTATTAACTATCTATTCAACTCAATCAGTAGGTTGATGTGTTTATCAATGATGTAATCATCACTTGACAAATTATATTGAAAATGTCATTTTTGAAGACTAGATAATGTTGATTTCTTTTAACTTAAGAATGCAATACAAATTATTCTAGATCATTTAACAACATTATTGATCTGTACTATCCATCACGTTAAAAAGGTCATAAGCGTATCTTTCAAAAATATATAAACCATTTGGATTGATTTTAAGCTCTTGACTATGTTCTCATACATCGGATTCATATGATTATGCTCTATTGACATTTTTTAAATTTCGATTGTTTGAATGTTAAACTATATCTTATGAGACATTAGAAATTAATATAATAACTTAGTGTTTAGATTGATTTTTAATTATACTGATAATGCCCGAGTTCGACATCGCATTTTTAGTTACAGTTCAGAAATTCAACTAAACGTGCTAGAAAATATTGGAAAAAACGGCTGGGCTATTCACTTGTTTAATAACATTTTTGATTTTTATATTCTAGGATGTTTCTTAAAATTATTTCTGATAGTTTATAATAACACGACTATAGGTTTTACCTAAAATACACTAACCTGGCCTATCTCTCCGGCCAGTTCTTGATATATCCGGATACTCTTACCCCTTCATAATAAAGTGGATAGCAGATGTGCTAGAACCCGCAAAAAATGTATTTGTATATACTCTAACTGGTACTTTGAATTCATTGAGTACATAAAAAATTGAATGTAAATGATAAATGTATCCTGTTTCTTGATGTTGAATCACTATTCACTGATGTTCTACTCACAGAGACCATCAGTTTAAACTGAAAATACATGAATAGTAACGAGATTATTATCGGAATACCGGAAGCTTGTTTGAAGGAACTTTGATGCACTTGTCATGTACAATTTACATTCAATGACGTAATTCATAGGCAAGAGGATGGCATAGCAATGGGATCTCCTTTTGGTTTATTACTTGCAGATCACTTCTTAGACAGTCTATAAAAAAAAACAATTTAAAACGACTATCAACAACTTTCACTTGTGTAAACGGTACGTGAATGATATTTTTATTCTTGGTGATAATAAATATGATTCAATTAATTTCTCAAATACATTTTAATAATTCCCACCAAAATTAACACTTGAAGTTAAAAATTATCATTCATAATTCTTATCGGGATATAATAATGTAATATTTGATTGACACATGATGAATTACTATTTATTATACAAAGAGTAATATAATATATCTAATGTTTATTATTAGAAATCATATTATAGTACATTTATAATACTTTTTATTATTTAATTAAATATAAATAATTATTATTATATAATAATGAATTTAATAAGTCGAATATAATACAATTTATAAATAATTAAGGACATTTAATGTTTAAAATAAAATTGAATAATTTTTTAAAATTTATTTTATTTTAAATTTTATTTTATTTCAATAAAAAAACAAAAAATATATATTAAAATTTTATATTAACCAATGATACGTTTAATATATTCAAATGAAATTTAGTATACTAAAATAATTAAAAAAAATTTTTTTAATTTTTATATTGAATCTTTATCATTTTAAATAGTATAATGAATAATTTAATTAAAACTTCATTATTTACTTAATTATTTATACCATTGTTTTTCTACATCTTTAAATATCTTTCTCGACTACGTATATATATATATATATATATATATATATATATATATATATATATATATATATAATATTGAATAAAGCCATAAATAAATAAATAAATATATATATATATATATATATATATATATATATATAATGTATGAAGTGACCTTATGAATAAGTTAATTCACTTCCAATACAAATCGAAATTTTTCAATTAATTTTATATTCAGTTTGATTTTAATTTATGCTTATTTATTTATTTGATAAAACAATAACTGATTTTATTTTATAAATAATCAGATTATGATTTAAGAAATACTAAATTTTCAATGAATGTATAGAAGTTCTGAATGTTTATTATAATAGAATGAACCGGAACACAGGTAAGGACAATCGTATATATATATATATATATATATATATATATATATATATATATATATATATGAATACATAGAATTATATAATATCTTAATCAAATGTGAAAAATTGTGCAGTAAAAATATTACATTTGAAAAAATAATGTTGATCAATTACTTCAAATTTGATTCTTTCTTTATTTCTATAAAATTCATTTTTTATACTTGTTCTATTTTTCTTCCTCGATTTTCTTAACTTCCTATCGTCAAGCATTTCACTTTCGATTGATGATACATACTACTTATATCTGTTGACATTAGTAACACATATTACAATAGTACAAACAAATGATTAATCAATAATGTTATATTTTGTCGATTTTATTGATTGTAATATAATTGTACAATTTAGACAAGATTTTCTTGTAAGATATTACCCTCAAATGGCTTGGTCCGGCCGAGAGTGGGGAGAGTCCGCTCACCCTCTCGAAATGTTCTCACATGGTCACGCGTATATAGCCTCTGCCGGGGAAGTCTTACTTACTGCCTTCTCGTGGCGAGGGTGTTGTTTACAAAATTGAGAGGACGAAAAGTGAATGTCCGGCGCTTTAATCGGTTTAATGGACACAGGGAATTCACGTAGAGGAGTTGGAAAATTAGTATTTTAAAGCAATGGGGTACATGGGCTCCTGTATCCTGTAGGAACGAATGGTATACGAACCAATCGTTGGTCACCGGCTACCATAGGACTGCATCTCCTCAGGATGCTCCACTGCCTTGTGGACCAAACCTTTAGATCGAAGGCTCCGAGTGTGGTCCCCTAAGAAAACCAACTGCTTTGGTTCGGGCACCCGCGCCGTATCACAGCTTCCACTTAAATCAAATGAGGTTTGTGTGGCGCATCTGTATTTCATGCCTCCTTGTACCAATACTAGGACGAAACGGCCATCCAGTGCTTCCAGGTTCTCCATGGTGGTCTAGAATCAATTGACTCATGATCTCAACTATTGAAATTACTAAAGTCTCCATATAACTCCTGATAATAATCATTATATGCTCAATAGTGAATGGCTTCAAAATGTATTTCCTGGAGTTCTAGTGAGAAGCAGTGACCAGTGAAGTTCAGCCAGGTCTGTTTTGAGATATCAGCTCACTGAAGACAATGATGGACGGTGGCATTATTTCGTGGATTGGTTGAAGTTGAACATTAACAGCGTTGGATGCCGATTCGGTGGTCTAGTGGTTAAGCGCTCGCGCGCGAGACTGATAGGACCTGGGTTCGAATCTCGCGTGAGGCGAAATCATGAATGTGCACTGCTGATGAGCCTCGTACTAGGACGAAACGCCTTTCCAGTTCTTCCAGATTTTCCATGGTGATATATCTTCAATTTACTCATGATTTCAAACAGTGAAATTGCTAAAAATCTCCACAAAATCCCTTCTGACAATATTTATGTGTTCGAATAAATAAATTATTTGCAAGATATTTGTATTTACTTATATGTTAATTCATTTTCACCATAAACTATTAAATAAGTTGAAATATTTAACTTTATATATAATATCGTTAGACAGTAGTGAACATTGAATATAAAAAAACTACGCTTGGAAAAAGTAGCAAAACATTAAGTGAAGAAAAAAGAAGTACAATTTATGTCAGTTGCATAAATTCAAAACTATGTAGCTGTTATAATCATGATTTTGTATTGTATGGAAAGGTAAACACTTAGTGATTGTAGTAAAATTATTTCTATTGATATACTTCTCTTCTTTTTACTAAGTGTTTTTGATTATTAACATAATCCATAAAAAATTTTCAAAAAGAACTTTATCAATTGTTTTAAGTAAAGTAAAATTTTCCAATGACACAAGATGAATAATTCTGTAGTTTACACAAAATACAGTGAATCATTTAAATGTTCTTGTATAAATTTGGTTAAATTTATAAATATGCTTTTTATAATCAGAGAGGAGTTTTGTGGAGATTTTAGTAATTTAATAGTTAAAGTTATGAATCATTTAAAGCTAGACCACCATATAAAATGTGGAAGAAGTAGATGACTGTTTCGCCTTAGTATGGGACTCCTCAGAAATGTGCATCCATAATCCTGCCTAGCGAGATTTGAATCTAGGACCTATCGGACTGTGGCGAAATTTCGTGGATTGGTTGAAGTTAGACATTAACATGTATATATGTATACAACTATGTCATGATTCTAAGAATCTTTTCCTTTAGAAAGTAAACTTACGATAACTTCTATTAAGAAATATTTCAGTGATTTGGGGTAAATGTTGCATAGTTAGATAGTGATTTTCATGCTAAATGAATATTAGATCTAAAGAACTATTTTAAAGTAGTTTGGAACTCTTCAAATGTACTCCCTAATGATTCCAATTAAGATTAAATAGAGAAAACTCAAATCCGGCTTATATTACTGGATAGTTGAAAAATTACTTCATTTGTCGCTTAATTACTTATTAATACAAACGAAGATGTACTTAAGGATAAACGTAAAAAAAATTTTTTTTTAATGCTAATAAGTGATGATGATAAACTTTCTGATTTCAAACATGACATAAATGTCAGCTGTGTTCTTCATGAGGACAATTTTTTTATTATCATTATATTATTGACATTCATGAAATGGTAACTTTACTGAAATTGAAAGTTTTAAGCCAAAAAAAAACGTGTATTAATTGTTATCGTTTAAATAATAAAACAAATAGCCAGTAAATTTAAATTTGTAAAACATTTAAAAATGATGTAAAAGAATAAAAGAAATCAACTGTCAAATTTGACCTAATTTGATACAAATTTCTTTAATTCATACAAAAACCAAATACATTGGTAAAATCTATCAAATAATTCTTAACATAGAATTGATTGTTCACAATTATAATAAATATATACTTTTGTTATGTTGTTGTTATGTCAAAAGACAAAAAAAATGAAAATGAAATAACTGTATAATTAAGCCTTACCATAATGACAATGGTTTAATGTTATTTTTAGTGACTAAGTTCAACACTATTTGAACTCTAATGAAAATGTAATCATTAGAGTAAACTGACAAAATAGTATGCTAAATATTAAAATGTAAATCAGATTTAGTTAGAATATTTCAATCTTCAAAAATATTGTTTATAAGATGATGAGAGAAAAGAAAAACGCTTGAAAATTATTCAATTTTAATCGACATTAGATATTGTAGTGGTGAATAAATCCCCCAAATCAATAGCTCTGTAAGTTTTAGACATTGGATGCTGACCACATTAAATTTAATGGACTCACCTATCTGATGGCACTTAGTTATGCTACCACACCAGATCACGAGTGGAAACGCCATGATCAACATCCCCTGCAATCGTTAGACAGATTAAATCAGTCGATCCTAGATATATTGATAGCCTAT
The DNA here is from genome assembly GCA_946903255.1 of Schistosoma spindalis. Taxonomy (NCBI): domain Eukaryota; kingdom Metazoa; phylum Platyhelminthes; class Trematoda; order Strigeidida; family Schistosomatidae; genus Schistosoma; species Schistosoma spindalis. The sequence goes on along the minus strand of OX336420.1, from coordinate 69,878,632 downwards.
CAAATATATCTTCGAACCTCCTCGCTTTTGTCTTTTGATTTCCTTGGTGGGTACGATTCATAGTAGAAGGTTTTACTGGTTAAAGCGTTGTCAAACTCCTAATACCTGTGGCATCTTCAATATTAACGTTGTTTCATATGTACAAATTTGTGTAAAAGAGCTCGATACAGTATAGATATTTTTTCTTCAGCATTAATTCGATAATAAAACTAGTATTTCTACGTTTTATTGAAAGAAATTAGGAGAATAACACCGATTTAAATTACGTGAAATGTAAAAAATAACGAACCGCGATATTAATTCACATTATTGATTTTACATTCTAAAGGTTTTATTCATTACTAAACATTTTAAAGACTTTTATTTTATAGTGTTAACAAGTCAAAGGAAAGAGAACGGGCAGATAGGTTTATGTATTTATTTTTTAAAAACGATCTTAGCAAAATGTTTAACATTGAGATGGTTTATAAACGAGTCTGGTAATTGTTAAAGGTTGGGATTTTGTAATGCGTAGGAGGTATTGCTTTATTATTGCCTACAAAGTTAACTATACCATACTTACCGTGAATAATGTATACGAATTGCTTTTAATTACGTTACTTTTCGTTGTGACAGGTATAGAAAACTTATTGCGGAGCATTGACAATGATTTCGGTTTTCATCTATTTGGATATAAATATTTAGATAATGATCGGTCACCATATCAGTCAAGTTATTTATCATAGTAAAATACACATAATTTTCCAGGATATTGATATACATATATAATTAATTCAAATATCATGTAAACACATCTATAATGTTGGAGTGTTTCATTGGTTTCACGAATCTAAATCATTCATGTAGTTGTTTTTTCGGGGGGAGACAGGAATGTTATTTGAAAATTTTAAAGTAATTTCTCTTATCAGAAGGGGTTTTTGTCGATATTATAGTAATTTCAACAGAACAAAACTGCCATCTAGTGTTTCCAGGTTTTTTATGGTGATCTAGCTTCAATAGACTCATGATCTCAACTACTGAAATCAATTTCTTTTAAGTGTAATTATTTCAATAGACAAATTATTATTATTATTATAAGTAACATGAGAAAAAATGAACTGCAGTATAGTCGACTCATTATGAATATCATTTTCGATTTAGTTAAATCTAACTAAATTAATGAAAATAAGATGAAATACAAAGTAACTCAAGAATTTAACAAGAGATTGATAAGATTCGACTGTAAAATAAAAACCATTCAACCTAACCAGAATACAAATTCCAATAATTAAAAAAACAACTATCAAAACTGAGGCCACAGTTAACTGATAAACATATAATATAATAATTAAATATTTTAATCACATCTTGATTCAGTTCGACATAGTCCATGTATAAGTACTAAGACATAACTTATACTACTGATGTCAAACATAATAAAGAATAGCATTTACTCATTGTTGAGATAAGATGTTGGTTGAAGGTAGTCAACAGTAAACCTTGGACTTGGGTTTCGTGCTATTTGGCACTCTTCACCAAAGTGTGCATGTAATTTTGAGAGAACCGGTGATCCATGACGGATTCGATCCTATGTCACCCAGCTCCACAGTCCGAGACGTTACCATTCGGCTATCCGGTCCGCGACCGACTTGACGGGATTGGATCCGTCAGGGAGCACCAGTTCCCTCAAGATTACAGAAACACGTTGCTGACGAGTGCCAAATAGCACGAAACCCGGGTCTAGGGTTTTCTGATGACTACTTCCAACCACCGTCTTATCTCGAAATAGTGTACGCAATGTCGAGTCACCTAAACTAGTGGCCACATTGTAACTTGGTCGTTAGTATTCTATCTGTACTAAGAAAAACTTGACACACATGGCATTTTTCACCACCCAGTGATCAATCAATTGTGATTTATTCATTGTGTTCGACATATGAATTTCTAGTTAAACCATTTAGGTTTCTGTATTTTTCCAACTAAAACATAACATTTATCATCATTAGATAAAATACAAGATTTTTTTTGTCAGTCGTTAACATAATGTAATAATAGTGAATTCATAACAGAAGGCTGTATTTGTTTCTTAGTTTGCATATAAATCATACTAATTAATTTGATTTTCAGTACAATGCCGACCAACGGATACCTATTCAAAATGGTTTAATAGATATTGAATAGTCTGTCTTCCATTTTCTAAATAAATATCCATGGATGTGCACTACTGAGGAGTCCTATACTAAGATGAAACAGCCATCCAGTACTTTCAGGTTTTCAATAGTGGTCTAACATCAATCAATTCATGATCATAATAGAAAACAACCAACTTAACAATCTCCACAACCTCATACTAATAACATAAATACACGTAGAAAATAATAAAAAATAGGGATAGACTAATTTATAAAGAAAAATATAGAATAAATTAATCGTGAATAAAATCATTAGAAAACATGAATTGAATTCATTGTCTTTCCTGTTTCGTATACATTGACCTTTCTTTTATATTAATCAGTGTTGTAAATAATGATTAATAGGAAAATATGTTAATATGTTTTGATCTTTTATTTTTTTATTTTTTTATTTTTACCTTATTTTCATATTCTCTTGTAACATAATTAAATGGTTAGTAAAAGAGATTATTGTTGTACATCATTTGACAAAACACTATACATATACATCTTTGATATACAGATATCTATAAAGAATGAATACTTTCTTATTCTTTAAATAATAACTTGTGGACATAAATGAACGTTTGAACAATTTACAAAAACGAAATGTTCACTTGATATCATATATATGTTTTATCATATATGATTTATGTTAGTTACTAACTGATAGAATCATTAGCTGGGTAAATTCAATTTATTTTAAATTTTATTGTTATCTGATGTTCCCTTTCTATGTCTATTTATCAGTAGGAAATAATTGTTTTAAAAAAAAAAACATCAAGTGAATGAAATAGTTAAACATTCTGAAAACAATGTATTAACATTATTATTATTATTGTTAGTTTAAAGACAATTTATAACTTTTGTACTGTATAATAGTGTGGTTTCGGTTACTTATGTCCATATAAGTAGTATATAACGTGGTCAGGAGTAGAATGTATTTCAGTAGAAGATCGAGAAGGAAAAAATGGAAACGGAACGCAATTGTTATGGAAATGCATGAACAATAAAATCTGAGACAATGGACTGATGTTTGCAAATGGAATAGTCAAGTTTGAGACGATGGATTGATATTTTGTAAATTAACTATTTACTCTATGGTTCTCAGATTTTAGTGAGATGTTCTGTAATTTTGTGTTCAAATACATTTGATTGTCCCCACTGGTGTTTCGATCACTACAATAGTAGTTATCGACTTATGAAAGAAATTGTCGTACTCATGAATGTAAGGGTAACCCTCGTATAAAGATCAGAAAGAGCCGGAGACATTTCATCCAATCATCTTTTGGAAGAACATTGCAAAATCTTGACATGGAGCTTCTTTATTGAAAAAGCGTGGATCGGATAATTGTAATGATTATTTCGCTTTTACTAAAAACGATATACTTGAAAATTTTGTACCATATCTGACATTGTTTGGAATAACTTTTTTTTTCACTAGTCTTCTGTGTTCTCACTTGAAACTTGGAAGGTTCTAGCGTTTGAGTGCTTATGTAGTACAATGTATAGCAAGAATCTAAGCTCTAGACACAACAATCAGGTCGAAATATCAACAATAGTTAAGGTAGTTCATCACATTCATTTTCTGTAAGTTAAAAATCGCTCCCATTTATTTTGTGGAATTCAAATCACAGTCTTAAAGTGAAATCAAATACCGTTCAACCATAACATTGATATTGATTCGACTCAATAGTTATAAAAAACAAGTGTAAATCATGCAAATAATTTAACTCAATGTCTTAGCCACTGGAAGAGTTTCTAAAGATTCGTAATTACTCATGTTACTGAATAACTACTACTTCAAACTTTAATCATTTAAACATTTTTATATTTTGAAATAACAATCTCTGCTATTTTCTCGTCATTAAATAAACAGGAATAGATTTTCTCTGACAGAAATTATTAATAGCAAAAACAATATCCATATGTTGCTTGACCACCGAACTTTTTCAAAGTGACTAGATAAAACAAAGTTCGCTAAGGTTTACTAATATATATGCTACATTTTATGATTGAAGACCTGACCAGGATACTATGTTAAAAATTAATTTTGCAACTGACACTTCTAATTTAGAGTTACCAATTTTTAATATGGGTAGGTAACTTTTTAAGTCGTCATAGTAAGAATAATATTAGTTAAGAATAGATCACGGATGAACAATTTCTACAGCTCTTTAATCAACAGGTCCGTAATTCATGTAATTTCATTTATTATCAGCAGTTTCTTGCAGCTAATTTAAACAATAATTTCATTTCAGCCGCTCAAACTTCACTTTGGGACATTTCAGAACTTGATCATCATCTGACACTTGCGTAGTGATAGATAGACTAACCTTTCTTGATTTTTGCAGTGTTTATATGATGAGGAACAGTAAGATTCATCTCATAATCTACATTCGATACTGTCAAGTTCACATACAATGAGTACTTTAAGAAAAGACTGACTGTTTTTAAGATTAAATTTTTTGAGCTGATAAAAAATGTTTCGGGTGGATTGGGAACAGTATAATTAAGGTCAATATTGCCAACGTTGTTTGAATTACTGTCCCGAACTCATATTCGATGATGTTTATAATTAAATTAACCTCCGATTTGTTATGTTTCATGCTGTGAATTTGTTATGTAGAATATTATTCTCCGATAAATCTGTACATATTATTCTAAATAAAGAATCAATCTACCCAAAAGGTAAATAAAAGGCTTTGAAACGCTAAACGCTGTACTAACAATAAAATCCTTTAAATATTAAAGTATGTGAAACTGGAATGTAAGTTGGAAACCGTCATCAAATGTTTGTGAATATTATTAGCTCATGGGGGGAGGATCATTACTACTTTTGATAGTTTACGTCATGACATGATCACTGAAAACTAAAAAAATACTGAACAGCTGTTTAGTTCCAACATGACTTCCCTCAACAGTCTGCATCTACGGTATCCCTAGGGTACTACCTCAGTACTTTCGGGTCTCTTGGCCAGTACCTTAATTCTAGACTACGTCCAATCGTTTACATATTCAACTTCAGTTAACTTGTTATTAATATAAATCACATTCCATGTGTCTTTCCTATAAACTGAACGTTGAACCATGCCGTCCTTCGTTCGTTTTATTACGATGTCGAAAAAATGGAACTTGTTTTCATTTTTATATTCCATAGTAAACGACATTTTTATGGGCTTCGTTAGAAAGTTCCAGCAAATTTGTTGCATGTTGTCGATTATCTGCTGAAACACAACATAGCTTTTGTCCAATCAATTACAAAGAGCCACTTGTTAAAACATTTCATAGAACAGAAAGAATATGTACTGCCGATACATTAGAAGAAAAAATAATGAATGTGGAAATGTGTTCAAAGGACAGTGGATATCCACTGAAATTTATTGAGAAATATGCGAAACGTGCGACTAAATACTGCATTGATAAGAACTGATCCTGCAGCCAAACTGATTGTCATGTCCAAAGCAACATGTTTTTTAATACAATACATTATTCCGTATCATTGTAGCTCAGGTGCACGATTTTGATGAAGTGATGTTCTCTCGACTGGATGGTTTGATCGTGAAGCTTTCGCCGTCCTTCTGGACGACATCATCAGCACAAACTTCAGGTAGAAGTGAAGTGTTCGAATTTCTTCACAATGACAGGTTTAAGGTCAACAAGAACCAATGAACGCCAAGGTCTACAGGACAAACTGTGAGCCATATGTGGAGAAATTCGAAGACTTCACTTCTACCTGTCGTTTGCGTTGATGGTGTCTTTCAAATTAACGACGAAAGCCCCACGACTAAACCAACCAACTCAGAGAACAATCCCCATCAAAACTCATATTACAATTTACATAGCATCTCCCAATCCCTTCAATTTACTTTATCAGTATTGGCAATTTAAATGTTGTTTGCAGTTCTGTTAATGTCCTTATCTGCTTTTATTACCTTTTTCATTTTAATCACTTGATCTAACCAATAAGAAAGTTTAATTTGAATAAATATGTTATTTAGTATACAATTTTATTCAGAAGTACCATATCACAAAAGACAGCAATAATACGCTTGATATTAACCTAATATAAACGTTGTCTTGGTAACCATAAGTGTATTTTGTGGTACATAGAAGAAAACTTTACCTAAGTTTTACTTTCATTGTAAAAGAGAAATGTAGTTTGAGGATTATAAGGCTTTGAGATAAGATCCTTTCTTTGGTGAAACTCACTACTTAATATTATTTCTCTAAAATTTTGTTCTTTATGAAGTATGACTAGGCGTGGTTATTCCGGTTGAATATTTTTTATTTATTTATAAAGTATGGCATCTTAAAATTGTCTAAACTATCATTATTTTCGAATTCATGCATAAGTTCCGGAGTTATTTACTTAGAGTCTATCAATGACTAGTAAGCAATTATACTAAAACTGAATCCGTTCCTCGGTTGTGTTAGTTGTGTGAATGAAATTTGATGACCTTGTCGATTTCTTTATTAGAGTGTTTAAGTAGATTTTTTTTAAACGTTTTAGAACATATTTTAGTCCAATCTTTAATTGATGTGAAAGCTGACTTTTAGCCATAAATTACCTATCATGATCTTTATAAATACGATGTACGTATATGGATGCTGCATGGATAAAAAAAAGCCCGTCTAATCTCTGTTCTTAACAGGAAACCACTTGGGCTATATCCAGAAAACAACTTATGTAACGGTGTGTACGCAGTCCATCTAGACAATGATTCCTTCTTTTTCTAGGTCTTATATAAGAGCCTAAGCAAAATTGACGTAGTTCTTAAAAATAAAAATCTGTTTAAAAACTCTAAAAATACTTATGTTATAGGTGTTGTATAATATAAAAATAAAGAATGATTAATTTAATCTTGTTCTTTTAAAATAACGGAATGATTAGGTAGTTTCTACATAAATTCCCCATACTGATAGTATCTATATGTCATATGAGATTGAATGAATTATCCTTATTGATATTTTGGTAAACATCTTTTTTAAGTAAAAAAACATATAACCAGTAACTGAAAAGTTGACAGATAATATATTATTATCTTCATCTTTCTCTAACATACATATGTATTTAATGCCAAAAAGATTTATGGCCGAAAACAAAGTACAGGCAACCAACATAATTATTTTTATTTTATTTTGGTAACGTATCACTTGTAGGTACTTTTATTTCATGTACATATAGTAATAACTATGGCAACCTACGTACGTGTACAGTCTGTTACATTTTATTGGGTCTTATCCTCTATTCATTTTCATCACGATTTATCGTCAAATAATCAATAATATGCACTTGTTTAAATTGATTTTGCTACCAAGATATAACACGTGATCAGTTCAAAAAAAATATTTTACATAACTAAAATAGATTTCGTTAGCGATTACACCAGTGATCTTCCTCATAAATAAGTTATATTTTTTTATAATAATAAGTACAATAAAATTAACTGGGATCTAATAATCCCAGCGGTACTAACCACATATGCTAATTTTCAGACACATTTTATACTGTAAATGTTCTGAACAACGATTCAATAAGGACAATTACCATCTTACTAAGGATGAATTTTAATGGTATATAATTAAGTGTCAGAGGAAAAATGTACCGAAGTTATTCATCAATTACGTTAAAACATTCATGATTCTTTATTCATAAATATGAAATTAGATAGAATAGTTCATTCTATAAGAAATTATTACTACTTAAACATGATTAATTTGATTACCGCAAGTCTTACGATGGTTAATTATGTAATAAGTAACGAGAATATAGATCAATTAAATTTTTATAATCGAATATATATATATATATATATATATATATATATATATATATATATATATATGATAACCAAACTGTCATTAATGGTTGTTTGGATATAGTTCAGATTTTGAAAAAATAATTGTTATACGTATAGACACATATACAATAAAGCCATAGTCATCAACGCTGAATTTCGTATACGTCACTTAGAAATGTCCTGATGTATAAATAATATGTGATGCCAATATATAATTTGTTTATTTATGCTAATTCAAACACCTATAAATAATCTACTATTAATTCAATTTAATACAATTAGGTTTGTTTATATAGATTTAATTTATTGAAATCAATTAAAATATCTTTGGTATATTAATGTTATCCGACTCTTTAGTTGTAGAACTTTATTAGGTCATTTCAATTATATATCAATTATTAAATGTTTTCATCATTACAATGATTAAAATTTGTTCACGCTTTCATAATTGATAGATCACTGGGTGGTGATCACTGTCATGTATGTCAAGTCCTTCTTAGTGTAGATCGAATGCTATCGACCAAGTTGCAATATGACCACTAGTTTAGGTGACTCGACATTGCGTGCACATGACATTGATCACCACCCAGTGATTAGTCAATTGTGAATACATTTCAGTCATACAGGAGTTCAATCGTGGCCCGGATAGCCCAATGGTAACATCTCTGAATGTGAAGCTGAGTGACACGGGATCGAATCCTTCAGGGAGCACCAGTTCCCTCGAGATTAAAGGTACACGTTGCTGACGAGTGCCAAATAGCACGAAACCCATGTCCAGGGTTTCCTGTTGACTACCTCCAACCACCATCTAATTGTTCAAACTTTATGATCAAATGATTACAGAATAAAAATTATGTTTTCGGATTTGACAGGAAACAAGTTTAAAATCTACATTTATTTAAATAAACATTTAGGAGCACAAATAAAACTACGTTAAATATCTATTTTCTTCATCCTCCTACCCGAAATATATTCTTGTTTCACTTATATAGTTTACTTTTTTAATCAAAGTTAAAATCTATTCCCAATTAGCATTTTCTTCAATCATTATAAATTAGCTTGCTTTAATAGTTCTCAGTATAGAGGTTGTGTAAATCATTAAGTTTTCAATTGCGATCATGAACCGATTTATTTTAGACCACCATAGAAAACCTGGACCGGTTGAAATTAGATATTGACACCATTATATGCAGACTCAATGGTTCAGTAGGAGGTTAAGCGTTCGCGCACGAGACTGAAGGCCCTAGGCTAGAATCCCGCGAGAGTGATTGTGGATGCTCACAGCTGAGGAGTCCCGCAATTGGACGAAACGGCCGTCCAGGGCTTCCAGGTTTTCAATAATGGTCTAACATCAATCAGTTCATGATCTCAACTATAAATCTAATAATTCTGTTAATTTTATGTGTTTATTTAGCTTCAGTATTGGGAAAGTTATGGTAATATAGGGGTTATCAACTCTTTCCAACAATAAACTAAAAGTTTTCTCTGAATCTACTGTATTACAATTTGGCTTATAATTAGACAAATTATTTGAATCACTTAGCAACAAAATGGAAGTAATTTTTTTTTAGAAAAAATGAAACATGTGGAGATATCAGATAGATTTATGATATCACTTGATATTTATTCATAATGTATAAAGAGTTGTCTCACCTTGAAAAATGTCTTATAAAAAATAAATACCCAAGAGAATTTGTTATGAAGTATTGAAATTCTCAAATACACATTTGATGAGAAAATACCTGTCTTGGATTCAAAGTAATCAATATCTATCTGAAGTAAAGTTCAAATTTATTTGTGAATTTATATGTACTCTTGACATAAAGTACATACGAAGGACTAATACAGTATTATGTATAGGGACTTATGAGTATATTCCTTGAAACGGCTGTTCACAAAGAAGTCAAGCATTGAAAAATTCCGATCACTAGGCACCTAATGGACAGTAAATGTAAGTTGGGTGTCAAAACATAAGTGTTAATCAGCGAACATCGCCATTAGTCTTCCGACTTCTATCAAAGTCATTTACCCAATGTTAGTAATGTAATTATATAATCATTCATGTATTAGATTTTGTTTCATATTTACTTATTCAATTGTGTTTATTACATCAAGTACTTTTCAACGGTTAAATATATATCGATTTTAACTGTCATTATTAAATATTTTGTTCTGATGGTTTTCTGTATTGTTTTGATTTCAAATTCACAGACTAAGGCATTATCAAACTTCATGACAGTGTCGTCAGTAATCTTATTACAAAGTAGAAGTGTCATTTGTTTGTTCTGTAATCAAAATAAATTGTGTTTAGACCGGAATGATACCTTGACTTTAAAGATATAAAGAATACACTATTTTTAAATATGAACTTCTATGCTGAACAATCTCCGACCTAATACTTTGCTTAAGATAAACTAATGGTATAGTTAAAACCTTTAGTTTTCACAGATTCAGAGATTTAAAACGATTACAAATAATTTAAGTAGTATTTAGCTGTGATCATAAGTAGAATGCCTATTAGCATAATATTGAACTGAATAGAACAGAAGGGGAACCGGAGAGCAATCGGAGTAACAACAGAATTAGAAAAATTATGATGTATGTAATAAACAACTAAAGGAAGATGTACAAACAGTGTATCTTTTTTATGAAACACTAAACTGATTATTCCAACTTAAATTCTCGTTTACTACACCACTCCTGCCTAATTTAAAACAACTACTTATTATCAAATAATATCTCATCTATATTTGTTCTATCTATAATACAAATTTCTCATTAGATTCTTTAACTTTAATTAATGTTTTTTCTTTAAAAAAAATATCAAATGGTAGTTAATAACAGATAAGCTTTAAAACAAAATTGTACAATTTTCAATATTTAAATTTTCTTAAATCGTTACTTAAACATTAAATATGATCCAATGGATTATCAGAAAATATTTCATTTATTTACGGCAATTTCTTATGTAAATAATTTGAGATTCCTTGTTTATATATATATATATATATATATATATATATATATATATATATATATACATCGAGAGAGAGAGGGGGAGGGAGAGCGAGGGGAATGGGGAGGGACGGAGGGAGGGAGAGAATGTAATAATTTTGAGATTGAATTCTTGGCTGCTTTTTAATCCCTATTTCTATGTGCTGTAAAAATTACTGAGAAAAATGAGATTGAAATTGTGAATAAATTATCAACTTATTAACTATATTATCAAGTAACTATTAGCCTTCAACAAATGAAAATGGACAAAACTATCACTTAACTCATTATTATGACGTAACATATTGATATTATTTCTCTTATTCATAATGATACATTGAGCATTAATGATGTAACACTGATATTAATAAATAATGCTATTCCTGAGTACACAATTTTCTTTAGGTTTTATTGTGCTTAGTATTATCGCTGTTAATTACTACGGAAAAAAACTTTCGTTTTTTGCAAAAACAGGCCTTGATAACAGATTGCAAATACAATATCATTTATTGTAGATGTGTGCATAAAAATCCATATAAAAATGAATTTTTGACATTTACGTATATTCACTTAAAGGATGTCTAAATGTATTTTTAGAATAAGTTAAAGGTAATTTAATTTAATTTTTATGGATTCAGATAGTGGTGTGAAATGTTTTCGTAGTTTTATTCTTGATTTATTTACTCGTATATCAATTGATAATCTAAATTAACACCGTTGAATTCTGACTCAGTGATCTAGAGGTTAGGCGTTCGCACGCGACACTGATAGGTCATGGGTTTGAATCCCGCGGGGCGGGATCGTGGATGCGCACTGTTGAAGAGTTCCACAATAGGGCAAAGAGGCCATCCAGTGGTTACAAGTTTTCCATGGTGGTCTACCTTCAACTATTTCATGATCTCAACTATTAAAATCTAAACGTTATTAGAACATAAATATCCATTAATGCTAACGGTTTTTAGTAGGTGCAATTTCCTGGTTGGTTAAATAACTTAATTATCTGTTATTATTTCATATCTTACGATGTTAACTAATATCTTGTTTTGATGGTAATAATGAAAATATGTAACATTTTCAGTATGACTAGCGTCATTTCAAAAAGCTTTGTACTAGGGATTTGCTTCACTTACATTTGGATGATGAATTATAATTAAATTTTTATTTAGAATTTAACTGTCCATCTATATTAAAAGTCATTAAATGTATCGAGTGTTTTGTAACGAGACATTTTGAAAGAAGAAATATTAATTTTTTAATCTACCTCTAGACGAACTGATGTATCATTTTTGGCTGGCTGAAATAAATAACTTGGTATAAGACTACTTATCGCCTGTGTTACGAAAGAGACCAAACAGCTTAGTGTATCCAAAAGCCAGAGATACTGTTCTCCCCCTCAGGATGCACTCGTAGAGCTACTGCCAGGGAATTTCCACCAATTGCTTTCTCATCACGAGGGTGCCGTTTACGAAATTGGGAAGGCGAAAAGCGAATTTCCGGAGCTCGAACCAGGTTGGTGGGTACGGAGTAGGAAAACCCTGATTCCAAACCAATAGTGCAATTATGCTCCATAATTGTGAGGGAACAATTGGCGTGTGAACCAATTCTTGATCTAGACTACCATGGGACTGGATATGCCTCGATTCCTCCACCGCCTTGTGGATTACACCTCCACGTTAAAAGCTCGAGGAGTTGGCCGCCTAAGAAAACCGCCTGCTTCGATTTGGGCATTTGAGCAGTATCCCATCTCACATAAAAATTTGACGATAACTACAAGTGGAAGAAATTATGCTCGCCTCAATCCTTATTCTCATAAATTATCCTCGCAACGATACGGTAATGCTCAATCTTATTTTGCATTGCGTCACTCTTCTATTTTCTTTTGTTTCCATTTTGAAAATTCACTAATTTTTCAATTCTTGAAGCAGCTCTACTATGGTGAGAATCTTATCTTACAAAAACGGCTTTTTCTACCTTTATCCTCATACGAAATTCTTTATAGAAAAGTGTACTAGTAGACGATTAAATAGTAGTTTCAATCATCACTGACACCAAGTAAATCTTAATTTCATAAGTAGTGGTTAAGGGAAGATTTCCCAGTGTTGTTGTTTTGGATTTATACATGATTACTCTGGAATGTAACGATATGTGTTGCAATATATGGAAGTAATGAGATTTCCCAATCACAATAAAGTCCAAAGACGAACAAAAAAAAACTAAATTCTCGAAGTATATCATAAAAACCTAAAAATTATTTTTAAACTTCTTTACAACCCTAAAATCTGATACGGCTGACTGCTGGAAATGATTTCATGTGGCTAACAGTTTATAGTTCATGTTATGAAAGCCTTATACACTATCTTCTCGCTAAGGGGATTTGTTGTTCCCGAAGGTGAACGGAAAATTGAAAGTTTCATGGTTCGAGCACTTTAGCGATCTCAAAGGATCCGCCAAGGAGAATGAAAAACACCGACGGCTAACAAACGGCTAACATGGGCTTTAGGATCCTAGAAAATGAATGGTGTATGAACCTCTCCTGTTTACCGTCTACCTTGGGATCACATTTCCTTACGTTACTTCACAGTCCTGTGGATCTAATGGAACTTCACATGACATACTAAAGTCTCTCGAAAATTGAAATTGTGAATGAGAATTTTGGAAAAATTGATCTCATCAGTGTAGTATGTGAAATTACTTAGAAATATTTTCATGACTTTCAATTTAACATTATCAGTAAACTATTTAAGTGATTACAAAATATAACTTCTTCATACTATGTATGTACAAGTTATATGATAATCATTGTGTCCCAAATCTGACCTAGTATGATATGTGGTGACAGTGATGAACGAATGTACCAATGGTTTAGGCTTTGTTTTTTTTTAAACGAAGCTAACGAATTATTGATGAATAAGAAACACACATATTTCACTCTGATATCTCGAATTTAAAAATGAATGTTTGCATGTATGTGAAACCCATAAATACAAGATTATGCATCAACAAGAGATTTAAAGTAATTGAAAAGATTATTTAGATTACCATTGCTTTACGTTCACCAACAGTTACTGTTTTCTAATTGAACGTCAATTGTTATATTTAGTCGTCGCTAACTGTTATGTCAGAATCACTTATTACTTATACTTGCAATAACGAGGAACCACCGCTATTCCCACGATGCGAAAGTACGAACACAAAGACTGATACAAGTAAAAAGTTATTAACCCCAAAACACGACGACGACTCTAGTCGAAAATACACTCATTTATATATTGATTGTACATCCATTTTGATTAATAATTAGGATGACATCACATATATGAAAAATACTTAGAGTTATAACAAGTCATATGCTAAGTGTCATACTGAGCATATTTCATGTCATGATTAGTTCATTAAATCACATTCTTTTTTCATATTTCCATACCATTCTACGAGTTTCCACCTCCATGAGTTTATGAGTAGTAATTATGAAAGATATCTAGTATTAAATTACAAATCAACTCAGTCTTAATAAAAATGATTCGTGTGCCCGGTAGCATCATTATTCTTATAGAGTCAGTCAAGAAGTGAACGGAACATAACCAACCAATTCGGGGTCCAAAAACGAAATTATACCGGCCAATATCTAATGGTAAAATTACAGTAAACTACTTTCAAGGTGATTTATTTGAGAAGTAATAGTTACTTAATTACCTATAGGACCACATAAATCCATATTATTGACTATCATCTCCCTTTCTTATTTTACACATCATCCGTATATGTTTTCAAATCTTCCTTTACAGTTTCCATGAAAGTAATACTTATTTCTTGAGATCGATTATTGACCTCTGTTTTACATAACATGGCTTTCAATTGAACAGTATAACTCATTGGCTAAAACTCTTCAAGTGAGTATTTTGACATCCATTTTCAGACTTTAAAAAACACCTAAATTATTCATACTGCTTTCAATGCATAATAGACAGGCACGTGAGGTTATAAAAAATTAATTCTTGTAAGGTACAAAGTGAGGATTATAAGGGATGCTTATAGACAAATTTGAATTTTGTGATTTTTCAAGTGAATCGCAAAAAGAATACAGAGGTATTGGTAAAAACTCTAAGAATTTATAAGGTTATCTATTTAAACTATGAGGGTTATTGGATAATTAGACTTTCGAATAACTCTGCCAGTATTGCTTATACTCAAACGAAAAGAAATGGAACGTATATTAGTTCTTACCAGTAAAAAATTTCATTACTAATGGATTGTAATTAGAGATTATTTTACATTTTGAAATGAGATAATTAATTCAACAAAATGATTAAAGTCACCTTGGTAACACTCAAACAGTTCGCATGTGAAAATTCGTAAATAAAACTAAACGTAAGGAACTTTGTGAAATAGTTTTTTTCTTTTCAAAACATTGAACATTTAATTAATCGTATGTATATGAATAATGGAAAATACGGTCGAAGTTGATTTAAACTCAGTGAAAACAAGCCACTCCCAAAATCTAAGGTCAAATAATTTTCATTTATAATTGAAAGTATGCTAAAATTTAGCTATGTAGCTAATCAAACATCTTACGGATAAATGAAAACTTTTAAATAATAGTAATGTGTTTACGTTTAGATCGGTATTATTTATTTTGATGAGAGGATCAAATTGAATTGACAAACTATTGTATTTTTCTCAGCTGTGCGCATCCACGTTTTCGCCTAGCGAGATTTGAACCCAGGACCTATCAGTCTCGCGCGCGAAGGCTTAACCACCAGACCTCTGAGCCGACTGGCATCCAACGGTGTTAATGTCTAACTTCAACTAATCCACAAAATTGAGCGACACATCCACCATTATCATCAGTGAGTTACTATCTCACAACAGACCTGGTTGAACTCCACTGGTCACTGCTTCTCACGAGAACTCCAGGAAATACCTCTTAAAGCCAACCACTAGTGATTTATATCAGAAGGTTTTTTTATGGTCGACTTAGGCAACTTCATTATAGTCATAAAATAACTGAAAATTACAGTTCCTAGAAAAAAACTATAAATCATAAATAGCAATTGAAGGGGAATAGCATAAATTCCTTTCACTTTTTTTGTTCTCATCAACTACGAATAACTTGATATATGCTAATATATTCCATAATATTAGGCAATCAACAATGACAATTAAACACTCGAAGTGAAAGAAACTATTTATATGCTTATATTTACAAACATTAGATTACCTGGAAATAAATCAGAACAAAATAAAATTGGTTGTAATAGTGTTATAACTTGTGGCCTTGTGCCTTATTAATATATAACGTAGTGATACTGCCAGTTTAAGAACGGTGGCATAGACCTGTACGAGCAGTCTAGAGTCCTTATCAGTTGTTCTTCCTGCGTAGTCCTTCCCATTGAATCCAGAATCATGTATTTCAAACATACTAGGTTTATATACAAACTAAACAGGCCACATCGCACAACAAAATAGGAAAAAACATTTGTACAAGATCTAGCCAAAAGTAGCTGTGAATGTGGGAGACTTCATTTAATAAACAGAGCAGAATTCAAGGACGGTAAATTGCATAATAATAATTTATAGGTCAAAATAAAGCTTGTAATAAGAGGAGTACAGATATACACAATCTATCCACCAAATACTTATACATTAAGAATATATATATCATATTTGTTCATAAATAGTTATCAAGAGTTACCATTCATAATTCTCGCCGTGATTTAACAAATAGGAATTGTTTCAAACTTAAAAAATGAATACTAATTTTAATAGCTTTAGAAAATATCAAGACACTATAAACAAATTTAGGAATCGGGTAAGTGAAAAACATTTAATTAATGACTGCATTTTTAAAAGAATAATTAATATAAATACGGATTTTATGACATAACCAAAATAATTGGAGATGTAATCCTAGATATCTGATTAGCGTATCTAATGAGGAATCAACAAATTAAAATCAATTAATATGATTCTCCTTCAAGTATTATTTTTGTTTTATTTTAATTCATAAAAGGATATTATAATTTATGCTACTTATAAGATTGTCTATAAGTAGTACGTAGCGTAATGTTACTTGGAAGTTGCTACAGTCAACATCCAAAGAGTAGAGCTTCAAGAAATCAAACAAAGCACAATGTACTCAGAATACAATGGAGACCAAAAGGAAAATGATAGAATATATGTTAGAGCCTTAAAAATATCTGTGAAAATCCATGAGAGTTAAAAAGTTAATCAAATCATAATCAAGAATACAATTAAATTTCAAAATTACGCTTTTATTCACTAGAGGACGCTAATCCAAAATATAAAAAAATTGTTTTAGCTAAATCATCAATATTTATACGAATATTGGTCAAGTTTAGAACGAATAGTTTGACAGAAATTGGGCGCCAAGTATAGAGAAGTCATTATATGTGAAAATAATCTCAGTGATTGAAATTTAAAATAATTCCAACGTTTCGTCCAGCTAACTTGTCTGGACTTCTTCAGGATAGTAAATTTGATTATTCCAATTATATAATTTCCACATATGATCAATCATCAATAGTTTACATGTTTCATTTGTCGATAAATGTCAATATTATTTTTTAATTGATTATACAAATGTAATTTAAAATATTTGATTTGACCTTTAAGTCTTTATTATAGGTTTGTAAAGTTTACATTGAAAATATTTTAGTTTGCTCTTATATATTTATTGCTGTACTTTTCTTTTCAGTAACAAATCTTTTTTTTTCTCTTTTTGAAAAATGGTCAAACAAATCTGAATACCTCATTCATCATATGACTTAATGAACAAAATAATTCAGTATTGACACATTTACTACAATAATCATATGATAACCCAATTTATTTAATGAGTGTTTTTTTCATATAAGATTTTGATGCTAATAATTCACAATACGTTATGTTAATATTAATGGATTGACATAGTAGTATACATTGTAAAAACAATAAATTAGTGTATTGTAAACTGATATTGTTAATAAAGTTTTGTGTTAAAATTTTGTTAGAATTTTGCGAAACACTTCTGATAAACTAGAAAACCTCAATTCAATAAGCAAAATACTCTTTAAAAAAACAATATTCTTATTTTATCAATTATTGAATAAACGTATCACACAAGATCATCTATTGATATAAAAGGTTCCATTTAATAGAAGTATATCAGCTGGGATGCGATTGTATCTCATTACGAACAAGAAAGTGCTTCGCGTATACAAGCAATTGCACTAAAGCTATCTAAACAACAATGAACAGAACCTACAGTATGGGAATCTCATTAATCCAGAAACAAAAAAGTATACTTCAAAAAGGAGAAGAGAATTACAATGAATTTTATTAGGTGCTATGCATATACACATACCAATGGTAACAATAAAGACGATGAAGATCAGTTCAAAAACGCAGCATCGATCATAGAAAAGTGCTCAGCAGAAGACCTGACGATTCTGATCAAAGAACTAAACGTCAAGGTCGTGATGGACAACACCGCGTAACAAGATAATATTCGACGACATCCACAGACCAAGATAAAGGAACAAGAATGCAGAGAGATTTGCAAATATTTGTGCAGTCAATAAAATAGTAATGGATGATACAATAATCCCCCACAAATGCATACACAACGCTACATGGGTTTCACTTGATCACACTACACAGAACCAGATCGATCATATTTACACCACTAAAATATTCAGAAGATCAATGGAAGACCTGAGAACCAGGAGAGGAGCTGATATACCTTCACATCATCATCCGCCTCGTGGCTGACAACATTAAACTCAAGCTAAAGAAGCACGGGAATACTGATGAAACAGCACCGGAAATGTTCAATACAAACTTTCTTCGACACACTGACATATTCAACGAATTCAAAATAGCTCAAAACAACAGGTCCCTAGCTTACAGCATCTACTGAAAGAAGAGAAATCTATGATGGACAACAACTGGAAAGGAGTTAAAGATGATGCACTAAATTCAACATGTCAGGAGATGCTCAGCTTCAACAAACATCAGCATGAGTAATGGATCTCCGTCGAAACAGAGGACAATATTCAAGAGAGAATGAAAAACAAGGAGATAGCGATTAACAACAGTCGAATGAGAGCAGAGATATTCAAGTCATCCGCCGAATACATAGGAGTAAAGAACACAGTGCAGTGGAGCACTAGACATGACAAGCAGAAATACGTGGAAGACCTGGCAACCACAGTGGAAATCGACGAAACAGAAAGAAATATGAAACAACTATACCACACAACGAGGAAACTGGAAATCAGATATAGTGAACCAGTGTGATCATTCAAAAACAAAGACTGCAAGCCAATCAATGCAGTTAGAATGCAGTGGGACAGGTGGTGGGGCACTCCGTAGAACTATTGAATAGATCAGACACACGGAACACATCGGATACCGATGCAGCATACACAGTGATATGGCTATAGATGTCACTCCACCAACGATCGAGGAAATCATACTGGCCATCAAACGAGTGAGGAGTGTGAAAGCAACAAGATTTGACAGTATACCACCTGAAGCACTGAGGTCACACATAGAAGTAACTGCAAACATGCTTTCCATTATATTCAGGACGATTCGGGATGAACAACAAGTGCTGACAGACTTGAAAGGAGGATATCTCATCAAGATAGAAAAGAAGCCAGATCTTAGCAAATATGAGGAACCCGCAGGTATCACACCGTTATCAGTTCCAGGAAAAGACTTTAACTGGATGTTGCTGAACCGAATAAAATATTCAGTGGACGATGATGCGCATTGCTGAGAAGCCCCATGCTAGGAGGATTCGTCCATCCAATATCCAGGTTTTCAATGATGCTCTGACATTTATTGGCTCAGCTCTTCACTGAAATTAAACAATCTACACAGTTATACGCCAATAATATATTTTATTTTCATTATGTTAATTAATTCCAAGTTATCATTAAGCTTGATGGTGATACACAAAGCAAAAGAGTTTACGAAATATTTTGCTTAATTTGACTTGAATTCTTTTTGACATAAATAAATTAAAGCATTTTAATTCACTTTCAGTAACAGACTCACTCTCTACAGCTACACTTCTTATAATCAGGTGTTGATTAACGGAAGTGTATTGAGATTATTATTATTATTATAATTATCATCATCACTATTATTATTATTATTATTGCAGTTTTGGTCTAATTTGCAACAGAAAGGAACAGCACAATGGAAAATCATCAATGAAGCAGAAAATAAACAGGATAAACTTTGTGGAAATCATGAAAAAACAAACGTAAACATGAAATATATATACATGCACTAAATTTACATATCCACGTCTCCATCTACAAGTTGAAATCAATAGAATGCATAGAAACATCGAAACACAGGAAATCCAGCAAGTTTTCATAAAGTGTTTAGGATTTTACATTTTCATAAACTTAAAATAGAAGCCTTCATTTTCTCATCATTCAATAAATTAGTTCTCAGTTACTGTTTGCAAATTTGTACAAATCAATAAACCAAATTAATTAGAAAATTATCAAACGATTGTTTACATTCAGCTAATGTTTCACATCTATGTGCATAATCAAGGCGACAGAATCACATTCTACACTAACATTGTTGTGGAAAACAATCAACTCCTAATTATGTTCAATGATAAAGAATAAAATCAATGACAGAATAAATATTTCTTCATTAAAAATCAAATATGAATTATCTACAGGCAGATCTACATCAATTGAATACTAACTGTGCATTGATTTACACAAAAATGTAGTTTATTTGTTGTAATAAAACACGAATGCATAGTGGGTATTTTTCTTCGTTTTAAGATTTATTCACATGGGATGTACGTTCACAAAGGGAAATAAACAACAATTTGTTCAGTGTTCAAAAGCATTGATTTATAATATTGTGATAATTGAAAGGGGAATTTGTGAATAATACATCGATTCAATACTGATTGGATCAATTAAGCTACACATTTGTCAAAAGTAATTAAGAAAAACTGTTAAATAGATTAACGAGATTGCTTTTAGTAGGTGGTTGATGGCTAATGCAGTTAAGAGAGTGCTATTGAAATCATCATTGTGACAGATTGAATATAGATAGAAAAATGAAATACTGAAATCCATTAAAACATTATTCAAGCACCAATTTTGTAGATCGAGAGTTGTCTAAAACGTGAAACATTATCTATTAAATAGTTGTTAGGCTGACAGCATTATTCAGCGATAATACAAAGAATACTTTAACCTTGTAAACACATGAATATCGCAAAAGCTCTTTCAACATGTATATTGTATTCAGTATTTAAAACATCTGAAACCATAGTTAATTGTTTATTTAATTCGTGACCAACTTCAGTTATAAACGTTTGGTAGTACTTTTCAAATAGTAGCTAATATCTTGACGTTGTGGTCGACCTTACCTATCGTATCAACCAGAACAAGCTACATTGGTTTCAGTTAATGTTCCTTTAGATTTCTCTGTACCAGGCAGGTTGATTGACGAACGGTAAGATTAAAGGCGCGAACTCATGGTCTGGAAAATCCTCAATGCTAAATATACTGAGGTGTGGCAGGAATAATCTGCTTCTCTCAGACAACCAGCATCTGCAGTTATGTTTCCTTATCACAACGGAAGGAATGTGATGCAAGGATCCGGTCCATATCATTTCACGTATCACCTTACTACCGATAATTGGCAGCAAGGCCTATTGAAACACGAAGCTAATACATCGACGAAATTCTCATAGAATAACCACGTGTGATTGGCCTGAAGCAGTTCACCATTAGGCTCTGTGATCAAGAACTAAAACTGTCAATCTGGAACTCGGTGACTCTCTTCTTGTGTACGACCAACAGTGATGAAATAACCGTTCACATTTGCAATGTTAATTATCATTGATCAAGATTCTTAAATCCATAGAAAATTCACACAACTCAATCATCAGTTTCTTCGGCACTTATTAAACATTCCTTTCGATTGGTGGACAAGAAATATTTTTCACGAATTTTCTTCAGTGTTGAGCTGTTAACTGGTTGATAAACTGATGAATATACAGAAGTTATCACAAACATTGATATCACTGTCTTGGAAGTGCACTTAGTCACGTTCCCTTCGTCCATATGTAATAACATTATCAATACGGCTGATGTATTTATGAAATAAATATTCAGGAATAACTGAATTTGTTATATACGCGTTGATCGTTTCCGACCATCAATCATATCTTAATAACCAGGTTTACAGTGGATTTGTTGATGTAGGTGACTTGGTACACTGAAACACTGTTCTTTTTGTGTAGAGCGATTGGAAAACCGATGCTTGGATTTTTAATCTTCAGTTCATTTTGATTTCAGAAATTTTCAACAGCATATATTGTCAACTCCGATAAAGATCATCTCCGATTCAGCTTTCATTGAAGTATCTGCTATTAGCTGAGTTAATTGCCTCAGCACCTTCATACTTAACTAACGATTCACCCGCCATATCAACTGGGTCTACCATACCGGTTATCTGACTATTTATGTTGTTCTGATTTGTTCGGTCAGATATATACGACGTGTGTGAAGTGCTGGCAGTTTCTGTGTCAGTATACCTCAACATACACAAGGGATAAACAAAATCCTCAAATACAACATACAGTGCACTAAACCAGTCACACTTAATCGAGAAAATCTGAAAGATGTGCAATACTTCACATAACTGGACAGCAACATCGATGAACTAGGAGGATTCGATGAAAACGTGAAAGTGAGTTTTGGGAATGTAAGAGTAGCATTCTCACAATAGAAGAACCCATGGAACTCAAAACAACTGTCTATCAGCCAACATCAAATTCAAAATCTTCAATACGAACGTTGAGACAGTTTTACTTTATGGAACTGAAGTTTCCACAACAACTACTACTATCATCAAAACAGTACAAGTATTCTTAAACAATTGTTTATGTAAGATACTCAACATCCGTTTGATGGATATCATCATCAACAGCGTAATGTTGAAGAGAGTAATAACCAGCTTTCAACTGAAGAGGAAATTAGGAAAGGACGTTTGAATTGAGTCTGACAGTTATTGAGGAAATCATGAAACCGCATCATGAGGCCTGTGCTAAGTTGGAATTGTGAAGAGAAACGGAAAATTGGATTACCAAAGAACACAATGTGACAAGAATCGAGAGGAGACATTGAAATAATGAATAGCTTGTGTAATCAACTGGAAGGTAATATTCAGGACAGAGTTGGATGGAGTATGCTGTTGGGAGGCCTCTGTTCCTCCATTAGGCATGAGTGACTAAGTAAGCTATAAGGTATGTGATCCAATATAATGTAAATAAGTGAATGTGCTAGTTCTTCATAAAACATTTACGGAAAAAAACTTCTGTCTCTAAGAATAAAGCAGCCACTTACTAAAGTATGAATACGATTCTTAAAATCATTTTCTGTGAAGTTATGACTTAACAAAAGATGATTATGGTCAATAATTACTTTGTTTAATAAGTTTAAATTTAATACTTCAAGTATCTGTTGCCATAATGTTGTTACAATATATATTATAAGGTTAAAATTATTATTGAAAGAATATGTTAGTCATCTTAACTTTAAATTGATTTCATAATATGCATTACATAACAACTACTTGATACATTTATGAAATTTTACTTTAAATGTAGTTATATAATTGCTAATTAATAATTGATTACATGTATCTCAGTATGTTTTACTTTGGTTGTTTGTTTGTTTGTTTTTCTATTCCCAAGATTGTACTTCAAATTTATTTATTTTTTCTTAAAAAGTTTATTCTCATCAATAGTTATCCATTTGTGCTGTTTAATCTCCTGAGAACTAAATTTTATTACAAAATCATAATTTTACATTTAATTCAAATTATATAAAAAAATTATTTAATGAACAAGTTGTATTAACTTAAAATTCTACATCAGAAATCAAAAAGTAAAGATGGTATATAAAAAAAGTAATTGTTAAATCATTTTATCATTTACTGCTATCTAAGAAATGATACAGGCTCAGGACAGAGTGGGATAGAGATTGCTAGACGGCGGCCTATGCTCCATTAGGAGTAACAGACGTAAGTAGGTAAGTAAGTAAGAAAGAAATGATACTACTTACTAAAACATTCATATTAAATATAGTTATATGAAATTATTTGTGAAACCATTATAGCTGAAACAATTAATCTAATCAATGAAAAATCTATAAAATGGTTGCATTTAAATATTACTTTCATAAATACATCAGTCGTATTGATGATAATGTTATTACATATGGACGAAGGGAACGTGACTAAGTGCACTTCCAAGACAGTGATATCAATGTTTGTGATAACTTCTGTATATTCATCAGTTTATCAACCAGTTAACAGCTCAACACTGAAGAAAATTCGTGAAAAATATTTCTTGTCCACCAATCGAAAGGAATGTTTAATAAGTGCCGAAGAAACTGATGATTGAGTTGTGTGAATTTTCTATGGATTTAAGAATCTTGATCAATGATAATTAACATTGCAAATGTGAACGGTTATTTCATCACTGTTGGTCGTACACAAGAAGAGAGTTACCGAGTTCCAGATTGACAGTTTTAGTTCTTGATCACAGAGCTTAATGGTGAACTGCTTCAGGCCAATCACACGTGGTTATTCTGTGAGAATTTCGTCGATGTATTAGCTTCGTGTTTCAATAGGCCTTGCTGCCAATTATCGGTAGTAAGGTGATACGTGAAATGATATGGACCGGATCCTTGCATCACATTCCTTCCGTTGTGATAAGGAAACATAACTGCAGATGCTGGTTGTCTGAGAGAAGCAGACTATTCCTGCCACACCTCAGTATATTTAGCATTGAGGATTTTCCAGACCATGAGTTCGCGCCTTTAATCTTACCGTTCGTCAATCAACCTGCCTGGTACAGAGAAATCTAAAGGAACATTAACTGAAACCAATGTAGCTTGTTCTGGTTGATACGATAGGTAAGGTCGACCACAACGTCAAGATATTAGCTACTATTTGAAAAGTACTACCAAACGTTTATAACTGAAGTTGGTCACTAATTAGATAAACAATTAACTATGGTTTCAGATGTTTTAAATACTGAATACAATATACATGTTGAAAGAGCTTTTGCGATATTCATGTGTTTACAAGGTTAAAGTATTCTTTGTATTATCGCTGAATAATGCTGTCAGCCTAACAACTATTTAATAGATAATGTTTCACGTTTTAGACAACTCTCGATTTACAAAATTGGTGTTTGAATAATGTTTTAATGGATTTCAGTATTTCATTTTTCTATCTATATTCAATCTGTCACAATGATGATTTCAATAGCACTCTCTTAACTGCATTAACCATCAACCACCTACTAAAAGCAATCTCGTTAATCTATTTAACAGTTTTTCTTAATTACTTTTGACAAATGTGTAGCTTAATTGATCCAATCAGTATTGAATCGATGTATTATTCACAAATTCCCCTTTCAATTATCACAATATTATAAATCAATGCTTTTGAACACTGAACAAATTGTTGTTTATTTCCCTTTGTGAACGTACATCACATGTGAATAAATCTTAAAACGAAGAAAAATACCCACTATGCATTCGTGTTTTATTACAACAAATAAACTACATTTTTGTGTAAATCAATGCACAGTTAGTATTCAATTGATGTAGATCTGCCTGTAGATAATTCATATTTGATTTTTAATGAAGAAATATTTATTCTGTCATTGATTTTATTCTTTATCATTGAACATAATTAGGAGTTGATTGTTTTCCACAACAATGTTAGTGTAGAATGTGATTCTGTCGCCTTGATTATGCACATAGATGTGAAACATTAGCTGAATGTAAACAATCGTTTGATAATTTTCTAATTAATTTGGTTTATTGATTTGTACAAATTTGCAAACAGTAACTGAGAACTAATTTATTGAATGATGAGAAAATGAAGGCTTCTATTTTAAGTTTATGAAAATGTAAAATCCTAAACACTTTATGAAAACTTGCTGGATTTCCTGTGTTTCGATGTTTCTATGCATTCTATTGATTTCAACTTGTAGATGGAGACGTGGATATGTAAATTTAGTGCATGTATATATATTTCATGTTTACGTTTGTTTTTTCATGATTTCCACAAAGTTTATCCTGTTTATTTTCTGCTTCGTTGATGATTTTCCATTGTGCTGTTCCTTTCTGTTGCAAATTAGACCAAAACTGCAATAATAATAATAATAGTGATGATAATTATAATAATAATCTCAATACACTTCCGTTAATCAACACCTGATTATAAGAAGTGTAGATGTAGAGAGTGAGTCTGTTAATGAAAGTGAATTAAAATGCTTTAATTTATTTATGTCAAAAAGAATTCAAGTCAAATTAAGCAAAATATTTCGTAAACTCTTTTGCTTTGTGTATCACCATCAAGCTTAATGATAACTTGGAATTAATTAACATAATGAAAATAAAATATATTATTGGCGTATAACTGTGTAGATTGTTTAATTTCAGTGAAGAGCTGAGCCAATAAATGTCAGAGCATCATTGAAAACCTGGATATTGGATGGACGAATCCTCCTAGCATGGGGCTTCTCAGCAATGCGCATCATCGTCCACTGAATATTTTATTCGGTTCAGCAACATCCAGTTAAAGTCTTTTGCTGGAACTGATAACGGTGTGATACCTGCGGGTTCCTCATATTTGCTAAGATCTGGCTTCTTTTCTATCTTGATGAGATATCCTCCTTTCAAGTCTGTCAGCACTTGTTGTCCATCCCGAATCGTCCTGAATATAATGGAAAGCATGTTTGCAGTTACTTCTATGTGTGACCTCAGTGCTTCAGGTGGTATACTGTCAAATCTTGTTGCTTTCACACTCCTCACTCGTTTGATGGCCAGTATGATTTCCTCGATCGTTGGTGGAGTGACATCTATAGCCATATCACTGTGTATGCTGCATCGGTATCCGATGTGTTCCGTGTGTCTGATCTATTCAATAGTTCTACAGAGTGCCCCACCACCTGTCCCACTGCATTCTAACTGCATTGATTGGCTTGCAGTCTTTGTTTTTGAATGATCACACTGGTTCACTATATCTGATTTCTAGTTTCCTCGTTGTGTGGTATAGTTGTTTCATATTTCTTTCTGTTTCGTCGATTTCCACTGTGGTTGCCAGGTCTTCCACGTATTTCTGCTTGTCATGTCTAGTGCTCCACTGCACTGTGTTCTTTACTCCTATGTATTCGGCGGATGACTTGAATATCTCTGCTCTCATTCGACTGTTGTTGATCGCTATCTCCTTGTTTTTCATTCTCTCTTGAATATTGTCCTCTGTTTCGACGGAGATCCATTACTCATGCTGATGTTTGTTGAAGCTGAGCATTTCCTGACGTGTTGAATTTAGTGCATCATCTTTAACTCCTTTCCAGTTGTTGTCCATCATAGATTTCTCTTCTTTCAGTAGATGCTGTAAGCTAGGGACCTGTTGTTTTGAGCTATTTTGAATTCGTTGAATATGTCAGTGTGTCGAAGAAAGTTTGTATTGAACATTTCCGGTGCTGTTTCATCAGTATTCCCGTGCTTCTTTAGCTTGAGTTTAATGTTGTCAGCCACGAGGCGGATGATGATGTGAAGGCATATCAGCTCCTCTCCTGGTTCTCAGGTCTTCCATTGATCTTCTGAATATTTTAGTGGTGTAAATATGATCGATCTGGTTCTGTGTAGTGTGATCAAGTGAAACCCATGTAGCGTTGTGTATGCATTTGTGGGGGAGTATTGTATCATCCATTACTATTTTATTGACTGCACAAATATTTGCAAATCTCTCTGCATTCTCGTTCCTTTATCTTGGTTAGTGGATGTCGTCCCATGATATGGTGATTCTATGTGTTGTCCATTACCATCATTATGGTCAATTCTTTTCTCGATCTCTTCGCTATGATCAATTATAGGCTCGAGTCATTTCATTTGTTAACATTCATTCTGATTCCTTCTGTTTTCCTTTTGAGTCATGTTTTCGTGATTCTAGATTCATGAGATTCTCATCATACAGGTATTTTGCGTGCTTTTTTAAACAGCATCAGTGCAATTGCTTGTGTGTGCGAGGCATTTTATTTCTTCCTTATGAGATACAACAGCATCGCTATCAAACCTAATCTTTTCAATTCGATTGTGTTTAATGGTTTTTACTGATTCTGAAAACTACAATTTTGCATTTCCCAATTTCAGCAGCTATTTGATTCATCCTCCTGGTCTTCCACATTGTTTCCATTTTCCATATAGCTATTTTCTTTGTTGCTCAGATTGTTGGAAGGGTGATCGGTCTCATGATTTCCGAAGAAGCTTGGATTCCACAATAAGGCTTCATATATCTTCTGAAAGAAGATCTTTGAACTTCCTGAGCATAGTTTAAGTGGTTCAATTTGTTCTTACTGGTTATCACTTATTTTTAGCAAAATTATTTTCTACTGGATGGTGTTGCTAACACCGTGCTCGAGCCTTCTCCTTTATCCGTGTTTTGGGACCAGCAGTAGTTCTTAAAAAGCTACCGGCGGAGTTATTTTCATGACTTAATTAGATTAATGGATAAAACTTCGCTGTCCTGTGAAACTTTTTATAACCTAAAAGTTTATTTGTAAACATATTTCATACTACCTATGCCTACACTAGTTCCAACACCAACAAATTGTCACTCATTTATTTTAGCCCGCTACCTATCGTGGAGTATAGGCCGCCGATCAGCAGCATCGGTCATATGTACTACCATTCTTATCTTTATGTATTAATAAACGGATGATTTCACTGATCGTTCACTAGTGTTCATTCAATTTTCTACCAATAGAACATAATAACATTTGGCCAAAAATTACTTCTAAACCATTCACCTCCAACATGGTTTGTATATATGTCATTTAGTGACAAAAATTCTATTTTCTCTAGGTAAACAACGTCTAATTTCGTATTATTTAGACGCTCTATCTTTTGTAGTTCATACTGAGTGGATTGATATACTAACAATATTTATGCTAATATATCAATTCAAAGCCTTATGTTTTGACATTTTATTTCTAACTAACTTTGCGGATCAACTTCAATAGCCCCGGTTAAATCAGGTCACATTTAATCAAACAAGTTATATTGTTTGTTTATTGTACCAGTATACATCATTCTGTCGATGTAACGTAGTAAAGACTATAATCTTACCATAACATTTGTTTTAAGCACAAATAATTTATACTATAATTCTAACCATAGTTTGACAGAATTATATTGTTTACTAAGGTAACCAATCAACAAACTTTTCAACCGTCGGTACAAACATTATATCATATCGCATAAATAACCTTATATCCAATTCCTATACTGCTAAACAATTTTTTAAACTACATAATAGCATTTCCGTTTTAACAATAGTTAAAATTTATGTATACCATAAGCTAATCCACCTATTGGTGACAATGAAAAATAAAATGACTTTTGTTTAATAGGTCATATTCCTTAAAATTGTGCTTGTATTAAGATAAGGAACAAAAATTCAAATAAACGAAACCATATACATCATGAAAAAAAATGGTAAAAGATTTGATCATTTACATTTTATAAGTTACTAATCTACTGAATTTTGAAAACGAAATCTATCTAGTTCTATTGAAAAGAACAAGACGGTTACCCTATAGAACGAAGGGTAATTCTTACAAAAGAGGAAAATAACTCACTAGGAAAGTATGTCATTCCAAATGGATTTCGTAAGTAAGGTATCTCAATTCATTATGAATGAAAATCTCATGTTTCAAGCATCAGTCACTTAACATCAGATAAAGAATACAAATGAACTTTAAAAACTCTCTTAAATGAACCGAAACCTAATTGATTTACAGTCCAGTGTTGACCAACATTAGATTCATAACAAGAGTATTTAGATTTCCAACCTTCTAACTTTATTATAAAATCATTGTTCGATTCTGTAGATCTTCTATAGTACACTTTGTTGCTAGGTTCTAACACTGAATATTCACATGATGGAATTTCTTATATTTCAGGAATTATTTAACTTCTTATTTTCAGTACTACAACTGTTTTTATTACATCTCAAACATTAAATCTTGATAATATTAATAATATTTCTAGATGCTAAAAATGTGGACGAATTCTGTTATCTGATATTCATCAAATAATAGCTAAGTTTGGATTATATACAGTTACATTCCTGAAAAGCCATTACCCAGCAGGATATAATTAGCTTCAGTAAAATAATATTTAATACAGTTTAAGCGGAAAACTAAGCCAAATATATTTAGATTGATTAGAATAGTTGACCAGTTTAGACATTTTGTCTAAGAATGGAATTTTAAGTCTGATAAATACAGTATTTTCTAGGAAAGGAGGAAAAAAATGTCATAGTCTGAAAATTATGTAGAAATGTCATGATAATCACTAAATAATTGTTATTCACTAAAATAAATTACTTTATTTGCATGTTCATTTAAACTTTAAGTAAACAATATATTTCAAGTTTGTTTCACTTATAAAGAGGCTATAAAACAAAGGAAGTTTTGAATAAAATAAAAAATTCAAATTAATATGGACTACTGTTGTTGTTGTTGTTTTTTTACTTCATCTTTTGGTCTTTCAAAAGTAAGATGACAAATGATGTCTGTAAAATAAACCATACAAATTAATATTGTGAAACTCATTTTGAATGGTTGAGCTACTTTCATGTGAACTTTACAAAATATTGAAGTACACTTTACTGTTTCAGATATTTAGAAAGGGGTTTAGTGGATATTATAGTATTTTTAATGGTTGAGATCATGAGTCAGTTAAAGCTAGACCAACATGGAAAACCTGGAAGCACTGGACGGCCATTTCGTCCCATTTTTGGACTCCTCAGTAGTGCACATCCACGATCGTGGGATTCGAGTGGAAATATTATTCAATATTAATCAATACAAACAAAAAATTCTGTTGTTTTGATGTTTATCTGTTAAGAATATTGATGAATGTGTTCAATAACAGTTATAACTCTTACATGAAGTCTGGAACTCAGACGATAACGTAAATAAGTAAATAAGTGTTGTAATTTTAAAACTCTGTCACTTTTTAGCCAAAGATGATTGAAAGCGAAACCTACTCATAGTTAACTGTAAAAAATATTCTGGAAAATATGTTCATTTACAACCAAAAGGATAATATTTAAAGCTATTTTATTGACAATTGATTGATTACTGGATGGTGAACAATGCCATGTGTGTCAAGTCCCTCTTAGTGCAGATCGAATGCCATCGGACAAGTTGCAATATGGCCACTAGTCAAGGTGACTCGATATTGCGTGCACTATGCTGAGATAGAATGGTGGTTGGATCTGGTCAACAGGAAACCTTGGAGATGGTTTTCATGCTATTTGGCACTCGTCAGCAACGTGTACCCGTAATCTCGAGGAAATTGGTGCTCCCTGACGGATTTGATCCCGTATCACTCAACTTCACATTCAGAGATGTTACTTCTTGGCTATCCAGGCCACGATTGAACTCCTGTATGACTGAAATGTATTCACAATTGACTGATCACTGGGTGGTAATCAATGTCATGTGTGTCAAGTCCTTCTATTTTACACTTTTGTTATCTATTCACTTTTCTTCACGATCTACTTGTTAGTGTATGTTAGCACTAAATATTCATAAACTTACAGTCTAATACATTCGAAGCTAATTACTTCACTGTTCTAATCTTATTACATTCAAGTTGTCTAAGGAACAATTACAGTTATTATATCTTAATCAATCTACGCTTCAGTTGTACTGATAATCAACTAAAAGTATGAATAACTAAAATTGAATTCAAGAAAAAAGGAATCTAACTTTAAAAATAACAAAAACATAAAAAGAAACGGCTAGTGTATAGAAAAACGGAAGAAATATTATCATGAGACATTATGGGTCAATTTAGTAGGCCAAAGCAAAACTAAACAAAACTCTTTTCTATCTAATCACGTTTTTCTTTATCTAGGGATAACAAAAACAATGTTAATAATAATGCAATTAGGAAAATGCAATAAAATATCCATGCTAGCTTGAAAGCTATTATGTTTATGAGTGAAGAATAATAAATAAACATAAGCCAAAGAGTGTTCACTTGAAAAATTAGTTTTTAATTAAAAACACTGGCTCTCGAATAATGTTTAGCGTGTTTACTATATCATGGAGAAATCGAGTTCATTGTGTCTATTCTTTTAATTTAAATTTTATCAAATATTAGCATTTAATCGACATGTCATGACAAAAGCATAATGTTTTCTGGAATGAATTAAAAACTAAATGTATCTTTTGACTCCATTTTCTTATATGCTTAAACAAATTTTGCTCCAAACTGCCAGATATTTACTTGTTGACACGTGCGAAATATCACGAAACCTAGGTTCAGCTTTGCCAGTTTACGACCTCTAACCAACGAAAGTCTTAACATACGACATGAGATGTTGAGTTGCTTATATTAGTGGATATATTGTAACTTGATCCATAGAGGTTGACCGGTACTATAGAGGATAGGAAAAATAATACATTGATCACCAGTAAGTGTTCGATTGATTGCAAATTGTCTGATATCTTCAACCTATGCTAATAAATACATTAAAAGTACTTAATTTTTCAAAATTCTGAATGATCAATTTGTTGTTTAAGCAGTGTAAGTAGAAGAAACATCATGAAATAAATCTGGAGCGTATCAGTTTCACAGTGAATGAAGAACAAAACTATTGTTATTGCACTGATCCTGATTATTTTTATAAACTCAAAATTAAAGGAATAAAGTTTGTCGTTAACCAATATTTATTCTCTGAAGAAGTGACTTACACTAAGTCACGAAACGTCAGAAAATCTAATTTTTCTACTCATTGGGATATTACAAATATATTATTTATTTATAACAATATTGTTGTAGTTTGAATACGTTGCATTTTCGAAATGACACTGACACTATTATGAATTACTTCCGCAGTTGTTTTATTGAATAAAGCAAGAACAAAATTAATACGAGAAAATTACAAATTTATTCATTTCTCGGAATTTCTTCATCTACCTACGGCTTAGAGATAATGTTCAGTATGGTTTTATGGTCATTATTAAATTTGATTGAAATCATAGATTAATCTTAGTTTAACAACCACTGAGAACCTGTGAGCACTGGACGGCCGGTTCATCCTAACATGGACCCCAGTTTGATTCCCAGGTGCGAGGTACTGGACTGTTAATAAGTTCAATCCTAGGGTGAAACGACTTTCCAGTGCTTCCAGGTTTTGTAACTTTAATCGGTTCGTGATTTTAAGGAAATTAGAAATAATAGTAATAGTTATGTATATTGATCTACTCAATTTATTTCATAAACCCAGAAGAATAATCATCAATAAAAATGAGTATACATATGTTAAACATATATATATATATATATATATATATATATATATATCGTTTAGTAGAGTAACCTCTTAGGTTGCCAAATGCACAACCAAAGTTTGAGTAACTTCAATGACTTATTTATTGTTCGACATTCAATCTTTAAGTGTATGAGTGTTGCACACTCAATGCAAATATAGTGGATTTTTTTTCAAGAAACTGTAATAATTATGAAACTATTCATCTTTCGAGTTTACTTAAGTTTCAGAAATTAACAAAAAGTACACATAAGTATTTTATCTTCAATCTGAAGTATTTTGGTTGCAAATTACGTCTGTAAATTACATTACATAGTAAAATTTATTTTAAATATGATAAAGTATATCTGGTGATTGTACCATCATTTCGACTTTCATTCAGACTACTTAACAGTAATACTGATATTGTTTCATGTTTCTCCTAACACCTTGAGGCCCAGTCAATAACCAGAAGAAAGGGAATAATTAAGAGTAAGCATTCTCGTCTAACAACAATCTTCACTTGGAATAAATTTTTACGATGTCCATCATACACTACTCATCCCCATATGATTTTGATGACTTCCTCAAGTAATTTATAGTTTCTGAAAAGATCCCATTTGGTTTCCCTATCCACAATATCGAAAGATTTCTCTTAATCAAGAAAGTTGATGTATAATGATGCTCTTCATTCAACTAATTGCTTAACAATGATTAGTCGTGTACCGACTTAGCTGGTATATGATCTATTTTTTTCGAAAATCAAACTTTTGATCATGAAGGTGAGAGTCTACCGAATTAGCTAGTATTCTTCTCGGTTCACTTGCCTCCTCATTCCTGATTTGTCATCAGTAGCTGTGTTGAATTATTTATTCAATGAAAATTACTAGAGAAATATGCTTTAAAAACATTTTATTATTGCTTTTGATTCTGATCAAAATAAAATTTCTAAACTACATAGAATAAATGTTACATAATTTATTTTTAAAACAAAATGAGAATTACAATTAGTTTTAGTCAATCCTTAAAAGTTAACCTTTTAACATTTTACATACTTTTGTCCCTGATGATTATGAAGTAGAATCATCTCTTTTTATCTCACTATTAGATCTTATCTCCATAACATACTGTATTCATCAATTCATGAACATCTACAGTCTGATTTATTAATTTTTTTTAAAGTATATACACATTGTATAGAATCAAATGTTATTTACACTGAATAAGTAGAATAAATAAAAAAACTTCTATTGTAAGTTCACTATTTATGAATATGAATATTGAACAACATAATCTTATTTGATACCATTTACAGATAAAAACGAATAAACAACTTCTAAAACAATCAGGAACAATCTATAAGGTTGAGGTGAACTTGTATATGAGACAAAAAAAGAAGGAAATTTTAGATTTTGAAAAAAGCGGAAAAATTTATTCATTTAAATGATCAACATTTTTTGGAATTATATTTACATATAAGTAAATAGATAAATAGATGGATAGATAACTATGAATTAATACATGTATATATAATGAGTGTTTAGCAAGTGATAAGTAACGATATCATTATATACTTAAATTTATCTCTCTAAACATGTAGTGGTATAATTTAATAAATCATTAATCTTAAAGAACATTCACTAAGTTTGGTGTTTTCAATATTTTACAAAACATCTTTTCTTTTTCTCACAAGAAAAAAAAGCAATAATACTGACAGTAAACATGTTTGAAACAGAACATAATTTCTTATTCATAATTGATTTAATAAATGAGTTTACATGTATTTACTTATATTGTATCAATCATTCATTATCAGTAGTAGTAGTAGTACTATTAATAGTAATAGTTCACTTTTAACATACAATCAATTTATTTACATGTTTTTTTATCAGTAATAAATATAAATCTTTGAATATACAAGCTTAGATCAACGATGTTTACATTTATTTTAGAATTTGTCGTACAATAGGTAAGTTCACTTTAGTATATTAAAAGTAATTGGTTATATTTAAGTTTATGACTGCATGTATTGTTGAAAGAAAAATACAACGATAAATGGTATTAGTGATAAATAATACCCAGAGGATAGTGTATTATGTTGCTCTGTGAAGTTTTCTTATCATTAATAAATTTAATTCATGTAAATTATAAGTAAACTCAAAATGTATAAATCTCAATAAGGACAAAATATAAAATAACAAAGTGTAATATATCTTAATGATTTTAAAAACAATTTTACCCTACTTACAGGAAAGATATATATAAGCATTTGTTTGCTTACTGTTAGCCGTTTCTCACTAAAAATAAATGAAGTATTAAAATAAACATTGGTTCGACAAAAGTATAGCTTGTTACAATACAAGAATATTTCCTAAGCAATAATTAATCACATTGTCGTGATTAGTAACTTGCTGGTTTACCGGCTAAAAGAAGAAGTGTAAGAGAGAAAGAGAGAAAAAGATGAAGAAGAAGACAATGCAAGTAGTTGGCATAAATATAATAAGCATACGCTTTATATTTCACTTATTATATAGTGAGCATTAATTCAAATTAAACTACATGTATCATAAAAAGGATGGTAAGACAAAAAATGTTCTGTCTTGATTTATAAATAACAAAAAAAAGAAGAAAACTGAAAAAAAAGATGCAAAAAATAAATCAAGTATAGATGATTGTTGAAAAAAACACTTCATGTTGCTTGTTCAATGCTGTGATTGTTTTCTGTCATGATCATCTATTATTAATGTCAACGATAAGAAAAAAAAGAAAGGTTAACAAGCCTTTCTACATTATTAATATAATAGGTAAAGAATGTTACTTATTATATTTATTTATAATGTTCCCACTGTGTCATGTTTTACACAATGAAATATGGACGAATACAATTTATGCTGCAAATGTAAATTGTTCATCAATACTCTACATCATACATTTTGTTTGTTTGTTAGTTTTTCTGTAAAAAAATTCAATAACAAGAGATTTCACATATTTTACATCAAACTTATCTGTTTGCGTTTCATTGATACTCGTTTGATATAAGTCGGTAAACGTGTATTTGTCATGCCAATAAATATTTTACCGAGAAAAAGACAATAAACAGAATCGTAATAAAATCGAAAAAAATTCAACAAAATATTATATCAGAAGGGGTTTTGTGGATATTATAGCAATTTTGATGGTTGGAATCATGGGCCAATTAGAGCTAGATCAACATGGAAAACCTGGAAGCACTGGACAACTGTTTCGTCTCGTTATGGGACTCCTCAGAAGTGCTCATCCACGAGTCTGTTTCGAGATAGCAACTCACTAAAGACAATGGTGGATGTGCCGCTCAATTTCGTGGATTAGTTGAAGTTAGACATTAAAACCTTTGGATGCTGGCCGGCCCAGTGACCTAGTGGTTAAGCGTTTGCGTGCTAGAGTGATAAGTCTGAGTTCGAATCTCGTGAGGCGGGATCGTGGATGCGCACTGCTGAGGAGTCCCACAATGGGATGAAACGGCCCTCCAGTGCTTCCAGGTTTTCCATGTACGTCTAGTTTCAATTGACTGATGATCTCAATCATTAGAAATATTATACACCTAACAAATAGTTTACACCATGTGAGCAGTTTGAATATCGTATTCATGAGTACAGCTTTCAGAGTTATTATAGACATCATCTTTAATACAGTATAACAAAGATTACTCTTGATAGAAGAAAATAGACAGTACTATTCAGCGTTCAGTCATATGTTAGATTAAGAACACATTTTTAAAATGTATGGATTATTAGTTTTGTATAGTTCTGTCACGATTGGTATTACAGTAGTTTACAGGTAAGTTTAAATACAGCAAAACATTGTGGCCAAACTCACTTATAAAATCAGTGAAAGATAAAACTGTTCGGTTAATTGTAAGTAGGTTAGTAGTTAGTTAACTTAATTGGATAACTACCTTTTTAAATGTTAGATCATACAAAGCTTACGGAATATCTTTGGTAGCTTGGGATAAGATAATAGCTATTCACATTCTTTTAATGAAAAGGAAAACTAATAGAACTTCGCATAGTACTCAATATGTATCACAGTAACGAACTTGGAGAAAATTACTGCACTCTAAAAAACGGAAAAATACAGTTAAACTCTCAGAATTTACTAGATGAATCATAAGAGGCCAACAAAATTCGAAAGATAACAAGATATAACGAAACTATCATAAAAAAAGTAATAACTTCTTGAGATAGTCTTAATTTCATTAAAAAAAGTTTAATGAGCAAATCTACTATATGTTTTTGGATTACCCAACATATTTATTCAGTAACCTCTTAACGACTGTAACCCCTCATGGAGGAGAATAGGCCGCCCAACGGCACCCTCCATCCAACTCTGTACTGTACAATCTTTCCAGCCGTTTACAGTTGCTACTCATCCCTTTCATGTCTGCTTCTGATTCCCGAAGCACTGTGTTCTTTGGTCTTCCACTTTTCCGTTTCCCTTCACGATTCCAAGTTGAAGCTTGAATATTATCCAAGACATCGATAGGGATTCATTCCTCACGATGATGCTGCTTGTGATCCAGCATTTCCTAACACGTCGAAGTTAGTGCACTCTTATTTCCCTTCCAGTTGTTCTCCGTAGTAGCCTACTCTTCTTTGAGTAGATCATGTAAAGCTAGGAATCCGTTACTGAGAGTTGTTGTGTTCTGTTTCTCACGTCTTTCATTGAAATTCTGAATATTTTAGTGGTGTAAATATGATCGATCTGGTTCTGTGTAGTGTGATCAAGTGAAACCCATGTAGCGTTGTGTATGCATTTGTGGGGGAGTATTGTATCATCCATTACTATTTTATTGACTGCACAAATATTTGCAAATCTCTCTGCATTCTCGTTCCTTTATCTTGGTCTGTGGATGTCGTCGAATATTATCTTGTTACCCGGTGTTGTCCATCACGACCTTGGCGTTTAGTTCTTTTATCAGAATCGTCAGGTTGTCTGCTGAGCTCTTTTCTATGATCGACTGCAGCCTTTTGTAGAACTGATCTTCCATTGTTATGTGTATATGCATAGCACTCAATAACATTCTTCTTCTTTTTGAAGTGTACTTTGTTGTTTCTGCATTAATGAAGTTCTTATCCTTTAGGTGTTCTTCGTTCGTCTTGGGTAGTTTCAGTGTGACTGATAGTATTTGCGAAGCATTTTCTTCTTCATGATGGGATATAACAGCATCTCTCTCGAACCTAATTCTTTTGTCCCGATTGTATCGTATGGGTTTCATTTACTCTGAGAACAACAAAGTTGTATTTCCTCATTTCCGCAGCTATTTGAATCGCTCTTCTGGTCTTCCATATTGTTTTGGTTTTCAATGTGTTTATATTAATTGCTGCCGTGAGTGCAGCTATGAGTTCATTAAGTTTCGTGGTTTCTTATCAGCTGCTTATATATAAATTTGGTTGTAAGTAGTTGATGAGAAACGACGAAATATCATGAATTCATATTATCAGTATAGTGTTGTGGAGATTATTAAGTTTTTGGTTGAGATCATGGATAGATTGATGTTAGACCACCACTGAAAATCTGGGAGAACTGGACAGCCGTCTCGTCCTATTGTGAGACTTCTCAGCAGTGCGCATCCATTAGCCTACTCGCGGGATTCGAACTCAGGGCCTTCAGTCTCGCGCGCGAACGCTTAACCTCTAGATCATTAAGCCCGTATCTAACGGTGACGGTGAAGGTAGTCCGTGTCGGGTAGAGACAGGTATCTGCCTCAATAAAATGGAAAATGGTCGCGCAATTTCGTGAAATGATTGAGGTTGAGCATTAACGTCGTTGGATGCCGGCTCATCGGTCTAGACGTTAAGCATACGCTCGTGAGACTGAAGGCCTTGTGTTCGAATCCCACGGGGCGGGGTGATGGATACTCGCCGCTGAAGAGTCTCATAATAGGACAAAAAGGGTTTTCCATTGCTTCCAGGCTTTCAATTGGGATCTAACATCAATAGGTTGATGATCTCAATCAAAAATTCATAGTATTCTGCATCCATGTTCGTTCTGGATTTATTTAAATTATAAGAAAGTATAACAGATGATAGATATTGTTTGCCTTAAATTATTAGTAATTTAAA
Source organism: Schistosoma spindalis (assembly GCA_946903255.1). Classification (NCBI taxonomy): domain Eukaryota; kingdom Metazoa; phylum Platyhelminthes; class Trematoda; order Strigeidida; family Schistosomatidae; genus Schistosoma; species Schistosoma spindalis. Next base: position 69,839,173 of record OX336420.1, on the reverse strand, counting down.
TAACTTTGAAAAAAACTTTCCATTTATTCACGACATGGGTAATAAATTAGATTTATTAACTGCTCTATATATTGATCATCTTTAAATGATTTTCTGTCCAATTATTTTTGAAAGATAATCCTTCCAGATGAATATAATGTAAGGTAATTATAACTGACATAGTCGAATTACTTCTTTTTTTTTCTAACTAATATAATGAGTAGATTGTTTTTAAAGTATTGTTAAACAGATATCAATTCACTTCATTAATACTTTTTTTTTTGCACTAGAAATGACAACTTTGATATTGTTCTTTTTTTCATGGATTTTAAGAAGTATGTCTAAAACAATTAACCAATACAATAAAATGATTTAGATTAAAGTCAACATATTGAATAAATTGGATTAATTAGTTATCTTTTAGAAAAACAAACATCAAGACATTTGAATATTTATTTCTATAGGATACAAAATCGATAAATCATGTTAATGATTAAAGAGAATTCGTGTTTTATAACTTTAATAATAGTTATCTCATTAACATAATATACAACTATTAATACTATTTATTCACTGAAGAAAGAATAAAGATATCTAATGGTAATTAATGTAATAGTAACTATCCTACAACCAATTTCGATTATGGGTAATTTTGGTAATAATGCGCTTATTTCTTGGTACTATTATGATCACTATCATATCTGTATAAACGTGTATGCTTGATCACATGACAGACTCCAGCTAAAATGTTAATAACTTAAATATTTCTCAATGATTCATTCTCTTCCTTATGTATATATGTACGCAAATCCTATTATTAGCCTTTGCTTTATCTTGTTATGCCCTTATTCTATTTGACTATACATTTACCTATGTATTCGCTCGCACACAAACAGCCTCTCTGATTCAAATTCGCTGGATGTGTTTATAACTTTGTGATCTGTGTTAACCACTAATAGACTGTAATTGACGCTTCTCATTGTCTTCCATAATCAAACGCCGTGGGATTTAAATAATAACGGTTACAAAAGGTGATTGATTAATGAAGTAAAGCCATTACAAGGTGAACTTGAAAAAAGGGTATTCAGGAAATTAACATGTCAAATTAGAAATTAATTTCCGTATAATTTAACCATCATTCTGAATTCAAACTTATTCTTAATTTTGTCATCAAGATAAAAAAGATATGCATGAATCATAATTCAAAAATGAAAACTGAACTTCATTCATTGGAAATGAATTTAATTTTCACTGCTTTTTTGTTTGAAATTGAAACTCAAGAAGCACCGGACAATGGGACGGACAACAGCACAAAATTTTAATACGGCGTTCCTTCGGGATAATGACAAACTCAACAAATTCAAGATAGTCCTCAGCAATAGACTCCAGACATTTCATGATCTACTCAATGGAGAAGGAACTACCATGGAGAGCAACTGGAAAGAGGTTCTGGACCAAAAGACGCACTATCACAAAGATTGGATCACGGTCGATACACTGGATAAGATTCAAGAAAGGAGGAACAAGAAGACAGCAATCAATACCAGCCGAAAAAGAGCAGAAAAAGCCACGGCTCAAGCTGAATACACAGAAGTAAACAAGCATGTGAAGAGGGGCATCAGAACTGACAAACATAAATATGTGGTAGATTTAGCAGTGACGGCGGAAAAGGCTGTAAGAGAAGGAAACATGAGACAACTGTATGACGCAACAAAGATACTCTCTGGAAATCACCACAAACCAGAACGACCAGGCAAGGTGATCACCGACATTGAAGAACAGCAAAACAGGTGGGTAGAACACTTCAAAGAACTGTTGAATCGACCAGCCCCACTAAACCCACTCAACATTGAAGCAGCACACACGGACCACCCAATCGATGTTGGTCCACCAACAGTTGAAGAAATCAGTATGGCCATCAAACAAATCAAGAATGGCAAAGCAGCAGGATCAGATAACATTCCAGTAGAGGCACTAAAAGCATATGTATCAATAACTTCAAGGATACTCCACATTCTCTTCAGCAAGATTTGAGATGAGGAACAGGTACCAAAAGACTGGAAAGAAGGACTTCTGGTCAAAATACCAAAGAAAGGCAATCTCAGCAACTGTCACAACTACAGGGGCACCACTCCTCTCTCAATACCAGGAAAAGTCTTCAACAGGGAATTGTTAAACAGAATGAAGGAATCGTAGACGCACAACTTCGAGACCAACAGGCAGGATTCCGTAAGGATAGATCGTGCACAGACCAAATCGCAACTCTACGAATCATTGTGGAACAATCAATTGAATGAAATTCATCACTCTATATCAACTTCATTGACTACAAAAAAGCATTTGACAGTGTGGACAGAACAACCCTATGGAAGCTTCTTCGACACTACGGCGTGCCTCAGAAGATAGTCAATATCATACAGAATTCCTATGATGGATTTAACTGCAAAATCGTTCATGGAGGACAGTTGACAGACTCGTTCGAAGTAAAGACCGGTGTCAGGCAAGGTTGCTTACTCTCACCCTTTCTCATTCTCCTGATGATCGACTGGATCATGAAGACGCCAACATCTGAAGGGAAGCACGGGATACAGTGGACAATTATAGGATGCAGTTGGACGATCTATACTTCGCAGATGATTTGGCTCTTCTATCGCACACGCAACACCAAATGCAGGAGAAGACGACCAGTGTAGCAGCAGCCTCAGCATCAGCAGCAGTAGGTCTTAATATACACAAAGGGAAAAGCAAGATTCTCCGGTTCAACACAACATTCACGAATCCAATCACACTTGACTGAGAAGATTTGGAAGATGCAAAAAGCTTTACATATTTGGGTAGCATCATTGATGAATATGGTGGATCTGATGCATGTGTGAACGCGGGGATCGGCAAAGCGAGAGCAGCATATCTACAACTGGAGAACATTTGGAACTCAGAACAACTGTCAACCAACATCCAAGTCAGAATTTTCAATACAAATATCAAGACAGTTCTACTGTATGGGGTGGAAACTTAGAGAACTATGAAAGCCATCATTCAGAAGATACAAGTGTTCATTAACAGTTGTCTACGTAAAATACTTCGGATCCGTTGACCAGACACTATCAGTAACAATATACTAAGGGAGACAACAAACCAGATCCCGGTGGAGGAGGAAATCAGGAAGAAGCTCTGGATTCGGATAGGTCACACATTGAGGAAAGTATTTAACTGTGTCACAAAGCAAGCCCTCACGTGGAATGTTGAAGGCCAAAGGAGGAGTAGACGACCAAAGAACACACTACGCTGAGAAATGGAGACAGACATGAGAAAATCGAACAAAAATTGGATTGAACTAGAAAGGAAGGCTCAGGACAGAGTGGAATGGTGAGTGCTGGTCTGCGGCCTATGCTCCATTAAGAGTAACAGGCGTAAGTGAGTAAGTAAGTAAGATGACGTCTATGTAACATTGATGCTTTCTATTCAGATCTGATGAAGACCGATTTGTTTCTTCTAATATCCCGGTGTTATAGAATGTTAATATTTAAAATTTAATTATGTTTGCTATCGAATTCATTACGAAGTTTTCATTGTAAATAAATCCTTTCAAAACGCATTTACAGAATAACACTGAACTAACTTTAGATACGATTCGTTGAAATTTTGGCATGTACAAGTGTTTAATAAATGAATTGTGCATTGACGAACATCTCACTTAGCTAAGATGGATAATCAGTAATTTAAACAACGGTGAATGTAACATTTAGAAAATAATGAAAATCCATCTATTAAGTCACTGAATAATTAGGACAATACATCTTACAAATTAAGTGAGTAAACAATTCAGAATTGAATAATAAAGCATTGTATAGCATAAACCATCAGTGCTAAATGTTGTAGCTAATAACAAGAACAAGCATTCTGTACAAAGCACTATGAGTTTTCTGCTTAAAAAAGATGAAGAATATGATTGATAGATTTAACTTTCCAAAAGTATATTAGTAAATTATAGAGGATACGGTTCTTACACAGTAGATTAGCATCGTCCTGCTCAAGAGTAGACAAGACAGCAAATATGTATGGATGTATTTAGGTAAAGAACTTTACTATGAAGATTATAATCGTCAGTAAAAGGGATTGTGAAGGTCGTTCAATTTGTAGTTTTGCGTCATAAGCTGACTTTAATTAGACAGACTTTGAAGACTAAGAGTTACAGGATGTGTCGTTCTGTCACAATACTGTCCTAACAGTTGGCATCCTAGATCCTTCTGGGGGTTGAAGTAGAAGAAAATACAAGACGACAGTTAGTACAAAGGTGATTTCTGTTTTCTGAGAATCTTATATTGAACTAAGCATAATACTGAATAAGGCTATTATTGTTAAATGGTTGTCGAATTAGTTTGACCGTGATGTCAAACTACAAATAGTAGAATTTTTTTATATAGTATTTCTTACTCAGATTAGTAATTCCTCTGCAAAAACTCATGAAACGCAATGACATTTTGCATAAAACCTCAAAAGTATAAGTAGATGTTTTCATAATAATGGTTTCCAGCCATTTATTTTTCACTGTAAATGTATGCAGAAACTTTCATTTTAATACTTTAGAGCATAGTATTTGTTGTGGATAAGACATAATAGAGTACGTATCTTTCATTACTTAAGTAGATTTCAGTGTCGCCAGAAGAAAGACATAGTAAATAATATGCCATAGCATTTAATCTTCTTAGTAGTTACTGTGGCTTTACGTCATAAATGTTTTATCGAAGCATGCGAGTAATTAATTCCTGCTAAAGATATTATTATAAATTTGAAACATACACATAAAGAGAACATTTGGTTAATGTAGTGAAAAGTTTTAACCTACTTATAAAATTGTCTTCTGGTAGTTCTATATATTATTTTTCTTTTGCTCATCAGAAGTGTCATGCAGATTATTTCTTTATGTCAATGCAAGCTGTACTATCCACGTATATCTATTCGGATGCGTCGACAACACCTTTCTGTTCCTATGAACAAATTAAATAGTATCTGACACATAAAATTCACTTGTCAGAATCATCAATTCAAACCATTATAATAAGAAAAAATAACAAAGAAAAAGATATATATTTATCAACAAAATATCAATATTTATTACACAAGGTGACAAATAGTATTGAGTATAAAATAAAAACGTCTTCCCATAAATAAGTCAATCATGTTTTAGGGAATAGTTTAGCAAATATTAAACAGATTAGAAATACGAAGATCGATAGTGGCTAGCAGCTGAATCCAGAACGCACGTTTCATTTTATTTGAGACTCGTCAGCTAGACGTACCTGCATCTCAGAGTTGATATTTACCCTAGGACTCGAACCCAGTAGCACTTGCTTTAAACGCCGTAACAATCGGTAGATACAAGTAAACAACATCAAGTGAAGATTAGAAATATATTTGAATAAATGAATAATTCAAAGCTAAGAAGTTGATAATCACAACATTAACAATGTTTGAATACATTAATTACAATAAATTAGAATGTTTTGTTTTCAATAATAGTGAACTTCACCAGCTAATTATCCTTTAGGGATAACATAATTAGTGATATGATATAAGGCGTAAACCTTTGGCTTTTTTCTTCTTTTTTTTGCTAAACATATATATGGTTGATATGAAGTCCATTTACACATTTTATACAATATGATTTTTAAACAATATAGTCTTTATTCAATCAAGCATTGAATAAATTTTGAACTGTTATTCTTATTCGTTGACTCCCATCACTAGATTCTTTTTGTTTTGTTTTGTTTCTTTAGAATTATGAACATTTCAATTGAATATACACATTATACAAATCATTGCATCAATATTCATTCAACTACTTCATTGTTTTTTTTTCAATAAGACAATATGTCACTTTATTTATTATTTTATAGAGAAGAAAGATAAGTAATGCTATTTCTTCCCTTTCAAAAAAACTACAACAATGCAAAAACAAAATAACAACAATAATGATAACAATAAAAAAAAACAAATGCAAGTGTGCGCTTAGAGTTTAATTAGATGAATTATTTTTTTTCAAAAAACAAACAAACAAAAACGTATCATTTTTCGAAATTAAAAAACTAAATAAATACAAAGGTACGAATTCACTATAATCACCTTAATTTCTTTTAATTTTTTTTCTTTATATTTTCTTTATTTAATTTTGAGTAACGAATAGTTATAAATAAATTTGTTGTATTTTCCCTTTTTTTTTCTTTTTTTTCAAAGGTCAAATGGACAGTACTATTTGTGGTAACATTTTGCCCCTAGCTCTTATATATAGTTTACTGAGAATAAAAAGATAAAAGGGTAATGACATGAATATTAATTAGAGGTAAATAAAGTGGTAAACAGAGAAGAATAAAAAAAATAATAAGCGTGTTTGTTGAGGTCATACTTAGAAAAAATAAAGAAAAAATGAGGTTTATGTTTTTATTTGCAACGAATTTATATTATAATTGATATGTTGAATTATATTGCTGTGTAATTTGTGCTAAAAAGGTATTCAGTAATTAAATTTATACTAATGATTATAAACCGAATATACCAAATGTAATCTAATGGATTGTTGTCATAAAACATAGTCGAAGCCTTACAACGTTTTTCAAAGATATTTCTCGAAATTTTCACACTAGTTATTTTTTTCTAATATTGTATGTGTTATATCTCATTTGTAAAATGCACTGTTAGTTTGATTGGTATTGTAGGGACTGGTAATATGTCAAGCCCACATAGGTTATTCTAGCTTCTGGACAGACCAATCTATTTATTCTTCTCAAGACACAATTTTAGTCTATCACTAACTTTCTTATCCATCCTGACTGTCTTTTATATGATTGTATATGTGTTAATTACTTATCCTATTCATTATGTGCCTGTAAATGATTTTGTTTGACTATAAACATCGAGTCACGCTTGATTAAATGGAGTTGGCTCACATGCTGCTCCACCGGGCGTAATTTTGTTTTGTTTTGCTTTCCGAACAACGAACCAAACTTCATTCTCGTATTTGACTTATTTAATTCCGTTATTCACTAACTCTAGTTAAGTCAATGATTATATACGAGGATTGGTGATGTATATATTTCAATGACAATCAGAAGCGATCTACCTAGAGTTAGATCTCGGGCAACTAGAGCGGTGAGCCCACCGACGGCGAACCTAACGCAAAAAACTACGTTAATAAATAACCTGCACTCCATACTTTCGAAGAACGAACTTAGAGAAGCCAGCTTAATCGATAAACAACTCAATTTGTTATCATACGACCGAATAGGAGAGAGTTCAAGGCACCACTAATGTGGTAATGCTAGCTTCTAACCAAACATACCCTGCAAATCTACTTAGACTTTATAATCTGTCTGCTGTAAGAAATTTTTAAATTTAATATCTCTGATTACTAAGATAAAGTCTTTTATTTTCTTGGTGGTTTATATATTCATGCAGTAAATATTTGAGTTAGTTCAAAAGTGTTAAAAGTATTAACTTAATCAGCTTTGAAGACTATCTCTCGTTGTGATAATTATATTATTGATAAATTGGAAACTGATATTCAAATTTATATACCTACGGTTATGATATTGAAAGATATGCAACTCATACGTTATAGAATACCTTTTTATTTATAGATCTGTATCACAAAAATTAATCTGCATAGGTTAATTCAATTTTTTAACGTCTCTATGAATAAATACTGAGATAAATCTGGTGAAACTTTTAATGAGGCGTATTATAGTGCTTTGGAATTCATATGTATAGATTAGTTTTAGTTTGTCAAACTTGTTGAATGGTTTCGTCAATTTAAAATTACGAGGTTCTAAACATGTTTAATTTATGACCCCGAACCGTATAGTGTTTAGCCAGATATCCCATTTCTTTGATTAATTGCAGCCAGACAGTGCATAGTATCTTCAGATTATCAGAACAATTTGTAAAGTTGGTTAGTTTGTTTTATTGTTTTAACCGGTCTTCGCTTTCAAAATCGAGGCGAGTTTCGCGAAATATCTTTAGTTTATTCCTTTACCATTTTATTCGATAAATTAAAAATTTATAGTTACAGAAAAGAATCATTTCTGAACTTAACAATGAGCTCATTAACAAATAACTTACTAATCAATGATTCACAGGTTTTAATCATGATTTGTTTCATGATACTCAAGACTATATTTGTCCATCAAGGATTGATATGAATTTCAATAATTAAATTATTCATATTACTTTCTATAGAATATGCAGATCAAATTTAAGGTTAGTTAAAATCACAACCTAATACCAAAAACATAGACAACTTTGAATTTCTTTGAGATCATGAAACTGATCGATGTTAGACCACTATTAGAAACCTGGGAACACTCGATGATCGTCTCCTATAAATATAGGATCATCTTCCATTGTCTTCGATGGATAACTATTTCTCAGCCGAAATACTTTAACTCTACTGATCACGGCTTCTCAATAGAACTCCAAGAATTACCTCCCAAAATAGGATCGTGGATGTGCATTTTTAAGGAGTCCCATATTAGAATGAAACAGTCATCCAATGCTTTCAGGTTTTCAATGGTGGTCTAACAATGTTCCATTTTATGATTTCAATGAAACTCAACAATCTTCACAATCCCTTACTAAAAATAAGTTTGAAATTGAAAGTGAAAAATTTACCATAATTTATCTTTCTTAAATGTAAAACTTTATTTTTTCCTGTTTAAACCAGGATGTGAAAAGTTTATTGTATATTGGGAGTAGCCATAATGCATTGTAAATGAAGAAGAAAAAACAAAATAAAGTAAATAATAATAATACTTAAATCATGTCCATCAAAATAAATATTTCTGTAAAAATTAACATCAAATAAACTGAATATAATTTAATAAAATAAAAAAAACAAACAAACAAAAACAAACACTGAAATTGTATTCCCAATACGTGTAAACTGATCTTATTGTTAATTAATAACGATATATACACATTGAAATATTTAGTATTTATGAAAGGAGAATGAAAACACCATTGACAATAAATAAGAATTCTGATAAATGAAATTCAGTAATAATGATTATATTGTATTATCAGTTTACTATTCTACAGTAATAATAATGATAATGTTAAATTTTAACTTAATAAATATATGATACATTAGAATATTTATTATTATTCTTTGTTATTATTGTTATTCTGCATGTCATATATAATAATGGACAATATAAAGAAAGAAATTTTATGATTTTGACGAAGTTTTGTTCTCTGAATTGGATGGTTTAGTTGTGGAGCTTTTTATCGTTTTTCTGAACACCATCATCAGTACAAATTTCAGGTAATAGATAATACCTAAATTATATTGATTAGAAAAGTGTTCATTTGACTGGATAGTTAATTTTTTTTACCATATTACCATTTAAAATAGCTACATTATTTTTAAAGAGATACTATCAAACTCATAGAATCACATAATAATTAGACAGTACGACTATTTGAAATTTCAAAATATACTTCAAACACTTACACTTAGTCTTCTGAGTTCGGTAAATTCTTTTTACGAAAATTTCATGTCTGCTTCCGATTCTTAAAGCACTGTGTTCTTTGGTCTTTCTTATTTCCGTTTCCCTTCACGATTCCAACTTAGGGCTTGTTTCATGATACAGTTTGTTGATTTCCGTAATAAATGTCCTATCCATCTGCAGCATCGTTCCCTAATGTTTTCGTGTGTATTGAATAGAAGAGGTACGTCATCTGCAAATTTCAAATCGTCCGGTTGATTCTGAGCTGTCGATTGTATTCCATGCTTCACCTCTGATGTCCATGTTTTCATGATCCAGTTGACCACTATAAGAAAGAGGAAGAGAGAGAATAAGCAACCTTATCTGACACCAGTCCTCACATGCGATGCATACGACAGCTGTTCTCCATGCACAACATTGCAATGTAGTCCGTCGTATGAATTCTGAATGATGATCTTCTCAGATACTCACACCATATAGTTGAAAAGTTTTCCATGCAATTTTCACATCTACACTGTCAAATTTTTTCTCATAGTCAAGGTAGTTGATGTATAGTGATAAGTTCCATTCAAGTGATTACTCAACGATTATCCGTATTGTTACAACTCAGTCTGTGAACGATCGATCTTCAGGTGGTCCAGTCCGTTAATTTTCAAGTTGAGAGTCTACCGAAATTTTTATTCGGTTCAATAACACTTTGTTGCCATTACGTCTCTGTCTGGCTTCAGCACTTCAGTTGGTATGTTGTCTGATCCTTCTGCTACTTTCCCATTCTTTATCTTCTGTTGGCCATGCTGGTTTATTCGACCGTTGGTGGTACCTTGTCTTTCTCTTCACTTGTTCGACTGTTGTTAATTTCTGTCTTCTTCTTCCTTGCTTAAATATTTTCCATGGCATCAATAGATGTGCATCCCTTATGATGATGATGCTTGCGGCTCAACACCTGCTGACACGTTGAAGTTATTGCTTCTTTAATTCTCTTCCAGTCGTTCTCTTCTTTGAGTTAATTTGTAAAGCTGGGAACTTGTTGTTGAAAGCTATATTGAATTCATTGAATTTGTCAGTGTGTTGAATAAAGGCTGTATTGAACATTTCCGGTGCTGTTTCGTCAGTTATCTCGTGCTTCATTAGCTTCGGTTTGGTCATGAAACCACAAGGCAGATGGTGATTTGAAGCTATTTCAGTTCCCCTCCTGGTTCTCAGGTCTTCTATTGACCTTTTGAATATTTTTGTGATGCAAATATGATCAATCTGGTTCTGTGTAGTGCTATCTAGTGAGACCAATGTAGCTTTCTGTATTCGTTGGGAAGGAATATAGTGTCACTCATAACTATTTCATTGAATGCATATAAATCGGCAAATCTCTCGTTATTCTTATTCCCTTCCCCCAGTCCATGTCGTCCGGCGATAATACCGCCTATAGCTCTTCTAGGGTTACTACCGATCTCAGAGAGGTCTCAAGGGGGAGAGTAGGGCTTGGGATCAGTAATCCCATCCCATAAAAAACAATCTTGCTAAAAAATGCCTAAAATTATATAATTTTTGATAAAATGATGCATTTATTCAAACTGCGAAATGACATGATATCGGCGAGAAGATATGAGAGGATCGTTACATTCTAGGTCGAGCGTTTTCCGCATTAACCAGATATAAACCATCGGGAGATCAAACCGAAGGTATAAAAATTGTTAACATCCGTAATGTCTTTAAGTTACTTTATCAGAATCCAGAGACTAATATTTCTAATTCTAATCAATCAGGGATTTTCATTCAACCGCACTATTAAATCATACGTTTCACTGAAACTTTAGAAAAACCTACCCTTGAATACTAAGTAATTGGGGAACAAACACTCAGTCATAAATTATTGGAATTCGCAAGCTATGATAAAACATTTTATCAGTTGGTAAATAAAGAAAGAACGAATTGAGCGAAGAAATTTCTTTTCAATTCAACTTATCAGCTGACACTGATTTACTAGCTGATACTAGCTCAATGATGAAAATCAACTATAATTTTAACAAAATGTCAGACAAATGAATAATGATAATAATAATTCACAACTGTAAATGTGTCTATTTTAATCCTTTATATGTTCTATTTATATACACTATGCTATATACTATAAACTACATACTTTTCACTTCATTTGTCAATAAAATTATCCATTCCAAATACTTTTTTGAAACTAAATTACTTTGCACGTTGTATGGATCTTTTTGTACTCAAATGTGAATGGCCTTCTTTTAGACAATTGATCTAACTGATAAAATGTATATTTACTTTATGTTTTTGACATCTGAATCTTAATAGTGATAAACACCTTTGATAAATACACCAACTTGACAAACAATCACATGCTGTAGAATTGAACAATCACTTTTTATCTTTCTGAAGACTAGAAATAGTTGTTAAAATCTATATATTAATTCGGATTTCTCAATAGGTCTAGAATGAATAAAATGACAAAGTACTTTAATTAATTATAACTGGCACACTAAATACTGCTTTTTTCAAATTTATCCAAAGTAATAAGACAATATAAGCATTGGTGGATATTTTAGAGTAAACATTCACTCAATAATACAGCATTCCTTTAATTGTTAGAATCAATTAGTTAAGTCGACCGTGCCTGATGACCTTACATTTTTGGAAGAGCACTCATTAGATTGTATCTATTTTAATATGTTCGTTCTTTTTATAGTTTTACTAAAAGGTCGGAAGAATTTAATTAACATGTTTTACTGTTAAACTAATGTTATACAAGGATTGATATTGAAGTGAAAATACAAAGTATCATTTGTTTGCATAAATAGTGCATCATAAGGATTTTTGGAAGTTCAAAATAGAACTCGATTAATGGGTAATAACCCATTTCAGTGCAAACCTCAACATTGTCCAAATTCTGTCATTTAAGTATGATGTTTGACATTTAAAATAATATGCCGTATTTTAAGCATAGATATTATGGTGGCTAGCAGTGGGATCCAGGACGCGCGTTTCTACCCATCTTGGACAACGAAACAAAACCCACGTCCTGGATTCCACTGCTGCCCACCAATCATCTCTGCTTAAAATTCTTGTGATATTAATGGCATTATCGAAAAAATCCCCACAGGATGAACACATGCCAAAAAATGAAGATCACTTGTAGTCTTAAACATCAATAAGATGATCCAAACAACTAATATATATATATGGATGTTTTATGATTTCTTATACTATTTATGAAATAAGCAAAAAATTACATTTTAGACTAACTTGGTATCCTTTTGACTTACAGTCGACAGCAATTCATTAAGGTTGCTAAATTCAATAGTTGGAGACATTTTTTACCAATTTGAACAATAAGATACAGTAATGAGAACAATTTTAAAATAATATAATAATATAAACGCCACGAATAATGTTACACAGTACTCAAATGTATACTATTACCATTCTTTAGGATTCTCCCCATGTTTAATTGGATGTAAAGGCATTGTGAACCGACAAAATAAATGCCTCTTGGTGAGATCATTTGCAGAAAGTCGGTAGACGATCGTTTATGAAAGTCAAGATTATGTTGACAAATGGTTTTACTACGTTCAGGAGATAAACCTTATTACTGAGTTTTACCATATAATTATTACTGAGTTTACATATTACTGTTGACTAATTATATGTCAATGATAACATCTTTCAAATTACCTACATAACTCTAGGACGTTAAAGATTGTTTCTAAACGCAATTATATGGAAAGCGTATTTGAAGATATTGTTCATCTTTTGTCTATTTATTTTATGTTATCACTCAGACATGTTATAACACGCGGATTACAAAGTTTGGTAAATTACACGAACGTATGGCGAATTTGCCAGAACTCTTTTTAAAAACCAAATACGATGCGAATTAGTTTTATGCTACTTTGATTTGCTATCGTTTAGATCATAAAGAAGCGCATTCAGACTAATGACAAAGCAGATAGTTTTGTTAGCCGCTTGACCATTGCATTACTTAAATTACTTACTTTAGATACACTTCTTATATTCTTTATTAAAGCGAGCGAAAAATTCAAATATGTTTAAATCAAGTGATGAAATCAGTTTCAGATTTAAAAAAACGAAGGTTCAAGTAAATTACACTTATATTTCGAAGGCAATGAACACTAGACTAACTGGCATAAATAGTCACCTTCAGGTTGATCCACCAGTTAATGTGTACGGTCCAAAGTATGTTTTTATTGATATATACCCTATTCACTTGCCTATTAGTTGGTAACTCAGACTGAATTGTTTGAAACACAGTTTATATTTGTTGTTTCGTAATGAGATCATCCCTGATAAAATATTTCAACTATATCCTTTTGTACACAACAATGGTGTTATCAGTCTTATTCAGGTCTAATGATGTTTGATCAAACAACCTATTTTTATTTCCTATGTCCTCTAAAATATCAATATAACTAACTAATGAATAAACAACCTTATAAACTGGTCTTAGAGTTCTTCCTCATCTCTCGTTTTATACTAATTTACATCAATGTCCAAAGCATTCCTGTAAATGTGTTATAAACCAAGTACACAATTTTAAGTAATTAAAGCTACCTTAATGGTTGAATTCGCGAGTTAATCTAAGCTAGATCATCATTAAAAACCTGGAAATAATGGATGGCCTTTTCGTCCTAGTATAGAACTCCTCAGCAGTGCACACCCACGATACAGCAGCATCGGACCTTCGATCTTGGATGCAAACACTTGACCTCCAGACCACTGAGACGGCATCCGACTGCGTTATTGTCTAACTCAAATCAATCCATGATCTTTTACAATCTTTAATCCATTGTCTCTGGTGATTAACTGTCTAGCACTTGAAAAGGATTGGACTCTAGTGGTCACTGTTTCTAACTAGGACTCCAGGAATTCTATCTTGAAGCTAGTCACTAGTGAGTACATGATTATTATTACCATATAAAAAGTGGAGTCCAGGTTTTCAATGGTGAGATCGACTCATGAATTCAACTATTAAAATTACTACAATATCCATAAATCCTAATTCTAAAAATTAAACCTACTTTTCTTCTGATTTAGCAATCAACAAAAAGAAAAAACTTGATGAATATAGTTTTTCAACTCGCAATTCGTTTATCATTCAGTTAAGTAGATGTATTGTAAATATTTAATTATCATTCAAAAGTATTAACTGAAAATCACCAAACATTATTATTCTTGCCTTGTTTCGTAAAAAACCGACAAATATTATGCAATTAGCACAAAAATCGAAGATGTACAAAAATTCATATGTATATCTTGAGCTTGATATCGGTTCGAATATAAAAGGAAACATTGTTTCCTATAAGAATGATAATATTTCTTCGGAATAAATGATTACAGGGTTTATGACACTTCTTCAGATTACTTTCAGCCTCATAGCATACAATATTATTTACTTTATAACAATGAATTATGGAAAAAAACAACCATGCAATCACGTAATGGATTTTAAATTCATACAACGTGAACTATGTAAACAGATAAAGAATTTTTTGTTCCTATGGAAAATCTAATCACTACCATGTTTGCGACATAAGGTACATCTGTAATGTATGACCTTAAAGTCGGAATATAATTTATCAGTGTGATTACCATGATTTTTATTTTCATTAATTTACCCTATCTTACCTATGTAAAGTACGAGACATCCATTATTATATAATAGTGAACTATTCAAAGTTTGCTTTAAAATACAAGAAAAAGTTCTTTGGTCAAGAAACTTAAACATGATTTGTGTATTCAAAAGAGATTATCACTAAAACTTCAAAAAGATCTAATACTGGTATTGTTACATACTTTGTCTACGTAACATATAAAACATAAATAACACCCAGGTAAATCTTTATAATCATCAATGTACTACTAACAAAATTGCTATTTCATTATTAAATCAATCAATTTATAGTGTCCACCTTCAATCGTCACAATTCACAAATAAAACTATTATTTTGTTAATCTATAATGAAATATAAGCTATTTCCTATACCGTATAAATCATGACCAAAAATGATTCAGAATGAACTACATTACTTTAAATAATGTTTATGAGACTATGTTAAATGTTCCAAAGGTGAATTTTATAGTTGTGAATTAATGTCTCAATTTATATGAACAATGACTTGGCGGTAATTTAAAAAAAACAGTCAATTATGTATTGATCAATTTGTAATAGTTAGAAAGTTATATATGTTATTATCAATATTCTGTTAAAATATATTTCATTGGCATAATTCAAGGCTACAGTTTTCTGTCTTCATTAAGTTTCATGACAATGTTAAATAAAATAAAAATAAAGGAATATCTTCTGTTAACTTTAGTTACTAGATAGTACAAAACAACCCATTGGTATTTGTAATTTCTTTTTGTTATTGTTGTTTTATTTGTATGGCCTCTCTGACACATTAGTTATATCGCATCCTAGTAACAATGAAACCTACTATAAGCGTTTTATCTTAATCCGGATCTTTAAAATGGATGTATATGTACCTTAAGTGCAATGTTCACAGTGAATTTAAAACCCTGTGCCTGATGCTACAAATTCTTTCATATTATTGATATGGTGGGATGAAAAGTTAAAATTATATTTTTAACTAATTGTGGTCCTTGTTCAACATTACTTTCTCTTTTAATTCAATAGGATGATCGTTATTTTTAATTTAATCAGTATAACATTGATTTACTTCAGTGTATAGACTAACGTGGGATATGTTCAGCATAACATGCAACGTGAAATTTTGCTATGATTTTATATATAAGACTTTTTATGAATTAATAATCTAATGTGTATACGAATCAATATTAAAATGAGTGCATTTTCGACTAGAGTCGACATGTTTTCGAACTAATTTATCTTCATTTGTAGTAGTCTTAGTATTCATACTTGGCGTCGTGGGAATTGCAGCGCTTCCTCGTTTTTTCCAGTAAAAGTAATAAACGAAGCGGATACAACAGTTATCTACTAAGCTAGTTAGTGCAGTTAGCTACTAGCTTGTTAACTAGGCATATATATAACAGTTTATATTTATTCATTTTCCTAAATATTAACAACGGAGAAATATCACACTTACAACTGAATTCATACCAAACTGTTTATCTTTATACACTTTACTATTAGTTAACTGTGGTTGCTCATTCATCTTATTAACACCTATAAAGCAGAACGATATAATGTTAAAAATAATTAAGAGTAAATTTTGGATAAGTTGTTTAAATTACTCATAAGTATTGTCTACCGCAAATGTGTAATTTCATGAACAATTGTACTATATGGTGTTTCATTTATTGAAGATATTACTGAGCAGAGTTTAAAACTATATTTATTCAGATGAAATCTTGGTTTTGACCAAGGGATAGCACAACAATCTGTTCATTCTAGTTGTCATTCATACATACTAATTAGTAACGTTATTAAAATTCAAAGATTCCACAAAACTTACCTGTTTTTATATCCTTTGATGTAGATGTTAATAACTAGTAAAAGAAAGTGAGCTTTTTTTGCAAGAATATTTTGATGTTTACATTTCTGATTTATTGTTATGCAATACGTTATCCATCAAGTCTATATTGATTAAATTTATATTTTATAATTTACAATATACCGCCATCTGAATGCAGTAACGAAATTATAAAAATTGCAATTGAATATTACTTGAATTATCATTTTTCAGCAAAAAAATTGTTTATCTTTATAACATGCATACAATTATAACAATAGTTGAAATCATGAGTCAATTGAAGTTAGACCAACATGGAAAACCTAGAAGCACTGGACGGCCGTCTCGTCCTAATATGGGATTCCTCAGCAGCGCGCATCTAAGATTCCGCCCCTCGTGAGATTCGAACCCAGGACCTATCAGTCTCACGCGCGAGTGCTTACCCACTGAGCCGGAATCCGAAGGTGTTAATGTCCAACTTCAACCAATCCATGGTCTAGCTTCAATCGACTCATGATTTCAACTATTGAAATTACTAAAATTTTCACAAAGCCCCTTCTGAAAATATGTATTACTTCAAACTAATATTCTGAATAGTAATGTCCACACTTATTAGTTAGTGAGTAATAAGTAATACCATGCTATATAATACTTATCTTCTAGCAGATTATAGGATTTACCGTTTTAGTTTATTATTTTCGGTTTAGAGTGATCATAGCCATCTAAAGCTATCTGATTGTTTGTATTAATACAGTGCTGATTAATGACATTGGTGAAAACTGATGAATGATATATGAAAACAGTGTATTAAAAGTAGACATACTTCTTTTACCTGTAATTCCATTTAATTCTATTTTTTGGTGAAAAAACTTGCTTTTTATCCCCAAAATATTTCTCGGACCTATAAATGGTGAATTTTAAGGGGACAGTCAAAAGCTTTCAATGATTTCCAGAAAGCAGTCATTTGTGTTAGTTAGCAATTATTATGTAACTGTAATTTCACCTTTAAATTAGAAAACATGTCTTTTCAAAATTTCTGCACTTTGTGAATTTATAATCGGTGTCAGTATCTAATCACCTGATACTTTAGTGGTATACTTCACTAGAAAATACAGTTTTCTTGATCTCTCTGATATTCTTAAGTATGGAGACAACGCACAACTGCCTTACTGCATTCACGTTTACTAACTATTTACCCCTTCCTCATCTAAACACATCCTATAAGATTTATATAGCATATCAGCCCTATCAATAACATGTAGGTTAGTACTGCCATCTTTTCGCTACGTCATTATGTTTTAAATACAAACGAAAGTAATATATTTGTAATATCCCAATGAGTAGGACATTTAAATTTACCCAAGTTTAATTTGTTTATTTATTCTTTGTACAAGTGGATTACACTGAAACACAAAACGTAAGAAAGTTTAATTTTTTACTCATTGGAATTTTACAAATATGATAGTTATATTTATAGCAATCTAACCGATGATCAATTTATTTGAAATTATCAAATCAAGCCTTGGTAATGATACCTAAAAAATCTTTGTGTTTGCTCACAAATCATATTCCCTTACACAACTAAAGTTTAATGTCATATATATATGATGGAATAACATAGAATAAGATGCCTCTACCCGTGTTTTTTACCTAGTAGGTTTGGATGTGCTACAGACATATTTCTGTGTCAGACAGATGTGAATGACTTCTGATGCTTGAAATGAATCCTCCAGTTTAGATTACAATCCTACATGCAGCAAAAACCTGATAAATGAACGAAAAAAATACTGGGTACCACATACTCCTTAAATATTAAAAATAAATGAATGGCTTCATACTAGTCATGAAGTTTCCACATGTGCTGAATACTTTAAATGTCTTTCAGTTTATTCCCTTGAGTTCAGTTCGCTCGTTGACTGCATTTACTCGCTTAAATACATTTTATAGACGTTTATACTTCTCTTTATGAAAATGAATAATAAGTTGAATCAGTTACCATTAAAAAATATCAACAAGTATGGGTCTTTGATTAATGATTGATGATTGTAACTGAAAAGCCAATACATAAGACGCTATTTTTACTTGGTCCAAAAAACATTTTTATGCTGAAAAGTCAAATAAAGTAACATTCCACTAGAAAGAGCGGATCCTTGGAATGAAATACTGTAATTATTACCAATTTTCAACCTAACAGATTTCTACTGTGGTATAAATGAAAATTTTCCATAACAGAACTTCAAATCCCGGTATACATTATTTTGGAAAGTATTCAGTTTTAATTGTCAACTAGGTAAATGTTGTAGATTGATTGATAAACAAATGCAGCTAATTATCTTAAAGAAATAATTAAATACATATATAAGCATTTCAATTTAAACTATATAAAAAACCATTAAAAGCTTTCTCTGCCTAATATAGAAAGGAAACTATCAGGAATTTTGACTTTCTAGTCCAGTTACTATAGTAATGTTTTTTTCATGTCAGACATTTAATCATAGTATGTAAGGAACACTTACGATAAGATTAAGTAGTTTTGGACTGAAAAAAGTTAATCCTAATAGCAATTTTTGTTCTTAAATTCATTTTTAAACGTGAAATAAAAGTAAATAATATATTTGTAATATCCCAATGAGTAGAAATAAAAGTGATATGTTGATGAATTAGGTATTTCTGAATGCATATATATGTATATGTATTAATCTAAATGGAATACTTTTGTGCATCAATCAAAAAGAAAAGATCACATTTTAATGCCTTTGTAGAATATACTTATACACCATCAATATTTATATAGTTATATGAAACTGAATAATATCAGTGTTTATTATCACAATGGAGTTCTGTGGGAACTTGAGGAGTCCCATACTAGGACATTACGACCGTCCAGTGCTTCCAGGTTTTCAATGGTTGTCTATCACAGATAGACTCATGAATCTGTAGTGTCCGGTATTCACTAACGCGATTTAAGTAGATGATTAAATGCGAGGATAGCCGACAAATGTATTTCAATGACAATCAGCATACAATACAATCAGGGTCAGATCTTGGGTCACTAAAAATTAAATTGTTACAATATTAGTGTTTGCCAGCACTAAAGTAATAAATAAATCCATGACTACTGACAAGTTTTAGGTTGGCATTCTTTTACTGTCATCATGGTAAAGTGTTTACTTCTTTTTTGAATTTTAATCAAATTCTAGATAACAGATTAAGAACGATTCATTTTATTTTTGACTGAATGACAGAATAAATAAGATAAATTTAAACTAGTCACTAGTTGAAAAATACATGTCACATTATGAAACATTTCTAAGTAGTTGTAACTTGTGTATGAATAGCTTAACCTAATGGTATAAAATTGTTTCTCTTCAAATAACTATCAAGATAAGAAAAAGAGAATTCAGTGAAGAAAATTTTCTTTTCGACGAGACCATTTACTTAGGCTGTACATTCGTATATATAGTTATATGGAAAATTTATGTCTATTGGAGGATAAAAAAATTGCATCACCAAAATGGATTCGAGGAAAATAACAAATGGGGTTACGTACTAATCAAGGGGTAAGGAAGAAAATCGTTTATAGGTCAGATAATAGTCCAATTGACAAATATGAAGAAAGGCGACAAACACAAAGGTCATAATAAACTGAATAATAATCATCAAAACTTGGATAAGGTAATAATAATAATAATAATAATAATAGCTGATTAGAGTTTAAAATGCAAAATAGTAATTTTAAGAAATTCGATAATAATCAAAAATAAAAGTGCAGAAAAAAAGAGAAACATACCTATTAAGGGAATTAGGGCCAAGGAAGGATGAGAGGCTGGACAAATCGTTTCTGCACGCAAAGTTCGGGCTTGAGTTCGTGAATTGCCAGTGCCTCAGCAGTGCATAATATATTGATTCGACACCTCTTCGATCCAATTCCTTTGACTCTGTAGACCACTTTAAAGGAAGAATACTTGGGAGCGGTGTGTCCTAAATTGATTAAATGCTCTTGTATGGAACTAGTGATTGTCTTACATTCTCCTTTTAAAAGCCAAGCCGATAGTGTTCTGAGATGCGTTTGGACAGCGATCGCTTTGTTCGGCCTATATAACGAGCCCCACATGAGCACGTAAATTTATAAATACACATTGAAGCTAAACCAACATGGAAAACCTGAAAGTATTGGACGGCCGTTTCCTCGTAATATGGGATTCCTCAGCAGTGCGTATCCACGATCCCGCTCCCCGTGGGGTTCAAACCCAAGACCTATCCGTCTCGCACGCGAGTGCTTGACCATTAGACCACCGAGCCGGCATTTAACGATGTTAATGTCTAACTTCAACTTATCCATAAAGTTACACCACCGTACACCATTGTCTTCAGTGAGTTGATATCTCACAACAGACCTAATTGAACTCCACTGGTAACGGCTTCTCACTAGAACTCTAGGAGTGTCTCTCGAAGTCAGTCACTAGTGAACAGATGATTATTATCAGAAGGGACGAAACGGTCGTGCAGGTCTTCCAGGTTTTCCATGATGGTCTAGCTTCAACTGACTCATGATTTCAACCAGTGAAATTTCTAAAAATCTCTACAAAACCCCTTCTGATATTTATTATTTATTTTAAGAAATATTTAATTTCAATGAAAATCGCCAATCGATTTAATCAATAAATCACTTACTTATTTGAGATCAAAACATAATTTATTTCTATCCAATAAGATGAATCAAAAGTTTTAGTAAACAGATGGTAGAGAAAAAAATGCTTCATTTCATTTACTTGTTAAATTGAAAAGACAAAAAAAACGGAATACTAATCCGATACCATTTTAGTTTTATGTGTTTTATTGGATTACTACGAGTTTTATTACAAATTTTACTAAAAATTCTCATTAGTATACTAACTTTTTAATTTATTCCATTTTATACATTACACAGTTGAAAAGAATTTAATTGTATTGGTGTTTGTGTTGAGGTTCATTATAAGAGATTAGAATAGAGAGAAAAGAATAACAATGAAAGGTCTAAGAAGAGTATAAAAAAGAAAAGTTAGTTTTTTTCCCTTTATCCTATATCGTTTTATTTCTTTCTATCGTGTGTATTTATCATTTCAATATAACAAGAAAGGCATGTATACTTAAGTTTGATTCTGTTAATGAAACTATAGAAGTAAACTAGTTTCAGCAGCAATGCAAAAAAAAACACACCAGTGATCATCATCTCAAATAATAAAGACTTGAATAACAAAGAAAACAAACACTTATAGTGGTATGAGCTATGTGTGTGAGAGAGAGAGAGAGAAATATTCTGAAAGTTTTATGTAACACGGAAACAATTAAACCGGAAATTATGATGGCAATAATAAATAAAGAAATGAAACGAAATAGTGTTTGCGTGTTTATATTTTTACACACAAGTGAGGGTTAAAAAGTAATTTGTCTGTTGTGTATGTACGTGTGTATAGTTGAATAAACTTACCAGTGATCATAAAAGTTAACAAAGCATAGGAATTATAGTATAATAAACGAACATTTACTTACTTACATGCTTACATACGCCTTTAATGCTATGTAACCCTATAATAAAAAAAGTTTATCCTTACTTCATATAGTACACTAGGCTATAGATTATCTATAGTTTACAATTTTTCAACAATTTCCTCTTACCGTGTTTATATACCAAATAGATTAATGCTGAGTTAAATAATATTTGCATACTGAACATTATGTATTAAAAAATATGTACACTCGAATATAAAATGGTATTTGCTTACTTGCACCTGTTACCCCTCATGTAGGATCATAGGCAGCTCACCAGCATTCTCCATCCAACTCTGTGCTGAGCAATCCTTCCCAGTACTTCCCAAAGACATTCATCCTTTTCATGTTTGCTTCCAATTCTCAAAGCATTGTGTACTTTGGCCTTCCACTCTTCCATTTCCCTTCACGATTCCAAGTTAGCACTTGGCTCGTGATGCAGTTTGTTGATTTCCTCAATATATATGTTTTATCCACCAACAGCGTCTTTTCCTGATTTCCTCTCCATCTGAAAGCTGGTTCGTTCTTTTTTATAGTAGCGTGTTGCTGATGGTATCCGACCTACGGACATCAATTATCTTGCGTAGATAACTGTTTATAAGTACTCGCTAGTTAAATACCATCCTTTCTGTTCAAGCTGTCATATTTAGCCCATATATACAGCGCTTCTGCTGGTAATATGTTTTTATATATGCTAAAACCTTTCTGAAGTATTTTGGTCCCATCAAAGTCGATCTTGTGTACTGTTTCCAATGCATGTAACGCTATCTTCAGATCAACCTGGATTTTGGGAACATTTTTTCAAACATTGTTTATGTTCCTTCAACCTTACATTCGATTGTCTTGAAGTCTCTTCTACATCGGCTGCATTACAATCATGACATTTGATCTCATAGGCAACATTCTGTTGTTTTTCCTTTGGAAACCTATCTTTAACTCTTAGTGATGCAGATCTGATAGTGTCACTAGCCCGAAAGTACACTCTTATATCATGTTTATTTAGAATCATACTAACTTCTTTCAATATTTCACCACAGTATGGGTGAACCACGATGATCTTCCAATCTTCTGGTATTCACTCGAATTTAGTTTTCTCTTCATTTCTAATAATGTTTAAGAACTCTTTGGGGTAATTGTTAGTCCTAAGCGTAGACAAATTTCTATTCAATTCAACCTGTTGGTCTTCCTTACCTTTAATGAAATTAATAGTCCTGTTAATTAAACTTTTCACCCCTGTGACTCTCGTACAATAGGCATGAGCCGAACCGTAATCTAAGTATCTCACAGAATGTGTCAATTTTCTGAATACATTTATTTTTTACTTACTATTATGCTTTCGTTGAACCAAACAATCGGGAAACGCTAGTTTGTGATTATTAGACTCTATTTCCTGTGTTAGCTAAGTGGTTTCCAAAATTCTGTTTACATTTTAATCAAAGTAATGATTTTATGTATGTGCCCATATACATACATCAATTTTGAACTAAATGTTATCTAGTGTCCAGTGTTCACTGAAAATGCCGTCATTAACTCTTATTTCATTTCCTCTCTTTATTATTTGGTAAAAGGTGTACTATACAAAATTAGACGTTATTTTACTCTTCATTTTGATACTTCAAATTTCTATCGTGATTTCTTGATCTTTAGTTATAATAATAATATTATGTAACGAATAATAACAGAAACATTATCGATTAAGAATTTGTGAACCAAAAATTTATTAATAGTTTTTTTAATTTTATTAGTTGAGATCATGAGTCAATTGAAGCTAAACCACCATGGGAAACCTGGGAGTACTAGACGGTCGTTTCGTCCTATTGTGGGACTGTCTGAAATAACAAAGTCATTTGTAAAACTTTTCATCTAGGTGAAATTGACATTATCAACAACAATTAATGACTAGAAAAAAACGAAACTAATATGACGGTTTTCCATGATGGTCTAGCTTTAATTGACTCATGAATTCAACTATTAAAATTACATTCGTTTGCTTATTGTGAATTTCTATTCAACATTACATCGACTTTTAATTTAATGTGATAATTACTCAGTGTATTACTTGCGTTTGATTTCCAGTGTGATATTCTATTCGGTCAAACAATAATTTATTAAAGTCTGATGTTTTATTCAAGATACGATATTCTTATATTAAATGAACATGGACTGTGCCCAGTATGACATGAAGCACGTGATTTTGTTATAACTCTTGGTATAAGTCACATATGTGACTTTATCTTAATTAGTAATCAAAATGGATGTACAATCAATAGAAAATTAGCGTTTTTCTGGACTAGGGATGTCGTCATGTTTTTGGTTTAATAAATCTTCACTTGTACCAGTCTTGGTGTTCTTACTTCGCGTCATAGGAGTTTTATTGGTTCCTTGTTTTCCAAATATAAGTAATAAGTGATTCTGACATAACAATAAGCGACGATTACACTTAACAAAAACCTGGTAAACATTATTTTATGTTCCTAGGTTATGAGTATTTTAGTAAAGAAATTTCATTTGTACTGCTACTAATCCTCATCTAATCCGTATTTAGTTCAAGGTTGAGTATAAATATTATTGTGTTAACATATGTAGCTAAGTAAAATATTTCTAAGATATTAATATAAACAGGTTGTAAATATTTATTATTTCTTTCATTTCATTACAATATCATTAAAACAGAACCAGACTCATATTTTGAAACTATGCACTACTTTAAAAGATTCATTTAAATTTAGGAACAACCTTAAAAGAAAGAAAAGATATAGAAATTATCTGATAAAACAAATTAAATCCTTTACAATTACAGAAAGATTTATCACCAAGTTATTTTAGACAGTTACATAATAGTTCATCATAATACAACAACACTTATCAGTCAGTCAGCTACAACGTAGAACAAGGCACATTGATAATATCACGTATGGAATAAATGTCACTTCAATTTTATCAAATATAAAAATATTTCAGTTAAATAGTTTTAAACAAAAATTCAGTTAACATGTATGTGAAAGCATTTTACAGTGTTTATTAAATCTGGACTATTTACATTTGAATATGATTGTGTGCATCTTATATTTAGTCTAATAAAAAGACTGATTACATAACTTTATCAAATATGATAGATTACACTGAAAATTATTTTTGAATTAACAAAAAAAGTAGGTACCAACCTTAGATTTCTATATTCGGAAGTGCATATCTCTCCTATTTCAAATTTATTAAAACTATATCTATTTTTGATTGAATGTTATTATGAAATATATGCATACGCTTATGTTAACAGAATAAAACAATACTTTGTTTCATAGTTTAATAATATCGCATTTAAATATCTCATTGTGATACCTTCATTTATCATAACAATTATCGTATGAGCGCGATTGATGATGATGATCATGATGATCATGATCGTTTCGACGATATGTTTCTGAACGCTATCCTTGCTTTTAAGCAAAGATGGATAGTGTATAGCAGTGGAATCCAGGACATGCGTAAAGTCCTATTTGGGACTAGTCAGCTGGATGTACCTGTAGCAAGCCCATTCCATTAATGTATTATTTGTCTACACAACTGTGTTAATTTCCATATGAGTATGATTGAGCGTGTGTCTGCACTTCAATCCCAATTCTATTCCCCATTGGTTGTGACACATAGATAATCAATAATTTATCTACACTTGATTGATACTCAAAAATATATATGAATCTTTTAACACAGCCACACACACTTTGATTTTTGACTCACTCGGTGCTTGCTTGATGTATGCTTGCGGACTTTACCAAGTTTTCACAATAAACTATCTCTATAACTGATTTTTGGGCTTTTTAATGATCTCGAGTAAATCGATAATTCTACTAGGAGATTAAGCTTGTATTAAATACTCGGTTAATGAGATATCTTTATTTGGAGTCGAATATAGAGGAAATTTATCTCAACAAACTTGGTTAACCTCTACATACCTCCATCCCAGAGTTGTTTAAAAAGCTTGTGACCTAAGGATAAATCGAGGCAATCCGCACAGGATGCACATATACCAAAATGAGATTGATCAATTGCAGTCCTAAATAACAATTGGAAGATACAAGTAAAACAACAAGTGGTATCCTTGTTTGTTTTAAGTGACTTATTCGGATGTATAAAGTGTATTGATCATTATATTTTTAAACATTTTATCAACTGCAAACACCCTAAGCTACTATAAATACAGTTTTATAAAAACTAATAACATTGAGATTCATAAGAAGAACAGGAAAAAGATAAAATATTCCATTAAACTTGGTATATAAGATCAGTAATTATGTTTATTTTGAGAATAAATTCATTGACACTAGTTAAGAGACAGAATGAAATATATAGTGATTACGTACTTACCCCACATAGTTGAGGTAAAATAAGCATCATGAGTTAATGTTAATGGATAGTTAACAAAGTGATTGTGTAAGGCTATCTTATTAAAGTTACTTTAACATGGAGATAAGAGGTTTGTTACACTTTTTTATGCGCAAATAGATCAGGTTGTACCTGTGAATACTTCAGTCAAATTCAAATATATGTTACCAGAACTATGTCTACACACCATTGCGTATACCATTTTATTAGTCTTTCGTAGATACTTCATATCACATGTCAATGCATGAAAGTAATTCAGACTGATACATTTGATTTAGTCCGATTATTTCGTTTGTATTTGATTAAATAAAATACTTAATTTACATTCTAATAAAATTTCAATCAATGTTTTTCTTATAGAAAATAAGATTATTCGTACCATGAAAACGTATTCATTTGAAAATCCAAACATTTCGTTTATCACTAACGTAGATGATCTATATCGAATGATTGGGGGTCTACTTGAATTAAACGGGAATGGCATGACCAACAGCTAACTTCGAAGTTACACCTCGTGCTCAGTGCCTAACATGGATTACACCTTCGTCGTATCAAGGTATTATGGCTGTTTTGAAGACCATATAACACAAATGATGTTATTGCAGAGATATATTAGTAAGAACGAGTACAGAGAAAATAGTGCGACCACCACCTTATAGGCCAGTCCCTGGAATACCATTAACTGATAAGCGTTGGTTGTCCTTGATCTTGACTGGGTATCGATGAACTATTTGACATTCAATGATCCAACTGTCGGATGATTTGGCTAGGGCTGAGTGACACTTCCTACACCCTACAGTTTCTTAATAAAATAGTGTTTAGAAAAGGTTGCTAACCTATAAATAAACGAAAACGTTCGCATTCTGCCCTAGTCATTAAACTATTTACTTAGATAAAAGATGAACTAATGATTGATGTATACATCTAGTTCGCTTTTTTGAATACTTTTTTTTAGGTATTCAAAGAAATTGGTTAATATATTATCATAATGTAAAACATACCTTTAGTAAAATAGATCTGTTATTACTGACAAAATGTAATTTAGTATAGTTCATGTTTTCTAGCGAAACAATAACAGCCATCAATTTAAATCAAATCATCGAAAATAATCTACATAGTTACTTGTCAAAATAAAAAAATATACAGAATCAATATATCCAACCAAATTAATAAAATAACTTTGAAATACCTAAATGACCTATTTTACGAAATAAAAATTATATCCACCGGAAGATAACTGTTTATTTTTAAATTAAGAGTTTCTTATAAATACCTTAATGGTATTACAACAAAATTATGCATAAGCAATAAATTATGACAAGATGTACCGATTTAAAAAAGAAGATAAGTAACTATCTTAAGGTCAAAATGATAACAGTTTATGATTAGATTGCTATTAAATTTTTTTTTAGTATACTGTCCATCAACAAGAACGGATAATATTATATGATTCGTCAAAAAAACAACTGTACCAGTTAACCTTGACAAGAATATTAACATAACAAGAAGATTTAAATATCCATGTTTATTGCTTGGAGACATATTTAGATGATAATTTATACTAATAAAACCATCAAATCTTATGTGTCAAAACATTACTATTGACTTATATTTATAAAATAATAAAATCCCAATCAAAATTGTTTGTTATCTAAAACAAACCACTACTAAATAACTAAATGCCAGTGGTGTTAGATGAAGATTACATAACAGAATAAGTATACTATTTCATAAGGTTTTAAAATTTGTTTCTTATGTCTCAAATGTTATAGGACCATCTTAATCAACTTCTATATGGTTAAATTTGAAAAATATCCCAAAAAGTGTAACTATTCAATCTATTTTACAAACAAATAGCTTTTTATTACAATTTTTTGTTCAACAAAGAAAAACAAGTAGGGATCTCAGATGTCTGTTGA
Organism: Schistosoma spindalis; assembly: GCA_946903255.1. Classification (NCBI taxonomy): domain Eukaryota; kingdom Metazoa; phylum Platyhelminthes; class Trematoda; order Strigeidida; family Schistosomatidae; genus Schistosoma; species Schistosoma spindalis. The sequence continues at coordinate 69,810,397 of OX336420.1, read as the reverse complement.
ATGGAATTAATTGATTTTGTACTTTTTATTGGTATTTTACTATCTTGATGTTTCCTAATTTAAAATGAGTGAAAATGTAATAACAAGTTGCATTCTAATAAAGTATTAAGTTAATTAGATTGACGAGATTCTACGATTTATACCTCATTTTGATGTAATCAAATGTTGCTAATTTATCAAGTTATACAAAGATATATCTTGTGAAAACGTAAGTAGAGTTTTATATCTTTTCAAAGGGATAATGTTCTAAGATTGTATTATGGTAATGCAAATTTCAAATGAGAAACGAATGAAAAAATATTTTTCTGATTGAAAAGTTTTGAACAGTTTGATAAAAGAACTTCAGTTAATCCAATGCGCTCCTAAACATTCACAGTTCTGTTTTCTTTTTAAATAATATTCCTAATTATCACCGAATCAAAAAGATGATCTCAGAACAGAACAGAACATCTTGCTAAAATCCGAGAACCATACATTAAATAATTCATTTGCAAAATGTTAATCAATTGTCTCAGACTTCATTATTCTTTAATTTCTACACAAATCATTCTGTTCTCGCTCTCTTTTTTTTCGATCTTCTTAAACATCTGCCACCAGGTATTTAACTTTCGATTGATGATATATACTACTTATATCTGTCGACATCAGTAGCATAGACCACAATATTACCATAATATAAAAACTACATTATTATAGATTAGATAAAGTGAATTTATTTTATTTCATCTGGTACTAAAAATTATTTTTTAAAAAAACTTTCTTTAATGAAATAAAAGTTATTATCAGATTAGGAATATTGTCCCCTAGCGTGTACGCAACAGAAACTATCTATGATTAAAAGTAACATCGAACAATGTATTTTGCTCTAGTATTTAGCCTTCAGAATGTATATACACTTACACATATGTAGATTAGGCTATATATATCCCATTATAAAAACAGAAAATCACGTGGTCACAACACAATATGATTAGAAATAAGGTGGGATATATAATATATTCGTCTGATAAATCGAATACATATATAAAAAAAGAGATAAAAAAAATGAACTATAGAAATTACAATTGGGATAAAACTACACAACTGAAATCAATTTTGTAGTGTTATGATGTTTATTCATTTCACCAAACTTCTGTTATCCGTTTTTAAATTACATTTTCAACGTATTAAAGTCAATGAAATTTCATCGGTTAGTAATAAAAACATTTTTTGAAGTTAGCAGTTATTAAGGTGAGACTTTAATTTTATGAACGACCTTTGAGTGACGCCTAAGTGACATTGAGAGTGTCCATGTATAAAACGTAAGATAAATGAGAAAAATTTCATCCTATTCAAATTGTTTGATGTATAGGATTTAGGAATATTTACCTAAAATATATATTCTTATTATAACTACGAGAGTGGGTTAAACCCTGTTAGTCAATAGTCATTGTCAGAATGAGAGTTTGTGGAAATCGCAGTAATTTAATGATTGTATTCATTGGTCGATTTGAGCTAGACCACCCTTGTAAACCTGGAAGCAGTGTATGGCCATTTCGTCCTAGTATGGGACTCCTCATCGGTGCACATACACGATCTGGTACACACCATTCGAACACAGGATCTTCGGTCTCGCGTGCGAACTCTTAATATCTAGGCCTCTGAGTTGGTATTGAACGGTGTTAATGTTTAAGCTCAAGCAATCCACGAAATTGAGTGAGTTTCTACATAATAACTAGGACTAAATGAGGGTTATAAACCAATGTGAGGAATTAGAATTATGATTTACAGTTGATGATTAAGGTTAAAAACTAAATTTAAGGTTTTCATTACTAACTGACGTCAGCTATAGGGCCCAAACTCTATTTAACCAAATGAATGAGTGAATTTCGTGCCAAAATCCGAGACCTGTGATCTTATACCTGATTGGTTCGTACACATAAATTATAGTCTCGCTGTTGTCATATGGGAATAAAAAATACATTTTATACAAATACATTTTACATTTTCATGATTTAAAGTCACCGAGAAATCGAAAGTCCAAGCTTTCATCCCTGAATAAATTGTTAATACATAATTTTGAAAATTTCCCTGAAACAAAAAGAAAGTTTCTGAATGCTACTTAGTTCTTGAACACTTCGTGTATGACGAAAAATGATTAAATTATCAAATTGTTACCTATCTCTCAATCAAAATATTAGATGACCAATTTATTTAGCAACAACATTCCAATTTTCTGTCACTCAGTGATGTAAGAAAATTTTTAAATGGTATTTTTTAAAAATCCATGTAGAGCGTTTACTTTTTACTTCATAATGTAATATAAATAAAATTATAGATTTTAAATCTTATTAATGAACTAGAGGTAGTTACTATGGTTTTATATATACATAAATAAAAATTATATTGGTGTAATGTGTCAATTTTTATAAGCTTTTGCTCTCTTTTTTAGCTTATAAGACAGTGAATACTCATGTATTTGAAATAGCATACACTAGGTAGTACCACTTAGTTGTTTTGTCCCAAATCAGGTACATGCAGATTGAACTTAGTTGGTGATGAAAACTATCCAGTAAGTTGAAACATCCCCACAATTCCGTAAGTTCCCTTATTCATATGTTTGTTGGCTTTAAAGAAACAGATCACCACCACATACTGATGGAAAGTATATAAGTGTTTAGGTACATATGAAACAATTGGAAGCTCTTTTACATTATACCATGTTAATTATACTCATATCATAGGTAATATCTTTCTTAAGAGTTAGAAATTAGTTTCAAAATTGTAAATGAAGCATAAACAGATTATAATTTAACAACAACCTTGTGGAAAAATTAATTTTTTCCAACGGAGATAGATGTAGTACAAGAAAATATGAGTCCAATTCTGTTATCTATGCCAATCTGTTGTAACTCGAGTGAAGACAATGATTTCTTTTACAAAAAAAAACAACAGACGCAAAATATGATCACTCTTATTACACACTAAATCCTATTGTAAAAAAACGTTGAACAAAGCAACATAACCTGTCAAATTATTAAAATATTTTTCACGAGGCAGTAGAAATGCATTTATCAGGATTTAAGCTTTTTATTCAACTATAATGTGAACTACGTTGTGAAATAGTACAACTAAATCACAATTATGCATAAACTAGACATTTCAAGCTTTAGTACGTTAAACCAAGGTACTTAGTTGTACGACTGGGCCAAGCAGATTAATATGAGTGTGTTGTGTATTAGCATACATAAAGTAAAGCTACCTCTCTGTCTGGTACTGTGGCGTATGCTACTTGTGTTTGCAGATTTAAGTAGTATGTAACACCAGTTGGAAGTGTAATGTCTGAGAGCAGAAGGTTAGGAAGATTGACATGAGAAAACAGAGACGAAAATTGAAAGCAATCCATGTAACGACCTGAATGAAGGAACAATGAAGCTTGTAAGAGACAATTCGAAGAAGATGTACAAACGATGTATTTGATGTATGATTTTCACAACCTGCTAACCGACTGTGTGATTAGACACTGAACAATAACTTGGTCTTCTTCATCAAGTCATTGTTCACTGCATTTCTACTAACTATATTTGACTGTTATTGAAGAATGAGTTTCCACTGAATCAGCAGGATTGTATTCCTCATAATCTATGAAATAATTCACAAACTTTTACGAATCTTTACACTCACAACTTTATCTCAGTTTATTGGTTTTATGGATACCTTGTGCACCGATTAAGCGTTAAATTTTGAATGAATTTAACTGGGTGATATTCATCACTGATCAACAAATTACTTACTATGAGTGCAAAATTTACAAATAAATTGAAAAGGTGGAAACTAGCATACATAAATGATCAACCCCACTCTTAATATGTTCAAATAATATCAGGTGTTAGGTTATTTATCAATGTGTAATTATTGATTAAGTTCATGAAGATATTTGGCTTTATGAAATAATAACAAAGGATGAATAATTCCTAAACATTTTTTGACCTTTTCAATTTCTTATAAACAATGATTTGGCTTGAACGTTTCAATATATTTCAACAGATATTCTTTACAAAAATCAATTTGCATTGTATTCCATGTAGTGTCTAAAATTTTACAGCAAAATTAACCTTTTAATTTCTTTTTTTTCCTTCAGGATAATCTGTGAGTCAAAGTACTAACATTTTGACAGTAATTCAGTATGTATATAACATGTTTCATAAAAGAGTAAAGTATGTCCTATCCACATGCAGCATACTATCCTTATTTCCTATTCAACTGGAACCTGGTTTGTTCTCTCTCACAGAAGGCTGCTACTGATGGTATCCGGTCAATGGACATTAAGATTCTTGCGTAAACAATTGTTCATAAATACTTGTACATGTTTGATGACGTCTGTGGTAGTTCTCCAAGTTCCAGCTGCGTACAGTAGAAGTCTTGAAGTTCATATTGAACATTCTGATTTTGATGTTGGTTGACAGACAGTTGTTTTGAGTTCTATATAATTTTCACTTACAGGAATGCTGTCCTTGCTTTGCCAATCCGCGCCTTTACGTCTGCATCAGATCCTCCTTGTTCATCGATGGTGCTGAAAAGTTACATGAAAGTTTCCACGTTTTCTAACACATCTCTATCAAGCGTGACTGGGTTGGTGATCTCGATGTCATATTTAAGGGCCTCACTTTTTCCCTTGTGTATGTTGAGCCCTACTGCTAGAGGGGCTGCTGCTAAGATTCTTAGAAAATCACGAGACCGACTCCACTACTGACAACCACATCAACAAATGATATAGGTACATACAGTATCTGAACAATATGGGAGTTCGGAAGGACTAACCAAACAGCTACAGAAATAAAGAGATTCAAAATAGAAATCAAAATATTTAACGCTTACTCATAATGAGCAAATGCACTCAGTTTAAAACAGTATATTCAGTGACATACTGTGCTGAATATTATTACTTGAAAACTGTCTAAAAAATATGATTGAAATTATCTAGTGATCACTTCACACGGTCTAATCAAGTCGCTTTCAAGTTATACTTATGAACGTATAATAATACATTGATATATCTTTGCTCAATCAGAAACGAATAATTTTTTTTGATGTTTCCGTTCATGGTTTACTTACTACTCAACTGCACAAAATCATTCATATGATATAAATAGAATTCGAAAAATGGTATTATACTCATTTGCAAGTGAATAAATTTTCTAGAACATTCTACTCCCGTAACACTGAAGCCCGAATTAACTTTTATAACCTGATTGTGTTGTTTTTGTTGTTTCTTCCAGTAATAACAGTTGGTAAAGTTAATTTTCAGTAATATAAACTAGCTGAAAATAATGAACAATCGAAGACCATGTTAATAGGTTATTTAAAATAATAAAATTATGAATAATCTAGATATATAAAACTAATCAGAGAGGGATTTCGTGGATATTATAGAAATTTAATAGTAAAATTCACGAGTAAATTGAGGTTAGATCACCATGGAAAACCTGGAAGCACTGAACAGCCGTTTTGTCCTAGTATGAGACTCCTCAGCAGTGTATATCCATGATCCCGCCCCGTTGGATGCTGGCTCAATGGTCTAGAGGTAAGGCGTTCGTGCGCGAGACCGATTGGTCCTGGGTTCGAATCTCGCGGGGCGAAATCGTCGGTGAGTAATGCTGAGGAGTCCCACATTAAGACGAAATGGCCGTCCAATGCTTCCAGGTTTTCCATAGTGTTCTAACTTCGATTGACTCATGAATTCAACTATTAAGTACATAAAGCTATGATATTTCATATATATATATATATATATATATATATATATATACATACATACATATATATATATATATATATATATATATATATATATATATATATATATATATATATAGATAGATAGATAGATAGATAGATAGATATTGTTGGAATGCAATAATATTGTAAATCAGTAAACTTTTTAAACTATAAGAATATAAATCTTTTTTTGAGACTAAAAAAATATTATAGATTACTGATTGTTGACTTTTATAAAAGAAATAAATCAACAGACTATGCATTGAAATTAGCATATATTTTGTATTATTTTATCATTATGACAAATCATTTTGATGATGACATTTATTATTCGTAAAAGTTTATTCATCAAACTATCTATCAACTTTACTAGTTCATTCATTTGTTTGTTTGTTTGTTTTGGTTTTCCTCTATAAAATTTATATAAATTAAATAATCTAGATAATGACAAATGTATATTGTCAACAATTGAATAGTAATGATTAGTGAAGGATAATTTGTTTTTGTTTTTCTATAGTTTGCAAAACTAAATTCGATCAGTTGATGAAATGTTTGGCTAATCTTCAGCAATAAATGACTTTCAATAATAATAATAATAATAATAACAATAATAATAATAATAATAGAGCATTCAACTGTTTATGAATTCATTAGTTAATCGTTTATTTTGAACAAAATTTAATTTATAATTGATAAAATAGAAATTCGATTGATTTCTTTGATGTAATACATTTTGTTAATTTATTAATTAAATAAATAAACATTTCACATTCTCTTTATATCTGAAGATATATATGTGTATTTAACGCTTTTACATGAATCACTACGCTTGATTGAAATATTTTTAAAGCATATCTGTAGTGACTAGTTCTATGTCGAGTTTACATAGGTTATTTTAGCATCTGGACTGATATCAATCGATTCATTCTTCTTAAATCACATTCTGACCTTATCACTTAGTTGCTTATTAACCTTGAGTGTGTGTACATTTCTTATCTTACTCATCACATGTCTGTAACTTATTTTTGTTTGACTATAAAAATCGATTCATGTTTGATTAAATGGAGTTGGCTCACACGCCTTCTCCAGAGTGCATTATTTAGTTTCGCTCTTTTCCTTTCGCATTGTTTCTACGATCGTCTGTCTGCATCAATGACTGTATAATATATACGTATTCAAAATCCATTCTGGTATTTGACTTATTTAATTCCGTTATTCACTAACGCGATTTAGGTCGATAATTATATATGAGGGTAGCTGGGATGTATATTTCAAAAGCACTCATTCGATAACGATCATTTGTTCGACCTAACTGGAGTTAAATATATGACCACTAAAATCTTTTAATTATTCAAAAAGGACTTCTGTATCACGATTCTAATGAACAATTCAAAGAAACTATGTATTACTACTAACCTTTATTTATTTATTATTAAATGAAACAAAGTAAAAGAGTTTAAAATTTAACAGTCATCACTACCGAATATAGAAGTTAATAGTTTTCAGAGCCTTTAAAATTGTAGTCGTCACTCTGCAACTTTTACAAATGACTCACGCAAAATTAAATTTTCCTTAGAACTTCATAACATTTACGCTGGTATTCAACTATTTGATCATCATTACTTTTGGCTCTCAATTAATTTCCCATTAGAAAATATTGAGCATTTTTACATAAATCTCCAATAAGAGTGTTTTTCCTGATGACGTTTACTTCTTCCTAGGTTTTTCATACACGTAGTCCTACCATTTAAAAGCTACTTAGTTAGCCATGATATATCTGGTTTTGCATATGTAATGTCATTCTTTCTAGGAGCAAATGTGAAATGATGAAGATTATTGATGTATGTAGAACACATATAAACATTCTATCGACTACGAGCTCAAAAACATCATGCATTAGCTATTTTTTACATGGAATCGTCATCGTTTGAGTAAAGACATTTTCAGACTGGCGTTATCTAGTAGAAACATTATCTAAATAAACTTGTTCAGTGGCGATAAAAATGTTACCCAGTTTAACTGTAGCTGTTTTTACTAATGAACGGTAATATAGACTGAGATTTTGAAAGCGACTGATAAATACATATTTCTTATGTTAGTCCTGTATAAGGCTTAAGATAAATGAGAAAAATTTCATCCTATTCAAATTGTTTGATGTATAGGATTTAGGAATATTTACCTAAAATATATATTCTTATTATAACTACGAGAGTGGGTTAAACCCTGTTAGTCAATAGTCATTGTCAGAATGAGAGTTTGTGGAAATCGCAGTAATTTAATGATTGTATTCATTGGTCGATTTGAGCTAGACCACCCTTGTAAACCTGGAAGTAGTGTATGGCCATTTCGTCCTAGTATGGGACTCCTCATCGGTGCACATACACGATCTGGTACACACCATTCGAACACAGGATCTTCGGTCTCGCGTGCGAACTCTTAATATCTAGGCCTCTGAGTTGGTATTGAACGGTGTTAATGTCTAACCTCAAGCAATCCACGATATTGCATGACCATCCATCATTGTCATCAGTGATTAACTGTCTCACAGTGCGACTCCACTGGTCACGTCATTGAAAAGACTAATAAAATGTCAAAACTAAAAGTGACTGACTTCCAAAATAGAAATAGAAACTTATTTTCTTAAAATACTGATCTTTCACAACATTTTTAAAACATTCTATACTATCATTTCAAAGTTAACGCATGAGATATCAATTTTCTTAATTATTATTATTATCGAAACAGGAGTCTAATAAACATGACTAAACGTCATCAGTTGAAAATAAACGATCGCTATCACATACATTAGTAAGTTGTAAATCTAATCTCTAATTTCTTTATTAAATCCACTTGGTATTGTTTACTTGAATCTTCCCATTGATAATTAGGAATGTAATTGATCAGTCTCTTACTAGCATATGTACATACTGTGTGTATTGCCTCGATATTGTCTTAGTTCACAAGCATTATAAGCAAAGATGAATAATAGCTAACAATGGAATTCAGGAATTCGCGTTTCATCCTATTTCGAACTCATCAGATGAATCTATCTACATCTTATCTTTACTTATATTTCTTTATTAAGTTTAATTAAAAATTTTTTTAATGCTTATGATCTGATGGATTAGTAGATATTATTCATATAACTATGAATTCATCTGTTTCAAGTTAATGAAATCTAAAACAATTAGTCCCTTTGATAAATTTCGATAATGCAGAGTGGTAATCACATTTATTTTTGTGTACTTTAATATTTTTTCCTTTGTTATGACTTACCCTTAACCTGTTTAGTTGACCTTTTAATTTTCATATATAAATGTTCTTAACAAGTATATGTGTGATCAGATTGTTCCAAATGTATTGCGCTAATATATCACATAATTCTGATTAACTTCGTCTTCTCATTGCATTATCGAAATGAAATCTAAACTTGTACTTATCCTTAATTTAATGTCAATATTATTTTATTCACATGAAAATATCAAATAATTTTTTATATTGAAATAAACTATAACTTATGCTTTTTTGTTGTTGTTTTAATCAAAATTATCTTACAACTAAACTTGTTCCATTATAATGTTAACTTGTCCTTCTAGTTTAATGGTTCAAAATAATATAAGAAAGTAAATAGGAGAAAGAAAAAGTATAACATGGAATCCTAGACAACAAATAAATTTCAATAGAAATAAGAACTTTCATCTAAATTTGATCGAATAGTTTCAGTGTTTGGGCGCCGAGTTAATATGAAACATTAAAGAGGAAGAATGTATTTTTTTTAATATTTTAACGAAAGAATTTGAAGTAAATTCAACGTTCCACTTAGTAATCTGGTTCAAGCTTTTTTTCTTCAAGGAAATATAAATAGGTACATGGTTCTCCGGTCTACTGTATACTGAATAAGTCATCCAATCAATGTTAACAATGTTTAAAGTAGGTATTTGCATTAGTGTGTAAGAGACATGTGGTGTGAAAACGAAAAGTATTTAGATAATAGATTATGTGTATACGTAAGTGGGAAGAAGAAATTTCATTCACTATATATTGTCTTCAGTTGGTGAATATTAAGATATGATATGAATCAAAAATGTCACAGTATGCATTAAATGGAGATAAATAAACAAGATAAAAGAATGAATTCAGAGAGGAAAAATGTATTTATAATTGAAAGTTTGTATTATTTTTAATGTTCTAGTCAACTGTTTGACATATTCAGATAATTACTAGAATGGGTTTTGTGGAGAATTGGTAATTTCAATAGTTGAAATCATGATCGTGGATGCGCACTGTTGAGGAGTCCCATACTAGGACGAAACGGCCGTCCAGTGCTTCCAGGTTTTCCATGGTGGTCTAGCTTCAATCGATTCATGATTTCAAATATTCAGATAAGATAACTGATTTGAACCGTTGAATGTAATATCTGTTAATTAGTTAATACGATATAGATAGAATGGAATAAGGAGTTCAAGTTTACTTATTAATTACCATGGGATAACTAGTTGTATTCCATCTCTCCTATTAATACCGTTTAGATTAGCCCATATATGTAGGGCTTCGGCTGTTAGTCGTTCTTTGTAAGAACTTAAGCCCTTTTGAAGGATTCTTGTGCCATTGGAATCAATTGTATGACCTGATTCTATCGGGTGCAATTCTATCGCTGATTAGTTCTCGAGTTTTCTAACCTCAACTGAAGATTTAGGAATGTGCTTTAAGCATAGTTTGTGTTCCTTCACCCTCAAATTCAGTTGCCTTGATGTTTCACCTACATACGTTGCATTACAGTCACTGCATTTGATTTCGTAAAAACAATTCTGTTGTTCTTCCTTGTGTATTGAATCTTTGATTCTTACTAGTTTTGATCATAGAGTATTGTTTTTTCGAAAGAATACTCTTATATTTTGAAGAGTTAGAATCCTTCTGATCTCTTCTGAAATAGCTTTACGATATGAGATCACCACTGTGTTAATCCATTCTTTTTGCGTAACTCTTTTTTAATAATATCGTTTTGTTCTTCATTGTTAATAATTCTTTTAATAAAATCGTTCAGCACATCCACACTCTACCAAAGTGACAGTAGCCGAAAATTTGATCACCAGAGTTAAAAAACTTGTCACTGAACCAAATGATATAGAAATGGAAATGAATTTAATTATATCCACTATAATGATGAATAATTATCCGAAGGATTTTATTGAAAGAATAATTAAGAATGAAAAACAAAACATATATATGAATATATGTTATTACGTAAATATATAAACATTGGTAAGCAAAGGCACCAAACAGATGTGCACTATATAAACAAATCGATTTATGTAACGGCTGGGATACTGGCCAGGTGTTCGAACCGAAGCAGGTGGTTTTCTTAGGGGACTACAACACGAGCCTTTAACTTAAAGGTTTAATCCACAAGGCAGTGGAGCGACGTCAGGAGATGCAGTCCCATGGTAGCTGGTGACCAACAACTGGTTCATACGCCAATTTTTCCATAGGATTCCGGAGCCCATGTGCTCTACTAGTTTAAAATCAGGGTTTTCCAACTTGCTCAAGTGACACAGTTGTGTGATTTCTTCAATATGTATCCTTTCCACTTCCAGTGCTCCTTCCTGATTTCCTCCTCCACCGGGATCTGGTTTGTTGTCTCCCATAGTATATTGTTACTGATAGTGTCTGGTCAACGGATCCGAAGTATTTTGCATAGACAACTGTTAATAAACACTTGTATCTTCTGAATGATGGCTTTCATAGTTCTCTAAGTTTCCGCCCCATACAGTAGAACTGTCTTGATATTTGTATTGAGAATTCTGACTTGGATGTTGGTTGACAGTTGTTCTGAGTTCCAAATGTTCTTTATTTGTATATATGCTGCTCTTGCTTTGCCGATCCCCGCTTTCACATCTGCATCAGATCCACCATATTCATCAATGATGCTACCCAAATATGTAAAGCTTTTTGCATCTTCCAAATCTTCTCAGTCAAGTGTGATTGGATTCGTGAATGTTGTGTTGAACCGGAGAATCTTGCTTTTCCCTTTGTGTATATTGAGACCTACTGCTGCTGATGCTGAGGCTGCTGCTACACTGGTCGTCTTCTCCTGCATTTGGTGTTGCGTGTGCGATAGAAGAGCAAGATCATCTGCGAAGTATAGATCGTCCAACTGCATCCTATAATTGTCCACTGTATCCCGTGCTTCCCTTCAGATGTTGGCGTCTTCATGATCCAGTCGATCACCAGGAGAAAGAGAAAGGGTGAGAGTAAGCAACCTTGCCTAGCACCAGTCTTTACTTCGAACGAGTCTGTCAACTGTCCTCCATGAACGATTTTGCAGTTTAATCCATCATAGGAATTCTGTATGATATTGACTATCTTCTGAGGCACGCCGTAGTGTTGAAGAAGCTTCAATAGTGTTGTTCTGTCCACGCTGTCAAATGCTTTTTTGTAGTCAATGAAGTTAATAAAGAGTGATGAATTTCATTCAATTGATTGTTCCACAATGATCCGTAGAGTTGCGATTTGGTCTGTACACGATCGATCCTTAGTGAGTATTTATCAGTTATCAGTTTGTTTGTTTTTTCTCTGCCAAAGATCAAAACTTACAGATATTATTTTCTATTCAAATCAGCTTAGACCAATGTATAATTTTTTTGTTTCAAACTGATTATGTTCAACGTTTATCTTTTTTTAAAAAAAACAGCAATTCAGCATTATCTAATTTTGATTAGAACCAAATCTAATAACCGTGACTTTACTGTTCACTATGAATGTTGGTGTAATAACTTTATTATTAATATATTTAAGGTAGATAATTTGATCTAAGTAAAATCTTTTTCAAGTGCACATATGAATAAGATATACCTGAACTATTATAGATATCTTACTAATTCAGTTGACTATTGCTATACCATAAAGGAAATTTTAAACTTTGTAAATCACATCACATTCAAATAAAATGTCTAGATTACTTTTAGTCGTTGACTAAACGATAAGACTAATTATGATTTACCATTGCATTCATTGTTTACAGAATATTTAGATACTAATAAATCTTCATCAAGGAAATAAACGATTAAATTATTTAATCGCCCAATTCCCAGTAAGCAATACGATGCTTTATTGATCTTAACACATACACTTATGATAAGTTTATAATATGAATAGGGAATAAATGACAATAAAAGGAGAAAGTTTGGGATCAACAAACTGTCCGGCAAACAAGGCCGACTTAAACACATATAACACTTTATTCTTCTCGATTAATTTAAATAACATTTTCTATTAGTGGAGATATAAAGTCAGAACAAAAATAATTGAAATGACTACTAATAAATAGAAAGTATCAACTCTATCAAAGCGACAAAGAAAGAAATGTGAAACAAGCAGAAATGGAATTTGACTTTTGCGTAAAAACACGTCCAAAGAGTAGTACTATGGTGAATGTTTTGTTCATAGTCTAATTTATGATGGAAACAGATTATCACTTTGAAGAAACACATTAGGACTCAGAACAACACTTTTCAATTAATTCTCAAAACATTACTACTATATATCAATATTCTCAATGGTATATTACCTCAGCTTGTAAAAAGGAACAGTTAGTCGTATAGAAGATAATATTACAAAAAAATAATATAAGTTTATGAATAGTTTCTTATTTAAATCCAGAGGTTCATTCCTTGAAACTGAAATAATAAAAAGATTGGTCGTCAAATCGAATCCTTTAAAAGTATATTTAAATGATGAATAGTATGAAGGGAAATAATGACTTTCATTAGCAACAACTTCGAAGCCAAATAAAGTCTGTTTCTCGTCATCCACATATGGATATTAACATATTGTATGATTGGTTAATAGAAAGTCCAACCTCCAAACAATTAGTTTACTTTCTATTTTGTACAATATAAAAGATTTGGATGACACATTTAAAGCATAAAATACTACTTATTAACATCTACTGTTTAATCAATAGAGATTAAAATACTGATAGTTAACCATTAAACTAAGTAGCCCAACTATCATAAGATTACATTATTATCCACCACACATTATCTGATGAAATTAAGGTACGTTTGCAAGAGTCAAACAGTCTGAAAGATATCGTCTAAATCAAAACTTTTATGTAACTAGTGTTTATTTTAAACAAATTATGCTATTCAATAGAAAATAATAGTGTTCTACTGGATGTTAATAAAAATCAATTCAAAAGGCTGTAAAATTACAAAAAAATATCTTAAAATACCAGATTGTTTATACATTTTATTTTAAACATGGTAATATGATATTATGAAATGAAGCTCTTATCATTAGAATTTCTTATTAAGCATATAAATTGTTATCAGAAGCGGTTTTGTGGCGATTGTAATAATTTCGTCTCATTGTGGGACTCCTCAGCAGTGTGCATCCACGAACCCAAGACCTATCAGTCTCGCGTGCGAGCGCTTAACCACTAGACCACTGAGTCGGTCATTCAGTGCTTCCAAGTTTTCCATGGTGATCTAACTTCAAATGACTCATGATCTCAACTGCTGAAATATAAATTATTATTTGTTATGGGTGAATTTCAAAAATTAAAGTCAAAATTTTAAAAGTTACAACATTTTAAACAAAATAATTAACCAGTGATCATGGTTTTTCTGTGGTTCAAGCTTTACAGTTCTAATGTTATTATTACAAATAACAAAACACGTGAAATATTAAAAACTCCATGAATTATAGGTCATCTGTCCATAACTTTAAGCTGCTTCATTGGCAAATTATTTTATTTAATGTGGATGGAATTCAGTCATTTAGATTTATTTTTTAATGTATTGTTAGAAAAGCAAAAATTAATAGTGGCTAGCAGTGGAATCAGTAGCTAAGTGGATAACGCGATGGCGTTTGAAGCGAACGCTACTGAGTTCGAGTCTAAGAGTGAACATAAACTCTGAGATGCAGGTACATCAAGTTGACGAGTTCCGAATAAAATGAAACACACGTCCTGGATTCCATTGTTAGCTATTATTCATCTTTGCTTATAATGCTTTTGAACTAAGAAAATATCGAGGCAATTCACACAGTATGTACATATGCTAGTAAGAGACTGATCAATTACATTCCTAATTATCAATGGGAAGATTCAAGTAAACAATATCAAGTGAATTTATTGCTTCATAAGTTTTATATTTTCTCTATAGTATAAAATGAAACTATGAATACTGAATCGTTGAAGTAATATTGTTTGCAATACTGTCAGTTGTTAGATCATGTCTGCCATAGATAAAATAGTTGAAGAAGTAAACAAAGAATTCAATTAATATTTCAAAAAATAATAAACATACTTCAAGAACTAAATGTTCACAGTGAAAAAAGAATTGTCAAATGATGATTTACATCAAACTACAAAGTATTAAAACAAGATTAATTTAATAAATGAAATTAGTCTCAAAGTGGAACAGAAAATATTTTCAAAATGAACATTATTTAACAATCAACTTATCATAAATTGTATAATTTCACAAATATTAATTGTTGCAGCCACAGTCGATCTAAGCCAGATCAGTATTAAGAACCTGGAAACAATCAATG
The DNA here is from genome assembly GCA_946903255.1 of Schistosoma spindalis. NCBI lineage: Eukaryota > Metazoa > Platyhelminthes > Trematoda > Strigeidida > Schistosomatidae > Schistosoma > Schistosoma spindalis. The sequence goes on along the minus strand of OX336420.1, from coordinate 69,795,082 downwards.
ACCGTTTCGTCCTAGTATGGGACTCCTCAACAGTGCACATCCATGATCCAGCACATGAGATTCAGTCTAGGCCACTAACCCGGTATCTTACGATTTTAATGTCTAACTTCACTCAATCCATCATCTTGACAAACCATTCAGCAATTGTCTGAAGTGGATAACTGCCTCACACTCAACAAGGATTGGACCCCACTGATCACGGTTTCTCACTAGGACTCCAAGAAATCCATCTTGAAGCTAGTCACTAGTGAGTACGTGATTACTATCAGTATGGAACCAGTGGATTCCAGGTTTTCAATAGTGACCTGGCTTAGATCGGCTCGTGAATTCAGTTTTGAAAATTTACAACTGCTAAATATTCAGTTCAAATATTAAAAGACACAATATGTGATTTAGTAGATCATTTTATATTGTTCTGGTTTGTACATACTCAAGTATGCAAGTAAAACACGGAACTATAGCATGCAGTAATTTATCAATAAATCACCGTAAAATATAAAATAAATCATGAAATAAACTATGTGGTTTGGCAAAGAGATCTTCATTAGAGACATCATTCTCGTAGCTATCTAATGTAATGTTTTTTTATAAATAAAACGTTACCCGCCATCTCCACTGCACGTCGTTTTGCTTCGTTCTATTCCATTCGCTTTATATACAAAATATATGTATTCAAAAGTCCATTTAACTTATTTAGTTCCGTTATTGACTAACGCGATTTAAGTCAATGATTATATACGAGGATAGGCGACATATACAATTCGGCAGAAATCATTCGTACGATCGAATTGGAATCAGATCCCGGTTCATTAAAGTGGAGAGTTCATTGACAACATCGTTCGATCTAAAATAACGACAAAATAAAGGGCCCCACTAAAATAATTTTGTTCACCAACTTTATTTTCTGATGACTTTATCAGTTAATTTTAAATTACTTATGCCTGTTACTCCTTGTGCAGGAGCACAAGCCGCCCAAGTTAATTTTAACGCTAAAAATTGTTTGTAAAGATGGTTATAACTTTCCAAATGCTATTTTTGTTCTAGTCAAAAGTTATTCAATAATTTGTCTTACTTCTGTTTCCTTAAGAGTTATTTGTCCATTATAAATTTTCTGTTTGTTTACTATGATGCAATGTTGGGTTAATGAGAAATCATCGAACTATTAACAAAGCATTTCGTCACGCTTCATTAATCAAATATTGAATCATTCACCCGAATTTGTCAAGTTCGAAAACGAACATTGGTGATAATGTAATTAATCAAATTTAGAGAGCAGTGTGTATGATAGCTTGGTTGCTATTTGTTAACATCACTCATCATTTCTTATACTTCATGCAATACAGATTTACCATTCATTGGCAAATAAGTACTTCCATCAGCTAAATAACATCTATCAAATAGATCAATAGAGAAAGGCTTGTAAATCAATGGCATTTGTATAGTGACTGAACTTTTAAAAAGCTTTGCCAACATTAATGTCAAGGTAAATCACATTCATAACTTCATCCCAATTTATCTATAAAATTCATTTATACAAAGCAAACAAAAAGCTACAGTTTTTGTCCTTTTTTAAAATAAATTTACAACTATACATCTAGGTTACTACATTTGTTTGTTCGTTATCTACAATCATATTACAATCGGTTACAAAAAAAATGAACTCAATCTCATTTATCTTCAAGATTTATCATAAGAAATAAACATTATTTGCAATGTTTTACTAACACAGATTTATGATCTGATACTAATATTTTTACCAAACAAATATAATTACTTCACCTACCAACGAGTTAGTTGAATGAAAAACTAAGAAATAGTTATTGTTAGCTGAATAAAATCTGAACGTTGTTTCTGTGTTTATCCCTGTTGAATGTTGATTACTATATGAATGATTTATATTTTTAAACGAAGAATATTCAGGAAATCAAACTGATGTTTATCTGTAAACTTTACCGGATTGTGAAGTAACTTAATCCTGTAAATACAAATCACTTGGAAATAAATAAATAAAATAAAAGTTGTTAATAGTATATGGAGATATTTTGATCAAGGTTCTTAAGTGTAATGATTATTTCTCTGTTTCCGTTGATTAAATTGTATGTCATGTAAATCAAATCCAACTGATATGACACATAATTATGCGCAAGTTAAAATAAAATACAAAACAACTGTCAACCAACATCAAAGTCAGAATTTTCAATACAAATATCAAGACAGTTCTACTGTGTGGGGCGGAAACTTAGAGAACTATGAAAGCCATCATTCAGAAGATACAAGTGTTTATTAACAGTTGTCTACGTAAAATACTTCGGATCCGTTGACCAGACACTATCAGTAACAATATACTATGGGAGACAACAAACCAGATCCCGGTGGAGGAGGAAATCAGGAAGGAGCACTGGAAGTGGAAAGGATACATATTGAAGAAATCACACAACTGTGTCACAAGGCAAGCTCTCACATGGAATCCTTACGACCAAGGAGCAGTGGACGACCAAAGAACACATTCCGCTGAGAAATGGAGACAGACATGAGAGGAATAGGAAAAAATTGGATAGAACTAGAAAGAAGTGTCGAGGACAGAGTGGATTGGAGAATGCTGGTCGGTGGCCTATGCTCCATTAGGAGTAACAGACGAATGTAAGCAAGTAAAATAAAATAGAGGAAAAGAGATATAAATACTTACAAAAACACATATATAAAAACATTTTCCTCACATTCCATATGTAAATATGTCACATGAGAGAGATTTTACGGAATTTATTAAAACAGTTTGACATTACAACAGAGAATTGTATTGTTGTGGTTATAGCATGCTATGCATCGACTACATAAATCAATTCACAGAAAACTAATGAATTCATTAACATTTTTCGGTGTGAGTTATGATTGCACATGGAACAAAACACCGGTGTAATAGCTAGATTCAAATCATCAATATCATGTCGTAATAATCGTTTGATGTCATTTTTATTCATCACCTTTGTAAAAAAAAGCTCAACCTGTTAACTGTATTCATCACAAATGTTTTAGTTAACAAGCACATTTTTCGTGAATGCAGAAATCCTTTCACTTTTTTAAGCAATAGAGCTAGATCTTATAATGTATTTCTCATGTATTTTTACCAGTTTTAAGGTTTTTACTTAGAGTGTAAATGTGTATAACGTATGGTCTTATTGAATTAACACAGAATGATTTGGTTTATGTTTCTGTTATAATAAAATTTGAGTTTTTAGACTTTAATAAATATAACAACCGTTCAGAACTAATCTTACTGAACAGATTATTGTTTTTATATGTATGAGCGCATATATCTTTATAATCTATGTTAACTGTCATTAATAGGAACAGTGGTCTAATGATTTAAACACTCGGTTATTAACCATCAGGTTATGAGTTCAAACTCCACTACAAGTAAATCTATTTAGGGCACCAGAATAGTATCATTTACCCTTAAAGGTAAATACGTAAATTCGTATTGGGTCAAAAAGCTACACTACCACTGACTGGTAATGAGATGTAAAGGAAGAGAAAATGTCAAATATACACTTATTTATAAAAGAAATATTTGGATCAGAAAACAAGACATAGATCCGCTTGAAACCGTTACCTATATTTTTTCATAATTAGTTATTTCATTCGCAGTTTACCATAACCTGTAGAAACAACAGCCCAATGGTTATGTAATCTTTTCTTTAATTATAACATCAACAGTTTCAGAATAGCTTTAGCTTACTTGACTTGGACAACAATGCATATTATAAGTAGTAGATAAAACTCTCCGTGAAAAAGTAAAAGATTTGAAAATCATTTTTATTGTACAAGTAAATATGGAGTATAAGACATCATTTCATACAGATATACAGAATTACAGCGAAAATATCTTAATTAAAGAAGGAACAAAGAATGAAAAACAAAAGATACAGAAGTAAAACGTCAAAAACAATTTGTCACGTTTTCTGCTATTCAAGTTTTCTACTCCATTCAGCTAAATCAGTGTATCCTGATGACAATAGTGAATGTGTCTCTCTACTTTCTGGATTAGCTAAAGTTGGGCATTAAAACCATTGGATGCCAGCTCAGTGGTCTAGTGGTTAAGTGCTCGCCTGATAGGTCCTGGGTTCAAATCCCTCTAGGCGAGGACGTGGATGTGCACTGCTGAGGAGTCCCACAATGGGACGAAACAGCTGTCCAGTGCTTCCAGGTTTTTCATGATGGTCTAGCTTCAATTGACTCATGATCTCAGTCAGTGAAATTACTACAATCGCAACAAAACACCTGATACCAATGTATCTTCATTAAAATACTACTATAACCCGAATATTACTGCAATTTTCTGTGAAGATTAAAATAGATTAAACACGATTCAAACTTACAACCTAATGTTTAAAAAAGGAACTATCACTTCCATGAGTTATACACAACTATGCCTGTAATGCATTCCTCTGAATATCTGTTGTTTTGAAACAAAATAAGTACATTGTTTAGCAGTTTAATGTCAAAACATAACTCAATCCTTTAGGATTATTCTTTTTTTTCATTTATTATTTCCACAGTTTTTAACTTATTTTGAAATTTTATTACAAATTTTATTTTATTTATGTTGGTGCATCACGCATTAAAAGCACAAAAATATTTCACTTTCTTTGATTTTAAATTTCCTATTTCTAAGCCCAAATTTAAGTATCCTATTGAATCCTATCGACCAATATATATATATATATATATATATATATATATATATATATATATATATATATATATATATATATATACAAAATTCGATTTATTAAAAAAAATTAAATGAATGAAATTCTTTTTGAATTACAAATTCAAGTTTTTATCATTTAATAAAAAACTTACTACAACCGATAGCATGACATGAAAACACTTAGATAAAGATCAACATATTCATTAGTTTGATATATTCTAAATAAACAAATAATACGCTAGTCATGGTTGAAATCTTTTTTCATTTTGAAATCTAAATCATTTGATTTGTAGTGACATGCACTCTACTTTTTTGACTGTTAGTGTTGAAGTTACTTACTTACTTACTTACTTACTCCTGTTTCTCCCAATGGAGTATAGGCCGCCGACCAGCATTCTCCAACCCAATCTGTCCTGGGCCTTCTTTTCTAGTTCCATCCACTTCTTGTTCATTTTTATCATGTCTGTCCCCATTTCCCGGCGTAATTTGTTCTTTGGTCTTCCTCTCCTTCTTCGGCCTTAAGGATTCTATGTGAGGGCCTGCCTTATGGTACAGTTAGGTGATTTCTTCAATGTGTGTCCTATCCACTTCCAGTGCTTCTTTCTGATTTCTTCCTGCTCTGAGATCTTTTTTCTCTCCCATAGTAGGTTGTTGCTGGCCAACGGATCCGAAGTATTTTGCATAGACAACTGTTAATAAACACTTGTATCTTCTGAATGATGGCTTTCATAGTTCGCTAAGTTTCCGCCCCACACAGTAGAACTGTCTTGATATTTGTATTGAAAATTCTGACTTTGATGTTGGTTGACAGTTGTTCTGAGTTCCAAATGTTCTTTATTTGTAGATATGCTGCTCTTGCTTTGCCGATCCCCGCTTTCACATCTGCATCAGATCCACCATATTCATCAATGATGCTACCCAAATATGTAAAGCTTTTTGCATCTTCCAAATCTTCTCAGTCAAGTGTGATTGGATTCGTGAATGTTGTGTTGAACCGGAGAATCTTGCTTTTCCCTTTGTGTATATTGAGACCTACTGCTGCTGATGCTGAGGCTGCTGCTACACTGGTCGTCTTCTCCTGCATTTGGTGTTGCGTGTGCGATAGAAGAGCAAGATCATCTGCGAAGTATAGATCGTCCAACTGCATCCTATAATTGTCCACTGTATCCCGTGCTTCCCTTCAGATGTTGGCGTCTTCATGATCCAGTCGATCACCAGGAGAAAGAGAAAGGGTGAGAGTAAGCAACCTTGCCTAACACCAGTCTTTACTTCGAACGAGTCTGTCAACTGTCCTCCATGAACGATTTTGCAGTTTAATCCATCATAGGAATTCTGTATGATATTGACTATCTTCTGAGGCACGCCGTAGTGTTGAAGAAGCTTCAATAGTGTTGTTCTGTCCACGCTGTCAAATGCTTTTTTGTAGTCAATGAAGTTAATAAAGAGTGATGAATTTCATTCAATTGATTGTTCCACAATGATCCGTAGAGTTGCGATTTGGTCTGTACACGGTGTATCCTGACGAAATCCTGCTTGTTGGTCTGGAAGTTGGGCATCTACGGAGTCCTTCATTCTGTTTAACAATTCCCTGTTGAAGAATTTTCCTGGTAATGAGAGAAGAGTGATTCCCCTTTAGTTGTCCCAGTTGCTGAGATGGCCTTTCTCTTTTTTTTGATCAGGTGTCCTTCTTTCCAGTCTTTTGGTACTTGTTCATCATCCCGAATCTCACGTCCTTCATCGTCCTCCTGAACTTTTTGTTGATGAAGATATGGTCAATTTGGTTTTCGTAGTATGATACGGTGAAGTCCATTTTATTTTGTGGATACGTTTACGTGGAAATAAGTGCCGTCTATGACCAGTTTATTGAAGGCACGTTTGCATTTGCTTGTGTGTGCGAGTTTAGTGCCTCAAGTGGTATGTTGTTAGGTCTCACTGCTTTCCCAGTGTTGATTTAACCGATGACCATCGTGATTCCCTCGATCGTTTGTGGAGTGACATGTATAAGAAGGTGTGTGTGTGTGTGTGCTGCTTCCATGTCCGGTGGATCCAGTGTAGCTGATCTATTCAAGCGTTCGTCGAAGTATTCTTTCCATCTATTCATCTGTTCTTGAATCTCGTTTATTGTCTTGCCTTCTTCGTCCTTGACTTGTCTCACTGGTTAAATATATTTCCCTGTCAGTTTCTTTGTTGTGTCATAGCCATCTCATATTTCCTTCTGTTACAGCTTTCTCCATTGTTGTTGTTAGCTCTTCCACGTATTTTTGCTCGTCGGTTCTAATGCTCCTCTTCCCTTGCTTGATCGCTTTAGTGTATTCAACTTGTGCCTTGGATTTTTCTGTGCTTGTTCGGCTGTCGTTAATCACCTTCTTCTTGTTCTTCCTTTCTTAAATCTTGTCCAGAGTTTCGATAGAGATCGATTTCTCACAATGATTTCTCTTGCGGCCCAGTACCTTCTGACGCGTTGAAGTTAATGCTTCTTTGATCCCTTTCCAGCTGTCCTTCATAGTAGTTTCTTCTTTGAGTAGATCTTTTAAGGCTGGGAACCTGTTGTTGAGAGTTATTTTGAATTGATTGAGTTTGTTAGTACCTCATGGGAAGGCTGTATTGAAATTTTGTAATGCTGTTGTCCAATGCTTCTTTAGCGTCAGTTTCATCTTGGTCACAATCAGACGTTCTTCTGAATTTTATGTTGATACAAATATGATCTTTCTGGTTCTCTGTGGTGTGAGCCAGTGAGACCTGTGTAGCTTTGTGTATGCGTTTGTGTGGGAATATTGTGCTGCCTTTAACCATTTTGTTGAATGCACATAGGTTTGCGAATCTCTCCCCATTTTCGTTTCTCTCTCCCAGTCCATGTCATCCCATGATATCCTTATATCCGGTGTTGTCCATTCCGACTTGATGTTTAGATCTCTCATCAGAATGGTGAGTTCTTTTCTTGGGCACTTCGCTCTGATCGATTGTGGTCTTGTAAAGCCAGGAATCTTTTGTTGAGAACTATGTTGAATTTGTCAATATCTCGAAGGAAAGCTGTATTGAACCTTCGTAATGCTGTTTCCTAAGTTGTCCAGTGTTTCTTTGGCTTCAGTTTGATTTTAGTCACCATCAGATGATGATCTGAAGCTATGTCAGCTCCTCATGTCTCACGTTTCAAGTTACAATTAATGATATGAAAATGTGAATTTCAACTACATTGAAATTTTTCACTTGATTAAATGCACATTTATGTGAGTTTTCCTTATCAAGCAATTATACTGAACAACAACACCATTAATAACATAATTTCTAAGCTACTTTTTAACGTCACAGTTATATGAATAAGTGAAAATTCAATGAATTGAATTTGGAACTTCACAAATGTTGAATAATAACTATACCATTGACATATTTTCTTTTAAATAACAATTCTTCTGAACTTACAGTAGGGTAAGGAGAAATGAGAAATAAAACTTGAAATAAAAGTATAATGAACAAACAAAGTATATATACACAATTTATATAAACGAATAGTATTGTTTTGAATAAGATTCTCATCAAATTTTACTGTAATATACAATGATAATTTTATGCATATATGAAACTATCAAACCAATCAAAACAGTTTATGAGTCAATGATAACAATGGAATAGAATACAGAAATAAATATGATAAGTGAAAAATATAAATTGATAGTGTGATGTGAGGTGTACTAATTGTGATAAGACTGATCTAGGCTTAAATCAATGTTTCATGATAAGAAGTAGGTTAGTGATTAGAAAAATAGGCATTGAGATAACATTCATTAAAAATTATGAGATTACGTAATAAGAAGTGTTCAGACGATTGGATAATAAAGCATACATGTTAAAAAAGTATTTTAAAGAGGGTGAAGAAAAATACACGAACAAATAGTATGGAAAATAATAAATAAAATCTTTTGTTGAGGCTAATTCAGTTAAAAAATAAGGTATAAAAGTGTTACAAATTTCTTATGATTACAAAAACTTAGATTGTTAACTCGAACTTCTATTCCTTCTGCTATATGTAAAAGACGAGACCGAACCCCTTAAGGGAATGTGGTAGTAATACGATAAATAACTTTAATTGACGTATTTTTGTCTATTACCTGAGTGTTATAGATCAAGTGTAATAGAGCAGAGTTGTATATCATTAAGGAGGAAGAATTTTTCACATCAACTGGGCATCCAAATACCGTGAAACTATTCGTTCAAATTTAGACGAAAGTTCCTATAGAACTGTGCATCATTTTGACAATAACCTAACCTAACAACAAAGGGGAGCTACTCACTAACTCGTTAGCTCAGTTGTCTCTCTCCACTGCAGCAGCTGCATTCGTAGATATACATAGGTATGGCGAAACCATGTAACCTATCCTTTGCTTAAGGAATAACCATAGGTCGGCTGAAGAACGATATTTTAATATATTAATATGGATCTAACTGAAAGCAATATTATTCGCTTATATATGTTGTTCTAATTCACAATATGGGAATTTTTAAAATGTACACAACAGTAAAATAATGAACTTTTTTCAGTCAATCATTAGATTCATTTACAGCTCAAGAATATTTGGTTATGTTTAGTTTTTTTTCGAAGAATTTGATTTGTTTCACATTCTCTTCCACTATGTCCTTTACAATCTTTATTAATGAGATATATGCATGCAGAAATGTCTACATAACAACTGATAAAACCTCGACAGAGTGTTCGCTTTATTAGAAGATAAACTCGTATCTTATGAAGGCGTTTATAAACAATTACGAATGACATTTTAGACTGCAGTAATCTAAATCTGATATTTAAATAACCAGAAATCACCAACTGATTTGCACTGTTACACATACGTGTATAAGAATACATATTTGAGATTGTATACATTTGTATGTAGACATAGATATCTGTGTGTGTGTACGTGGAAGTAATGAATTTATATTTATTCAATAAATAATGTTTGAATATTCGACATTCGTGTATGATCTTCAGTTTTTTTTACATACTACTTCGTACTTTTTCTAAATTAGTCTAGTTAATTAAACAAGAAACAAACATTTAAACCTGAACATTTTTTAAATCAGTAAAATGAATATTGCACTAGATCAATATTATGTCATTAAAATAAAACGAATCCTTAACCTAATATTAACAAAACAAAGCTCCAAGTGTAGTGAACAAGAGTACCAATGAGGACAAGCAAATGTATTGTGATAAAAAAGAAATTACAGTCTCTAAATAATATCTAAGAACCATAAAGTTAATACTTCATTTGGAAAATATCCATCAATTGTCTTGGACTTTGTTGTTCCTTCGTTTCCATACCAATCGCTCTCCTCCTCGTTCTCTTCTCTTCGATCTCCTCAACCTTCTGTAGTCAATCACTTCACTTTCAATTGGTGGTACATATTACTTATATCTGTCGACATCAGTAGCAGACACAAAATAGGTAATTGTGAAAAAAAATACTCAATTCTTATTAAAATATATGCTAATGGTGTTGTTGAGAAAGACAATGAAAGTTTTACAATTAAACTATCCAGCTCAAAAAACAAAGTACTTTCAGAATACTTTTAAACAAGGCAATGATTATTGAAGAGTATTAGTTATTAAAGTTCAAATATGTTTTAGACTCAAGTTTTGCGTCATATTGAAAAGAAAATTACTCATCTACTAATCTAGTATATCTGACAGAAGTCTGAAACCTATGGAATAAACCAACTTACAAACGATGTGTTAAACCATCAATAAAATTAGAAAGCGGTCATGTTTATCGAAAATTAAGTAAGGTTGAAAGCATAGACTATTTGATTTGAAATGTATGTTCCTTTTGTATCAATGACACTCTTAGATAATGAATATCATTTTACTCTTGGCAATAGGTGCATACTTCTGAGAAGTAACAAACTGATTCTTATAATTGGTATCATTATGTTGTAAAAAATTGCTTTCAAATAATTAAAAATCACTATTAAATTCACTTTGTATTGTTTTGCTGCAATTGATCAATCTGTTATTGGCATATGTGCATACTCTGTGTATTGCCTCGATATTGCCTTAATTCACAAGCTTTATAAGCAAAGATGGATTCCATTGTTATCCACTGTCAATCTTTACTCATATCACTATTATTTTTATTTATCATAACCATGAAAACAACATTTTGTAAAAATGTATTCAGAATCTAATAAACACTTAATCTTGTACATACACATTCATAATTCCCTTCTATTTGTATTAAGAGATGAATTATCAAAAGAGTGACTAGTATCTGTTAAAAAAGAGGAGTATCTAACTTTTTTATCACATGAAAATATAAAAGATCAAACATTGAAGATGAAATTCTTTAACCATTGAAATGATGTGAAGATTAATAGATTGGTCAACATTATCAAGTCAACGATATTTAATGGAAGTTGTAAAATTATCATCACGTTCTAATATTAGTTCACCGTTTTATTAGGCGAATAATCTAGTAAGAATTGACTAAACTCAAAATTTCTTCTGATAGTGATTAGACATGCTGAAAGATCGAGGAACAGACAAAAAGTCTAGTTTGAATAATTTTAACTCAGTTAATTGTGAAGACTAGCTCGAGTTTCAGACAGTTTCCATCACAAAGCTATCTTAGCTGACAAAACAATTAAAACTAGAGAATACAAGGTGGAAATATATTAATGGTTTAGGACGACTTATCAATATGAACACATTAGGCAGTCACAGATCTGACTGAATATCTTTAATGTTTACGGTGATCGCGTTACGTTTGGACCACTGCATTAGAACCAAATGGCTACAATTTTAAGCTTCAGTAGGCGTTTAAAGAACGAAGATAAAAGGATGTCATCAATGAACAATGTTTATCATCAGTGTGGCTTTATTATTTTTATAATACTTATCATACCGCTTTAAGTTCGAATCTTCATTCTACAGTGACTTCTAATACTATTTAAATTTACCACCAACAGCTAGGAAACAGGCTAATCGTTGATCGCATATCCCAATTATTTTTAGTGGTTTTGAATATTTCATCGTCCAACAGTAACCGCATTTATTTTTTAACAAAGTATTCACCTTAAATGATAGGCTTAAACCTATTTTGATTTTGATTGTATCAAAAATATTCTGCATTGTTTCCTTTGTACTATTTAAACTTGTGTTAATTTAATTCGGTTATTTATTTACTCTGAAGAGGTTTTTATTGTTTCACCTGTTACTCCTCGCGAAGGAGCATAGGCCGCTCACCAGCATTCTTCATCCAACCCTGTCCCAAGCAATCCTTTCCAGCTCTTTCCAATTCTTATTCATCCCTTTCATATCCGCTTCTATTTCCCGACGTAATGTGTTCTATGGTCTTCCTCTTTTCCTCTTTCCTTCAGGATTTCAAGTTAGCACTTGTCTCGTAATGCAATTTGATGATTTCCTCAATGTATGTCCTATCCATTTCTATCGTCTTTTCCTAATTTCATCTTCAGCTGGAAGCTGGTTGGTTCTCTCCCACAAAAGGCTGTTGCTGACGGTATCCGGCCAATGGATGTTGAGTATCTTGCGTAGACAGCTATTGATAAATACTTGTACCTTCTTGATGATGGTTGTTGTAGTTATCCAAGTTTCAGCTCCGTATAGTAGAATTGACTGTTTTGACGTTCGTATTGAAGACTGTGACTTTGATATTGGTTGAAAGTTGCTTTGAGTTCCATATGTTCTATAATTGAAGGAATGCGGCCCTTGCTTTGCCGATCCTCGCCTGTACGTCTGCATCTGAACCTCCTTGTTTGTCGACGATGCTTCCCAGGTATGTGAAGGATTCTACATCTTCCAGAGTTTCGCCATCAAGAGTGATTGGACTGCTGTTCTCCGTGTTGTGTTTGAGGACCTTGGTTTTCCCTTCGCGTATTTTGAGGCCTACTGATGCAGAAACTGCTGCTATGTTGGCTGCCTTTGTCTGCATTTGTTCGTGTGTATTGTATAGGAGGGCTAGGTCATCTGCGAAGTCTAAATCGTCTAATTGGTTCTGAGCTGTCCATTGTATGCCGTGTTTTCCCTCAGATGTAGAAGTCTACATAATCCAGTCGACCACCAGAAGAAAGAGGAAGGGAGAGAGTAGACAGTCTTGTCTTACTCCGGTCCTCACTTGGAATGTGTCTGAAGAGTTGGCCTATACTAAGTCACGAAACGTCGGAAACACAATTTTTCTACTCATTTGGATATAACAAAAAATGTACTTATTATTAAATTATACTGAAAAATTTCAGCCCATGTGGCGTTTTCTCTGAGCTGATTGTATGGTTTTCATCGCCGTTCTGAATAACACCATCAGTGCTTACTAAAAGTAGATTTAAACTTTCAGTTGCCCCACAACTGTTAAATTAGTTCATACTGACTGATCATCATCGATTTCTTTAACATTACTACTGACCGTATTGTCGATTGATCTCTAACATAGATTAGTAATGGGGCTGCATAATATATTATACAATGTATATAATAATCATTACTGATATAAATAAGCGTAAACAACAATGAACATGAATCTCACAGGGGAATTTCGGTTAGGGTAATTATAAGAATTGTTGATATCACGAGTCAATTGAAGCTAGACCACCATGGAAAGCCTGGAAGCACTGAACGGCCGTTTCGTCCTAGTATGGGACTCTTCAGCAGTTTGCATCTACGCTCCCGCCCCCGCTAGATTCGAACCACAAAGAAAACCACCTGCTTCGGTTTGGGCATATGACCAGTATCCTAGCCCTCACATAAATCGAATGATTTATATGGTGTATATCTGTTTGGTGCCTTCTTATGCCAATCTTTATGTGTTTAAATAATAAATAATAATAGTAATGTTCTGAAGAGAATCTATTGAGAAAAAAACAGAAAACACTGTTTACATGATATTTTTTCTAGTGATTCTTTGCAAATCCATAAACATTTGTACAATATCTAATAATAACAATACATTATTAAGACATTAAACAGTTGACTACAATTCATTATAATTACAATATTTCTATAAATTTTTTCTTTTGAAAAAAACAAACTATTTTTCCTAAATTCATTCAAAAAACGTAGTAAGATTCAATGCACAGTTATGATTTTACACATTCGAAAAAACTTCACATGTGAATATACATTAACGCGTATAGACATGAATTTGTCTGTGCATGATCGTTTGTATTTGAGTGTAATGAGTAGGTGTATCAATACATTCACTTGTTTTTGATTGGTAAATATATAGGCAAACATCAATTGTAAAGATAGTTCACGCTGTACACGTATGTATGCGCGTATACTTACCGTCAATATGTATCATTGTCAGAAGTATTAGGTGCAGTGAATGTCATGAAGTAATGTGATAAATATTACTTTAAATTTCAAAAATGAATTTCGATAAAACACAGTGTGACTATAGTAATAATAAATAATCTTGACCATGAAATTATTTCTATATGATAATATAAATGTAATATGAACAATAGTGATATAGTAAACAGAAGAGCAAATTTATTGATCTTTTTGTAACAACTTTCATCATTTTATCATTATTTATAGTGTAATACGTCAATTACAAACACGTTATTGATATGTATTTGATTTCAATTTTTTCTTTCTAGTTAGTCAATTCTAGTAAACCACCAGGTAAATATTCTGAATCACAACGACCAGTTAAGAAAAAGAAGGCAAGACAATCAGCGAGATTCAAGAACAGATGAATAGATGGAAAGAATACTTCGACGAACGCTTGAATAGATCAGCTACACTGGATCCACCGGACATGGAAGCAGCACACACACACACACACCTTCTTATACATGTCACTCCACAAACGATCGAGGGAATCACGATGGTCATCGGTTAAATCAACACTGGGAAAGCAGTGAGACCTAACAACATACCACCTGAGGCACTAAACTCGCACACACAAGCAACTGCAAACATGCTCCACATCCTATTCAGGAAGAATTACAAGTGCCCATAGATTAGAAAGAAGTATACCCAACCAAGATATCAAAGAAAGGAGATCTGAGCAAGTGTGAGAAGTACACAGTCATCACACTGCTCTCTGTGCTAGGAAAAGATTTCAACAGAGTGTTGTTGAACCGGATGAAAGATCCAGTAGACTTCCGAATTCGACATCAACAGACTGGATTCCGTATAAGTCGATCGTGCACAGACCAAATTGCGACACTAAGCATCATCGTTGAGCAATCAGTTGGGTGGAACTCGTCACTATACATCAACTCCCTTGATTATGAGAAAGCATTCGACAATGTGGATAGGAGGACCATATGGAAACGTTTTCGACACTATGATTTGAGTAGCTGAGAAAATCGTCGACATCATACGGAATTCATACGATGGACTACACTGCAAAGTGTTGAATGGATAACAGCTGACAGATGCATTCCAAATGGAGACTAGAGTCAGACAATTCTGTTTACTCTTCTTGTTAATCTTTCTTCTGGTGGCTGACTGGATTATGAAGATATCGACATCAGAGGAGAAGCATAGAATTCAACAGACAGCTTGGAACGAACTAAACTATTTGGACTTTGCAGATAACCTAACTGTTTTATCCCACACACATTTTCACAGAAATTTCTAAAAATGTTACAGACATAAATGTTAAAATAAGACCGCTATATGTTGTATCAAAAATACTGTCATTAACAGAAGATTGTTTGTTGCCGTTCTGATAGATTTTTATTACTTCAGACGTCATAACAGTAAAAAATTTACATTTGTGTTTTATATTTCAGATATATGTATATAAACAATTTTAATAGTAAGAAACATATGCTCAGTCGTTTTATCGATTACATTTATTACAAAAGACAAGATCAAGCCAAGTAATGAATGAATCAACCAAATTTATTTTATAAAGCTTATCCATAGTCTGTAATGAGCAAATATGCTTTCTTAATAAGTAACGTTATAGGATGCAACATAAAAAAATCATACATTGATTATCAAATTTATTATTATTGTTATGAAATTACTATCTAATGAACTGAGAAAAATTGACAATTTGATTTCCATCAACTTTTACTAACATTTTTCTGTTTATACCAGCTTTCAGCCAAAGAGGAAATCAGTAAAAGACGTTGGAAGTAGAAATCATCAAACTGCATCACGAAGCAAGCTCTAACTTGGAATCCTGAAGAGTGGAGGTGGAAGTCCGAAGAACACATTACGCCGAGAATTGGGAGAAGACATGAAAAGAACAAAGAGTAACTGGAAAGAACTGGAAAGGATTGCCCAGGACAGGGTTGGATAGACAGTGCTGCTGAGCGGCCAATGCTCCACCACGAGGAGTAACAGGCGTAAGTAAATAAGTAATAATAAGACGAAGATTACCAGAACTATGTAATATATTAGTGCAATACATTTCTAACAATCTGTTCATCTGATCATCATCTGATAGTTTTCGTCTTCTTATTACCCTATGGAAAGTTACCAAAGAGACTAATTGATTTAAATTTCTTAAAAGAAAACTTCCTGCACATCCAATTTATCAATCGTTAATTAAATAAAAGAGATTTCATCCTAGTGAAGTTAGACATTAACACCGTTGGATTCCGTCCGGTTCAGTAGCCTAGTGGTTAAGCGCTCGCGCGCGAGACTGATAGGTCCTGGGTTCGAATCTCACGAGGGGGGCGGATTCGTAGATGAGCACTGCTGAAGAGTCCCATACTAGGACGAAAATCCGGTCCAATGCTTCCAGGTTTTTCATGGTGGTCTAGCTTCAATTGACTCATAATTTCAACCATTGAGTTTTCTAAAATCTCCACAAAACCCCTTCTGAAAATAATAACAATCAAGTAATATTTATGTTTTTTTTATTATTAAAATGCAAATAAATGTACTTCTATGAAACATATTACATTGAAATAGAAGTAAATTATAAGCTTTGCTTTAAATTCTTAGTATGCTTACTCCTACTTAACAAATTACTTTACTTTTAACTGGTAAATTCATTCAATTATAAGAATATGTTACAATAGGTCATATAAGTCTTATATAGTTTATTATTCTACAATGATAAAAATAAGAAAAAGAGAATTCAGCAAAGAAATTTTTTCTTTTCGACGAAATGATTTACTTAAGCTGTACATTCATATATCTTGTTACCTGACCTATAAACTATTTTCTTCCTTACCTCTTGATTAGTACGTGACCTCATTTGTTATTTAGTCTCGTATCTATTTTATGGTGCAATCTTTTCTATCCTCTTATAGACATATATATTTTCCATATAACTATATATATACAGATATACAACTTAAGTAAATGATCTCGTCAAAAAGAAACTTATCTTCGCTGAATTCTCTTTTTAATGATGAAAATGTTGACTTATAATGATGGAATGATATCTCAATTATAGATTTATAAATCAAAATGTAACCTGATATTATGAGAGCCAGTGGCCGGTCTTCACTGCTCGCACAATATTAACAGCCACTCTTAACCTAGTTTATTTAGTAACGAATGAATTTATATTTCTTACGCTAGTGAAAATATACTATTCCCACACTATTTATTTTATTGACTGACATGTGACTTCAAAATATAACTCTTTTTCGTGATATGTCAATAATGTTAAGGCCTTTAAGAGTTGATGGATATGACTAGGATATTTAAGTAATTTTTAGGAATCATAATACAAGCAGAAACTAACTAGAATTTTTTTCATTTATCTACCACACTCAGATCACATTATAAAAAAATTTACAAAGCACAATTAGACAATAATCCCTAATTATAAGGTGGGCGTCACACAGATTTCTGAAAGTCGGATAATAAAACCTAAAATATCTTGATGCACTGATTTCTTCCATGCATTTTTTGTCGATTAAACAAATATTCAGACATTGTTTATTTTATTGACCATCATTCATAGTTATAATGCATTATAACGTCTAAGAAGTAGTACATATTATCACACAACTATCATTATTCCGATGCATTTATCACTTTGTAGGTGTACATTTTACTTTCAGTCAAAAAGTAAAATTTTAAAAAAGATTTCAAAAGATAAATTTTTTTTCACACATTAAGAACTTTTGTTCAAACACAATAACAAATTGTGTCTTTTATTGAAAATTGTACAGTAGATTTATAATGTATTCTTATCAAATAATCAATGTGGATGTATTAAATCATCAAATGAAATCATACGAATGAAGAAAATAATAAGTCAAAGAGTAAAATGTAAAACAAAGATGGATAGTGGCTAGCAGTGAAATCCAGGACGCGCGTTTCGTCCTATTTGGGACTCGTCAGTTCGACGTACCTGCATCTCAATGTTGATGTTCACTCCGAAACTCGAACCCAGTACCATTCACTTCAAACGCCATCGCACTATCTACTTAGCTACTGAGTCCTGATAGTCACTTGCTTGTGCAATGGGGGAAAGTTTAAATTCACTTGGTGTTGTTCTACTTGAATCTTCTCATTGTTATTTAGGACTGAAATTGGTCAGTCTCAAATTGGCATATGTCCATCCTGTACGGATTGCCTCGAGATAGCCTTAAATCACAAGCTCTTTAAGCAAAAATGGATAATGGCTAGCAGTGGAATCCAGGACACGCGTTTTGGCTTATTTGGGACTTTTTAGCTGGATGTACCTGCATCTCAGAGTTCATGTTCACTCTGATCAATTACAGTTCTAAATAAGAATGGGAAGATACAAGTAAAATAACACCTAGTGAGTACAATGCTTAGTGGGGCCCTTTATTTTGTCGTCATTTAGATCAAACGATGTTTGTTGACGGGCTTTCCACTTTAGTGGCGCAAATTCTGACCCCAAGTAGATCGTATGAATGCTTTTTATTGAAATATATATGTCACATATCCTCGTATATAATCATTGACTTAAATCGCGTTAGTCAATAACGGAATTAAATAAGTTAAATAACGAGAATTGACTTTTGGATATATATATTTTGTATATGAAGCAAATGGAACAGAGAGAAGCGAAACGACGGGCAGTAGAGATGGCAAGTAAGCCAACTTCCATTTAACCAAGCGTTAATCGATATATATATATATATATATATATATATATATATATATATAGTCACGCAAAAGTAAGTTACAAATATGTGATGAATTGGATAAGAAGTGTACATACACCTACGTTCATATAAAAACAGTCAAGGTTGATAAGCAAATAATCAACAAGGTCAAAATATGACTCAAGTAGAATGAACAGATTGGCCATTCCGAAAGCTAGAATACGGAATCTGGGATTCAAATAATAACCGACACTACAAATGTAAAGATCTTAAATTTTTAGATGATCTGAAAATTATGAGTACTGAAAACAGTGTAAAGCTGAAATCAAAAAGTTACTCCATCCTCTCAAGTTTTCAAATATTACTTAACTAATATAAATTCGTGATAAAAAGCTATTTTATTAAATAAGAATGAATACTTTCACTAAACAATAAATGTCAATAAATATCATTAGTAAATATCATCAGTATTTTTAGAACATTATAAATTCTAAAATTCCCCTGTTTGAATGTGTTACCGAATATTTAAGAATAATACAGGTTATGGAATTTATTTCTCTTACAAAATTAACAGAAGATATTTCAGAGTACAAAAATTAATCTAACTACAGTTTTTTTTAAAAAGTATCTAATCCAAATTATATTCATGATATAAGTAAAATGATCTACAAAAATTAGTATAGGATTCAGGAGATTGTTGAGTTTCATTGAGATTATGAACTGATCAATGTTAGGCAGTGGGTGGCTGTTTCGTCCTACTATGGGTCTTCTCTGTATTGTGCATCAACGATCCCGCATTCGGGATTTAATCCCGGACTTTTGATCTGGGGTGCGAATGTTCAAATTATAGACCACTGAGCGGGAATCCAACGGTGTTAATGTCTAATTTCAATCAATCCACAAAATTGCGTGACCATCTTCCACTGTTTCCGGTGGATAACTACCTTAACCAAACACGGTTGAACACCACTGGTCATGGCGTCTCACTAAAACTGGTCACAATTAAGCAGATGATGACCAGAAGAATGACCCGTGCAGCGCAAAACTTATCTCCATATATGGGAAAATATCCCATTCAACAAAATTCATGAGTCAATCATAACAATGAAATAGTTTATATAATTGGTTATAATGAGTAGAAACGAACAAACTGATGATAAAATGACATATATAGTAGTAATTATAAAGCTTATTAAAGGACCGATGATATAAATAAACACTTCAGCATTCGATGTAAATCAAAACGTTGAAGAAAAATATACATCAAAACTACTTGATATAAAGTTTAATTATTTAGGTAGTTTAGCATATATACCAAAGGAATGAGTAGAAGCAACAAAAGGTAAAAACATTTAGTGGACTTGTCTATATTCCAGTCATGTTTTGAAGAGTGAGACATTTGAATATGTCGTAAAAATGAGATTCATTTAAATCCACTCGAAAACACTGAAACTGGTGAAATAAAATGCGATTTAATAGTATCATATTTCAAAGAAGTTCCACTATTAAATTTAATATGGATTAAACTGCATAAAGAAGATATGAGTTTCTTTAAATTATCTTCATGAGTTTTGTTCATAAATGATAAAAGGTATTAAACTAGGGCCAAGTAGTTCTACTAACCAAATGATGATTAACCATCTAAGTTTAAAATACTGAACCTATCGCTAGAAAGTTAAACGTACACTTCAGTTAACATGTACAATGTCCATTTTTTAGTTATGCTGAAAAGATTTCACTACAGTAAAACAAGACAAGAATCGAAGGTTATTGAAATGAATGAGAAAAATTATAGATTATTGCACACATGATATTTTCATCTGCATTCTTCAGTAAATATATAAATTGGTGACTAGTATTCCGTATGGAAATAATAATAAAAAACTTAGTTTATAAGCTATGGTTGTTTGGTATAATACAGATGAACTGTCACTGAAGAATGACTACGATAAATAATAAGACAATAGCCGAGGAAATAAAATGAAAACTGTAATTAAAGATATAAAAAATACTTAAAATACAAAAAAAATAACCAAGTATCTACAAAATAATTGAAATGTCATATAATTATGGAATATCATATGCGTAATTCCCTTGATGAATTCATTACAACATACTATATGAGGTATTCCAATTTACTATTTGAAGGTTTTAAATTTCAACTACTGAGTAACAGTTTCAAACACCGCTTTACTTATTTTGTTTATTTCAGTTGGTATTGTTTTACTTGAATCTTTCTATTGATCTTTAGGACTACAATTCATCAGTCTCTTATAGGCATATGTGCATACTATGCGTATTGCCTCGATATTGCCTTAATTTACAAGCATTATATTGCCATGTGCCAACAAGAGACTGATCAATTTCAGTCCTAAATAACAATGAGAAGATTCAAGTAGAACAACACCAAGTGAATTTAAACTTTCCCCCATTGCACAAGCAAGTGACTATCAGGACTCAGTAGCTAAGTAGATAGTGCGATGGCGTTTGAAGTGAATGGTACTGGGTTCGAGTTTCGGAGTGAACATCAACATTGAGATGCAGGTACGTCGAACTGACGAGTCCCAAATAGGACGAAACGCGCGTCCTGGATTTCACTGCTAGCCACTATCCATCTTTGCTTATTATTTTGTTTATATTACAAAATCTCTAAATATACACAAAAAAGTCAATAAAAGCTGACTGCATAAATTTGTATTTAATTATTATGTCGTATTTACCAACTCTTTATTGTGAATATATATATATATATATATATATGCAACTCACTAGAAGAACTCGCAATAATACACTTTGGAACCGAAAAATTAGTTTCAAAATTGAAATGATTATAACTTTTGCATAAAATATAATGAATTTCATGATCTACACACAAGGCAGATCAATGACGATAATCAATAATTAACATTTTATTGAAATCAAGCTTCGAAAGGTTAAAAATGATGACATTAGTATATACATATAAGCCAACAAAAAATATTCAATTAGGTTTATAGGAATATTCGTCAAGATTAGAACAAATAATTTGGCAGAGAAGACATTTTATGTGAAAATTATATTTGAAATAATCTCAGCAATTGAAATTTAAATAATTCCACCGTTTCGTCCAGCTAACCTGTCTGGACTTCTTCAGGGTAATAATCAAAATCAAAATCATCAAAGAAACATATAACGTTTTAACAATCAAATCAAATCAAATCTATGCTGTATTAATCCAATCATATTTGGATGTTGATTTTAGTAAATAGGATAACATCAGTCAGTTATGTGGGAATCATGTGAAAACTTCACGATGTGCAAATAAAGTTATTTACATCCCTTGTAACCTGAATTAACTTGTTTCACTTGCAAATGTATGATCTTCAATTAAAATTACAAGTGTTTCGTCCACTTTATTAGAGTCATCACCAATTCCACTCACATTTCAATGAATATATAACGCTCAAGTATATAGTAATTTAAAACACCCAATATATAATATCAGATACCCTATTTAGGTACCGATAAAAATTTTTAAAAAAATAATGATTTATCATAATTACAATCAATTTTTCTTATCTTTTTTTGTTTTAGTATATTCAATTATACCTGATAGCAATAAACAGATAAATTAAATGTTAGAAATGTTCAACTTAATATAATCATGTGTAAACATTAAAAATAAAATAAAATGTCAATCTAAGTTTTATAGTTCAAAAGTTTATTCTAAACATATAATTATATGTGCATATTAACAAAACAGTTCAGTTTTTTGTACTGATGATTAAATAGTAGTTTTAATAATAACTTGACATATACAATAGGCCACATAAAATAACGAATCATTCAAACAAAAGAAAAACATGATAGTAATTATATAAAGAAAAATTAGTGGATAGTTTTATAGAAATTAACTAAAGAAAAAGTAGTTTGTCAAAACAAAATAAAACCCAGCAAAGTATCCTATAACAACTGTCTATATTTGTCAAAATTCACACTAGGAGTTTTCATTACCAAATAAATTGAAATGAATTAATAATAGTTACTATACATGTATATTTTTTTAGGTAGGGACAAATATTTTTTTAAAATGAAAATTTCTATTTTTAGTAAGACATTCACATTTAAACAATGTATCATTGTTTCGTCTCTCTATCTATAGTTTCTTTAAATAAATGTTTGTAATCTTCGTTCAAGGAAGAAAAATGTATTGAGGAAGTTGTTGAACACTGAATGTTAATTTATGTCATTTTGGAAGATAGCTAACACAATTGTAACTAGAAAAATTTTTTTTAAAAAAAATAAAGTTTCAAAACAATGAAAAATTAATCAAAACTTTGCTAAAGCTTTACATACATTGTATTGTCATTAAAATTGTTTATAGTACCTTAAATTCTGATCATATTATCTGTTTCAACTATTTTGACATGTTTAGTTACTAAATTAAAGTTTTGATAGAAAGAGATAAATAAATCATTAAACTTGTATACTGTTTCCTTTGTAAATATAATACATTTTCATTAGAATAATATTCTACAACATACATATTGTACATATCATGTAAGATTTTACTATTGTGACATTCACTATATAAGGAGATACAAATCTATGTAATATAAAACTATAATTATATAAATACAATTTTTGTTAAATATTGTGTCAATTTACAGAGTTATGATGTCAGTTTTTAAACATTAATAACAATAATGATAATAATAATAATCAGTTTAAATATGCAATGAATAACAGTTGTACTCAATGACTAAGAAATATTAGTTCAGCGAAGAGTTCTCTTTTCATTTTCAAAGCTGCACAGGATAATAATAATACTGATAATAAACTTCTTTTGGGCATGTTGACAGTGAAGTTAAATAAAGTTTATTATCAGTATTATTATTATCCTATTAAAATAATTATATATATATATATATATATATATATATATATATATATATATATATATATATATATATATATATATATATATATATATATATATATATATATATATATTAGCGATTGTACAGCTTTGAAAATGAATTCGCAGAAAAGAGAACTCTTCGCTGAACTAATCTTTCTTAATTAATGTCTTAATGGGTGTACTCCATAATAACAAAAATCACAATGAAAACGTATTTTAACAGAAGGGGTTTTGTGGAGATTGTAGTGATTTCAATCATTAAGATCATCAGTCAGTTGAAAACGTATTTACCTACTTCATTATTAAATTGGTAAAAACAATGTTTTAATGTGATTAATTTTCATATAAAAACCTTTCGTTTAAATTTGATCGATTAGTTTCACAGTATTTGGGCGCTTAGTTGATGTGAGACATTATGGAGGAAGAATGTATTTATAAAATCTCAGTGAATGAATTTAAAATAAGTCCAACATTTCACCTGGTAATGTAGTTCAAACTTTTTCATGGAAATATAATCAAATATCAAAATTATCGAATATTTGATAACGTTAGATTTACTTCAAATTTATTCGCTAAGATTTTACAAATACATTCTTCCTCTTTAATGATTGATTTTGATATTAGGTATCATTTTTCAGATAATGGAGATTTTCAGTTTCAATAAAGGAAAGTATTTTTTTATCTTCTAGTTATGTGAATTGAACAAAATCAAGAGAAACTTATACTTCATACACACAAAACTAAGCAACTAAAATACACACATTATTTAGTTACTCCTATTTACCGTAACCCACATAACTGAGTATAAAAGCATTAGACAGCTATCAAACTAAATTACAAGAAGTTGACAAATGGAAAAGTATAGAGAATAAAAGAATTACGAGGATCATTATAGTTATTCAATAAAACAATATATTTTGTATTATTCGAGACAAAAAGACAGTAAGCTAATTGACCTTTTAAATCTAAACTATGAAATCTCAAACTGTCAGTAGGAATCATTACCAAGTTATCAGTTAGCAAACCTTAAAAAAGCAAATTATTTAATGTTCCATAATCAAAAATTATTTATTATTTATTTTAACACATAAGTATAGGTACAGGGAGGCACCAAATACATATGCGCCACACAAATCTCAATTGATTTGTGTGAGGGCTGTGATACTGCCCGGGTGCCCAAACCGAAGCAGGTGGTTTTCTTAGGGGGCCACACCCCGAGCCTTTGACCTGAAGATCTGATCCACAAGGCAGTGGAGCATCGTAAGGAGATGCAGTCCCATGGTAGCCGGTGACCAACGATTGGTTCATACGCCATTTGTTCCCGCAGGATACTGGAGCCCATGTGCACCATTGGTTTGGGGTCCGGTTAAAGCGCCAGACATTCGCTTTTCGTCCCCTTATTTTTGTAAACAACACCCATAATCAAAAAAAGACAACCCTTAGAGATAAAGTAGTTCAGTAGCATTATTTAAGGGTATTGTCATAGAATATATGAATTCAAAACAATTAGGCTTTCTTGTATATATTATCAAGAGTAAAAATTTAGAAAAATATATCTTGTTGATCTGCTTATTCTATCAAAGGTTAAATTAAAACTTAAAAATAATGCCATTAATTTTGAAAGAATCCAAAATTGAAAATGATGACTGAGTTGAAAATTAAAACATTATAAAAATGAAACCGATAAATTGAAAATTGTCAGTATGGGTTTGTGGAGCTTGTTAAATTTCTTTGAAATCACGAACCTAACAAATTAGAAAACCATTGAAAACCTTGAAGCATTACACGACTATTTCGTCTTAATATGGGACTGCTCAATAGTGCTCATCCACCAACCAGGTCATCTATCTAGAGGTTAAGCGTTTGAGCGTAAGATCGAACGTTATAAGTCTGACTCCATCCTGCAGGGTCATTTTCACGAAGCTTAGACGACATTGGTGTCTTACTAAGAGTCAGAGTACAGCCGGCACGAATTAATTGAGTCCCCACTAACAGTCTTTGATTCGCTATTCGATTAAGGTAAATTTTTTAGGTGAATGACATTCCTTGTAGTATGCAAAAGCTCAGACAGATAGAAACTCGGATGAAATCAAAGATGAGTTCTGCCAACAGTTAAGTATTCTTCTATAAAAAGTTCATTTGACAGATATTGAAGCACTAGCCGCAGATTTTAATTTGCAAGTAGAGGATCTAGGCATATAGGACAATGGTTTGGATGTTCATTGAGGACTTGCTGATTGAACGTCGAATAACGGTCTCTGCATCCTGCAGCTTTACGCAGGACACAACCACTTTATGGCTAGCACCAAACTTTGGTACAGTCATAGCCGATATGTTGCCTGCCCCCTCTCTCTATACATCACAAGCCTAGATTCAGATTGATCACATTGTGATAAGCTACCGCTGGCGTAGTTGTATACAAGAATGTAGCTGCTTTTGTGGTATTGATCTAGACTTTAATCATGCTCGCACCTGCACTGATCAGTGGCCAGCCAATTCATCGTCATAAACTAATCAATGTAAGCAGAGTGGCTGTAGATTCCGTTGCAACTAAATATTAAAATGAGCTAGATTCACGTCTAGCTATCAACCCACGGAAAAGTATAGATCAATAGTCACTACCTTAACATGATGGACAGTAAAGTCACACGTGGATTCACGAACCGTGTCGCTTATAAGCATTGAGCTTGTCCAGCCTCCTTATGACTAGTTAAGGTACGTCAGTGTACTCCAGATAACCTCAAATTTGACGACAAACATAGACCCATACGTAATCAAATTATATAAAAGCTCCGTAAGGACCAAGAAGTCAGGTTTTCGGAACGTGCTAGAGAGTTGGAAAAAACAGCGGCATCTGGTAACTGCCGGAAGTTCTTTCAACTCATCCGAGTCACTGGCAGCAAGAAGTACGGTGTGTTGATAGTCCGTGAAGATAATGGCACCCCAATCAGTAACACTTGGAAGATGGACAGTGTTCTTCAAGGGACAGTTCAGCTAGTCTGTTGCACCGACGACATCCACCAGACTGTTCTGTCCTCCATAACTAGTGTCGACTGATCCACATGACGAGACGGAATTCCCCAAGGAAATGCAGTCCCAGAAACTCGAAAAATTACCAAACCCAGATGATTTGTCTCCAGTCCATCTTAAGGATAGGATTGTTCTATGGGTTTGTCTGTCAACTGAGGGTGTTCCTAAGAAGCTCATTAACATTTTGAAGTTCCTGTATACAAACACTGCAGGCATAATGAAGACGCAAAACCATCTAAATTCATTGTCTCATTCAAGTAGTGGGGTTATCAATGACATTCTGAAAAAAAGGTGGTCAGTTTATGCCGGGGTTCTCTGTTGTGCTAGATTTTATGTACTTAAATAAATATAACTTAACACCTTAAAACTCAGTTGGAAATAAATTTGGCATTCCTAATCATCGTATACACTGGTATTCCTGCTGTGACTGGAAAACTTCATGCTTAAGGATATTACTAAATCATATACAAATCAATCGCTAACTCCTACACTTGTCGATCACACGTAATATTAATATTATGCGACAGTAATTGCTTTCCAATGTCAAATTTCTCAAAACTGTCACAATACTAAAAAAATTTAAGTAACTATTTCCATTTTAAGTACTACATAAATATGAGTATAAACACATATGAATGAAACAACTTCAGAGTAAAACTACTACACGCACAACAACAATAAACAGAGTAGGAAAATGACTAGCTAAAATCCTGTATCTCTATGTTTTATTTTTCCTGTGCTATTCAAATAGGTAAAAGCATTTATTTCCAGTTAAACATACAACGGAAATTTTTAAACATCAAATTACAATTAAACCTTAAAACAATAATAATGATAATAGTAGTGATGTACTAAATCGTTTGAAATTACAATTCTCAAGTGATTTTTATCGCTAGTAAATGAAACTAAAACGATAACAAACTACAAGAATATTTACTTGAACAAAATACAAAAGTGTAGATATACGCAGGATTAACTAACAATAATTGAATGTTGAATTTGATTTAAAAAGGAACATAAAACCAATAAACAGCCTTAGATCAAATGATGCTATCATTTGCACGACGAATATCTAAGGGAATAGATTTAGTGAAGTAGTCGTTTTACCGATTAGCATTTCAACTCAGGAGCATTAAAACAGAATGGAAGAATAATTATTGTGATGAGTGTATCCTTATATAAACCAATGTTGATTTCCATGTGAGATGTCAATTATACACTAGAGTGAGAATTTAGGTAAATGAAATGAACTGAATGAAACATTTTGCATCAACTCGGTGTATTCATTATGAGTTTGTACACTTTGAAGCGATCAAAAAAGTTTACTAACACGTTGCACACAAATTAAATTTACAGAATTTTAAACTCAACTATCTTCTGACATTTAATAAGCTGTTAGCAAAAAATTTGACTTTTGGATACAAAACGAAAGCATTAGAAACAGAATATTTTCTAGACAACAGTACTCTATGAAGCGTTACCATGCTTCTACTTTTAAAATTATTTTATACCTTTTTTTTCTTACTCACTTATACAAACTGTTTGGCACTCATTCTATTTTACTTTCACGTACTTCATATAGTTTTACAAACTAGTATTTAATCGAGCATAAGGCTGATTAGTGTTGACATTATTATTTGTTCCAATTTGTTCCGAATTTTGATTCGATACATCTAATTGATCTACAAACAAATTAAAATTTAAACATTATATACGTTTTCTCTTAACATATACAAAAGTTATCAAACTGATTTCCTCAATAACCTTAAACCCAGTTGTGTTTTGCTATTAGGGTTCTGAACGGCTTACGATGTTGCGGATTTGGGAACGAAAACGAGTGAGCTTCTCTAATACAACAGGTTCTCTTCGGAACTGCCAACAGTCAACTATACTCAACACATCAAACTTCAACGGCTAGGATAGGAAGAAAACAGAACTGCAGGTAACTTTATATATGTGGTAGAACAAGCAACCCGGATGAAATTGGTATAAATGTTGTTACTATGGCAGCAAAATATGACCTAGCACGTGGCAATTTAGAGAACTACAAAAACATGATGACCAATTAGAGGGCAAAGGTCATGTGGAAAATCGAATTGGTAGAAGGTATGCGAGCGGTTATCGTTCCAGAAGAGATTTTAGCCAATTTAATAATATCTAACTATTCTTGTGACCACCTTGGCAAACCCATAGTCTTTGTTATTAAAAATGTAGTTACTTAAAATGTCATTATTAAATTTGAGTTTGTAGTTGTAGAGTATGATATGAATTTACCTAAACAAATATTGGTCGTTTACACCTTCATGTTTAGAAGTTTGGTTTTTTATTAGGTGTTTCCATTGTTATATTTTCTCCAAAAATTATCATTATCCATGTATCATTTTCCTTACATTTGAATTTTCCATTGCAATATAACATCCGTTAAAGAGAGATGGACTAAGAATAATATGAAAAGAAATAAAATGTAAGACAGTCATTTTGCCCTAGTTTTCGACTTCTCAGTGGTAACCAATGCAACGAAATATCGGTTAATAGTTGGAAAATCTTTAGTTTTTTTTTATGAAAAACCTTAATTGCTTAGAAATTCTGCCAGTTATTGACAATACCTTATACGAGATTTTTTCAAATTCTGTGATAAAAAGAAAACAAATTCCCTATGCATAGCAGGAGATTTAAAATAATAATGTAGAAAGCTGGGTTTTTTTATAATACCATAAATTATTTAAAATGTCGAAATTTGTAGTGCATATAATAACACCATATAACATAATTCTATGTGTAAGACAAACAGGTAGATAGAATGAATGACAATAATTATTGATCACTGGTTGATGCGATCTTATAGAAGTTGATTAGCGTACTAAATGAAATACAAATACACACTCTGTTTTAGACAAGATATATGATTTCAATGATAATGATAATCACTAAGCTCTTACTCGTAAACAGTCAATCTTTCATATTATAAATCATTCATTGAAATTTTTTGGGAAAAGTCTGAATTCTTAGAAGTATTTTTCTGCTTATTAAGTTAAAATTGTGAAACACTCAAGATACACGTTTAACCATAACATATCGTCATCTTACTATTATTTTAAATATGGAAGATGACTTTAGTAAAACTAACTAGTAAGACAAAAGATTATTTATTACTTTGGTTTCCTTTCCTAATCTATGATATGTGCATCACACTCAAATCAGGAATCGTTTGGTTTCTATAAGCATAACAATTGTATAAAGTTATAAGTGTGCATTACTGATGAGCCCTAGACGAAAAAAAGACAGTTATTCAATGGTACACTGAGTCTGTTCGAAAGTACGCATATCTTCAGACTATACAAACCACTGAAAAGCGTAAGAAATACTGTTGAGACCGAATATGGATACATTTATTTGTTGACTTGACTTAGTTGCTAAAATTTTGATTAGTTTAAAAATAATTTGTACATTAAATCAATACTAACCTCAGATCTACTAAAACTAATAGAACAAGGGACTAATAGTTGACCTGACATTTGATCCGTTATCGACAACATGATAAAACAAATGGTTAGAAATGTCAAATAATTTAAGTGGTTTTATTCGCTGAGCTGGATGGTTTGGTCTTGGAGCTGTCATCGTTTTTCCGAACGACATCACCAGCACAAACTTCAAGTAGGAGTGAAGTGTTCGGATTTCTCAACATACAACTCACAACTTGTAAACCTTGACTGATTATTGTTGATCTTTAACCTATCATTGCTCAATTCTTTATTTTGGTTGTATCTCCCTTTCATTTGATTCTTGGTCCTATATTTGGTAAAATGGATCGATTTCAATGTGTTTGTTGATTGACCTGAGTGCCAAGCTTCTAAAAATTACCTGGTCCTTTCAGTATGCCTTCTAAGCTCTCAACATTTTTCCAGTTGAATGTATGTCCGCATGCATTGATATAAGTGAGGATACGTCATGACGTTTAACCGCTAATTGATGTTAATGTAGGTGAAGATGAAGAGGCTGTCCGCTTTGTCTGATGTAGTGCTTTTCGCAGTTAAAACTTATTTTGTAGATGATGTTCGTGTGTCCTTAATTTGTCATTATGACCTTTACTTTGCATGGGATTGATAGAAGTGATTTTGATTTGTATGTTACACCTATTTCAAAAAGCTTCAACGATCTCGTAATTTCTGATATGGCTTTTATATATGCTAGGATGATCCGTTTGTTGGTTTCTGTATCTGATTGTTTCTGTTAAGGATTTTGTTTGATATTTTTTCGATAAACTTGATTAGGTAGCCGTTCTTTTGAAAGACAGTCTTTAGGTATTTTTCTTCATTTTTCCGCGGCAGCAACAACCCAAGAACTTACAAAATCAACTGAGTACAAACTCCATTCAAGAGGGAGAGGACACTGCAACACACACGGAACTGTCATTTGCAACTAGGTCATATCAATATTGGTTCCATTAATAACGACTAATGGTAATCATGAATTTCCGATGAAAGAAACTTTGTATGACGTGCTAACAACAATAAAATTAATAGTTATTACGACAATCGAAACTCATAAGTCTATTCATTCCCGACAGTCAGTCAGTCATAGATAACTCATGGCCTGGCACAACTGCATTGAAGTCCAAATTACTACATATTGCAAATAAATTGAAGTGATGAAAATTAAGGGGACTAAAATAATAACTGTGGTGGAGTGCCAAACATAGATATAGTCCAGAAGATAAATATTGAATTAAACGTATGGAAGTACACTTAACTAAAAATTTGCATAACGAAAGGTAAAACACTGACACAAACCAGTCGTGAAGCAACATTTCTAACTTAGAGGAACAGAAGTGAATCCCAAATAAACTTGCGTTGCTACTGAAGACCAAAAAAACCTGAATTGTTCCAAAATTCTCATCAAAAAGAACTGTCACCTCGACACTTAGTGTTGATGAGATCACTCTTCAAAAAGTGAGATGAATAATACCTAGTTTCTAGAAGTATATTTATGATCAAATTAGATAGAAACATTGAAAGCAGAGATTCTGACAAAAACGCCATTTGACTACATCTTTAGAAACTTGTTTTAATATCTCAACTGTATTAACTTCTAATTATATTGCTGAAAATTTAATTGTTATTTATTCTACAAACGTTCTCTGAGTATCTTGATTTTAATTCCAGGCTTTCTTTTTCTCCACTCATGAACATTTTAATAGATCATGATTTGAAAACAAACTAAACAACTCACATCAATACAGTAGTATTCGATGGAATTTAGGAGTTTTTTTTAAACAATCAGCTAAATGAATTTCATTACCAACCCATCATCTGATAATGATACAAAAAGTAATCTATGATGTAGAATAAACTGAAATTCACAGTTTGATCTAGCTCCAAAGGTCAGATACAGAAAAATTCTTAATTTGGTTGACAAAAAAGTAGTTAACTGAAATAACAAATGTTATTAAGGAATTTAAAATTTTACAGGGGGGTGTTTATTGATTTAAAAACCACCTAGTAGGAATAAAAAATTAAACTTTCCATTCATTTTCAATGTTGTTAAAAACAAATGACACGTCAATCATTTACCATCAAAATGTTATGTACAAACAAATGTATATTTAGTTCAGATTTACTATAAAAATGCAATAATGTTATCCAGTTTAGAGTCTATCAGTACAAAAGTTGTAGCTTATATATATATATATAAAAGAAAACTAGACAATGAGGAAAAATTACCTTCCTTTTAACAGAAAAGTAATAATAATAAAGATTTACAAAACTATCTAAAGCGTTTAAGTACACTTATACAAACAATAAGAGATGAGTGGAAAACAATCTATAAATATTATTAACGATGAACAAATGCACCCGGTGAAGGTAAGTAACGAAGAGGACGACTTCTTGTTGGATACCTATTAGAAGAAAGAATTTTAAAAAGAAATAGTTACAACATGGAACATGTTAACCATGAAGTATTCAAACTGAATTCAATTCAATAAATAGAATATAGGTCATACATACAAACAAATAAAACTGACATGGTAAACTACCAACCTAAAACGTGGCACAAAACTATTTGTTAAAAAGACATTTCTGTCCATGTATGATTAATTTAAATAACAGATTTTCTCTTTAAAAAAATTAGCAATTCCAAACCACACAACCTGTCATAGATAAAGAGATTATTAATTGGAGGAATACACTATATAAGATTGTTTATTAAAATATTATTAGAGTAGGTTTCTTTACACCCGATACACTGAGTCATAAAAATAAGTTCACAACTTTAACGTCCAAACACTAAAACACAAAATACTTTAGACAAAAGTATACATTCAATCTTATAGGTTGTTCTGTTGACCCCAGGCTTCTTACTGTTATCAGTTCATAAGAAAAGGAATATTGTTTAGCAGTAACTAAATGTCGTCTCTGCCTTCAACTCAAAAAGTGAATTCTGACTACCAGATTATAAGGTATGTCTATACTTTGTGAAAGTTTTAAATCACTCGAGGAACACTCAAGTAAAATTCTGAACTTAGGAGTTACCACAGAGAAACTGACTGCTTAGAAGGAGAATATTCTGTGAATCAACGAGCAAATCTACTCGCTATTTTTAAAGTCGATTGTAAATGTAATGAATATGTACCAACTTTTTTCAACAGACTGATAACTATCCTTGAAATTAGCTCCAATTAACATATTTTGGAAACTAATTTATTTGGAAAGCAACTAACAGCCGATTTTGATTTAACTAATACGGTATACATATTGTAAGAATGAAGAGTTAAATAAAATCAAATCAACTAATCATGTTCCATAAGCGTGTTAGATTGTACCCAACAGATTAAAATACAAGATCCGAAGTTTTATACAATTCTTTAATGTGAGAACCAAGAGATTTTACGAAGAAAAATATTTATCAAAACCTTTCACGGTTGTACTTATTAGTATAGTTTTAAATCTGGTGAGCTACTGCTTCATTTTGTACAGAAAATGTTGATGAACATAACAAATGTTTAAGTGTATAACTTTCGGCCAATGGGTTAAGGGTTCGAAATCAAAACTACCAACGAAATTTTGAACAACTAGACAGTATTATCAGTCCTAAGACAAAATGTTGAATTAACAACTTCATTATTTAATCACACTCAACATGACATTTAAAATAATCTCAGACTTGATCCATAAATATTAAAGCTCGATGAGTGATTAAACAATATGAAAATTTGAAAGTGTATTCCCATATCACCAAGAAGATATGCAAAATACCAAACAACATAGAAAAATGTTTACTTACCTAACAGAACGAACACATGAACTGTTTGTTGATTGTAACGAATTTTTCCAAATTATTTGATCACGACATAATGCATCGATGCAAGCAGCACATCTAGCTAACTGACAAGATAATATATTTCGATTCCATTTACTTAATCCAACACACTGATTACCATTATAAAACGACTTGTCGGAATTTATAATATTATGAGAAGTAATATCATTAGTATTACCAACATAGTTTACAACCGTATGACTATTATTTTGATTTATAGATGAAGTGAAAAATTCTTGCCAATAACAGTTGAGTTCAGTTTCTAATTCCTAAAGTAAGGGGATTTTTTCAAAAAGTTAACTGAATTACTTTAACAACTTGAAAGTATTAGCTGGTTTTCATTTTAAAAAATCACAGAATAAATTTGTGATGTGAATTCGTTTATTTTTAAATATTTACAGATTACATAAAATCACTTAATAAAAGCGTATAATCGGTAATAATTTCCTTGAATAATCACTGGTTACTTTATGGCTCTTATATTAAACGATTCATTTTTTACGTGATAGGTCATATTATCTTGACTGAATACTTCATACAAAAATGAAAGCTCATATATGTAATAATAATTTTTCCACAATTTTGAGACAAATCGATCTTTACTACTTGGATGAGGTTGTGAATTTTCATCGACTGAGATGGTTGGGCCACGTGTTGCGTATGCCTGAACACCGATTACCACGACATGCAATGCTAGCCGGTTTTGGAGATGGTTGGAAGAAAG
Source organism: Schistosoma spindalis (assembly GCA_946903255.1). Classification (NCBI taxonomy): domain Eukaryota; kingdom Metazoa; phylum Platyhelminthes; class Trematoda; order Strigeidida; family Schistosomatidae; genus Schistosoma; species Schistosoma spindalis. Next base: position 69,760,390 of record OX336420.1, on the reverse strand, counting down.
TTAGGGGTGACCAAACCAAAACGTCACACCAGTCCTTGAAGTCACTAACTTCTGGTCTGAGCCATGATGGTAGATGCAAACTACTTGGTTGAGGTCCGCGTGACTCTCGTAACCAATGGTTGGAGATTCTTGGTGACATGGCTCAGAATCGATCACGATGACGTCGGGGTATACACTATTTGTCTTCCCTTAAACCGCTAGATTAAAATTGCTTTATACCTTTCTTTCTACGAACTAATTCTTTCTTCCTGTAGTATATCCTTATATGCAATCTTTCTTTTATATATTACCACAACTGAATTAACTACTTCTGTGAATTTGGTGTTCATCTTGCTGAGCTAATGCGGTATGGCAACTTGGATCGATGCATATATGTGCCTGGTCCTACGTTGCAGTTGACTGACTGACTGACTACTTGGATATACACAACAAACATTTACTTAGATTTATGATAAAAAAATTTTGTAAAACATAATGTTATTACAAAGAGATGATTAATAAATGGTGATATTAATTTGATCCATCTGGTGGCGTGACTACTGGCAAATTTCATTTAACACTACACTAAAAAATGTAAACACCAAACTTTATGAAGAAAGTATGCAACTGTTATTTATGATTAACTGGAACTTTGAGACGTTGTTAACAATCTTGAAAGAGCTAGTTCGGGTGTCGATGAAACTCAATCCTGAAGCAACATTTTGCATTTCGAGGGAGAAAATCGCATGCCGAACATGCTTGCATTGTTGCTTAGAGTGGTCAGCAGACTCTGCATTTTGTCAGCGTCTTCACTAAATAGAACTATGTCATCGGCATATTCTAAGTCAACAAGTGGATCTCCCGGTAGAAGTTCAACTCCTGGAAATTTAGATGAGGAAAGTGTTACCTCTAAAAGCACGTCAACGACAAAGTTAAACAAGAATGGAGAGAGTGGACAGCCCTGACGAACACCACTTGAAGTAATCAGTTCTGATGACAGTTCGCCATAAGCTCTCATTCGACCAGTTGTGTTCGAGTCGAGAGCCTGTATAAGGTTAATGTACTTCTTTGGTACTCCTTTCAGTGACAAACACTGCCATAGAACCTCACGATCAACTGAGTCAAATGCCGCCTTAAGGTCGAGAAATACTACCATTGTGGTGTGTTTATGTCCTAGGACCTGACGTAGTGTTAATATCTGATCCTGAGTGCCAGATTGTGAATGAGCACTGCTAAGGAGTCTCGCATAATTACCCAGATAGGTAATAATGTGATAAATATACAATCTTAGATTTCTTTCTGAGCGTGTTAAGCCACATAAATAAGTAATATATGTACGATATTGATGTAACAACCTATATCAATAAAACATGTGTCAAATACATAGGTAGGAATTATTTACCATGCCGGTGACTAAGTATATGGAAATACAAATTTTAGTGTTCTATTGTTGGGTCGTTTTGTAAAACATATTTTAAAAAACGGACCTTAACTGAAATGATAGTCAGTTAGATTTAACAATAATTAATAAATAATTAGAAATTACCTGTATATGCAGATCAGATAAGTCAGTGACATCCTCCGTATTATGTGTACCACTGGGACTGACAAAATTGATTAGACCGTCCATAATTAGTATTGGCGCTTTATGTGGATACTGAGGTGGGATACAGACCCATACAGTGACAAAATCTGAAAAAGTAAGCCAAAACATACATGCACTACGAATTAAGAATAAATTCTACGAATAAATTGAAGATCATTTAGAATGAAGTTATGTAAGTTATTCACAGTTATATAATATACCCTTGTGGGCCAGGGTAATTTTACATCGGTTTTCAGGAGAACCAGATACCGTCCAGACTTTCACGTGACAACCCAAACAGTACAGCCCAAGCCCGTTTAACAGGAGAGCCAGACACTGTATAGGCTTTAACGCTACAATCTGAATAGTACAGCTCAATCCTGTGGCGCAACCACACAGGTACCAAGCACCCTGGTGGACCATTCGCACCACTTATATACACATTCACATCACATGTGTAGTTATTCCGACCAATGATCGCGCGAATCAATTATGCACGGCAAGAACAGGCCAAAGTTGACCAATTCCGCTTACACGACAGTCAAACTCATTAATGTTAGCAATAGCGACATGCCTTACAATGTCCCAATGACAATGGCCCTCGAGAACACTGTAAAGCAGCCACCAGTATTAATGAAATCAGTTAACCAGCAAACCAATTTTGTGCATGAACAGTCAGCAAAACTTGCCAAAGCATTACTGAACCATCCACAATAGCAATGGCGAGCCTCCAGCCTCATATGAGACCTTCAGCTCCACACGGCCATATAGCTTATACTGCATACAACACATATGTAGGGTAGTAAGCGAAATAGCCCAGCCTGAAGCGTTAGGGCTTAAATAACGCCTAAAACCCATTGTCTGATGTCGGAATATTGTAACTGGACCATCAAGTTCATTTTTGTCGCATTTGCGAAATTTTCATTTTTCCGACTTTTCAGACCCTGAGTTAGGGTTAGTATCCCTCAGTTAGAATGAAGCTCAATGAAAACCATGTAATACTCAGCAACAAGACATACTTATGTGAGAAAAAAGCGGTAATGCTTTGCTTAACCGAGAAGACGAGTGGTTAAAGTCTTACTTTGTACAGTCAGATGTTCAAAGTATAAGTCTATCCGTTTCAATTCAATTAGTGAACTACGATTGTCAGCAGACACACAAAACTGTGACCTACACACTAGCGCAGGATTTAGATTACATGATTAAAATTGCTTAGTAATGAAAAATTTAGAAAAATATCACATGGAAAACATAAAGTAAAATCATGTTAACCCACAGTTTTCATCTCTTCCAAAGTGACACTGGAATATTGAGTCTTCAGGACGAATTATATTTAAAGCTATCATAACCTGAGCACGAGGAACGGACTATAAACAAAAAAAATAAAAATAGAGCCTTAAAAGACGATAAATGTAAATAGACATTAACAAGAATGACGAATAACAAGTTAAACACAGTTAACATTTACATGTCGGACAGTCAGTGTCATCAAAATAATTCACGACAATTGATGCTAGTATGTATGTATTTGAAGTTGTTAATCATATGAATGCGTTTAAAAGTATAACCAAGTGACCGTAAACCGTACTTTGAACAGTTACTTGCAGTCATTTAAAAATAATGAAAGTAACTGTTAGGATACTACTAAACAAGGTAAAAAAAAAATGAAAATGTTTTAATTTTTGTAATTGGCGTTAAATATATGGTCATCAATACTATCAAAACCAACACACAGTGCAATACCATACATTGAAACAAAACATTATTTTACATAAAGTAAACAATATTTAGTTAGTAGACGACTACCAAACCGAACATACAACTTCATAAAAATAAATCACCTGTAAAGTTTCAAAATCAGAATTCTTCCACCGAATAATATGGAGTTCAACATCAGAGGGGATTAACTGTTGTTGCTCCGGTGATAACGACAAGTTGCAACGTTCAATTTCTGAAAGCTAATTTTGCAAACAGTAAAAACAGTAACAAGGAAGGATTAAGGAAACGCAACGAAAAAAATTACTATCCGAGTGTAGTGAAAGTAATTAGAAAAGTCTAGATCTATCAGATTTAGTTCCTATTTGAACTCGATTGTTAAGTTTACACTTAAAATGTATTATCAATACATAGATTCTGTCTCCTAGCTTCATACTTCGAACTGCTTAGGAAACCATCCTATTTTAATGAAAATTTACGAAAAGTATATCCTGAATCTAATGTACTTAAAATAACTCCACCCTTTTAAAAAAATGATGTTACAAAGTTAATTTAACAAGCCCGACAATATGTAACATTAAGTTAATTACCTTAATTCGTACATTCAATATGAAATACGATACTCCAATGACTAAATTAAAATGATGACTCAAATATAATCTGATCGTGTCTCAGTTAATTATACATAAGTAGTTTTTACGTACTGAATTACAATGTTTTTAAATGTCCAAGTTATTCTAACTGTTAGCATGTGATTTCTACGATAGACCATTCAAAACCGAAAATTATTCTCATGAATACACAATAATATGAACCGTACATAGTAAAAACATTTAACAACTAATGAACTGAATAGTAAGTAGCTGCTCATTTTTCAAGAGTTCGACGTTCACCAAAAGTGAGAAAATCTTAACACACATGAATAAATAGCGAATCAATGTAATGATGAAATGTATCTAGTAGCTGGGACAGCTCTTTAATTTCAGTTGTTTATTTAGCACTTTGAATTGTTAAGCCTTCCGGCCAAAAGTCTGTCAAAGACCAGAAATCAGAATTGCCCAAATAATGTTTGCTGTTCTCTAGTTGGCTGATGAACGTTTCAACATGTTAATTCCCCAAGGTTGTGCATAAACTAAATAATAATCATGTAAATATTTTTCGTGTCCATTAAAAGGTACAAGCTTCTGTGCCTTAGTTTCTTACTACATTCATTGATATAAATACGATCCAAGTGGCGTAATAGTGAAAGTACTATAAACTGGCTGTGTATAACTCTCAGACATCATCCTCCAATCCTCTACCTGCTAAAACGGAAAATATCACTGATCAAGTAGTAAATAACAAAAACAAAACATAAAAAAGTGACAGTGACACTCTACGGTATGAAAATTTGATAAAATTACATGATAAACTTACATCTGTGTTCATCTCTAGGTCATGTCGATTTAAATAAACTTTCAACGTACTTAAGGTCCTTTCCTATCACTCTTGTATATTTTAATTACTAATGCTCATGATTCTCTCTTAGGTCTAAGAATATCTTTGGACAGATAGAAACTACTTTCTGACAGTTATAATAAACGTAAATTTTAATCATTAGCGAATAAATGACTTCATAATAAACATAGTTTGTTATGATACACCTCCGTACTACTTACTGCTTGATAGTAGTTTACACTTCATGAAAAAAATATGCTTAGCAGACTAAGAAATCCCTGACTCCGCCTGTAGCTCTTCTAGAGTTACTGTCGGTCCAAGCCCGCGTAAAAGAAGGAGGGTTAGGTATGAGGTCAGCAACTACCTTTCGTAGAAAAAAATCTTTTTAGGAAAACGCCAACCATAAAAAAATTTAAACCACTTAAACTCTGTCCTGGGAGTTGAAGAAAGAATTATGACGCATCGGGATGAAAGCCCAGATTCTTCAAAAGTTACGAGACCGATGCCCCTTCTAACAACCACAAAAACAACTAGTATGGGTACATGTTATGTTTGAAGAACGTAGGAGACCAGGAGGACTAATCGAACAGCTACGGAAATGAGAAGATACAACTTGACGGTGCTCGGAAAACGTGAAACCCATCGGACACAAGCTAGACAGAAAAGGTTAGATTCGGGAAAGATGTGGCTGTACTGTAGTCACAAATAGTAAAATGCTCCACACATTCAGGGAGTTTCTCTGATGCTGTCCAAAAAAGCACGTAAAGCACTTGTAGGATGGGAATCTCATGGACCCAGAATCATTAAAGCATACTTCAAAATAAAGGAGAAAGTCACTATGAATGTTATCCAATGTTATGCACCTACAAATCATAGCAACGAGGACATTGAAGATCAATTCTACCAGAGGCCGCAATCAATCATAGCAAAGTGACCAAGAAAGGAACTCACCATTCTGATGGGAGATCTAAACATCAAGTTGGAATGGACAACACCGGATATAAGGATATCATGGGATGACATGGACTGGGAGAGAAACGAAAATGGGGAGAGATTCGCAAACCTATGTGCATTCAACAAAATGGTTAAAGGCAGCACAATATTCCCACACAAACGCATACACAAAGCTACACAGGTCTCACTGGATCACACCACAGAGAACCAGAAAGATCATATTTGTATCAACATAAAATTCAGAAGAACGTCTGATTGTGACCAAGATGAAACTGAAGCTAAAGAAGCATTGGACAACTGGGGAAACAGCATTACAAAATTTCAATACAGTCTTCCCATGAGGTACTAACAAACTCAATCAATTCAAAATAACTCTCAACAACAGGTTCCCAGCCTTTAAAGATCTACTCAAAGAAGAAACTACTATGAAGGACAGCTGGAAAGGGATCAAAGAAGCATTAACTTCAACGCGTCAGAAGGTACTGGGCCGCAAGAGAAATCATTATGAGAAATCGATCTCTATCGAAACTCTGGACAAGATTTAAGAAAGGAAGAACAAGAAGAAGGTGATTAACGATAGCCGAACAAGCACAGAGAAATCCAAGGCACAAGTTGAATACACTAAAGCGATCAAGCAAGGGAAGAGGAGCATTAGAACCGACGAGCAAAAATACGTGGAAGAGCTAACAACAACAGTGGAGAAAGCTGTAACAGAAGGAAATATGAGATGGCTATGACACAACAAAGAAACTGACAGGGAAATATATTTAACCAGTGAGACAAGTCAAGGACGAAGAAGGCAAGACAATAAACGAGATTCAAGAACAGATGAATAGATGGAAAGAATACTTCGACGAACGCTTGAATAGATCAGCTACACTGGATCCACCGGACATGGAAGCAGCACACACACACACACCTTCTTATACATGTCACTCCACAAACGATCGAGGGAATCACGATGGTCATCGGTTAAATCAACACTGGGAAAGCAGTGAGACCTAACAACATACCACCTGAGGCACTAAACTCGCACACACAAGCAACTGCAAACATGCTCCACATCCTATTCAGGAAGAATTACAAGTGCCCATAGATTAGAAAGAAGTATACCCAACCAAGATATCAAAGAAAGGAGATCTGAGCAAGTGTGAGAAGTACACAGTCATCACACTGCTCTCTGTGCTAGGAAAAGATTTCAACAGAGTGTTGTTGAACCGGATGAAAGATCCAGTAGACTTCCGAATTCGACATCAACAGACTGGATTCCGTATAAGTCGATCGTGCACAGACCAAATTGCGACACTAAGCATCATCGTTGAGCAATCAGTTGGGTGGAACTCGTCACTATACATCAACTCCCTTGATTATGAGAAAGCATTCGACAATGTGGATAGGAGGACCATATGGAAACGTTTTCGACACTATGATTTGAGTAGCTGAGAAAATCATCAACATCATACGGAATTCATACGATGAACTACACTGCAAAGTGTTGAATGGATAACAGCTGACAGATGCATTCCAAATGGAGACTAGAGTCAGACAATTCTGTTTACTCTTCTTGTTAATCTTTCTTCTGGTGGCTGACTGGATTATGAAGATATCGACATCAGAGGAGAAGCATAGAATTCAACGGACAGCTTGGAATGAACTAAACTATTTGGACTTCGCAGATTACCTGGCCCTTCTATCCTATACACACCAACAATGCAGATGAAGACAACTAGTGAAGCAGCAGCCTCTGCATCAGTAAGCCTCAATATACAAAAAAGAAAAAGCGAGATCCTAAAATACATCACAAAGAACACCGATGTAATCACCCTTGGTGGAGAACCTCTGGAAGATGTAAAAGCTTTCACGTAACTGGGAAGCATCATCGATGAACAAAGAAGATCCAAAGTAGAGGCGGGGATTGGAAAAGCAATGACTGCATTCCTACAATTGAAGAACATATGGAACTCAAGACAACTGAAAACAACCAATATCAATTTGATAATCTTCGATAAGAACGTTGAAACTACCCTACTGTACGGAGCTGATAATTCGAAAACTACCACAGCCATCATCAATAAGGTACAAGTATTTATAAACAGTTGTCTAGGCAAGATACTCAATATACATTATCCGGATACCATTAGCGACAGCTTGCTGTAAAAGAAAACAAACCAGCTTCCAGCTGAGCTGTAAATTAAGAAAAGAAATTCGAAGTGGATAGTACATACATTACGGAAATCATCAAACTGTATCACAAGGCACGTGCTAACTTGGAATCCTGCAGAAAAATGGAAAAGACGAAGGCTGAAGAACACACTGAGTCGGGAATCGGAAGCGGTCATGAAAAGGATGAATGGCAATTGGAATCAACTGGAAGGTATTGTCCAGGAAATATTTGGATGGAGAATGCTGGTGGGTGGCCTATGCTCCTCCACGAGGGGTAACAAGCGTAAATAAGTAATAAATCCCAAAAATAAGTTGGGATCTGTAGGAGTTATTAAGTACAATATGTCTTTGGCAATTAATAAAATAGAATTAGTTTTGCCCAAACCTTAACATGGTACTTGCTTCTTTTAATTAAAATCTAGAAATAACATACCGCTTTAGTGTCTCAATAAAAAGTTTGTTGTAGTATAAAGATAAGAACCCAAGTATTTTTACATTATTTTTATTATTAATTCGTTGCTAAAGATAGCCTGTCAATGAACTCGTACACATAAGCTAACATTCGTCAATCAAAAGATTGAGTAGAATTTATGAGCTTCAGTGCCAATTTATACTTATTTCTCAAAAGTATCACTAAGATTGAATCTATGTAGTGTTAACTTGATTGCATCATTCTGTTCGATTGACTTGTTTACACTGGATCATTGTACTGTACTGTATCTCTACAGTTATTTACAAAGCGAGTAATAAATTATTCCAAATGTGATACACAGAGTTTTCTACGTTAAATATACTTTTATAAAACAGCTCAATAAGATCGTTTCCCAGTAACAAAACAACAAGCTGATAATGTTAGAGACAAATATAAGTTTAATGTTTGAATGGAGCAACAAAACTGGTTTGAAAAATTTTATAGGACTGAGAAACAATATGCCAGTATCAAATATTCAAATTAGCTCTATAATAAACCCATACTTTCAGATCCGGAAAGTCGGAAAGGATTAATGAAGCTTTCGATTCTAGACTAAATCATGTAAAAACAATATAATAATTAAAAGAAACAAGATCGTAAACAAAAATTCTTCATATACTTAAACGATTGAGAAAAAGATGATAGCCATAAAATGAAGATGACAACAAAAACACCAGGGATGCAGTTAAATATGAAAATATTTAAAATTTTATAAAGCTAGGGGCGGCCAGACAAAAACATAGCACAAATCCATGAAGTCACTGACAAGTGGACTGAGTCATGTTGGTAGGTGTAGACTACCTGGTTGGGGACCGCGAGACGATAGCAACCGATGGTTAGAGACCTTGAATGACATAGCTCAAAATCATTTGCAATGGCGCAGGTGCATCCACTCTCTGTGTTCTCTCAAACTCTAATCTTCTGTATTCTTCATGTCCTTTATTTTCTTTCCAAATCTATTCCACTGGACTATACTCCTTAAATAACATCATCAAACCTTAATGTTCCATATCACTACTTATACTTTCACTACCTCTACCATTATGGGATTTGAATCGATAACTGAATCTCTGTGCTAATGTGGTATGGCAACTCGAACTGATGTACGTACGTACGAAGTTCCACGTTGTTACTGACTGACTGACTAATACTATCGATAAGCAGTTACTGAAACCTAATTCCAAGATCAGTACTTTCTTGCTTATAACGCTGATTTTTTCCGAAACTCCAACAGAAAGCAGTGACTCGTATTATAAATGAAATTGAGATGAATGAGAAGTGCATTGTGGTAGATCTGCAAAAATGTACACTCACCTCTTCAATAAGATATAGTCTGTCAATAATTCGCGATTGAAGAGATTTTAACCAAGATTCAATTTCCCCAAAATGTTCTGATTCAATAGATTTTGATGATTGTTCACATAATTTAATATCAGATAATCTATCTGGAAAGCAGTTAATGCCTGAGAGTTGTTGAGCCCACGAATATGGTCGTCCTATGGATTCGCATGCATTCCATGTAATTGATTTTTGCGAATTAGGAAGAAATAAAATAGGTATATCTGAACTACAACCACCGAAACCGAGTTGGTCACAAGACCATTGTAAACTGGACAAAAGCTGTTCAGAATTAAGCAAGCTACTATAAAAATACAATATAAAGAAAGTGAATTTCAGAAAAAAGAATGGAAATAAATCTAACTTCGCTTTAAATTAAACATATGAGGTACACATACAAATCGTAACACTCTAGGCATGGTTAAAAAAAGATCAGTTAAACATTACAGTTCTTTCGAACTTATACCTGGACACTAATGGTTGAAAAGGGAACATTGTCAAAAGATTCTACCAATCTCAACTCAAATTTGAATTTCATTTATGTAAGGAACAGGATGAGGGCTTTCTGGAAGTGACAAATACACTTAATTTCGATATGATCTAGAGTTAACATACGGAAGGGTCAGAAACATACACACAATAATAAACCAAGTTATCTCGTATCCAACAAACAATCTTAAATGGTTTCCGACATGATCATTATCAACTTGATTTATATCGATTTCCCATCAAGGGATGATTTGACCGAAAATTACAGTAAGTAAAGGATACAATAGTGGAAAATGAAGAAATATTTGAGAAACATTAGTCTAATTGTTCTGTTAGTGTGAAAAATATAAACTTAATTAAGTGTGCTTTCGGTAACGTTTTCCACTGTTTTGTCTACCCTTGCAAGTCTATCGACCCTAATATTTATTAAAATCATCTTGCAAACACAGAAACTTCAACTAAGATTTGCCAGCCAACTCCTTGGTTAACATTCATGAGATATTCAACAGCACAGAACAACTGAGCACTGTGTTTTACCATACAACCATGAAACATGGACAAAGTTGATGATGTGCCAACCGATGTCACTGATAATGGCGCAAACAATATTAACTATGAGGTTTAGGTGGATTCATGAAAACGTATGCATCGAGATGTCTTGGGGTTTGCGTTGAAAATGCTAAATCAGTGAGTAATCAAACGCCCAATGGTGCTTAAGTAAGATAAACATGAAGGAAATCTCAAAATGACGATATCGAAACATGGTAGCAAGTTATGAAGTCATGACAGTATCTTAAACAGAATCCATAAAATACTATAATCATGACGAAAATCAAACTCATTTACGTAAAAGTATCCAACCTTTATCATGCTCTGTCGTATATTTGTCTTAAAACCAACAGCCTAATGTGTGTAATTGTTTCCCTCTTGTTAACAGCTAGAAATTACAGTTATATTGAACGTCTTACAAAATAATCACTCATACAAAATATGACTTTTATACACAATCAAAAATGATAACAAACATGAATTAGAAACGTTTACTGTCCAATGATTACATGCTGTCAACCACTTACTTTCCAGTTTTTGATCGGGGAAGTGAAGCAGTTTTATTTGCTGAAAATTGTAATCTCACCGTTACCAGATGTAAATCTAACATCCAAGCAAATGATAATTTGATACTAAAACCACGTTCACTCAGTGGTATATCTACAGAAAGAGGAAAATTAATTACTTTTATAGGATGCTTGTAAATATATTTGTGTGAAATAAAACTTAGTTCGAATGAAATTGCAATTTTTTATTTTTTTTCCAATTGAAGATAAGAGCGCAGCGTTCATATAGACGTTTCACGTTTGAAATGTAAACTTGCGTTAACCATATAAGTTGACCCTATAGTAAAGAAGTACTGTTTTTCATAGTTGTTACGATTAATGCAGCTTCTATAAGTTTTTAATCGATGAAAAGGTGCATTTTGGCAACCTGGTTTTGTCAAAAAATCTCCCTACAGGGTCATAATAATAGGGTAGTTTGAACACTAAAAGTATTTTTACCTATCAGACTTACTGGTATGAGAAGGGGACGATAGGAGCATATGACTAAATAATAGGTCTTGGCAGCGACATCCTATTTATCCCGACCGTAGCTGCTACCTTGATGTGGTGGTCGGGCTTGCCTATCGTGATGACCCAACCGAGCTATATTGACTGGAACATATGTTCCTGCAAGTTCTACCATGACAGGCAGATCCAATGGAGAACGGTAAGACTAAAAGCAGCAACTCAAGGTCTGAGGACGAAGTCGTACTGCTGACTGTACAGAGGTATGACAGCAGTAAGGTGTTTCCCTCGGACAACCAGCATCTACAGCGATGCTGCCTTCTCACAAAGAAGGAAGGGGTTAGGAAAGGTTGACCCTAAAAATGTCACACCTCACCTTACCTCACGGATTTCCGTCTACGGCGGTAAGATCCTTTGAAGAACGGAGCAAACACGTTGAAAACCTCCCACAAAAAGGCCGTATGTGACCGACCTCAAGCAGTTGTTCCTTGGGTTCTGCGGTCACACACCCAGGTCGTTAAGACCAACACTAATCTGATCACCTTTTCAGGTTCCTTAAGAAATACCCTTCCACGGTGTGGGCAACCGAAAAGTGACATCAGCCCTCATACCTGTAACAACACACGAGACCAAGTTGGTCACATTCAAATCCATCCTATACCTCCTAATAAGTAGGACAATAGGCCTCCTCAGCTAGGACTGTAGAATCTCGCACCATCGATGTGTGCTGCGTCTCCGAAACGCGCACACAGGATCCAAATAGTGTCATTCATTTGACCGCACCATGTCAAAGTAACGAACCAACTCGATTTACGCTTCGTGTATCTGGAAGCCTTGGTGTTGCTTCCTGTGGCCTCGCCGGTATAGGTATAGCATTGAGTCCTAGGGCAGAACTAGCTCTCTTAGACTGGATCCCAGTAGACAGTCGTTTGTGCGCTGTCCGACTGAACGGAACAGTAAGGACTCGGAAAGATAGGGACACTCGTCGTTGCCTCTTCATCGTCTCTGCCTACTCTCCCACTAACTGCAGCTCAGATGATGTAAAAGATGAGTTTTACAGAAAGCTTTTCGACCTCCTCCGAAAAGCTAGGCGTTCAGATGTAGTAATAGTGGCTGGTGACTTTAATGCTCAAATAGGTAAACTAAGAGAAAAGGAAAGACACCTGGATGGATCTTATGGTGTCGCGGCTCAAAGAACAGATAACGGCGACCGTCCGTTACAGCTATGCTCAGATAACCGCCTGTTTCTTGCAAACACTAACTTTAAGCATAAGGAAAAACATCTTTTACCATAGCGACCCCCTAATTCGTCCCAACGCTGGACCCAAATAGATCACATCGCTATCAGCCACCGACGGAGGAGCTCAATAAAAGACTGTCGCTCATTCTGGAGCACATGCTTAGACTCAGATCATGCTCTAGTGCGAGCGCGTATTTATCTACGTCTTACTGGACGTAGGAAAAACGCTGCAAGGAAACCCCTTAGAGTCCTACTTAATGATAGTAAAGCTAAGAGTATATTTCAGGAACAACTAGAAAAACAGTTAGGCAGCCATGTAAGTGATGCCCACCCCGAGGCAGCGTGGAATGACATACGAAAAGCTGTAGAAACAGCAGTGATGTCTGCAAGTACGGTAAACTACAAGGTTAGGGAGAAACACTGGATCTCAGCAGCGTCGACTGCCCTGATAGATGCTCGAAAACCATTCCATCTGGCTCTGAACATAACGAAGAGCGAAGTCAGCTTAAGCGTAAGCTGACTAGAAGCCTACGCAAAGATCGTGAACAGTGGTGGGTAGCGAAAGCAAGAGAGATGGAAAAGGCAGCGGCAATAGCTAACCACAGGCAACTGTTCAGACTTGTTAAGGAAACCGGTATTAGGAACCCAACTGTTAGCGAAACAATCTCAGAGAAAGATGGACATATTATTCATTCTCAACCCAGGAGATTGGAACGATGGACAGAACACTTTAGGGATCAGTTCAACTGGCCTTCAGCCACACTTCGGTTTCCCACGATCTCCAATCTACCTGAAAGGCAAATTAATGTAAGTCCTCCGACTCTTTACGAAGTTGAAAAAGCTATAGGAAATCTGAAGCGTGGGAGAGCAGCAGGCCTGACAGGTTTATCCCTGAGATTTTTAAGAATGGAGGTCCAGTATTAGCAGCGAGATTGACTGAGGTCTTAGGTAGAATCTGGGAACTGGACGTAATCCCATCTGACTGGTCTCAATCACTGATTGTGCCAGTCTATAAGAAAGGACAAAAGTCTTCTTGTGACAATCACAGAGGAATTAGTTTGACCAATATAGTGTCTAAAATACTAACTTCAATAATAATTCGACGCCTAACCAAAGCTCGTGAAGAGCAGACTAGAGAAAACCAGGCTGGTTTTCGACCTGGACATGGTTGTATAGATCAGATATTAACACTACGTCAGGTCCTAGGACATAGACACACATTCAGACGCCCCACAATGGTAGTATTTTTCGACCTTAAGGCAGCATTTGACTCAGTTGATCGTGAGGTTCTATAGCAGTGTTTGTCACTGAAAGGAGTACCAAAGAAGTACATTAACCTTATACAGGCTCTCGACTCGAACACAACTGGTCGAATGAGAGCTTATGGCGAACTGTCATCAGAACTGATTACTTCAAGTGGTGTTCGTCAGGGCTGTCCACTCTCTCCATTCTTGTTTAACTTTGTCGTTGACGTGCTTTTAGAGGTAACACTTTCCTCATCTAAATTTCCAGGAGTTGAACTTCTACCGGGAGATCCACTTGTTGACTTAGAATATGCCGATGACATAGTTCTATTTAGTGAAGACGCTGACAAAATGCAGAGTCTGCTGACCACTCTAAGCAACAATGCAAGCATGTTCGGCATGCGATTTTCTCCCTCGAAATGCAAAATGTTGCTTCAGGATTGAGTTTCATCGACACCCGAACTAGGGATAGGGATTGAAGTAGTTGAGCGTGTTGACCGCTTCACTTATTTCGGAAGTCTCATCAACCCTTGTGGTTTGGTGTGTGACGAAATCTCAGTACGGATACAGAAGGCTCGACTAGCTTTTGCCAACTTGCGTCATTTGTGGCGTAGGCGAGATATCCGTCTATCAACCAAAGGACGGGTTTACTGCGCAACAGTTTGTTCCGTCCTACTTTATGGCAGTGAAACATGGCCAGCAAGAGTAGAGGATATTCGTAGGTTACGAGTATTTGACCATAGGTGTCTTCGATACATTGCTCGTATATCCTGGGACCACCGAGTAAGTAATGCAGTTGTTATGAAACGGTTACTAGGTAAGGATGGCAAATCAATTGATGGTGTAGTGAAACTTTATCATTTGAGATGGCTGGGACACGTTACGTATGCCCAACTACCGACTGCCCCGACGTGCTATGTTTTCTGGTGTAGGAATAGGTTGGAAGAAAGATAGGGGCGGCCAGACAAAAACATAGCACAAATCCATGAAGTCACTGACAAGTGGACTGAGTCATGTTGGTAGGTGTAGACTACCTGGTTGGGGACCGCGAGACGATAGCAACCGATGGTTAGAGACCTTGAATGACATAGCTCAAAATCATTTGCAATGGCGCAGGTGCATCCACTCTCTGTGTTCTCTCAAACTCTAATCTTCTGTATTCTTCATGTCCTTTATTTTCTTTCCAAATCTATTCCACTGGACTATACTCCTTAAATAACATCATCAAACCTTAATGTTCCATATCACTACTTATACTTTCACTACCTCTACCATTATGGGATTTGAATCGATAACTGAATCTCTGTGCTAATGTGGTATGGCAACTCGAACTGATGTACGTACGTACGAAGTTCCACGTTGTTACTGACTGACTGACTGAGGTCATATTGATTAATACTTGCAGAAACAAACATTTTATTTTATCAGTTTAAAAAATCTTATTTATCTGTTCATTGCACAAACTTTTAGTGTACAACGATATCCTTAAATACGAGGTAAGTTTCATTTTAACTGTGAAGTAAATTGCCGATCACGATAATTCAAGTTGTAGTCCCTGTTTCTTGAAAAAAAAACTATCTACGGGTATAATTTCATCAAAAACAAAAAACAAGAAAGAATATGAAACAAATCTCACCTGAATTTTTAGGGACAGAAACCGTTAACAAAACAGTTAATGGATGGAATTTAATAGTCTTTTCATTGGTAAACTCTTTATCTCTATCATCGATGCATTCTGCTGCATAACGTTTCTTTTTCTAATACAAGGCAGAATCAGAGTTTTGGTAGAAAGAACAATTACTTAACAAGTAGTAAGATTTACATTTTCAAATGATTTACGCCTATGACTACCATTAGTATAAAGAATTATCTTTACAAAAAAAAGTAAGAAATTCGGCGTACAACACAAGGGCTAATGACATGTTATTCAGTTTATCGAACTTATATCGGTCTATTTCTGTATATCGATGAAAACCCATAGAAATGATAGTTTCTATTAACTGTTAGTAATACACTATTGTGGTTGTATAAACTCTTAACTAATCTACTGTGATAGTGTACGTAAAATACAAACAAAAGCACAACTTACCATAAACAAAATTATTCCTTACCTTAAACTCGAATTCTGAATAACTTGATAACATACACATTAATTTTATAGTCCTGTGTTTACTTCTATTTTTAGCTTTGCTTCAGTATTTTATTTGCTTTGTCGGATTAATGTACTAATTTCTCGCAACATATTGTATTCAAATCAGTAAGTCAGTTACCTCAGAACTCATAAATATTAAGTTTATCTAGGTAACAAGAACCTCAAAACATGTTGCCACTTACACATATTAAACTAACAATCGATGACTTCATGAACTAACCCTATCATGATCCGTTTTAGTTTGAATATCACATATAAAAAATAAAACTAGAACTAACTCGTTTTTTATTCCCCTCTCCATCATCTACATCAGAATCATCAGCTTCCTGTGGTGAAGACTGGGATTCCGTTTGTTCTGTTGTTTGATTAACAGCTTTGGCCAATTCCGAATCACCTTCGATCGATACAGAAAATTCTGATTTTTTTCCTACAATAAGAAGAACAACTCAACAAAATAGTTTAATTAGCAATATATTACCTGCATCCACGTAGCTAATAAAGGCACTATAAAAAATATAGTAAAAAAAACCCAACTCATTTTAGGACGAAAATCAGAACCCATAATATTTTAGCCGAACACATCAAAGAAATGAAATTGTAGTCGATGTGTTTTAGAAATACTAAGCTGTCACTTTTTTTATTAGTTAATACATCGATCGATTAAATTCACAACAAATAACTTTGCTTATCGACCATACAACAACGTTCAAATATATTTATTAAAACAACAATTACACATAAAACTACATTTCTCTTATTACAGGACTAAAAAACCTATCAAGAAAATACAGAAAAAGAGGGCGAGCAATCTTAATTTCAAAAAAGTAAAAGTCAATAATAACTGTTTATATCCAATTTCTTTTTTACCCAAAAATTTAGCTCGAGAAGTATTTAAACACTTTAGCTTTATTGGTAGACGCATGTATATTACATATATTAGCTTTGTAAAAGAAGTGACTCTATAAAAGCTTAATATTCAGTAGGAACTTGTGGTGTCACAGTCACTATTGTCTGTCCCAACCAGAGCATAATTTATGGTAGAAAACATACAAAGTAAGAAGTACTCAATCGAATAGGATAATGAATAAAAAACGGCGTATCGGAGTAAATGCATAGGGAGTCTAGTGATCAAAAACGCGACTAGTGGGAAATTAACTCGGTAGTATAATAACGCCTTCATGTTTAAACTTATAAATAATGCGTTCAAGTTTTAGTATTAGTACGCAGGTAAAAAGCCTTAAACGGAATGAGAATCACATCTAAAGTTTCATTAGCTACCGAACGGCGAGCTGTTAGCCACTAGCAAAACCAAAATAAACCCATATTACATACGAGGAAGAACAGTAGACACTCACTGACAAATACAAATGAAGCTAACTTAACAAACAATGGTAGAAGTATACTACACTGACGGCCCTAAGTGAACCAATTAAAACTAAGAGATCGCTTTCATGAATTTTCCGTTAAATTCAATGCGCAGTGAGAGATAAACTAAAACTTGTCAGTACGTAATATGTTTAATTCACAGTGAAGGATGTTTGTGTAGCTAAAAAATATTTTCCCACTCGAACTCCCAGCCCCAAATCTCCAACCTAGATTTTATAAGTTTAGAAACAAAAGTTTGGCAGAATATCATTGGATTATACCTGAGTTCAGTTCGAGATGAAAACCCTAACCTTTATCCATAACCACAGCCCAATTACTAATACTTAAATTTCCTCCGCTTTTTATTATAGATCGTGTAACGTGTAAGGGTTCATTAATCATATAAAAGCTATTTAGCCACTTTAATTTAGTGTTAATTCTTTTATATCTAAACACTTTTTAGATTGACTAACAAGTAGCCTAAAGTCATCAGTATAGTATACTTCTAAGACGATAATTGATCACGGTATGTAATATCCCCAGTTCGAACCCCGTCTTGCCTACTACTTTTTAAACAACCAAATAGTATTACTAATCGTCACCATCACATCTCAAAATCGAAAGCACGAACAAATGCATGGTTACTCAATTATATCTAAATGACTAAATACGCTACCCTCTTTTTTGGTTCCAGAATGACTAAAATTCATCCAACTCAAAAATGTTTTCTAAACTACCTGACATAGATATGTATGACTTTAATAGAGAATAAAGAATATACAGTGGTGAAGGTAGAAGAAATGCCAAATTATACTGTTCATTCTCGTTGGTAAATGGTAAGTCCATTAGTTCCTGGACAATTAAAGTGCTCTAAAAATAGTTGATAAACTCAGATATGGTAAATAAACAACTTACTTCAGCAACATCCTTTAACTTTGGACCAAAACTAGCTAGATAATTCCGTTTCTTTTTAATGGTTTGTGAAGTACATTCAACAGCACTTTTTAGCTTATCACAAGAGTCAGATAAACTGAAATACATTAAACTATTCAATAAAAAGAAACCTACGCCTTTCGTTGTTCGAGCTCCCAATGAAGACGCTCCAAAGTCTCCTGATGTTCTGATAAGCTTCCGATCTATAAATTTGTAAAATGTAAAGCAAAAACTACTCTGCGCCCAGTTTTCTCATAGAACTCTTCTACCGGAATTAATTTTATATCTTCATGTCGAGACCTATTGTAGTAGATAAGCAAACACTAAAATACAACTCACCTAAATTCTAAACATGTTTGAATTTCATTTTCAAGGTGTGCGACTTCATATAAAAGATTTTGCAAACCTAAGTGTAACTGATCCACTTTATTCTTATTCTGTTAGAATTAAAATATGAGGTAATCTTAGCACAACTTCAAGTTACCTCTGCAGTTATTTCTCGAGATTTTCGAATCCTAAACTGAGTTCTTCTGTTTAACTCCTTAATAGATATCATCAGAAAGGCAAACTGCGAAGCATTAATCTGAAAACATTATCCAGGTAAGTGTATTCAACATACCTTCTCCTGTGATTTTTTGCGCTGCCATGTATTTTTTATGAACTCGCGTAATGATTCACAACAATCTCGGAATTGTAAAAGATCGTGAGCACTTCCATCCAATTTCACAGAATTCTCTTCATGATAGAATGAATTTGTTGACTTTGAATTCTGAATTAAGTGACTGGTAATTGAATACATACTTCGTTATTAAGAGCCTCATCTTGCGATTTGCCTTTATTAGACATTATCCTGCAATGCGGCGTACAATGAATTATCCAAAGTTATGAGTATTATGTAATGAGTCACTAATGTTAAAAAATAAATTTAAAACCTATGAACAAAATGCAAAGCATCTTGTTATGGCAAATTATTTTTTAAGTACAGATTTAAGTAGTCGACTTTGAGTCACACTGTTTATAAGAACCAGTGAAAGTCCCAGTGCGCTCAAATCGAAGTAGATGGACACGAATTCAAACCTGAGACATGCTTGTTGGAAGCTGATCACTTTAACTACTAAGTCATCACATTAAAATACAAGAAAACGTGATAAAACCTGGTTAGACGATTCCATTAAATTCACGTCAGCTAGAAAGTATATCTAAATAAAATAAAACATGTAGAAGCAAAAATAAAATAAGATAATAGCATACATAATTTGCTCTTAAGTTTTCTTATACACTGAAATAAAATCAGTAGTTTCAGGACTGCAACAAATGAGTCTGGTATTTTTGACAAACTTAACTAAAACGTTACTTATATGAGGTAAGTTTTGTCGTATATTTTATGACTCATTATCATTAAGAAGTACCACTAGACTTTGATTACATTTTCCTCTTTAGCTGCATAAATAAAGTTCAAATTAGCAGAAGATTAACTGAATACAACAACTTAATGATGAAATAACGTTTTGGAATGAGGCGGTCAGTGTCCTTATCTTTGAAGGAGACCTATATACTTTGAGCAACAATTGCCAAGGCATAAATCTCACCCTTATTCCCCTCGAACTGCTGTACCCGCTATACTTCGCAAGTTATGCAAAGCTCGTGACGAGCAGGCCCGTTTTCCACGTAGGTATTATATGTATTGATTAAGAAAACCACCTGCTTCGGTTTGGGCACCCGGGCAGTATCATAGCCCTCACACAAATCAATTGAGATTCGTGTGGCACATATGTATTTGGTGCCTCCGTGCACCAATACCTATATGTTAAAATAAATAAATAAATAATAATGTCATCGACATTCAGCACCTTCCCCCCACTAGTGAATAGTGATCACGTTATACTTTACTTTGTTTCGGACACAAGATATACAATTTGTGTCTGCTCCACCCTGTTCCAATATTTCGGCAATCAGAGACTGGGCTATCACGACTGACTGGATTGAGTCCATAACATCACCGTTTACCCCATAGTCAACACGTAAGCTATCACATTGCCCTCCATGGATTAATAAGGAATCCCGGAAACTGTTGAAGCGTAAGAAACACTTCTGGGACTTATTCTTGTTAACAGGACACGCATTATTTAAGTGTGAATATAAAAACATCCGGAATATATGTTGAAAGCCCATAACTAAATCCCGTACTAATTCCGAACGACAGTTAGCATATAATAGCCGTACTTGTCCGAAACGATTCTTTTCGTACGTTAAACGGCAAAAAAAACATAGTGACGGTATTCCCCCGTTACTGTTACATGAAAATTCAGATTTACTAGCTGAATCAGATCTGACAAAAGCTGAGACTTTCTCAAACTATTTTATCGAAGTCTACTCCACGTGTATTGTTACAAATATTTGTCCCAATCACACCGAGATACCAGCCATAGAATCTGGACATGTGAATGAGGAAACTGTTCTCCCACTGACCACTAACTTCAAACCCTGTAAGATCCTGACCGTTGTTGCTACCTTGACGTGGTGGTCGGGCTTGCCTATCGTGATGAAGCAACTGAGCTATACTGGCTGGAACAACCGTTCCTCAAAGTCCTACCATGCCAGACAGGTCGGTTGAAGAGCGGTAAAACTAAAAGCAACAAATCCAAGGTCCGAAGGCGAAGTCGTACTGCTGACTGTGCAGAGGTGTGACAGCAGTAAGGTGTCTCCTTCAGACAACCAGCATAATAGAGATGCTGCCTTCCCACAAGTTGAGGTGGGGTTAGAAAAGGTCGACCCTAAAAATGCACACCTCGCCTTATCCCACGGATATCCGTCTCCGACGGTAAGGTCTCAACAAGTACGGAGCTAACACAAAAATTACTCATAAAAAGGTCGTGTGTGACCGACCTCAAGCAGCTGTCCCTTGGGCACTGCGGTCACGCTCTCAGGTCACTATGACCACCTCTAATCCAATTTCCTTTTCAGGTACCTCCAGCAGAACCCTTCCACGGTGTGGGCAACCGGGAAGTGATAACCGCCCTCATACCTCTAACAACACTCAAGACCACTGTATTCATAATCAGCCTACCTCTTCAATTCCTATTATTCCTCCTACATCGACTTTATACACTAAACTTCCTCTTTTAGCTTCCTCCTCAAGTGTCACCACAACCAACGATTCTAGTGCTCAAAACACTGTCCCAGGTCTACTGAAACCTCGCTCCAAACTACACATTGGAGCCTTCAACGTACGCACACTATGCCAAATCGGTCAGCAGGCTTCCTTGGCTAAAACCTTAGAATCTCGTACCATTGATGTATGCTGTGTCTCCGAAACACGCATACAGGATCCTAGTGTGGTCATTCACTTGACCTCACCTCGGCAAAACGGAGTGCCGACGAGATACACCCTCCGTGTATCTGGCGACCCGATGGCTAGTTCTCGTGGACTTGCAGGTGTAGGCATAGCACTAAGCATGAGGGCGGAAAAAGCCCTATTAGAGTGGATCCCCGTTAACAGCCGTCTATGCGCTGTTCGGCTAAATGGCTCGGTAAGAACTCGAAAGGATAGGGACACACGCCGTTGCCTTTTCGTCGTTTCTGCCTACGCTCCCACTGACTGCAGTTCGGATGACGTGAAAGATGAATTTTACAGAAAGCTCTCTGAACTTCTTCAGAAAGCTAAACGTTCAGACATAGTACTCGTAGGAGGCGACTTTAATGCCCAGGTAGGTAGCTTAAACAAAACAGAAAGACATTTAGATGGGTATTTTAGTATTCCAGCACAGCGAACAGATAATGGTGATCGTCTGCTGCAACTGTGCTCAGACAATCGTTTATTTTTAGCAAACACAAATTTTAAGCATAAGGAGAGACATCGTCTAACATGGCGACCCCCTGCACCAAACCAACGATGGACTCAAATAGACCATATTGCCATCAGTCATCGTTGGAGAGGGTCAATAGAAGATTGTCGCTCATTCTGGAGTATCTGCTTGGACTCCGACCATGCTCTAATACGAGCACGCATCTGCTTGCGCCTCACTGGACGCAAAAAAGCCACACAAAAAAGACTCATTAGGACCGAATTGAGTAATGAGAAAACCAAAAGTAGGTTCCAAGAACAACTGAGGTCACACTTAGGTAGTTCTGAAAACGAAGCTGACCTAGATGTTGCTTGGAAAGTTATACAAGCAGCTGTGGAAACAGCAGTGACATCTACTAGTGATTTAAACCACAGGGTTACAAAGAACCAATGGATTTCTTCAAGGTCTATTGAACTGATGGATTCTCCTAAACTCATCCCATCAGGTTCTGAACACGATGAAGAGCGTAAAGAAATCAGATCTAGGTTAAGCAAAAGTCTAAGGAACGACCGTGAGCAGTGATGGGCAACGAAAGCAAAAGAGATGGAAAAGGCGGCGGCTATAGGGAACACAAGACAACTCTACAGACTAATAAAAGAAACTGGAATTAATAAGTCAAGTGTAAGTCAGACTATTTCAGAAAAAGACGACACTCTCATCTGCTCCCAGTCCAGACTCTTAGAACGATGGGCGGAACATTTTAAGGAGCAGTTCAGTTGGCCTTCAGCTACTCTACAACTTAAAGACCTCTGGGACCAATCCATCTGGACCAGCTGCCCTTCCTCGTTTCAGATTAACTATTTTTTATTTTTATTTTTTTAAGGATGGTGGTCTAGTTTTAGCGATTAGGTTGACTAATATTATAGCTAAAATCTGGGAGTTAGACGTTATCCCATCTGACTGGTCACAATCACTTATCGTCCCAATATTTTAGTAAGGGTCAAAATCATCCTGTGACAACCACAGAGGGATTAGTTTAACTAATATAGTATCTAAAATACTAACCTCGATAATTTTCGGACGCCTAACTAAGACTCGTGAACTGCAAACACGTGAAAATCAGGCTGGCTTCAGACCTGGTCGTGGCTGCATCAACCACATATCCACCATTCGTCAGGTTCTAGAACACATTCATACTTATCGGCGTCCGACAATAGTGGTCTTCCTTGACTTAAAAGCAGCGTTTGACTCTGTTGACCGAGAGGTTCTGTGACAGTGTCTGTCATTGAAAGGTGTACCTCAAAAGTACATAAACCTTGTGAAGGCTCTCTACTCGAACACTACTAGTCGAGTCAGAGCTTATGGCGAACTGTCATCTGCTTTTGCAACCTCAAGTGGTGTCCGTCAAGGCTGTCCATTTTCTCCATTTTTGTTTGACTTCATCATAGATCTACTGATGGAAATAATGCTCTCATCGATTGAATTCTCGGGTATTGATCTCCTACCAGGAGGTTCACTTATTGACTTAGAATACGCAGATGACATAGTCCTGTTTGGTGAAGACGCTGATAAAATATAGTCTATCGGTAGCACTGAGCAACAATGCCAGAATGTTTGGGATGCGCTTCTCTCCCTCTAAATGCAAGTTGTTACTTCAGGACTGGTCTGCGTCAACACCTGAACTAAGGATAGGGAGTGAAGTAATCGAACGCGTTGACAACTTCACTTATCTTGGAAGTCTGATCAGCCCTAATGGGTTGGTGTCTGACGAAATCTCAGCACGGATTCGAAAAGCTCGTTTGGCCTTTGCCAACTTACGTCATCTATCGCGAAGGCGAGATATCCGTCTATCAATTAAGGGATGAGTATACTGCGCGGTAGTTCGTTCCGTTCTATTATACGGCTGCTAAACATGGCCATTAAGAGTAGAAGATATTCGTAAGTTACTAGTGTTTGACCACAGGTGCCTTAGAAATATTACTCGCATCTGCTGGGACCACCGGGTAAGTAATAGTGAGGTTAGACGCAGGGTATTAGGGAATGATGCTAAATCGGTTGATAAGGTTATGAGTCTTCATCGACTGAGATGGTTAGGCCACATGCTGCGTATGCCTGAACACCGATTACCACGACGCGCAATGCTAACCGGTGTTAAGGATGATTGGAAGAAAGTTAGGGGCGACCAAACCAAAACGTGGCATCAGTGCTTGAAGTCACTAACTTCTGGTTTGAGCCATGTTGGGAGATTCAGACTGCCTGGTTGGGGTCCGCGTGACTATCGTAACCAATGGTTGGAGATTCTTGGTGACATGGCTCAGAATCGATCACAGTGGCGTCGGTGTATACACTCTCTGTCTTCCTTTAAGCTAAGAGATTAAAATCGCTTCATATCTTTCTTTCTAGGAACTAATTCTATCTTCCTGTACTATCTCCTTATATGCAATCTTTCTTCCATATATTACCACCACTGAATTAACTACTCCTATGAATCCGGTGTTCATCTTGTTGTGCTAATGCGGTATGGCAACTTGGACCGATGCATATACGTGCCTGGTCTTACGTTGCAGCTGACTGACTGACTGGCTGAACCCTGTAAGATACCAGGTTCTGATGGGTTACATCCACGACTGCTGTCATCTCTTGCGAACATTAATTCGAGACCGCTCGCGACGATCCTCATCATATCCCTTTCACTGGCTGAACCCCCTAGAGATTGGGAAGATGCTATAGTCAGTCCTATATTTAAGGACGGTCAGAGACAGATCGTATCTAACTACCGGCCTGTCAGTCTAACTAGCATAGTCGTTAAGTTACTTGAGATAATTCGGGTTAAGTTACTAGGTCACATAGATTCTCGCAATCTGTTAACTCCTGAGCAACATGGGTTTCGTAACAAGCACTCATGCTTGACTAACTTACTTATTGCGAAAGAGGATTGGACAGAAGTCCTAGATAGCGTTCTCTCTGTCGATGTGATATTTACAGACTTTAGAAAAGCGTTTTACAAGGTTTCGCACTTAGGTCATATACAGAAGCTCTCGAGCTTCGGAATAACAGGTGCTGTATGTGAATGGATAGGAAATGTCTTATGTGATTGCAGACAGTGAGGGCCAGTGGGACGCTATACGAATGCAAGCCGGTCAAAAGTGGTGTACTCAAAGATACCATCTTAAGTCCCCTACTTTTCCTTCTTTATATTAATGAATTACCACTATTGCTTAAGTTGTCGACATAGCGAATGATGTTAAAATCTGGAGAATAATAAGAAGTGAGGATGATCATTTTGATCTCCAAGCTGAGTTAGACGAATTAGTTAGATGGGCTCGGGGTTGGTGCTTAGAAGTTAATTCTGGGAAGAATGTGCTCATACACATCGGATACTGTGATAGTTACCATTATACTATTGATAGTACATCTCTTCCATGCGTCCAAGAACATAGACTTAGAAGTAATAATAAGTCATGACCTAAAAACAACTACGCATTGCAACGCAGCTTCTGCCAAAGGTTATCATGCATTATAGTCACTTTGCCGAGCATTCAAATGCTTTGACTAGATGTTTCGAACTTCATATCCCACCTATGTAAGACCACACTTAGAGCACTGTATCCAAGCAGCTAGCCCATGTCTGATAAAAGATACTAACTCGCTTGAGCGTGTTCAGTGTGTGAGAGCAAAATTAGTGAACGGTTTTTCTAAACTACCTTACAATGAGTGCTTAACACACCTAAACCTTTCCCCTTATGGTATCGTAGGACGCGAGGTAACCTTTTATTGGTACTTTTTATCTTTAATTACGATCTGGTTGTTAGTCTTATCTTTTTGCTTCATCCAGCACTGATAACCTCCGAGGTCATAGCAAGAAGGCTCACAAACAGGGATCTAATAAACTTAAAATGGTGATACTTTTTTCTCATCGAGTGGTCAATGACTGGAACGCCCTACCTGAACAAGTGGTATCAGTCCCATCAGTGAACGTTTACAAGGAGAAGCTGAACCTTCACTGGAAGGCAAACTGTTAGGACTAACAAATGTTCATCAACCTAATATCCTTATTACTAAAGACTGGAAACTATGTGGTAGCTATAGCTACCTTAACGAGGTGTTTTCGAGGTACGTCGTATAGAAATCAAATACCTGTCAGCTCGACGACTAAATACGATGAAGTGCCACATATTAAAACCAGAAAGTGGTGAACTCCCACCAGTACTTATCAATGGAACGATTACATGTCCTCCATTTACGAGACATGAATCACGGGACAAGTACAAATCCAATCTGTTCAAATCAAAGTATAAGCAAAATAGGCCACAAAAATAATTAAAAATTGGAAAAATATTTGGAAACGCAACGTACCAAAAGCAGACTAAGATTATTACAAGGAAATCGCTCGGTGACGCCGTAACGCTTTATACAAACTTGACGCTTCGAAATTCGAACGTCCAAACACTGCCGAGTCTAAATAGGAAATTGTTTGTTCCTTAAACTCTGCATCTTAATAAAAGAAACACATTCCTGGCTGCAGATAAGCATATTTCTTATCGTTTTTTGTCTGAATATCAATGTTAGAA
The DNA here is from genome assembly GCA_946903255.1 of Schistosoma spindalis. Classification (NCBI taxonomy): domain Eukaryota; kingdom Metazoa; phylum Platyhelminthes; class Trematoda; order Strigeidida; family Schistosomatidae; genus Schistosoma; species Schistosoma spindalis. The sequence goes on along the minus strand of OX336420.1, from coordinate 69,733,408 downwards.
GCATTAGCTAACAGTAAGAGATATGATCATGGAATTACATCAAGAATGATCGGAAGATGAAAACAGAAATGATATAGCTCGAATTCTCATAACATTTTGACGGAGATAATCATATACGTTTCATCAACAAGCTCTAGCTGAGCGATATCAGGCTACCGATTTTAGACCGTTTTGTAGCGGTAAATGGCGAACATAGCAGCCGGTTATGTCCCTGACGGGATTATGAAAGTTTTCTACCTCATCGACACTGGCACAAAAGTAAGCGTTCTTCCAACGATTTCTAACGGCAGTCTAAAGCTCATAGGTGGCAAACGGAAAACAGATCGCCGCGTATGGTAAACGGTACGTCTATGTTAACGTGGGTTTACGCAAACCCATCAACTGGATCTTCGTTATTTCAGATGTTTCTATGACAATCATTGGTATTAACCTTCTACAACATCATATTTTACTCATCGACACGCTCAAACGAAGGTTACTCGACGGAAACACTGACTTACCTGTTTCTGTAACTTATTTTTCCGATTGTAGATAATACCCAGTCACAGTAAGGCACACGGTCGATCTATACTACCAACAAATACCTTATAAGTACCCTGAGATATACCGAACGCAACCAAAATTCCCACGTGTAATTTAGCAATGTTATATATCAGATCACGACTACAGGACCACCTGCATTCTCGAAAGCGCGCCGACTAGCTCCTAAAAATATGAGGTTGGCTTAAAACGAATTCGACCATGTGATAGACTTAGGAATCATTCGGCCATCAAACGGCCCATGAGCACCTTCCTTATACATGGTCCCTAAAAAGGACAACAACAATTGGTGTCCAACTCGTGACTATAGGCGACTGAATGAGGAAACCATTCCTGTTCGTTACTCAGTACCTCACATTCACGATTTCACAGCTACCTTGAAAAGTACAACGTATTTCGAAAATGAACTTTGTTAGGGCATATAACCGAATTTGCATGACCGTTGACAACATTCTTAAAATAGCAATCATCACACCTTTTGGTTTCTACGAATTTTCGTACATGCTTTTAGGCTTAAGAAATGCTGCGAAAACTTTACAGAGATTCATCGATGACGTTTGTCGAAGTCTCAACTTCGTATGTACATATGATGATGATGTCGAACAAAGAATCTCATCTTCAGCATCTTGATCTGTTCTTTTGACGGCTACAAAAGCACGGCATTACTGTAAACATTCAGAAATGCCAAACTAGCATTGAATGACGACATCTCAGACATGTTATTGATGCTCAAGACAATCGACCTTTAAAAACCAAAGAGGCGGCAATTCTTAATTACCCAGAACCGACCACAATCAAGCAATTACGCACGTTCAACCACCTATTAAGTTTTTATAGATGGTTCATACCAAATTACGAGTCTCTTATGAGACTTTTAATCAACCAACTTCCTGGAAATTTGAAATTCATCGATTTGGACGACGTCGCGCAAAGCATTCTCCATAATTAAGGAATCTATCACCAGAGCAACGTTACTCGTACACCAGGACATCAAAGCATCCATTAGTGTCACACTAAACGCATAAAACTCGACGATCAGAGGAATCTTACAACAATGGTTTAACCACACCTATCAACCCTTAGGCATTCTTCTGAAGATGATTCCTAGACTCCAAATCGAGATGTAGCACTTCCAGTAGGGAACTGCGAGTCATGTATTGTGCTGTATGGCACTTTCAACACTGTTGAAGATCAAGAATCCACTCTTTTCACTGATCAAAAAATTCTTAACTTCTCTTAAAGCTCAGCTTTAGACAAGTACTCCCCTGTAGAGTCTGAACGTTGGACAACATTTCGCAGTTTACTTCAGACATACAACACGTTTCTGGAGCAAACAATGCATTTTCAGACGCTTTGTCTCATAGAACTCCCTTGAACAATTTTCAAGGAATCAACCTTCTTGAACTCGCCTAGCTTCAAAAGGAAGACACTGTTCTTCAGAACGGATTATTTTCAACAAGCGTTAAATCGCGTATTGAACAGTTGGAGACAGGTAATAAGACCTTATTATGCGACACGTCTATAGATAGGGATCGTCCAGTCGTGAAGAAATATTATCGACGCAACGTCTTTATTACGTTGCAAAACGTTTTAATCCATGCGATCGTGCAACCATCAAGCTCAAAGCGTAACGATTTCGCTGGCCTGATATGGATAAAGACTCAAGGGAGTGGGCACGCTCCTGTATAAGCTGCTAGAAATCTAATGTGATAAGACATAATAAATATCCCATGGGCTCTTTCACAACTCCTGATGCTCGTTTCGATCATGTCCATCTGGAGTTGGTGGGACATTTACACGAACAGGCTTACAAACGCGGTGCGCTCAGTTAAACCTGTTTCCACTCGACTGCAGTCAACTGGTGTTTTCGTTCAACCTGTCTTACGATATAATACACACGCCCTTGTAAGTCGCAACTCAGTTCGACGACCCCTCGAAACAGCATACTAAGGACCCTTCAAAGTTCTTCAGTGCAAATTTAATTACTGTATAATCGATGAGAACGGAACTAACGATAGCATCAGCATCGATTGCATCAGAGCAGAGTATTTAAGAGAAAACCGTGTCCACGTCGGTTTTCTTTTTGTACAATCGGAGGACAGGAATCCTGCACTTACGATACCTCATCCGATAATCGACAATCACGATAATACTTTGACGGCATCTGACAACGGACTCAAAACGACGCGTTTTGCAACATGAATAAGGTTTCCAGAACAACTAAACGATTACTGCACGTGAAACACTAAATAACATTTTGTTTCGTCACGACTTTTCGTCGTATTATGCTAAAAAATAAAACAAACAAACAAGTTTCAATATACTTATTTATATATTTGTTTATTCTAAAAAAATAATTTTTTTGTTGCTGATGCGCTCGCTTATACCTGTATATTTATATATTCTCAAAAAGCCCTTTATGTATAAATCGTTTTTACTCAGTCGCATGTCTACCAAACGCATGTATCTTAGCTTTTTTTCTTTTTCACCCGTTTTGTAGAAGTTCGATTCGACATACATTTACATATCCCTCCTTCTTTTTACAAACGGCTGGGAAAGATAGACTTTATGATGAACCGAAACTTTCATTGTATCCGTTTCTTCATTATTATATTGCACCACATGACTTATTATAGTGAGGAAGGCCGACCGGACGCTGATGAACATAGCAAGCCAGCAGAAGAGTGTTTACCAGCGACAAACTCGTTGGGTTTAAACTCCTAGCTGGCCACATCTTAGTATCATTACTACCCTACTAGACGGGGAGTGATCTGTGGTGGTAAATAAATCCCCAAAACCAATACCTCTGTAACTTTTCAAAATTCGATGCTGACCATATTAGTTTTAATAGATTCAGCTTGCTGAAGGCGCTCGGTCATGCATCCGCGTCAAATCACGAGTGGAAGCGCCGTGCTCAACATCCCCTGCAATTACTAACCAGTCTAGGTTAGTAGGTCCTATCAAACATACCTTCGAATATCCTCGCTTCTGACTCTGGTTTTACTTAGTGGGCACGATTCAATTATAGGTGTTACTGGTTAAGGTACTGTCAAACTACAAATATTTGTGTCATCTTTAGTTCAAATGACGTTTAAATAACCCACCTTTTAAGAACACTTTCAGTCTTAGTTCGTAAACTACAAGAGCTAGGTGGCGTACGATAATCCTGAAAGTGGTTGCCTATTAGTTGGCTCAACTTCAGTGATATGACAGATAGAGTTTTTACCACGTATAGAGGTAACGAGTTTCAATAGTCAATGAATCTATGGAAAAATCGACGGTCATCTGATTAGTTATTTGTTCTGGGCTTGTGAACTATTTTAAGGTGTCATCGTAAATTATGTTTTAATAGAAAAGAAGAACAGAGGCAAATCGGATGCAAATTTTTGCTTGGGGAAATCAAAAACTGTGATGACGTCTTATCTGGCACTTCTATGTAACAAGTAGTATACGTATGGTTTATCAGGTCTATTGTTACTCATGTATCTACTGATACCCCCTAACATACACATATAAGCCCTGCACTGTAGGTGGACTTACTCTTTACACATATTCAAGTCCTGGAACTCACTGGCGTCTGTGATTTAAGCGATTTCTATATAGGGCGTTTGATATACACTTGATAACTCTGAACAGTAATTTACTGTAGTTTGTTAGTATTACTTATTTTCTTGTCAAATATACATGGATCCCTGGATGAGAGCATCAGTCGTCCTCAGCTTTTAGGTACGAAAACATGATACTTGAGCTGAAGCTCCTGTTTCGTTTGTGGTGGTCAGTGTTCGATATATTCCTTAAACTCCGTATACAGTTCGTCTCGGTAACCGTCACTAAATAACGCTCCAACGGTATATTAATCAGAAGGCGAATACAAAGTGTTAGTTACGTTTATTATGGGACCACACAGAGATATCAGAAGTTACAGATGCGTTAAGCAAGCATGAAATAGTTGTGCCGAAAGGCAGGCAGACAGGCGAGCGAGCGGACGGGCTAGAGAGAGCAAGGGCAAGAGAGATCGAGCGAGCGAGTGAATGAATATGAATAACATGGACATATATATACATAGTGAAATGAATGAATCATCGAATCAGTTAAGTAGTTAATAGTAAGGCTATTAGCGTGAATAAATGCGTAGGCAGTAAGGCTTACCCAAGCATACATGTTCATACATTCGCAACAGTAATAAGGATACATTGATATAGATAAGTTGTCGTACGGATGACTCAGTTAATAGGTTAATAAAATGACTTAACCGAATTAAATGTGAACAAACACAATAGCATGTGAGCTGTTATACGTTCCTAACCACTTGGAGGACGGAAATAAACATCAAGGCTTTACAGAAGTGTGGGGCAATACGATCGTTTCCAGGAAAGGATTATGCAGATAACTAGTTCTTTTTTAGAATTTGTTTGACTGAACTTTCATTTCGAGCTCTTACATCTTGATAAGTCTTGCGATTTTGAACGCTATACTCGATTCCTAAGCTATTCTGAAACTCCCAAGCTAGAACTATACAGCGACCTGAACACGAGAGAGAAGGCACAAAGTATGCGAAAAGCACTTTACTCCAAGGTTCCTTTTAATATAGAAAACAGAGGGTTTTTGTAATATTCTAAATGTCCTTGGGTTGCTCGAAGATTCTGGTATGCTACTAAACATAGTAGCGATATAACAATCAACCAATCAGAACCTCTACATGGGACGTTTCATATCCTTGATGTTTCAGGCTAAACTCCAAGTGAACGCTGATTGGATGAAATGCTTCTTAAGGTTTCCTGATCCTTGCATCTTTTGCTAGAACTTTTCTTTTTCATCCCAACACATCTGTTTTGAATAGATAGCACTGTAAGTTTAGTTAAGAAATGAAGTATATCAGCAACTCGTTCATGTGTAAAGAATGATTAGCATTGTAATGCACACTTACCACTTTCCCTCTAATCCTTTTTGTATCTGATAGGTTGCGGAATGAAAGCTGACGCCGACTCTTACTTCTACGCGGTTGTCTAGATTTTGAAGACCTACACATTTGAGAGGAAGTAGGAATATAATGGGCAGATCGATGTCAACTAAAAGATTTGTGCTTCATAAATAACCTAGACCTATCCCATACACACCAACAATTCAGATGAAGACAACCAGTGAAGCAGCAGTCTCTGCATCACCAGGTTTCAACATATACAAGGGAAAAATCAGAATCCTTAAATACAACACGAAAATTACTAACCCGATCACGCTTGATGAAGAAGCACTGGAAGATGTGGAATCTTTCACGTAACTGGAAAGCATCATTGAAAAACAAGGAGGATCTGATGCAGTCGTAATGGTGAGGATTGCAAAGCAAAGACTGCATTCCTACAATTGAAGAATATTTGGAATTCAAAACAAAATTAAGAAACCGAACCTACAAAACGAGGCAAAGCATTCGGTTTCAGGAACTTGATCTCCAAAATCCCTATGAAATCCTCTTCAATGCTGAAACACCTGAGCCAACACCATTCAAACTATCTATCAATGCAATTGAAAATATTCAGCTAACAACCCAAAAATTCGAACTCAGTCTGAAAACAGAAAAATTTCGAAACCCATGCGAAGTTGCTATTGTAGAATAGTCGTCTAGTTTGTTATACATATTGCTATTATAGTGGGCGTATTTTTAAAATTGCAGGTCCGTCATAACGTGACTATTTAATATGTAAGATCATGCGTTGAAGTCACACCACTGTCTATACTGTCTAATCGCATCATAAAAATCAGCAATATGATATTTGGCTTTTATAAGGAAAACATTTAGGCTGAAGATAGAACAATATATTCAATATGAATAGAAGAGATAAGTTACACAAGAATGACCACGCCTAGAAGACAAAGTCATGCCACCCTACTGAGTTGAACCAATGTTCCCGCGTTCTTCGTTGTTGGCCTTCTCTCCGTGTCAAATGTTAAACATTTATTTTCCCAGTTATCTCATGTCCAGCTTTGAAAGTTGTGTGGTTAAGATCAATGTTACGAATTTAGAGATCCCAGGAAATTCAAGTGGAATTGAATGTTAGACTTAACACAGAGAACTTCTCTCCTTTAGTCAGATTCTAAAGACGACAACCCTCCTGAAGAGAAAATATTAGAGGTGTTTGTTCCAAATGAAGTATTAAGCAGGGACTGAAAACATTCTAGAATAGTTCCGAATTCAGCCTGCTAATTATTTACAAAAAACTTGAGGAGACAAGATATGCTTGCTTTTACTGAGTCTTAAGTGGAAGAAAAGCGCAAAGACTCACATAACGTGATGGCCAGGTTTTCTCAGTGGCCAAGAGTATGACACAAGTCGTCCAAGGGGACCAAACGGACAGCACAGAAAACCATGATGGTTTACAATTCTTGGTTTGGGTAGGTGAGAGCCATATCTCCAAATACTTTATTATGCGCCTAGAAATCGGTTTTTTAAACACATAATGCGGTGACCAAGCCTATCGAATGACTCGGGGAAGTTCAAGTGGTAGATAAACACCGGATGATTATGTCACAATGAGATAGTCCATGTATTTCAGACCACCAACCAAGTACAAAGTTAACGGATTTCTTGACTGGGGAATGCTTGGAAAGAGTAGCAAGAATCAAACAAAGTGAATATGAAGACTGTCTAAAAGCTCTGTGTTGAATTTTGTTCAGTTACGCAAGTTTGTATGGGATCAAATGTTTCAAAATCTATTTGCGGCTACATTTGTTTTTTTATGTCGGATATTATTAAAGGAGTTAGGAGCGCGCTATCTAACTCTATGGAGTTCGGCGAAATTGCGGACGAGTTGCAAGTTTTTGGGCTTATCGTTGATGATCAGGTCGTTCTTGAGAAATGTAAATTGTGTATGAAAAGTGACCGTTGTATATAGTAAGTTTTTTGGGCGAAAGGTGGGGCTTAAATGCTAGTACACTCGTGGAAAAATATGTTGCTTTTCAAAGGAATACCGATCTACCTGATCGTATTTCACTAAAAAATGTTGAAATTTTTGATAGAGAGGTAAGTTTTACTATTAAATCTCACTTTGCAGACGTCGGCAAAACTAGATACCGCTAAAAGCCGAACCCCTAAATCACATGTTCCAAAATCCGCAAAGAGCTTGTTGACAAAAAATATGTTACAAGAGCTGTAAGGTCCTCTGTTTAATCTTCATTCTCTAGGATGGTTGCGGAAGCCTGCAGCGATCAAAGGGATCTATTGAGTTCCTACGGTGTTTCGAAGGCATTAATTCCTGCACTAAATGGACGATTAATTTCATCAAACAAAGGTACCTATAAAGACTACAAAAATGTAGCTTTGTTTTAATCATAGAAAATGAACTTGAACTTGAGTCTCATGAAACTCAGCTAATAGCGTCTTATCCTTCAGACGCTTTTGAGTCGCCTATCCTTAATGATATAACTGATCTCACTGACTGGACTCCGATTCTGCTCACTACCGGGACCTATGGAAATCGATACATGAATCAACACACCTTAGAAAATGCAGAGAGTAAGTTTGATTTTTACAATGGGGTCCTAGTGTTATACACATGTAGTTTCATTCGTCATAACTAAGTCTTCGTATCATCTGTTCAAGTTTAATGCATTACCAATTATTATTATCATTATTATTATACTAACTTGCTTCAATATTCCAGAAATGTGGATCACGAATGCTGTTATAAAAATTACGAATATTTGGATCGAATTAACCTAATTATAAAGTACACGTACTACTACTATCTGACCGATCAGACCGAAGTTGGTAGACCCGTGATTGAACGCGTAGTTTAGTAGTCCTGGGTATTTTTCACACGAATGTCTTCGATACGCTCTTGATTGCATCTCCTGGAATATCTGTTGACACACATCACAGCAGTTGCCTTAATTCTCTGACCATCATTCCTTATGCTGTCTCATTTAATACTAGTTTCCGAACTAATTCTTTCCTGTACTATCTCCTTATATGCAATCTTTCTTCTATATATTACCACCACTGAATTAACTACTCCTATGAATCCGGTGTTCATCTTGTTGTGCTAATGCGGCATGGCAACTTGAACCAATGCATATACGTGCCTGGTCCTACGTTGCAGCTGACTGACTGAGTTTCCGATTGAATAACTTGAAGTTAATGGTTGCACTTAGTTGATGCGTAATGGGGAGTTATGTTATAAAAATGGGTTTTTCTCCAATTCTGACTCAGCTAATAATCTTGTATGTAGACTTCTTAGGAATTTTACGAAAACCAGTAAACATTAAATCTGCAGATGACTTTTGATCTCTTGGGTCATATAAGCTCTCCTGCCCGATAAGTTCATAATATAGGAACTCTAAAACGCATCACTTGTTAGAAAACTTTGTGGTTCCACCTTACTTTTTGCTTACAGCATTGACAACTAAATACTTTTGATAGGATAGCTTTTTATGATAATGCAGATTGTCCTCTGCAAAGATCACGCCTTGAGCACTTTAACTTGTGTGGTAGTCTCCAGCAAACTTTTCATATATTAAGGCACCTGATTGTGGACTTACTGGAGGACGGTACAGAAACCCTCGGAACTTGCATTAATCTCATGTCACTTATTTTCTAATGTCTGTTTAAAACAGTAACCGAAATATCCTCAACTCATTAACGATAACTCTAACCTGCAGTATCACTTTCATGAGATGTGGAGTCGTTAAGATCTAAAGATAAATCGTTATCAATGAGGAAAACAACATACATAATTAGACACTCAGCGATCCCATCGTTTCATTGTCGCATAGTCCTCAGCGTCAAATTCACTACTGTCAGACAGCTATAACGTAGGACCAGGCACATATATACATCGCCACACCTCATTAGCACAACAAGATGAATACCGAATTCATAGGTGTTACCTCAGTGGTAGTAATACGTAAAAGAAAGATTGTTCATAAGGATATACTACAGGAAGAAAGAATTAGTTCGTAGAAAGAAAGGTATAAAGCAATTTTAATCTCTCGGTTTAAGGGGAGACAAAGAGTGTATACACCGACGTCATTGTGATCGATTCTGAGCCATGTCACCAAGAATCTCCAACCATTGGTTACTAGAGTCACGCGGACCTCAACCAAGTGGTTTGCATCTACCAACATGACTCACACTAGAAGTTAGTGATGCCGCGTTTTGGTTTGGTCACCCTTAACTTTCCTCTAACCATCCACAACACTTGTCAGCATTGCATGTCGTGGTAATCGATGGTTGGGCTTGCGTAACACGTGGCCCAATCATCTCAGTCGATGATGATTTACAACCTCATCAACTGACTTACCATCATTCCCTAATACCCTGAGTCTAACTTCACTAATACTTACCCGGTAATCCCAGCAGATGCTGGCAATATTTCTAAGACATCTGTGATCAAATACTCGTAGCTTACGAGTATCTTCTACTCTTAACGACCGCGTGTCACAGCCGTAAAGTAGGGTAGAACGAATTGTCGCATAGTATATTCATCCCTTAATTGATAAACAGATATCTCACCTTCGCCATAGGTGACGTAAGTTGGCAAAAGCCGAACGAGCTTTTAGAATCCGTGCTGTAGAAACAGCAGTGATGTCTGCAAGTACGGTAAACTACAAGGTTAGGGAGAAACACTGGATCTCAGCAGCGTCGACTGCCCTGATAGATGCTCGAAAACCATTCCATCTGGCTCTGAACATAACGAAGAGCGAAGTCAGCTTAAGCGTAAGCTGACAAGAAGCCTACGCAAAGATCGTGAACAGTGGTGGGTAGCGAAAGCAAGAGAGATGGAAAAGGCAGCGGCAATAGCTAACCACAGGCAACTGTTCAGACTTGTTAAGGAAACCGGTATTAGGAACCCAACTGTTAGCGAAACAATCTCAGAGAAAGATGGACATATTATTCATTCTCAACCCAGGAGATTGGAACGATGGACAGAACACTTTAGGGATCAGTTCAACTGGCCTTCAGCCACACTTCGGTTTCCCACGATCTCCAATCTACCTGAAAGGCAAATTAATGTAAGTCCTCCGACTCTTTACGAAGTTGAAAAAGCTATAGGAAATCTGAAGCGTGGGAGAGCAGCAGGCCTGACAGGTTTACCCCTGAGATTTTTAAGGATGGTGGTCCAGTATTAGCAGCGAGATTGACTGAGGTCTTAGGTAGAATCTGGGAACTGGACGTAATCCCATCTGACTGGTCTCAATCACTGATTGTGCCAGTCTATAAGAAAGGACAAAAGTCTTCTTGTGACAATCACAGAGGAATTAGTTTGACCAATATAGTGTCTAAAATATTAGCTTCAATAATACTTCGACGTCTAACCAAAGTTCGTGAAGAGCAGACTAGAGAAAACCAGGCTGGTTTTCGACCTGGACGTGGTTGTATTGATCAAATATTCACATTACGTCAGGTCCTAGAACATAGACACACATTCAGACGCCCCACAATGGTAGTATTTCTCGACCTTAAGGCAGTGTTTGTCACTGAAAGGAGTACCAAAGAAGTACATTAACCTTATACAGGCTCTCTACTCGAACACAACTGGTCGAGTGAGAACTTATGGTGAACTGTCATCAGAATTGATTGCCTCAAGTGGTGTTCATCAGGGCTGTCCACTCTCCATTCTTGTTTAACTTTGTCGTTGACGTGCTTTTAGAGGTAACACTTTCCTCATCTAAATTTCCAGGAGTTGAACTTCTACCGGGAGATCCACTTGTTGACTTAGAATATGCCGATGACATAGTTCTATTTAGTGAAGACGCTGACAAAATGCAGAGTCTGCTGACCACTCTAAGCAACAATGCAAGCATGTTCGGCATGCGATTTTCTGCCTCGAAATGCAAAATGTTGCTTCAGGATTGAGTTTCATCGACACCCGAACTAGGGATAGGGATTGAAGTAGTTGAGCGTGTTGACCGCTTCACTTATTTCGGAAGTCTCATCAACCCTTGTGGTTTGGTGTGTGACGAAATCTCAGTACGGATACAGAAGGCTCGACTAGCTTTTGCCAACTTGCGTCATTTGTGGCGTAGGCGAGATATCCGTCTATCAACCAAAGGACGGGTTTACTGCGCAACAGTTTGTTCCGTCCTACTTTATGGCAGTGAAACATGGCCAGCAAGAGTAGAGGATATTCGTAGGTTACTAGTATTTGACCATAGGTGTCTTCGATACATTGCTCGTATATCCTGGGACCACCGAGTAAGTAATGCAGTTGTTATGAAACGGTTACTAGGTAAGGATGGCAAATCAATTGATGGTGTAGTGAAACTTTATCATTTGAGATGGCTGGGACACGTTACGTATGCCCAACTACCGACTGCCCCGACGTGCTATGTTTTCTGGTGTAGGAATAGGTTGGAAGAAAGATAGGGGCGGCCAGACCAAAACATGGCACAAATCCATGAAGTCACTGACAAGTGGACTGAGTCATGTTGGTAGGTGTAGACTACCTGGTTGGGGACCGCGAGACGATAGCAACCGATGGTTAGAGACCTTGAATGACATAGCTCAAAATCATTTGCAATGGCGCAGGTGCATCCACTCTCTGTGTTCTCTCAAACTCTAATCTTCTGTATTCTTCATGTCCTTTATTTTCTTTCCAAATCTATTCCACTGGACTATACTCCTTAAATAACATCATCAAACCTTAATGTTCCATATCACTACTTATACTTTCACTACCTCTACCACTATGGGATTTGAATCGATAACTGAATCTCTGTTCTAATGTGGTATGGCAACTCGAACTGATGTACGTACGTACGAAGTTCCACGCTGTTACTGACTGACTGTTTGCAGCCAAACTGGCTTTATGATGACTAATGGTAGTCTGCGAACTGAAATAGGTGGAATGAGGTTCAACCTTATCACCCATTAGTTGAAGGTCGAGTGCTTTAAATAATAAGACAGCACATTTTAATGATTTACCAAATACTTGTCTACTGAAGGATGATAATAACACGAGTTAGAAAACTCAATATAGAAAAACGTGCTCTAATCGCACGTTCAAAACCAAGTTAGTAATGGGATCCTACCTCATCAAAGCAACAATAAGGTCTTTTTGCCACCGATAAAATGGAGATTTCACTGTCGCTAAAGTGATCAAAAAAGAGCAAATTGAAGACAACATAAAGTTTGACCCTGTGATGCTACGAAGCTGTACGAAAAAATTCGTATATTACTAGTAGCATTGTGCCTACGTTTCTGAATCGACATGATAACTTCTACTCATCCATTTAAACTTTTAGAAGACCCAAGACGCGATAATTTCCTACGATATCGGTTTCGAAACATTATCGATTGTCCTTGTGCCCACAAAAGCAATTGATTTAACCCTGGATAAAACTAATCGTCTTTTTTCATCTAACTACTTTCGACCTGTTCTTATTTGAAGGAGGGTGATTGCTTTACTCACCATCCCCCAGTATATATGAACAGATATCGAGTTATAAAATGCCTTTTGAAACCTAGTATTGGCTAGGATATTTTGCTAATCTGCAAGTGACTTAACTCGTTATTTTCATGGCTTATCCGGGTGTGATCCCCTAAGAAAACCATCTGCTTCCGTCTGGGCACCCGGGCAGTATCACAGTCAACACACAAATCAAGTGACTTGTGTGGCGCATATGTATCTGGTGTCCTTTGTACCAATATTTGTGTTCAAATAAATAAATAAATAAATTTATATATGCTCTTTAGTGAGTTGATAGATATCTTTAAAATTAAGCTTCGTTTGACATTTGGTTGGAACTCCAGTCAATCCATTTTCATTGACCAGTTAAGGATGACTACTTTAATTGAATACCGAAAACGTAAGGATGAGTTTAGCATACACTAGATTATAATCGAAATTTAAAGATGTGATACAAAAGAGTGGCAGTTACAAATATATTCACGTCTGAAACATCATAGCGTAAATCTTGATCAAAGCAGTCATCTATGCAAGTTACCAACACAAACAAAAAAAACAATAAAAGCAAAAGCTTAGTTGCATGCTAAATATCATAAAAACTGAGAAACGACAATGAAAACAAGTAGTTTCAGTGAAAGAGAAGCATAGGATATTATTGTGTTAAGGATATCCGTATATAAGCTAGTTATCATCCCAAATTTCAACTTTAAATTATGGGCACTTTGGGCAATTAAACCAAGAAGTCTGTACCATTTTGCACAAGTGAAACCAAAAGTCAGTGGTTTCATTAGTTGATTCGATGTTGTAAAATGCTAATATTTAGCTTTAGCCAAACTTTTCTGTTTGTAACAAAAATGGTTGGTACAATCGGCTACCAAGAAATTTACAAACGTATTCTTACGTTAATCAGGAGAGATGGTGGTGGGAGGTGACTGAAAATGAGTAACGTTCCCAACCATTTTAATAAATGAATATTTACAACCTCATGGACTTGTAGACTATTTTTATTATCCGACTTGTAAATGAAGACTCACTAGTGACTCACACTTGTCCCTAAACACCCAAACTGAAGTAACTAACTGGCATTAAGGTATCAATTAATTGTGTTTGGTCAGGAGTAGAACCGATCCCTGTTTGCAGCTGGGCTATAACCTGTTAAAATGTGGATTTGCTACGTATTACTTATCTAACTTAGCAATACATAGAACACTACAATGAAGATTACAACAATTTGTGCTGGTTTATCAGGCCGAACGCCTGTCAGAGTAACTGGATTTATTAGCACGAAACATCCAGTCATATGCAGCGCAGAACCTGGCAAATGTGTGTTGCTACTGCCCATTAATACAGAGAGGTAAAAAGTCGAAATAAATCCCAGAGTAATAAAGGTAGTAACATTATTAGTGGTAATAGAAAAGATTGGGCATAGAAGATGTGATTCGAGGAAATATAGATCGGTGGAATGAAAGAAATTTTTATCAAGCTAGTCTGAAGGAAAACAAAGTGAATATACCTTCGCCAGTGCAAACGATTGAACCACATCATCCAAAGTTTCTAACCATTGGTTAGGCACGTGAAGCATTTATAAAATTCATCGATAACGAATAATTTTGCAGTATAACGCTAGTCATGAATATGAGACTCTGAAATGGAAAACAAATCATTATCAAGGTTGCTGAGTTTTTGTTTGGTTTTTACCAAGGTGGAAATACTTAAGACAAGTCTAGACAGTTACCGATCTTAAATGACCAATTTAAGAATACGACTGTGTAGCAACTTCAAACTATTTTGGAGGCCGTGAGTTAGTGGTTAAGATGTTTGACTTTCAACCACTAAGCTCCAAGTTAGACAACCCGATTCATCTACTTTGATTTACGCAACCAGTTAGTATTATTAGCCTTCACATAGACTGTGGCTCATATCGAATTACCGGAAGGATGAGTTAATTATTAGTATTAGAGCACATTGAGAAGTGAGTGGCCAGGTACCTAAACAGTTTTTAATCACACCCAATATTTGATCTAGGGACCTAATTTGCGAGACAGTGAAACAATATTAAGTAATGTATTCCGGCAAGGGTCGATGATTGAAGCGAATTCGTAAGCTACTTAATCCTTTTAAATTTGAAACCGAAGTCCCTTACTAGTTTGAAATCAGGGTTATTTATTCTTCCTACTTACCTGAGTCACTAGAAATAATAATTTTAATTATTTGCCAAGTAAAAGTCTGTGTACTTAGCTCTGATTCACTCATTCTGTGACAAAGCTTGTAACAGTACCCGGTTTTTAATATCGAAGTAGGCGAAAGGATAAGGAACAACATGCATTGTAGAGTATAGATGCTGATACTATAATGTTAGCAAGAACCTTACGTCTGTCATTTGCAGGTTTAGTAAGGTGAGACCCCTGACTTCCAACAATGCAACCCTGAAACGAGGTTTTCGGTGCTGGGTGTTTTGGTGTCCTTAAAACGAACGTGACAATTATTCATTGCTAATTTTGATGAATGTGTTGGCTGAAGTGAAGTCAAACTCCCAAAATGCTAAACAGCTGCCCTATGGAAATCTTGAGAAAATTGAGTCCACCTCTTTAAAAGAAAACCAACGGATATATATATATATATATATATATATATATATATTCAGAGTACGGTATTGTGTTACATCAGCAACACCCGGTTGAAAAACAAGCTTAGTCCTCAAAAGAAATATTGACGAAATGCAGTCCGAAAAGCAAGATAATGTGCATGACTGACGCTTTAAAGGCATAAGCGAATGAACTAAACATAATGGTTTGCACCCCAAAAGTTACAATAAAGAAAACAGATAAATATCAGGATGCTAAATAAGAATTTACTTGACACTCGAGATGTATTTTCTCCGTGAAATAAATCTAAAACCTATATTATGATAGGCCGATACAAAAAAGTGAGGTTTCTTGGGAGTGACGAAGATGGAGTTCACGCTTACAAAGACATGTCACATATCGACCATTTACACGACGACAAACGGTCTAAAATAATCGTAAATTCAGACAATAGAATAGTGGTTTTACGAGGAAAAATGATTCTGAAATAAATCCGCTGAATAAATTATTATAACGTAATGTTCTGAATGACTCGCACAGATGAGACAATTACAACAGCGAAAACTGGATTGGCTTCGTATTTAGATAATAGTGAAGAAATCTCAGCACGGATTCTAAAAGCTCGTTCGGCTTTTGCCAACTTACGTCACCTATGGCGAAGGTGAGATATCTGTTTATCAATTAAGGGATGAATATACTATGCGACAATTCGTTCTACCCTACTTTACGGCTGTGACACGCGGTCGTTAAGAGTAGAAGATACTCGTAAGCTACGAGTATTTGATCACAGATGTCTTAGAAATATTGCCAGCATCTGCTGGGATTACCGGGTAAGTATTAGTGAAGTTAGACTCAGGGTATTAGGGAATGATGGTAAGTCAGTTGATGAGGTTGTAAATCATCATCGACTGAGATGATTGGGCCACGTGTTACGCAAGCCCAACCATCGATTACCACGACATGCAATGCTGACAAGTGTTGTGGATGGTTAGAGGAAAGTTAAGGGTGACCAAACCAAAACGCGGCATCACTAACTTCTAGTGTGAGTCATGTTGGTAGATGCAAACCACTTGGTTGAGGTCCGCGTGACTCTAGTAACCAATGGTTGGAGATTCTTGGTGACATGGCTCAGAATCGATCACAATGACGTCGGTGTATACACTCTTTGTCTCCCCTTAAACCGAGAGATTAAAATTGCTTTATACCTTTCTTTCTACGAACTAATTCTTTCTTCCTGTAGTATATCCTTATGAACAATCTTTCTTTTACGTATTACTACCACTGAGGTAACACCTATGAATTCGGTATTCATCTTGTTGTGCTAATGAGGTGTGGCGATGTATATATGTGCCTGGTCCTACGTTGTATCTGACTGACTGTGATGTCAGTGTAGGCATCATTGTTAGAATGTTACGTGAAATTATAATCTTGTGTCATAATGTGACGGTTAAATAGCGGATTAGTGTGTGTATGCATTTCTAGACCTCCTATAACATTAACGGAGATATTTCCCTGACGACGAATAAAATAATCTACAAAATTGCACAATGAACAATTATAATGTTGGCCAATACTGTACCTTTTAAAGGTTTGCTATCCACAAATCTATTTTTGTGATCAGACCTACTTATATGTTATTTCCTTATATTTGCTACTTTTATTTTTTGCCATGTATAAATATATCGTGTTTTTTTTTCGTATACAGTTATTGACAACTGGACTTGGGAAACTATCAAACGTGTTTTGAGTAGCATACCTGAAGGATCATTGGTTGAAGGTGATCAGAATATTCAACAATCTTCTCAACCTACAAGTCGGCAAGTTTTCCATCTATTATTGTATTGTTTTTAAAAACATTAGACGAAATTTCAATCCTTATCCGTTTCTCCCTAAATATTGAACCGTTAGTCATACACACTTGATAAACCGAATGAATTCTCTAAATGTTTTGATCGAAAGTTGTTGTCTTGCTTAATCTGTGATGCACTATCGGGGATCCATCTTCGAAAAGTATAATCACGGACTATTAAGTTTCTACCCGCTGTTGTATGGGTTAAACTTGATGAAAATCCTAAGTAAGAAAAGTATTGCCCCGATAAGTTATTGAATGTATTAATCACTGTTTTAGGTTTATTTTGGTATCTAATTGTGTCCCTAAATGTAAAATATATTGGTGAGTGTTTATAGTTCATTGGCGTAAGAAAAGTACTTTATCGTTTAACCGACTATCAATTAACTTGGAGACGAATCCCTGTATGTGTTGACAAATCCAGTGGCACCTAAAAGAGATTATGGACATTATCAAATGACGGTTCTTTGAAATGGATTTCGAGAGTGAAAATTGAGTGGTCTTTTAATTAGTCAATTGTTAATAAAACCTCACGAAATATCGATGTTACAACAGTAACAGTAGTATTGGCAGTGTTGTATCCGTAATTTCCCTCAGAGTAAATTCTCAGTTAACTGTTACTAAAGCAAATTATCCTAGTTCTACGCCTAACAATTTGATATTTGAACGATTTTGAAGCAACAATGTCTTATATGTTAGCATTTTAACGAACTCTACTGTCTAGTTTCAATTCATAGTCCAACATATTTGCTAAGATTTAAAAGATATATCTTTTGATTTTGTTGAAAACAAATGTGCATAAGGACATCATCTGAATTTTCCTAGTAGTAATTATGAACATATTTCCAGAATTATATTTCTTTATGCAAATGCTGATTTTGTGCACCTTTTAATTGATACATTCTATTGCTAAGCAATGGTAAATTAATGTTCACTGAATAAAAATTCCTTGACTTTATTCATACTTATGCTATAAAATCGTATCATTTTTTTAAAATCCGACTATCAATCTAGCGACTCGTTATCGTCATTAATCAGTAAAAATGAATGCTCTCAACCAACGAGAATTGAAACTTCTACACTGGAACGTACAGCGGTGTTGAGACCAGTTTTTTCGCGTGTCCTAGCTTCATCTCTCATTCCTGGAAGAGTTTCTGCAAAATTATCAGTACCTATCAAAGGATCTAGTGAATCTTCTCAAATCACTGAGAACAGTAAACCTATTACTGAAACCAAAACTCGCCTACACGTATCAAATGTTTCACTAGTTGGACTTCGCCGAGTCGAACGTTCAGGATCCGAAACTGATGCCGTACCTTTGGACTTGGGATTTTCGAAAGATCTATCTTGTTATTCTATCTATTCGGGTCAACCACTTTTGATTCGTGGTGTCAACCCTACCGGTCATTCGTTAGGTGTAATGGAAATTTTCCAGGTTTGTCATAAATGTTTGCTATAGTTTGTTTCCTTTCTTTTTACCCTATGAAGGAGTTCTTGAGAATAACAGTCTATGCTTATTCGTTTAACATAATAAAGCATTAGTTATACTGTAACTGATTTTGACCACTTATCGTTCAAGTTTATGAAAGTTATGAAGCCCTCTTGTATGATAACTTAAGAAAAATTAACATATCTAGGATTTGAAACATACTCGTTATAAGTGTTAGGAATACCATTCACGATTACATCATCTACTTTAAATGAAGCGTAGTTAAGATCTAAAACTCAACTTTAAAAATCTTTGTGTCAATCAGGAATAGGGACTTGTGAAAGAAGACTGGTTTGGGAGCATATATGAGATTGTAAACCCATAATTACATCTTAATAACAAAACAACTACTGCTAGTTTATTGGGCTTGTCTCAATAATATCAATCCCTCACGCACACCTTTAAAAAACTTCCATGCTAAATCATGTATAGCTACCATCATAAAAATTATATGAGGACAAATAAGTGTAAAAATAATAAAATTACATTAATTAGAGATATATGAGAAAACAAGGGACTTGGTACAACATGCCGTTAATTTTTTCCTATATGTTTCAAATCATCCCAGCGAACAAACTAAAGCGAATCAAATAAACGTAAAATCAGATATAAGTAGATTTACAATAAATTTGCGGTTTAGAAAAATTTGGGTAACAATCCATGATCCCTTCCCTAAATAATTCCTAAGCCACGTAACCTAAGCTGCTCAGTCATCAATTTCCACTGTTCTACGAGCTCTATTCAGACGTTTATCTATTCAAATATATGTTCCACACTTCAGGAGAACTCGAGGATCTTTCTTTCACCTTAAGTGTGATAATTATATCTTAGTTCTTGCCACTGGGACTTCTGCCACTATTACAGTCAGTGTTAGAACTGGCTTATGATTTACAAGCGATGCTTCTGTTCATACAGGTTCACAATCTCATTACTTCACTTACCTGCCTGACCTGAGCATTACTGATCTATTGTTTTTACCATACATGTTCACTACTTTGAAAACACCTGTAATGATGTATTTCTAATGATTCATGCTTTCGAACCGTATAATAGAACAATATACCACTGTGCTGTATGCGATTCGACTTTATATTGATGAATGTTTGGTAAGTCTTTGTATATTCATCACTACTATCTATTTCTAGGTTGTTCGATGTCAAAGCTGTATTCACTAAAATTTTTGAAATCTTTTAGATACCTATTTCAAAACCCCCTTTTATCAATCCAGATAAATGCTGTAAGTTTATCTTTATAACCATAAAGTTTTCATGTGCAGTACTTAACGTGTCAGGCGGTAGCTCTCCTCGGATATCAGTATATATATATATATATATATATATATATATATATATATATATATATATATATATATATATATATATATATATATATATATATATATATATATATATATATGTTATTGTCACCGACATACCTTAATCTTGTTGATACCACTGAAAACCAGTGATCATTAAATAACTGTTTCTTCCAGTATGGGAATTCTCAGCAGCTGTCACCATCTCCACTAAATGATCGTTTCGCCACACTGTGAATCGATTGAGATTTGAAATTAATACCACTAGAGCGACATCAAATGATCTAATAGTTAAAGTCACCACGAGGCCTGAAGCTCTTTGGCTCGATCTCTAATGGAGTCGTAGGTGCACACTACTTTAGAGTCATATAGCAGGATGAATAGATGTCCAGTACTCTCTGGTTTTCAACAACACCCCAAATGAGCTCAGTCCACTACTAGTGCCGCCTACAATTTAAACTAATCTCTACAAAAAGTTTAATCTAATGCATTATGATATATAGAGACAAAGCTGGTAACTAGTGCGAGTTTCAAACATCACACTACATGCTTTACGCTGTTGCACACTATATTAAATATAACTTTCAAGTTTTTCTGACTACACCCATTCAAGTATTTGTGAGTAATCGTCGTTGTTATTGGATGTGATGTTATAACTGCTAAAACCTTTGGTAATACTAGTGTGTATCTTTTTACTCTTCACCATGATAATACTTTAGGAAATGTCAGCAAACTTACCAAAAGATGGGCTGCACAGTTTAGTTAATTTACAATATGACTACTGGTGGCTGGAGTCCATTGAAATATACTATTAATCTGAATCTGGTCTTTTGTGACCATTTCGTATCAAATTAGTCTACTTCCGCGTCTTCATCAATGTATGTAAGACCAAATTCTCCTAAGTCGTTACTGAAATTCTGTTTCGCTTCATATGTTTACCCATCTAGTTCAGATGATATTTCTTCTATCGCGGTTTTAGCAGCTAGAAATTCTCTGTTCCACACATCAAAATTACGGCTCAAAGTCGAGTACGAAATCTTTATTGAGTTATATTTACTTTTTTGTTCGATATTGAAAAACCTAATCATCATTTGATGCACCGTACACTAAGGATAGTAAGCGAACAAATCTGTGATGACTATAATGAGATAACACACGACCTTGATAATTATGTGACACTTACTTCGATCATAACTGTAATCTAACTAACTATAACTTCACTTCATTGTACATTTCAACCTCATGTTTTTCTCATTCGCTAAAATTACTTTTGTAGCGGGAAACCTGCATATTATGGTGGCCTGTGGTCCTTATACTCTTTCAAATTCACATGATCCTACAGGCCTTTTTAATTTATTGCGTTCCGTCAAACAATCTAAACCTCATGTTCTCATCCTTCTTGGACCGTTTGTTGATTCGGAGCATCCTAGTATCCAGGTATATTATAAGTATTATTTTTGGAAATTTTTTATATTGTTATGTAAAAGTAACTGGGATATTATCATAATAATAATAATAATAATAATAATAATAATAATAATAATAATAATAATCTAAAATTGGTATCTATTTAATTATATGGATCGTAAGGCAGTGAAAAAGTACTGCATAATAATCGGACGAGTTTATTTTGCACTGTCAAGTTAGTCTATGATGTTAGCTGTTTTAAATTGTCGTATGGGCACTTTAAATCATCTCCTAACTTTTTTCTATCGAACTGATCAATTCATGAGAAATTCGTTCTGAATACATCTTTATATATACTGACTTCTTATTTACGAAAAGATCAAGTCAATTTTATTTATCCTAAGCTTTATTATCAATAATTCAATAGGAATATTTGGCCTTATTTAGCTATACAAACAAATTTGAGCGATCGATATGATCATCTTGAAAAAAAGGGAATGTTTGAGCAGAAAATGTTCTATAGAATAGGCGTTTCTAGGCTCAACCCTCAATAGGGTCGTGGATACACACCTCTGAGGATAGGACGAGACATCTGTCTAGCGCTCCCTAGTTTTCAATGGATGTCTAACTTAGGTCGGCCCATGATACCAATAAAAATCATAAATTCATCTATTTATATTACACCATGGTTTATAAGATATAGAAATAAAAGTTTTGTTTCCAGTGTATAACTGGCTAATTTGAACAAAATGTTTGTATTTATCCATCGTACTGATTATTAAAATATTTTTCTCATGAATTTATCTCTGTAGATCATGAAAATGAGGTTAGTGCAAATCATTCACTCGAATATATATTCAATTATTAATTTAGACGTGTATTATTCATGTAAATCAAATGACCAGTAGAATTATTCCTTCCCGTTGTAGTTCTCTGATCTAGTCAGTCGGCGATTTCTTTCCAGTTTTATTTATCTCCTCATTGTCGCCAAGTTTCTGAAACTAAGCCAAAGCACTTTAAATCATATCCAGTTTGTTAAAGCAATCTATTAAGACTACACCTTCTTGCTTACCTAGTATATTTGTAACTAAGCTGTTTTGTTTTTTACCTTCTGTAAAGCTATATACTGTTTGGTTGTCAAATCTTCTGCAGTGTACTCAAAAATAAATAAGATCCACAAAGTACTCTCGTTACGTATTGTTTTCAAGTTGTTTCAGGGACAATAGCCTACATTTAAATTTCATTTATTCTTGTATGTTTCATTGAACGTTTTCTGGATAATTGTAAATTCTAGTGAATATTTGATAAAACTAAATCTATTATTGTAAAGCGTACGCTTTGAAAACTGCTCATGTGATTGTTTTGGACATTATCATGATCGAATTATGTAAACTGGGAAAGATTCCTATCTCGATCGTCGTAAGAGTATTCTCTATTTAAAAAGTTTTTTTTTTTTTTAATTGGAATAAATAATGCTTAAATACTCAATCGAATATATTTTTCCTACTAATAGTTATATTTATATTCCAAACCATTATTAGTCTTATTCTGAAACTACTTACGAAGAATTATTCCAATCTAGAGTGAATAGTGTCAGTGAATGGTGCAGTCATTTATCTATAAGGTTGATAATTATTTCCTCCTGGAGAGAATTACATCATGATCCAGTGTATCCGACTCCACCTATCGACAAGTCGTGGATAGAAAAGACACCACATCTGGTCAGTACTGTAAATGTGTTTATTTTTATGATTTATTATCTAATATTATTTGTTGTAATCTACTTGTTATGTAGGTATTTATGCTTTAATGTGAACTTTATCGACTAATTTAACATAACGCCAGATAAATTTCTTGACAGATATAGAGGAGTCTCAAACTATTAAGAGTCATGTCTCAAATGTTCCCTCGTTTACTAATTGACTGAATTTGGTCACGATAGACTAGCTAATTATTAAAATATGTGAAACCTCTACTAAATGATAAAGTTGTAGAACGGAAAAATAATAGTTTTAGACTCCTCCATTTAATTCTTAATCCAAATTTTTAGTTTTATTGATTTTGTCTAAGTTCCTAATATGAATGGAAGAGTAGGTTTGAATGCTTTATTTCTTACATCAATTAGTTATCTTTATCATCCTGCACATTGTTAGTTGTAACTGGTTGTGTTTGACTGTGGTTTATCTATTTCCATGTTCGTTGTTCCGTATTCTTGAGAATACTGTCTATATTTTGCTTATTGCAAAAAATATAACATTGTCTAATTTACTCTTTTAGCTTAGAAATAATAATGTGTATTTCTGTCGTAAATTACAATTATTAAGGTAAATATTGGTATTAATGGGAATAATACTATAAGCATTCCATTAGTCTAAATTAAATCCTCCTTGATTATTTAGTATAGTTCCTTTTTCATATTCAATATAATTTATTGTTTCTAGTTATCATCATACGAAAAAGTTCAATTCGCTCCTGATCCATGTCTTTTCCAAATTGGGGAATATGTTTTTGGTCTAACTTCGGTTGATGTACTTAAAGATCTTAGTTGTGAAGAAATCAGTGCTGGGTAACCCTTGTTTCTCGTATAAAGTTTTTTTTCTTCGAATCATTTGTATTGTATTTGTTACAATGTGTCCATAACATTTAACCACCGTACAAATTATTACTTAGTTCTTAATTGCTTTCTAATTGTAAGAAGTTTCAATTTAAATGTTTTTTATAAAGCATAAATCTAAGAGAAGATAATGTTTCAAATGTGAAATATGACTTTTATATCCTATTAATTTTAGTCAGTTGTAAACAAAAATAATCTGGCACAAATGTGTATCTATCCAAGTCGTCACATTACATTAGCACAACTAGATAAAATCAAGAAAATGAATATCAAATGAAACAAAATATTAGTAGTGTACATGATAGCGAAAAACCTAAAATGGAAAATATATCTCGTGAAACAGGTAAGAAATAGAAGTATAGAATTTACTGCGTTATACTAAAGCGCCTTTAAAATCAGTTTCAATATCTGCTCCATAAGATCTCCAGCCATATATCGACTTTCAGTATAGGGTTGTAGAGATTATTGAATTTTAATTGAGATCATGAACCGATCAATGTTAGACGACTATTAAAAACCTGGAAGCACTAAATGTCTGTTTCGTCCTAGCATAGGGCTCCTCAGCAGTGCGCATGCGGGACCCGAACTCGGGGACTTTGGTCTCTCACACGACCGCTCAACCTCTAGACTACTGAACCGCGACCAGTGGATTTCAACCGTGTCGAGTGTGAGGCAGTTATCCACCGAAGTCAATGAAAGATGGCCGCGCAATATCGTGGATTGGTTGTAGTTAGACATGAAAACCATCGAATGCCGGCTCAGTGGTTTAGAGGTCAAGCGTCCACGTACGAGACTATAGGTCCTTGGTTTTGTTATATCCGAACCGAGAACAAATGAATGGTATCTTCTGAGAGTTATTATGGACTATTACTTCATATATTCTTATTGGATAATTACTAGGTGTATATATATTCATACTCCTTTGACCATAAGCTTTCATTGACCTATTGGCTACTGAAATACGATTTATCATTCTTAACTTGTTCTCAATTTATCAGTTACAGTATCTCACACACTTAACCACTTTCGGCTTGATCTTAATTATTATTTTTCATTTTATGGTGTAATGCAGTCTGGTTTGCTTGTATATAAACTACGTATGTCTGAAATATACGATTCATACAGCGGAGGTTTATGCATGTGTTCTGGACTGAATGGCCTGGGTTAGGCGAGAAATTACTATACGGCGGACCATTAACGGCTCAGAGTTGACTCAAAGCTGGTCGTGCTGGTTAATCCATCATTGGTTTAGCACAAAGACGATGTCATATAATTCGGTGTTCTGATTGGCGATTTTGTCACGTGATATTTGACATGCCCACGGGCAACAGGTTCAAGTCCTATGTGCGGGACCGCGGGCGCGCGCTGTTGAGGAGTCCCATACTAGGATGAAACCTCCGTCCGGGGATTCTAGATTTTCAACTCTGGTCTAACATAGATTGGTTAGTGATCTCAATATGTCGATTTTGTCGAGTGGCCCCCAACCTCCAAGTCTGTGCTTT
This sequence comes from Schistosoma spindalis, assembly GCA_946903255.1. Lineage (NCBI taxonomy): Eukaryota > Metazoa > Platyhelminthes > Trematoda > Strigeidida > Schistosomatidae > Schistosoma > Schistosoma spindalis. The sequence continues at coordinate 69,707,706 of OX336420.1, read as the reverse complement.
ACTATAGAGCTCAAACTAGCACTTATGGTTATACCTACTAAAGGTTTTCCAGTCTATGCCACTTGTTAAAAGATTAGTCAAATAGTTGTTTTGTTTGTTCTGTCTGTTTTAAAACAACACAACATTTTTGTAAGAGATTAGTAGTTTCTGAACTCAGTAGTAGATTGATATTACGTAAACACCTTGACATTTTAAAGTATGTTTACTATCCTTCATTTAGACAAATACCGCACTGTTGTAGCTGTATTTGTTAGATGGTCCCTTCCGAAATTTGTTATGAAAACCCTAGATTAATTTATTTTTTACTAATAAATGTTAGTTTTGTCTTTTAAGAGAAATCGCGTCAAGATTTTTTTGATTCACATTTGCACAGTGACATTGATCTTGCGTGATTGATTGTTTCCGCTTTGGTTTGCTAATTTTGTCGTCACCTAAGGGCACTGTTGGTTGTTTAATCTAGAAAGTTTTTCTTTCACAGTTCTGACTTTGTTGACCATCAGGCTGTTTCTTAAACTCTTGGATAATCGTCAAGGTACTGTGGGTCTGTTGCTCAACTTATTGATTTCACATTTGATTACATTCGTACTAGAAGTCATATCGACCGTTTGTAATTAGAAATTACGGTAGTCCTAATCGTTTGCAAGAGCTTAATCAAACTCTGCAGTTGGTTTTATGTTTTTTGTAATAAATGCAACTGAAAGCTGGGTATTATGTAGTCAAATTATACAATGTTTCAGTGCATCTGGTTGAAATTAGCCTTAATTAAGTTTGATGACGTACACTAACTAAATATTTTTATAAGGTAAAATGTAATCAGTTGAAGAAAATGTTATTAAAATTTTCATTCTTTAGTGTTTATTTCAAAATTGTATACTAACTTGTTAGTGATAAAATTACTTCACTGTTTTAAGAAATGTATTAGAACTGATACACTAAATAGAATCTCTACTCAATTTTTTTCTTGTAATTTCATAGTTGCTCGGGCAGTGATAGAATTACTCGTTTATGTCGGCATATTCTTGCCTCATCATCGTTTTACCCTGTACATCCCGCTGACGATGGTTTACCACTTGATTATCCTTTATGGAGTCAACATGCACAGTTTTCTGTCACACCACACTGTTTGATTTTACCGTCGAAATTGCGTCAATTTGTAAAGGTACGATCTCAATTACTGTGTTTATTTAATCATCGCTGTTTCTGGTAGTTTTCAAGTTTGATGGTTAGATTATAAACACAGTGAAAGTAAACATTAATTTACCTTCTTTTGCCTGAAGTTTCCTTTCAGCATTAAAGCATTCAGCTACCAGTCCCTGACACTTAAGTGATTTTGAGGCGATTTCGAGATATATGGCTGTAGGTACACTTCTCAACACAATCTCATTTGACAATCGTCCATGGACTGGTTAATTGATATCTTTAGAATCAGGAACCATTGGAATGTTATACCAAGTGTAGTGAACTTTTTAATAACTTAAATTTTTATGTAATGGATATAACAGCTGACACTGCAGTACAATCTACAGATTGAATTAGTTATGTTTTAGTAGTCACTTTCAAAATATTACTGAGTCTACCAATCAGTCCTATTCCAGCGGGTGTGGTTAGTAATTTGTGGTAAATACACTAGTTATTTGCCGTTTCTCAACATCTTATTTTAGATTTGTACGAAGTCTGACGGCAGTTACATAGAAGAATATGATGGTTATAATAAAATTACACCGAAAGTATTATATATATATATATATATATATATATATATATATATATATATATATATATATACGAAGTCAGGTTTTTTGGTATTCTCATAATACATAATCTTGGTGAATAAATCATTTAAGTTTTTTTTTCATTCCCTACTCCGTGTTGACACATTTTTTAAATTAATTTTTAGAATGTAGATGGTGTGTTGTGCATCAATCCTGGATATGTATCAAGAGGAGAGGCTTTCGGTAGCTATGCTGAAATTGTTGTCAATGTGAATGAATTTTCAAGTTTAAATGAAAATAGCAATGGCACTAACTCAAATATACCGGATAAATTATCATTGGAACATTCTAGTTTCAGTATATGTGGTCGTACATCTGTTTTAATCAAACGCCTTTAATTCAACCTAATTTTAGAGAACATATTTCTTTTTAATGCAAATTTGGGATCTGTTTTGACTTGGTATTTTTCTGTATACTCAGTGTAAGATGCTTTCCTTAATAGAATATATTTCAGACAGTCGTTTTATATCATCACCTCAAACGAATAACTTATCCTTATCAAATCGTTTGTAAAAAGTGTCCTGTCATTTCCGTATGTTTAAGATAACTACAGATAAATCGAGTCTTTTAAAGATTTCCAGTTGTTTGAATACCCTCAAAAACAGCTCTTTATTATTTAATATAATTCATGATGCTGACAATTTAATATAGAATACAGCGTGATTTATTGCAACTATATGATCTGGTTTTTAAGTTAACTATAAAATCTGACTTATTTCCCTCTAGTTTTGTTTACATAACGAAGTTGCTAATTAATCTCTCTAGTATTGTTAGCTATTGCGCTAACCCATAGCACCAACAAACATTACTTTTCATACTTGCTTTCACTAATGCTCTCATTACAGACAGTAGCACATAGCTTTTTTAATATTTGCCTCGTTCTTTCCTATTGTGTATTTTAGTGATATTTTATTCTTACTTTCAAAATCGTAAATACGTAGTACAGTTTAATAAATATATACGACTTGTTGGAAAATATTTTTCACTTTCCAAAAAGATCCTGCAATCAAGCACTGTTTATAAGTATACAAATATATATATATATATATATATATATATATATATATATATATATATATATATATATCAGTCAACAACGTAGAACTTCGTACTTTCGTACATCAGTTCGAGTTGCCATACCACATTAGCACAGAGATACGATTGTCGATTCAAATCCCACAGTGGTAGAGGTAATAAAAGTATAAGTAGTGATATGGAACATTAAGGTTTGATGATGTTATTTAAGGAGTATAGTCCAGTGGAATAGATTTGGAAAGAAAATAAAGGACATGAAGAATACAGAAGATTAGAGTTTGAGAGAACACAGAGAGTGGATGCACCTGCGCCATTGCAAACGATTTTGAGCCATGTCATTCAAGGTCTCTAACCATCGGTTGCTATCGTCTCGCGGTCCCCAACCAGGTAGTCTACACCTACCAACATGACTCAGTCCACTTGTCAGTGACTTCATGGATTTGTGCCATGTTTTGGTCTGGCCGCCCCTATCTTTCTTCCAACCTATTCCTACACCAGAAAACATAGCACGTCGGGGCAGTCGGTAGTTGGGCATACGTAACGTGTCCCAGCCATCTCAAATGATAAAGTTTCACTACACCATCAATTGATTTGCCATCCTTACCTAGTAACCGTTTCATAACAACTGCATTACTTACTCGGTGGTCCCAGGATATACGAGCAATGTATCGAAGACACCTATGGTCAAATACTAGTAACCTACGAATATCCTCTACTCTTGCTGGCCATGTTTCACTGCCATAAAGTAGGACGGAACAAACTGTTGCGCAGTAAACCCGTCCTTTGGTTGATAGACGGATATCTCGCCTACGCCACAAATGACGCAAGTTGGCAAAAGCTAGTCGAGCCTTCTGTATCCGTACTGAGATTTCGTCACACACCAAACCACAAGGGTTGATGAGACTTCCGAAATAAGTGAAGCGGTCAACACGCTCAACTACTTCAATCCCTATCCCTAGTTCGGGTGTCGATGAAACTCAATCCTGAAGCAACATTTTGCATTTCGAGGCAGAAAATCGCATGCCGAACATGCTTGCATTGTTGCTTAGAGTGGTCAGCAGACTCTGCATTTTGTCAGCGTCTTCACTAAATAGAACTATGTCATCGGCATATTCTAAGTCAACAAGTGGATCTCCCGGTAGAAGTTCAACTCCTGGAAATTTAGATGAGGAAAGTGTTACCTCTAAAAGCACGTCAACGACAAAGTTAAACAAGAATGGAGAGTGGACAGCCCTGATGAACACCACTTGAGGCAATCAATTCTGATGACAGTTCACCATAAGTTCTCACTCGACCAGTTGTGTTCGAGTAGAGAGCCTGTATAAGGTTAATGTACTTCTTTGGTACTCCTTTCAGTGACAAACACTGCCTTAAGGTCGAGAAATACTACCATTGTGGGGCGTCTGAATGTGTGTCTATGTTCTAGGACCTGACGTAATGTGAATATTTGATCAATACAACCACGTCCAGGTCGAAAACCAGCCTGGTTTTCTCTAGTCTGCTCTTCACGAACTTTGGTTAGACGTCGAAGTATTATTGAAGCTAATATTTTAGACACTATATTGGTCAAACTAATTCCTCTGTGATTGTCACAAGAAGACTTTTGTCCTTTCTTATAGACTGGCACAATCAGTGATTGAGACCAGTCAGATGGGATTACGTCCAGTTCCCAGATTCTACCTAAGACCTCAGTCAATCTCGCTGCTAATACTGGACCACCATCCTTAAAAATCTCAGGGGTAAACCTGTCAGGCCTGCTGCTCTCCCACGCTTCAGATTTCCTATAGCTTTTTCAACTTCGTAAAGAGTCGGAGGACTTACATTAATTTGCCTTTCAGGTAGATTGGAGATCGTGGGAAACCGAAGTGTGGCTGAAGGCCAGTTGAACTGATCCCTAAAGTGTTCTGTCCATCGTTCCAATCTCCTGGGTTGAGAATGAATAATATGTCCATCTTTCTCTGAGATTGTTTCGCTAACAGTTGGGTTCCTAATACCGGTTTCCTTAACAAGTCTGAACAGTTGCCTGTGGTTAGCTATTGCCGCTGCCTTTTCCATCTCTCTTGCTTTCGCTACCCACCACTGTTCACGATCTTTGCGTAGGCTTCTTGTCAGCTTACGCTTAAGCTGACTTCGCTCTTCGTTATGTTCAGAGCCAGATGGAATGGTTTTCGAGCATCTATCAGGGCAGTCGACGCTGCTGAGATCCAGTGTTTCTCCCTAACCTTGTAGTTTACCGTACTTGCAGACATCACTGCTGTTTCTACAGCTTTTCGGATGTCATTCCACGCTGCCTCGGGGTGGGCATCACTTACATGGCTGCCTAACTGTTTTTCTAGTTGTTCCTGAAATATACTCTTAGCTTTACTATCATTAAGTAGGACTCTAAGGGGTTTCCTTGCAGCGTTTTTCCTACGTCCAGTAAGACGTAGATAAATACGCGCTCGCACTAGAGCATGATCTGAGTCTAAGCATGTGCTCCAGAATGAGCGACAGTCTTTTATTGAGCTCCTCCGTCGGTGGCTGATAGCGATGTGATCTATTTGGGTCCAGCGTTGGGACGAATTAGGGGGTCGCTATGGTAAAAGATGTTTTTCCTTATGCTTAAAGTTAGTGTTTGCAAGAAACAGGCGGTTATCTGAGCATAGCTGCAACGGACGGTCGCCGTTATCTGTTCTTTGAGCCGCGACACCATAAGATCCATCCAGGTGTCTTTCCTTTTCTCTTAGTTTACCTATTTGAGCATTAAAGTCACCAGCCACTATTACTACATCTGAACGCCTAGCTTTTCGGAGGAGGTCGAAAAGCTTTCTGTAAAACTCATCTTTTACATCATCTGAGCTGCAGTTAGTGGGAGAGTAGGCAGAGACGACGAAGAGGCAACGACGAGTGTCCCTATCTTTCCGAGTCCTTACTGTTCCGTTCAGTCGGACAGCGCACAAACGACTGTCTACTGGGATCCAGTCTAAGAGAGCTAGTTCTGCCCTAGGACTCAATGCTATACCTATACCGGCGAGGCCACAGGAAGCAACACCAAGGCTTCCAGATACACGAAGCGTAAATCGAGTTGGTTCGTTACTTTGACATGGTGCGGTCAAATGAATGACACTATTTGGATCCTGTGTGCGCGTTTCGGAGACGCAGCACACATCGATGGTGCGAGATTCTACAGTCCTAGCTGAGGAGGCCTATTGTCCTACTTATTAGGAGGTATAGGATGGATTTGAATGTGACCAACTTGGTCTCGTGTGTTGTTACAGGTATGAGGGCTGATGTCACTTTTCGGTTGCCCACACCGTGGAAGGGTATTTCTTAAGGAACCTGAAAAGGTGATCAGATTAGTGTTGGTCTTAACGACCTGGGTGTGTGACCGCAGAACCCAAGGAACAACTGCTTGAGGTCGGTCACATACGGCCTTTTTGTGGGAGGTTTCCAACGTGTTTGCTCCGTTCTTCAAAGGATCTTACCGCCGGAGACGGAAATCCGTGAGGTAAGGTGAGGTGTGACATTTTTAGGGTCAACCTTTCCTAACCCCTTCCTTCTTTGTGAGAAGGCAGCATCGCTGTAGATGCTGGTTGTCCGAGGGAAACACCTTACTGCTGTCATACCTCTGTACAGTCAGCAGTACGACTTCGTCCTCAGACCTTGAGTTGCTGCTTTTAGTCTTACCGTTCTCCAATGGATCTGCCTGTCATGGTAGAACTTGCAGGAACATATGTTCCAGTCAATATAGCTCGGTTGGGTCATCACGATAGGCAAGCCCGACCACCACGTCAAGGTAGCAGCTACGGTCGGGATTTAAACCACAGGGTTACAAAGAACCAATGGATTTCTTCAAGGTCTATTGAACTGATGGATTCTCCTAAACTCATCCCATCAGGTTCTGAACACAATGAAGAGCGTAAAGAAATCAGATCTAGGTTAAGCAAAAGTCTAAGGAACGACCGTGAGCAGTGGTGGGCAACGAAAGCAAAAGAGATGGAAATGGCGGCGGCTATAGGGAACACAAGACAACTCTACAGACTAATAAAAGAAACTGGAATTAATAAGTCAAGTGTAAGTCAGACTATTTCAGAAAAAGACGACACTCTCATCTGCTCCCAGTCCAGACGTTTAGAACGATGGGCGGAACATTTTAAGGAGCAGTTCAGTTGGCCTTCAGCTACTCTACAACTACCCTCTATTCCCAGACAGTGAGAATGGAACAATGAAGTAGGTCCCCCAACTCTGGCTGAAGTTGAAAAGGCTATAGTTAATCTGAAACGAGGAAGGGCAGCTGGTCGAGATGGATTGGTCCTAGAGGTCTTTAAGGATGATGGTCTAGTTTTAGCGATTAGGTTGACTAATATTATAGCTAAAATCTGGGAGTTAGACGTTATCCCATCTGACTGGTCACAATCACTTATCGTCCCAATATTTTAGTAAGGGTCAAAATCATCCTGTGACAACCACAGAGGGATTAGTTTAACTAATATAGTATCTAAAATACTAACCTCGATAATTTTCGGACGCCTAACTAAGACTCGTGAACTGCAAACACGTGAAAATCAGGCTGGCTTCAGACCTGGTCGTGGCTGCATCAACCACATATCCACCATTCGTCAGGTTCTAGAACACATTCATACTTATCGGCGTCCGACAATAGTGGTCTTCCTTGACTTAAAAGCAGCGTTTGACTCTGTTGACCGAGAGGTTCTGTGGCAGTGTCTGTCATTGAAAGGTGTACCTCAAAAGTACATAAACCTTGTGAAGGCTCTCTACTCGAACACTACTAGTCGAGTCAGAGCTTATGGCGAACTGTCATCTGCTTTTGCAACCTCAAGTGGTGTCCGTCAAGGCTGTCCATTTTCTCCATTTTTGTTTGACTTCATCATAGATCTACTGATGGAAATAATGCTCTCATCGATTGAATTCTCGGGTATTGATCTCCTACCAGGAGGTTCACTTATTGACTTAGAATACGCAGATGACATAGTCCTGTTTGGTGAAGACGCTGATAAAATATAGTCTATCGGTAGCACTGAGCAACAATGCCAGAATGTTTGGGATGCGCTTTTCTCCCTCTAAATGCAAGTTGTTGCTTCAGGACTGGTCTGCGTCAACACCTGAACTAAGAATAGGGGGTGAAGTAGTCGAACGCGTTGACAACTTCACTTATCTTGGAAGTCTGATCAGCCCTAATGGGTTGGTGTCTGACGAAATCTCAGCACGGATTCGAAAAGCTCGTTTGGCCTTTGCCAACTTACGTCATCTATCGCGAAGGCGAGATATCCGTCTATCAATTAAGGGATGAGTATACTGCGCGGTAGTTCGTTCCGTTCTATTATACGGCTGCTAAACATGGCCATTAAGAGTAGAAGATATTCGTAAGTTACTAGTGTTTGACCACAGGTGCCTTAGAAATATTACTCGCATCTGCTGGGACCACCGGGTAAGTAATAGTGAGGTTAGACGCAGGGTATTAGGGAATGATGCTAAATCGGTTGATAAGGTTATGAGTCTTCATCGACTGAGATGGTTAGGCCACATGCTGCGTATGCCTGAACACCGATTACCACGACGCGCAATGCTAACCGGTGTTATGGATGATTGGAAGAAAGTTAGGGGCGGCCAAACCAAAACGTGGCATCAGTGCTTGAAGTCACTAACTTCTGGTTTGAGCCATGTTGGGAGATTCAGACTGCCTGGTTGGGGTCCGCGTGACTATCGTAACCAATGGTTGGAGATTCTTGGTGACATGGCTCAGAATCGATCACAGTGGCGTCGGTGTATACACTCTCTGTCTTCCTTTAAGCTAAGAGATTAAAATCGCTTCATATCTTTCTTTCTAGGAACTAATTCTATCTTCCTGTACTATCTCCTTATATGCAATCTTTCTTCCATATATTACCACCACTGAATTAACTACTCCTATGAATCCGGTGTTCATCTTGTTGTGCTAATGCGGTATGGCAACTTGGACCGATGCATATACGTGCCTGGTCCTACGTTGCAGCTGACTGACTGACTACGGTCGGGATACATAATATCGTACACTCGTTTGTCTTTTGTGTTCCAAATCTTTGTTGTACCCTGACGTTTTTTTTCATTCGGTATCTCTTATAGTTTTGACACTACGAAGTTACGCTAGTGTGCGCGTCTCTGAATCTCAAAGATTCACTTATGAAGAATGATTATAAACTCTTCTTACTTTTAATGTTTTAAACGTTTTTTATATGTAATCACTTAAACCCCAACTCAATAAGATAAGTTGAATTAATCAGATTCGTCGTCATTTGTCTTCGGACGTCTATTGTCATGGTAATGTTTGATAATTTTTATGGGATTGAAGATAATTAATATGCCTGATAATAAGAAGGCGTAGTTGAAAAAAATTGGTTAACATTTGAATTTTTATTTTTAATGTGGTTATTTATAATTAGATACTTAAAAAGAAATTGATTTATTCATAATTCTTATCATAAAGCAGTTGTAAAGTTTATTGGCTAATTGTCTGGAATGGTACTTTTAGTATGTGTTGTCTCATCTATTTCCATCAAGCTTATCTCATTATCGTATCTACAATTCTCAGTGGGTGTTATGTATACTTCATTAAAACTTGTATCTTCTGGAATACCATTTTTCGATGTGTCATTAATTGTAACATTATCAATCATTTGATTATTCACTGACATGTCTGACCATATTTGTTCTGATGGTGATGAAGACGATATCAAGACACTGACAATTTTTACTTGTGATGATCTAGTTTCTGATTTTGGGTCTACATATCGGACATCCGATATATGTCTTTGTTTTATTGTTGTCGTCGTTGTAATCTTGTTTGCTGTTGATTGTACATTTTGTAATAATACATCATTATTATTACTGACGTCATCATAATCTGGAGCTGTATTTTGATCATTACATAGTTCCAATTCAACAACTGTTCTACTTTTACTTGTATCGTGATTGTACACAGCCACTTCTGGACGTTGTACTGATGATGTAGTATTATGTGCTGCTTTATGCGAATCTTTTGAGTGATATTTCTTCTGAATTTGATTAGTTCGATCATTGTAACCCTGATTTCTGTTATTTTTTTTGTCAGAGTTTATTAACAATAAGGAATTGGATAAGCTGTCAACATTCTTCTCATAAATGTTCAACTTTTTCTTTTTCCTCCCATTATTTTTGTCGTCAAGAATTCTCTTTACTAATTTACTATCACTGTTACTCTTAAAAGTTAATTGGTTATCATTGATGTTATTATCTAAAAACCATTCATATGGTAATAAATTTGATTGTGTTTTATTTGATAAACGTTCATTTGTTATTTTACGCCATATAGATGTTGATAATGATGTAGACTGTTGATATTTATGTTTACCTTGAGCATTTTTACGATCTCTCATTGTACATGTTATGAATGGAATTATAACAATAGCGAAACCAGTTGTAAATGCTACTAGTGTAACAATTATTGCATGTAACATATCGTATTGTTCAGTTGAATCTTCATTTAAAACTGTTTTTTTATAAGACTGATATTTATCTCCTAATACTAGTTAAATAATTAGAAAAGACAAAACATCAGTCATCTTTATAGACGCTTTTATATTTCTCGCCACTTTGTATTTTAATTAATCATACAGATTAAAGCCTAACAATTGGATTGCTATGTTCTACCTAGTTATTCTTACATAGTTTAGTGTGATTTCTCAGAAGAATCCTAAATAATAACCAGAAAGATTCTCAATTTAGATTCAGGTAGCACATTTTATATAGAAGCCTACGAAACATTGATGTATTTACGTCCATGGATGATTATGTAGATAACTAATGACTGTTACAATATTTATATCAACAGTGTTGTATAAAGTATGATATAAAAATCTAATCCATTGTTGTGTTGATCAGTTTTCTATGCTGAGATGTGAAGATTTATTTGATTTTGCTTTTCGCACTTTTATTCTTACAGGGATAGATTGTACATTCAGGCTGATATAATGTGTAGACATTTAAAAACCTACCTTGTCCGATATCGATACAAATGAAATATCTACATTTTATAACTTCTAAGTCGAATGAATGTATCTTGTTCTCTTAATATTAAATTTTATAAATAAATTACAACTTTTTATGTCAACTATGTAAGTGTCCCCTGACCGTTGTTGCTACCTTGACGTGGTGGTCGGGCTTGCCTATCGTGGTGAAGCAACTGAGCTATACTGGCTGGAACAACCGTTCCTCAAGGTCCTACCATGCCAGACAGGTCGGTTGAAGAGCGGTAAAACTAAAAGCAACAAATCCAAGGTCCGAAGGCGAAGTCGTACTGCTGACTGTACAGAGGTGTGACAGCAGTAAGGTGTTTCCTTCAGACAACCAGCATAATAGAGATGCTGCCTTCCCAAAAGGAGGGGTGGGATTAGAAAAGGTCGACCCTAAAAATGTCACACCTCGCCTTATCCCACGGATATCCGTCTCCGACGGTAAGGTCTCAACAAGTACGGAGCTAACACAAAAATTACTCATAAAAAGGTCGTGTGTGACCGACCTCAAGCAGCTGTCCCTTGGGCACTGCGGTCACGCTCTCAGGTCACTATGACCACCTCTAATCCAATTTCCTTTTCAGGTACCTCCAGCAGAACCCTTCCACGGTGTGGGCAACCGGGAAGTGATAACCGCCCTCATACCTCTAACAGCACTCAAGACCACTGTATGTAAGTGTCCCGACTACGAAAGGCAACATGAATTCGCAGTCAAATAAACACCAATTAAGAAATATTGACATCTAAAAATACGGCACAGTGATAACAAGGGAAGTTTAGTAATAAAAAAAGGGATAGGGTAAAGTTATGTGTCTAATAGCTTTTAATAAGTTTCCCATTCATTCATTTAACTTCTCATAGTTCAAGTTATAAGTAAATGAAATGGTCTACGTAATCGATTAATAAACAACGCAATTAATAAGAACAATGCTAGTTAAAAAGCATTGATAGCAATAACATTCGATTTAAATTTACCTTCTTGAGGTGCAACAAGCTTCTTAGTATCACAGCGTTCAAACTGAATCCACTCACAGTTTTCACAGCTTTTTCTTGTCCTCATCCGTACAGGATACGACACATGCTCTACAGTTACACATTCTGACCAAATAGCCCATTCGAGCGAATCCACTAAAATTAGAGAGAAATAGTATGAGTAGTAAGATAATACACCTTATCTAAGTGTGGTTTTATTCACAAATATTGGTTGTTCAATAACTGAATATTTTCAGTCTGGCAATAAATATATCAAACCCACTGCTATAATTTAACAGATGATTTTCAGGCCCGATCGTAAGCAATGCGTTGAAATTCAATGACGAACATCTTAAAACCTTTGGATAACTTTGACCACGGAGTGACGTTAGCTAGATTATCAAAGAAATTAGATGGTATTTGACCTTTAGATACTAACTGATTCTGAAGAAAAATAATTACTGGTGAAATGATGCATATATATATCAAAAACAGTTTTTGCTTACAAGGTTTTTCTATGTCAAGTTGTTCAACTTCGACTGATCTCTTCCGATATCTAACTTGATTTAGCCGTTGTTGTAAGCAATTTGTTTCACTAATTTCCAGTTCACATGGAACTGTTTGTACACTGTTTTCAAACCCACCATAACATAAGCTTGTATTATGTATCTGTGTCATTTCGCTGACAGGCGAATTAAATTCATTAATGCATGTTCTAAATCGACGTTGTACTCCTCTTGGTCGAGCACAAGGTTCATTTTTTGAACATTTACTCCATTCTGACCAACAACTCCAATAACCTGTTTGAAAATATATCCACAAAAAAAATAATCATGATTCTGAATTTCATGTAGGATTATCCTCTGAGTTTAAAACATGAGTCAAACGTTGGTTACTATATTCTATGTTACTAGTAAACATAAAATGAGTTAAAATACATCCAAATCCGGTTTCTGAACTATAAAGCTAGAACTTCATTATGAGCAACTAACAAGTTGTGAACAAAAACTAGTTAAACATTTCCAGTGAATAGTTATTAGATATTTAATTTTAGTTGCATGTATACGTGATGTATATTTAAATGTCATAGTCAATCGAAGAGGTAACCAGAACATTCCAACCAGTCAGAATTAGTATTTTATGATTTGTTTCCGGTATTTACAAGTCTTTTTCGTAAACAAAAATGACTGACTTACTAGTAACTTGTGGGAAATGATTTATAAATGTGATTTTTCATAATGGTAAATCGCGTTAATTAAGGAGACATAGTATACGAAACTTTCTAGTGTATCGGTAGTGTAAATATCTAACTTTAATTGATGCATTATGCTGAACAACCATCTCATTGTGTTTGCATGCGTGCCTATCTCACACTTGACACGGTTGAACCCCACTGATCACTGCTTTCCACTGGATCCCAGTTCAGTGGTTTAGAGGTTATGTGTTCGTGTGCAAGACTGAAGGTCCTGGTTTCGATTCCCGTATTCAAGATCATAGATGGGTACTGCTGAGAAGTTGCCTAAATTTGATGCGTTCGTGATTTCAATCAACTTAATAACCGAACACCAAAAACTCAGGTCTTTCGACCAGAAGAGACTCATCATTCCATGTTATCTATAAAGTGAACAAAAATCTACCGCGTACAGTACACTTTTGTGATTTTTGGATTGTTGAAACTTTCAATGAACACTCTGAAAGGCTAGAATTATGTATACAAAAGAAGTTCATTCAACTTTTCATTTCCATTACCTCTAATTCTCAAAGATCACTAATCGTCTCTTAATACATTGACTTTTTATCAGTAATTAATTTACTTCTGTTACCATGTTCTTTCTGATTGCATTTCAATTTCAAAAGTTATCACAGCAAATAACTCATTTATGTAATAAGTGATTTTTGTCTAAATTTTTCGAGATTTTTTATTAATATTCAAAATCTTATCAACTACATATTCAACCTTTAAATGTGAATAACATCCTTACCATTCAATCTATTTTTCTTCTGTTTCTATATCTGAGAAATTATTGTTATCCTCAACCCTGGATATTATTGATTATCATTGGAGAAGAATGTATATACTTATGATTGTACAACTGTGAAAAAGAAGAAAACTTTTCACTAAATCCCTCTGCTTTTTATTTAATTTCTCAATGAGTGTTCTCTAACTATTCAGTTTCTAGACAAATTCTTTCTTTAAATGAAAAATAACAAACTGAATATTTTTCCCTAAAATTTTACCTGTGCATGATTGCAAGTTACATAGTTCATGTTCTATCTCGTAATCATTTTTAGTAAGTCTATCCATTGTGTTACGCAATAAAAACGGTTTAATTCTTTTACGATATCTGCTACCACCGCCACATGGTTGTGAGCATTCAGTCCATGATGACCAATCATTGCTTACACTTTCTGACAAAACTGGTAGGAATTTTTCAAAATTTTCAAATGATTTATCTGTTGAGTAATACACAATAATATAAATATACCAAAGTTATCATAGGTGAAAATATTTTTAATAGGTAATAAACTTTAATGACCAAATGGTTAGATATAAATACTTATACACTATTTACCATTAATTGATCGCTGAGTAATGACCAGTGTCATTAGTGTTGATCGAATTTCATCGATTAGGTTTCAATGTAGCCACTAGTTTAAGTAACTTGACATTGCATGCACTATGCTGAAATTTAAGATGGTGGTTGGTGGTAGATGACAATACCTAGTTTTCGTGAAGTTGAGCACTCGTCAGTAAGGTTTACCTGTATTGATGAGAGACTAATTAATTTACAGACAAAGCTGCATAAAGTAGTCTCGTTATTCAGTCGAAGGATTTAGTATACTTATTTAAGTTAAAAAAATTTTAAATCCTGATATCCTTAATACCTGAACTATTATGGTATCTTCTTGAGCCATAATTTGAACAATTAAATTTTCAGCTAAAACAGACCTCTTCACTAAGTCGTCTTGTTATTTTTTCTCAATTAGTGTTGTTGTTGCGTATACTGATTAAATGATCATTTCTCAATATATGACAAAATTGACCAATGAACCTATAACTTATGGATAGCATCCAATTATTCTAAACTTTTTGCCATGATATTGATGAAAGCTTTTTTGGATCTATTACACAAAATTAGAAATACTAAGTTGTTTTTTTTGTACAATATCATTCTTGCATGATTCTATCAAGTGTTTTTAAATATGCATTTATCTTAAAGTTGACTGAACATATTCCCGTTTGTCTGGTTCACTTTTAATATTTCAACATACGGTAATACAAGTTTCTCTTAGTTAAATAGCTTCAATAGTCTAGCTACGTATAAGTGAACGAGATGAGGATAAAATGAGACGGTATGTATACACATACAGCGATACAATGTGTATTACATCGAAATGAATCATTGTTCGTTTACCATACTCCATCCTAACATAAAAGTCGACTTATATGAGAGATTCTAGTTTCACTCCTTTGATTTTATACCGAAATGTCTTTTGCTGATTTTTTGTCTATTATAATACAACCGAACAAGGTTGAAAATCCTCACCAATCACTGTTTGTCACTGACATTATCACTAAAACTGTACTAGTCATATCATTTAGCCTTGACGGAATCGATATTACTGTTTGCTATCCTGTTATCTGTCTAATCTAATGACAATATCTTTGAAGTAATCGAGTTAAATATACTTTTCCGACTTAGGGATATGACTGACGTGAAGTGCCTTTTTATAAGAAAATCTAGGTGTAAACAAAGTTCGTGGTAACAGACTTCACTCGATTTCTACGTTCATCCTTTTTATTAGGCTGAATATTAAGTGTCAATTGATCACCTACTACGGAGTATTAGAAACTTCATTACTTAACTAAATTACTCTGATGTCACTATTTTAGGTTTACGTACTCTTTTGAAACCAGAATAATCATATTTCAAGTTCAGTAGGATGACATAGTTTTGCTAGTAATAAACCATATACTATTAGATTTGTTTCAACTGAAATCCACTCACTATAATTTCACATATGAACTTATGAAGACTGGTTGAGAGATAAGTAAATAAGCTCACGGCAAGTCAAATTGAATCAGTGAGTATCGTTGGCACCCACACTCGTATTCTAGAAACTAAGCAATGATTTACATTGTGCCTTTTTGCTACTGGGTTCTGTGTTTTGATTTGATCTGTGTTAAAATGTAATGTTAAGTGATCGCATGGTGAGGCATCAATGGTTCTACCCCACAACAGTACATCATAAGGATTATTTGCAAAAAGTAAGTGTGATCACTTTCTGTGGGTACAACCTTAACAGTAATAAAAGAAAGTTATGAAAAGGTATGTAATAAAACTTATTTATTCCGAAATTGTGACTTCTTATCATTGCAATAATGAACAACTATCGGGATGATCGCACTAAAACTACTAGACAGATACATATTCATTCTGCATAAAAATGTCAGAAAATAACTTTATACAAATAAGTATACTATTTAGAAAGGTCTAACCAAACATTTTAAGTTTATATCTAGATAAAGTATTTGCTCGAATGTCAAAAAAGTACAAAAAATTCAGTTGTATTAGGATATTTTGCTTAAATTAATCACGTTGCTTACCAAGATCTTCACAATTAATTTCATGACTATCTTTGTCGATCTTACAGATTCGAGTCTGAGTATCGATTTGAGCTTGAAAACTATCGGATTCTGGTAATTTAGCCGAACATTCTACACGATATCTCCTTTGCATGTTTTCTTCCCCATTACTCTCATCTGTTATGTACCACTCACTCCAAGTAGACAAAATTTTCGTCGCTAAATAAGTAAGTGAAATTCGCAACCGAATTAGATAATTTGATTATTCGTTTTACAAATATACATTTTGTATAATATATCTTTCATAAGAAAATTACCATGCTTTTCCACGATTTTATACCAACTGATCAAACATATAGGGATAGTCAAATTAGAATAAGCTTTCATCACTGACTGTTGTCGACTGAAGGATTATTGAAAATCATTGATCATTGAAAAGTTTTACAAATTTTCAGTTTTAATATTAAGGGTGTGCTCGCTAGTGACTAAGTTAGAGACGTTTTTCATATATCATGGAAACTCATAATTGATAAAGTTCAATCAAATAGGAAGATACATAATATATTACCAAATTTACAGAAGTAAATATAATAAAGCTCACTTGAACATGGATGAGTATTACATTTTCTGTCTTCGAAAGCTCTACCAATGCACATTAATTTATTTGTATTCTCTGACTGATCTTTAAGTAATGTTTTCACTTCATCCAAAGTGAATTTTTCTGCATAATCAGTTCTTAAACCATTTTTATCTTTACAAAGACGTCTACGAAATTGTTTACCACCATTACACGATGATGTGCATGAAGTCCATTGCGACCAAGATGTCCATTCGAATATTGGTGTTGTTTCACCTGATCATTTGTTTCGAAAAAGATATCAAATAAAACCTAGTAATAGAATTTTGTTATCAAAATCATTACTAGGATATGTGCTTCAAAGTTTTCAGTGTCGGTTGACATGTTAAGCCCATCTATCTTATTCTCGCTTTCGGACAGGCCAATCTATTCATTCTAGTTGAGTTACCTTTTAACCTTGTTAATTATTCGCTTATCAGTCTTAACTGTTTTTATATGAGCGCATTTATGTGTATACACTTCTTATCCTATTCATCACATGTTTGTGACTTATTTTTGTGCAACTATAAATATTGATCAACGCTTGATTAAATAGAGTTGGCTTACCCGTCATCTCCGCTGCACGTCGTTTCACTTCTCTCTATTCCATTCAGTTCATACACAAAATATATGTATTCAAAAGTTCATTCTCGTTATTTGACTTATTCGTGTCCGTTATTGACTAACGCGAATTAAGTCGATGATTATATACGATGATAGGTGACATATATATTTCAATAACAATCATTCATACGATCAAATTGGAGTCTGAACTCGGGCTACTAAAGGGAGGAGCCCGTCAACAACATCATCCAATCTAAATGACGACAAAATAAAGGGCCCCACTAAAAGTTAAATAGTGTATACAATACTCTGGTCTACGTAAAGCGACATTCTCTACACTTACACGCACGTGTTTCATTGTATCATTCTGAATAGATAAAAGATCAATAACAAGATTATTTAATAATGTATAATCACAGTAGTATATTCATCAAAATATATTTCTCTTCATAGAATTTCCAGCTTATAAAATTCAGTCACATAGTAAACAAGTTTGAGTAGGTTTAAGCCTATGTTGAATCTATGCGAAAAGTTTAGTTCAGTGATAGTTTGTAATTTTCATTCATTCAAAGTGTCTAAATAACAGTCAAATCGCTATATTATTATTTTTTTAAAACTAGTGTATTATCATTACAATAATATGAAACTGTTTCCACTATTTGTTAATAAACAAATGACTGTTAAGTTTTTAAGTTTATTCGTTTTGAGTCTGATTTCTGAATTCTTTCACCCATTAATTACAGTCAGACTTAATTCGGAAGTTTTGATATTTTACTGTCAAGAATGTGTTGATTTGAAATATATAGTGTATTTGTCTAAAACAACAGAATAGCATACAAACTCATCAAAACAACTTTATATTAGCACCGAGGAAATATATTTAAACAAAAGATAAATTCTAATAATAATTCTATTTAAAACAATTAAGTAGCTAATACTTTGCATAAATATGTAAAGTTTATCTGACTATAGTCTTGTTAAAACAAGTGTTTGCTAAGCTCTTTAAAACTGCTATTTGTTTAAAATAGGGGATAAAATTAATGATGAAACTCATCGGTCGTGTACAGATTTGAGTATGAAACCTTGAGTCACACTATAATTAAATGAGTTTTAGTGATACTTCTTGAGTTCCATATACTGAAGTAACTGAAACTAGTTTCGAATCAGTGATTTAATATTTTAGAGCGAACTACCACAACCTCTAAACTATCGTTTCATGTTATTAATTTAAATGTTAAGTAAGATGATTGTATGCATAAATTCTTGTGACTGTTTATCACTTGTACGTTTCTTGGTGTAAAATTTTTCGTAATTAAGTGGTTGAGTATGATGAGATTTACTAGAATATATACCAGTTACTTTCTCAAAAATTTTTATCTCTTAGCATATTAGACGAAATTCGACAGATTTTAATCTTTAATAAAAAATTGGTCCATTGTAAATTTATTTCACATACTTATGAATATAGTTTCAAGAATTCGCTAAATTTTTATCATGTTCTTAACTGAACGTTAATCTCATAAAGACTTTAGGAATTAAGCAGTTCTTCAACCACTTGTATACATATGACTGAATCAAATTTTATGGATTTCGTTTAAACTTATTATCCTTTTGTTTCATAATGATGAATTGATCCATAATTTTTACTATAAACTTAAATGAATCGAACGGTAAAAATGCTTTTTTTTGTGACAAATTCACATTGAGTGATTATAGCGAACGATAAACTTTACGTTATTTGAACGAATTATTGAGCCGTGGGTAAGTGTGTATATAGAAACTCACCAGTTGCTTTAAAGTTAATTCAATAAACCAGTTGTTTTCGGATACAACATCGTTTGTCTCACACAATTCTAATCAAATAACAATGCAATAGTGGTAGATTTCATTTTAAGCAGTGATAAATACTTATAGAAGATCACTATATAAATTATGTATCATTATAATTGCTTACTGGAACACCTTTTAATTTCTTTAGTACAAATTTCAGTATGTTTATCAGGTCCATGACATTTATATGTACTTCCAACTGGACTAGGATTAGAACACCAACGGTATCTTGTACGTATTGGTGTTACGTTGAATTTATGATGCACAGAGTAACAAGCAGGTTCACATCCGGACCATGCAGACCACCCAGTCCAACCACCACTATAAGAACAACTGCTGATCTCAACTGATGATCCATTTGAACATTCATTTTCATTGAGTTCAGATGAAATTGGTGAGTAACAAGATCGAAAGCGACAATTACATCCAGTCAATTTAAATTGTTCACTTGAATATTGTGTCAGTAGCATGTTATTTTTATGCGTCCCTGATGACTGTTCACAACTGTTCCATTCACTCCAGCTACCCCATTCACTCTTAATCTTCATATTTGGGATTAATTCACTTTGAACACAGGTATCTGAATGATATGTTACAATATTATTAAGTATTCCTTCTTCAGTACTTAAGTCAACACATTTTTGTTTTGCTTCATTCCATCCACAATAAGGATCTCGTAGGAGTTTACATCCCATTCTTTCATCACCAAATCGTTTGCATCTTGCAATAGGTAAACGTAGCAGACGATTTTCTATTGCTATTAAAATGTATGAGTTTTTGGATATCTAAACATTTTCAAAGTGAAAATTTAAAAAAAAATTAGCTTAAAAACATTTGTTGTTTAAATGGTAACATCATACTTATTGATTAATACTATGTGATTAAAATCAGGCTCTAAAATCTAAACCCAGCTATTGTATGACAACAATAATGAGTTTAACTTAAATATGATCTTTTTGACCAAAATGATAAATCCGCACCTGCTCGGAAGGCCTAAAAACGATCTGGTGATTTTCATTTGGTTGAACAATTGTATTTATGACGAATAGACAAGACCTTAGTAACATGTAGTTAATATTAGCACGCTGACCTTAACTGTCCAACGATTGGTTACTTTTTCTTTTATTTAAGTAACTTATTGTATGCTCTCAATGTAATTATTGGTATGCTGTAAACAGAGCTGTTATGTAGCACTATCAGCTTCTTTGGAGAACTAAAATGATCTCTTTCCGAGAACCCCCTTTTAGCGTGACGTATCGGTTGAAATGGTGTGATTACGTATCAAAACAAAGTTCATTTGAGACACTTCAATAACTCAGCATCATGTGGTTCGAACAACAACCAATAAATTTCTCTTATGATTAACTAGTTTATACTTTATTCAAGTACCATTAGTATAATAAAGATTTTTATTTTACGAAGCTATTTTCCATCCTACTACTTGTTTTGTAAGTCAATTCTTTATTGGTTAAAATTCTTGTTTATACTCTCAGTACAATTCAGTAAACCTGTATTGATTTGAAAAATACTTTAATGGCTTCAAAAATGGTATTATAGAAATGGAAGTATACGTCGCCGTAAATTATTTATCTATATTTTAAGTTTGATGTATCTAAATGATCATACAATTTGATAAAATCTAGAAATAAAGATAATATGAAAGTTCCTAAAACGTTATATGTGAATTTATTTAAAAAATCTCTACTTTAAACAAGTTTATTGAAAGTTACCCATATGACATTCGTTACTGGAACTGTGCTGTCAGTGATCTTGTTTTTGTTTTGTTTTGTTTGAAAGAAAAAGGATAAATAACAAATGTTTTGAATTGACTTATGAACCTTATGATGTAAATTCCTTCAGTTACTATATTGTAATCTAACTAATAACTATACTCGAACTATTAAATTTATGACTATCAGTTTCTTAACGTGTCATTCAATAAGTTATTCATTCAAAATATTTTTTAACATTTGCAAAGATGATCTTATTTTAATTTCATTAGTACAATATTCAATTGTAGGGTGTATGAAAGTGAAATATTGTAATACTTACATGAATCACTGTTAATTTTAGTTAATAAACGGAATACATCCATTATGACATTAAATAAGAAAGATTGATTCGGCAAAGTACTCTCTTTTCAGCGAATTCATTTTCAAAACTGTACAATCATATATATATATATATATATATATATATATATATATATATATATATATATATACTTCTTTATTATTATTGTTATCCTGAAAAGTAAGTATATATATTTGTGATTGTACAGCTTTGAACATGAATTCACCGAAAAGAGAACTATTCGTTGAACCAATCTATCTTATTTAATTTCAATTAAGCTATGAAGCTTCTAAGAACATGACAAAGTATCATTTAAATTCTACCAGTATTTCACATGAAATTAAAATATTGTCGACTGTTAACAGTTGTCTGTGATTCAAATTAAGTAATATTAAAAATAAATATCGATCAACATTGGAAAGTTCAATCTGTAATCAAAGTAGTCACCAATAGATGTCTGTTGAATCAACTTGATGAACTTATTTTAATAGTTTAAATTTACAATATTTCCAAATAAAGTCAAACTATAAATAGAAATATATTCACTTTTTTATTTTGATTATTATAAATAATTCGCATTTGAACATTCCTGGTTGATAGACTTTTTGAAAATCTCGGCACTAAATAAATTAGTTCTATAAGACATAATTGGAATTCTTTTATATGCCATTTATATAATATCCCTTCAGAGTTGGTCACAAAAATAACCATATTCATATCACTTCTTAATGTTCCTGGGATTTTACTGACCACAATTTGTGTATATCTAAAAAATATATAAATAGAATAAACGTATTTATGTAAATAGACATGATGTAATCAGAGGTTTAAACGCAATTCGAAAAACATTTGACCACCGATTATTGAAAATATGTTTTACATCCGAAAACATTCAGTATAAGAATATATTCCTTTCATGTACTCGACAGGGAACTGTAAGGCATATTACAAGTAAAATAAGTTTATCTGTTAGGTCAGATCAAATTGATATGATGGATCAAGTCTTATATTTAGACTATCGGCTGCATAATCCTACATACTTGTATGCAATACTTTACGAAAGGAGTAACATGCGTGAACTGTATTCACTAACCTATGTTCAGTGTTGTCTAATTCATTGGAAAAAAAAGACTACTTTAGTCATTGGAAACACTTATAATTGATTGAATTTCTGTTATGATCATCTTGTTGCCTGGTCACTTTTATATTATTAAACATTCTAATCCATTTGCAGTAAATCACTCAATTATGTGTGTTTCATTTCAGTTTCTTTGTTAATCGGCAATTGTAAGTATTGTATTAGTTAAACGTTAATCAAAAAGTAACAAAAAAAACAAATCTAGTGAATTACACTTTGTCCAGTAGTTAAAAGCTTCAATCTCTATACATCATCTATTTATTTGGTTTTCTTTATTCAAGGTGTTTATGTGTTAGTAACTGGTCTTCCGTAAAACAATTAGAAGTTAGTTTGGAACTATATTATGAAGATCAACTACAATACCTTGATTAGTAATGCTTTGAATATATTCATGACGCTGATTTAAAACTAAAAGTAATGAATTGATTTCTATTTTATGAAAAGTATAAAATTAATAAAAACTGTCATTATATATGTAAATTATATTTGAAATAATCTCAGCGATTGAAATTTAAATAACTCCAACGTTTCGTCCAGACAAGTTAGCTGGATGAAACGTTGGAGTTATTTAAATTTCAATCGCTGAGATTATTTCAAATATAAATTACACATATAATGACTTCTCTATACTCGGCGCCCAATATCTGTCAAACTATTCGTTCTAATCTTGACGAATATTTGTATAATTAAAACTGTATTTTAAAATGTAATTAAAACTTACATTTCGCCTTGCTGTACTAGAATTGGTCTGTCGTATCGTGGTCTGACAGTTTTAAACATAAGATGATAGTCATTTTTCGAATATGGATTTGATGTAACTTTATCACACTAAATATAATGAATAGATAAAATTATATATTACTTAACTGGTTGCGTTGTAACGGTACAGCTGAAAAATTATACACACTGAACGTCATGTAAATATCTTTTAAGATTTCTGAACGTCACTGACTGGCTGATGATTGGCGAGCCAGGATTTGAACATTTTATGTCTTTATATTTAATATAACAATTCTTGTCTGGTATATTCAGTACTGATAAAGCTTAATTACGGACTAAATTTAACTAGTAATCTTAAAAATTTTAGTCCTTTAGTGATTAGATTTAGAGATCTAACTTGCTGTCAGTTATTGGGTGTTTACTAACTTCGCTGAATATGGAAAATCTAGAATTACTGCTGGGGTGGGGTTTGTGGAGATTGTAGTGATATTAGTAGTTGAATTCATAAGTTTTGACCAATGGAACCCGACCCGTGTCGGGTACAGACAGGTATCCACCTCAGACCATGGATGAAAGCTTTCTCAAGATCATGGATCAATTGAAGTTCGACATTAACACCGTTAGATGCTGGTTCAGTGATCTGGAAGTTAAGCGTTCGTGCATGAGACCAAACATCCTGAGTTTGAGTCCCAAATGCGGATGATGTGTGAGCACTACTGATGAGTTTCATACTAGGACGAGACAGGCGTCCAGTACTTCCAGGTTTCCAATAGTGGTCTAACTTATATCGACTAACAAATTCAACTATTAGAATCTAGAATTGTTTAATTTTTGATTAAATCTGACAGACGAATGTGTGAATTGTATACGAGCTAATAAATAATCAGACTGTATGCTATTTCTGTTTAATACTCCACTATAGGAATATTAAAATCCAAATACATGATTTACTTGACAATTAATCATTTATTTACTGAATATTAACATAGATGCTCAAAATACTTGGACAATAAAGAATAGTAAGATTTTTTGAATGATCAAGTTTTATAATAAGTGCACAGGTAGCTTTGTCCTTAATGCTTTCAACTTCAAATTACTGAATTACAAGTTCAAACTCCTTATTCGGTTTATTCGGTCAAATAATGTAATTGACTGTAACACAAAATATTTTGTTCAAACTTCAGTAAGTAAATTTGAGCTTTGTGTGTCAAGTCTTATAAAATTTAAGCCTCACAGTTGAGTAACGAGATAAGGTTCAAAAACACTGAAATTCTTGAGTTTATATAGACTTCTGTGCACCAAATATATTTCTAAGAAAAAGTAAAGTTTTCATACATTATAATCATTTCTAGTTGCTGTGGCAACTCCATCATTTTTATAAAATTCTCCATTAAATACTGACTCAATCTCTACCAAACTGTATGCACAGATAGCTGATGCAGTTGGCATTGATCTAGAACAGAAGAAAAAAATGAGTAAATGAACTATGAAACACAAGGATAACAAATTATAAGAGTATAAACTATGTAATTTACAAACGAAAAAATATACTGCGTTGTATTTAAGAGATAATACTGAATATAACTGAAGTTGATAATCACATTACTCATCTTAATAAAGTATATGGTAAATTAAACATTTCAGTTCCACAACTTATAAACACAGATGTGAACTATATTTATAAAGCAATCATGTGGTGACTTTGGATCAAGACAGCATTAATTTAACACCAGAATACACATATTATACTCTTAAGATTACTGATATTAAACGATTCAACAACTTCACATTAATTCTCGACATTAATAATGGCTTTTTGTTATTTACATTAACCTAACCTTTTTAGCAGAAATGCATAAATAACAAGAGTTAATCTAAGCTAGACCACCATGGAAAACCTGAAAGCATCGTTTCGTGCTAATGTGGGACTTTTCAGCAGTGCGTATTCACAACCTCGCACGCGGGGCTCGAGCACAAGGCTTTCAATCTCGCGCGCTAACGCCTAATCTGTAAATCACTGAGTTGGTATCCAACAATGTTAATGTCCAACTTTAATCGATCAATGTTCTTGAGCAACCGTTCATCCATTGTCTGAGGTTGATAACTCTCACACCCGAATTCAACTGTGAAAATACTGCGATCTCCACAAATTCCCATGATTAACAATTCAATTTGAGGCAAGTGATTTATCCTGTTTGAAATGAAAATTACTGGTATGTAAACAAATCTGTTTATTCATGTGAACAAGTATACGGTGGAAAGCCCGAAAAACAACGAGAGAATCGATCAATTATGTAACTCTGAGCTCAGGTTCAATAGTTTATTAGTGTTTTTATATTATATTCAATTACACTAAATTACCGAACTCACGATGAAGTTTGGAACGTTCCAAATAAAGTTTTAGTTGATTGATCCACATACACAGCCTGGATTTCAGTGAATACCAGACTGTTAGAACCATCTTCAGGTGTTGACGGACAAGTAATTGTTGCTTTGAGAAAATTATTGAAAACACCGAACGTATTTCCATCATCTGACTAAATTGTAAAATTTAAAAGTTACGGATAATCTGACTACTTACTAAAATAAGAGTAGTTTACTGATATTGACTAACAAAAGGTAAGTGAAAAGCAATAATCTTAATGTGAAGAGGTTGTATTTGATACGAAGAACTCCAAATTGAAATGTAATGCTTATCATGTGAAAGAATCTGCTAATAAAATTGTTGTATCATAATCAATCAATCCAATATGGATATATTTTCTGTTATGACTTGTGAATGGAATCGAATGCTACTTTTTGTATCTGGTCGTCGCTGATTGTTATGTCGGAATCGCTGACCACTTATGCTCGGAACGAAGGAACCTCTACAATTCCCACGATGCGAAAGTAAGAACACAAGACTGATATAAGTGAAGTTTTATTAGCCCAAAACACTATGATGACGACGACGACCTTAGCCGAAAATACACTCATTTATATATTGATTGTACACCCATTTCGATTGATAATTAGGATGAAATCACATATATGAAAAATACTCAGAGTTATAACAATTGACATACTGAGCATATTTCATGTCAATGGAATACATGAATATCGTATATTATACAGAATAAAATATCATACGAGAAAAGAAAATAAATACTACATTGAGTAATCACTACATTGAATCAAAACAGAAGTAATGTTGAATAAAATTCATAATGAGTAAATCGGTCGAAAATTGACTTTCTTTCCATCATATCATTTTCGTACGTGAGATAATACGCATGAATTTAAGCACTTGAACTATATTTGGCTAACTGTTTGCTTTGAAGAGAATCATGACTTCGGTAAGCATTCTCAAACACAAGTGTTTATGTGCTTAAAATAAAAAATATTTGAGTCATCTCAAAAGGATAAAAAGCATCATAACAATACATTCCGGTAATTCTGAGTGGTTATTAAATTGAATATCTAACTTTTCAATGAAGCTAAAGGTAAACAGCTAGTTAGTCCCTGTTTACGGAATTACTACAATAACATTATCATGGTCATCAAACTATTAAGAAGGAAATGTGCTTTTGACAATTGTTTAGTGAATTTGGAAAGCATAAGTGAGCATATTAATCCATAACTCATAATAGTTTCAAGACTAAATTAACGAAAATTGACCGTCGTTTACTTTCTACGTGGTCATGAATCGTCATTTTATTCTACATCTTAAAAGCATAGAGGCTGTTAACAATGCATAGGTTGATGTCCTCAAGTTTTACATATAGTTTAGATTGTTGATCGAATTTGATTGAAAAGATGTATTAATTACCTTAATCATACATATTCAGAAATGTGCTTCTCAAGTTCAGGAATATTGATACTATTACTAAACATTTCATAGCACAATCGAAGTAAGTAATTCAAGTTATACATCAATATCATTCATTTCTTTGTTTGAATCACAGTTGTTGTTATGGTTTACTCTAGTTTACACAAAATAATCGACTTATGACAGTTTCTAAGTAATATATATGAAAATGAAGACTTACACTACACAATCGGCCAATTCGTGACACAACAATCTGCAGTTATAAAAAAGGTATATAGAATTATAGATGAAAGAGCTTTGGTTAACCAAACAAGTGTGACTTTTACTGAACAGAAAATTTTCACTTTCATTTCATGTTCTCAGCTGCTATATATAATTTATCTTAGACTCGTGACTTGTATTCTGTTGTTTTATAGTAAAGAACCAATTGTCTAATTATTCTCAACTCCATTTTTAATTCGTTTCCTTTACTTGTGATGGTATCTCTTACTAATTTCTTCGAGTTATTTTTTTATTGTGTGAAATTCTCCTGGAAAATCTGTTGATTGAGAATGTCTTGAAAAGCCTAGAAATTTATCGCTTAATGTATTTTCATTTATTACTGTCACTGTCATATTACACCACTATGTTATGTTTTCCTGATATACATTAAGTATTGAAGTTCGAGTCCCACTCAATTATTTGAAAGGAGCACTTTATTTACGACTGTACTGTTTATGGCGTAATTTTGTAAGTGGGTACCTCACAGTTTCTGGTTTTTTATACTTTAAATATTTTTTGCGCTTTCAGACAACTTTCATTCTTTGGTTTTAAAACTGTTTATACAACTAAGTTGTTGGAATAAACTTCCTGAATGACTCAGAAAATCGGACATATCCAGTACTATATTATAAACAATCAAATCTCATTTACCGATAAATATTCCAGTTTTCTTCCTTAAATATCAAACATAATTATGAAATTAAACTTTTTCATGACCAACCGGTTATTTCATATGTACTTAATACAAAATGATCTGTTTCCTAAAAGGCATTTCAATAGTTTATAAAATTATAATATATCGTTCATCACATTTTGATGCTTGAACAAATTAATGTACTTTTTATTACATAACCTTATATCTTTGAATAGAATACCTTCCATTATTTTCAAATAAGTCTTTCTATTCAGTGAAACTCTTGTATTTATTCATTTTTTTAAAAAAAAAAATACTTACAGATTTATCACAACTTTCAACCGTCTCATCAGCCAATTCTCGAAACAAAAAGTATACAGCATTGTGAAACTCGAAACTATGTACAAATATTGTATTATCTGAAAAATATTAATATACATTTAGTTTGGTTTACATTTTCTGCAATATACAGCGTAAAATAATTACAAAACATCTTAACGATAACAACCTGTGAAATCTTAAATATACCAAACATTTAAGAATGGTTTGATTCAAATCTCAGTAATCTTGTGTGTTGGAAAGATATCTGACTCCATCAGAACGTTGATTTCTCAGAAGGTATTTCAAATTCTTTAGATTAAATGTATGAAGACACAACATTTTAGAATTAGAATAGTATATTTAGAATTCGTATTATGTTCCCGACTATTTATAGTTTTATATAGCCATTTTTTCTACATTTTCACATGTGCTTTTGTAATAAATATCAATTAAAATAACCTATTGTGTCCCTGAATAAAAATAAAGAGAATTTACCGAAGAAAATTTTCTTTTCGATGAAATCAATTACTTTAGCTGTACATTAGTATTTATAGTTGTATGGTAAATATATGTCGATACAGGGGTAGAAAAGATTGCACCATAAAGTGATTCTAGACTCCAATTGCCAAGTGAGGTTATGTAATAATCAAGGGGTTAGAGAAGAATAGGAGGATAAAAATAATTTATGGGCCAAAACCGCTCGCTGATCAGAATTATAATTGTCCAATTGACAGATATGACGAAAAACGGCAAACATAAAGGTCATAATAAAAACTGATCACAGTTTGAAACTGAAAACTAAGTTTTTTTTTAAAATAATCCGAAACATACGAGAAAAGGGAATTAGGGTAAAGGAAGAATGATAGGTTGGACGTATCATTTTTGCATACAGAGTTCAGGCGTGAATTGGTGGATCGTTAATGCCCCAGCAGTCAATAAGTTTTTAATTCGACCTTCTTTCGATCCAGCTCCTTTGATCGTGTAGATTGTTTTAATGGAAGACTCCTTCAAAGCGACGTGTCTAGAGTTGATCCGGTGATCCTGTATTGAACTGGTAACTGTTTTGCATTCTCCTTTTAAAAACTCCGCCAGGTAGTGTTCTGAGATGCGTTTAGAAAGTGATCGTTTTGTGCGACCAATTTAACCTGCTGAATTCTCTTTATTTTTATTCAATAAATATGAATTATCTGTTAAAGTGACAAGTAGAATGTTGATTTGAATATCCCTATCGCTCTAATTAAAAAGACTATTTAAGCATATATCTAATTTCACTTGTTTATCATTATATTTATGATTAGAAGTATAAATATTCATTTGAAACATTTAAACTGTTGCTATTAAAGAAAATTTGAACACCTATATTCGAAACATATGTTAATGATGATAATAAAGACATGTAACTGTTTGTATAGGATAACAAAAATTTGTGTGCAAGTATATGTACGAGGTAGTGAAAGAGATTTGTTGCTTAGACAAAAACATTGATAATTAGCTAATAAAGTATTTGAAAAATGTGTAAAATGAGGGTGACAGTAGCAACTGTGAAAGTAGTAATTGCTACGTATACTCAAATGACAACGATGTACAAAACATTGATTTGTTTCAATCACTGACTCATTAATTATCTTCAAACTGCAGAGAATTCACAAGGAATTAAACAACTAGGTATAGACCTATTATGTTATACTTTGACCGATATGTATAATACACCTATAATCATGCTGACTGGGACCTCCTGTACTCACTGGTTAAACTTTCGGTCTGAGATGCCACTGAAACATTCTATGTAATCGTTAACTATTGTTTCAATTCCTGAGCACCTGTTAAAACGTACAGGTTTAATAAACCCTACGAATTATACATACCAGCCAAATATCGTAATAAATTAAGACGCCTACGGAAACGGCAGTTACACAAATAACAATAATGTTTAGCCAAATTAAAGTGAAGCACAGGTTAAAAGCCATTAATGAGGAGCTGTTAGTACTTAAGAGTACAAAACTTAATTCTCCTTTTCAATAAAGACGTTAATGAAACTCAAAATGTTGATATACTATGCATCCTTCATAATGACACTTTTATATGCAACTCTAAAAATATAGCAGAACTTTTCAATGGTATTTTTACGAATGGTAAAGAATTCCTAAATGGCACTGTTTCAAGAGTCATGTACGTAACTAGTAACTCAATAAGATCTATCTCTTCCATGTACTTGAAAATAGTAAGGCTATAAATCCCCTGGGGTCTCTAGCGGTCGTGGAGCAGATGGGATGATTCAGATATTTCACTTTTCTTACTAAAGTTGCTTACTTTCTCTATGAAAACAGGTACTTACCCTTACTGTTGGAAAACCGTGTATGTCGTACCACTTTACAAATCTGGAGATAAGACTGACATGAATAATTATCGGCCCATAAATATTACTCCAGTTGTCTCAAGGATTATGGAAAACATTGTAGTGATGAACTCTCCAACTATTTACTTGCTGAAAAATTTATCAATGATTCTGAAAATGAGTTTCTTAAAAGTCGATCTTGTATGATATGCCACTTCGATTTCATTAATTTGGTCTTTTTTCAACGTAACCAAGGATATCTAGTCTTAGTGCTATACTTTGACATTTCTAAAGCCTTCGACATGGCTAACCAGCATCTTCTCATCTTACGGGGTCCGAAACCCTCTGCTTGCTTGGTTTGATTACTTCCTCAGCCACCGACATCAAATAGTTAAATATAACTCTTCCTTGTCGAACGCTGTCCCTGACAGAAGTGGTGTAATACGAGGTAATGTCTTAGACCCTTTGCTTTTTTTGGTTTTTATCAATGACGTTTGCAAATCTTTTTGTGTGGGTAAGCCCTTTCTGTATGCAGACGATCTCAAAGTAGTGTATTCATTTTCTCATCATGAGCTTAACAATGTGGCGCAGTAGTGCTCAAACTGACAACTGGAGCTTAAAACGGCTAAATGTGGATGGATGTGTATCGGTAATAAATTACTCGACCTAGATCTTACCATAAATGGCAAGATGTTATCGAAGTTAAAAACAGTAGTAGACTTGAGACTTAGGTACTCCTACGATTTATCCTTTACAAAACAGGTATTGAAACAGATATCCAAGACCCAATGTCTAATGGTTTACACAATTCGAAGCCTCAATAACAATGAGTTACGTATTTTGATGTACAAAGTATATGTTTGACCACTCCTAGAATACTGTACGTTTATTCTTAGTAGCATGCGCATAAAGGATAAATTAGGGCTGGAATTCATACGGAGACGATTCATACTTCGGATTTTTGAAACTGATTTTACCTTGAATTATAATTCCAGATATAAAAAACCTGAACTGAACCCTTTATGGAAGAGGAGATTCAAACTTAATCCAATCATTTTCTTCAAAATACTTTATAAACTATCCTTTACACCCAGTCAAGTAATTCAATATGTAGAAACTTCTAATTACGGCATCCATAACTCTTTGTCACTAGTGAAACAATCCCGTTATAAATCATCTGTTTATATGAATTACCTTACAAGCAAATTTTCCATATTCTGTAATAATCTACTACAATCCATCCACAAGATAAAATCCCTCCCATCCTTTATTCGCTGCATTGAAGCTTATCGCTCTTCTGAAAATTGATCAAATGTTCTAGCGCCTGTAAGTGTAACTTTTTCCATAAGTGAGGTTATAGGAACTTTAAATGTTTAGCCATTCTTATTACTGAAATCATTAAGTAAAACCACCTACCTGCTGTTAATTTATATTAACACCGACCCTGGAAACCCTAGCTAATTTGAATATCTAACGTGAACAGTATATCACTGAGTTACATAACACATGCAATATGGTAGACCTGACTGACTTACTTTAGTAATTATTGTTTTGTTGCTCTGTGCTCTCTGTTTCCATTTTATTTTCTCCAGTTATAGATGCTTATAATTAATTCGTTATGGCGCAGGAATTGACTTTAAATGAACAGTTCATAAATCTACAGGATGTCAACTTAATAAGAATTGAAAGTTCCCGGCCGATGCATTTTATTGCTGTAATACATGTCATAAATGTACTACCTAAACAATTTTTGAACTAATAAACTTAAAACAATCTTATATCGTATGCCTGTTCTGTAGATTTAATGTTACTATTTATATCAAGCTGATCAAGCCTGTAAATTGGTATGAATTCTGTAATTATTATTTTCACTGTATATATGTATTCATTATTATTATTATTATTACTTGTTTACCCTTGGTACATTTTTCTAATAGGATGTATAAAAACGCTAAAGAACATGAATCAAAGTTTCTGTCGTTTGATTCTATTGGAAATCCAATAAGCGCATTAATTATGATTAATTTTTGACAAAGAGTGATAAATCCAACCATGATTCTGACTGTAACACCATATCAAAATAATATTCCTGTTTAAATAACATCAAGAATCCATTATCCATTAAAGTAACTTGATCAACTTACTATTTTGTTTTATCATTCTGTCGTCCGGGGATGTACGAATAGGATATTTGAATGGTTGGATTGAATTCAAATTTTCTACAGAATTTACTTTCATAATACGCATTTCAGTATTTTTTAATGATCCTGTTTTGGTACCTATGTACAAATTTTGTGTACTTGCAACAAAACCAACTGCTGGTCGATCAGGATCTATTGGACAGTGATCTACACTTTTCCAGTGTATTTTCGATGGAGCACGTAAATTGTTAGCCTACAAAAGATAAAGATATTTTAAAATTACATTTTATATCACCAAATATAACAGATTGTTATTTATCCAGTTACTTGTGAATATAAAAACAGCTTCATATTTCAAGTTAGCTTAAGTTTTAACCAAAAGTGTTTCACTTTGCATAACGAGTTAACATATTACTAAAAACATATACAGATACATAGAGGAAAATTGAGCTAAACAGTGGTGCTTCACAAACTTACACTTGAGTTTATCATCTGTACTCTAAGGTATTTTAAGTTTTATAAATAATCAAAAGAGATTATCCTAACAAAAATATAACGTAATGAATACTGACAATAATTACTAATATTCAAATATCCTGATTCATCAACAATTGTCGAATATAAGTTCACTACTTATTGTTTGGTTTAAGATTGTATTGTTGATTAGTTTTAGTAAAGAAGTCAGGTTTTCTTTTGTTTTCTTAGTCAAAAGTCATCATAATTACTTCTTGTTCTCTCTTAAAGTTTACACTCAATATTAATGATTTTAGATTAGATCATGTTGATAATATGAAAAAAAGAAAACATATTGATCTTTAGTTTTACTGACAAATTAATTCATTAATGATTGAATGCGGGTTTATTTATATATGGTATTTGAGTAAATTAGAAACAAAATAGAATGTAAGGTATGCATATTTGATATTTATTTTTTAGTCTGACAAAATTCCCAGTTGAACTAATAAATAATAAACTATTTTTAACATTAAGTAAAATAATTCACACCATTGAGCACCCAGATATTGTATAAATGTTGTTTCCTATTTTGTTGGTACGATGTGGTCTGTCTGGTTGGTATATAAACCCAGTATGCTTGAAATAAATTATTCATATTGCAGAGGCTGAGATTGGTGTTCTGAACTTAACTGGCTGGGCTAGGCGGAAAGCAGGACCGATAAGTACTCTAGACTGCTCGTACGTGTTTTACGTGTCATTTGTCTGATTGATAATTCACTGCTCTCTAATTGGCGGTATCGTTACATTATTCAATAGACAAGGCACACAGGTCACGAGTTATAACAGTTTTTCTAAAAAAGAACTAGGATGTAAGGGAATTTTGAGACAATCAATAAATTTAATTATACATGTTCAATAGATTATTGGGTTTAACCACACTATCACTGTTGGATCCTGATTATGTTATTATTTATAAATTTGATTATATTATTTAAATTAATCCATTTAAACAATAAAAAAATTAATTGAGCTAGAAAGAACCGTAGTTTGATAATAATTTTGTATAATTTATAATCTATATGATAATTCTATGTTCTGTCAATTCGTAACCGACCATACATTCAATTTACAAGCAAAAGATACTTCAAACATTCCATGAATAAATGTGAAAAATCAATTTTGTCACAATTTGTCATTCATAAATATACTGATGATTTATCAGTATGTATATTTACTGAATAAATCCATAATGCTCACATTATTCAAATCTCAATAACCATTATAATTATCACTGGAAGTCATCCATAAAGCAATTTATCTGCCTATATTGATATAAGATTTATGCATTAAGACAATATGTAAAAAACTAACCTGACGAAGTGAACATTCAGCTATTAATCCATTGGATAAACATACATAAACTCCAGTTCGGTGCAAAGGTGAATCATTCAGTCCAGGAAATATTTTATCTACAACTTTTAGCAAGGTCACAGCATATTGATTACATGGAATCTAAAATGAATGCAATAAAATTATTGTAGAAGTATATACATTTCAGATGACAAAGAAATCTTAAGTGAAATATTATGCGAAGAAATTATATCTGAAAAGAACTTTTCTCTACCTTCAGTTTGAATTACATATAATCCTGTGGCTGTTAAAGGGATTAATTAACCATTTAGCTGAAATGTCATCAATATAAATTGTTTATCAATTTAGGTGTTGTGGAGATTGTCAAGTTTTTGATTGAGATCATGAACCGATTGATGTTAGACCACCATTTAAAACCTGAAAGCACTAGACGGCCGTCTCATCCTATTGTGGGACTCCTCAGCAGTGCGTATCCACGATCCCGCTCGCTGGATTCGAACCCAGGGCCTTCAGTCTCGCGCGCGAACGCTTAACCTACTCGGCCACTGGAATGAACTGAAAGTTATCTTGGATTATTTCAAATAACACCTTCTTGGTTTTCATGACTGACTTGATATTGTAGATTACATTTCTAATGTTTGATCTTTGGTAAGTGGTTTAATATCGTTGCGTTCTGAATTCGATTTATACAAAAGACCCTGGAACTTTACTTTCTATTTCTGAAGACTGAACAGTAAGATCCTTCTGTAATCTGACGAAAATATTCACTTTTTCACTGTGCTTCATAGTCAGAGATTTTCCTACTAAGTATGTTCCACTTCTCAAACAATATACACCATACAATCTTACAGTTCCTTCAATACATAAATATTTTACTGCTACTATGAGTTACACTGAGTTGATAAGTACATTAAATCTGAGTTTTACTACAGCTATACATTTAACTTGATTATGAATATCAATATTCATGAAACTTGAGCCCATGGCTCGTTGCACCTTAACGTTTATTATTAAGTAATGAGTTAACATTATATTATAAATGATTTGTCAACAATGAAGTATAAGTTAACTTTAAAATTATTACATATAGTCTAGCACCCACTGTGATTTTGAGATTAATGAAATACACGTAGTAAAATGTGACAAATTGAACATCGTTGTGTAATTATTTAGTTTACCAAGTGCCTATTAAGTGACGCTTATAAGTTAAACGTTAAAACTATATAATTATTCAAGAATTTATAGTTTAAATAATTGTTATTTATGAACAGATACTATTTTAGAATAAGAAATAATCCTTACTTTATTGAGTCAAAAACTCCATATTATATGCTTCTAGTTTTGATTTCAAGATTGTCTTAATCTGAGACTCGTGCTATTGCTTCATGTTGTCTATTGGTCTCGTTATTGAATGCAAATGAATAAAGGGCATAAGGTTGACCCATATTTCCTTTTGTTCGTTTCCTTTCTGGCTGTACTTACTCATGCTTCTCCACTAGTTCACCTGATACACAAAGTACTTTCTGGCTAGGTGTGAACCGCTACACTTAAAAACTGTCTGACATCCTTAACTTTTTTGTCATTACAACCTATGATATTTAGAATCATAACTACATAATGGGTTTAAATTACTTACATGAAATGGTTTAGTTGGAAGTTATATGGAAGACAAATTAGTATAGTATAGAATGGGTGTAAATAAATTTAAAAGACTGAATATTGTAAATATATACCTTATGTAAAAGAAAATTCTACAACATTGATTGCAACAACGGTTCAAACGGCTAGAAACAAGTGATTACACATTGAGCAAACTCTGGTAGTAATAAAATGAGTAGAGCTCAGTTAATAAAATAAAATTACAAATCTGGAAGATAGTTGAAATAAAACTCAGTGATGTAATAAATGCAAGAAAGGGTAAAACAACGGTTAAGATGTAACGAAAGAATATCTGTCACTAAGGCAAGGAAAGATTAATAACCACCTCCTTTTGAATTATCATTATTATTTTCTAGGCAGAATACTTATCATCCAAAATAATTATTCATCATTTTGTGATTCTTATTGCTTCTTTTTGTGTATAACATTATTTCGATAGTGTGGTTGTGGAGATGATTATCAGAACTAGGTGATATATTAGCGCAATACATTTCGAACAAACTAATCACACATAATGTACTTGTTAAGAACATTTATATGTAAAAATAAAAGGTGAACTAGACCAGAAATGGAGGGTAAGGGGAGACAAGGATAATAAGGGAAATAATGTGAAAACAGTTTGAACATGTGAACATGTATTTAAATGGTGCTTACATAGCATCAAATAATCCGATAAGAGTAGAGGACAAACATCCAAACACATAACTGAAACAGGTCATAAGATTGATCTTAACTCGGCTTTTGTGGTGTTGTACGAAAGTATGAAAGGGCGTATTTTATGATTTATTGAAGCCTTAGCCCCTCCCTTTGTTTGTTCGAAAAGTTTGTTCTTCCCTTAAACCTACCCTGTTAATATTAATTTATTAACCAAAGTGATGAGATTTCAAATTGCTTTCATATTATTTCTTTATCATCCTTGTCTCCCCTTACCCTCCATTTCTGGTCTAGTTCACCTTTTATTTTTACATATAAATGTTCTTAACAAGTACATTATGTGTGATTAGTTTGTTCGAAATGTATTGCGCTAATATATCATATAGTTATGATAATCTTCGTCTTCTTATTACACTATAGAAATATAACATTATTGTTATAATAGGCAGAAGTAATAATGTCAGCTATGCCAAATAATATGAATTTAAATATATTGACAAAAATATATTTCCATTAAGAATTAAGTACGCTTTAATAGTAAATGTCATTATCAACAGAATCTAAGTTAATATGCTTTTATTAGCTTCCTGAAAGTACCTTACAGCTAATCAGAAGTGAATACTATTTAAAAGTCCCTGTCATATTAAAATACTCATACATGAACAAAAAAATATGTAATTTTCGATAAATTCTCTCCAGGTTCTGCAATTAACTCCGCCTGTAGCTCTTCTAGAGTTACTGCCGGTCCCAAGCCCGGATAAAGGAGGAGAGTTGGGCATGGGGTTAGTGTCCCCATCCCGTAGAAAACTAACTCGCTAAAAATACGCTAACCAGAAAAAATAACTCAAACCATTTAAACTCTGCCCTGGGAGTTAGAAGGTCATCATTTAGAAGAAATATGACGCCTCAGGGTGAAAGCCGAGTTCCTTCGGAAGCCATGAGGCCAATGCCTCTTCAAACAACCAGAGCAAAATTTTTATAGGTACATGGAACGTCCGGACAATGTGGGAGACCGGGAAGGCCATTCAGATAGCAACGGAAATGAGGAGATACAACTTGGCAGTACTGGGAATCAGCGAAACCCATTGGACCCAAGCTGGACAACAAAGGCTAAATACGGGAGAGATGCTGCTATACTCCGGTCACGAAGAGGAAAATGCTCCACACACTCAGGGAGTTGCTCTAATGCTGTCCAAAGTAGCACAAAATGCACTTGTAGGATGGGAATCTCACGGATCCAGAATCATCAAAGCATCATTAAAAACAAAGAAGGAGGGGATCACAATGAACATTATCCGGTGTTATGCACCCACCAATGATAGCAACGACGAAGTTAAAGATCAATTCTATGAGAGGCTGCAATCAATCATAGAGAAGTGCTCAAGAAAAGACCTCACCATTCTGATGGGAGATCTAAACGCCAAAGTCGGAATGGACAACACCGGATATGAAGATATTATGGGACTGCATGGACTGGGAGAGAGGAACGAAAACGGAGAAAGATTTGTAAATCTGTGTGCATTCAACAAATTGGTCATAGGCGGCACAATATTACAACACAAACGTATACACAAAGCAACATGGATCTCACCGGACCACTCCACAGAGAACCAGATAGATCAGATTTACATCAATAAAAAGTTCCGAAGGACAATGGAAGATGTGAGAACCAGGAGAGGAGCGGACATAGCTTCAGATAACCACCTGGTTGTGGCCAATTTAAAACTGAAGCTAAAGAAGAACTGGACAACTGGACAAACAGAACTACAAAGTTTCAATACAGTCTTCCTTCGAAATACTGACAAATTCAATGAATTCAAGATAGCTCTCAACAACAGGTTCCAAGACCTACAGGATCTACTGAAGGAAGAAGAAACTACTGTGGAGGATAACTGGAAAGGTATCAAAGAAACATTAACTTCAACGTGTCTAGAGGCTCAGGGCCCCAAGAAGCATCATCACAAGGAATGGATCTCTATAGAAACACTGAACAGGATCAAAGAAAGGAAGAACAAGAAGACAGCAATTAACAATAGTCGAACACGAGTAGAGAAAGGCCAAGCACAAGCTGAGTACATAGAAGCAAACAAGCAAGTGAAGAAGAGCATTAGAGCCGACAAGCAGAAATACGTGGAAGAACTGGCAACGACGGCGGAAAAAGCTGCAAGAGAAGGAAATATGAAATAGCTTTATGATACAACGAAGAAACTAGCAGGGAAATATAGTAAACCAGAGTGACCAGTCAAAGACAAAGAAGGAAGACCAATCACTGAGATTCAACAACAGCGCAGCAGATGGGCAGAGTACTTCGAGGAACTCCTGAATAGGCCGGCACCAATGAATCCACCGGATATCAAAGCAGCACACACAGATCTCCCTATAGATGTCAATCCACCAACGACAGAAGAAATCAGAATGGCCATCAGACAAATCAAGAGCGGGAAAGCAGCGGGACCCGACAATATACCAGCTGAAGCACTGAAGTCAGACATCGAAGTAACGACAAACATGCTTCATCTCCTATTCAAGAAGATTTGGAAGGAGGAACAAGTGGTTGTTCTCGTCAAAAAGAATGAGCTAGAAAACACATACAAACTGATCAACAACGTCTTCGATGACATCAAGTTCACAATGGAACAGGAGGCAAACAACAAACTACCATTCTTGGATATATTAATCACTAGAACTGACACAGGAAAACTAGAAACTCAAGTATATAGGAAACCGACCCACACAGATCAAATTCTAAACTACAATAGCAACAACCCAAGAGCACATAAAATCAACTGCGTGCAAACTTTGTTTAAGAGGGCGAGGTCACACTGCACCACTCTGGCAGCACGAAGAAAAGAAGAGAAATACCTAAAGGAGGAACAAGTGCCGATGGACTGGAAGGAAGGACACCTCATCAAGATTCCAAAGAAAGGAGACCTGAGCAAGTGTGAAAACTACAGAGGCATTACACTACTGTCAATACCAGGAAAAGTCTTTAACAGAGTGTTACTAAACAGGATGAAAGACACAGTAGACGCTCAACTTCGAGATCAACAAGCTGGACTCCGTAAGGACCGGTCGTGCACAGACCAAATTGCGACACTACGGATCATCGTCGAACAATCAATCGAATGGAACTCGTCATTATACATCAACTTCATTGATTATGAGAAGGCAATTGACAGTGTAGATAGGAGGAAGTTATGGAAAATTCTTCGACACTACGGAGTTCCTGAGAAGATTGTCAACATTATCCGGAACTCATACGACGGACTACAGTGCAAAGTAGTGCATGAAGGACAGCTGACAGATGCATTCCAAGTGAGGACCGGAGTAAGACAAGGTTGTCTACTCTCTCCCTTCCTCTTTCTTCTGGTGCTCGACTGGATTATGAAGACCTCGACATCTGAGGGAAAACACGGCATACAATGGACAGCTCAGAACCAATTAAACGATTTAGACTTCGCAGATGACCTAGCCCTCCTATACAATACACACGAACAAATGCAGACAAAGACAGCCAGCATAACAGCAGTCTCTGCATCAGTAGGCCTCAAAATACGCGAAGGGAAAACCAAGGTCCTCAAACACAACACGGAGAACAGCAGTCCAATCACTCTTGATGGCGAAACTCTGGAAGATGTAGAATCCTTCACATACCTGGGAAGCATCGTCGACAAACAAGGAAGTTCAGATGCAGACGTAAAGGCGAGGATTGGCAAAGCAAGGGCCGCATTCCTTCAATTAAAGAACATATGGAACTCAAAACAACTTTCAACCAACATCAAAGTCAGAATCTTCAATACGAACGTCAAGGCAGTTCTACTGTACGGAGCTGAAACTTGGAGAACTACAACAACCACCATCAAGAAGGTACAGGTATTTATTAATATCTGTCTACGCATGATACTCAACATCCATTGGCCGGATATCATCAGCAACAGCCTTTTGTGGGAGAGAACCAACCAGCTTCCAGCTGAAGTGGAAATTAGGAAAAGACGATGGAAATGGATAGGACATACATTGAGGAAATCATCAAACTGCATTACGAGACAAGCGCTAACTTGGAATCCTGAAGGGAAGCGGAAAAGAGGAAGGCCAAAGAACACATTACGTCGGGAAATAGAAGCAGATATGAAAAAGATGAATAAGAACTGGAAAGAGCTTGAAAGGATTGCCCAGGACAGGGTTGGATGGAGAATGCTGGTGAGCGGTCTATGCTCCTTCACGAAGAGTAAAAGGTGAAAGTAACTAAGTAAAGTAAGTAAGTAGGTTCTGCAATTAAATATCCAAATTAAAAAGTGGTCACACTTTTTAGGTTATAAATTTTAGTCTACAACCGTAGAACCTGAAGAGAAAACATATTGAGAGGAATATTCTTCATCTATCAGAGAACACATTCAAATAAGTATGACACTGTCAATCTACATACCAAGATAATATATACTATATCTAATTACAGCGAATGGTTACATATAAATATATCACTTACTTTTCTATTAGAATCTTGTTCAGAACAGGTTGATATATCTTGACTAGACAATGACCAACTAGCTTCATCTTTTCTTAAGAAGGTTTCTGCAGAAATTCTTATAATTGAATTACTGTCAAATAAGAAATTATAGATTAGAATAGTTGATAAGTAGTTGAGATCATAAGTCAATTGAAGCTAGACCACCATGGAAAGCCTGGAAGCACTGGACGGCCGTTTCGTCCTATTGTGGGACTCCTCAGAAATGAGCATCCACGATCCCGCCCCCCGCGAGAATCGAACCACGGACTTATCAGTCTCGCGCGCGAGCGCTTAGCTATTAGACCACTGAGATGGCCAGCATCCAACGATGTTAATGTCTAACTTCAACCAATCCACGAAATTGTGCCACCGGCACCGTTGTCTTCAGTGAGTTGAGGAGTCCCAAAATAGAACAAAACGGCCGTCCAGTGCTTCCAGGTTTTTCATGGTGGTCTAGCTTCAATTGTTTCATGATCTCAACTGTTGAAATTACTACAATCACCACAAAACCCCTTCTGATAATTAATAAATAATCAATTTTCCACAGTAATTATTTCAGAGTTGTAATTTGTTTCTATTGACAACAACAAAATCTGTACAAATTTTTATAATTCAAGGGTATTTAACAGAAAAAAATTTTGATGAATTATATTCCATTAATTATTTACGTTTATTTCTGAAATTAATTGTCTTCTTCATTAAGCGTTTTGTTAATCTCAGTGTAAAACATTCTTGACTTAAAATTCAGTACAGTATATCTTTAAATTCATGAACAGATCAATAAAGCATATTTATCATCTATCATATGTGCTCTTTTTACTATTAAGGTATGGAAATTGTAGTTTCTTCATTCTCAAACAGTTTAATTAATGATATACGAATAAATAAGTAAATATTGTTTATAGTTTGTAAACCATCTATTTGTTAATAATTTTTCAACAATAAAAAGTTAATTGTTTACAGTAAATCACCTTGAAATAGTTTAATGAGAACGAAGCAAATTTTAATAAATAATGAACAACTAATCAATAAATGGATTAATTCAAAATTATATTCAAATTCTGTTATTTAAAAATAAATAGATTGGAGAAAAATCAGCTAGTTTTTATGGGTTGACATTAGTATCTAGTTTATTACTGAGATAGAAATAAGTTTACAGTTAACCAGAAAAGGTTTCCAAAAACGTATATATGAACTTTGGATAAGGTTTTTAAAGAGACTAGGTATATAGAATCTCACGAAGTAAAAGGAGCAAATAAGTATATAACTGACAAATATTTATTTGGCAATTTAAAAATCTCTATAGAGTAATCAAAAGTAAAGAATATTTGATTAAATAATTGTTGTCAATAGTTACATCAGGCTCAGTATTATTGTATTAGAATAGTTAATCATAATGTAACGAAAAATGTTATGTTGATTTGAATTATAGTAATGAGAAAATAATGTGGGATGATACAGATGACTACACATCTATGGATATTTTTTTGGAAAAAAAGATGTGCATTAAAGGAAGTTGGGAATAATAGTTTACAACATATCAGTTGGGAAGTTCTGCCAAGATAAGTAGAACTATTGTATAGAGTGGTTTTGGCTAGTTAACTTTGGTTTCCGTAATTTGATCCTAATGACTTTTTAACGTCAATTATTTTGAACTTGATATGAAGCTGAAAATGATCTTGTCTTGAATAAGTGTTTATTATCTGTCAATTAAGAAAGAACAATGCTAATTTTACATTTATCAACCTGTTTTCTTAGCCGTCCTCATAAATGTTGACCAGCATAAAAGATATGGCTATCCGAGTGTGACTCAAGTAACAAGTTCTATAGAAGCAACTAAACTGGTATACATATATTATTAGAAACTTCTATGGTTTGTATTGTGAGTACTAGTTTTACCATTTCTTTGGCATTCATTGTGTTATGCCCCGTTAAGCATAATGAATGGTAGGTTTTGGGATCCATTTGTGGACCAGTACTATGCGTATACTTTTATCGCATAATTGTTAAATAAATAAACTGTTCATATTCATGTCCCTCTTATCATGAGCCTTATTTTAACCTATGAACTATTATTATACGATTTACCGTTCTTGAATTATACCCTATCTACTAATCACTACCTCCCTCATTCACAGCCACATTTTCCCAGATATTGTATAAATGTTGTTTCCTATTTTGTTGGTACGATGTGGTCTGTCTGGTTGGTATATAAACCCAGTATGCTTGAAATAAATTATTCATATTGCAGAGGCTGAGATTGGTGTTCTGAACTTAACTGGCTGGGCTAGGCGGAAAGCAGGACCGATAAGTACTCTAGACTGCTCGTACGTGTTTTACGTGTCATTTGTCTGATTGATAATTCACTGCTCTCTAATTGGCGGTATCGTTACATTATTCAATAGACAAGGCACACAGGTCACAAGTTATAACATATTGGAAGTTGATATTAAATTATTTTTCTTATTTAAATTAAACCATAAGAAACAAAAGGTAATGCTTTTACATTATTTCGAATAAACATATTGAGTTGGATTAGAAATTGTAAAATTTATTACAAATATTATTATCATTATGTCATAAAGTATGTTAACATTTAATAGAAGTCCAATTTAGATTATGATTATCTCTGTCTGTTAAATAACTAAGAAACAAAATTTTATAGAATAAATA
Source organism: Schistosoma spindalis (assembly GCA_946903255.1). Classification (NCBI taxonomy): domain Eukaryota; kingdom Metazoa; phylum Platyhelminthes; class Trematoda; order Strigeidida; family Schistosomatidae; genus Schistosoma; species Schistosoma spindalis. The sequence continues at coordinate 69,663,551 of OX336420.1, read as the reverse complement.
ATTAATATAATATTTGTAATATTCCAATCAGTAGAGAAATTAAATTTTTTGACATTTCGTGACTTAGTGTAAGCTACTTCTTCAGAGAATAAATAACCAAATCAAAATTAATCCAAGAAACTTGGATTTTTCTACTCATTGGGATATTACAAATATATTAATTTATTTATAACAATCTACTCAATGCTCGATTCATTCGAAATTATTTAGTTTAACCTTAATGATGTTACCTGCAAACTTTAAGGATAAAACTTTTAAAACTATATAACTTATTATTAAACTGGTTTAATTTAATTTATTTTTTGAAAAATGTTAAGGTTATCAAACAGATCTTTAAATAATGTTCAAGATCACTTCGATGATCTCTGGTATCGATTTAATCTCATTGATTTTAACGTACACTGTGTCATTTAACCTAAATAACATGGTGATGGATACCAATAAGATATATTATATGGATTTAGGATACTCCATAGACTTTTTCGTATTATCTAAATTATAAAAAGTGTTTAAATCTTAGTGGATTGCATAAAATAGATTTAACAGTGAAATGATAGCTAAGTAACCTATTTTAAAGTTGAATAAATGCACACTTTCGAAAAAAATAACCATCAAACCCTATCATATTAAAGAACACAATAGAGAATTTCCATGTTTACATATGTCCCTTTGATTGATGAAAATTTGTAGCCCAAGCGGATTATTTTAAAGGGGTTCCGTTCTCTGAGCTGGATGGATTAGCTGTGAGACTTTTATTGTTCTTCTGAACAAGATGAGCGCAAACCTCAGGTTCATGTGACATATTCGAACTTATCCATCTTTGATTGATGTTAAAAGACTGATTCAATTTATCAATAAATTAGAAATGTCATGTATAAATGTACGATCAAGAGCCATGTCAGAGAGCGACAATTAGAACAAATATGAAGACGACAGGTTAAAAACCCACTTCTACCTGACGTTTGTGCTGATGATGTTATTCAGAAGAACACTGAAGGCTTTCCGGTTAAGCAATCCAGCCCAGAGAATGAAGTTCCACCAGAGTCCTTTGGAACTGAATATCATTTTTCTAAAACCTTTCCAGCCCAATGATTATATATTTTTTTCACTTGAAATATTTTCCATGATTATCTAAGTGATCTCAAATGAGTGGTCAAGTATCATGATATTTTATAGATAAAAGCATTTTATAAATGCACTGCTAAAACAGATAACCACTATGTCCATTGTAATTGTTTTTAACGTGTATCCAATTAAGATACGGTTAATGGATTTGGATGCCAATGTCCAATAGTTATTAGCATCACCTCTCTATTTATATCCGCCTAAACAACAGTCTATAATGTCACAAATCTATGATGTCATTATACGCTTAAACACTTCATACCAACATTGGTATTATCATTCAAGATTGTAAACAGTGTTGATTAATTTTTTACCAAGGCGTAATGAAATAATACAAAGGTAATATAAAGTGCAACAGATAAGCAACAAGAGTTGTGTGGTTTTATTAACTCAGGATAAGTAATAACAACTACAATCAGTTATTTATGCTGCAACTTTGATAAACCCGTTTTCATAACATCATGAGATTGAAAGACTATAAAATACCATTGATGGCATAGTAAACTTCAATAGATTATACCTGATATCGTTTTCTACAATATAAAAGTTGCAAAGCATGTAAACTCACTTTACTGCAATAAACAAGCTGTTTGATGATGAATGAACAGATATTTGAACTATATGACTCTTCTTTGGGAAAGTAAAACTCTTATGTGTTGACATCCATTTAGGATGAGAAATGAAATCTGTAGGATGAAAACAAAATATAGTTATGTCGATAAGTATGGAATTTATATGGCAAATGAAAAAAGCACAAAATAAATCCGAAAACGGTTTTGATGATTAGTAGTAGATATTCGAATCACAGAAAAGATTGTATCGCATAAAAAGCACAGTATTACACACGCTTATTATCCATACGTCTACAAATAGGAGTGATTTTAAATACCTGGTAAACGATCGTTTCATAATCTTGGAATTTATTTTCGTTACTTTAAAGTATAAATTATTAGGCACATATATTTTAGTAATTTCAATAGTCGAAATCATGAGTCAATTGAAGCTAGACCACCATGGAAAACCTGGAAGCACTGGACGGCCGTTTCGTCCTAGTATGGGACTCCTTAGTTGATCACTGATGATATTTAATATGTTGATTATTCAGCTATTCATATTTAATGTGAAACTTGATAGCCTGGACCGAATTCTTATATTCTAATGATTAGAAATTCATAAGAGAATAAGCAAATCTTCAAGAATGTGAGTTATTGAATCAAAGTCAGGGAATACCGTACAACTTACGTCTTGTAAACCTAAGATTAGTATATAAGAGACATCCGTTATTGATTAATTTCTGTAAAGCTTTTGTTCATTTATGATTTATAATTAAGTAAATTCATAAGAAGTTGATTGCATTGTCTTTGTGTGTTTAAGCACATGAAGAATAAATCGTCTCATCTTACAAATACTACTTTAACTTTTCCTGCTAGTTTAGATCAGATAAGCTTTTGTTGCCTGCTAGTATTATCTTCTGAAAGTTTTTACAATTCTATCTTAAGAAAAATATGCACAATAGACTTTTCAAATATTTCAGTTGATGCAGATTATTAAATGCATTGAAGCACATATTTCAAATATGTACAACATTGGTAGTATTTACTTAACGAATTCTTACAAAATAGTGTTTTAATTGTGTAATAACAATAATTATTGATTTGTTTCTTTTTCTGAAATCCATTTACCATGTTTTTATAATATTGTGTCAAGAAATCATTGAAGCTGAACAGTTCAGTAAATTTTTACCATCTAATACAAATTTGAATACTCCTTATTTCTAAAATATACAAATCAGAATAAAATATTTGAATTGTGGATTGATTAAAGTTAGACATTAACACAGTTAGATGTTGGCTCAGTGGTTTGGAGCTTAAGCGTTCTTATATGAGGTCCTGGGTTTAGGTCTCACATATGGGATCGTGGGTGCGCACTCTTGAGGAGTCCCATAATAGAACGAAACAGCCGTCCTATGTTTCCAGGTATTCAATGATGATCTAACTTAGATCGACTGATGAATTCAATTATTAAATAAAATATTTCTAACAAATATCCATTTGATACGTATCGTATAGTTTATTATTAAAAAGTTATTTTATTGATAATACTGAACATTGGTATGTGTGACAAATTAGTTATACATAGAAAAGAAGATAAAAAAATAATGGTGATTTACAACATAAACAAATCGAATGATTGTTTTACACTAATGACTATATCGATAATTACGGTGATCACAATACTTATAAATCAATATTCTATTCGCCTTTCATGCATACACATAGACACTAACACGTATACAAACAGAAATTTACACAGGTAAAATATGAGCTTGGAATTTAATTTTTGTTTATTGATTTATTATACTAATATTACTATATAGATTACTAATATAATCTATTTAAAGCATTATTACAGCATTCAATGTAGAATACGATTAGTAATAGTGTAAAACAAAAACAAACAATGTTAGTGATAATTAAACAATTGATGTTTAAACTCTTGAATAACATCAGTTACTACTTGATAATTATGGATTACTATTCCAGTACCATTATTAACAGCCTTCTGTGGGAGAGAACAAACCAGATGCCAGCTGAAGAGAAAATTAGCAAAAGACGATGGAAATGGATAGGACATACATTACGCAAATCATCAAACTACATCATGGGGCAAGCCCCAACTTGGAATCCTGAAGGTAAGAGGAAAAGCGGAATACCAAAGAACACATTACATCGGGAAGCAGAAGAAGATATGAAAAGGATGAATAACAACTGAAAAGAGCTGGGAAGAATTGCCCAGGACAGGGTTGGATGGAGAATGCTGGTGAGCAGCCTATGCTCCTTCACGATGAGTAGCAGGCGTACGTAATTACTATCCCAGTTGTAAGAGATTATTTATTCGCAATGCAAATTTAATATAAGTTTGTTTAAAAGAATTTCTTTTATTGCACTTCAGGAGCATTTGCTTATGACATATTATAGGTTCATATGTATTAATCTAATTATTAGAAATCAAAACCGACTTCAGAAGGGTAACGTATATTACTTTGACTAACTTTTATAATGTTGACTAATTCTTGATACAATGTTATTTATCGTTGAATTTGTTAAATGCTGTTATTATTAAGATAATGAAGATTTGTAGTTCAAGTGGATGATTTTAGTAGAGTTTCATTTTTTAATTTAGATGGTTTAATCATGTTACCATTGTATATTGCTGAATCAAACTAAAGATAACGAATTTTCATTTAAAAGTCATTGGAATGTTAAGAGAGAAACTCCTAATTAACAATAAATAGCTTTCCAGAATTAGGTAGTTATAATCTTGTGATGAAATCTAATTTTGATGGAGCTTTCATCGTTCTTCTGAACGACATCAACACAAACTTCAGATAGACTTCTATCTAAAGTTTGTGCTGATGTCGTTTAGAAGAAAGATGAAAGCTCCACGACCAAACCATCCAGTTCGGAGAACAAAACTCCATCAAAATCATCCACCTGAGCTACAAATCTTCTCCACCATCTCGAAATCTAATTTCCCAAATCATCAGGATCCTCGTAAGAAATGTAAAATAACAAGCGATCAAAGTAATTGAATATTATTATTATATTCCATAAGGTTATGTAAGAATAACCAAACTCAATTACAATTAAATGTAGCTACTCTTAGTTAAATTTCATTAAATTTTGAATGATTCCTATTTGTTGTACTTTCTTCAAATGGTAACTAAAATTGGTTAGCTGCATGAACTTTTGACGTGCTCTACAAAGTTTCAGCAGAATTTGTTTATTAAAATGAAAAGATTTAATATATAAAGTTACTTATAGAAAAAGAGTGAAATTAAAATATTTTCGAAAGTGAAAATGAATTAAGTAGCAATTCTCAAACTAATAAATGACATAGTGTATTTATAATGACACTAAAATATAAAAAGAAGAGTGAATGAAATTTATTCATAAATAAAAAGATAGCAAAGTGTAAAATCTTGACTTCTGGCTTAATTGGATATATATGTATGTTTCATTAAGTTTGAACCAAGTTATATGATGCATATCTGAGGTAAAACATTAGTAACAACAACTTCTACAGAACGTTACATTCTGAAACAACTTTATACAAATCAAAAAGTTACATTTTGATCGTTTGTGGAAACTTGGTTTATTTCTATTGTAGGATAGTTAAAATGTAGATTCAGCGTGAGTTAGGTTAACAGAGTTCGGTTTGTATTTGTCATTATCAATGCCTCAATGAAATAATTTAGTGTTTTTCGTATTTTATCACTTTTTTGGGTCATCCCTCATACTCAAGAGATTGAGTACTATTTCTATTTGTCATTATCAACATCTTCAGAAAAGTTAAATTACTGCCTAGATATCTTTTTAGCTATCTTTTGTGGAGGATGATAGTAACTGGAAAAAATGTTTCCAATCATTCATGAATTATTTTCAAGTAAGTTATAATTCAATATTCTTAAAATATAAGTGGTAATATAAACTGTTGTTTTAGAAGTAGTCATGTTCATAATTTAGGCACAATTTTCTCACTCCCATCAACTTATTAACTGAAAACCAATTCTGGAAAGTTCAAAAACGCCATGGTGAGATTAAAAGACAATATTAATGAGGATGCTTAGGTTCTAACAAAAAAGTCCAATGTTTTTAGATTTCCCACAGTTGCCTAGGTGATAATCATTCAATATAACTAACGAGATATTGACAAACCAAACAACTAGAAGCGATCACGGCTCATCATTGGGTATATGAAGTCAGAAGTAAAACACGGTTCATTATTCTTTAAAAATAAAGCAATGAACCTAACTACAAATCTGTAATATGATTTCAAAGATAAAAAATATTTGGAAGTTGATAAGGCAGAATCTTCCTACCACTTGGAATTTCAGAGTAAATGACATCAGTCGATGTGTGAAAAGGAAATTATCAGGCAGAAATAATTGTGTTGAAGAAGAGATTTAACAGCAATATCATAAAAAATTGAGTATATTATCTCTGTACACAGAACTCACTGATTAAATGGTAGCATATTGTTTACTCACAAATTCAACAAATTTGTTGCTTATAAACATTTTAATTTAATTTTTATAGATAAACATTTAGATCGTAAATTGATCAATGTTAAACGACCAGTGAAAAACAAGAAAAAATGGACGGCCATCTTATTTTACTGTGAGACTTCTCAACAGATCAATGATATTTGATATGGTTTTTATTACAGAATCTCTAACAGTGCAAAAGTTGTGCTATCCTAACAGGATTTTCAGGTGACTTTCGCATCCAAAATTAAGGTTAATAATTTAACAAAAACTGGTCAGGCCTTCATTTTTTTATAAAAAAGAAATCGTTACTATTTCATAAACCAGCCATTTTTCATCGTTTTGTTTCAATGATAAATATAAGACGCTAAATTAATGATCAAAAATGATTTTCATATTTCATTAAAGGAAAATATACATATGGATGCTTTGTAAACTATAGTCAGGTACTTCGTACTTCAATAAAAATTCGATCTTAGATTACTAGTAATGCATTTCATAAAACTTGTGAAATCTATGATATTTTTCCATAATAAGAATTATCAATATTTTCAATGGACTTAACAAATATGTAAGGTGTAATCGAAATTGAATTAAGGAACAGTTTTTTTAATTTATTTTGATTACATACATTAAAAAAATATATTGACAAGTGAATATTTTAAATGAATAAAATCAATTCATTTAAATGATTAGTGAGATTGTAGTGAAGATCGAATGAACGTATATATATATATATATATATATATATATATATATATATATATATATATATATATATATATATATATATATATATCAATATAGAGGTTGTAGAGATTATTAAGTTTTTAATTGAGATCATGAACTGATTGATGTTAGACCACCGTTGGAATCTCGGAAGCACTGGACGGCGGTTTTGTTCTATTATGGGACTCCTCAGCAGTGCGCATCCACGATCCCGTTCATGATCTCAATCAAGAATGTATATATAGTTAAACCTACCAGAGTGAATGAAAAAAATAACTGAAGTCAATAATAATGTTAACTTATCACTTCTAAATTCTATTTAGCTGACCATACGCCTTTTTTTTTAGGGAATCCTTCGGTCTGCTACAATAGTCATATATTATTAAAAATAGAAAAGTTTTGATATAATCTACACAAGTGCTTTTTGTACTACAAAAACATTGTTGGATTATGTATAAAGTTAACAGATAAACAAAAAAATTAACTAAATCTGATTATGAATAATTTTTTTCAAAAAAATAGAGTAGATTACAACATTCATTATAAGTATAACACCGAAATCCTTCATAAGATTGACATCCAAATCTAAATGAATGGATTCAACCAATTGGAATAGTTAGGATCAGTGTAATACAATATACATAGAAAGTTGCTTATGGATAAATAAGGGAAAAACTTTGTTATCATTTTTCATATCTACTTATACTTTAATCACTATAGTCATCGATAAAGATCTTTTTAATTTTCTTAAAAATAATCCACACTATCAAATTTATGTTAAACATTAAATTATCAGCATAGAGTTGTGGAGATAATTAAGTTATTGATTGAGATCATGAATTGATTGATGTTAGACCACCATTGAAAACCTGGAAGTCGTGCACATCCACAAGCGCGAGCAGGATCATGGATTTCAGGTATTTAATCGTGGTCTAACATTAATCGGTTCATGATCTCAATCAATTATCATTAAATTATTTAATGAAATGAAATAAAATAGCTTACCATCAATATAAATTATTTTATAATTTGGTACATTGAAGTTCAATGATTCTATTTTGAATAAAATAGATTCAAAAATTATCAGTATGTATAAATAATGAATAAATAGTTTAGGATATTTCATTGATGAAATAATAATTATTTATATGTTATCTTTTAGACAAATAAATAAATAAATAATCCTTTATATTTTGCTTAAAATTTAAAATGGTTGAATACAATATGTTGTCATGACAAATATCACAGATATATCATCATTTTGAAACTATTGGATTTTTTTTGTATAAAACAAAATATCTTTAATAAATCCTTTGAAAAAACTTCCATATCCTTTGTATTGACACTTATAAAGTGTTTTGTAACAATTAAGCATAGATTAATCTTTATATATGAGAATAAATAAGAATATAAACATACCTATTCATACACATATACAAATATCTTAACCAATAGGTTTTGAGATTATGTCACAGATTCTTTTAAAATTATGGCGTATATCACATACTACTTCAACTTTAAAAAATCAAAGAGGAATGTGTATTGAATAGTCAAACTTTAGATCTATCACTTGAATAAAAAGAAAAACTAGATTCCTTGAAAAAAGTTATAAAAAAAAATAAAAAAAGAATTCGTTTGTTTAGTAGAATTTTTTCAACTATTAAATCATTCCATCTGTCTTTAAACAAGTATCTCAGTTTCATTCACATAGGTTTGATGTTTATTGGTATGTGGAGAGTAATAGTAAATAACCTAAAGAGAGTTCCAACTGGAGCTGAATAAATGAAAAGTAATTCACCTCAACAAAAAGGAAAATATTCACATTTGATGATGATTATTGTTAAACATTAAGAACTTAGAAAATTTCAAAGTAGTCACTCATTAAGTTCTCGATTGATAGATCAGCGACAAATGATTTGATTTAAGTCATGAAGATTCTCAGTGCTGTTCTGAAGTGTTCCTAAGTAGGAGAAAAAGCAAAGACGTTACTATTTCCCCCATAGTTCTTAGACTTACCTTCATTGAATAATTTTCCGATATTTTCCCAATAATTATAGTCGGTTTGTTATGTATTACGATTTTACTAATTACCTGTTAAATACGAGATAAGATTGGTATTTACCAGTCTTTGTACAACACCTTGAATTTTGCTTGATAACAGATTAGTTTAATCTCTTACCATATATCCCATTGGTTTAAATAGTGAAAACATAACGATAACATTGGTTTCAATATCCAACACCAAGGACTTTCACTCTGTAAAAACCTAACACCAGTCTTACTGGTCATGATATCTACTGTTGAAATTGGCTTTACTCTGTAACTCTAAAATTTATTCCTTACGTAATGTTAGCATTATATTATATACATTAAAATCTTCGAAATAACTCTCGATAAATGTATGCCTTGTTTACACGAGTTACAACTGATTTTCTGCTTTTGTCATTAAACGCAAGTTCATAGACTTATCGTTTAGCTCTTCACGCAATACTGCCTGACAAACGATAGATTATCAATCTGAAGGCATTTAACTATTCTATGTATATAACCGACTAGCATGTCTTTGGAGTCAGATCAAGTCATTTGTTGTTCCCTGTGTTCGAAAACTATTCGCTTTCCAACTGTATGCATAAATCCATATCTTTTTCAAGGAATAATCATTCTTGTCATCACGGTGTCACAGAATAAGGCTCAAATTTTTCATCGGTTTTACTGGCAGTAAGATACAAATCTAAGAAGTACATTAAGTCTACCGTGTTTAATTAGGATGTCCCGCAACTTTGTGATTTGCATAAAATAATTATTTTTAGGTTAGTTAATGTAGCCCATCGAAAACGATTGAATAAGTATTGTAAAAATATCTGTTTTAGCGTTGACTGGGTAACAGATATGTTGTCAGCACTAAAAAATGTAATATCTCTGTAACACCATTTATGTGTGTGTATTAATATGTGTGGGCAAATCTCTGTTGTATGTTTTCTAAATGACAGTAACTCTTATTTTGAATTAATATTAAAGATACCTATCTGACTTGATTCATCGCTGTGTATCATGTTTATTTTCTGACCCAAAGTAAGGTCATTACTCATATTTACTTATTACTGGGATTTTTTTAGTTTTGTGATTTCCATTTCACGATATTTCATTGGCCGCACTCATTTTCCTACACTTAACTTCTCATTTTGGCCCCGTCAGACTAATTTAATGTGCTCGATTGTTTAAATTTGAGTCAATTAAACTAGTCTGTTCCTTGGGGATCGAAATGTACTTCTCGTTCGTTAAAATCGTTCATTCTCTTAAGTAAGTAATTAATTTTATATTACATTGCAAATTATCTAATTGCCATCTTATAGTTCATTTTTACCGAGAATGTGGTATACAAATTGGACTGTTCAGCGATTCTGGGTCTTATGTATATCTTATACTCACCGTTTGTTAAGTTAGCACTACTGTTGTACTTTGCTCTACTGGCTGTTCTAAGCTCGTCTCTGAGTGATTCTGTGGTGTTTGTGTCCAATAATTATCCCTTCGTACTTTACTCCATGCCTTTTATGAATTTCAAATACGATGCTTTTAGTTGTGTTCATTAATTTCTGTCTAGGAATTCCTAGTTAACATACCAATCTGACTACTTTTAACTTTCATAGATCCTCCGTTATACAGAACACTCTCAAGTTCTAGGAACTCTATAACTAATAACGCCAACGAATATTTGATGATGGCCTTTCGAAACAGATGTTCCTCAGAAAACACTACACTAAATACCAGTAACCGTTGTTGGAAAATTGATTAAGTTTGTAGACTGACGCATAAGTCACTGAGAAAGCCATGCCAAAAATAACAGAGTAGTCCCAAGTGTGTATAGCGGGAATTCGGAGTTTGTACACATAGTTTGTGGTGACTTACTTCCATCAACAGAACGCGATTGGTGTAATGGAAACAATTATTATTATAACCAAGTGTACCAGTGATTGTTTTACTGTGTTTGTTTGTTTAACTGTACTAAAGAAATCCATACTTCTTATGTTGACTGCGACCTTGTACGCACGTACGCTCGCCCAGTGATTCCACTTGTATTTCCTTCGGCATGATCTCGGTATACTTTCGATACCACGAGATCGCCAACGAATAAATCTGGTTACAACCTTCATTCGCCTCCTGATTTTCTGGTACGCGCTCTTCTTGTAGTGGTGTTCATAGTCAACCGCAACTCGACGCCACGCTATAAGTTCATGTGCTTTCTGAAAAGTAAAGGATATTTCAGTAAGTCTTGGTTATATGTGCACTAGCGAATGATTATCAGTGTTCAACTGAAGGACGGTAGTAGTTACTATTTAAGTTGAGAAGAGCGTTGGTCTGATTTGAAATTTACGTAAAGTAATGTACTTTATATGGCAGATTTCTTTGACGCTAATGTCAACTCTTACATATGCAGTATTTCGAAGACAGACAAAAGGAGGACAATAAGTGGTGAAAGGAACAATATGTATGACATGATATTGTGACAGAACTGTAGTGGTAAAGAAATCCCCAAAATAGATAATTCTATAACGCGTCGACATTGATGCTGACCTCATTAATCTTGCTGGACACACCTTAGCTGAGAGGGCTTGGTTACCCATTAGCACCATATCACATCGTACCACGCAGCCATTGCAACTACTAACGAGCTTATATCAAACGCTTCTCAATGTATGGTCAATCTTCCAAATATATATTCGTACCTCTCTATCTCTGAATTTTAATTTGTCTAGGTTTAGGATCTTTAGATTATAAAGGTGATACGGAAAAAGACGTTGTCAAACCCTCAATATCTCTTAAAACTTCAGCTGAATATGAAACTGCTAGGGTGGCAATTCGGGGAATTATCACACACTCACTCAGATGCCTGATCGGTCGCACTGCAGCTTCCTGCGGTATAATTGAAGTTCAAAAACTAACGTGCAGCATCTCGATTTTGATTGCTATTATAATTGTCATTTCCATTACCATCTCGTGAACATTATGGAATATAATTTAACAATATTAACAACGAAAAATGACGACATAATGCATATGATTCGTATATTAATCGGTTTTAGTGATTTGATCCCGTATTATAGTATCGAATTGTTTGTTGTTCTCTTTACTACTATCAACTTGTTTTAATCATATATATAAACACTGACTTATTCGTATGTTCATCGTCGCTTTTAAACAGATAATCAGATAAAGATAAATCAGCCCTTTACAAAACACGACCATCAGTACTGTTAATTTATCTATCACACCTTTTAATGTTACTAACCCGAAAACCTGAATCATTAGGCTGTAAAATTATCTTGAAGTTAACCGTATTTAGACACGGAGATTTAAATTTGGCTACGCAAATTAACTCTCACCAGGCGAAGTAACAGTGGGTATACGTGGTGTTCAAATCAGATAAACTGCATGTAATAAGACAAGCAACAGTCGAACCAGTTTCATTAACTGACTGACTTTCCAATTAGGCGGAAATTGGCAATAGAAGCCCAACCATGTGAAACGTTTTGCGGAGGATGAGAAGGTAAGCATTGTATTATTCTACCCATTGCTGCTCCACTGACTGTCGCCCAACATACAAAAGACTGTGACGATTGGAAACAAGGGATTCAGACGAATAGAAAACGGAATCTGTGACAGAACAGTGCAAATGAGTCTCTCTGTACATAAAACGATAGTAGACGACAAAATCTTCACGTTAAATAAACAAGGGATATCCTCACTTCCGAAATTGACCAAGTTGACACAGAACGACAGACCCCAAAAAAGGTCACAGGGCAGGTCGTATACCATAATTCTATCACTCCCAAAAAAACACAACTCACCAGGTATGCTGGTATCGTTATATGCGTGGTAGAAAATCCACGAGATATAGGTTTAAGGCGAGATGACCAGGAAGCGATATAACTGATCGTTGGTGACGACTGCCACGTCCGACGTAACTTCAATAGATGGTCGTGTCTTTTACATACAGAACCAAGTGACGAGCTCACAGTTCTTAGTTGGCTCGAAAAATGACACCAGTGTTGTGTGGCTCTTAAAAGTAAGGAGGGGGAATGTTAGTACGTACTGATACTAAGAGCAGCAGATGTGAGATATAAGAAATATGGCAAGTGCAAACTCAAGTTGAATGTTTATAAAGATAACCCGTATTTATTGGGAAATGGCTGTGGTAGATGTGTTCCGGCCGTAAAAATAGAGAAATAAATCGTTCATTGTTTGTGGGCTTGATAAAGGAATAAAGCATGCAAATAAGTAGGGTAGATTAAAACAGATATTGATGTTTTGCCGATAGAATATATAAATACCAAATAGCAAAATATGATTATGCCTTAATGAGCCGCAGTAGAGTAAATAGCGTCCGTAAGCTACTAACTGATATGCACTTATGCGGTATGGAGTTTCTATTTGTAGGACAAGAATAATCAAGCCGTAAAATAATAACTACACCAATGGATGAAATAAGTATCTAACTTAGTCTAACGACTCAAGCTCTTATCCGGAGCATTTAGCAAAGTCAGCAAAGCAGTGAAATGGACATGCTGAAATCATATTATCTTATCTGTACTTTGTCCCCGTGTCAACCATTCTCATTTATCCATTTGATGGATCGTTTCATCATGATAATAATAATCATAATATTCTCATTTTTAAATTATTGTCATATTCGACCACTGAAAAACAGTGGCAGCCATTCTGGATTACCCGGAACTGACCACAATCAAGCAGTTAAGCACGCTTAACAGAATCGAATGTTTATATGGATGGTTCATGCCAAAATGCACGTCCCTTATGAAACCTCTAGCCGACTTAGATGATGGTGTGAGAAAAGCATTCTCCACAGTTAATGAACTTATCGCAAAATCAACCATGCTTGCGCAACAGGACACCTAAGTACCCATTAGTATCGCAGCAGATGCATCCGAGTCTCACAACAATGGGTTAACCACACCTGGGAACCTTTGGCATTCTTCTCAAGACGGTTGGTAAACAACGAATCGGGGTATAGAGCCTTCGGTTGGAAACTCCTTGCCGTATGTTGTGCTTTAAAGTACTTTTAACACTCTGTTGAAGGCCGAGAATTCACTCTTTTCACATATCACAAACCTCTTATTTTTTCCTTAAGCTTAGCGTTGCACAAGTACTCTCGTTACGAGTTTCGACAAGCAGACTACATTTCTCAAATTACTTCAGACACATAAGCGTCGCGTAACACTCAACATATTCACCAATACATCTTACGTCATTATGCACTTCCCCTTAACTTCGTTCACTTTGAATGCTAGGTTCCCGCCATAAACGCAGTTGTTCAAGGTCAGGGCGGGGAGGGAAACTTGAGAGGTCTTGGTTTACATAGTGTGCTAATATCTCGATTTTCTTGCTTATATGGAATCTCTAATACCAGTCATAAACAAACTACAGGATGTGTTTAACACAGTGGGTTCTGAAACAATACAACTGCCTCAAATCGTTGTTTTGGGAACACAGGTGATCTTACACAGTTTGTTTTTTTCAGTAAATTTAATGAAGTAAAACTTAGCTTTAAAGTTAAATTCTGTCTGATGTGTTGTAAAAATATCATATGAAGTTTAATAATTCGAATTGGTTCGTAGAAAGCTTCTGTGTTTTCACATGTAATGTTTCTTGTTAATAATACTTCAGATGTAATGGTAATGTTGAAGATCTTCGAGATTGTCCGCTGTATGAACTAATTTTTTCTACTGATTATGACGCTACGGTTGGTTTCCCTGTGTGTGTTTGCTGTGGTATTTTGACAAGCGCCAGCTTGTATGTTTCGCTTAACGGGCTTATGTACCTAGTAGCAGTGGGTCACCGATGTCCGTTGGTAGAAACATAGGTATACTTAACGCTAAAAGGGGAAATCTTAGTAATTTGAAATACTATCATGTATCCTTAAGGATAGATCTAGCTTGATAGACTCCTGGGAAGTCGCTTGGACCACCTCAGACAACAGAGTTTCAGAATGTATTACTCTTGGTATTTGTTGAGGATCAGTCTAGCAGAAAGGAATTCAGAATCTTTGGACGGAACAATTTTTAGGACCTGAAATCACACCTATATGCAGGTGTCCTGCGTATGGTTTTTGAGTTGTATGCTTATCCTCAAGCTCTTAGTTTTAGGACAAGGATTGCATTGTTTTTCTAATTTTGTGATTTTTTTTCAGTTTTTACTCAAGTCATTCAGTGGACCAGAAGCTTTCGTCATTTAATTTTTCAATATGAAACACTTGACCCTTTTCATTACACTCTGTTTCCTGCTTTTGAGCTGAAATATTCACATCCTCTAAGTTTTTCTGACTTGCTTTTAAGGAAAAGGGAAGGCCTATAATGTCTATAATCATTTGTTAGCATCTTGTTCGTTAAGATCAAGTGGTCTGCCAGTCTATAGTAGGGTAGCTTACATTGATATAATTCTCGATTTCATAGTATCATAGGTATGTGACAAACTTCCACAAACAAGTAATAGCAGTACTAGGTACTTGTGGAAATCCAATTTCCTAAGGACTCCATAGTTCGTTTAGATCATTCGGAAAGGTTCCAGATTTGGTGTTTAAAATAAATATTGTTAGTAGGCTTCACAGCCCTTAAACAAAGCTCCATACCGAAGGATTAGTTTGAAGCCTTCGTCCAAAGATGAAAATGAAGTGGTTTCATCATGTGAATTAAATTTCATTTCGGTCTGTCTTGTCTACACTTGGTGGTAATCAGATTCTTGATTTCATTGAGATTTATATACATCCAATTGATATATCTTATACAACATAATGAAGAGATAGTCAGGGTATGGTGTATCGTGGTATGAAAGAAGGCTTTACAAGACCTGGATCTGCTGATCATTTACAATCCCCTGGTTAGGGTTTCAGAGATAGTGCAACACTGGCTTGGAACGCTACCAGATATGACTGAAAGTAGAAGCCAGTGGTGGTTCTGCTGTAATTTTCTCTTACTTTCTTCATATAAGTGTGAGGAACTTGTTTAACCGAAAAAATCCTTTCTTGTATTTTTCGTAAATGAACTGCTTTTGTCATTATTATTTATTTATTTGAACACATAAATATTGGTACAAGGAGCACCAAATATATATGCGCCGCACAAAACAATGATAATTTGAAGAGAAGGAGAAAAAAAAGTTATGAATGTGGGGAATTACTAAAAAAAAAGAGAGAGAACAATAATGGGGGAAACGGGAAGGTACAATCAGAAGAAATCTTTCAGTTAAGGAAGAAGCAACCACTTTTCATGAAGAAAGTCAAAGAAGGTTACATCAAGATCGCCACTGGCTTCTATTCTGAGCCATATCTGATAACGTCTCTAGCCACTGTGTTGCACGATCTCTAAGACCCCAGCCAGGGAGTCGTGAACGACCAACGGAAGCCAGCCCTTTGAAGCTTTCTTTCATACCACGACACCATGTAATACACTGACCACCTCTCCGCTTTTTCCAGCCAGTCCCAGAGTCGGTAAATAATGCACGATGAGGAATTCTCTGGGAGGACATTCATAGGACATGTCCAAGTCACCGAGGCCGGTGTTTCAAGATGGTGACACCAATTGGATTGTCGTCTCTGTGCCCGAACACACGATGCCGAACCTCTGCATTACTAACATGGTGCTGCCACTGAATGTCAGCAATCCTTCGAAGACAACGATGATCAAACACAGAGAGTCGTCTAACATCCTCAACACGGAGAGTCCAGGTTTCACAAGCATAGAGCAAAACTGCTCTCACCGACGCGTTGTATATCCGACCTTTTACAGTCAGACTAACATCACGAAGGCGCCAAAGATGGCCCAGATTGACATAAGCCGCTCTGGCTTGGACTATACATGCATTGGTCTTGATACGTGCACTTCGAAGGTGCAAAGCCCATACCATACCTACGGACACTGGTTGCCAACTGATTAAGTGCGGATTGCATAGCTTGGGCATTCTCGCACAGTAAGACAATATCATCCGCGTATTCAAGATCGAGAAGCCTTTCTCCAGGCAACAGATCCACACCACCATTACTTACATCCATCAGAGCTGTTTCCAGAATGTCATCGATGGCAAAGTTGAAGAGGAATGGTGAGATTGGGCAACCCTGCCTAACTCCACTGCTCTAATGGAATAAAGGAGAAATTTGGTTGTATGCTATCACTCTGCCTGAGGTGTTTGTGTATAGGGCTTTTAGGATGTTAATAAACTTCTCAGACACACCCTTCTTCAATAGACACTCCTAGAGAATAGTCCTATCCAACGAATGGAAGGCAGCCCTGATATCAAGAAACACTACGATTGTTGGCCTTTGATAAGTATGGCGGTGTTCTAACATTTGGCGGAGGGTGAAGATATGATCAATACATCCTTGATCGGAACGAAACCCAGCCTGCTCTTCGCGAGTCAATCCTTCTCGGGTTTTGAACAATCTACGAAGTATGACGGAAGCCAATAGCTTGGACGCAATCGGAAGTAGACCTATCCCCCGATAGTTGTTACAGGAACAACGTGAACCCTTTTTAAAGATAGGGACAACTATCGACTCATTCCATGACGTTGGTACACTCTCTAGTTCCCAGACCTTTGCAAACAACGTCGTCATCCCCTTAGTCAGAAAGTCACCACCATCTTTAAAAAGAGCCGGAGGTAAGTCGTCTGGGCCCGTGATTTGTAACGTTTCAAGAGTTGGAGTTCCTTGCGGACTTCCGCATCATTTGGTGGATCAGTCGTCATTGGCCATGGAGGGCAGGACAGTCTGACCGATGTTGCCGGAGCAGCAGGCCAGTTGAACTGCCCATCGTCCAAGACGTCGATGGATGTTAGTGATCGGCGTTCCGTCATCTTCGCAGATTGTTTCGCTCACACCAGACTTCTTGCTGCCAGTGGCTCGGATGAGTTGGAAGAGCTTCTGGTAATTACCAGATGCAGCTGCTGCTTCCATCTCATTAGCACGCTCCGACCACCAGGCTCCTCGGTCCTTACGCAAGCTTTGCCCGATTTCGTTACGTAACATCCTTTGTCTGTCGTCAAACTCACGGTCACCCGGAGTAGACCGACGGGCTTCAATCAGTTGTAAGGAACCAGAAGAAACCCAGTACTTGTAAGCGGGACGTTTCGCGAAGCCGCAAGCGGCTTTACTCACCATTTTGATGGCGTCATGCAATTGCAACCAATGCTCATCTATACTTTTCGGTGGAATGGTAGCTAGCCTAGAAGCTAGCTCGTTTCGATACTTACTAGCAACAGAAGTTGCAACCAACTTGCTGACATCAATCCTTTGATGGCGGTCACTTCGTTGGCCACCGAAAAGTAAGGTAAGATTAGTGCAAACAAGTGGATGATCAGAGTCCAGATAGGTACTCCAAAAGGAGCGGCAGTCTTGTACAGAACCGCGCCAGCGGTAGCTGATCGCGATGTGATCAATCTGAGTCCAGGCTTGAGATGCAGAAGGGGGACGCCAGGTGGCACGTCGGCGACGACTGTGCCGAAAGTTAGTGCTAGCCAGAAACAGGTTGTGGTCTGTGCACAGTTGCAGTAGACGTTCCCCGTTATCTGTCCTACGACCAATAAGTCCCCATCGGCCACCTAAACGACTCTCTTCTGTGCCTAGACGCCCGACCTGAGCATTCAAGTCTCCGGCTAGTACTACGATATCTGTCGAACGCACTTTCTGGAGAAGAACAGTTAACTGGTGGTAGAATTCATCCTTGATTGCATCCGGGCTGCAATCTGTCGGGGCATAGGCGGAGATGATGAAAAGACATCATTTCTCACGCCGATTTCTTCTCACTTTGATGGAACTTTCTAATCTAACAGCACATAACCGACTGTTAATGGGGATCCAATCGATTAGTGCTGTCTCAGCTCTAGCGCTTAGTGCGACACCAACTCCAGCAAGACCAGACGAAGATGACACAGGGTCTCCGGATAAACGCACATAAAACAAGCTTTTTGACGCGACAGATGGAAAGGAATTTGTAGTACTTCACCAGAGTCTTGAATACGGGTCTCGGATAGACAACAAACGTCAATATTAAGACTTTCCAAAGACAGCCAGCCCTATCTGTTGTCCGACCTGCATAAGTGTGCGAACGTTGAAGGCAGCCAGTTTGAATGGTGCACGTGGTTTCAGAAAAACTGCTTCAGCACTCGTATTCAGTGCTAACATATCATTTTCAACCAGGCAGTGACTCGAGAACGTTTAGATAGAGCCGAATTTTCACCATAGGCGAGCTGCTGTCTAAGTCGAAACGGGTACAAAAAGTGGGAATGAAAGAGAGTGAATAAATGACGTGGTAAAATAATACTAATACTACTACTAATAATAATAATCACAATAATAATAATAGTAGTGCGAGTCATTTCGGTGTAAATCGGAGCGAAAACAATATTTTCTATAAGTAAATAGTTCATCATGTTTTAGTGCGTGGGCTGGGATACTGCCCGGGTGCCCAAACCGAAGGAGGTGGTTTTCTTAGGGGACCACGCCCTGAGCCTTTGACCTAAAGGTCTAGTCCACAAGGCAGTGGAGCATCGTGAGGAGATGCAGTCCCATGGAAGCCGGTGACCAAAAATTGGTTCATACGCCATTTGTTCCCGCAGGATACTGGAGCCCATGTGCACCATTGGTTTGGGGTCCGGTTATAGCGCCGGAAATTCGCTTTTCGTCCTCTCATTTTTGTAAACAACACCCCCGCCACGAGAAGGCAGTGAGTAGGACTTCCCTGGCAGAGGCTGTATACGCGTGGTCCTGTGAGAGTATTTCGAGAGGGAGGGCGAACCCACCCCACTTTCGGCCATACCAGGGCATTTAGGGGTGATTATTAACATTGTTGCTAATGTTTTTTCTTTCATACACTAATTTCTATTCATTTTTGTTCTTTTTTTATTATTCTCATCTTTCTTTACAACCTTGTTTTTATTGCGCCTCATATACATTCTGGTGCTCTTTTGTACAAATGTTTGTGCTTAAGTAAACAAAATACATAGTGGAACCCGGAAAGTATATTATCAGTCTCTATCAGATGTAACTATAGGCTGTATGCTATTTTTGAAATTCAGCCGAGTAATCCTATGAAAATCCAGTAACTCTTCAGCTCACCAGTTCTAAACGCTGTCAATTTTTGCCGAATAATTTTCCTACTATTTATTTCGGGAAGGCTTATACTAACAGTGTTTAACTTCCAGTCTCCGAATCCCTGGTTCCGACCTCTCACCACCTTAGGTCTGAGCAATCGGTCGGTATCATTATCCCTTACATTTCGAACGTGGTTCTTACCCCAGTATCTGGTGAATACCAATTTATTTTTTTAACAAAAAACTTACATACCTATGTCTAATCGCCAACAGACTATTGATAGGCTTCACAATTACTGTGACCACTAAATTTGTGCGGGGAACATATTTTTAGCAACATGAAATTATTAACTGCTCGTCCAAGTCGTATGTACATGCTCAGATTTCTTGGTTTTGAAGGCTACACGGAATCAATGGTTGGTCAGTCAGTCATTCAGCTACAATGTAGGACTAGGCACATATGCATCGGTCCAAGTTGCCACACCTCATTAGCACAACAAGATGAACACCGAATTCGTAGTTGTTACTTCAATAATAGTAATATATAAAAACATTGTGTTTAAGGATATAATGCAGAACGAAAGAATTAGTTGGTAGAAAGAAAGGTATAAAGAAATTTTAATCTCGCGGTTTGAAGGAAGACAAAGAGTGTATACACCTATACCGTTGTAATCGATTCTGTGCCATGTCACCCAGAGTCTCCAATCATTGGTTACAATAGTCTCGCGGACCTCAACCAAGTAGTTTGCATCTACCAACATGACTCACACCAGAAGTTAGTGACTTCAAGCGCTGATGCTATGTTTTGGTTTGGTCGCCCTTAACTTTCTTCCAACCACCCACAACACTTGTCAGCATTTCATGTCGTAGTAATCGATGGTTGGGTTTGCATAACACTGTGGTATTGAACATCCAACATTAGTAATAATTTTGCTTTAGTGTTAGTTATTTGGATCATATAAAGAGTTCACTTATTCTTCAAGTATTTCGTGGTCCTTTCAGTAAAATGGCTATTTCTCTTCCTTTCACCCCCGAGTTTCTAAGTTAATAAAGGGATTAAAGTGGTTTTCTTTCTAACTCATCCCTTATTTAGAGCTCTGGGAAGAGTTCAGTCCTTGAGAACTTAGTTGGTCGAGATTTTCTGCCTAGAGGACATGGAATTGTGACGCGCCGACCACTTGTTTTACAACTTATCCATGTAGATGAGTCAGACCATGCTACACGGGTCGCGGAAGGTGACGGTTCTTCAACCGAATGGGCAACATTCCTACATACCAAAAAGATATACCGGGATTTCGATGAAGTTCGTAATGAAATCAAAAGCGAAACGGATCGGGTTGCCGGGGCTGGAAAAGTATGTTTCGTTTAATTTACTTTGAATATAGGATATATTATTTTTACCTTACACTGTGTAGTTGTAGCATAAAGTGTACTGATAAATGATTTAAATCAATACATGATGATTCAGTGATGAATTTTTGCAAAGCTTATAGTTCCATCCAAAGTTTATAACTGGAGAGGAATCAGTATGCAAAACAATTGACCAGCAAGTTTTGTTCTCTTGAAATTTGTTCACAATGAAAGTATTAAACACAATATTCAAGGAACTGAATTAAAATTCTAAACTTGATGAATAAGCATTAGTAGACCAGCACTTACTCACACCTGTTAACCCTCGTGAAGGGGTATAGGCTACCCACTAGGATTCTCCAACGAACTCTGTCCTGGGCTCTCGTTTCCAGCCATTTCCTATTATTATTATTATTATTATTATTATTTGAACAAAGGGACACTGAATACATATGCGCCACACAAGTCACTTGATTTGTGTGTGGGCTGTGATACTGCTCGGGTGGTCAAACTGAAGCAAGTGGTTTTCTTAAGGGGCTACGCCTGAAGCCTTCGACGTAAAAGTTTAATCCGCAAGGCAGCGGAGCAACGTAAAGAGATGCAGTCCCTTGGTAGCCGATGACCAACGATTGGTTCATACGCCATTTTCCCTCGTAGGATCATAGAACCCATGTGCACCATTGGCTTCATTTCATTTTAAGAGTTTCTACTGTTTTATCACTTAATTTGTATTTCAAATCTCGTATAGACTGTCATTCAGACTTTCCAGTTGCAGTCGGTTTTACTAGGCGTTAAATTTCAACAATTCTAGTAAAATCCTTATATTACTTTTAGGCTGTAAGCTCCGAGCCGATCAACTTAAAAATATTCAGCCCACGTGTTCTCAATCTCACTTTGGTTGATCTTCCTGGCATTACAAAGGTTCCTGTTGGTGATCAGCCTGAGGATATTGAGACATTGATCAATGATTTGTGTCTTCATTACATTAACAATCCTAACAGTATAATTTTAGCTGTTACACCAGCCAATGCAGATATGGCTACTAGTGAAGGTCTTAAGCTGGCCAAAACAATCGATCCTGATGGTAAGTCAAGTGTCATTTCTACATGATAGAGCATAACACACTTAAAATATGTTATCCGATTATCGAAGCTAAGACGGAATAATATTTTATAATAGGTGAAATTACTTATAAATCTGTCCTCGATAATTTGAGATTAAATTAACTCAGTTTTTTCTAGATTTTCATGAGATTTCATTGATCATATTTTTAATTTAAGCATTTTAATGATAGATATTGCTAATGAATGATATTTAGTTTGTAGTTCAGTTGTTTAATGCAGTTAAAGTAATCTTCATTGGGATCCAGGTACATGTAGTTATTAATTTCATTAAAACAGCATAGGACCTAGTACGTATATACATCGGTTCAAGTTGCCATATCCCATTATTACAATTAGATGAAATTGTTGGGACGAATCCTAGGGTAGTAGAGATAGTAACAGTATAAGTGGTAATAGAAAAGATTAGCATTAAAGATACGTTTCAAGGACATATAAATCAATGGAATAAAGAAAACTATGAGGAGTTCAGAAGCTTAGAGTCTGGGAGAAGACAGAGTGAATGCACCTGCTTCACTGCGAACGATTCCGAACCATTTCATTCAAAATCTCTAACTACTTGTTAATCACATGGATCCCAACCAGATAATCTACACCTATTAACATGGTTTAGTCCAATTGTCGATGACTTGATGTACTGATGCCATGTTTTCGTTTGACCATCCCTAACTTTCTTCCAGCCTGCTCCTACACCAGACAATATCGCCTGTCGAGGTAAGCTTTGGCTGAACATACGTAACACATGTCCAAATCACACCAGTTGATGAAGATTTACTACCTCACTAATCGAGTTACTGTCTTCACCCAATACCCTACCCCCAACCCATCTTTTACTTACTACGTAGTTTAAAAATACACGAGCAATGCTTCTAAGACATGTATGATCGAATACTAGTGAACTGTTACACAGTAAACTCATCCTTTGGTTGGCAGAAGAATACATCGTCTACGCCACAGATTATTAACTTCAAAACAATACGAATTCCATTGCTACCTGTTAAATATATTATCAGAATCAAATACTGTGTTGAATCATTTATGATGGAACTAGTATATACAAATGCTAATCAAACATCTCAATCCCAGATACCAACGTATAAGCGTACAGACAATTTTGGGGTTGGGAGGATAATTTCGTTTCTGATAGACCCACATATCGTTTCTTCGAGTCCCGATTCATAAAATTGAGATCCAGCGATAAGTTGTAGTGAATATTTGTCATAATACTGAACAATACAAGAACAACAAGATTCACAGAATAAAATGAATTCATTATGCTTTGAGGCTTTTTATCATCTGCTAATACCCTAAAGTGATAACGAACAAAGATTTGGGATACTTTATTTGGTACTATTGGAACGAAAGTTTGGGACGCATTAAACTGTTAGAACAATAATGCACAAAAGTTGTGTTAAATATCATAGTAGAAATAGATGCATATATTATGCGTGAAAATTTAGTAATGTAAATTACTCTAGGTGAGCGGAATGTAGTGATAATTACTGAGAAGAACAAGTGGTTACATAATTAACCGACACGTTTAAAAGAAATCAATTTAATAAATGGAAGTTAGTGTTTGGTCAGAAATGAAATTATATATTAAGTGCTTTTGTTTCTCGATAGTTATTTCTTGCAGAACAACGAAGTGTTTATTACCCTCTCCTTTATACACAGTTTTAAACGTTTGAGGTGAGTGAGCTCTGCTACGTAAATAAATAATGATGTTTCTCATTGTTAACTATTCTTAAAGTTTTGAAAATATCCACTTTTATCCATTATTTATTAACTAGAGATATTTACGTATTATGGGTTTTTTTCTTATTTTGTTTATTCTACTTAGGCCGCCGAACTTTATGTATCCTAACAAAGTTGGATCTAATGGACCATGGAACAGACGCCCACGATCTCTTATTGGGGCGTGTTGTTCCAGTTAAACTCGGTATAATTGGTGTTGTCAATCGTTCTCAAGCCGACATTAAGGCGGGTAAAAATATTGACGAGGCATTACAAGATGAGGCCAGTTTTCTGCAACGACGTTATCCATCTCTTGCTAGTAGGAATGGCACCCCATTCTTGGCACGGACATTAAATAGAGTATGTTATAACACTGTTGCATTATAATTTTATATATGTAGGAGTTTTAACTACGCTGTGCTAGCTGCTACCGAATAAATTACTCTCCAATCCATAAATCATCTGTTATTGAAAAAAATATAATTTACACCACTTCCGTTGTATGTGGGTGTAGCGTAAATCAAAGCAATTAAATGAAACATTTGTGATAAGATCTTTTGGTTCTGTTCATTCATCTACGAACTGTATACTAACGCGTTTAGGAGGTTGAGTAGTCACAAGAGATGTAAAGGCAGAGAGAGTTCGTAGTATGGGCAATGAACTTTCAGGGAAAACACTCGAATGTCTGATACAGAATTTCTACACCTCTTTTGTGATAAACTTCCAACATTCATACATCATTAGACACTGAAAAAGTAAATCAGCTGTGCAATTCGTTAACAATTTTTGTGTTTGTCTAATCATATTGGAAAAAAGGTGTACTCCTATAGGAAATTAGTTATTGTTTAGGTATTAATTTGCTGGAAGATGTTTAGACATATTCAGAATCTTGTAGAAATTCAGGATTTAGATTCATCCATCTATCAAATCGTATTATTGGCTTGCCAGAGACAGTGATTTAAATAAGCTCAATGTTTACTTTTTATAATACTACGTGCTTCATATTTTTTAAATTCTATATAAAGTGGATGTATAATTTTAATTTCATAAGTCGATGCATATTATTTTCGTGAACTTTAGAGCGATATTGTTGCGTACTTACTTACGCCTGTTACTCCCAATGGAGCATAGGCCGACGACCAGCATTCTCTAACCCACTCTGTCCTGGGCCTTCCTTTCTAGTTCTATCTAATTGTTGCTCATTCTTGTCTGTCCCCATTTCTCAGCGTAACGTGTTCTTTGTTCTTCCTCTCCTCCTTTAGCCCTGAGGATTCCAAGTGAGAGCTTGTCATTTGGGTGCTTTCTTCAATGTGTGTGTCCTATCCACTTGCAGCGCTTCTCCTTGCTTTCTTCCTTCTCTGGGATCTGGTTTGTTCTTTCCCACAGTAGGTTGTTGCTGATAATGTCTGGCCAACGGATTCGAAGTATTTTGTATAGAAAGCTGTTAATAAAGACCTATATCTTCTGGATGATGGCTTTCTTAGTTCTCTAAGTTTCCGCCCCATACAGTAGAACTGTCTTGACATTTGTATTAAGAATCTTGACCT
This sequence comes from Schistosoma spindalis, assembly GCA_946903255.1. Taxonomy (NCBI): domain Eukaryota; kingdom Metazoa; phylum Platyhelminthes; class Trematoda; order Strigeidida; family Schistosomatidae; genus Schistosoma; species Schistosoma spindalis. The sequence continues at coordinate 69,637,800 of OX336420.1, read as the reverse complement.
TGGTGTTGGTTGACAATTATTTTGAGTTCCAGATGTTCTTCAATTGTAGATTTGCTGCTCTCGCTTTGCCGATCCACGCCTTCACATCTGCGTGAGATTCACCGTGTTCATCAATGATGCTACCCAGATATGTAAAGGTTTTTACATCTTCCAAATCTCCGCCAAGTGTGATTCGATTGGTGCATGCTGTGTTGTATCGAAGGATCTTGCTTTGTGTATGTTGAGACCTACTGCTGCTGATGCTGCTGCTACACTGGTCGTCTTCTCCTGCATTTGTTGTTGCGTGTGCGATAGAAGAACCAGATCATCTGCGAAGTCTAGATCGTTAGCTGCATTCTAGCTGTCTACTGTATTTCATGCTTCCCCCAGATGTTGACGTCTTCATAATCCAGCCTATCATCAGGAAGAAGTGTGTGTTCGGGCACAGAGACGACAATCCAATTAGTGTCACCATCTTGAAACACCGGCCTCGGTGACTTGAACATGTTCTACGAATGTCCTCCCAGAGAATTCCTCATCGTGCATTATTTACCGACTCTGGGACTGGCTGGAAAAAGCGGAGAGGTGGTCAGTGTATTACATGGTGTCGTAGTATGAAAGAAAGCTTCAAAGGGCTGGCTTCCGTTGGTCGTTCACGACTCCCTGGCTGGGGTCTTAGAGATCGTGCAACACAGTGGCTAGAGACGTTATCAGATATGGCTCAGAATAGAAGCCAGTGGCGATCTTGATGTAACCTTCTTTGACTTTCTTCATGAAAAGTGGTTGCTTCTTCCTTAACTGAAAGATTTCTTCTGATTGTACCTTTCCGTTTCCCCTATTATTATTATTATTATTATTATTTATATTATTATTATTATTATTATTATTATTATCACTCTACCTTATACTAATCTGTTCGTTATTGTTAGTTTTTTACGCTTCTTACCTTCCTTTTTTTCTTCCCTTCAAATTCTCATTGTTTTGTGTGGCGCATACATATTTGGTGCCCTCTTGTACTAATATTTATGTGTTCAAGTAAATAAATAATACATCAGGAGAAAGAGAAAGGGTAAAGGTAAGCAACCTTGCCTGACACCGGTTTTTACTTCGAACGAGTCTGTCAGCTGTCCTACATGCACGATTTTGAAGTTTAATTCATCATAGGAATTCTGTATGATTATTGACTATCTTCTCAGGTACGCCGTAGTGTCGAAGAAGCTTCCATAGTGTTGTCCTCTCTACGCTATCAAATGCTTTCTCGTAGTCAATGAAGTTAGTGTAAAATGATGAATTCCATTCAATTATTTGTTCCACAATGATCCGTAGTGTTGCGATTTGGTCTGTACACTATCGATCCTGACGAAATCCAGCCTCTTGGTGTCGAAGTTGGGCATCTACGGAGTCCTTCATTCTGTTAAACAACACTCTGCTGAAGACTTCCTGGTATTGAGAGAACAGTGATCCCTCTGTAGTTCTCACACTTTCTGAGATCGCCTTTCTTTAGTATCTTGATCAGGTGTCTTTTCCATTCTGTTGGTACTTGTTCTTCATCCCAAATCTTGCTGAAGAGAATGTAGAGTGTCTTTGCAGTTACTGCTACGTCCGCTTTCAGCGCCTCTTTTGGGATGTTGTCTGGTCCCTCTTCTTTGCCGCTCTTGATTTGTCTGATAGCCATGCTGATCTCTTCAATTGTTGGTGGGCCAACATCGATTGTGAGGTCCGTGGATGCTGCTTCAATTTTGGATGGCTTTATTGGGGCTGGTCGATTCAAGAGTTCCTTGAAGTACATATTAATCGTAGGTCCTGCATTAAATATGTTTACTTTCTGCGAGATTGTATTTTGAATTTTCAACATTGCGTCACGCTAAACCACCTTGTGAAACCTACAAAAATAAAACTGTACCATAAAATTATAAAACCTAGTCAGAAATATGTCATTAATTCAGAATCGATTACCAAAACAACCAATATAATCAATTGTCATAAAACTTCACTGTATAAGGTCAACTCACTGAAAGCTCAGTCAGGCATTTAAAAAAACGACAGTAAATTCATTTAATCTAACTTATTTACCGACTATATTTACTAAATCTGGTAAGTCTCATTTTATGGTAAACATTAATCAATACTATGTATATTTTGTACTAGAAAAGATACTTTAGTAAATTGGAATTTCGTGTAATAGTAGTCGTAAACATCAATGTTCTAGGAAGTTCTATTGATTTACTACAAGTCAATGTTGCTTCATGATTGTTTTTATATTATGTTATATTTTAAAAGCTTTTAATGCATCATATACGGGATTGTTTACCAGACTTGAAAACACGTGTGAATGTAATGGCTGCACAATTTCAGAATCTTTTAAATACATTCGGAGATGAAATCGAAGACCGAGTAAGTTTATCGCTTTATGTTTACCCTTCACATAGTTTTATTCTCCATGAAGTAAGATACTTTCACTTCAAGTTTCCTATTATCATCCATTTTTTAATATCTATTCAATGTGTGTGAAAATATTTTCATGAATTATGCATCAAATGTAAATAATTACATTTTGTTTCGTAGCATGAAGCTTTTATTTAAATGTGGCCAATATTTTGGTTAACGCCTGGACTAATGATAGTTTACTTCCAGTTTTCTTGTTTATCATTGTTGTATTATCCTCTTTACTACTATTTTTCTGTCGGGTGATTATTTTAGCTTCATAACAGCTTTTAAGGTAAGAAAATAGAAATTCGGGATCTTTTTACTATTTTATCGACTTCATTTCTTTATTTCTAATGTTCTAGAACATAGTTTTACCAAGATAATACGTTATTTGTTATCAGTATAGGGTTGTGGAGATTGTTAAGTTTTAATTAAGATCATGAAGCGATCAATGTTACACCACCATTAAAAACCCGGGAGCACTGAACGGCCGTTTCGTTCTAATATGGGACTCCTCAGCACTGTGATTTCATGATCCCGAACGCGGACTCGAACTCAAGACTCGGCTTCGTGCTCGGACTCTCAACTTGTAAATTTTTACTTCAACTAGTGGAAACTTATGCATACTATCTATATCTAACTATCTATCCATTACATGCAAATCTAAGAAAAACATCTTACAAATAAATGTACCCGTTTAACTTTTTGATTTTGTCAACAACTCAACAAGAAAAAGAAATTGGAACAATGAACGTCACAGTTACGTCAGCTAAGATTCCTCCAAACTCATAAGCGGATCAGATTATTTTAAATTCTGTCTAAAATTTTCAGTCACATTGTAAAACTCACCATCCTACATATACAAGGTAGCGTTTAGTGTTTGTAACCTAGCCCTCTGCATTAAGTTTGTTAATCATAGTTCTATTAAATACTGTCTACGGTGCCTGTGATATTAAGTTGGCTAACAGCTCCCTACTCACTGAGTTGTATTATCTTATAACTTCCATTTACAAGTTCAGAAAATCTTCCTAATATATAACTTCATGTACGACGTTTTTAAGCTATCTCCGAATAATGCTGTAGTGAACGAGAACACAAGCGGGGACAATCAAATGTATTTGAACACAAAATTACAGAACACCTTAGTTAAATTTGAGAACCACACAGTAAATACTTAATTTGTAGAATGTCAATCAATCGTCTCAGACTTCAATGTCCCCTCATTTCTACACCGATCGTTCTCTGTTCTCGTTCTCTTTTCTTCTATCTTCTTAACCTTCTGCTACCAGGTATTTCACTTTCGATCGATGATACATACTACTTATATCTATCGACATCAGTAGCACACCACAGTGCCAAAGCAACATGATATTTTAGAATGAAAGAAGACTATTTCATCTCTTATTTTCAGGCATTATTTAACGAGAATAAATATCTTTGCATAAGTACGTCAATAGTTGCGTTTTTGAAATATCAGTTATTGTCGTTTAACGAAGGCTTAAATAACGCTTTAGATACTGGATTACTAAGTATAGACCGGATTTTGTCGATGTAATCAATGTAATAATGTGAATATGTTCATCCATCAGTTCGTCAAAGCCCGCATTACAAACGAACAACTATCACATTTCTTGAAACAAAACCTGTCTTTGTCTTCGATTTTTTGACTAGAACTGTACTGTAAAGCCGTCTACTATTGATGAGATGTACTTAAACTTTCATCTATATGTTCATGAATGCCACAATTAGAGTAAAATTATGTGGCTAATAGTAATTGATGCTTAAAATCTAATTTCTACACATGGAATGTGTGGAGTTAAGTGCCATTATATCAGATTGTCGTTTGTCTGTTCATCACACTTCCTGGTATAATCTGACATAAAGTATCTTGGCCCAAAACCGGTTGCAGTGACTCAGATTTTTAACTTAGGGTTAGACTTTGTAGCTATTACGCTGTAATTTTGTTTTATATTTCGATAGTAATACATATCCAGGTGCTTCTTTTCCGGATTATTTCTATTATTTCCCATGTTCTTCCTCTTCTGATATCTTTATAATGTTTTTATGTATTTTCTGTGTGGTGTGTCTTGATACGTATCCCGTATTATATAGCGTTGTTATAACTAGAAGTAACTGGAATAACCAGGGTTAAAAGTCCAAATTTTAGGATGATAGTTATTTAATACATATAGATTTTCCCGAATTTCTAACCAGTTAGAGTAAATGATATGTGTTCTAAAATGTATGTTATGTTGATTTTTTCAAACATTGCTGTATCTTTGTAAGGACCATGTGTCCTACCATCATAGCCTAGCGAGTAAATATGTTTCTAGTGCATTACACGCTAGATGTTTATCATGTTAAACGAACTAATGATTCAGATCTAAAAAAAAGCATTCCTGCCAGTTAATCCATTGATTTTATTTTACTGTACAACTTGCTTGCTAACTTTCAAGCCTACCTGTATATTATACTCAGTTATTAGAATCATTTTGACAGCGAGTCAGAAAGTAGGGGAAATAAAAATTGAATAGGTCATTGATTTTTATTATAATTCACTGGAAATCCACAAATAAAACTTAATGTGAGTGAATGCAAACTTAAAGGTTGAAGTGGGAATTATTGTTTAAAGTGAATATAACGACAGTGATCGTTCATAATTTATGTGACCTCTAATGGTTGAGCAGACTTTCAAAGTCATAGCGATTACTGAAGATTCCGTTGGTTAATCAGGATTTGTAAAAAAACTAAACAAATAGAAAACTTATGTACATGAGTCAAATCGATCGATACTATTTGATAGTGTTTTGTCTGAACGCACATAATAACTAAGTCATCCAAGCGATAGACTGTATTTTTGAAGCAATTCGTAACTCAATAACTCGTGAAGCTGGGAATGGTTATGAGAGCTGGCATATGGAATAATAGCAGTTCCCATCTTAAATCAATCGATTCAATTTAAAAGTAACTGTAGTTATTTCCGGCTACGGGTAATAAGAAGATTAGTCTGTTGCTCTTTAACTTTATTTTTGGAGGATGTAACATACTGTATATTCAATATTTTAATTAATAAGAAGCCTTTCATGTATGTAAGAATTCGAATCCGCTCAATTGAATCTTATGTAGTTAGTTGCAGATGTCTATGCCAGTGAGGAATTAACTTGTGAGTATATTAAAACCCAACTTTTTGTTTTATCGTTGCGAAGATTCAGAAACTCAACCCTTCTCTCTAAGCTTATTTATTAGAACATCACTCACTGTGTACTTTAACTTTTTAGGGACAACTTTTGCTGCAGATTATCACAAAGTTTAATACTGCTTATTGTAATACAATTGATGGAGTTGCGAAAGATATTGAAACGACTGAGTTGTGTGGTGGCGCTCGTATTTGTTATATATTCCATGAAACCTTCTATCGAACGTTGAGTAAAATCGATCCTTTGGGTGGTTTATCAACTCTTGATATTCTAACCGCAATACGAAATGCTACCGGGCCAAGACCTGCTCTATTTGTGCCAGAGGTTTCTTTCGAATTGTTGGTAAAACGGCAAATCAGGCGTTTAGAAGAACCGAGTTTACGATGTGTTGAATTAGTCCATGAAGAAATGCAACGCATCATTCAACATTGTGGTGCTCAAGTGAGCAATATAATAAATCTAGATATTTTTCGGCGTTATTCTGTTTTTGTGTAACCATTCTATAGATTTGGAAAAGATATTGTAAAACTGTTATTTACCTGTTTACCACTATAATTCTATACGTTTCCTATCCTTTTGTACGACAGTCGTTAGCTTATAGTTGTAGCATTTTTGACAGCCCATATTAAGTGCCGCCTTTTTTCTATCAGTCAAACTAGAATTCAAATATATTCATATGGATAAATAGTGTACGTTGAATTTTGATCGGTGTTCAAAAATCACAATTAACATGGAAAAAAATTAATTTCTAATGTTTTGCTACCGAGTGCCGTCGCTTCAGAGAACGGATGAATGGAACTAAGCTAACATAATATTTTATTATTATTAAGCGAAACGTCTGAGATTCAATGTTCTATTCATTGAAACATTTCTAATATGTTTTTTATTATCATAAACATTACACCCAATACTGGACTTTTTTGATTTTCTCTAGTTCAACCTTGATAATGATATAATTAAAATACAAACATTTTGACCAGAGCTTTGATAAATTATCCGATTTCTGAGTAAAAGTATTCAAATATCTATTCATTCTTGCAGAACAAATAACCATTATTCAAGCTTCTCATCTGTGAAAACTTGTCTGGAAACAATATCGTTTGGATCACTTCAGTGTTACATGTTAGTAAAAAACAAAAATGGCTTTCCATGATAGTCAGAAGCAGTATTTGTGACAAAATCTGCTTCATCCCAAGTTATCATACTAAAAAATTCTTCCTTGCGCATTATATACGAATGCTTTAGTGTGACAAATAGAATAGTTTAAGGATAGTGAATTTACAAAGTAATAGGATATAAGGAAGGCTTACTAACCTGTGTTGGTCGTCCCCGACGGTATATCAGTGGGTTAATAAATGTGTTTGTGAATAATTCTTGTTGTTAGTGTAAATAGATCTAGTTAGTGGTATAAAGCACTCTTAGACACGAATTTACGTGTTGAATGTATCCTGAAATCTGTAACCTTTTTTGCTTCATTCCGATCGGAAAGAGTTAATAAAGGTGTGAATCCTACCTAAAAGTTAAGTCGTAATTCAAAGTAGATTGTAGAGTCCTCATGATTGATATTGTCCAATTGTTTATAGCATCTAAACGTTTTATTTTTGTATTAATATTTTGTATGTAAGTGTTAGTGGGACATAGATTGGATTAAATCATGCTCATGGCGCACGCTGACTGGCTAATTCTTATCCAATCAGCTCTAGCCGATGCTTGGAGAAGACTAGAATCTTCGTATGTAAAAACTATAAATATACTAACGGTTTTCCTATTGTGCTTCTTACTTCCGTCTAACCTTGTTATTTGGAATATAATCTCCTTCCTGTTCAACCGTGTTCTGATTTTGGGACTTGTCGAGTGAATCTGTGTCCAAGAATATTAAACAATAGGAATAGCTGGGTTATAACAGTAAGCATGCAGTTATATTCGACAAAATAAACCCATGTTACTAGCTAATGGTCCGGTCCTTAATCTTAGTTCATTCGGTGGCGTTTAAGTTAGTAATCCGGTCTCGTATATAGCGCCCATCTATCGATCAACATCTATAACTCATTCATCATTAATCCTAAACCACAAAACAACTAGATTTGTTCAGTTGGCCGAGCTATATGTTATTATTTATCAGTATCCAATTATTGTTGACATTTATCATTGATTTCCTTAATGGTTACACTAAGTTGTACAAATTCATCTCAGTTATTTTCATTTACCTATAGCAAGAACTCCTTCGGTTTCCGAAACTGCACGAACGTATAGTCGATGTGGTCACTTCTGTATTGCGCCAGCGCCTGCAACCGACCAACCAAATGGTTACTAATCTAGTCGCTGTTGAGTTAGCTTATATAAATACTCGACATCCTGACTTTCTGGAAGCGCTAAGTACACATCGGCAACAGGCTCCAGGATTAGAGAATCTGGTAATTTTTTTCTGATTTCGAAATTTTTTAATGTCCATTTTAATACTTTAAACTAATTTCCTGTTAAATTGTGGGTCACTTTTCATACTTACACTATTTTATATAGTGTATTAATGGTTTTTGTATTTTTTTAGTAGTTCGCTTGCTTAAAAAAGCCTGCTCGACTTTCACCTACTGGGCTAAGAGTTTGAATCCTACTTTGTTTAGGCAGGTAGGTAACATCAGTAGCCTTCACAAAACTGTATGACTCAAAGCCGAGCGCATAAATCCTTATTTAGTTAGTGGATTAAATGAAAATATTTTATCCAGTTATTAATTAAAATTGTGTCCATTATGTGTGATTTTAATATATCTCTGTTAAATATGGTTTATGGCTTAAACACTTAGTAGTTGTAAAATAAAAAATCTCAGGTTCATCTAAAATTTTAGTTGTATATTTGATAAATAATTACCCTAATATTATTTTCAAAACAACTAATGACATCAAATCTTGATTTTACTTCATGACCTATTACGTAAGTACTCCATCGAAATTTGAGTTGCTTTTCTTTATCTTAATATATTTCACGCAATAAATCGATATATCTAAAGTCTTTCCATTGATTCAGAACTAAGCTTTATCTATTGGAAGTGCTATAAGCGCCATATAGTTCAATTAAGAAATTACTAACAATCAATGAAAAACTTGTCAGTACTACTATCACGATCATTAACCCCTACAACTTGACTAGAATATTAAAAACAACTTTTTCTTATGCTTACTTGTTTACAGCATAACTGGTTATATTTCATTCAAAAAGCATTGTATCTTTTGGTGAAAAAAACTAAAATCAATCTGATTTTCGCTTCAATTTGATCCCAATTAATAGTTGATTACGGTTTTGTCAAAGCTGTTATAAATTCAGTCGTTGATTATTGATTATGTAAGAGTGAATTTATCGAAAGGTTATGCAACCTAAAAATAGTTGAGACAGAATTTTTTTACAGAGAATATTATTTACTAATGTTCAACTGGATTCGGTGAACCAACTGAATTATTTTTTTTCTCTATTTGTTATGTCAACAACAATGCTTTAATAGTGAAATTGGATATGCCGTTCTTTAGAATTTCAAGTACATATCGGTTGATGATATCGCAAACCGTTATTGAGACATATTTTTCAAATTTCTTGGAGAATTCTCGAAAGTCAATACACAGTTTATTTAAGGTCACCGCTTTCTCGTTGGCTCTCCACTATCCATATAGTTGTATTAGTTCGTTTCGGTATCTCTACAACCGTTGCCCTCTTTTTATAAACGTTAGTGCATGATTCGTTTTCACACAATTTATAATCCATATTAGATTAATACTGTTGTATCTGAAAGTTCAATTATTATATACGCTTTTCGTTCATACTTGGACCGTTGCTGCTACCTTGACGTGGTGGTCTACCTTGCTTATCGTAATGAACCAATCGAGCTATACTGGCTGGAACAACCATTCCTCAAGGTCCTACCATGCCAGACAAATCTGCCGAAAGGCGGTAAGCCTAAAAGCAGCGAACCCAAGGTCCGAGGGCGAAGTCGTACTAATGATTGTACAAACGTGTGATGGCAGCAAAGTTTTCCCTTCAGACAACCAGTATAACAGCGATGCTGTCTTCCCACAAGGAAGGGTGGAGTTGAAAAAGGTCGACCCTAAAAATGCACGCCCCGCTTTATTCCACAGATATCCGTCTTCGGCGGTAAGGTCTCGACAAGTACGGAGCTAACACGAAAATTACTCACAAAAATGTCGTGTGTGACCGACCTCAAGCAGTTGTCTCTTGGGCAGTGTGGTCACTAAGACCATTCCTAACCCAATTTACTTTTCAGGTACCTCTAGAAGAACCCTTCCACAGTGTGGGAAACCGGTAAGTGATAACCGCCGCCTTACCTCTAACAGCATTCAATATCGCGGTATTCATAATCAGTCTCCCTCTTCAATTTCTATTATTCCCCCTACGTTGACTTTCGACTCCCTCCTCCTTCCAATGGATTTCTACTAAGTCTATTTCACTGATGGATTCTCGTAGACTCATTCCGTCAGCCCTGAACATGATGAAAAACGAAATCAGATCAGATCTAGGTTAAAGAAAATTTTAAGGAACGACCGTGAGCAGTGGTGGGCAACGAAAGCAAAAGAGAGGGATTGGTTTGACTGAAATAGCATCTAAAATACTAGCCTCAATAATTATCGGACGCCTAACTAATACTCGTGAACTACAAACACGAAATCTCAGCACTGATTCTAAAAGCTCATTTGGCTTTTGCCAACTTACTTCACATATGGCGAAGGTGAGATATCCGTTTATCAATTAAAGGACGAGTATACTATGCGGTAGTTCGTTCTGTCGTACTTTACGGTTGCGAAACGTGGCCATTAAGAGTAGATGATACTCGTAAGTTACTAATATTTGACCACAGGTGCCTTAGAAATATTGCTGGGATCACCGGGTAGGTAATAGTAAGGTTAGATGCAGGGTATTAGGGAATGATGGTAAATCAATTGATGAGGTTATGAATCTTCATCGACTGAGATGGTTGGGCCACGTGTTGCGCATGCCTGAACACCGACTACCACTACGTGCAATGCTAACCGGTGTTAGGGATGATTGGAAGGAAGTTAGGGGCGGCCAAACCAAAACGTGGCATCAGTGCTTGAAGTCACTAACTTCTGGTTTGAGGCATGTTGGTAGATGCAGACTACCTGGTTGGGGTCCACGTGACTATCGTAACCAATGTTTGGAGAGTGTTGGTGACATGACACTCTTTGTCTTCCCTTAAACCGCGAGATTAAGATTGCTTTATACGTTTCTTTATACCAACTAATTCTTTCGTTCTGCATTATATCCTTATACACAATCTTCCTTTTATTTATTACTATTATTGAAGTAACAACTATGAATTCGGTATTCATCTTGTTGTATATATATATATATATATATATATATATATATATATATATATATATATATATATATATATATATATATATATATATATATATATATATATATATATATATATATATATATACGTTGTAGCTGACTGACTGACTCGTACTAGGATTTCGGGTGTTCCTATCTGTTGTTACCTCAGACTTTAGAATATATGAATATTCACCAACTTATAAATGTAGTAATATTTGAGTTCAGTTTGTTTCTTTTGGTATTGTTAACATAAATTTTCTAAATCTTTTCTTACCTGGTTTTTTTCTCCACTTGTCTAAAATTGGCACTTACTAGCGATTAACGTTAATGACTGTGTACGCTTTCTGCGGTTATTTTCATTGATCTAATTATGTTTTTCCTTTAACTTCATTTTCTATATATAAATATTTATTTTTACTAATTGTGTGCTATTTCATCAGTCCTAACTAGTACCTACCAGCACCACCCTTCTATCTTGGAATATCAATTTCACCGTTTTAATTGCAGACAATCATAAAAAAATTCTCTAACGATATCACGTGAAATACTGAACGTTGATGTGCGGTCATTATGTCTATTTGTCATAATACTTTATTTTGATCAACAAACTTCTATTCTTTTAGAAACTTACTCTTGTTAGTAGGTTCATACATATTTCTTGCCTCATGTTAATGATTGGTGTTTCCTCAGTATCTAAACCTGTTAAATTTTATACTGATTTTTTTTGCCAGTCGCTTAACGACCAGTCGGCAACACAGGGATCAATTTCAGGATCTTCACTTCGTACCATCACTGCTTCCCATCTGACTCGTCGCCTACCTGGAACTCTTCAGCACGAAGAACAGCCCAGTTCACTTAATGTTAATGGTCCACCCTCAGATCAAACTCCAGAGAATCTGCATATTGGACTAAGCCTTACTCCGGACATTGTAAGTTGTTTCTGCCTATTATAACTTTGTGTTCATGTCACATTGAGATAGAAATTATTTATTTAAATAAATTTTTATTGGTATTCTAGACATCTTACAGATACTGTATTTTCACAGGAAGTGGAATTCACATATTTGCTTATCTTTACATGCTTTTAATTAATGAAATTGTGAATTATTACTTAGGGCAGAAAAGCAATTTCTCTAATGAATATTTACATAACCTTAATGTTTTATAATATTGATTTTTAACGAACAGTACGATGTTTATATAACTTTGTGTCACTATTCAATCATTATTCTGTCTCTTTTTCGGATGATTATCTTGTTCGTTCATTAGATGTATCTTTTGTACTTACGCCTGTTACCTCTCGTGAAGGAGCATAGGTCGCCCACCAGCACTCTCCACCCAACCCTGTCCTGAACAATCCTTTCCAGTTCTTTCCAGCTGCTATTCATCCTTTTCATGCCTGCTTCCAATTCCCGACGTAGTGTGTTGTTCGACCTTTTGTATTGCTAATTAAATTCAAATATCTCTGACTGACTTTTGTTTGCTTTACAATTTATCAAAACCGCAGTTAGATTTATGATCATCTCTTAGAATTAGATGGATATGCTTTACTTTTATTGTTAATAGTTAAAAAAAATTGTCAACCTTTTTCTTATGATTTTCATTCGTTATACACGTCTATAGATTTTTTGCACTAAATGAACAGTTTCTCGTATATTATCATTGACTACTAATGTTCGCCTATAACTGCTACACGAAATATGTTAAAAAATAAGTCAAGTGATTAATCCTCTTAAATCATCCTACAAAATTCGTGCATAACAAGTATTTTGTTTCCCAATATCCATGATGGTCAATTTAGCACAGTGATGACAAATATATTTTTTCTTCAGTATGCTATATTAAGTTGTAAAGTTTGACTATTTGTGTCATGTTTAGCAAATAGTATTAGTTATTTTGTTCAGTTAACATTATATACGTTCTACAACATCACATGATGCTTTTTTGGTGCACACTTTTCGTTACTATTCATTTTGGGTTAAAACAAAGTACAGTGTATACAATGCACTAAGAAACTCTTCTTGAAATGAATTATTAGGAAGGTATGACATGTTTCTAGTGGTAACGAATTAATGTCATAAGGATTCATTATAAGTCTTTTATTTACTCAGTTGTTTTAAATGATGGTTGAATTAGTCATATTGCGTACCAGTGCTCATTCGCCATCTCAAGATCAGACAATAGGTGAGATATTATGAAAGAGGCATGCTATTGGAGGAAGCCGATCATTTTTGTATTTAAGGTCTCAGCCTACCTTGTTCAAGTCAAGAACGAATCCATGCATTCCAGTGGTTTGTTTCATTTGGTTCCTCATCTGAAGTTTTCTAGTCTTCTCACTGCTATAGCAGGTTGTGAAAGCGTTTAATAAGTCTCTATGTGAATCGTATGTCATGGAACACAACAGAAAGTTGGTGTGTTATCAGCACTATCCTTGATTCTTGTTTTTATTTTCTATCAGGATACCGTTTTTGACTGAATAAATAGTCTTCAAATCTCCCTAAGAGGATCTACAAAAATAATCCCTTTATTTTTAAGAAACTGATTATCTATCTATATTACATGTATATCTAATTAACAATGCTTTATCATTTTCTACTGCTCACGAGTTTTCTCACATTAAACTTTTCAACCATAGATTTAATTACTAGCCTTAAGATAGTATTATGTATATTTTTAAGAGATCTAGACACTATATGTTGATCAGATCGTTTTTACAGTTTTTATTTTGGCATACCTAATCCAATTTTCCTGGTTAGAGAGTATTGTTCATCTTTAAAGGCAAGTTGTATTTCAGTTTGATATATGAACCTGGAACTACATAAACAGGTTTCATTTATTGTATTATGTTTAATGCTATTGATTTTATATTTTTCCCGTTGTTTATTTTCGCTATATTAGCAAACGGAAGTTCAACAGCATAAGCTAACACCAAATGAACGACATGATTGTGAAGTTATTGGTGAGCTCAATAATATATATTGTAATTGTTAAACCTGTAAAATGTTTATCTTAATGTTTTTGTTATTAGTTTTGGCACTTGATGTCACCTTGTTATATTGAATATTTCAAACCATACTTTTAGATATTTATAGCTCATAGTTGAATCTCAAAATCGGTACCAGGTTACTTAGCTTCCTTATAATATGTCACAATTGAAAGATGTGTTTTATCAACTCACTAAAATGACTAGTTATATCTGTTGTGACTTTAAGCCCGGCTAGTTATCACGTGATTTATTCGCCAATCGAAATACGACTTATTCAGTCTTATAACTGTGCTAAACCAATGGCGTCCAACCGGTATGAACAGCCTAGCGTCCTGATTGGTCCTTTGTTCGCCTAACTCGTCCAATTGAATCCAGAACATCAATAACAGCTTCCAATATACGAATCATATATTTCAAACATACTTGGTTTATATACAAACCAAACAGATCGCATCACACCATAAAATAGGAAATAACATTTATACAAGATCAAGCTAAAATGTGGCTGTGAACGTAGGAGACTGTAATCAATAAACTGAACATAACTTAAGAACAGTAAATCGTACAATAATAATCTATGCGTCAAAATCAAGCTTATAATAAGATGAATATAGATATGCACAATCTAGTTACTAAATAGTTATACAATAGGAATATATATAATATTAACCCATTAATATTTCTCAGAAGTTATTCGTAATTTATTCTTCGCTAGGATATAACAACACCAAGTTTTTACTGTTTTTTAAACTTCGAAGGTTCACCATTTAATTAAACTATTTATAGGCGCTGTACTCCGGGTTAAGATCCGTGACGTAAGAATCAGAACACAAAAACGAAAACAAAGCGAGAAGTGAAGAGAAATCTTGTACCATTTCAAGAAAAATCAAAGTATTATCACAAAATAGTCATATATTTCAGATAAACTTGCTATGAATGACTGGAATTACATAACGTACTGTGGGTATAATTTATTAAGAGTAAACCACTTAGAGTCTAAGAGAATTACTTATGATGTTCATGGTTTATATATTCTGTGAAAAAGTCACCATTCAATATATCATCTTGTTCGTGGTTGACACCCAATAAAACTTGGAAAAAGTACAATATGACTGTTTTATGTATTCTGAAACTATCGAGTGAAGACTACTCACAGTCGACAATTCTTGTTATCTTGATAAATTTAAGAATTTCACGTATCTGAACCTTGTGAAAATCAATTAGACATGTTAAATTCCTTTCTCAGAATAAATTTCTCTGTTAAGTGCTTTTTGTGATCAAGGTTGACTGCCAGTCTATTTAATTGATTAGCTAAAAATAATGTAACGACTTTAATTATTATACAATTTTCTGCTTGCGTAAATCCACATAAAGCGTGAACAGCGGTCGTAGCAAAATAGCATGAATTCATTTATTCCCCGAAATCTTTTTGATCTCTTACATCTTAGAAATGATAGTAACGATTATTTGCAATCAGTATACATACTTTTAACTATTATTGAGGCTTCTGACCACTCAATTGAGTGACGTGTAGAATCTGTCTATGAAAATGCAAGATTATTTGCAATACAGTATCGTTATCATGAAAATATTTGGAATTCATTATAAACTACGATTTTAGACTTATCTATGGTATATACCGAGCACATGTACAGTCAAAGAAAAACGTTTCCTAAAATAAATATATTTATTTACAGCAATGTATGGTAATCTAATAGCTATATCGAATTGCCGTCGGAGACAATACCAAAACAAGAACAAACACAAAAAATGTCATAAAACAAACTTTGAACGACTACAATGAGATTAAAACTAATTATTGCAAGTATTTAGAATATTTGATCACAACAATGAGTAAACTGAATGTGTAAATATTATATCTCGGATAAAGATACTATGCAATACACTCAAAAGTTGTTATGATTGAAACCGGTTACTGAATATTAGTAAGTAGTATAGTATTATCTGCAAAACGGAATTGGAAAGACATTGAGGAGACAAAACGCACTTGACACCTACTTTGTATTATATTAATGAATTTTATTGAAACAGTCAATAGACATGAAAGGATTATAATACTTTCTAGACGATTATTTTTTTAACTAATGCGAAATTTTTTAGACGAAAATATTTAAAAATCATGAAAATATGCAACTAGAAAATGAAAATGTCAAAAATTAAATAGTAACGACTGTAAAAAACAAGTTAAATAAATAGAGCTCATAAAAGATGCAAGAATAAAGCATATAAATTTGTAACCGAGATTATGCAATAAAATGTTTCAAATTCTATTGTGGACATGTTGACATTTCAAAATACCTGAAAATAATGCGTAATTAACTCATTTTTAAGTTTTTTTTATTGAAGCTCTCTCTATTAAAAGGTTAGGACTGACTAATGTTGTCAGTCTCGTACTATTATTCTGGTGATTTTTTATTGTTGGCTGATTTAAAAGTAATGATAATATTACTTCTCATTTGGGTACTATTATCAAACATTTTATTAGTGTCCCTTTTTTCTCTCTTTAGGGAAACTTATTCGTTCCTATTTTCTAATTGTTCGAAAGAACATTCAAGATACTGTTCCGAAAGCAATAATGCATTTTTTAGTGAATTTTGTTAAAGATAATTTACAATCAGAACTTGTCGGAAAATTGTATAAACAAGATGAATACAATACATTGCTACAAGAAAGTGAACGAGTAGCTCAGCGCCGAAGAGAAGCTTCCGAAATGTTGAAGGTAAATAACTCATAGTCTGTTAATTCCATAACTATATGTATCAACTCATTTATAAAACAACACCGAGTATTAGAATTACCTTATACACCTACATCTTTTAACTTATTCCTTGATAATTACTTTTATAAAACTTTTGAATTCATAATTTCGTTTCCGCTCAATCAGTATTTGTCTGCTTATTATATATATATATATATATATATATATATATATATATATAACATGGAGTTATAATGAAAAACCAATTCATAAGAAATAATTCTCTGTATTTGTGTTTTTCTAAATGGTAGTTCATACTATTCGGTAAATCCTTCCAGAATCCTACTCCAAACTGTAGGAAGTAAAATGCGAATATAGACTGGATTTTATATTTGTATGACAATATCTTTTAGTTTATTTACAAAAGAAATCTGATTTGATTTGTATTAATATAATGTTTAAATTTCTTCTTATAGGCTCTTCAGAAAGCCAGTATGATCATCGGTGAAATTCGTGAAACACATTTATGGTGATTAAATGTTTCGGTATCATTGTTTGATTTTCAACAATAACGATAATTTACGTGTTTCGGTATTTTCTTCCTGTATTTCTTATATAATTTTTCGTTGATTAAAAGTATACATATAGGCTTTTAACCGAATCATACCAGTATACTACGTGTGTGTATACATCATTTCTTCTGTGCCATTTAATCAACTATATCCATCTACATTTTGACTTTTATTTCGAAGTTCTTATCTGTTGTTATCTTTGCTACTGTTACCATCAATATAACAACTTCTAACCAACGCACACTAAACTCACCTACCATCTTATAAACTAACCTAGCATAATAAGCGAACTATAAAAGATTTACTGTTTAGTAGTTTATAAGACTGATTATTATTCTACAATATCTTGTCGTTTTCTTCGTAAGTTCCTTTTGTTTGTTATGATGGTTTTCTTTTTAATTGTAGAAAAAAAATGTATATCTCTCCTAACCTGTGTTTGTAAAAAGGCTTCTCATATTGTAACTGTTCTGCAATTGAGAATGTAATTATCTAAAAGAGCTATTATACATTTTATACCATACTCAATAATCTTAATTCTGTTAACTTTTTTCCCCGGTTTATTAATTATAAATAGCCTATTTTTAGTTATACTTATCATATATTTTCTGGGAGAGAGGGTATATAAATTGAGGGTAGTTGACATGATATCCTTTATAGTACTGCCGTGTCTCAGTTTTAACCTGCATAGTCCGATATCCTCGGTAATTACAGAGGCAGTCATTCAGAGGTTAAAAACTGTAGTCTTATCAATGTTCACATCATAAATTCGGATACGCTATGTAGATGATGCATTAGTCATCCTCATTAAGGATCAGTTGAAAAACATCCACAATTTCATCAACAGCATCTTCGATGACATGAAATTTACATTAGAAGCGGAATAAGACAACAAACTACCATTTTTTACATACTGATCATCAGAAACAGTATGGAAACCAACACAAGCTGATCAAATACTGAATTACAACAGCAATAGTCCACTTGTTCACGAAATAAACTGTATACAAAGACTATTGTAGCACCGCTGTTGCGCCAGGAAAAACAAGAAAATATTTAATGGATTTATTCCAAAAATAACTACCCACGAAATCCCACAAATTGCTTATCAAACGGACAATCGAATACACA
Source organism: Schistosoma spindalis (assembly GCA_946903255.1). Lineage (NCBI taxonomy): Eukaryota > Metazoa > Platyhelminthes > Trematoda > Strigeidida > Schistosomatidae > Schistosoma > Schistosoma spindalis. The sequence goes on along the minus strand of OX336420.1, from coordinate 69,619,427 downwards.
ATCAACGAGAAAGACCAGCGAACGAATAAATTTACCCTACATGAAGAGGATCTCCGAGATAACGAACAGTGTTAACACCACTAGG